>JABBOT010000010.1:14418936-15891478 GCA_016165875.1 Acanthopleura granulata
GTTAGCTTAACTCGGCTTATTGAGCAGTCCAAACAGAACCTGATAGCCGATGTCAAGATTACGCGGCTCATTTACCACCAACAGTCGGCACATTCCTCACAGCAAATTGTTAGCTTTACGGATCGGAGCACGAGAAGCGAGTGACGAGACGAGATTTGATTCTTGCCACATTCACGACATCCTCTGAAAGCACAAATAGTTTCCGTCTGGAGAGGCTTAACAGATGGCATGAGCAGCTTCACTTTGTGGTAAACAGGATAACATACACACCCGGACATCTTGTTGAAATCATACATAAGTGAAAATCAAAATACAATGACTAGAACAATGATATTAAATCCAGAACAGCGGCGTCAGTGTGATAATTGGCAAAGGATCGCACGTAAGGGCGAAAATACGAGCTCTTGTCATTTAAGGTTTAGTTTTAATTGTTCATAAAACTGCTTAACGGCAGCAACTTTTATACCCACTTACGCCATGACGAAAGCAGAATTTTAGATTTAAGCAAAATTCTGTGATGTTAAATATGAGTTATTGGACGTGACTGGTCTATAATTACTAGAAATGCTGTGTTGTCATCACATTTAATAATAATATTCTCCCTTTATGTCGGGGAAATAACACGGCTGTGATAGCGGTTATCCTGTAATATCAGACTTTACACCTAAGATACTATACCTCATCTCAAAGAATCCAGGTTACATTTTTCTTATTTTCATGGCCTCTGGTTTAGATGTTTGTGCCAAATTCAACACTGGTGTTGTAATATCAGTTATTACACCGAAATTACCATACCCCATCTGAAACAACCAAGGATACCTTTTTCATATTTTCAGGGCCTCTGATTTAGATGTTTGTGGCAAATTCAACACTGATCCTGTAATATCAGTTATTAGACCAAAATTACCCCACCCCATCTGAAACAACCAAGGTCACCTTTTTCATATTTTCATGGCCTCTGATTTAGATGTTTGTGGCAAATTCAACACTGATCCTGTAATATCAGTTATTTACACCGAAATTACCATACCCCATCTGAAAGAACCAATGTTAAC
Organism: Acanthopleura granulata; assembly: GCA_016165875.1. NCBI lineage: Eukaryota > Metazoa > Mollusca > Polyplacophora > Chitonida > Chitonidae > Acanthopleura > Acanthopleura granulata. The sequence goes on from JABBOT010000010.1 coordinate 14,419,992, forward strand.
TTTTTCTTATTTTCATGGCCTTTAATTTAGATGCCTGTGGCAAATTCAACACTGTCCTTCTTTTAGTGTGTGTCTAAAAACGAGTTATTTCACTGAGGCGCAGGTGATTCAGGGTAAGTGACGTTTCGTATATTAAATGCAATATTCCTGCACAAATACGCCACATTAAAGTATATATCATTAGTGTAGCACTTGTTCTTCTGCTGACTGTGTTATGCTACGTGTAAGATACTGAAATGAGATCGTCTGAAATTTCTTTCGATATCTGTAACCCATTAGTACAATGAATAGTGTTCAACGTAATTTAAATTATAACAATGTTTGAAACGAAGACTCTTATATATACCTGTAACTGTTGGCACCTTATTTTACTCACAAGATATGCGTTGCTAATCAAATGTGACAGTGCTTAGTAGGGAATATTATAGCCTGTACCTTTTCTTTCTTCTGAAATGCTCTTTGTCTTGTGGAAAATTTTGTTCAGTGAAAAATCTCTCCACATCTCTTTGAATGTCTTCGGTGTACTATAGGAGTGCCTCTACAGTTTATAACCACATTCGAAGCCTGTTGATGTTAAGAAGTTAAGCCGTTACAATTGTGGTCGTAAGCCTGGAGAAATGACAACAGCATCGTGTTTTTAAAAAGCTGTTATAAAAGTATAGGTTTTTACTACAAACCATACGCCATGTTTAATCATGTATATTGATTCTGTACTTTATACAGATTACTACTTCTCTATATATTGAGCAGTTTTAATCACTGGCCAGACATGTCGCCAGATTTTTTTTTCTCAGTACAATCACTGCCACATGGATTCCATAAGTACTTTTCAATCTTAACAAAATCACTATAGAACACTCGAGGTGAAATGAAGTGAATTGCGTGAGCCGATTGAATGCCAGTTTTCTCTTGTACATCTGGAGTAAGTGCGGCTTGTGTATGTGTCGTCGGCAGCCTATAGGACGAATACATTGGACAGTTCTTTAGACGAGAACAAATCTACCCAACACAAAAGTGGAACCCGAGTTAGCGGCAGAGAAATAAAATCTTTGCTAGATTGATTAGTAACAAAATGAATTTTTCTCTCTAATGATTTTCGTATCGACATTTTTTGTTAAATCATTAATTTTCTTCCAAGACAAAAACACGCCTTTTAATAGTTAAGCTTGCTTTTCAACAAGTATAAGGTATTATTCGAAAATTGTACGTTCGCAGTACATTGAATCTATATATGCATGGAATAACTGCGTAGTCACTATATCGCTTGAGGTTTCGACTGTATAGTGACAGTGCTATCAACTGTCAAGTCCTTCAATTAAATTTAAAACCAATTACAGGGCGGTTATTGGGTGGGTTGGGGAGGTGTCGACCAATGATGTTATAAGGGAAGCATATAGGCACTGATTTAATCAGTATTAAAATACTACTCAGTTTAATAAAGGCATACACCCATCTGACCTTTCGTACGAGACGAATCTATCTGGACAAATGTACAGCTAGTGGAAATAGAGATAAAGTTTGCACTGGCTTGTTGGAGTGGAATTCTTTGCCGCTGGGCTCACAGTTCCACTCCCTGAAATTGAAGTGAAACTGTTTCTAAAGATGTCGTTTCATTTGTACGAATTCTACGTGAGTTGAGGAAAAATCCCGTGGCTGCGTCTTTTGCCCCTTGGCTATAATTTCGGTTATTATTAAACATCCACATGTCCAGAATCAATGAAGGCGCCAGAGAGTAAACAGGAACAAATTGGTCCAAGCGTCACTGATCACACAGAATTAATGCCGGGTTCAATGCACTAACCAACTACAGACGGTTGCAATCTAATTTCTGTATATTTATTTATTTATTTGATTGGTGTTTTACGCCGTTTTACTGAGACCGCATTGGTGAGAGGCACAGGGTCATAACCTCGCGCTGGCGTGCTAACCTCGACCAGGGAGGCCCTTATTGTCTGTATAGTTTAATTTATTCTTCGATTGGTGTTTTACTCAGGAATATTTCACTTTTACGGCGTCGACCAGCATTATGGTGGGAGGAAACCAGACAAAGTTCGGAGAGAAACCCACGCCTATCAGGAGATTGCTAGCAGACCTACCCACGTACGACCGGTGAGGAAGCCAGCTGGAGCTGGACGAGCTCACAGCTACCGTTGCGAAGCAGCTGGGTTATTACGAAGCTTGAATTATTCTATGTATGTAACAAACGCCAATGAAAGGTCATGTTCACCATAGAAGTTTTACAGAGTAAGTGAATGGATGGCATCAGTCTTCTCTTCAGTTCCTATTACATTATATATTTTGTGAACCATTAGATATCATTTTCGGGATATTCGGGATATATGAGATGCCACGGCAGAGCTGAAATATTACCACTGGTATACCACATTCTTATAAAATTAATGTCCCTCGATCCTACTTTCTCCACTTTCGCCTTTATGTTCCGAGTCTCCAAGCCTTTGACCAATAAGTGCCCGTCTCAACAAATACGCGGTTAAATTGATTATACATCCGAAAACAGCCAACGATACCGAGTTAAAGGTGCTAAGTTCGCTCTTTTTTGTTTCAACCCATAGTCACATATATACAGTCGTTATATTATTAAAGATGGCAACTGTAGATGAAAACATGCATGATGCTGTGGAGTGAAAAATATGAGTGACTGAAATGATTCGACGTTACTAAACTGAAAAATGAACAACAACGTATTGTGGTGGGGGTATGTGTGGGTTGGATGCATGATACCTTCTGATGACATCGGAAATTAAGTAGTATCGCGCGAGACACACATCGCGCGAGTTCCGTAGTTTGCGTGAAAATCCTTCCGATTGGTCCACCTTTAACAGTGCTTCTTTAAGAGATGACATCTTACGTAAAGCGAATGGTGTAAACCCTAAACATTCAGAAATCCATAAGCATCAAAGCATTTGTGCAATGCTTTTGCTCGTATTTGCGCGTAGGTCTTTCACGACATCCCCAGATGTTACGTTTAAAACAAGTAATGGAGAAATAGAACTGTACACATTCGTAGAATTTACACTCTTGTGGATTCGCTCAAAAAAAAACTGTTCACGGCTATTCTTTAATTTCAAGAATTTAATTTCAAATATGATAAAAACCTTTCTTCTGAAAAGAATGACAACAGAAACCGTGAGTATATAAGATACAGTAATCGTACACAGGAGAAGAAGTCATAAAACATAACGATAAGACATAAGATTTCAGCCCGCAAAATGTTATTAATGGGCCAATTATGGGTAGGTCTTCAAAATCATAGAGTTCCACAGCTGTAATTTCAAAATTACTCTGGACTTTCATGTATACCATCATAGGGGGGATCACATAAGCAGTTGAAGCTAAAGGAGGACACTGTACACATTTCTATTAAATCGCTTTCAAAATATTTTTTTGCGACTTTCAGATATATCTTGTAGTATGGCGGACTGCTTCGCTTGTGCATGAAAGCAGCCTAAGTTCTTGAATATTCTTTTTGACATCATGTGTCCTTAGCGTCACTCACAATTCGTTTACTGAGATTGTTTATTGCGTCATGCATCAGCGTCGTAATATAGGACCGTATTTTTCATCTAACGAATTTTAAATGCTAAGAAACAGGCTACATCTACAGCAACGATCGAGGGCGAATTTTATGTATTCATTTTTTTACGGAAGTGCAAAGAAGTAATGTTTTGTAAGTAGTGCTATAGGCCAAGTGCCAAGTTCAATCGTGGTTCTAAAAAATTTCGACTTAACATTCGTTCCTGTCATTGTTTCTGCAAGGAAATGTTAAAGCTCGCGATTTCATAAAGGTCTTTGTTGACAATATACACCCACCCATAACTTTTGAAAAGTGAAAACCATTGGAACAAATTGTTCTCAACAATTTTGAATGCACAGATGCTTGTTGTTTGAGGCGTTGCATTCAAATCCACGTATACACATCCAAATATAAACGGTGTCTGATTACAATGTCCGGCATTATGCAGCGAAAGGCGGCAAAATAGTACTGGTTTGGCAAAATGTCAGTTGGATACAATTTTCAAGTCAATGGTCAGTCAGTTACTTCCCACGATGTTTCCTGTTCTTTAAAAGGCAACTCTATATCTTAATACCATAACAAGACAGCCTTCCGTGTAGGTCTATTGGGGGGAGGTACAGATAAGAGTCTTAGCTCACTGCCCGGTCTCCCCCTCCACCCCCATCCCCGAGAGGAGGGGTGATTACTGTGCCAAACACCCGTCATTTCGGCGGACAGTCAGTATCAAGTTTCAACCTCTCCATCCCGTCACCTGCCGCATTATTTATTCGCAGAGCGAAAACGGACTCGGACTTAAAAGGTGTTTTAACAAGGAACTGTTTAGGAGCATTTGGTTTGGGGTCAAAGACCCGCCTCGATCCCTCTTCTGATACGTTCACCTTTTGTCACTTGTGGTTGGACACACTGGCCATAATTAGGGTTTGACATCTCCGTCTTAACTTACACGTGTTAATTGTCTGTTGAATAGATTTCTTGGCGGTCAGGCGATGGATTATTATGATACGTATTCGGCTCAGAACTTGATTCAAGTCCTATTCGTCCGACTGTGCCACATGGCGCTTATGTGCCGGACGACGGCAGTATTGACAGAGGAGACAGCCACAAAGTTCTCCGAAACCTTAATCCATTGTTCATAATCACACATCTAACATAACAGATCACGATTAAACAGCTGCTGAGGTGTACATGATCAACTTCCTGATGTATATTAAAAACGACAGTCAAACTTTTCCTTTTACGTTACCTCCAAACGAACGCTTCACAACTTCTTGAAGTCCTTGCTCTTGAGCTGTCAGCTCCTAGAAAAATCAGATTTATCGTGGACAACCTTTGAGAGAGCCGTTGGTTCTCAATCAGAGCTTTGTTGCTTGTAAACTTGTTTCAAAACAGTCCTTTGTTGTGCATCGAAAAGCAAATTGCACGTTCATAGGCCCGTAGAGAATGAGATACTTCTGCCATCAGATGCAGAGAAAAACCGTTCCCTATAATTTCCATACTTGTTGCCAAACCTCAAAATTCTCTCCCTCTGAAACGGAAATCGTTGGTATGCTAAACAATCTCAAGTTCAAAATCTTTCCAAAAAGTAAAAATGTCGCTAAAAATATTATTTAGTTTTTGAGGGGCTGAGGTGATGAAGGCAGTGCGTTGGATGCATTTTGAATGCATCAGGGTCATGCAGTCTCCAATTTTCATGCTTAAATACATGAAAATAAATCCATCCAATCAATCAATCAATGCACTACTTTACTTCAATTTACGCTCAAAGAACACGATCAACCCTGGACAAATGTCTATGAAGAAAACACCCACCATTTATAACTAAACTGTCAACTTCTTATCCTATAATTTAGCAGGCATGTTACTTTGAGGACAGACGATCGAGTAATAACTATAACTGAATTAGCTATCGCTATGACATGCTTGGGTAAGACTGCCAAGCCGGTGTCCAGCACGCTCTACTAGTGATTTCAGTGACAGCTGCCAATGAAAACAAGACAACTTTATTTTACTTAGCTCGAGGCGACTGTGCGACGAGAAACGCACTGGGCAAATCAGGTACAAAGAGACAACGTGTCGAAGGGTGATAAGGGGTAAAATTGAACTTATCAGTCCCGAATACAAACGATCTGGCGTTTTCGATACTGTCGCCGATCCCGGGTGCTTTCAAGGCGCCAGTTTATCAGAGATGAATTAGTATCAATAGCACTAGTGGACAAGCGACCCCTCAGTGTCGCCTGGTTAGGTAAGACGGCCCGAGAGTCGGGCCTTGACTTACCTGTCAGGGCAGTCATACCTGAGGGCATAACCCGGTCTCTGGCCACCATTGTCTCTGATTGCACACGGTATACATACCGGACGGCTATACTGTACAATGGCGAAAGCCACTGATTTTTGAATATGGGAAGTGACATTTGCGTGCTGTAATGAGAGATTAACTCTCCGAACCCCACTGTAAGTGAATTTCACCGGCTTTTACATTTCTTTCTTTCTGTTATTTTTACAATTCATTTATTGTTTTTACAATTTATTATTATTATTATTATTATTATTATTATTATCATCATCACCACCATCCTCATCATCATCATCAGCAGCAGCAGCAACAGCATTATCAGCATTATCAGCATTAATATTGTTATTATTAGGATCAAATTTCCTTTAGATGTTACAATTAGGATAAATAAACACAGCGAGAACGCAGCCGTGAAAAATGGCTGAGGAAGGTTTGAACCCATGACCTGTGTCAGGACAATAGAACTGATGAAGAATGTTCCACAGCATTGTTTATATGGTAAGAGACATACTTAGGTTATCCAAATTTCACATGGAAATGGAACAGTTAGCCGACTGCACCAGGTGTCACGTGACTCGGGTTAGCATGCTCCGCTCCGCTCAGCAGTGATGGCTGATAAGATCCTCGCTGGCACAGTGGCAGACTTGTACATTTCTGCTGCTGAGCAGGGCACTGGAAGTTATATAATACTGAACAGGTGTTAGTCCGCACCCAGGGAAAGATTCCCGTAACCTGCAAACCTGTCTTTAAGCCTAAATTGAGTTCTAGGCCTATAACAATTATCAAGACGATCACTGCTAAGCGTAAACAGTTAGCAGCATGTGCATGGTCCTCGCCTGACACATGAAAAACGTTCTAATAAAAACGACCTTGAGTTAACCATGCGCAAAGAGAAGCTTCCCTTCATCTGGATGTGAAACGGAGAGTTTGGGTGCGATCCATACGCACTGCTGATTTGTTGTGTTTTTCGAACGCTATGTGAGCCGATCAACATCACGGCTTCATCTGAGTGTTGAAGTCTTGAGTGTGAATAGATAAATTATGTCGGAGCATACACTGTACATTACAAGGACACTGACACCATTAAATATTAGACGGTGGAAACACCGAAACCCTCGAAGGTGATATCGTGGATCTCGTAAATTGAAACAATCCTGTACACTAATGGATGCATGCTTTTAATTCCTGGAGAGCTTTATAGCACAAACTGTAACAAAATACGAAGTACTAGCCGGCTATAAGTATGTTCCAGTCACAGACAGATAAAGGCACATTACTCAGTATACATTGTTTAGCTGACCGTTTCATGTTTTCGTCAGTACAAGACAATGCTTTTCGGGTGTTATTATAGAATTATTGTTACAAGTGGTAAAGTCGATGAAAACAAAAAGTCTGTAACTTACTTTATATGAATGAAGTAACAATAAAAATTGTATTTACTGACCAAGGGGAACTGGCATGGCTTACAATGTAGTCATTGAAAAACGCGATAAAGTGCTACCCATACTATTTTTCGAATTCCAAAAAAACATTTTCTCTCGTAAATTAAAAGTAACAGAATAAACATAAAGTGTGTGTCTTAAATTGTTGCCATGTAATGTGCTATTTTTGGCCGAGATATGTGACTTTGCTTACTCCCTAAGCAAATGGCTGTTGTCCTGTCATTGGCCTATACAACTTTTGACGTCATGATTTCTATGGCCAGAACATAAAATAATTTACATTTACAGCCTGAATATTGACTATTAAGTAAGGGTGTTCAGTTTAAAACCTAAAATAAAATTCCACATGTTTTTTGTGTCATGTCAATGGCTCTTCCAAGAGGCTGAGTGGGACAAGTAAATCCAGATATATAACGCAACTTAGCGATGTATGTACGGGAAGTGGTCAGGTGCGTGTTATATCGTCTATGAATCATTATCAACCGTTTTGATATCAAATCACGCAGCTAGAGGACAAGGTGTTTGTTTAGAGATATCATAATATTAGCTTCTAGCGTGCCATTGAAAACGTTAATTTATTTTAACAACCATCTCATACACTGTTAGAGTGAGGATGTATGTATATAAACCCTGTATAGGTAAGTCTTGGACTATCGTGTCAACACAGGACGTGTCAACATTATAACTGTCCTGTCCACGCCGACATAATGTGGATGGCAGCGAAGCTTTTGTAAGATCTCCAGTGTGAAATTGTTAGCAGAACAAAGGTTAGCCTGAAGTGTTTACCTCCCGACTTAGTTAACAACAATAGTGATAGCGGGTCCATTACTCCGGCAGTATATTTAGGTTATTCGCGGCAGACTTTGCCACCATTGAACATTTAAGCCCAATTAAGCTTTCTAGGAGCGGCGGGGTAATCGCATTTTAAGCATTGTATTGCTATAGGTCGGCATTATTGGGGCTCATACCCCTCAGATTCAGCGGTCCGTGACCTTTCTCCCTACCCCCACCCCACCCGAGTGCGTTACATCCGTTCTTCATTTACATAACTTTACCAAAGCATCGTTGCATCAAAGTTACGTAAAACCAAACAGCGGAAAATTGGATCTCACAAACCTGCTACCATTGAATAACGCGTAGACTGCCCCAATTAAACCATATGGCAGATGTGTAGATGTGCAGAGTCTAATGACCCTGCCCAGAGTTCCCTAATGGAGGACAATCCTTCTGGGTTACCATCGGCTGCTGGACAATTCCTAGAACAAGGCTAATGCTTACATTTACGTGATACCTGCGGAGTATAGACTACTGAACACAAGCGCTGAGTCATTCTATGCATTGCGTGTCCTTCTGTCTAAAGACCACACATGTTTAATACCTATCGCCACATTTACTGCTCACATTGAATGTGTTACATGAAAACTGGATGATTTAAGAACTTGTAAGAAAAACATATATTTACCTTCTGTGACAAGTTACTGACGAACTTTCTCGTGTGTGACATACCGATATGCACCCCATATTGGTGGAGGCGTGTAGTCGACCGTTCACTGCTCATAGGGCCCACCCCATGAACAAGCCTTTTATCATCACGACTTATCCATCTTATGCAAAAGAGATATGTATTTTAAATATTATAGTCTAGAATTTATAATTACATGTGTTTAAACAATGGGCCCGTCTTGTGTTATTGAAGACGCAGTAAGGCAGCGGAGTTTTAGAAATTTTAATAAGGATACATCTGTCGCGTTCAAAACGACAGATCAAGCAATTAAGTTATGAAGAAGACGTAATTTTTACCTCGAATCCTTCAAGGGTGGGTTTTGTCCATTCTAGTGAGTGTTGGTCATGAACAGGTCGAAGTGATACTTGACGGGGATTGAAATGTATCAGGAGCTCCATCACTAGCTTACATCGCCATCGGTGCTTTTGTCTGTGTTGCATGAGTTTAGTATTTGTGTTTCCTGATCTGATTCTTGGAAAGCTTTTAACAAAAGTATAGTCGATGTGAATTTCAATGAAAAATATCAAGATCCCGAAACACGACGTCAGCTTTCATAAACTGGGGTCTTTAAAATACGTGGGTGTGTTGGTCGTCTACTGCTCTTGTGATGGCTCAGTTTGAAAGTAGTGTATCATAATGGTCAGATACTCAGAAGGCCTACATCCATTGTCAGAGGTCCAACTGTTCGGATTTAATGTCAAGACGGAAAAATGAAACCCCGGGGGAAAATAATCTTGGTGTGAAATTATCGGTGGAAATGTCTCCCTCCCTTTCATTCTGATGCCAAGGGATCACGGACAGTCCGATGTAGGCGGCGGAATTGAGAACGATGAAAAACAAGAAACGTCTTAAAACGGCTTTTATTCCGGTAAAACTTTCACCGGAGCGATTTAGGAAGCGTGTGTGCGTAAGAGCTAGCCAGGCTCTCCTCTCACGTCTTCCGCCCCATTAGCTGACATTGCCTCTCCCCGGGGGTCCACGAGTTGACCTCTCCGCCCCGCCCTTACAAATATGAGCCTGCCGGATGATACTCTCGCACGGAAAACATCTCCCTCTTTGCCAGGAATTATAGCTTTATTTTATGTCAGATCGAAAAGGATTAGACGCTGCAGCTTTGGTTTTCCCCCACAGTGAGCACCGACAAAAAGTAGAAATTGACCGTCTATCGAATTGAGCGAAGGTGTCAAAACAACGATTAAACTTCTTCTTAGATGTCAGCAAATCGAAAAGGAGAGATTGTCCAGAGAACATTACGTATACAACCTAACGAGGCCAAATCGCCGCCGCTGGTCTTACTCGGATTTTAGCATCAGCGCGTGGCCTGCTCAAATCGTACAGTGTGGTCTTTGCCGGAGTAACAAGAGGCTGATGCTCAGATCAGAAGGGAATCACAATTACCAAGTGTGTGTCAAATCCGAGACTCCGAAGGAGAACATCTGATCAAATCATTTCCCGGATGGAACGTCATTTGCTGCCATCTTTGGGTTTATTGTTGAGAATATGAGTTCTCACTCGGAATGGAAACGCACAGCCCGTAAGATCGGGTATACCATCGAAGTTAGAGCTTAAGTGAATTTCTCACTCGCTCATCTCAAATATCCGCCAAGACTCCTCCCCTTCAATTAAGAGGAAAATCAACACTTTAAGGCCTCATGGGGATTGTCCTTGGCGGAGATGTGAGGGAGAATACCCATCAAGCCAATATAAATCAACGACAGTAAAAATCTCACCATCAAAATACATGTTATAGCTTGGGAATAATCATTTTACATGGATTCTTAATACGGCTCAATTCCAGTGTTCATTACCTCTATCACTCAACAATTTGCATATATATTTATAACAACATGGTTTCGTGCTCTCCCCGTTTCCATTTAAGCCCTCCGCAGGGTTATACAAAAAGAACGTTGTGCGCACAGTACTTTTTGATGTATACATACGACCACCGATTGATCTTACCTCGGAATTAAAAACATGTTGAACTAGACATAAAGTTTCCCATTTTTCCTTGTTACAATAGATATCAAAATGTGTAATGGATATAAATATTGTATGTAATTCAAAAATATATTTTCTTTACAATAGGATCTGAGTTCTTCCACTACCTATAGGATTTGGTTTGCTTTTTTTATTTATTTGATATGATTGGTATTTTACACCATACTCACGTATATTGCATCCATACTAGCATTGTCATGAGAGGAAAGCTGGTATAACCCGGTTGAATCCACGATCAAACTTGGTTCACTAGTGGACAAACTTTTTGTCTTTTATAAATATAGTTGATAATGTTTGGCGTTTCCAGTTATGGTGCTGTTTTGTTGACATATTTATACTTTGTTAAAACAGTACAAGGTTAAGGTGGCTACGTTACAATAGTGTGTTCCCACATATACAGGCAGTAACAAAAGACACTAGTGATTATGTATAACAGGAATATTTTTTGTGTGTTTGTTCATCATATATGTCCTCTTGTTTTTGGATAATACAATTTAGGCAAGCAACAATGTTGCGGGTTAAGATGGTATATATTTAGATTTCTTCAACTTTTTAGTTCAACCGTATAGGAATAACGGACATGCATAATATTCAACAATTATACCGAAGAAATGCTCACTATGTCGGCTTAAATATAACTTTTTAATAAACAATCAATGGTATAATATGCCAATCACTCGTTCAGAAAGAGCACGAGCTGCAGGGTAGAGCCTAATGGTTCCAATCTTCCGAAGCACACTCCTCAGAAGAAGGCTTCTCCGCCTTGATAATGACTTGATTGGGTCCGGCTATGTTGCACCTCTGTATCGGTGACCGCGCTTAAACGTGGAGCTGATCATTTATAAGTTAGCCGCAGTTTCGGAAATAAGTGGATGGGGATAGAGCGGTGTAATTATGTCCCCATTCTCCAGTCAAAGGACCAAGTAATTTTTCAGAGGAGTCTGTGCAGTCTGTTGCCGTAAGCGACAAATCACTTCATTGATACTGGACACTAATCGGAGGGGAAAACCACATTAGCAACCCATATAACGGATTACACCATCCTGTTCCCAGACCAATCTAGCCGTTACAGGAGTTCAGCGAAATAAAAAAAAAAACAGATAAAATCTGGGCAAAAAAGTCAGGAGCAGTTTGGATATTTCAGAGATTTTTAAATTGTCGTGCTTTACTGGAAAAGTGTAAAGGAAGTAGATATTTTATATATGAGATTAATAAACAAGAATATCAACTACGGAGGGTGATAAAGAGACCGATGTTATCTTAATATGAACACAGATATCAGCTATGTAGCACTTTGGTCTATTCAATCAATAATTAAGGGAAAAGAAACCTTACAAATGAAGTAAGAATCATTAAAAACGATTACCACTAGTATCTAAATCCATGTATGCTTTCGATTATTTTTGCTTCACTAAATTAAGTGCAGGCAAAGGTTTAGATTGTAAAGTGGGTTTTAAGGAAATGTATATATTGTCTTTGACGTTGCATTGACTATTGCCTTACCCTTAACACAGGAATTCAGAAATATATGAACACAATATATACACACTTTACATCAGTAAAAATCAGCAGAATTTTATTCAGATTGAGCATAACGGTGTAGAAGTAGTTGTGTGAGGTCAGTAACGACATCAACTGTCAACATCGCTTAGAAAGTCCACGTTACAAACCAAACATTTGTTTGCATTTAGCAAACTGAAAGAAAACAAGAAGAAGAACACAAAAAACAAATCCCCTGAAAAGTAAGTGGAAGTATTTTCAGAAACAATTTTAATGTCCTATCTACTGATGGTTATGCTTCATTGTTTATGTTTCTTGAATGAAATTAATACAGGAAATTAATACCGACTTCTGTCATTTTAAATTAAATGGCTTTAAATGGCATTAAATTTTATATTAACACACTCATATCCGGATCAAGCTAAAGTATCGATATGCATGCAAAGCTATTCAGCCGTGATATGGACATAATACCATGGATATGGATTAAATACAGACATTAAAAATTTTCCTATATACTATCTGTATTTTTACAGTATAAAGGAATAAGGCGAATCTCCAGCTACAGAAATAGACATATGTCTAATACTCTCAGATGTCATATAGTTTTAATGATTTCTCCAAAGTTCACGAGTTTTATATGCACTTGTCCTTTTAAAACTGTCCTGATAATGCGCCAATCGGGGATATGGTTTTTCCTGAGACAGAAGGAGTTCGGAATCCGTTTTCGTTTTATAATGAAGTTAGGAGTGACAAAATGCAATTTAACGCGAAACATCTCGGGTGGACGGAGACGCCGAGCTTTGTGGGCCAATGAATTGGGCCGACATTTCTGTTAATCAAACTTGTCCAGCTTTATTACGATCTGAGGGAAAGATCTAACGACATGTGACGCAAAATCCCCCAGCGACAGAATCCTTAATACCACAGGCCTAAACTCTGTCAAAGACGGGTCGAAATTGAATACTCAAAGTAAAGTGGTTATTGTGAACCTTTATTGAAGAGAGCAACTTGCTAATTAAGGTTCTTTAGCCGAATGTGAGAGGCTACAATACAATATCAGCCTGCCTATTACTGACCAGTAATCCGTGTACAATTCCAGTAGAGAAGGTGTCGAGTTGAATCAAGCTGCATGGTCTGTCTACATTCGTACTAATTGTTCCCCATTTACCATTCTATGTCCGAAACATTTGAACGGTCCATATATCAAGTAGCAGACATTTTTCTGGAGGATTCTGTTATCTCAGACGATCTTAGTGGTCCCACTTGGTTGAAACCTTAGAAAGAAATTGTATATTTGTTGTTAAGTATATTAAACTGTATCTTCGCCACTATATCTCGGAACATCGCCCATTACTTAACATATTCTTCATTGTCTTTTGGACATTCTTCAACAGTATATTCGCCATTGTCTTGCGGCAAATTTTCCAGTATATATAGTGGGTGGATCGCGGTCACGTGGTTAAGGTGCTTTCTTTTCACTCGCAGCGTTATGTGAGACTTGGATTCAATACCAATCCCGGACAGGAAATATTTCTCTTCTTCACGGCACGGGGCGTTGTACGGCTCTCTCGTGTGTGGTCATACACGCATGAAGTTCGACCAGTTTCTTTGCACTAATATGGCATGTGTCAGAAGTGACAAAGTTCGCCAGAAACTAGTGAAAGTTTATATACTCTAGCAACCATGATTTCCTTTACCCTGCAGAATTCATCCAAATAGCTCGATTTTCCCATGTCTAAGTCTCAATTCACCGACATTCATCTGTTCGGAATATTACATAAGAACTTTATACATGGCTTAGTGTCGGTATAATTGATTATATCGTCAACTGCGCCCATATCTAAATGTGTGCATAACGATGAGGTTAATAAGTGAAAAACCAAGCAACACCAGATTAAGACGATGTTCTGAGCACAGCTTGCATTCTGTTATATAAACACGGTAATTATCATGCGATTCACACCTCATTTCAGAATTTTACAGTGAGTAGAGAGAATGTTTAACCAAATGGCTTCGGCCAAGGATTTTTAGCTAAGAGAAATGCTTATCATGAGACAGAAATGCAAGCCAGCTGCTCTCCTAACTGTCAAAACTTCCTTCCATCCAGGATACCCGTGTGAACTCAACGCCAAAATAAGTGTTTCCGTACACCAGGGTACATGGACTTACAACCAAACATTTGGACTCGAGTTTCCAGCATAACGAATAGTGTAAAAGGCAAAAGCAACACCAAATTAGCAAAAAACATACAGAGGTGAGGAAAAAAGTATCTGTTTCCGCACATTATGTCCAGTTAAAGCAAGACCTCAGGCTGACGGGCAGCTATGTGTGTCAGGAGTTATCACTGTCATTAAGGGTAAGCGAAGCTGACGAGGGAGGAAATGCCATCCACCAGTCAGCAAGGAGCGGCCTGGGCGTTGGTCGTGAGCGGGAATGAACGCCTTCAAAACCTCTGTGGAAAGCAAGCCGTATCCACACCCACCACGGACGCTCTGATTACTAGCTTAATCAAAACAGCCAGGTTCCTCTTGGTGTCAGGTGGCACTGATGCCATCTTACCATTATCCTTCCTCATTGATATTTTTTTCGTACCGAACGACCCTGAGCCTGTCCATCTGTCTGATTCATCAGAGATTTCTGGTCGTCGACAACCACGGTCTTAACTGCGTAATATACATTTCTCCATGTCCAAAAGAGCTTCTATTACCAACACATTCCAGAACCCATCTGTGCGTTATAACCTAGATTTTAAAAATTACTCCCCCTGGTATCTAAGCAAACAAGTATACGTCTTCTTACAAATTGTGTACAGTTGAACACTAAAAGAATTGTCTCTCTTGGTGGATCCTCTAATCATCTTTCCTCTCGTCTGAAGGTAGAACCCAAATCCAGAAACAAATAACATTCATGAATAATTAGAAGTCCGACATTCATAAACCACTCGTAAATCACCATTTTACAAAAGCCATCTTGAAAACAAATTCTCCATACAGGAAATACATCACAATACAAAAAAATAGAATACTGAGTGTATTTGTATAATAAGCTATTTCACAGAAACAAATTAAGGACAAAATACATGTGATTTTGTAATATAAGTCAGAAGCCTTTATTCGCCTAAGCATATTCAGTCTCTCACTAACAAGGTTACCTATGGCTGGGTAGTTCCAACCGGAGTTCACAGTAATCGTACTTTTTTGCATGTATATATTTCCACGTTCATATTCAATAGCGTTGCAATCTCAAATGTTTGATTTATTCAAACAACACAATCAAACGCGGTCCTAAACATAAAGAAATATAACTGCTACGTACCCTGTACATTTACCATGTACCTCTACTTAAACAATTCTCTACATGTAGTTGGTTTTCGAAAGTTGATTATTTTGGCTAAGTGTAGGTTTCACAACAACTGTATAACAATTAGGACATGTGACAAAATATGATACTTTATCAGGTGTGTTTAGAGCTTCTCCATTTTAATTTCTCATAAAATTTGACCTCCGGTAATCAACTGGGATTATGCTATCAGATCGCTGTAAAGATGCACTTCCGTTCAATTGACAATACATTGTTTACAACGTTACACAGGGTAGTGCTCCTTCCAAGAAAGTGTGCCAAAAAAGTATCGCATAGATTAAATTTTCCTCTTTAACGATGTGTTTTGTTCAAAGGTGGAAAACCAATGTAACACGATGTTATTTTGAGCAAGTTACACAATGAGAAAATCGGAATGTCAGTAATCATGAAATAAGCCGCGGAATCTCATTCATCCATGGCACCAGGTCACAAGTAAACGCTCATTGTGAACATTGGCCATCTGGTGTCATTTACACGCTCCAACTAGGCGCTTCTTTTTGGGAGAATACATCATACCAACCCGATTTTTAGACTGAAAAAGAATCAAAGCTCACTGAGTTGGCTCTGTCTTCATAAAAAAAACATATTTATCCACTGTTCAATGTCCCACTATCTTTGTGTGTCAAATGCCAACCCATACCTTCATCTGACCCTGCAAGATGTGAAACTTTCAATATTCTTTATTGAAATATGAACACTTTTACAATAATTGTCCTTTACCTGATGTCTGGAAAACCAACTACAGGGCAACTGTCACAAAAGCAGACAAGGCGCCATTAGATTTCTCATTTGTGTAATGTCAATGAGGCGATGACAAATACAGATCAAGTGTTCCTGCCTTGGTTTTGTCCCTTCCTTGACCCTGACTTCGCCTGTAGGTGGCGCTATCGTACGTCGATATATGTACATTTCCCCGCGGCAGTGATAGCTATCTTTTCTCAATGGTCTTTTCACAGCCAGGATCGTCACGTGCCTTCAAACCACGCCTGTAATTAAAACCAAGTAAGCACCAATCAGGGGGCCATTTGCAAAGACAGTTTTCTCATTAAGCGAATACCTTGACGTTACCTATACCATCCGCTCTTGCAGCAAACTGATTCAGCATTTTCTTAGAAACGTTCTGTATATGAACACATCTGATTCTTATTCTTATTCCACATAGGGCACATACATGTAAGAGCATAGTGATAGAATGAAGTTAGTAAAAAGCTATTTCATAATACCGTATATCCCCCTGTGGCCATTATTCTGTGCTTAATGCTTTACTTCATGAAAATACTGAATCCATCGGAAGCATGTTCCCTGGTGAATGATATAAGGTGAATGTACAAAGACTGAGATGTCTGCATTTAGATATAAGTGTGATTGCAAACAACTTGAACTCTACAATTTAGGTGCTTCCCACAAATAAATGGCTTATCATCGGGTTTTGCAGGCATATCGGTTAAATGTATATATCCCCCCCTCCCCCCTTTCCGGCGTATCATGAAGATATCTTCCCTTCTTGCGAAAAAACTCAGTAACCGAGTAATAACTGCAAAGAATCACGTGCTGGAATGTTTCACTTTTGCTTCTCTCTTGCAACTCAACGGTCCTGAGACAAAAAATGGGAGCGGGACTTTTCTATCTGACATTAGCCGTATGGCTAAGTATCTGTCAGGCTGGTTTGTCAGAAGGGCTAAATAATGGGCAATATGCACATATTTCATAACTGTTTTCTTATGAGAGCGGGCAGGGCCTCTCAACGCATGCTTGAGTCTGATTGGTTGATGCTGCTGGCTCTTTAGCTAACGTGTATAGGCACGCCCCCAAGATACAAATCCCATTAAAAAGAGCATCTATCTATGTCACTTTGACGCTATGTTAGGTCGGAGGCTTTCCTATTTTAGGAGCAGCAAACGACATCGGCATTTACTAACTTGAAAAAAATTAAGGTTATTTTTATGCGCAAGTTATTGCCAAACAGTTTTCAACACAACTTCTCGGTGTCTTTCCATTGCACATTTCATATCAACCTGCCTTAGCCATGCAGTTCTTGAAAAGATACTTTCCTTGCACGATGTTCTCTCTATGACAAAGACCACATTAACGCTAGAACATGTAATCCAGAAATTTCATCTTCTGCCGTTTGCACACTTATCCAAAAAATAAACATGTAAGTGGTACATAGCACAAGCACAGCATTTTGAATTGATTGTCCTATTTTGACCGAAAACACATTTATCATGTGAACATTCAGCTATGCATTTCATTTTTGCATCTTATATATATGTCTAGCCCCTTATATTCGTTTGGGTAGGAATAAGTTTTGTTCTACCGGTATGTTGAAAGTGTCAGTATAAAATGGTAACGTACTGTATAGCGGTGTACAGGGTAATCCGTCGGATAATTCTATATAATTGTTTCCCTTCGTGTCAAAGTTGACATTTGTCAGGATACAGCCCTGACTCCGTGAGCGTCCGCGGGGATTCAGCTGCATGGATTAACTTGTCGACTGTAGGCGTGGGATAATGCACACAAATAGAATACTGTGAGTCCATTACGTGTGTGATATATCCCGAAGATAAATTGGCGAATTTTACAGGACGCTTAACAAAGTTAACTACGCATACCAACACCGACATTTATCGTGTCAAATTGTGCTGTCATTCCCATTCACGGTCACAGTTTCCAAAATCTTTAGATCCGGGTGCTGTCGAAATCGAGCTTCATATTTTGGATCATAACGCCGCCATGTTGTGCCGCCTGAAGTCTTCAACTGCTTTTTCCCATTCTTGCTCTCGTAGAGAAAACGAATATCATACATTTTTGGTTTGTCGCAGAATTTTGTGTATCTCTGAAAAAGTATGAATCATACAAGGATTTAGGTATATTTCATTTCCGTAACCGCCATAGTTTACAGGCGAAAACAAAAGAGATTCAATATAAGTGCGAAAACGGATGTTATTTTAGTATCCCAAAGGCTCGACGTGGAGAAACTGTTTAAGCATTTTTGGAAACAGTGTATGGTATGTATCTTAGTTTCCTTTCTTGTAAACACTTGACTATTTAAGCACGTACTTCATACATCACAGAGCTATCCTTGAAATAAATCTCACTCTAAACAGACCAATAATATACAGAGACCCATGTACCTATCAATCAATTAAACACAGACAGATTATATACCACAGGGGTATATATACAGGCATATATGAGCAACATAAACAAGATGACGTGTGTTATGGGATTCAGAAGTGAGTGTGAACAAGCGGAGTACATGGAGACAACATCATCCGATACAGTTAACCTGGAAGTCAGACTCCTATCGTCTATCTACAAATTAGTTTCGTTATAATTCCGAATGGCGTCCGAACAAGTCACGTTGACTTTTGAACATATACTGTCTTACTTTACAGCCTTTCCAACGCAAGTCAGTGGTTATTTGTCGGAAAGGTTAACATTTATTATCATGTTCCTCGTCTGATTCACATAAGTAGTTTTTAACTGCAGTTGTTTTGTGCCGCTATACTTCTCAGTATAAATTGCGATAATGCTCCCCATAAAATCGATTTTCGGAAATACGGTTATGCATAGCTATATAAATAATAAAATTTATATAAATACTTATATATATATATATATATATATATATAATCTCTGTACGACTGATGGAGCAGGCCTATACAGACAAGACAAACGATAAATATATTTACTATGAGAAAATATGAAACCTGTAAGCCATAAAATATCAAACTAATATCACTTACGCTAACAAATTCATTGCTTCAACCTATATTTCAATGTAAACAACTTCATGGTGAAACTGATTGTATCTGTTTTATGTAGGTACAAAAATATAAACCGTTAAGCGGTATTAACAACATTTTAATTTCATCGTTAAAATTAACCAAGCCTAAATGTCTTTTTTGTTCAATTATTTTCTTTAAAAAGAATTACTTTGTAGTATATGTATCTTTTTTGTTGAAAATTTAGACATCTAAAAGAAGTGAAATGTACGTTGATTGGATTGGTGTTTTACGCCGTACTCCAGAGTACACTTATTTCATTAAAAACTTCCTTATTTCCTGTAAATTTTACCGTATAGCTGTTTGCAGTAAGATGCACTACACCAAGATGATCTACAGTAATAAATACATTTCCAAATGCAGTTAGACATTAGCAAATTATTTCACCAAGTGTGTACATGCAATGGCAAATCTTTTTGTTTCTTTCTTCATTTTCTGGACGTTTTGTCGGTTGTCTTCTTCTAATCATGTTTTCTTTGCATTTAATACTGGTGTATTGACTTATCACAAGGGTCTTTCAGAAAATACATAGATGTCATATTTCATGTTTAAAACTTATTTCAAAATATGAATATGTGAAATATTGTACACTGTGTAATGTAGACTGCTGGCAGCAATCTGTGGATGGTCTGGATTCCCCCGGCTCTGCCCGGTTTCCTCCCACCATAATTCTGGCCGCCTTCGTATAAGTGAAATATTCTTGAGTATGGCGTAAAACATTAATCAAACGGATAAATAAATAAATAAATAAATAATTAAATAATTATCTGTGAAATCCGATGGTCTGAATTGTAGCTAGCTTTGCCGCGAGTCTAAGTATAATCCCCACACGAGATATATGAGACATAATATTCAAGCATAGTTACCAGAAGGTGTCATTTTGGAAACACACAGCTTCGTGAATATATGCGTGACAATAACACACAATGCCAGAGTCCATCGAAATGTCTTGTTAGAAATAAAGCATGCGTCACTATATAAAGACGATCTATGGAAAAATTGCAATTTTCGAAATAAAATTTTACCGCACTTTTCCTCTTTTTTGTCGCAAGTAAATTATAGCAGAGCATAAGCATATAAATAAATTCCATAATTTCTACAGAATTCCCACGAAATATTACATTACATTTTCACAATGTATTCACTTTTATTATACATTGTGTGTGCCGCCGTGATGTAAGTAAAATATACCAGAGTATGGGGTAAAAGCCCAATCAGATATATAGGTAAATATATGCATGTTGTGTTATTCCACAGAGAGGGTGAATGTGCAAATATACATGCTTGTCAATTCTACGAAGCACGCGCAGATATGTGCACCTTTATGTTATATACTATACACTTCTTCAAAGGTTACAGTGTTTCATTGTCACATGCTGACAATTCAAAAATATCAGGCTATTCATTTAAAAGATTTCTTTTTGTGTGAAAAGCTTTTGACTGATATTTGTTTTGATAAAGTCGGTCAATATAGAGTTTGGGAACTTTTACGCGTTAGGCGTGAGAAGGAAGTAACTACACAAATGGCCAATTCGCGTGCAACATTTGTGGTGTGCATAGGTAGTTGTTATCTCATCCAAAGTCCGTGTATAAACTTCAATCTTCTTAACAAAGTTTGCATATATTGACATATACACGAGGAAGTCGGTCAATCCAAGTGATGCTTTAGCACAAAGATTCATCCGTTCTTATGAAATATATCTTGAAGTCACCAATGTTTTATTGGATGAGTAATAATTGTTACAGTACAATTAATACAATGTATACAACAATAAAAAATTAGCATTGTGTCTTGTCAAAGCGCTACAAGTTCAGCTAATTTTGAGAATGGTATCTGCTGGAAAATATATCTGTTTTACTGTCAGAGTGAAATAGATGCTTAATGTAAAGCCCATGTATGCATACACAGCCTATATTTACATATCAGTATGTACTGAAGTTTTATACCTGCATATACATAAGCGCCAGCTTCCCAGATTTCATGTTCATTCATCGGCTGTTCAGCATATCAGACAGGCTTATACATTGATCAGCACACTATCATTACTTCCATTAATGTATTACCATCCTCCACCCTTAAAGTGGACCTTCAAAATGTGGGGAAAAAAATAAAATAAAATAATAAAAAAGAGAAAATAAAAATATGAAAATAAATAAACAAAAAAGTAAATAAATACACGTAAATAAATAAATATGTCTATTTATTTACACACCTTCAGTGCGTAGTGCAATATGATGAGTTCAGTCAACTGCATGGCAGTATTCATGCATGTACAAATAACACTCTCACTCTTAACGTATATAGCTAAGACAAACCTCCTTGCATGGATGTATCCGTTTTATCGCCTGCTCATAGATAACCACTGATTACACCATCCTCACGTTTCTGTCATCATTTCTGACTGAACGAATACATGCATGAATGAATGATTACAGTTTAACGGCACTTCGGGTGGCTACTGTAGCCATATATAGCGAGCATAAATCAGGAGTTAATTTGAGTCGATGCGATATTGCATGTGAAAAAATACAAACGAATATTTTCATAACCAGCGAGCTCTTAGTTTAAATTCGAAGATTTTTCCTTTAAGATAGCTTTGTAAATTATTTTCAGCTCTGTACTCTACAAAATTGTATATATAAATGTATAAAAACAAGATACATGTACATGACAGGTTTGTAGTGTATAAATAATAAATAACAGCATTGCAAGGTGAAGAGTCGACTATGTAAAGTGGGCAACTTTCTACGAAGTCTACACTCTGTGATGCCGCATACTTTACATGCTATATTGCCATCAAATGGAACACGTTCGGGGGCTATGCAAGCGTCGATAATAAAATTGTGCGAAATGCAAAGATAAGGGACATCACGTTAAAACTATACTTGGACTCTTCCACGCATACAATCGCTGTCAGAAAGACAATCAATGACAGACTGAATTTCCGCACAGTATATTATGGTTCGCTATGTTCTACTCACCCTACTTATCATAATATATCGATATTGAGGCATCGGTATATATAACAGTGTATATATAACAGTACCGCAGTTTATAAAAAAAATTCTGTATTATGGGAAAATTTTGTAAGGAGGGTGTATAAAACTGCAACGGAAAGAAACAATCACGTAAAAAAAATAATAACAGACAGGTCTGGTATGCTTTCAAGGGTTTGGGGCTCGTAGGCACTGAATGGGACGATTAAATATGTTATGTACATTGTAGGTAATAGTTCCGGACATGATGCATAGCGAAAATATGGGCAGTGTATTGTGTGAATGTACCTATGCATATTATATCCTTCATGTGTGATAAGTGATAACAACTTACAAGTTAACGCATGCTCTAATACAACAACGTGGAGAACAACAAATATAATATTCACAGCAGGGGACAGAGGGCAGCTTACAAGAAAGGCTCTTTGAAAATGAAATTGATCAATGCTAGTTCGAAACTGTGGCGGGCAAATGTCAGGGACAGTTTTCGCGGATTGAATCCACAGCTCGTTTGTTCGGCCTACCGTTGATAACATTCACCATTGGTTGGTTATAAGACAAACTAATTATCTGATCGATTATACATGAGGGGCAGGGCCAGGAAATCGATATAATATTCTGTGGTCTAAAATGCCAGGTTTATTCTTCGTGCTCATTAAGGGCGACACAAACAGCTTAACTGAAGGAAATATATTTTATTATATGACAATTCACAACCGTCTCAGCCAAGTTTCACTCGCCGCATAACGACGAAATTTGTCTGGAGTAAAAATTTTAACAGCGATATAGAACTAGCTCTTTAGACTTGTCTTTCCGTCAGTTTTTGTCTCTTGATCAGTCTGTTAAAGTTAAGCCATACTGCGTGTAGCTTTCTAATAGTTATTAAACAGTTATTAAAAGCCCAACTAAAGTAAACTGACAACATGTCGGATTTCACCTGTTACTTGCGACCATGTGCCAAATGACACAGTGTTGTCGGTGGTCTAGTTTTACTGTCAGAGCTGTTGTCTCTCATATTGCCAGACTGTCTTGTTTGACATCCTAAATTTGGGCGTGGGATCTGAATCGATAATGTATATTGGAAGAGTTGGTTATATTTCCATGTATTACGCCTATATTAAGAGACTTTTTGTAGTTTAGTAATTTCAATAAAAGCATGTTTAATAATCGATGTAGTGATAGGTAAGAGATGTGAGCGATTGTGCAAAGAACTGAGAGGGAAGAAGCATTCAAACACGTATTATGAGTTTCGTAATGAATAACAATGGCAAGCGTTCAGCAGGAATCTGGTGACAATCAGCTGAGTATGTAATGCTATATGAGCTTTGTAACTTAACAATGCCAATTCCGCTAATGTGCCATTTCAGGACTCAATGTGGCCTCTTGGGAGGTCTTAGTTCTTTCGGCTATAGTGTGATAGGATTATCAGATCCGTGCAGCAAGTGGCGGGTCTGACATGTTACTTTTGAATCGCGAGCATTGTTGGCGTATCTTGGCGATCAAAGGGGACACAATGTGACAAGTATTTGAGAGAAAAACAACAGGAAGTCACAGTAGCGTTGTCCAAAAGCTCTTCGCCTTGTTGCCTCTCTGGTCCAGTCATCTCCGCAGCGGGAGCTTTGTCAACGCAGCGTTTTTGGTTGTCAGGACTGTTAATTACGGGTGTCCAGGCTGGTCACTCAAATGGTAATCCCAAGTCCAGCCCATTGTCCGGATACAGTCGCTTTTCTTTATAAGATTGAGCCGATAATCGACGCGCGACTCTGACCGAGCTGTCGGCTCGATCACGATCGGTCATTATCAAGCTCTCGATAGCGCATGTCCGTCACAAGACAATTCTGCAACAATTTCAGACGACACTCACTTTGCCAATTTCGGCCTTTTATCTGCAGGGCACTACAGACTGACCACAGTCACTGAGCGGGTGGCGCCTAGTCTACCACATGTTAACATATCTTTGTTATGAGGCCGGACCGCAGCCGACACATGTCTGCATCTGGTTAAATGAGACAATCTTTTAATTTACAAAATGGAATAATTCTGACGTCAAATAGTCGACAGATACAGCTGTTCTAGTCGGTTTTATATTCAGTGAATTTTATTATATAAATAAATGTAGGAAAAGTAGTCATAAATGAAAATTGGTACATGAATTACAGAGGAGAAAACGTTATTTATATGTGCAAACAAATATATAAATCCACTTCCAGATTAAGTCCTTAAATAGCTGTAAAGACAACTAAAGAGTTTTTCTATTGTGCAGATGTACCACAATGGACATTTTGTACTCTTAAATACGCTCACACAAAATGGTTGTAGGGCATGAAAAAAAATCATTCATATCTAAAGGGACTTTGTAAATCGTACACCTTTCCCTGTTGTACACATGTGTTTATCAGCTTTGGGAGTTTTGGGGAATATGGCTCAGTATTGGAAACTCCATTTGGTACATAAGTCTTTGCATATGGGATTTATATAAACGATGATAAGGAGTAAAAAAATGTACACACAAAAGACTGACCGAATCTTTTACAAAAAAATGGCAAATCAACATTTCTTATTTTTAGCTAAATAGAAATTGCTTGCAGAGAAAGTTGTTTATTGTATATACTTACTTAGGAAGAGGACAGTGGTACTAAACGTATACTAGAACTGAAATATATCTAACCGCAGGAAAACGAATGATTTGTCATATGTAGTGATGAATTCATGCGGGGACCTCTTTCGTAACAAAAGGTACGTGCGTCCTAGAAGTCCTAGAAAGATAGGCCTAACTTATGTGACAAGAATGGTTCAGCTAACAGCAGGGGGTCACGATGGGCCCACACATGTAATTATTTATGAAACAGTTTCAGGGATCACGAGCAATGTAACATGAAGGGTAAAATCCCGTTATAAAATGTTATCAAGACATTCGTTTAAAACGTAAACGGTTCATCATTATCAATTAGCAGTAGTTTATGTACTCCAATAAAGAAATCCGAAAACAATCTCAGTTAAACCTGATAATAATTGGTACTAACAAACTCAGACAGTGTGAAGCATTGGCAAGAAAAGTTTGGAAAGTAGTTATAGGGTACTGTAAAAAATACAATATACATTATGTTTTTCACATTTAACTGGTGAAAACATGACCATTTACACTGCGATGGTGTGTGTAATGCTATAATATTAAGGTAGTTCTAAATATACGTTATTGTTCGAATAATGAGCTTTCGTGTATTTCTTGTATGTTGGGGTTTTACAGTGGTATAGAGTATGAAACTGTGTAACTGAATATAATTCTTAAGATTTCTTTTATCTAAAAGTTAATGTTGGATTTATAACAAAGAAGAGGAGGGTTGTACATATGTATGAATATAACGTAGACTAAATATTTCAATATTGACTTACCTGCATGGTTGCTGATTCTGAAGTTTGGGCCCAGGGACACCTTTACATCTGTGGGTGTTGTTTGGTAAAAATAAGAACATATTCTCAGAGCACCAAGTCTACAAGACCCAGTCAAACAACAACAACAGCATTAGTAAGAATAAGTTGTCACTGATGGCGTCCTGCTGTGAGTGACGTGAGAACTTATTTACTATATGTGCAGACTAGTCCAGATAATGTGTATTTTAATGACTTGTATTAATGCAGGGCGTTGTTTGATGGTAGTGGCGTGCAGCTGTGTGCAGTAGTTGGTTGTTAGACGACTCATTTGACACAGCTGATTATCTGATTCAGACTGCCGCCTCTCCTGTTTTCGGAGGCGAGAAAGTGAGTGACGCGGGCCCAGGCGTTGATGTCCGATAAATATTTAAGAGCCATCTTTCATTGATAGAGCGTTGTCCGCTGATTGGTTGAACTTGGTTAATACATGCCGCATATTTCAGGACACTCGAATGCGTAATGAAAAAAGAGGAATGATGAAGAAAAGATAAAAAGGTAAACACCTTTAGTTTTCAAAAATAGGTTATTTTTTTCGGAAGAGTACCCGTTCGATTGGTAAGAAATAAGTCATATCATAAATTACAAATCCCTGACCAATCTCTGAAAACTGATCCGGACTATTGTGTATCATAGCACCTTACTGACTCAGTGGTCCATAGCGTTTACAAAATGACACACGTCATTCTGATTGAAAATACATAACTAATACATCTATATTAACTTGAAGTAAAATATAAGAGATTCTGTGCTTGTATATTCAAATGATTGACGTCATGTCTTTTTGGAACTGAAACAAGCTTCAGTCCAAAAATCCCCTGTCCTAGTACGATTTGGAACTCTAACCTGACGTGCTCTTTTCAGTGTATCTTTATTTATTTATTTATTTATTTCTTTATTTTATTGGTGCTTTATGCAGCACTCAAGAATATTTCACTTATACGAGCCAGCATTAAGGTGAGGGAAAACCGGGCAGAGCCCAGGGGAAACTCACAAACATCCACAGGTTGCTGGCAGACCTTTCCACGTACCAGTGTATAACTGACTATTTCATTACTTCATTGGTATTAAGTTGAGCCTCCAGGAATATTATACTTAAATTTCTGGACGGTGACCAGGCCTTCATGCCCGTTGATGGAATCCGATCTGATGCTGGGGGAAAATTGCACCAGGTCCTTCTCGGTCACAGGTTTTTACAAAATTTTCTGAACAGAGAGCGACCGATGGGCCAGGAGGTGGTGGAATGGTAGAGTATAACTCTTTACAACTGATTGCTGCCACTTGGGCTCCTAAGATTTGCCGTACAAAATATGGCCGTTATATGGCTTATTTGATTTATTTATAAATCAAATATGCTACATATACTAAACATATACTTTGATTTATTTAAAACATTGCTGTTGTTGTACCGACGAGTTATTCAGTTATAAGACGGGTGGAAAGAACCCCCGCACCTCTTCAGGTATCTGACATTCCTCTTGATTTGATCTGTTAACACTGACTCGTGCATGGCTCACCTAATGGATATGTTGGCGGACACCACGGCTGAATCTGCTTATCATTTATAACCAAATGGTTCTTGGAAATATCTGTATATAATCCCTCTCGCGTATTTTTGATTGGCAGAGACTGTTGATCAAGACCTAGAGGCGAGGGTGTTTCCTAAATGTTAGAATAGCTTTTATACAAGATGTTCAAGAGAACACCTCCCCCCCCCCCAATTTTACAGTGAACCATATTGGATATCCCATTGCTTGGATATGCCTTGCACAGCCTGACATCTCATTCACCGTTGAGTAATTTGAGTTGCGAAGGGTCGGTGTAGATTATATGCAAATCATTGCCAAACATTTCACATACCAACAGTCAGAACGAAAATGGGCATATCTCTACGGAAACTCTCGATACTTTCCAAGTCAAACTTTGTGGCATTGATGTTTTAATTACAACCGTCCAGAGGGCCTCCAGAGGAGGTTAGCGCGCCAGTGCGGGGTTATGACCAGTGCCTCTCGACCAATGCGGTCGTTGTGAGTTCAAGTCCAGCTCATATTGGCTTCCTCTTCGCCCGCACTTGGTAAGGTCTGCCACCAATTTGTGGGTGTGAGCTTCACCCGTGCTCTGCCCGGTTACCTCCCACCACAATGATGTCGTATGAGAGAAATATTTTTGAGTACGGCGTAAAACACCAATCAATCCAATAAATAAATAAAATTACAGAGCTCATAACAATCCATATGAAGACCTGGCTGCCAGTAGCAGCATTATCGTCTTATTGTTAAGTCTTATTTCGTTGAACTAATATGTAAGGACATCTTATATTTTCATTTACACTTCATACGATCGAGAAAACACGGTGTCTGTATTGGGAGTCTTTGAACTCAAATGCAAATACACTCATATACACCACAACGACCCCACAACGACGTAGCCCAAAAGTCGAAAAGGATATAGATCGACCAATTTCTTTGTCAAAAGCGGATAACAATTTTGTTTAGGATGTTTTAATTAGATTTTCAAAAAACAACAAAAAGCAATTTTTTGGCTGTTTGTTTTACATTTAGCTAGCTTCTTCATCCTTCGATGTGCGCACGATGCATGTCTACATGCTACATAGTGTTGTTAATTCTTAATGAGACATTTCCTTTTCATCTTGTTAATTGAACACTTCTGAAAATATGCCATCTTTCGACCTTTATATACACACGTATACCCACTGGCAATACATATTCAGAAAGACATTTCATTCTCTGAAGGAGAATTCAGATTCATGACTGCTGCCAATCACTTGACTTATTTATACTTGATTATGAAATAAAGCACTTACTGAATTGTCATGTGGCATTTAAATCTATTTCAATCTCTGTCACAATGTCACATCAAACCTTTATTTTCAAAAACCTGAAAGCGATGACGCGTAATTTTTGACACATTATCTGTGTAAGTGTAATTCTATCGAAGGGGAAAAAATGATAAACAAATGGTTTGTTCAACTCTCAGACAGCGAAAGGCCTTACACAAGATCGAGAGAAGAAACACGAAGACGCTTGAATAAGTTCAATACAAATATTTCAACAAAATAGAGAAATAGTACAACTGACAATAATACACAAAACAATACAGATAATTACAAAAATACATATAGTTTCTTTCTGGTGGCAGTGTTCAAATCCAGATGGATTAATATTTAATTACCCTATAATATAGGGTAAACTGGGATGAAATGTACCTAATCGCACATAGAGACAAAAAGAATGTCTCCAACAAAATAGCAAGGGGGGAAACACAAGCTCACAAAGTGCCACGTACAGAAAAATGGTACAAATCGACGTATGTCGAATGGCACGAAAGCCGATATCACAAAATCCCAAAAATCCTTCAATATGGAGGAGAGTTAAGATGCTCTCAAGTGGACATAAGTAAAAGACTGTTTTCAAAGAACTTGACTAAAAGACCGCCAAATTTCTAACTTCGTCGTTCATATTTATATGAAAGATAATTCTGGAGAGCTTGATCGTAAACATGTTTAACCCCAGATAAATCTTTTCAGAATGTACGCTCTGTGTACAATGACACGGAAGTCATAAATACCAAAGCCTCGAGAACGCGCGACTGAATTCCAGTACATCCTGCAACGTACACATAGGGAAAAATGTAGGTCAGGCAAAAGGAAATAAAAACAAATAAAGTACAATATTTCGAAGGCGGGGCTCGCAACAATGTGAATTTTGAAGCCAAAATGTGCAATGGATATGTGTCAATAAGTTAATGAGCCAAAAAAGCGAAATATCTGCAAGGGAGACAACACATGTGCCAAGAACCTAGTGCGATTTTACAATAAAGTTTGCACCGACAATTAGATGTAGTATGTGTTATGAATTCATTTTCCAGTTGTACATGCTGGAGTACGGGAAATGGTAGCCGTAAATAAAATAAAGTCCCTGAATCTTCATCTATCACCTGACATTATAGTGGCCGAGTAAGACTGATAAAAACAAATTGTTTTCAGCGAATGTCAGGCTGGAAATCAGCGAAGTGTGCGCTATTGTCCGGTTACTTCGTCACGAACACTATGAGAGGTGGAATCGACAAGTCCCCTGTCCAAGCTCCAAGACTGAACCAGACTGAGCACAACTCGACCACATCCCTCTCCCTAAGTACACACAAGACCCAACATTCGTATCGAGAAGTGAATAAACTGACTTTATAGGTTTAACCGAACGCCTAATCGATATTTAGGCCTGTACATCTTTTCAATTGTTCTAAGTTTTTGGACAAGAAACAATAAATGTTACCAGTTATCGATGTGTAAAATGGGTTATTCTAGGCATTAATGTATATTACATCTACATGCCGCTTTTATGAACAGTTGCAATCAAAGCGCAATATTATATTATTTATATTCGACCTGGAATTATTCATGAAGTACATATATAACTTGAAACTCGAAACTTTGATGTCACAAAATATCGCATGTCTTCACTGATTCAATGAAAACTGTTGACTGCATCTCTCTTATCATGTTATGTACGTATTGGTTTGGTACCTGAACGTTCTGGACGTAGGTCTAGCGATTATCAGCTAGAAATGCCCCTTTAGGGTTTACGAGTGGTGAATGTATATCGTGCTTGACGTTTTTACTCACGATCAAGTCCATGCTTCAGACAGGAGCTGACAAATTGTCCCGTTATTCAGACTGACTCTTCGAGGTGCATGGGACAATAAGAGTTTTTATGCCTGTACCATAATCCTCTGACATGTGACAACGCCCTACAATTGATGTCAGGTGACACAAAGAGAGAGTAAAAACTTATTATTACGCTTAAGCACCATGTAGCGGCTCTACACGAGTGGAATAAATCTCCAATCTATTCACACTCAAGTGGTCGTTCATTTGGATTTGTTCACACCCTTAATGGTGAGATGGACAGTCGCGAGACGGCAGTCTGTATACCCAGTCTATATAGAATTGTTAACGCCCATGTGTACCATCGCACCAAATAACTACAAACATACTATATACTGGTATATTTTAAATTACACCCATATTGGCTCAAACTTTAATTTCGTCGAGGTCTATTTGAAGAAAACTAAATGTTGACACACTTTCTATCAAGAACTAAATCCAGCTGATTTTATTTCATCAACTTTGAACATTCTGTCTTTCGGTCATAATTTAAAACCGTTGACTGATTCTCTTTGCATGACCGTCCTAAACTTTTTTTATTTTATAGTCTTAGTTTTTCTTAGTTTTTTGATGGTTTGTGTTATTTCTCTTCTTTAAAGCTAGTCTTTCGATTATTGACCTGGAACTCCCATTTTGATGTCCGTTCCGACGCCTAGGTTGAAGATTCTCTGGCAAGGGCTTTCGTATCAAATATCATGTAATTGGTATGGCATGTATTATCTGGTGACAGGAAACACACGCATATTGTCCCTTGAAGAGTACATTATATATACCTGATAGAATCTACATGCGTCGTTTGCTTTTTTATTTGTTTCTTTTTATTTATCTTTTGTTATTTATTTATTTATTTATTTATTTATTTATTTATTTGACAAGGTGATTTTTAATAAATACTTAACTATACATAGATGATCTTGTAACCTCTCACCGCTACGGATCACAAAGCTAAAAAAACTTACTCATTATGTTATGTACTTGCAATGGAACGATTATAAGCATTTCCCGACATAATCTGTCAAAACACTGATAACTTTGAAAAGATGTTGGGACACCAGTTGCGAATTCAACCCACTTTTATTGTCCAGTGAAGCATATATATGCACAGTGTCAGGGTGAGTAAAGCAAAGCCAGTGCCTGCTATCAATAATCCAATCCGTCAGTCAGGGCGATAATTAAGCTGACCACAATGGTTCTCTGTCTACGCCATGCATGAACACAGAAAACCCAACCATGGAAACATGGTAACAAAATTCGAAAACGTTCGAAAACCTCCCAGTCTTGTTGACCCATATTATTGTAGTGGCTCATGGTTTGTTTTCTAACTTGAGAAACCCGATTCGTCAGTAAGGTACACAAACAAACCCGTGTTATGTGTGTAAGTGTCTGAGATCTTGTGTGACGGCTTCTACTTCAGCCACTGTACGAAGGAATGTGCCAGCGATCGAGTTTCTGACAAGTCAACACGCTCATTGGACATAACACTTTACAACCAAGACGTTTCCGAGGCTACACCCGGCTGTGGAAGTCAGCAAAGTCAACCTAAAGTGTGTAAGGTGAAAAATATCTTTAAGATGGATCATAAAATGGTTTATTTGAAGATGTTGATAGATGTGTGACTCAAACTGAATGGTCGATGCTGCTACATTTCTGCACTCCTTGTGTGATACTTGCTTGTTTTCATGGGATTTCAATGATTCTTATAATGTACCAAATTTTGCAAAGGCCTTAAAGGAAACACATATACAAGGGAATGACTTGATGGATAAAACTTCTGACGTTGGTGGAGAACGTTCTGTTCATCATTCCTTGTAACAACTACAACAAGCCGTTACAGAATCACACTGTTCTCATTGTCGGACAAAAACATATGTAAAACACATTTCTGCATTGTACTGTGAGCCAACTAAGTGATTCGCAGATTTCGGTGATTGTGTGCAAATGGAGACAACGCCCAAACCAAATGGCAACTAAGTGGAATGCAAAGCGAAAAAAACATCAGTTAAAAGCATGCATTTGGACCTGGAAAGAACTTCATCAAACGGTTTCTTTGGCGAATGCTGCCATCGTCTGACAAGTTCATGACTGTAACGTAAGAGGACAGGCGCAAACCTGACACCAAAGACACGAAAATTGTATTTGTCTGAATGAACCGTGTCAGCCGAGAAGCTGGTATTAGTCTGACGGCTTGTGCACTTATTGTCAAAGGCCATAATTCGTGCGAAACTCAAGTCCAGTGTGTTACATGGCCTGGTATTGCGAAGGGGAGATGAGTCCGCCCAATCTGTGCTGACGTTAATTTACCAAATCTCTCCGTGTTCTAGACCAAGACGACATATAATTCCCGGTCTTTGTATAGCCCCTTGTGATCTATCAAATTACACGTTTAGCGTGTATTAGGCCCCGTGTAACGGTGCTTCCGTAACAATTACCACTGCCGTCGGATTAGGCCGGCGTCGGTGTTGTGTTGTTCAAGCTTACACAATCATATGGTGGCTAGCGAGCTCCGTCAGCCTTGGAGGAGTCCCGTCATTGAATTCTCTAGAGACATCCACGTGGGGCCAACGACGTCTCCGCATGCTGCTCCGTAATAAGGCGTTGTCCTGAAAAGAGGCTCGGCTTTCGTGAAGTGTTTATAGCTTAATACAAAACAGGTAAATGATTACTAGAGTGCGAATACATTATTGAAATGACACAGGCTCACATCCGACAGGTACGTCGTATCTGCTAGCTCGAGTCAATTGTGCAGTTTATTACCCTATAGCTAGTTAGGTGTCCGGTGGCCACGCCATCACGAGTAGCTTTGCTCGCGCCCAACCGCTATTCACAAATTCCATGTAATGTGCTCGATACCAGCTCTCCTTGGCGGGACAATTTCCGTGAGGCTGTCAGCACTTTGATACATTGGATTCCTCCGAATGCTGCATCGTTCGCTTCGCCCATCAGTCTAGCCGTCATTGAATATAGGTGGAATATTCGCCAGTACTGCGCGAAACACACGGTCAAATATGTAACGAAATTCATATGTCATTTCACTTTTGATGCTTACAGATTTGTGCTACATGTAGAACAAAACGGTATTTTATCTATTTCCACTGCGGCTATCATGAACTACAAGTATATTTGAAGCTTCAGCATGCTTGAAATATGCCACAAGATTTCATACGCTAATTAAATGAAAAGCCTGTTTATATTCAAAATGCTGATATAACATCAATTTACTCATAGCTTTCTCCAAATGAAGGCTTAAGTTACAGTTTGATGCTGGTGAAAAAAATAATCACAAACCATGTTGTTAAATGTCTAGTAAATAAATTCTTCGATGTAAAATATGAAACATTGACGTCGACGTACAGGCAACCTCCGTTTGACTACGGAGGCAATCTAGGGAGCTAGTTTTACCTGCATGGTTGGATGATGTGAAACGTGTACGTTTCATAATGACGTGTGCGGGATGATACGGGACTATCATTTTTATAAAGACGAATATAAGATATAAGCCATATTTGCCGGACTAGTTGTGGATGATGTTGAAAACGTGATCATAAATGACGTGTACGGGACTATTATTTTTATAAAGATGAACATATTTTTGTCTGGGTGGATGGTGATGTAAACGTCGAGGTATAAGCCACATCTGGGTTGTTTTCCAAGGTGGATTGTGACTTAAACGTCGAAGTAAACAGGACTAGTTTTCCTCCATCATCGATGAAACGTCGAAGAAAACCGTTTCATTTGGGAAACAGTTCTGAAACTGAAATGATGTCATTTTTCTGTCATTTGGCCTTTTAATCACATAACCACTCAGAACAAACTGTCATCAGTTACATAGTCAATATTTTGATATCAGATTTTGATATGCTAAGCATGAAAATTCGTTGTTTGACTAAGTCACCTACTGTATTTCCGTTCAAGCCAAAACAATGTCCTTTGATTGCAACAGTTTTGTTTCTGTTTTCCAAAACGGAAATAGCCACTTCAATCACACATTCCAATTGACAGATTCATAAAATGGCTCTTTGGTTAAGAACATTAATCCTTTATTTCACCTTTGATAGACTGTTTGTTGTTTTTGTTTCAGAATAACGCTTAAGTCGTGTGTTCGATTGATCAATATAAAACCTTTTGTTTTCTATTCAATATATCCTCAATTTATGCACCCTGAAATTAAATCCACCGTTTAGATATTGTCAAAATTTCCTCATATTTTGACTTATTTGCAGGCTTTGAGATCAACTTAACGTTCCCTATTCCCAACAAGTCCATTACAGATAATCAGATAATAGTATTTTTAATTATTTCGTTAAACGCACGTCGTTTGACTTCCTTCTCCGGGTTGTTACGTTAAAAATTACTCATAGTCTTTAGATTTTTCAAGATGTTTACCTTGTAAGTTCTATTTATCACGTCATCACCCTATGTTGCTAGGACACAATTGTTTGATCCTTATAAAACTGATGATTTCTGTGACTACATGAGTCTGTTTGGACCAGAGTGTGTTATCAGTGCTCATGTCAGTCACGTGCGCTATAGACCTGTCGCCATGGGAAGGGCAGCCAATAGGCAGCCATCTGTCAAGTATATGGAAGGTCACGTGCCATTTCTCGCTACCGGCGTAATGCATACGTCTGTAATATATCCATTGCGGTTAATGAATTAGATCACTATCAACCAGCTTTATGTCAAATGAAATCAAATCATCATGGCAAGAACTTCATTAAAACCGTTTCTCCGGTTCTTATGCTGTAGTATATTCGACGTGTTTTGCAAATTTAAATAGGAAATTAAAAAGTGGTAAGAAACACAAAGATGAGGGCCCACTTCATTCTTGCCTTCACAAAACACGGGCAGTTTGACAGGTCTCGAAAAAGTTTGGAACATATAATAACAGAACATTGTGCAGTATATGTATGAAGTCATGTCCAATTTTCATAAAGTATATATAAGCCAATTTCTTTTCAGTTTGTTTTAAATGAAAATATGCCCCAAAATAAGAGCATTTGAGGTAAAAATGACCTTTTCCCACAATGAAAAATGATATGAAACAGTTAAGTTTTCGATACATATTCATTGTTATATCGACGCACAATAAAATTGATTAAAAATAAAATTGATTAACTAAAGAAACTATTTTCTCAGGTCGTTGATTTACCCACGCAGAGAGCATGTGTTTCTTCGGATTTTTAAATAAGACTGCCACATCGTAGAAATGAAACATTCTTGAGTATGACGTTAAACAATCAGTCAGTCTAATCCAAAGTACAATCCGCGCGAAACACAGGAATGTTAATATCGACACCATCCCCCGCACCAGGTTAACGAGTCCAGGCAACTTACTACAATGTCAAATATAAAAACACTACGGTTTGGGGGAGGGTGTAAAATGAAGGAGTTATACAAACTTTTATGCTGCCAGCTGCTTATTTTGGACAAAGATGTAATTATGGTACATAGATACAAAAGAGCATTAAAAACTGTATATAAAAATTCTTTCACTGAATTTTTTAGAATTTATTTTCACAGATTTAAATGAAGTTGAATGTTTTCATTGTATGGTGGTTTTTTGACCACATTAATAATGTGGTTCACCAATGATGTTTGTACACATTTATGCTCCTCTCTGAATAAAGTTCTTGTACAGAGTGCTCCTGTACTGTTTGCCTGTGTATGAAAAAGTTAACATGACATTAAATTTCTGCCTAGGGGTCAGAGAAAAGTCGGTGTGACGTCACTGATGAACCACATTATCAATATGGTCTAAAACCCCGCCATCTAAAAATATCAATAAAGGTATTTTAGTACAGTTTTTAATGCTTTTTCATTCACTATAACTTCCCTTTCTCTTTTGTCTTTTTCTTTAAAGAAATGATTTGAACATACAGTTGGTTGATTTATTGAACGTAAATTTATCTTTCATTTTTCGAGTTGATTGGGTATAACTGAACTTTGTTATCGACTTTTCATTGAGTATTTAAACAGAACAGTTTACTAACTTGGAAGATATCCCTTAAACTTTATAGGTATCACATTTCAGATTTACAGTGACGTAACACTTATCCTGCGGTTATATCACACACCGTGGGGATTGCTGCCTCATTACCGATATATACATGTAGTTTACCCTGCTTTCTTATACGCCCAGGAGGAACCACTATTCTGTTCCCACAGGCAGGAGAATGACAGCAACCAATAACTCTAAGCGATGGATATTGTAGAAAGAGGGATAACATGTAGCAATCTTGTATGATTTGTCCATTGAAAGCAAATAAGCAAACAGAGAATGACGTGGTGCTTAACGAGGACTTTTGTAACACCAAAAGATAATGGCGTGCTTTAGTTTCGGGAACAGATGAGGTCCTGTGGATAGATGGGGAGGAATAATGGCCGTGGACAAGACAAAACTGTAGAGCGAGCCTCTATAACATCTGCTTAACTCGTTTTGGACACAGCAATTGCGGGAATATAACCCTAACTGTTTCTTCATTAATGGCTCACCGGTCCCATTACGGTCTTACCTAAATGGCAGTGTGCGCGGGGGCTGGTGCTGGACAGCAAACCAAGGATAATTACATTAGCCTGCCTATGAAACTAGGGATACTCCGCGCGATTTTGTCACTTCCCATGAATCTCTCCCGTTAACAGAGTTAAAACTGATCGGCCATGCTCCATAAACGTATTATCTGAAATCTTCCGCGAGAAGCCATTTCTATATTGGTGCAATTATCACGTCCAGTGCCAACAAGACCTGACGTAATCCAGTTTCCTCGTAAGAACAAAACCAACGGCAGTGACGCCCGAGATTACCTGTAGGATAACGCTGTCGTATATCACTCTAAAAAACATATCATCATCTTAAGTAACTTTACTCCTTCTCATTTGCCTTGATAATGGCAACACCATCTTGGCACTCTCACTATCAAGCCAGCTGTCTACTGTGATTATCATAAGTCTAGGGTGGTTTGACAAAGAGTTGCTCTGAACCATTTCCTGCAGGGATACAGTACTAATGAGTTATGCCATTATCTTTCTCTTACTCAATGCACTTTGTCAGAATACTCATTAAGGGAAATACAATTGCTATTTCGGAAGAACTTGTTGGATTAATAAGTTTACTATAACACCCAAGCTTGTTACTGAGGCGAAAGTCTTTTCTCATATCATTTTAAGACGATTCATTCTTCAAGAGGAGGTAACTTAATAAGCATCGAAGTAACTGAAAGTTTAGCACCATCTGAAATATGGAGCCCCTTTTAGCATGGGAAGTGGACCCTATTCTACAGGCAGGCGGAAAGGATGGCGGGGTGGGAGAATTGGCCTAACAGTTGTTGGTGTACTGGAGCAGCAGAAATTTTTCCGACAGCGGTCTGTAATCGATGAGCTAAAGCAGTAAGCGAACACGTGCGATTGGAGAAACCTCGTGTAAACACAAAGGGTCGC
The DNA here is from genome assembly GCA_016165875.1 of Acanthopleura granulata. Taxonomy (NCBI): domain Eukaryota; kingdom Metazoa; phylum Mollusca; class Polyplacophora; order Chitonida; family Chitonidae; genus Acanthopleura; species Acanthopleura granulata. The sequence goes on from JABBOT010000010.1 coordinate 14,457,959, forward strand.
CCCGTTAATCGGTGTTGGTTTTAGCCCGCAGCGACACCGAGCAAATGTTTCGTGTTTTAACACGAGGTTTTTTTGGGGGGAACAAAGAATGTCCGTTTTCGTTAAGGATAAATTTTGATGGGCTGGCCTCGGTAGCTTTGTGTAATATAACCCCGTGCCCGGAGCTACTTCAACGAAACCATGGTAAGGCTTTAATGCCGAAGAAAAGATTATATGTCCGCTAGAGGCATCCTGTGACATCCGGCAAGAGAGAAGAAGAGATGCCGATTTTGAGGTCTAAAACCTTACGATTCCATCGTCTAACGGTTAACAAGAAGATTTCAATCTTCCCTCGTAGCTATTTCCTGCTTTTTTAATCCCGACTAACGATAAAAAAAACATGGTAGTTTCCATTAAGCGAGACCGAATTAACAGTCACATACCCTCAATTCGATATCTACTAATTCATTATTCTGGGTAATTCGCAGAAAATTGGGCGCATAAACGTTTATCGACAAACAGCATGTGCCACAGTCGTGAGGTGACGCCTTAGCCGCGTCTCAGCGTGTAATTGCGTTTGCTGACAATCCTGTCGTGTCCAAGCAATCGCTAAATCACAACCAGTACGTCAAGCAGATGATCAGAGAAAATTGACGTCCATTGGACCAGGGCAGAGTTAACATGGTTTCTCACAATAACGTTAGTGGTTGTAATTTGGTTGTGAACTGTCCACAATCTGTTCCATCCATGCAACTACATACCCGAGCCCTGCTGTGCGAAGTCTACGGTCCCAAATTTTACGTTCTTCAACCTTACACTCAAGAACAGACGACATAATTCAAAAAAATAGGAAAACTTGGAAGATGTGTTTTCAGCGTTGAAAATGAAGATGAAGATACGCTGGTGTGCGGTTGCTATTTTTCATAAATACTATCTGGATATACTTCGCATTCCCTGCTAAAGTTACTTCATTTCTTGGTGTATTCATTTTACAGAAAACAACTATAAATAGTTTGCTTACACATTTTCCTAACATGACGACCTCGGTGAACAATATTCAAATTCATTACCTATATAAATCTAGCATATATTTGAACTTTGTGTTGTAGATTGTTTTTAACTACAAGCCATGGTCGAAACATATGTATGCTAGTGCTTGCAGCCTATTATCCTATTTGAAATTAAGTAAATGGCAATATAAAAAAATATGTCCATGCCATTAGTCACATTTATATGGAAAGGGACACGTATATTAACTGCATCTTCATCTACAATGTTGTTCGGCATCTCAGCATCACACATTTTACGTAATTCTTCCAGATAAGAGATAGGATGAGATTTCAGAAAGTTTACTTGAGTGGGGTTCATCCACATTCTGTTTTTCAGCCTAGAAAACATTTAGCCGCTTGGCATCGTCGTTTATTTGATAATCCGATATGAGAGTGGGGTAGTCCTCAGCTAGTTACCTGGTAAAACTTCCTAACTTGCGTCCGCAACCGAAACATGGTCTACGATCTTATTAGTCCTGCTGTTGCAGGGTGTGTGATGAGCAAAACGGTTTAGCTTCCTGAGTAAGAAATCCCGCCCCTCCTCACTAGTTGAAAATAAAACAAGTTGTAATTCCTAGTAAATAATAAATTTTGCTCACTCATGCTGCCACTTATGTATACATTTAAAGCAATGTAAAGATCCACAAAAAGATATTGCCCCACGCACCACCTAAAGAGTATCCAGGAAGCTATTTAAGATTTCATTGTAGTGCATGGCAGGTCTTCTCAAAGAAGCACAATACAGTCAGGTCATCCTTGTTGCTGATATTCACACTTCTCCATGCTTTGACTTCTTTTCGGTTGCCAGTTTCCTCCGAAACACTTAATGGACATTTAATAGGCGTTAAGTAAGCAAGTGTTGAGTGAACTCCAGACTAGTTGTTTGAGTGGGATCCCCCTTTTCTCTTGATAGACGAAGATAACAAGTACCGTTGGCCTTGAGCCAGACTGTGCTCCTCTATTAGAACCATTGTTACACTATGCCTCTCTATCGTGACTGTGACGCGCAAACTCACGCCACGTCAGTAGATTTCCCCAGCAGGAGAATCGCTTATCACCCAATACGATCCTCAATTATTCATTGATCAGCAATAATGATAGCAACCTCTCAATTGATTACAAAGGCTCATTGCCATTCTCATGGAATTCTCGGAAGCCATATTGCGTGCAGTATTAGCCGTGCCCGCTACAACGTAGAGAGCTTTATGTGGTAATATTGTATATGGATGAAGGCTTCGATGATTTCCTTACGGCACCGGGAAGCCTAAGCTTCGCTGCCACGCACCATAGATAGCGTTAAACTTTTAGCATATTATAGAGAAGTGCAAGCATCTTCGCTTTTGTCTCATTAACTTGCAATTCAATGACTTCCTCACGCAAAAATAGGGGACAAAATTCGCAACCGAATCAGGCCTATACAACAGATATAGAGTTGACTGGATTCGGATGAAATTTGCACTAGACTTAAATGAATCAGTCCAGCCGAGGTCAAACCACATAAAATTTTTATCCCAAATTAAATACTGAAGCAAAACAGATATGATACAAAAAAAAATCTGATTGGAATCGGCAGCATGTGTTAGTCATAAAATCATGCTTTTATGATGTTTACTTGAGATTCTCTTGGCTCTGTATATTCTATATATATACCTGAACGTCAGGTGCAGCCTTCACGTATATGCCTAAGAAAGGTGTTTCTTGTTTTAATTAATTTAGTCTTGAGTGAGAGAAAAGATTGTCCCAGAATTAACGGTTTTCCTGCCTGATGAATTTATTATTGTGTATCAATAATTCCCACACTATTCTATGAGAAGCTTAGCTCAGCCCGCGGGTCCTAGCCTGGACGGTCAGCGTGAGTGGGTGCCAAGTGTTTAGAGCTGGGCAAAACGCCTTCAGGGGGTCCCGTGTCCTGGAATGTCCGTTACTGGATACATCACCTGTCAACGAGAGTAGGTGAAACGGTGCTGACGTGTAATGGGCGACGGTTGACGGACGGCTGACGGTCCACAAATTATGGGGTACATGCTAGCCCCTCCCAAGTGATTAAGAGTGCACATATTGCCCCCAGCGCGCGATGGTATCAAATAGCTTTTCTCCCTACGACCTTCAAAAACACACCTATTATTTTCTTACCAAGCTTTGACCCACACGTCTATAGCACGTCGCTTTTCAATGGCTGAATTGTTATAACCTCTACCTTTCCCCCTTTAGACGTGTCAACGGAGTTTTTCATAAGTGAAGCTACAGGATTTTCTTTCATTGAAGGCCCAATCCTGTTTGTGCTTGTCGACCACCTCGCGATAACACCGACAGCGTCCCGGCTTAAGTCAATGGAGTGAAAAGTGTAAGCTAAGTCCTCGTGTCCTTTCTTATTAAACATGGTTAAGTTAACTAGAAACGAGTGAAACTTTACCCTCTGCTCAATGCTGCTTGTTTACTTAGTTCCTGGTTCCGGCAGGTCGGAACAAGCGGATCTTTAAAACGTTAAAAGTTTGGCGACCATATAGCGGATGAATTGCCGAGGAGAAACCGAATGCCTATGAAAACATGTGTACGATTGTAGGCCACAGTTTGACGATTTGTATCAATGTTTACACGGCTTGCTGTCTGCCTGGTCTAATTGCTGCTGGTTACTGTCGGTCCTGCCCCCCAAAGTAAACTCTCAGCGTACGAGCCGCTTCTCTGGTAAACCAGGCGTCTCTTATTAGACGCACCGGAAACGGCCATACCAGCTCTTGTTCTTCTGCACATAGACACTAATTACTGCCAGCCATTGGCCAAGGATCAAAATTACATATGACAAGCGTTAATAGGAAGTGATTACAGGCGTGGACAGGCCAGTGAAGCGTTATATAGACTGTCATCCAATATTCGGCCTCACATTTAACAGTATGACATGCATTGACGGGCATCAGATGTGGCAGGCTTAAGTACAGTGCTGCTGGATGATCCACAAACATTTTCAACAAGGTTGTAAGAGTAAGGAATTATAATGTGCAGAAACAGACACCTTTACGTCTCGCTTTCAGTACTTGTAGGTAAAAATACACAGCGATCCTTAAAATGATAACAATGATAAAAGATATTTATTCTGTTTTTAACGAATTTCACTAATTAATAGGCTACTACCATAACCCCAGACACAAGTGTAAAAATTTCAAAGGCTAAACTTAAGATAAAAAATAAAGCCATTGTAAATCCTTGTATGCTTTTAAGAACAGTTGCATTTAAAGCACGACAGTGATAACTGTACATTTATATTTCAAGCTGAAACTATTTGCCAACTTTATGCAAACTGGACTCCATGCATGCCTGCCGAATATCGACTGTCTTTCTTCTCTCTTACATGTCAATAGATTTCCTTATCTGTGCATATTATTTCGTACACATTCCATTATAATCTGATGTTATGGGTTGTTTTGGAAGTAGGTCCTGTGGATATCGACTTGACCATCTTATTTCTGATACCAACTCCAAAGATACCGCTGATACATGTCAGATGGTGTCCTCACCAGACCTGCATAACTCCACCCTTCAACAAAATTGCTTAACGAAGTCAGTTATTTTAAGGGCCTGGAAGCGAAATCTTATGAGGGCATTTCTGAGGTGGTCAAAATTGTCACCAATTTAACGTAGTTACAGTTGTAAAGTTTACTGTCGCGGAGTTTTTTAGCATCTCTTAAACGTTCTCCTCTACTTGGGCAGATAAGCCCCATTACAGCATTGTCACTGTGTAGCACAACGTAAGTGATGAAATACGGTTCAAATCATTTATAAACATTTGAGTCTTGCTCTTTTGCTCCTTGATGCATTAAGTCCGAATTTCCAGTGATTTAGTCAGGCGAGCATTAAAAAGATTGTTTGTAGCCGGCAAGGAGTCCCACTCGCCATTTTCGGATTTTTTTTTCATGAACTCTCAGGACGTTTTTGAACAAAAATAGAAACTCCAGGAATCTCCTTGAAAGTTCTGCGAGGAGCATATCATTCCATTGGTATCAAAACGTGAGAAACTCAATTCGTGTAGCTAACCTTTCAAAACAAATTATTAACGTTTTTCGGCCCGTTGATCGTTGTAGTTGCATTACACATGATCCTATTTCCGTTACCCAGCTGCACCAACCATACGCAAGTTACTTTGGCTCTAACAACAAACTGGGTCATTACACATTGTACTACGGTTGTGTACGAGCTTCTATTCACTACCATTTGTAGCATGCAGTGTAAGTCATTCTGTTAAAAAAGGCAATGGTTAAAACTAAGTTGAGCTAGGTTTATGTGAAAGGAACATCACAGATGGCGCAGTTATATGTCTGAGGTTGAGAAAGTACTACGTGCTAAGAGTTTTCAGTCAGAAGGAAATTTGGAAGTAGTGCAAGGCAAAAATTTATTCTTAAATTACTCTTTGAATGACGTATAAAGATTGATAACTTCAAGTGTTCATGGTTGAAGCAAAGTAAAATACAATAAAAACTGTTGGGTTAAATTAAGGTATTACAATTTAATGAGAATATATCTACGAAGGCCAGCATTATATACTTTGTGTAAAGAAACCGGACACAGTCCAGATAAAACCCATGATCATCCGCAGGTTGCTGACAAGCTTTACTACTTATGACTTGATAGGAAGTAGGCCTACGTCGGCCAGAGTTGGACTTGGGCTCATAGCATTCTTATCAGTAAGAGGCTCGTGGGTCATTGCGAAAGATGAATATTTATTATGATTTTAAACTTGGATGCTCCTAAAATAAGTGCAAGATAAAGTTTTCCTATTAAATCAAGAATTGGTCATTAAAAACTCCTTAAATTTCATATTATCTACCTTGGCATTTCTTCTTCTTAATAATTTTTTTGGACGGTGAAATACACAGATACCATGCCTATTATTATACGTGTTCACATAGCCTAGCCACCAATGATTCCTACATGATCCTTTTCTGTCTCAACACGCTGAATATTTCTGACAGCTGCCAACCAACAATCTCTCCTTTAAAAACCACACACCTTTGTTAGGGTTTACTGTTCCAAGGGGCGGGTTTGTGAAAGTAAATTGACATAATTTGTCCATGTTGAACTCTTTTAAACTGTCAAATACCTACATGATACCGATGTATTTTCCAACTGTTACATTCGTTTCCAACATTTTGGTCCTATTTTGGACTTAGGCAGTTTACCTGACTTTCTGGATGCATATGTGTCTATTGTACTGTAAATGGAAACTTAATGCATGATCAGTAACTTTTCTTAGTGAGACGACGTTCCGATCTGTTTCGCTCAGTTGGGAAGAAAACTCAGTGTTTTATTGAAGATGGCTCAAACATTCCCATGTGTACAATTCACTTAAGCATCCAAATCCAATTACGACCATATAAAACAGAGTTAGAAACAAAGCTTCCGTTTTAAGTCCATCGTATACTTTATGATCCAGCTATTGCACTACGCAAGTTCTAGTTTATGTCTGGTGTATGCAGGGTCATGCATGCATTAACTCGAATGTATCAGGTACATACAAATTTCTATACAACACCCCATCATCCCGGGTTTCCTCATAAGCCTGTATACCTGACCTCTAACATAAAATATCTTGAAAGCCATAAAGAAAATACCCCCTTTTCCATGGTTATTCAAAACTAATTACACATATAAGATTATAATGAATTTTAATCATCATGAGATACAGCATTGAATTCTTTTTAGAAAGGGGGGCATATGGCTCCATACTGCTTGTACAATAATTAATCTTGCAGTAGCTTTTCCAAGTAATATTGACAACAATTTTAAATATCATATTACTGAAAGCTAAAACACTAAAATCCACATATGTAGTTTCTGCATAGAACGGGATGAGTACTTTGATATGACGCACACCAAATAAACGCTGATGCAGAAAGCATAGAATCAAGATCGCCCACATTATTTTATTTCTAGTTCTAATATGATGGTGGTTTCCTTTGTTCAGATTTGTGGTCGTTATATTTAGCATCTCTTTCAGAAAGCACAAATGTTAAGATGCTTTATATTGTAGTATGCATCATTCACAAATGTAAATATTCCCATAATCAGGCCTGTTGAAAAGATTATAAATTTGTGCATAAGAAGTAAAATTACACATCAAAACTTTCCCCAAGTGAAAAAGGTAACCTTCACAGTTTTTATCGAACGTTCAAGACATTCATGCATGCACAGATATTACTGATGATCTTTAATTATCTCGACTTCTTTTAAAGATGATTTAATTTGGAAAATTTGAACCCATGGAAACTATCTGGGAAAATAAATACAGATTATGAAATCCGTGAGTTTCAGATCTTTAAGGAAGTCAGAGATAAGTAATACTGTAATAGTGAAAAGCTGAAATGCATTGACTTTGTCATGTTTACATAGTACAATAATCCAAGCTATAAACAATTATGTTAACTCAATAATCCCTTTGTTGGAAAACATATTTAACCTTGCTCTATAACTGTGAAACTTTGCTGTATAGTACCTTGCGTAGAGGGTGTTACAATTTTAGTGGATACACTGATTGACTTCCTCGTATATTTCCTCTGAACATATTTATGAAATTAATTAGTCGATATTAGTTGTATAGTTGTCAAGGGGTCAAGTATAACTGTTTTATATAAATAAAATTACAAGACGTGTCATCAACCAATTTTCCATCTTATGATTATTGTAAAATCACAGCGAGGTTCTCCAAGCACTTTTATGGACGCTATTTGACAAACATGTATTTGGCTAAGAGATGTCTGATTGCATCAGTATGTTTTTTTAGCAAACCAAACTATATGAAACATATAAAGTGTGCATTTCATGTCTGTCTGCGTAATTATTTATGAATGTACCTCCTGTTTTTGATGAAAGGGTGCATTCAGGCTGTTATAAAGGATGCTGGCGATAAGACATAGTGCTTAAATTTCTTTAAATAGAAAAAAGTATTTCCAAACTGCCAATTGAGATTGCTTTCAAGTCTGTGTTATGTTTGCCTGTTTATGTGCTTTTATTCTCTTCCTTTCACCTCTCTTGAACAAGAGACGTTCAATCTGAAATGAATCTGTAGGGCTTTGTTGGGGTCAAATGGAGTGATTGTGCCAAGCTGCGGAATTCCCTCATAAATTCTGATCACTGAGATCCAGCATATGTTCGGGGGGTTCGACGACAACACACGTTTGTGATGTGTCACCAAAAACAGCCGCGTGTCACATGAGACAAACGCCTATTGGTCTTTTGTTTCCTCCTGGAATTGTGGCGACATGATCTATTGATAGGCTGTAATGGCCTGCCACAAGCATTTGCCTCTTTTCTGTTTCATCCCGCCACTCTGACGCGCAAAGAGAGCATGCTGCAATTCATTTTAGATTAAAGGATTTGGAGGTTACTGCTTCCGTGAGTGGAGAACTTCATTTTCCGCTCCCGTCGCGCGACTTTCCTCCAGAGTGACACCTAGCGGGTGGATCGTTCGACGGCTAGGCAAATGAGCTGAGCGCCCCCTGTTGAGCGACCGGTCAACCTGATGAGCGTTTGTGGTGGGAACAGACTGAGACCGCGTCAGAGCCAGTCACTTCTGTTCTGCTGCAATAGTTATTCATCTTCTTTATTCACTTGCAGGGGTTGATTAGGGTGTGTCACATTGCCTCTTATGCCGACATGACATAAATAGGCACTGTGGTTTGTGGTTGCGTTAGAGGGTGAGAATTGTAGAGAATCTCGTATCGATAACCAATACGAAGCCTTGCCTCTCCGTCCCTTGTGTAAGACGACTCTGTAGTTGACTGTCTATTACAGTCAATTAGAAGCCAAGTCTTCAGCCCTGGTAAACTGCCTCAATGCCAGGGCAGAACAAGAGCAAATCTTTGGTGATCAGGCCACAATAGGATAATATCTCGTCACCAAAAGCACCAAGTATTCCGATTCTCCCAACATGTCTACAGGTGAAAAGAAATTATCAAAACGTAGGAATTACACCTGGGTCGTGAAAGCCCGGTCTCCTCCTTCCCATTGCAGGGATACAATGGTCGAGGGCTCCGCTTTGTGCCTGTATTTTCGGATCGTTGATGAAAGACTTTTCAGCAACTCGACTGGAGAGCATAATCTCGTTTAGAGGCAATGATCTCGTTCCGTTCCAAAGAGCACTCCAGGGTTTCTTGCCATTTCTGAGGGCTGCCCACTCTTGGCATATTCCCCATTGAAGCGAGGCGCCAATGTACCCAGTGTAAATAATAAGGTATTCTCCCAGCCACGACATCTCGGCCACTTCAGGCTGACATACCCTCCACACGAGACAGATGTGCGACCCAACACACAGCTCTTGTTGTCGTTTAGATACGTCTTACAATAGCAGGGATAGAAGTTCGAGTGTCGGATGTCACGAAATGAAAATCTCATAACAACATCTCTCTACAGAAATGAAAAAGAGACCTCTAGCTGAGTCTGAAAACTTACTGGCAGAAGTGGAATCATTCTCCCTCCTTCTGGCAGTTCTTTTGGCTTCCGATTTAAAGACCTATAGTTTCAGCCGAGTTACTTAGGACGTTCGTGTCCCCGGAGCACAAAACAGCCGTTTACACGGACCGATAGACTTTGTACTACCTATCCTCTCGCTGTCAAAACTGTATTCTCAACAAAGAATGGAATGAAATGATATTTAGGGTACTCACCGCTTCTCAAACCGGATCTGTTTTATTTGGTCTTTCCGTACATATACAGGTATGGCTAAAGACACATTTGAACGATCAGATGTGAAATGTGATTACCGTTCATTCACGACGCCAATGAGTTCAGCACATATGCATTTAGGTTTTATACAACGTGCACAATGAGGGAACAAAACGATTAAAATCTTGTCTTATACAAACAGAACTTACCGGAAATACTTGTTAAGTATGGAAATATATTTGTCTTATAAAAAGGACCAAATTTCCGCTGCATGCAATACGTTTATCTGGGTTAAAGATTCAAATTAAGGATATCGACAGATTTAACCAACTGTATTTGTAGTTCTACTAGCTTTGAAACTTTTGAAACTTTTTTTTCGCGAAGTTTTGCGAAGAATAATATTTTTATACGTTTTGATATGGCATTGCGATGAAGTATTTTTCACAAAGTGCCCATTTGGACTGAAGTCAAAGGATGTGAAACGTGATTTAAAACTGTTAACTTTGAATCACACCAGATTAATATGAGGACGTCTGATCAGGGCCAAGCGTAAACCCATGTATCACAATTTAAGCCTTCAGAACTATACAACAATAGTACTGAAATTTTAAATCCTGACAGGTGCGAAGATGCCAGCTGTAGAACACGTGAGCACATTTGACCTCCTCCTTTCTCGCCCAGCTTGATCTGGAATGTTACTGCCTATACTAGATATCTGGTGCAAGTTACCGAAACTTTTGGCGTTCAGTCCTTGGAACAAGGATCACATCACCATGGACTAAGACGGGTCAGGGTGTGGTCACGATTGACAGTGTTGGAGAATCTTGATACGTCTCTCACCATACATCAAAGGATCGAACAGTTTGATTACCAATGTAACCAATCTGTTTTAACAATACTTAAAGTAAAATGCAGCTCATTACTTGAGGCTCTGTTCATTTGGATATAAAAATTTCTCTCTTGAATGCAAGGCCCTGTTTGAATCTATGGATTCGCTTGCTGAATTATCTTCATTTGAAGTGTGGAGTATGTTGCTGCCAATCAGGAGGCGCGTTTAACCATATGTGAGAATGACCAATCAGAGAGCCAGGAGATATCAGCTGTTTGTAAACTTTGACGTAAATCTTCTAAGTTGACTGTAAATATAACATGTAAAAACGTAGGGATAGGACACTGTTTTAATGTTATCTATTTTAATTATACCAAGTAAATGTGCGAACAGCACTGCAAGGTATTTCCAGATCATTGTGTTAGTTAGTGCGGGAGTAAGTTTCTTGGCAGTTTCATGTTCCGAATTTACATATATACTTAAGTTTCAGTCACAACCCTAACAGCTTACTACAGTCTCAGGTGAAACGAGTATTCCGTCACTGTGCAGACAGAATGGCTGCATTTCATGCCAACGGAGGGAGCACGGTCAAATGTCAGTTTCCACTGTCGTCGTCCTTGGAAAAAATTCTTTATCGAGATAAGCATAATATTGTCCAACTTTTTTGGCAGTCTTAACTTTAAACATGCATTGTCTTTCACTTTAACACAACCAAGAGACTATATGGCATACTGATTTCCATTGAGTGTTGCTTCTTGTTGCAGCATCAGAGCCCTGAAAGAAAATGACATGAATTTGACTTCGGAGACTGTTTTATCGTTTGAGGTCATAGACTGTAATGTGCAATGGATACTTTGGTTGATATAGTCACTCCAAAAGTGACATATGAATAAACTTGGCAGAAGTTCTACATATAATTGTTCCTGGCTTTTCGTGTGTTTTATGTTTTGTTTTCTTTTTGTGTTTTTTTTTTTTTTGGTTTTTGGGTTGTTTTTTTTTTAAATTATAGAATGTAAATGAATTCAGCACTGCATGTGTTTGTGTCTGAGTAAACTTATGTCAAGGCTGTAGAAACGCCGAGCATGGGTTGGAGCAAGCTCCGGCCTTTATTCAGATTTCATGTTCAAGTGGGAAGGAAAACGATGGATTTGAACTCGTTGGAAGTTTGTTTTAATCTTCGTGTGACTAGCACAGGTCCAAAGAGGTGACTGATTCGGCAAGCGTGCACAAAGTCATACTCAAGGAAGTATTAAAACGGCGGGTGAGGCAAGCACTTGGTAACCGAATTGAGATGGACGAATGATTGACGCGCGGGTTCAAACCCAAGTCGTTAGAATTTTTCATTTGTATTGTGGGTCCTTTCCCACTTTTGACTTAACGGTAGTTGGATGTGTTCAGCACTCGATTCCATTAACGCTTAATTGAAAGATGGAATGAATGAATTGATGTATATGGTTTAGCGCCACTTTAGGCATAATACAGTCATATAACGTTAAAAGCCATATTAAAGATACTAGAAGGTGAAGTACTCATTTACTTACGCACTCAATGTAGCACTTAGACCCATTCACACAGGCGGTAAGAAGAACATTCAAACCTACATGACATCGTTTTGTACTCAAATGACTTGGGACACGCTGAAGAGTACTTCGATACTATGGAAATTATTTTCAGAGGGTCAGAAAAGCCACCATCGGTATACACTCAGCTATGACCGTTTGTATTAATAAATATTGGCAGTAAACAGTCTTCAATGGCTAAATGTAGAGCCTAAATTAGGAACTTCGTTTTTAAAGTATCCTTGATATCACAGCACTGTCACAATCCATGACGCTGGTAAACGCTGCAATGCTGATAAAGTCTAGGGTACTGCTAGGGTACCCACGATTACAGTGACGCTGGGAGATTGACGAACAAAGGAACATGGTAATATTGCCTTTGTAATACAGTGGGGGGGGGGGGAAGAGTTGCAGCTGTAGTATAGTCGCAGTATCGGTAAAGACTGTGACAAACGTGGTGCTATATGGTATCGACAAATACACGGGCGCTGGAGCAAAGCTTAGAACAGCGAGACATAGCAATATTGGCTTTGAAGTACAAGGGGCGAGTTGCAGTTGTGGCATAGTTGCAGTATCGGCACACACTGTGACGCTGCAGAACAAAAGGCTGTGACATTTCGTGGTGTGTATATATCATATTTGGAACAACGTGAGTCTTCTGTCCTAACAAGCACCATGAGACTGCGGCCGTGACGAACATCGTAACACCGTAGTAATGAGGAACAACGTGGGTCTTCCGTCTTAATGAACATAATAGGACTGCTGCCCTAGTGAACATCGTTACACCGTAGTAATGAGGAAAAACATGAGTCTACCGGCCCGGCGAATACCACGAGACTGTGGCCCTGGCGAACATCGTTACACCGCAGTAATGAGGAACAACGTGAGTCTGCGGTCCTAACGAGCACCATTAGACTGCGGCCGTGACGAACATCGTAACACCGTAGTAATGAGGAACAACGTGGGTCTTCCGTCTTAATGAACATAATAGGACTGCTGCCCTAGTGAACATCGTTACACCGTAGTAATGAGGAAAAACATGAGTCTACCGGCCCGGCGAATACCACGAGACTGTGGCCCTGGCGAACATCGTTACACCGCAGTAATAAGGAACAACGTGAGTCCGCTGTCCTCTCGAACACCATGAGACCGGGGTAATAACGAATATCGTGAGACCGCACTATTGACGAACATACCGTCACACTGCCATAACAAAAAATCCTGTAATGTAGCAGTATACTCATCCACCAGAGAGTCTATCAACCAAACAGCATAGTTTTCAGCCGATTATCCGAACAATTAGCCATGTGTGGATGGAGACCTTTATTTATTTCTTCCTTGGCTCAGTCGGTTAGCGCGCTTTCGCAGCACAATGACCCGAAGCCTTGCACTAATGCGGTCGCTGTGAGTTCAAGTCCAGTTCATGGTGGCATCCTCTCCGGCCGTACGTGGGAAGGCCTGCCAGCAACCTGCGGATGGTCGTGGGTTTCCGCCGGGCTCTGCATAATGTTGGCCGCCGTCGTATAAGTGAAATATTCTTGAGTACATCGTAAAACGCCAATCAAATAAATAAATAAACAATGTTTCTTCATCCGTAGAATGCATTCTCCAGTATGAAAGGCGAGACACTCTTTCATGTGTGAAGTACACTCCGCTTTTTATTACAATCGACGGCAACGTATTGTGATCTCCTGGTTGAGACTTCGGGGAATAACTCCAGACGAATTCCACTACCACTTTCTCGTTGAAAATGGCTTTAAAGTATATCAGAATTGTCTCACAATCAGATGTCTTCTTTTTTGGTAGAAATATCTCGCCCTGGATTGGTTAAAATTGAGAGCATGTCAACCCGTTCGATTTTCACTACGAGGGCATTTTTGCTTAGTTTGAACTGCGATATCTCTGTTATCCTTCGTTGGTTCAGTCGGTTAGCGCACTAGCATAGTCGGTTTCCTCCCACCATAATTCTGGGCGCCGTCGTTTAAGTGAAATATTCGTATTTGATCGCGTAAAACACTGATCAAATAAATAAATAAATAAATAATCTCGGTTATCCTACTTCACAAAAATAAAATGCGACGTTTTCTTAACTTTGAATGTTATTCTTTATCCATACATATATACATTTGATCTAGTATTGTCATTTCTCTTTAATTTTTTACATTGTAATCAAATCTTTCACCTACAGATCAGGCGAGAATCAGGAATTTGGATTAAGGAAGAGAAACCACTGCATGCTCAGTAATATACACGTACCTAACAAACACGCGCACCTAGCTTGTTGAGCCACCGGAAACTTGGTTTGAACATGTGACCAATGAATTAGTTTCCAGCAAGGACTTAACGCCATTAGAGACCTGAACCAGAGTGGGAACGGCTGTATTACTTACAGATTGAGAAAGTATCTTTGGGGAATGAATGTGTAACATCTGGAAACACTAGCCGTTAATGGAAAAGAAACTAAGAATCTGCCATTTCCAAAGCATACACTACTTAACATTTCATTGATTTTTTTCGCTCATATATCAAAATTCACGGGTATTTCAGTTTTAGAAAACGTACATTTCTTTGTACTGCGAACCTCCCAGCTTTGTCAAGACAGCGATAAATGTCCCAGGGGTAATAAAAGCGTGGGCCTCAGGAGCCATGTTTTGTCACGCGAGCCGGTATAACCCGTGTAAATAACGATTACAGAAACCGTCTACCCTGTCGCAAGTTGGCAGACTTTTGTAGCTCAGTGTGAAGCTGATAGTGATACAATATTTATCAATCTGTTCGCAAGCTTTGATGTTGCTCTACCTGTTATAAAAGGGTCTTTGAAGTGAACAGCGAACCAGATGTTGGAATTGAGCGTGTGCCTAATGAGGCGTAATCACGCGGCTAGACAGACGAGGTGTCACTGCTAACTACCCACAGCAAATCTCGTGCAGTCTCGTTACAGGTCAGCTGCCGCGAGTTTGAAGCAAAAGCTCACGGGTGCGTAAGTGCATTTTTTTGATAATCCTCAGTTGGGTTTCCTTTGGAAATAAAAGCCAAAATCAGAACCGGAACTGAACAAGATAAAACGTCAAACATAAGGGGCACTAGCCATTACAAAGATCACATACAAGACTGAAGTGAAGCGAATATACAAGCTTTGTGCATTTTAAATGCATTCAAATAAAGAAAACATAACTGAAGCACCTGAGTGTGTCATAAATATTAAGTTCATCAAAGCCGTTTCAATGTCTGTATTATTTTTAAGGGCTCGACACAAATGCTCTTAAGTGACATGAATAACTAACATTCTGTCTGTCTGGGAAAAGTTACACAAAACAAACTTTCATATAGACAAGTTTACATCCATTGTTTATTTTTAAGTAAGTACAGTTTGAATTACAGTGGCGAAATTCTCTAATACTGAGGTATAATGTGAACAACTGGGTGATAATGGTCGTACAGACTGTACTTAAATGATTTCAAACTTCAAAATAAGCTGCTTTACTAGTTATCGTACAAAGACATTGCATGTTCACACGAAAGACAGCAAAAAGGTCACTTTTGTTGTTTTCTTTTGTCATAGGTCAGTTTTCTGTTATAATATGAACCACAAATCATGTATAAAATACAACCATGCAAAGTTTGTAACCTGGTTGCATTGTCAAAATAGTTACCTGACTGATGCAAAGAAAGCGACTTCTAACCAATATAGAAACACTATATAGTTATGTATTTCGTTATATGCATTATTTTCTTTCTCAGTAAAATAAATGCAAGTTACTTGGTACAGCATACACATGTTACATTAGCCTGGCTGTTAAGTTTGACATATCTCCTCTGATTTTATTTATCATTCCAGATGATTAGTCTAGTTAATACGCGCATATTGTTAATTCTTTCGCATTTCTTGATTTTATAATTAGAAAGTATAAGAACGATTTGTATGGGTGAGATAGGTAATATGGTTATTAATAATAGTAATATTGTGTACATCAGAGGCAGGAATGAATGTTTATGTAAAATGTCAGGAGATAGTTATAATTATCATATTAAATTAACCTAAAAAATATCCCCTCCTTTAAACACCTAACAGCATTTACTTCGTAATTTAATCGTGTGTGATACGTGTCGGGTTTAAAGTAGCAGATATATAGGTTATTACAATAAACAAAACTAAAAACAACATGCGTAACTTTTTCACTGGCGCAGATTTAATTTCACGGGATGATGACATTCCCAAACATCCTGACAAAAGAACTAATTGTACTTAATATTTCTACTCTGACATTTCACTGACAATTTAGAGTAGATCCAGTCAGTGTCACGTGACACCTGTCAAGGGCGGTAATCAGCTGTCAGTTTTCAGTCTGCTGTCAACTGTCACTGGTTGAAGTGTTGAAGGCATCATGAGGTGAGAACGAAATGTGATTATATTACTCTGTGAAACTATAGTCGTTAGACAAGTACACTAAGTACATGCTGACAGGTTAGGCGACGTTTAAGAGTAGTCGACTATTTTTATGCTTTGCCGAGCATGAGCAGGATTCCATGAATTGTGCCTATCAGTTTTTCAAGTCATACAAAAATTTTGCCCAGCAACGTTCTTGTGTTTTGACTATTTACAGAATCCACACAGAAAATTCAAGTGTGGAGGTTTCATTTAAGTTTCGATATTCGCTGAGTTACCATTTCCGATTGGGACCTCCGTGGCAGAGGGGATTACTGCTAGTGCAGTGTTATGAACCCGGTGCCTCTCACTAGTGCGATAAGTGTGAGTTCAAGCCCAGCTTACTCTGGATGTCTTTCTCTCCTGTAGCCATCAACTTGGGTTCTGCTCAATTTACTCCCAATTTCTAGAATGGCGAAAATTCCCACTTCTCGTGTACAGGAAAGCACAACATATTGGTTGAAGACAATACATGGGCGTTATGTACCGTTCATCATCACAAAGGCCCTGTTATTAGCAGTGATAACTATGGAACACGCAATTTCCCAGCTGTGGGAGTAATGGGCCCTCACAACAGATATTCCAGCGATTCAAAGAAAAGTGTCTTAAGAGCTTCACCACGATCAGCCCCCACCCCCTCCCCCATTTTTTTTGATTATATGTACATCTACATAGTGTGTCAAACTCTAATGCGAGAGTCGGGAAATCTGCGAGTCAATTAATACGTTATACAGTACGCTGTTAAGTCCACTTATGTTATGTTCACAAAACTTTAAACTATATGAAAATACTTCCAGAATATAGATTTAGGCTCACTTTGGTTTTCTGTGTGTGGTAATTTTCTAGACATCAAGGCTGGGTTAACTTTTTGACTTTCTCAGGGATCTGAGGTCAATGCAATACCGCCGAAGCCGTTACATGGTACCATTTTGGATCAAAGTTAGCTTCCTTACATAAATTAGACTAGACACTTGGCTGATTCAAATCAATTGGGGTATTAACTGCATAAGAAAATTCACCATGAATGACTTTAGAATCAGATTTACGTTGATGCATGTTTTTGCAAGTTGGTCGTTTATAAATGATCAGGTGGCATTTGCCAGTTGCAAGATAATAACTGAAAATTTCTCGATTTCCCTCGCATTGCGATATGGAGCAGAATTGTATGTTATAGATACATCAGTAGACAGTTCAAAACCGATAACTTGTTGCATTACATATATAACTTCGATGGTTTTATATTAAATGTCAGTGAGTCTACCGTAAATGACTGAAAAAAAGTTTTCATGCTCGAACACAGAGTAAGACTGACGAATGTTGCGTGAGGTATTAAAGTCAGAGCAGTCAAATCCGTCCATGTCCCCAACCCCAGGGCCCTGAGAGTGGCACTATAACACATAGATCTTGAGAACGGATTTAGTAATAAAAAACAAGAGGATTGCCAGAGATCCTGGGAATAGAATTCATATTTATCAACATGAGTATGAAATGTGGCCCTGAACCGATGACACAGGAAGTAAAGTTTTGGTATTACCAGTAATATACAAGCGGCACCCGAACCTCGGACAATATAGTCCTCATAGAATCGAGCCAAATAAGACTAAATATCGGACACGGAAGTCAGAAAATGCACTAGAACTGAGAAACACAAACTGTATAGTAAATCCATCCCGATAAAGTCGAATTTGACAAAAACAAATCAGAGGAAATCGAGTTTGTATAAAGATATCAGTTTTACAGAACATGTAAAGTATAAGTTTTGTTTAAGTCTTCTTCGTCTGGCCTCTTCGTCTGATCTCAATGGTTTCAACGTCTCATCAATCAAAGCACAACTGAAAGGGCAGTTCCAGTGCAGTCTTATTTATTGTGGCTTTATTCTGGAAACGATTCGATGCTGTGTTACACAGTCAGCAAATATCAGTTACCAAATGGTGTCGATCTAAATTACGTACAATGGGGCAACTGGGTCCAAGACAAACTGACCATTGTCCTCTGACAATGTATGAGGATAACGTTACTATTTTGTTGGTAAAACGTCTTTGTAATGAGCAATGGTCACAGTTTAGACCCGAAATTCTTCACAAGGGTAAGTTTTCCCATCGAACGGGGTGAGATTGTTTTCCCATGACAGACTTTTGAAGCATTGAATCGAAATGTAAGGAGAGTCGAAAAGTGGCAGGAAAAAAAAAGCTCTAAAGTTTCCATTCAGTAGTACTAACCTGAGGCCGTTACTGCGAAGAGGGTGTAACGCTTAAGTCCAAAGTAAGCGATGCATCTCTATAGTAGTTGCCCCCATGGCAATTGCGTTTGACATAACTTACTTTCTGTTTGTAAAACGGGCGTTAGAAGGATAGATAAATAACGATGAGCCAAACGTTCGGCGTGTTTCTGTTTTTATTTATATATTGCAACAAATCCAACAAAATCCAACAGCGTATAATATGGCAACATTGACTGACATAGAGAAGACCGTATATAGCAAAATAAAATAGCAAGAATC
Source organism: Acanthopleura granulata (assembly GCA_016165875.1). Classification (NCBI taxonomy): domain Eukaryota; kingdom Metazoa; phylum Mollusca; class Polyplacophora; order Chitonida; family Chitonidae; genus Acanthopleura; species Acanthopleura granulata. The sequence continues at coordinate 14,476,953 of JABBOT010000010.1, forward strand.
CGAAGAATCCTTTAGCTTATTATCTTCAACATATCATCAACAGTTAAATCATTTAAGACTTAAGGTAATATAGCACTGAAAACATGGAAAGCATTGCCCGCAGTATCGACAATTTATACGACCATCATACAGAAATATTACACGAAATGTATTCTTTAAAGACTTAATAACGGAAAATAAGCTACACTGTGTACATCAGATTGTGCACTGTATACTGTCTTATGCTGTACTATGTGTTATCCAATCAAACATAGTGGTAATCATACGCAAAATTGTAATTCGTTGATGACAGTTAAAACTAATGGCGTAGGTGGAGCGGTAACAGGCGGCATAGTTATATTGGTGAATAGACTTAAAATTATATTGTCTGTTTATAGGCAAAGAAATTAATATCATTTTCAAGAGAGCTTGATATCTTAATGATATGATAATATTCTTCAGGTGTGTAGAACAAACTTCTCTCTGACTGACGTTTCCATTAGTTGCTAACCAGTTATGTCCCGTGTTCGAATCCAGCTCTGGCTGGTACGGCTCCGGCTTTAAATCAGGAGTTTTGTCCGATACCTTGTAACGATCGGTGATTTCACACCGTCTCACCGTCAGACTTTCTCTCTTTCTCATAACATTTGACCCAGGAGTTTATACTGTATGATTCTGATCATCACACATAAGAGAGGAGTTCTACACGATGAACAAATTGAAGTCCCTTCAGATGATTATATAAAATCTAAATGGCACACATGAATTCATTTCTCGTCAATAATGAATGAAGTAAACGTGCTAGCCCACAATAAACACAGACCTGCCATAAAGATGTACACATTTACATAATAAGAGTAGTACTAGATATAAGCAATAAAGGAAACGTTTCATTTTGGGAAATAAATAAAATGCCAGTAGTTGTATAGCCAGTCATCAAGAACGTCTGAAGTCAGTCTTGGAAACACCGTTCACTATCAACCCTATCCATATTTACAATACTGTGATGTCAGTCAAATATATACCATTATTTTATATCCTTGATAAATGTCGTTGGTTTTCAATCTATACCTTCAATTTGACACGATCAGCTTAAGTGACAATGTTCATCGAAGGCAGACAGACCAGGAGGCGACTCCACAAAGCAAGGTTTGACTCATCCAATTTCAAACTTGGGTTAGAGGGCTTACATGTGGACATTTGGATTCAAATTGTGTTTGTCTGAAATTTTTTGTTATCTTAAAACACTTGCACATGTAGACTTAAGTCAAATGCCACTTAAGAATCGATCTCGCCAGGTGGCATTTATGTATAGGTAACACTTGTACATATAAGGCGCCGTTATATAACAGTGCATTGTATACACACCTGTACAATGACATGATGAACTAACGGATAGACCATAAATCTGCTGAAATATATATGACTATCTCTATGTAATGCACATTCATATTCTATAGAGAACGATCTTTTAATAAGCCTGTTAATATCCGTTCAAGCCAATTTCAAAGACAGTCTCATATATATTATGGCACATTTGCACACTTGCAAAACCAAAGGGTTCTACTTTTTAAGTAAACAAAACTGTTTTGGAATATTTTTCATGGGATATATCTACATGTTTGTGGAATAACCAAGTTCTTAAAGACAATTGTATGGCTACTGGATTCGCCAGAAGATTATAGATTTTGATCAAAACTTAAATTCTATCCTTTTTCCAGTGTGAAATCATTGTAATGGTTTGGTGTGCGCAGCCCACCTTTTTCTTTTGCATCTCGATTAAGTTGTTTTTGCAAAATTCAGAAAGCAAAATTAAAATAACCATTTAGAATTTTTGAGACAACTGCGTTTCGCGTACATTCAATAAGGGGCATCCTAACCTTACTGAAGTCTTCTATCCACAAATTATTGTACAACATGCATTCCTGATTTTAACAGAACACGAGACGGCAACAACTACGAAATAGCAGGAAAGAAGTTGAATTTTCCCAACAACTTTTTTTTATAGATATGTACGTCTCTTATAGACTCGCAACGAAACACGTCGCAAGCCACAACAACGAAGTAATTACTACATTTCAAGAGGTGAAAGCGCCCATGATAATATAACATCTCAGCCCCATGCACCCTCAATCCGCTGTCACCTCAGTCTGGCTTCTTCGAGGAGGATTTTAAGCATAGCAATTTTCTACACAGAATTCCTGCTGAACTTAATTCTTTTACGAATAACATTTCATTTATGTATACACAATTACTAATGGCAATACGGCTGAAGTTCTGGGGGCAAGTCTATACATATGCATTTATGACCAGCCGTGGCAATGTTCAATGACAACATCCGTTTCAAAATTGGACATGAAGAGACCCGTACAATATTATCTTCAGAGATCTCGGAGTGGACTGTATGGGTTGGCATGTATTTACAGATACATGCTTGTCAGCCATTGCTTGTGTTCAATGCCGACATGTGGTCGGTGCATTCCTCGCATGACTGACCCAACAAAAACCCATCATGATGGTTGAAATTGTTTTTTCGAACCTCGCAGACCGACAGCAGTGAAATTTGTCCAGGTCAGCACTACTCATACGAAGTACCGGAACTAGTATGGCTGTCAGGCGAATCGGTGTCGGACCGCCGATTCAGTGACGTCATCGGTTTCGGCGATTGAATGGAATCTGAGGCCAGTCCTACTCCACACAGCTGTCTCTTCTCGTCCATGTTTTGCTGATGTTGTAATCTGAAAGACAAAAAGAAAGACTGGTCAGTCAGTTTGCCTTTTCCTTATCGAAATTGTTTGAGAATGTGTTGGAAAATGGGCCTAATAACTAGAGTTTACGAAAACATCTTCAGAACCAAGCCATAAAGGGACCATTATAAATCCCCTTTTCATTTTTTTTTAATTTGCCTCCTTTTCTTCGTACGTGCAGCAAGGCAGACGACTCAAAATAGAGACATACGCAGAGCTATCACTATCAGTGAGCTATAAACCGGATTACGTTCATGTGCCTTATCATGACCGGATAACCAACGTTGTTATTCTTCCTCGTTTTACAGAAATGCACATGCGTCCGCAATGCAGCCAGATTATTTGCAAAATCAAAACCCGCGCGGTGTGCGACAATGGTCAGTGAAGGTTTCTATTCCAAAACCAAAGGTCTTCTTGTAAAGATGTCGGTATAGCATTTTTGATAAGTCCATGTCTTGACGCAATATTTACACTTACCGCTAAAACGGTACATGTAGCTTCATTTCTTCTGGAAAGGACTGCGCATATGCATTTATGTTAGCCACGTGCGTAAAACATTTGTGCTTTTATGCCGATATGCTTCACGCTGATGTACACATGAAAGACTTATATATGCATTCGGTTTTGTTTCATTCTTCTTCTCGTATCATAATTAAACAGACTGTTTGGTTAATTATGAGACAGGTTTCCTCTTGAACGGATCTGCATTAAATTTATACTTGATAACACAGAAGCATGACCTTAACCGTTATATATGGCCTGCACGGGGCAAGGCTCAGATTTGAACCATTACAGCTATAACAAAAGCGTAGTAAACGCTGTTACGAATTAACGACATAGTATTTGTCACATACAATTTAAACAGCAGGCTCTAGATAATAAGACTTACGTATAAACTACATATGGCTTCTCGCTGATATATTTACATTGTACAATAAATATGACAAGAATAAGTGACCCAATAGAAATGTTAGATAATTATTTAGAGAATACATTTTTTTCGTGAAGTGAAAGAAAACAATAACTAAGCAAGGAATTGTTTTACATTAGTTTAGCCACAACTGAAGTCATTTCACTTCAAACTTTTGATTTTTTATAAAAACTTTATCCATTGAATATCAACAAATGAATTTCATCCAACGTTAAGGGTTTTTTCTTTCTTTTTAGTTCCTCTGCCTTACCTTTTCAAGTCACATGAAAATATACCATTAAATTGTATATTTTAAATCACTTATTGTACAATATTGGTTTGCGGGAGAAGATGAAAAGTGCAAAATATGTTCAAGCCATATGAAAATATACAATTAAATTGCATATTTCAAATCACTTATTGTACAGTAATGGGTTGCGAAAGCGGATAAAAGGTGCAATATATATTGGTAGAATGTTAAGGAAAACATGTTATCTGTTTGCAAATATAGTGATTATGACAAGGAGTCATATAGCGGCGCATGGTGTCCATGGCGGTGTAGCCTATCACGGGCTATCCAGCCTGCATACAGGCCCGTCGGGCTGGGGATTAAGCAATAATAATTCTTGTTCTATGGCGCTAATAACTGGCAATCAGCTGACAAGGGTATAGAAGTTGTTACAGGCCGGGAATTGTTCCGAATGTGATGGTTGGCATAGTTAAGTATCATCGGCTGCGCGAAAGGCAGCGCACGGCGCCCCCTGTCAATCAGAGTGAAGGACCCAGATATGACACTTCACGTTCCGCGCCGAGAGAAACAATCACTACAACTCAACGGCGCTCCGAGCTAAAGGGCGGCAAACGTTTTCATTGGACGAACTGCTCAGCGTTCAAACCGGATGCCACCTTCTCAAGGGCATTTTTAAGAAAGAAATATAGCCCTGTTTGAGGGCAGGCTGTTCAAGAGGATTTTAGACCTGAGGTGTATTTGTATAAAATCTTATAATAATGACATGGGTCAAACCTCAAATACTCGTATGGGTATCTGTTGAGAAAATCTCAAAGGATCACTACGTTACCTATACAGCGCCTCAGAAGCGCCCAAGTACAAAATCGAACTAAAACCTGCCCTCAGAGTGGCATGTTTAAAAGAGCTGGAAATACAGAATTAAAAAAAACACCCCAAAAATGTCTTAAAGGGAAAAAAACACGCAAAAATGATTTCTTCAGTATTTGTTAGGAGAGTTTACAACTGGAATAACTTATAGCATTGTCATTTTATTTGTGACATATTATCTTTGAGAGTCAGTGTTTTAATTATTTATTTATTTGTGCGAGTATAGCATCGCTGAAAATACATTACATTAGGTTTGGGGTAAGGGAAGCCGTCCATCAGCGAGTCCATTAAAAATCACCGCTCCTTAGCTGGTGTATGTGACAAACTTCCTTACATGAAGCTGTGGCATGCAGGAGTTAGCTGCAGACACAGACGAACAAGCCAGCTGATCTTGTGTATGCATGGTCTGTATTATTGGGTAAACGGGGCATTCCCTTAGAGACTGTGTAAAACCAAGATGTAATCCTTGTCAGTGTGTGGAGCACGATAATGTTACGTTCGATGCATGTTACAATCAGATTATCATGCTTCACCCATGTATTACATTTGCATCTCGTTCTAATAGTCAGTGCTGGTTAGGTACAGTAATTTCAATTCATCATAAAACAAACATTTGATTATTGAAAAAAAATATCATTCTAACCATGATTGACAACGCAATATACAAATTTCAAAATCATTACAACACAGCCAAAAAACTGAATTCTGTATACTTTAATACACAGGAGAGGAGGAAATTTCATAAATTTCAGAGCGTCTATAAATTAGTCTGGTCAGTTCCGATGCAATATTAGAGTTAAATGTCCTACTGATATGAACGGCACGTTTGCATGATTTCCTCAAAGCTCATGGGAACGTTATAAGCTATCCAGAGGTTTCCACCAACCAGTAAACGTTAAGCACTGGTTACCAACGGACCAATCACAAGTGTGCGACATCCGTGACACACATTTTTGACCATAAGCACAACTGACAGTTGGACAGGTTAATCGCTGGACTTAAAGCCGACCAACTGAGCTGGGTGTCAACGCTGTGGCGAGTCAGGTGATCGTGATAGGCACGACATTCCACCAGAGGGCTCATAGACAGATCGTGTACACTGTAAAAACAACAGACGCACTCCTGTCAATATTCTCCGCTATAGGGCAGTTTCATTAAACAGGTAGAAATTGTTTTTACCCACGGATAAATAGCCTGAGCCACAGGCTTCTGACACAAACTCTAACATGTCACGAAACAATATCCATGAGGGTGATTAATATTTAACTTTTTTTATTTATTCTCTATAATATGACTCGTCATAAACATCGGACAAAATATGGAATATTGTGTATCTCCGGTCATATTCTACGTCCGGAAATCGACAGCCCTGCTGAGCCCGGTAACCTTCTGTCAATCTATAGAAGCAGTTGTAATAATCAACAGGTGCGCGTTTAACGGTATTTAATACTCCGTAATTGAGAGAATAATTAAAATTACAGGCTATAGAATTGCTTTTAGGATCTCACGAGATGACAGCAACTGCATGATGGCGTCGCAGCCTTCGTTATTCGAAAACAAAGGAGAAATCTCTGTGAAAACATTTCGTCACAACCACGCGTTTATGGTAACTTCGAGATTGACGAAAATGAAATAGATCATTCGTCAAACAACCAGTTTAACCAAATAACCAGTGAAGATTTGTGCGAGGGTACATAGCCCTTGGTCATTTCGATCTCCCTACAAGTCCAGCTACAAGGATCCGATTCACAGGGCGATTTCGGGCTTTATTTCTTAGCTATATATATATAAAATAGATGAAATTTGAAAGCTGATTCTGTTCTAGGGGGATAAATTTTCGATAAGTTTGAGCAAACGGCTTCAGGCATTTTGTTTTGTAAACAGATTCAAATTTTGCACTGCAGCCCAAAATGACTGTGAAGCTGAAGCAGACATCGGATCTCGATGCATGCATAGTGCGAAAGTGGGGGATTGCTAATACTTAAAGCAGTAACTGAACTGATACATCAGTAACAAATTCTTGAGTACGATGTTATACCTAGACTAAATAATATAAAATGTTTTCGGCATCGAACCTAAACTGGTCTTTCAGGAAAATAGTGATGTTTATGAATGGACTTCTCCATCAGCATTTTTCTATGACATAAAAGTAAACTAAGCTAAAATCCATCACGAGGGAAAGGCAGGAAACTCATGCATTCTGTATTCATTATCTATGAGACACAGGTCTTGATCAAAGTGAAATTATTTTGAGGAGAAAAAACTTTTGAGAATACAACCGTTACACGGTCATAAATGTGAAGGAAATTAACTACAACATCCTTGTGTGATGAATAACTGACAGGAAGTCGGGTGATATATCCAAATTTAGGTATTTCTGACCCAGAAAAACATGTATAACATATTACGTATGCTTTTAAGTCACTAATCAGATTAACACTATAGGCGCAAAAATATATTTATTTATTTATTTATTTATTTGATTGGTGTTTTACACGGCACTCATGAATATTTCACTTATACGACGGCATCCAGCATTATAGTGGGAGGAAATCGGGCACAGCTCGGCGGAAACCACGACCATCCGCAGGTTGCAGGCAGACCTTCCCACGACCGGAGAGGAAACCAGCATGAGCTGGACTTGAACTCTCAACGACTGTATCTCGGCCATTGCGCAAGCGCGCAATCCCACTCAGCCACAGAAGCCCCCGCAAAACTATAAGTGTATGTATTATGTATTATACATACCGATATCATAAGTTCCAAAAATCACACGTGTCATATTATAAGAATAAGGAAAGAGAAGTGTAAATATTCAGCGCATTTAATAATTTAAGAATGTTGCACATCATTTAGTGAAAGGCGTTTGAATAAAGACAAAAGATTTTCTCAAATATATACTGAATAAATGTCTGGATCTCGCCCGAGGGAAACGCACGCTTTATGATGTTTAATATTTGTTATAATATAAAGGAACGTATGCAAATATTTTGCCGCACATCTAAAGGGTCAAAATTAATAACGACACAAAATATGTCTAATGTATCTTAATATTACTGTTTTACAACATTCGCATTTAATATAAAAGATTTATTTTCGGATAACAAAACCGTTATTATCTTCTGCAGTTATATTAAGCTAAAAACAATACCTTTGTTGTATTATACACATTAATTCTTCCTCGCAGATAATTAAATATTACTTATATCGTGGATTAACACAAAGAGTCGAAAGTGATTAAGATATTATACTGACTGTCATTTAATAAAAATTCACGAACTTGTCTCTGTCGCAAATCTCTTCTTACATACGAAACATGTGGAATGATATACATGCCACCGGTTTTAAACCAAACAAAAATAAACGAGCATTTTCATATTGACGAGTTAAAAAGATTTCGGTCACAGAATTTTTGTACCTATAGAAGATGGATCGTGCGTAAACCGATCAACCGGTTTATCACTGAATGGTTATCACTCCATGCACAGTGCTCCATTTCAGTGCTTCAACCAACCGCATGCATTCACGAAATAATGGTTTAGATTATTTTCTCTCATATAGTTGTATAGCTTTAAGTTAAATGAGGCATTGAAAACTCAGAAAAACAGAGTCTAAAGTTTAAAGCAGCCACAAAATTCCCAAAGATATAAACTTATATATTGAGTTACAGTTACTGAAAAATATCTGCGAAAAGGATGCTTCTTAATAAACTCTTCTTGGGAGCATGTATGCATCCAAACTGTTCATACATTCGCCGTTAAATTATCTTTCGACATCAGCTCTCTTGTATAAGCCCACGTGAGTGCGTGTCTGTGCGCTACACGCTGTGTGGAGTTACGTATACTAAGGGTGTTTTCTGAGAGACCACTGCAGGATGTGAGCTATATATGCAGACGAATATATCAGTTACAATCTCTTCGCGTTTTGCATGCAGATTACCGGGAAAATCATATTGAGAGTTTTTTTGTTTTTTTTTGGTTTTTTTTTTTGGTTTTTGTTTTTGTTTTTTGTTCGTTGTTATTTAAGATAGATCTCATTCAAGGCAAAAATTATATTATGTTAACGTATCAATTTCCTCATGGTGTTATAGCGTGGCTATAGTCCACGTCCATGTACATTCAACGAGAGCGTCGTGCCTTTACTATACCTACTTATCTGCAGTTTACGTCATCTGTTGAAACATTAAATTCTTCAGATTTCACAAGACGTTATATTAGCCATGAAACACCAGTCAGCATTCTCCGGCGTCTATCGGCGCTTGCTGCATGGGATCAGCATAAGCGTACCGAAATTTGCAATGTTTGTCAAATAAATCATGTTTCAAAAGTCAGATTAAGGTCAGTCTTTATCATCTAATTTCCTAATTAGGCCATGCGTATATTAGGAATCTTAAACTGTCAAATTTCATCCATCATGTCCTCTGAGCCCTGATTTACAACTGTTCCATTACGTGAAGTGAATTTCGCTCATAAAAGAATGGCACAAAAATTGTATACATACACGAAATGAGTATATACTCTGGCTGTGAAATTCTCTGAAGTAACGTATATATTTCCACCTTTATTGCAAATCGATTAAACATGAAGTGTGACGATGGCGCCGTAGGGACTACATGCAGTTTTGGAATCCACACTAAGACTAAATAAGTTTCTTTCTGACTATCCTTTCGAAACTGATGTAGGCCTAAAGGTACCATGCAAGCATAATAAGGACATATTTTATAGAAATAAATTTATGGCTTAGGCCTACTAGTCAACTGTATAGGATAATCAGAGAGCCTTTAATATTACGTGGATATACGAAAATGAACTTTCCTTCTGATTATCCAGTGTTTCCCTGTGTGATTCTCGGATACAAGGAAAACAATGTCTCTCATTGCCAACACAACCACTCTGCGGAAAGAGAGAGAGAGAACCCGTGCAAACGTTGTGATATAATGATGTCGGTAAAGTGTTCTTAATGGTTTTGATTCAAGGTTCAATTGAGCCTGGGGTAAATAACAGAGCCTAAATCACTGTGTTCACGCGCTTATCCCATAAATTTGCCAATAAACCAAGCACGGCTCTATGGTTAATTTATTTAACGCTTAATTCTTTTACCGCGCCAACTAAAATACATACTTGTAAAGGATTTCTTGAAGCCTTAGATCGACACCTTTAAAACATTTAGCTGAAATCTGCCAACGGAGTGAAAATAAGACACATACCCATATCTTAAAATTCATCTCGTTAGAACATTAATTATGTACATAATACCCTTTAGCTAATTTTATGCTTAAATCCTGTAGCGCAGTCAGCTATAGATTCCAGGCCTTATTTTCAGCAAGAATATACATACGCACGCCCAGTAATCTAGAATGATATCGTTTCGCTGTTTTAAGAAGTTTATGTATGTAGACTTATATAGACATTTGCCCTTTTAGATATACATAAGAACTGCAAGAATGAATATGAAACGCTGTATTATTCCCATTTATACCTTAATTCGTAACTTACTGATGTACCATGTGCCATAAACACGTGAACATGTAAATATGTATGCACAAATCTGTCCCCATGAAACTGAACTTCTTGGGTACCGGTAAGGCATCAAATATACTCATAATTCTTTGCAACAGAGAGAGGCTATATACGGCTGTATTTCTGTTATGATGTAACCCAACCAAGACCATCTATATGCCAAATTCGTGCAACAAAAATGTTATTCATTACAATACGCAGGAAATTTACATCTTAAGTAATTTTAACGTAGAAAATGTTCTTTGGTCTTGTTTTAATATATATCGTCCTTAAAAAAGAGACGCAAATAAAAGACAGACGTAATTTATCGCTGTATTGTAAAATGTGTTTAGAGCATTTTAAAATGAGTAATACATTATCAATCTTATCAATGAAATTAAATATAAGACTTATTTAAAGACGAAGAGTGTTTATTTTCAATAAACTTTAAATACTTTGAAACTAATAACCTGATTTTTTTCAGACAATTCTGCAGTGCCAAACTCGGTATTTTAATCAAATCTTTAGAAATTGTCCATCTACTTTTTGTTACCATCACTAACTAATTGGTTGGTTCATTGGTTAAAATGTTTTAAATTTAATAAACGTTGCATCTGCAGCAGTAAACTACACAACAACCCCACAAGGCGATGACTAGAAGACCCCTGTCTTTAAGCGGAGCAGTAACTGATCATTAAGTATTCCCTGCCCGAATTCAGTGATTAATCAAGAGAATGTAGGGGGTAATGGTGTCTGATAGACTAACACAGACTCGGCTGGCTATGGAGCCACTGCTCTGTCTGTTCGGCTGATCGTATGATTAGGCCCCTTGTCTGTTGATGGCATCTCTTTGGTCATCTCGTTCCCTTGAGGCAGGTCAATTATGCCATTCAGAAATTGTCTTGCTGAGAACGCATAGTCCTAAGCGTCCTGTATGAGGAAAGGTGCGTAACTCAGTGCAGGGCTGCATTGGCCACCCGGGGGCGCTGCAAACCAGTCAGCCTCCGTTTCGGTGGAAGAAGCGATCTAGCTGAGCCGATTTAATGTCAAGTTAAACTCAACTTCACGATATATCCCTTGATTTTTCAACTATTATAGCCCTAACAAAAATAATTAAAGTATCCACAGATTTACAGATTTTATATCGGGACTACAAATCCAGCCGTGTTCCCACCAATAGTCATTTAGGACTATACTGTTTACTCTTTGATGTGTCGCCATGATAGTTATAGCGGTAAATCTTTGCCATTAAAAGCATGTGGGCTTTAGTCTTTTATAATGTGTTTTTCTGTTTCTTACATTGTCATTATTTTTTCTTAAATATAGACGATGTTTTACTGACACCTGGTTAACATAGGATAAGATCTTACTCTAATAAATGACACAACTTTTCATTGCAAAAAGCTGGATTTATTTCAAGTTGGTAGGCCTATACTTTCACAAAGCGCTTATGATATTACACCTGTCAAAACGTGGAGGCAGTGACTACAACGAACATGTCTCAAGTACATATATGAGCCCCTGACTTTTCATAAAACGATCAAAATAGAGTATTAATACTTTTGTCGGTTTCGTCAGCAAAACGTGTGAAATAATATGAAGAAACAAGGTAGATGATATTTTAGTAATGGTGACGAAAGTGGACAAAACCACATCTGATTTGGTTAGGGCTGGATACAGGCAGAAATGTATCCATTTGCAGATAAATTCTACATTTTCTGCAAAGTTTCTAGTTTATTTTAATACCACATGTAAGTAAAATACCTCGTGTGGTTAATTAATTGCATTAGTTATGGTTCACAACTTTTTTCTAACTTAATAAATTTCATTTCTTGAACATTATTCAACAAGAGAAAATAAACATATTTTCATTTTCTGCACATGTATAAAGTGTATGTTGAAAATTGTAATTCTTGTTAGTTTGAATTACATGTGGGTAGCAATCATGTGAATTAGTTAAACACTCGTTAAAATTATATACCTCTGCAAAGATTATTTACAGTTATAGTCATAAAGATATGGGTTTGGATATACAGGAAATAGTTATCCATGAAGAGAAAATCAACTTCACACATCAGGAGACAATCAACACATTTTCTATTCCTGCACATACAGTGTATCTTTGTCTTAGTGTGTAGATGTTAGGATGTATATGTGGGCAGAAATCAAGTATGTTGGCGAAACACTCGTTAAAATTATATAGCCTAGCAAAGATTATATTAAGTTATAGATGTAAAAATTTGGAATGGGGTATAGAGGAAATATTTTCTATTCCTGCACATACAGTGTATCTTTGTCTTAGTGTGTAGATGTTAGGATGTATATGTGGGCAGAAATCAAGTATGTTGGCGAAACACTCGTTAAAATTATATAGTCTAGCAAAGATTATATTAAGTTATAGATGTAAAAATTTGGAATGGGGGTATAGAGGAAATAGTAGGTTTTTATCTTAAACGAAGATTTTGTATGACTGATATATTTTATCCTGGCTAAGAGGTAATTTTAACAGGTATTTTGGCCCCCGGACTAATCACCATTGCACGTGGCCAAGATAGCTAACAATTTACTTGTGTTATTTGTTATTTATTGACACTAACGTTGATTAATGCCCGCCACGTGGTATTTAAAATGTCATCGGCTAGTTGATTAATGGCGGTAAGCAGGTATGCATTAGATGTGCTGAGCAGGTCTGTAGGTAAACCGATCAGGTGGGTCAGGCACGCACAAGGCCTAGAAACGTTGTTTAGCAATAATTTGACAAAGTTAATATTAATCTCCCAAAGTGATACCTTTGACAAAAGCCAGATGAAGTTCAAATTGATTAAAATTCTTGTTAATATTTTCGGTTTCCGTTTTATATAAGAATGAGACAAAATTAATAATTGCCATGATCAAATGATATATATATTAAATATTTGCAATGTTTGATATTTTTTTAAAAAAGAGATACTTTGTCTTTACACAAAGATGAACATCGACAGACGTCCAAAAAATATAATCTGTGGGACAGTGTGTATTAATTATCCCTAACATATTCCATTTGATAAAGAGTTTTTACACCTATGACAAATAGCTATTTCCTGAACAAAAATTTTTGAAACAAATATATAAGTGTAAATAAAATGCCTTTGCAACATAAATAAAATAACAACTCATAAATGACAGTTACCTGTTTCGAGCCGCAGCTGCCCTGTCTCTCTGTCTCCGGTTTTTAAACCAGTTGCCCACCTGGGTGGGTGTTAAGCCCGTGGCTGAGGCAAGCTCTCGCTTTTTAGAAGGATTGGGGTAAGGGTCTTGCAGGTACCACTCTCTGAGCAGATTTCTAGTCCTTTCTTTAAAGCAGTGAGTTTTCTGTTCGCCGTCCCAGATTGTCCTGGGGAGAGGAAACTTCTTCCTCACCCGGTATTTGTCCACAGGACCTAGGGGTCGCCCCCGGGACTTCTCCGCCTCTACATAATGCGCTTCTAACCACAGGGCCTGCAGCTTAGCGTGAGACTCTTTGGAAAATTTAAAGTTCTCTAAAATATAATAAAGTTCTCTGAAATTGCCAGTGTGGAAGGCGACGAGGGATCGAGCCCTGAGAACGGACTCGTGTTTGTTGAGGGCCTCACAGGCGGAGGGGTTGACGGGCAGGGACCAGAGGAAGCGGCCCAGTCGGCCGATGTCCCCGCTATCCTCCAGGGTCTCGCATACCTGCGCCACTTGGCCCGGCGTGAAGTGTAACAGAGGAAGCTGAAACATTGCCCGTGAAACTGCTCCTGGCTACTCTAGCTCTCAATCCGTCAAGTCCAACGTTTCATCCTGGTTGCGGTTTCTCAGGGGTTCACATGAAGTAAAAAGCCAAGCGTCATTGTGAGGCCGTCCTTTGTCGATTGACCGGCGTCCGACATCTCTGTTACCCTCACAGCCCAGTCCCGCCAGCGCAGACAAACACAGCTTCAACACCAACACGCCATTCAATATTCATTTTCCGCTTTCATTGGTTGGAGCGGTTATTTTTTTACCAAGTTGTCGTGCAGCGATGGCTGTCAATCAAATAGCAAGGAACGCCACTCATACAGCGAAGAATATAGTATATAAATATTACACTGCTATATCGCTTTTGCGTGTACTTTTTAACCATCTTTTTTTCATTGCATTTTGTTACCAAAACTTTTCTGGTTTCGAGCACCGCTATCGCACACAGGGATCAATCCCCTTCCGCCTGTATGAACAACCAGAGCATGGTTTCACGACGATATTACGTTTGTCCGCCCTTAGCCTGCACTGCACGTCTCGGGATGTTAAGATTAAGGTGAACCGACCGTGAAATCGGTTATGTCGTGGGCAAGTCGACCACATGTGAAATGGGCTGAGTTCACCTCACTAACAAGTGTAAGGATATATCTTGCAACGAAAAAAAAAAACGTCTTAAAAACTTATTAAAGGCGTTTTATAGGGGAAATCATGCATGGAATCTGACCAACATCCTCATTCTACATTAAATCTTTTATCTATCTTTCATTTTCCTTTCATCTATAAATATATACTTGTGTGTTACTAAACAATTTTCCTTCATCAACATGATATAGAAAGTCTGCCTATGGTTAGTATTTCAAAGGCATATACATTATCCCGTTAAGGAGCATATGTGGATTTAATGCGGATGTTGTTGTAATTCACTAGACAGTGTTCAACATACACTCACAGCTATTAAAAGATGTTAAAGTGTTTTCCTATCTATACTTGTTCCCAACTTACCAGTGAACATTCCCTCAGCGCAAAGGTACACCACCCAAACAGATGTTCTGCGGAATTCCGGATAATTCAAGGGGCAGCACAAACAAAAAGGACTGGGCTTCTTTGAAATTCATACCTTATATTTCCAGTGTAAAATTAGAATTATCTTTCAGGTCTTTGAAATGTGTCCCATTTCCACTACAGGCTCTTAATTCATGTACAAGACTGTTATGAACATAAAGCCATTTGAGGATTCATTGGTTTTTTGTTATAACAAATGCAAAGAAAGCTTTGTTCGCCCAAGGTGACATGAATAGCTTTTCACACTGTATATTTTATTTCCTTCAGTTTAACCGACATTTTCATTCGTAAAAGAAATTGGTAGGAATAAAATTTGAACTTGTTCTACCCCAAATGTTGCATACTGATCGCAGTTTCTTCATTATGTAACCAGTGCCGTAAATATTGAATTCTATTTACTATTTGCAAAACTTTTTAAGTCACTCTAAAAGAAGATTCATTCAATGGATCAAAACAACAAATTTATGCATAAATCTTAAGTTTTATGGCTAGCTGTTTAGTGGGGCTCATATATACAATATAGCTTAATCCTGTCTGAATTTATCGGCCTAAACTGCAATATATAAGCAAGTGTGTGTTACAACGTCAATTAGTGCTAAATATAACTGCGGGTATCAATGGCACCTGCTCGAGCCGTTCCTCACGGGATCGCTATCTGGTATAAAGCAGGGAGGCCGCCTAGCCCCTCGTTTCTTAACAGATCGCTGAATATTTTCGGGACACCATGGTGACGTGTAAAGGATGAGGACGACATGGCCTGCAGCACTACACGCCCTTCGCCTAAATAGGCTAACATACGCCTCTGTATATCCACAACTACAGCTGTGCTACTGTACTGTTGACAAACTAACTAGGTTAGGTAGCATTTTCTCTCGCATGAATAAAACTGTTAGCCATAAATTTTAATGAAACGGATATGATATCTGACTCGTGACACACTCAAACAATAAAACCAGCGCCTTAGGTGTCTCAGTGATATACACGAAAGGGAGACTTTTTGCGCAAACGGCGTTAAGAAAGAGATACGCATATTTAAATTTATGCTTTGTCGTTTGCGAGAAATAAATCAGTCTCTCATGAAGAATTGTCCCATACGTACACAATTACATCACGCCTACCTTTTTATGATTTATTTTTACATCACTGGCGTGTTTCAATTCAATTTAAATTCAGATATATGCAACATTAAGTACACTGACAAGTATATTATGTTGATAATGATTGTAACGTATTAATTACTGTACAGTTTTATTCTATTCTTCACAACAGTTAGCAACCCGGTCTTGATGTTAGCGGTTTGATAACGACTTACGACCGTAGCAGCATGCAACAATTTTGATACACATATACATATCATGTTTATAAAATAAATCAGATTCCCAATTACCTTAATATCTCATTGGTATCGCAGAGAGTATTGTCCAAAGTTAGTCTGGTTTGATAGGAAGTAAGTTAGAATCATAGTCGTCTTGTACACTTTCAAAGATGAAAGAAAACTGCACCCAGACAATTACTGATGTAAGGAAACCAGACACAAACACAACGCCTACACAACACAACGGCAGAACAGTCTTCAATGATGCATGTAACAAGACACAAAACACACACAGCAGAGTAGTTTTCAGTGATAGCAAAAGACAGCCCATATACGGAGCAAACGGTTTCAGTGATAACAAGACACGAATCATGCATGATAACAAGTAGAAATCAGAACAGCTTTCAGTGATAACAAGACAGAGATCACTGACGATAGAACAGTTGATAATAAGACACGGGCGATACACAACAGCAAAGCTTTCAGTGATGACAAGACACACACCATACAAGACAGAATGGTGTTCAGAACACAACAGAACGGTTTTCCGTGATAACAGCATACAGAGTCATATATGGCAAAACGTTTATCAGTTATATAGCAAGTCACTTTAATTACAAAACAGAACGTTTTTAAGTGATAGCAAGATACACATAATACACGACAGATATGTTTTCAGTGATAACAAGATACACACCATACACGACAGAAATGTTTTCAGTGATAACAATACATAGGCCATGTACGACGGAACGGTTTTCAGAGATAAAAGGACTCACACCGTAAAATACAGAATGGTTTTCTGTGATAGCAAGACACAAACATTTCACAACAGGGTTTTCCCTGATAGCAGGACACAAACCACAAAACAACGGGTTTCCATGAAAACAAAGTACAAGCCATACACCACAGAAAGGCGTTCAGTAATAACAAGGTAGAGGCATCATACAAAAAAGCGATTTTCAGTGATAGCAAGACTTACACCATACACAACAGAACAGTTTTCAGTGATAACAAGACGCAGATCATATTAGACGGAATACACAACAGAACACTTTACGTGTTAATAAGGCCATACACAACAGAATGGCTGTGGCATCACACAACAAAGCGGTTTTTACAGGATACATAACGTACATACCATAATTACAGGTTACATAAGATACACGACAGAATGGTTTTGAGTGATAGCATGCCAAAGACAACATACATCTATATAACAGGGCTGTTATCAATGATAACAAGGCAAAACCGATTGTCTACCCCAATATGGCATACATGGCTGTACGCCACACTTGGGACAGTTTGTCAGTAACTTATAAAAGGTCGGTGATTTAACCCACTCACTGCGCCGTTTCCCTACTGCCAGAAAGCTGACTGCCATGCGATAAGTATGAAATTTTCCAGCATGACTTTCATCAACCTCAAAACAAATCAATACATAGCTCAATTTCAAATCAGGATTATGATTTTTGTCCCCTTGGGTTTTTTATGCTTTCAACACTTCGCATTAGCATGCTACGGTTACGGATACTGACTTTCTAGAATTCGATACTTTTTGTGTTAAAGCAGAACCGATACACATCAAATTTTCGCCTGATAAACCTGCACTTTTTTCCCCAACTTCCTGTCATACGATCATCAGTTTTCTTTACAGACGTGCACCTATCTTTGTTGTTATTTGGAATACATGTGTTGCGATCATGTGAAGTCTCAGTTATAATTAAACATGGTTTAATGAATATTTAAATCGATACGTATGTTTGAAAAGTTTAATCTGGCTGTATAGCATCTGAATAAAGAGAAAGTTCATCGTTTCACGTCCATATGTCTATAGTAAATCAAAGCAAGTCGATCAGATGCGAAAAAAATCTCATTGATTTCTTGCCTTTTTAAATACATTTTTCCATAACGTTGTTGCTTTACCTGTGCTAAAAAAAAGGATATAGCACAAAGTATAGAGTAATGCACAAGTAGCGTAACTCCGAAAAACCAAAATTTCGTTTTGACTCAATATTTCATCTCACATCCCTCGATGGCAAGATAAAATTCTGAAATAGTTAGTCAATCTTTCGCTTTTCAGTGTGACTTTATACTGGTGTACAAAGGATAGCATCTTGCCTGCAAAAGGTAAGTTAAATCGTACTTGAATCGTTTCCCCTCCTATGTACAAACATATTGTTGATGTCCACTAAGTTTCTATAAGTTAACGACTCCCAGCCGGCATAAGCCTCTGCCAATTTGTCGGGCATGTTTTCTCATTGTACATGTCCAAATAACTGTGTTACTGGACAGTTCTCACCAGCCGACTACTGCACAGATTGGATTGGTTATTTATTTGTACACCCATAGCACCTGTAATAACAGACTGGTCATGTTTGTCTGGTCAGTGTGTTTGTGGCTCTAATTGCAGGGGCGGAGCTAAGAGGGCCAGCTGCTGACCAGGTTCTGATCAAATGCTCCTTACATGTATGCTTACGTTTTACATACACTATTCTCATACTTGAACGTGATATAGAAAAGTGCCAAATCTTTCAACAGATGGTTCAATTAGCAGAAGGTTTATCCCATATATAGTTCATACAGCTTAATGTAGTTTAGACAAAACGGTGTTCACATTCTTGCGATCTTGCCACATTTCTTTACCCTTACATGATTTTTGTATGTTATACACAGGCTCCTCGGCTTATTAGTCTGCTCGTTTTCATCGCTGTGAAGTTTTCTCTGATTATTCACACATTTTCATTGTTATCCCTCAGTTTAATTATATTCTTTGTTAATGCATGCCACCATCACAAAGGAGAGTTTTTCACAGCTTACTTGATTTGTATGAAAAGTTAAATGCCTCACTCTCATGAAACGCGTATTAGTCGTCCAATATATACAATTCCGAAGTATTTTCACACAAGTAATTTCCTAACCTGAAAAAGAAGGCGCACGAAAAGTCACACGGCAGCGCATGGCCTGACAGGAAACGGCTGCCCTTTGCCCATGAACAATATTGACAACATTAAGCACGAATCCAGTTGCCCTGATCTCAATCACACTATATTGTTATTAGCTGTTGCACAAGGCAAGTACGTCATGGGAAGTCCAGATGGTATGTACCTTATCCCATGCAATATTTTACTAACGCCCCCAAGAGACATCTGAAAGCATAACTTCATTTTATCCTGAACGGAAAGGTTACATTCCATGTACATTTACTTATATCAGTGTTTTATACATGTTTTATAAAATACATGTATTGATTGCATCTAGGTCGTGCTCCAACAGCCAGCCCTAATTGGCGTCTTAGATCAATAAACCACATTCACCACAAATTAACCACCAAAAAACTAAGAATGTATATCGAATAAAACATTAAGATGTAAAGAGAAGTCGTTAACAGTTTTCAATGATGCCAGAGAGACATGAAGGATGTTCGAGATTTGCAAATTCCAAATCGTGAACCATATACATGCTATTTTATAAGTTGATCAAAGAAATGATTCTCACTTGCGTTTTGATTGCAACTGTTCATGCATTCAACGCTACAGAGCTGTATTCAGAGCGAGGCATACACATCCCTAACTTTGGAGTAGGCGAAATGAGACCCATCTATAAAGGCTACTTTCTCAAAACTTCGTAAATCATATTTCTCGCAAGTGTCTCTGTAATGACGGTGTTTAGGTTGTCGCGTCATAAGGCGATGTGGCTTACGAGTAAAGTTATGAAAACTTGATTTTCATTGATTTTTCTTACGCAAGTCAAACGAACTTTGGTGACAAGGTGACCAGATCCCAAGAGATTCTGAAAACATTCTCCAGAACTATAATGAGAAACTGGTTCAAACTTATGCCGTTTAGTGTCTGTATAAAGAGCTCCCATAGACTTGTCCGGATACAAAGACGTTAATAACAGATATGGAAATAATATTGAGGGTCTCTATATACAAGTCGTTATTGTAGTAAGGTCTAGCATATGACGCGCGCTTATTTAAAAAGTTTCATAAGTGTAAATGCTTTCTCTATAGACACTGTGTTCAAATGGAGCTGCTTAAACTGAGGTCCATCCCAGAAAGAAACTGGCCTATACCATTTTTATTTTCGAACCATAAACTGAGATTCAAAGTTTGTTTTAATTCCTAGATGCCTATCCTTTTCGTCAAGTCGGGGTTGGAAAATGAAAGCTTTCTTATTGATCCGCTGGACATTCCAAGTTTCACTATCTGAATGATATGATTGTATGATGGTTATAATATTGGTGTATCATCACTTCACTATATTTGGTGCGAATTGTAAACATTGTCTTTATGGCATATAAGTAATCCAAATAACGTTATAACTTTTCATTGCATTTCTTGTGAAAGAATTACACTTAAAATAACGAGCAATGAGATTTTCATGTAGCAAATATTATCTCGCAGGAGGCAGTATGTAGGAGTGTAGTTTATATCAAAAGCTGCGGTCGCTATGCGTTCAAGATCCAGCTCATGTTGGCTTCCTCTCCTGCCGTACTTGGGAAGGTCTGCCTGCAACCTGCGGATGGTCGTGGGTTTCCGTCGGGCTGTGCCCGGTTTCCCTCCACCATAATGCTGGCCGCCGTCGTATAAGTGAAATATTCTTGAGTAAAACACCAATCAAATAAATAAATATATCAAAAGCATCAAAAGCGTAAAAAGCAAAATGAGTGGGATGCCACAATTACTCGCTACTACTCGCTACACGAAAAATACATTCGTGTCTATAAATCATGCAACACTGTGCACGTTTGGTTTACAGCACCCAACATATTTCTCACAATAATCATTCAACATCAAGCAGACTTGCACTGCCTGCATGCAAAAAGGCGCGAACCTCCGTGCGTGCAAATGAACAACATCGTGTGGATTTGAGTCGTTTGAGCATTGATATATCAGTACCGGATTATCCAGCAATCCCTTCTGTACGAGGGTATGATATTTTACCGGCATTTTCTTTCTAATGAAAAAGATTCCAAGTCTCCTTTATATTGAAAGTATATAGTCGTATATGAAGGGGAGTTATCCATTATGAGTTAGTCTTTTTAATACAAGAACATCGTGAGCGTGGATATTTCATCCCTTCTGAAACTTGTCATATCCTATTTACACCGTCATAAAACTACAATCAAACACACCTGGTATGGAGATAATGTACAAGCATGTGGACCTAAAAAAGAGTTAAGGCAGAAAATGCGAAACCATAGAAGTGCAATAAACCCAGTCGGGCATGCTGGGTGAAATCCAAGGTGTGCTTTATAAAGCTAGCTTAAGACGCTTTCATGTGTAATCATTTGTATATACCTCCTCATACTTACGCAAGTCATATCAGGTAGCATACATATATACAAACACACACGAACGTGTACAAATTCTGTGGCTACATAAGGATTGTTTATCTACGTCCGTTCGTGTACAAATGCCAATTATATATTTGTGCTTTGGTATTTCTTTATTCTTTGCTTTTCCGACCTTAGTAACTCTCTTATGGCATAGATATAATGTGCAGAGCTCCATATTTTCAAGCTATAGATGCATGAAGGCCCTATATATAACTCTATTTTCATCAAGAGCTTGTTCCTATTATTTAAATCACGTTATTCAGCTAATAGCACAGAGAAAATGCTCTCTGTACAAACGACACCATATATCGCGGGCGTTTCTAGTTATCAGGATAAAGAAGAAAAGTAAGAAAAGTCCTTTCACAACGACTTTTCGCGCCTGCTTGTATGATCTTTGCCATGACAAAACAAGCATACCTTGTACTCAAACCAAATGTGTATTGCAAAAGCAGCAAATGGATCCGGTCAGTGGTATAAGCATGACGTATGCGTGCCTGGTCGCCATCTTGTTGATTCCGTGGAATACATGATCAATCCTAAAATAGCTAACTTTTTCCTTTAAACAGCAGATTAACACAAATGTGAATGTTTTGAAATATTTTGGTGATGTCAATATTTTCCATTCGAACATTGACATTAGGGACAGTTTCACTTGGTTTGATTTTTCTAGTTTTCCGGTTCCGTTATCCATGGTTCCGGCTTATGTCGCGAAATTGAAAATTGAACAGCACATTTTTATTCTGTAGAACAAAACATTTAGATTCTTCACTGTACTGATAACAGTGGAATTTTAATACAATGGTTAACAGGTTCAACTTCAAGCATCTAAATTTATGTCTAAAATCAGCAAATCAAATTTTAAGTCAAGACGAAAAAGAAACCCATCTTGATGTATGAGGCCCATAGAAAAGGGTGTCGGTTTTCCCAGTACTTGAAGAAAAATGAAACATTCACTCTGGAGTATGTCGCTAAACCGCCTGAACATGTTTGAACTACTTCGACGGCCATAATTAAGATAAATGACGGGTGAGATCATATTGTCTCATACTTGTCCACATATTTTTGGGGGGGGAGGGAGGGGACAAATTTCACGAAACAGTTAGACAGTTTCTCATATTGAAAAACAAATCTTTAACGCAATGAACACCCCCAACATTATTAAAACGTAGAGAATTAATTTACACGAAAGTCAACCCTCTGAAAGAAGTGACGGTAAGAGTATAGTTTGCAGTTATGTTGGAAAGGCATACGGTTCGGTGTATGTAATCTATTGCCTCAAAACCATTAAGTATAAATAAATGAATAAATGCTCCAAGATTTTTTCGGTTATATCTTTTCTTGTATCTAAGTGACGGATACCAAATGAGATCAAGACAGAAACTGTATTTTATTCAGTGACGATGGTTTGATCAGGTCTTGGTGTCGTACTTTGTGTTCTCACTGCCTCTCTCATACTTTCCGAGACCTGCGCTCTCGTAAGATTATAGAATCGGTTTAAGAAGCGCAGTGCGCAATATATCGGACAAAAGGAAGAATATAACTGAATTTGAGGTTTAACCAGGCCTTGCCTTTGGTGAATTGATCAGAGTATCATATCCTGGTCATTACACGCCCTACCTGTTCCATTCAGGGCTCTCGGACATGGAGTCCGGACGCCTCAATAGGGTTTAATCTCCCCCACGCTGCTCATCAGTGTAGCTTTCTCCTGATCTCTGTAGGGATAATAACCTCGCATCGTCCTGATCTCTAGCAGGAGAACGGAAGCGGTGAAATCTGCCGGATGAGAACAAGCATGTAGTCGATTTAATAAAACACTGCAGCAGCGAAAGGAGAAACAAAACCAGCAGGGTTAAGATGGAAGTGCAAGAGGTGGAAATGTTTTCGCTCTTTTGAGAGATACATGTAGTGGGTGAGTTGTACTTGAACAAAGATCATGGGCCACAGACAGAGGGTGGGGGACGTAGGACTTGCCCGATGATCAAGGCATTGCTCATCCTTTAACTCTAATTACCCTCAAGCCACAATGATCGTAGTTTTTGTTTCCCTGTTCGTTTGAAATCCATAAGAAGCGACAAACCAGCGCTAATTAGAGCCCAAGAGAGTTCTCCGAGCGGTATTCTTCGAAACGAGATACCGCCTACACCTGCTTACATCCAGGCTATTCTCTTACCACCAATCAGCGAGCGAACATCAGATATGGGAGTGATATATCTATTTACAACGCCTGATTAACGGGACAGGGACGTTTATCCATTGTTTTGTATCATGTGCTTTGTTTGCACTTTGACAAACTCAACATCAATTGCTAATAAGGCCTCATTTGGCTAATATACAACTATGTTTATTCCCCCGGTTAAATAGATTTTGCTCCCCTTCTGCGCGCGGTAGAATATATAAACCTTTTATGACTCAAGGGTCAAACTTCATACAGTCTATGTCAATGAATTCTAAAGACAAATTCCTTCCTCATAACTCTTAATCTGCCAAGCACAGGCTAATTTCACTCCTTCGTTTAATTAATTAATTCCTTAGAGGCGCTTAGAGTTCCATAAATAAGAAGTGCGAAAGGACTAGTCATTAAGGAATCTTTTAATCTTAGTATTTGTGACAACGGGTCTCTTTTAATTGTTTTCAGTTTATAAATACAGCCATCATATATTTGTATTTTGATTAGCCAGCTATATGACATTTTAATTCATAATTAACAAGACCTCACATACCTTTCATCTCTGCCGATATTGGTATGTAAGCGGACGTCGTTGAAACAAGCGTATGATAACATTTACAAAAAACGGATATTTAGCCATATTAATAACAACTTTTCAGATAACAAAGTTGACTTGCTGAAGGGATATTTTGCACATATACAACACCCTTGCTAACAACACAAATGTCTTCTCTGGGCTTTACCAGGCATTATTGTTTTGGACTAATCGAAGTCTTGCGCACAGAGGATATCGACAATGTTTATGACTTTGTAATCGTGACCACCTTCTCACCACGCATGCCCCCACCCCCAACGCCCCTATAGCGTCGGGTAATGAAATTCTTTCCTGTTTTCATTAATGTCTGGGCTCTTGGGCCGTTTTCTTTGCTCGTGGGGAATTATTAACTCAAAAGTTCCTGTTTCTTAAAGTCGAACGTGAGTTCAAGTTTGAAAAGTAGTGATGGATCGTAAATTTTACACCTGTAAACGGGATTAAATGTCTCATTCCAACATCTATCAACACCGCTGCGGTCTCATCTTTCAATAATGACCTATAATTTCCTGGTCTAGTTATTTTTTTTAATTTCAGACATTTGATTGATTATAAACTGATGATGATAAATCTTGTTAGTACCATATCTATAAATACACAGAGATTTTCTTTCATTTGTTCTTATTTACCAAAGTATATAGACGGAGAAAGGAAAGATAATCGTTGAAAAAGACAATTTGACAGAACTCCAGAACATTCGTGGAGATTGATTTTAATACTTATCAAATCAAATCAAATATCAAATCTATAAGTCGTTAATTAAACTGTATGACAAGACTATATGAAGTAAGTCCATCTTGTAGTCCAGTGGCGTACGATAGCAATTAACCAAGCTAAATATATCTCGACACGACTCAAACGTGTAACTCATTGTTTAATAGCGACAATTTAATTACGAGGGACAGAGAATCTAATCGATTAAACATCTTATTAGTGTTTTTTTATTGTTACAATTTACATATACAAGTACTTTACGACAGACGTATCTGTTTAGCCTTTAACTCATGTGTATACGCTGAACACTGGAAAATGAAATAAACAAATGCTTATTTATCGGTCGCTATCATCATGTTCTAGACTCTCTATTGGAAGACATTTTCTGTGGTAAGTTCGTTCCAAAATTCTTACATTATTTTCGTTGATTAACATGTTATTCCTTTCTGCCAGCTATCATCTACACGCGATAGAAAACCATAGAAAGGTGACAATAACCCCAACAAATGCTGACAAAATATATATATATATATCGACAAAATATTTGCAAATAGGTTTAATCAAATGAGTATTGATGTAATCCTTGTGAATTCGTTAAAATGCATACACTTTCCTGATAAAGATTACAGTTTAATTCTTCATTGAGAAAGCTAGTCTCATCTTTATAGCACTGTATATATAGAGATCATGATTCGTTTTGCATAACGTTCTAACAGTCATAATTATTTATAATAATAGTCACAACTTACAGGATGCAAGAGGTTCGCGTATGTGTTCGTTCAAATCGCCCATCTTTTATATTTGATGGTCGAAAGATACATAACAAAATATACGAAATGAACTGCCATATATAGTTTGATCGGTCGCGGATTTTCTCTGTAAATATATTTAGATATTTTTCAAGTATTCAAAATGAGAAATTGGTTTTCATAAAGGTTTAGTTGTCACATCACATTCAGCGTCTGTCGTTTCATTAAATTCTTTTCGAAGTGTTTTTGTATTAGGTGATCAAAACGGCTTCACATACATTATCTTTTGTACAGAATGGTTTGCTAACATTAATGGAATTACAATACATCATGTGACTTACATATGCATGAAGCAAAAACATCACAAAATTTTATAATACGTTGTATAATTTATATTCTCTTATATAAAAAACAACAATTAAATCAGTCATTTAATCAAATATCCTAATTCAGTTTATATATGTATATATATATATATATATATATATATATAAAGGTCCTGATTGGCTAGAGGGTAAGGCGTTTCTCGTGGCATTGCTGACCCGCGTCCAATGGAGTGATAGCTGAGGTAATACATAATTATCTTGACATCATATTGGACAGACAGGGAAGCACTTAGTGAGGCTGTGTAATTTCCACCGAGAACTTTCGCATTCTTACATGAGCCTACATATCCAGATCAGCGGAAACAGAAATTCCTTAAAGAATAAATATTTCCCGTTCGTAGAGAACAACGATCATTATGAGATGCGCAGACAGTACAAGGAAGACCTGGGGATGAAATCGACTGCAAACTGGATTTGAATGTCTGAAAAATAAATATTAAAGGTGGTCATCCTTACAGACTTGACTGCTGTCATGAACCAGCATCCTTGCAGACTTGATTGCTATCATAAGCCAACATCCCTGTAGGCTTGACTGCTATCATAAACCAGAGGACAACGAATCAGACTTATACTTAACCTTGGCTTTAACTTCCCTTGACACTTTCTTGTGATTGCGATGTTAACTTATTACGGGAAACTGATCTTTGGGAATATGATTTACTTTGATAATGTTTTAACTGAACTGTGATGTGGATACTTCGCTTATATAGTATTAAATTAAGAATTCGTTATTTTATACCTTGAGAGCTGTATTACAAAATACGGACAAAGTGAAAAAAAGACGCCGCTTAAATCCAAACATAAGTTCTGGAATAACACCACGAGAGAAGACTTAAATCTGACCTAAGTCCGAGACAGCTTCGTGATCCTGGAGCCAGGAACATTTTATCGCCATAAAGCGTATCACATGTTTTTCGCACGTCAATGACAGGACATGACGGAAGCTGAACCGTGGTATATCGTGACTGAAGCACACAGATCAAATCCGTTTATTATCTCAATCCTTCCATCTAATACTATTTTCCTCCATTATAGCCAGAAAAGACCGATTGCCGTTTAACCGAATTATGAATATGAAGGTGTTGGGAATGAGGTGGCGGAAAAATGTCTATGTCCCAGCGAAGAGGCATGATAACATTACTTTAAAAGCCATTAAGTTTCGCCTTTTCCAATTATTTGAAATGTGGCTAATTTGAGCTGGGATCAATGAAGTGCTGTTCTTGAGTCTGCTGTTGAGGAACGATAATTGATATTATAGCGAGCCCCAGACCAGAGGCAAATCAACAGCAGTTTGGCTTTCCCTTAGATTCACAATCACGTTCTCTTCCCAACTGATCCCAGTGGCGTTTCATTTACTTTCCAAGCTACTAATAAAGTTATCGTCACAGCTTAATCAGTTTTAATTCATTTTTGCGTAGTTATAGCGCTGTCGGGACGACCGTTAGATGCTATTAGCCCAAGATGAAAAGCGACCCCGATGTAACGCGGTAACGATGTGCCTATAACGCCAAGACACACCCAACCAATTCCACTTCGATTGCCAAAATCAACAAATTCGAGAGCGGCTTTTGACCCTCTTCACAGCGACACGCAAACTTCTCGGTGAACTCTCGACACTTAATATCCAGCACAAGCTCGTCCACCCAGGGTCCAACCTCCTATTAAACATGCATCTATAAGAGGATTCGCTGATGAAATCAAGGAGAACCGACTTGAAGGCAACGTTATAGATACTGCATGATCCAATAAATTCCCCGTCAGAATGAAAGGAGTTTGCTGGGTGTGATATATTGCTGTATTTTAGTGAAAACACGCGGTAAACTGTGAATCGCCTTTGTTCTGGTCACCACGACACACAGAATCGTTTAAATTAAGGATAATCAGCGTTTTCGAACGTTGCGTCGAATAGGTTTATATACCTGAATGAATGAATGTTTGGTCATCATTTTTCTGCTTTGCAGTTTATATTCCTGGCTTTACGTTACTTTGGTCAACATTGTCATCTCTTGAACAGATTCATAAATATCCCTGAATTAATGATAATTTTTTAACATTGTCATCCGTTAAACCAGTTTATATAAATATCCCTGACTTAATGATAATTTGGTCAACACTGTACCCCCCCTTTTGAGCTGGAATATTTCTGTGATTTAACTATTTTGTATGGTAGAATTTTCCTGCTTTCAACCAGTTTGTTAATTTTGTCACCGTTTTCTTGTTTGAACCGATTTATCGTCCAAAATTAATGATACGTCGGTCAAAATTTACCTTTTGTGCAACGACACCTATCGCTTAGTGAATAACACATCAGTTATGAGTATCTCCCGGCGAGAAGATGTAAGCCTTTGATTGAATGAAGTCATGCAACAGTTTGCTTTCTGAAGACCCACCAAGCTTATAAAAATTTATACATAGCAGCGTCAACTGATTTGCAGATTGTCACACGTAAGCTGTGAAATCCGTCTAGTCAAATTTGTCAAATAGTTAACTTGTAAATTTACCTCAATAAAGGACTCCATTCCAACTGTTTATTTAAATGTTTAATACAGCAACTTAAATGCCCTCTAGCTCCACTGATTGAGTTCAAGTGTGTACAAAGACAAAAATGCAGTGTCAAAAAAACATTAGGTCTCCTTTGTACAGAAGGAAAAAAGAATGTTTTGTAACAGATGGGAAGTTTCATCGATATTGAGACATTCTGTTTTAATTCTGTAACCGTATTGAAAATGTATGATTCAATTAATAGTGGCGTGTCCAACTTTCTGTTTGCTTTCGCATTGGTCGCACACAATTGTCATTTGGTTCCAGTTTCCCTACCACGTATGTACACAAAGCAAGTCATGTGTGCGTAAAACGTCTTTAGGTGAAATTTTACAGTGAGGACATAATAAGTGTTCCCACGGATTTCCGTTCTTATTTTTTTTCCAACATTCGTGTATGACATCGTTCATTGTAAACACATTAAGTGGATTCCTCATCAGCTCATCGAGGAGACTCGCCTGTGACGTCAGCTCCATGTATCTCTGAGAAGGGTCGTCTGAGTTCACGAGCAGACCTAATTGTTCTCTGTCGTGAGCTCATAGCCTGATTACACAGGGAAGAGAAAAGCTGTGCGAAAGGGATGGAAAGGGGAGAGGGGGGTGGTAAAAAGAGAGAAGAAGACAACGCGAATATAGGCATCGCAGTAATTAACTCGTGATAAAACATCAGGCGTCCTGGTCACATGACTTCATAAGATCTGTTGTTTCACACAAAGACAAGTATCAGAACTCTTCTGCTTTTACTTTGTCTTTAAGGATTCCTGTTTTCTATAACGCCTAGGGCAGATCATGTTCCTGGAGATTGCTCTTGTCATAATCTCGTTGAAATTCTGTCGGCTTCACTACCGATAGAGCTGCCATCCTTCTTTACTTTATTGAAATATTTATGATTATTTTCTTACATTCTGCTATCGTAAACGACACGTGACCTGCGCTGATCTCGTGCATGATCCGGCTTATGTGAAGTCCGCTCTCTTATACTTCATTGAGCTAAGCCGATTTTCTAAACTTCGTCTCAGTCTTTTAATCTTTGTTGAATCCTCCCATAGTTACCTGATCCCAAGGTTAATAACATGTCTCTCTGTTACCCCAAAGAATATACATCAAAAAGTCGAGTAGGATTGAATGCGCTGTTGAAAACCCAATCTGACACTTTTCTGGTCTAACAGAGTGTCATTATGGCAGTTTGAGAATTAGATTCGAGAACTGTATAACGGTTTTTTTGTCGGTTGTACGAAAGCAGTCGGAAGCCGGTCCTGGAATCATACACAGAAGACGGCTATGGATAAACATGGATGGGCTATAGGTTTGAGGAAGAATTCACACAACAAAATAATCTAAACTTATGGTTTAATGATGCCAAAGATATTGTATATTGTATTCTTACATACATTTTCTCCGATGCTTTTAACCATTTATTTGTTCATTTCTGGAAAGAGAAGAGTGGTTTTCTTTACTTTGATTTTTTTTTGTTTTCGTTATGTTAAAAGAGTGATAGTAAATGTAAAGTAAATAGCCGGGAAGACAATAAAAGTTCGTTTCCGAAAGCCATCATAAAAATGGTGGATATTATTTCGCACCCGACGGAGCTCTGGTTGGAGAAACGGACGTATTAGGTAAGCTCATCCCACTCCTGGTTGGTGATCTATTTACTAGCCTCTTTTCTCTGCAATCATTAAGAGGCTTCTGGTGAGCTCTTGGACTCTCTCCATCTGGCTTTGTTCTAACTGCTCTCCGCATGATAGCCCCATAACAAACCCATCTCTTGGCTGGCCGTTCTTCGGTGCCCGGATCACCGCTGAGAATTGGCGGGAATAAGGGGTCGGCGTGCCGCAGATGGGTCTGCTAGCTACTTCCTGGCAAGGGACAGATAAATACGTTTTCAGCGGCTGCATGAAGAGACGACACCGTGCTAATTGGCGCAAAGGATGCGGGAAAACACCTAGAGTCGATAGAGCTTTGGAAACGCGCACTCAGCTCTCTTCAAGCCACCTCCCGACGCAAATGCAACTTCAAAGAGGCCACGCCAGGCTGATCCTGGCTACCACCCGCCATTGTGCCGGGGCAAAATGGAGAAGAAATAAGTATCATTAGGTGCGAGGCAAATGATTAATTTCCTTGTGTGAAAATGATCGGTAATTGTTCGGCAGACAACCGGGGTCTGTACGGAATGCGACACAATCAAGATTCACAGTGTCACTGAGTTCGAGAGATGGAATTAGACCTAAGCGGATTTCTGCGCTGACTTCACTGTCCTCTCCTACTCCCCCTCCTTTTCAACTATCACCGATTTCTGCCTACCCATAATAATACTACTTTTAATATCCCTGATTTTACTTTTCTTTCCTCTTCGCGGTTTAACAATATTCCTAAAGACATCGAAAATTTCAAACAGTACGAATTCAAAGTTTTTAAACTATCGTGGTGTTATCGTAGATTGCAATGTAGTGTTCATGTAAAATACATTCATACTCCCTCTCTTTTCATATAAATGTCACAGAGTTCATATTTGCCGCCTGGACATCAAAGCGTTGATTATATTCCAAGGTTAATACAAAAGATATCTTGCAGTCATTGGGTACACTCCGTGGGTTCCTCTTCAGCTTGTTTCAATGGACACCGCTTTGCGTTATTATTTGCAGATGAGTACCAGCAATTTTCAATTTTGGGGTTTCATCGTGGTTTTCCAGATGTTTCTTAATTTTTCAGTTAATCCCTTTTCGTGTCACTTTTCTTCATGGATAAAGGGCGATCCCCTTTAACTTTTCCATTTTGCAGTCCAACAAAGGAGGAAATATTTTAAGGCGGTTTTGTTATTTGTGCATGTACGGACATTAATAAATAGCTTCGGGATTTCTGCATCCGAAACATTTCTTCTTCCCGCAAAAGTTAACTTTGTCGCTGAAGTTTTGTGACTGTTTTACACGTAAATTAGTATTTAAGCCATCGTGGAAATTCCGGATGGAAACAATCTCAACCGACATTCGTATTTTCTCATTGCGTCACTTTGGTGAAAGTGTATGCAAACAGGGATTTAGTTTATAAATGGGATGATAAATACATTTCTGTTACGCCTAGTGAAGTACTCCCTGTTTTTTATTGGTTGCGAATTGTTTTTGATATTTTATTAATCACTGGTATCCAATAAATATATCTTATAATGTAACCAATTTATTTATGAGTGTCTACCATATAAACATATCACGTGTAGAATATATATAAAAATTTTTAATTACTAAAAATGGTGTTTACTGAATAAACACCAAGACGCGTTTATTATTAAAGTGTATTAAGTTAATTATCCTAATTTGAACAACAACAGCTTTATCATGTGAAATTTCACATACGTGTTTCTGTTGCTTTTTTTCGTTTTTCTATGGCACCTAAGCTTTTTATTGTTAATTTCTTTGGCATCTAATATTTCATTGTTCTTTCACACACGCTATAATATCTATGTAGTCCTAAAAATTCATGGCTTCACGTGATACTGGATTCCCTGTTTTCATTTCTCAGGTAAACAGGTATAAATGTGTACACTGCACAAGCAGCTTTTCAACCAAACATACCATATCAGAGACTGTGTAATTTTACTGATGTCCCCTTATTGGTTGGCCATCTCTCTTCCTTGTGTTGAACATGCTGAAGAGAAAATGTACCGTTGGACCATAGAGTCACGTGTCAATCAATAGCTCCTAAAATTGCTGCTGTTATTCATGGTATTGGTTGTGGCAGATGGAATGGTTTAATGCCAATGGTTAACTGTGTAACTGCTGTGGTTAGTCTGTTAATAAACTAATGGAGCTATTTTCTTGAAGTAATGCCATTAGTATAACGATTTGCAAGGCATTTCACTTTGGCTATATTGAATGCTTGGGAAATTATTTCCAATTGGCTGTTCCAAGCAGTGCATTTCAACATTTATGGAATAGCATTCGGTGAAGAATGTTCCTTTAGAAAAGCCGCGAAACTGTTATAATTCAGAATAAACAACAGTTAAAGTTTACTCCATTCCTTAGACGCTTGTGCAACACCATTACTGCAGAAGAAATATAATATTAACCGTATAGGTTGTTTGACACGAGGAATCCACATTATCATGAAGACGTAGAGTTGATCTTACGCACAATACGTGGTGGACACATGATCTGTCTACATTTAAAAACGATATTATATCAAAGCAGCTGGAGTTGATATAACACCAGAGCTTTGTTAATTAACCATCTATTTATTTTTAAAAAATATGTTGCCATCCTTTTCTGTTTTCATCAGAAAGACGCTTCAAGTACCAAATGATTAAATTCGCATATTTGATACGTTACACAAGCCCGTATTGCCATTTCCCTCAACGGCATTTATAAATTTGACTTGATGTGTTTCGCCGATAGAAACAATGAACGACGACGTTCGTGTCCAGTGAGGATTTGGATTACATATTTAATCCTTTTACCCTTGATTTCGCCATAAGGCTGAAGATGATTCAGACAAGACGCACAGGGTTTACCGTGTTATATTCCACAGCGGCCCACGAGATTCGCCTAGATTTTACACGCTTTACCATGAAATTATTAGATCATTTCGTTGCGGTTTGTCGCTTCCTCTTTTATTGAAGAGCAAGTAAATCTCGGATAGGGTTTAAGATAAGGTCGTTGGACAGCTGATTTATGTGTTAAGCTCCGATGCGGTCAGGATAACAAGCTGACGTAAAATTAAATAACAGAATTAATCCGCAATTATTTGCCGTGGCCTTGGGCGAAGCAATAAATCTCTGGTATCAACAGATGCATCTGAAATTTCAGCGATTTGTACGGCTGAGTTCAATTTACTAATTCGTCTGGAAATAGTTCTGAGATCACGTTCACCGTCAAATCTCAGATGAAGACACCGAATAAAGCACCACTATTTGACAGAGACACATTTTTGCTAAGATTTTTTCTTGCTAAGAATCGTATATGTTTTCTTCGTTTGCATAACATACTCATTTATTTCAGTATTCTTTTATACGCTACATGCAGGTATTCACTCAATGCAGTGATCTTGCCTTGGTCTTGATCGTTTAACTAAATTCTAACGAATGGAAGCAGGCCCTTTGTGCCAACAAATGGAGACGATAAATGGTTAAGTTAAAGACCTCAGAAGTGTAGCATAACTGAGCTCTAATTGAATTGTTACTGCTCCCCAGATATAAAACTAAAGGTTTAGAAATGTGGTCAGAAACAGTAGCCTTTGTTTTCATTGAATGCACACCTGATATACAGGTGTTAAGCTTTTGTATATACAGATGTTATTTGTACATCTTTGTGTTATTTTCTAATTTTCAATTGTCCCCGTTTCAAACCCGTGGTCCATTTTTACTGTGACAATTGCCATTCTTTATGCAATTTGTTTAAACTTCGCTTTAAACTGTCTCACTGACGCAAAGTAGCGCGGATCTCTGCTGCATAAATAATGTAGTCTCCGTACTTAGTTCATCGGGTTAAATTTGTGCCAACTATATCTGTGCTTCGCAATGACCTTGTCAGACTTGATAATCCACGAATAAATGTGATGAAATGTCTGTTCTTCTTAGAAATTGGAGCTTTTAAAACTTTGATATACGGTTTCCAAATTGATATTTTCACAAACATTAGCATTTTCCGCAGAAATGCAAAAGAGCGATTCTCAATATGGTAACAACCAACTTCATCATGGTTATCTTTTACTGAACCTGTGATGTAAGTCATTATAGTTATGCATATTTTTAGTACTGCATGTGTATTTTAATTACCCTACACTCATAATGTATACCCACGGTTTATTGCCATACCTCATGCGGTTCGTATTTGCTATACAAATTTTACTACTGTCTTTCTGTTACATTTTACTGCGATTCACAGCCTTGTTACCTGTCATATATTTTGATACACTCTTATACATGTATTTACTCTCTAATACTGGGACTGTGGCGTTCTGGTATCTTTTAATTTATAATGAACCATAGGAATGAGGCATAAACCAAATGGATCGTACAGCATGCATACACAAAATGCTTAACTTCTACCTCGTTACTCATTTAACATCGGCACACACGTGTGGGCGAGAGGAAACGCTTCACCTTTACATCATCACTCAGGTGTATGGAAGAGAGAAGGCTTCACTTTTACTCCGGCACTGAGGTGTGTATGTGAGAGAGCACCTCACTTCACATCAGGTGTTTTCACTTTTACATCCAAGACATACTTTTGTCTTGACACTCAGGTTATTATTCAGAGGTGATACTTCACTTTTACCTCGGCAATCCAGTGAATAAATAGAATAGAAGACTTCACTTTTACCTTAGATTATTGGAGAAGAAGCACTCAGGTGCATGACAGGGAGTGGACTTGACTTACCTCGCTAGTCGGCACTCAAGTGTATGGGAGAGAGAAGGCTTCACTATTACTTCGGCATCAAGGTATAAATGGGAGAGAAGGCCTCACTTTTATCCCGGCTCTCAGATGTGTGGGGGAGATAGGATGTCTCTCTACATCTGTACTCAGGTGTAGAGAAGAGAGAACGCTTCACCTTTACCTCAATACACAGATGTACTGGAATTCATCAACTTAGTTTTACGATATTCCTCAACTTTCATAAGCCTTGTGGGAAGTCTGAAGCGGGTGCATAGTTGACTGATGGCGATAGAATTGGTGAGCTGCCATGACTTATTTGTACGGGTACTCCTAAAATTACCACCATTCAACCTACATTCCAGACCCAAACCGCCCTTAGACATTCAACTCAACTCAACTCAATCAATCAAACAATCAACGGAGTGTAACTTCTCCGTTGCAGTCCTTAAACTCTCTTAAAATACATCATCGCGGATGTAATTCACAAATCGACTGTGGCCTTTTGTCAGGAGGTTTGTCATGTAAATGGCGAAAGGCGGTGGATTACACCGGACACTTCGCATTCCCCCACCCATACACCGCCATCGCGTAAGTAAAAAAATTATGTAGTACTGTGTTCAGCATGAAATCCATGATCGTGTGTACAAGTGCACGATCAACTAGATTTGTACACGTTGTTTTACTAAAACGCATGGCATAAAAAGAACACCATAACTGTTTCCATTTTCAATATTAGTCATTTTAGTCATTTAGTCATTAGTGATTTTTTTAGGCAGTTGTATTGTGTACATATCATTGCATTTATTGCATTGTACCGCTGACCAGATTATTTCACTCATATATGACGATGATCAGGATTGCACGGGGAGGAATCTAGACATACACTGGTGGTAATTGTTGTACTTATATCTCTTTACATCGCAAGCTTCCCAGACGGAATGTTTTTTCAGAGTAGTGCCCGGCGATGTGGAGGCACTGCATGTCAAGTAAACCCAATAACTTCAGATCAAACACGTTTGAAAGAATTCTGATCAATTAAAAAGAACTCCAACAAAAGAGGGTATGTTATGTACATCAATAAACAATTTTAATTGACTCTTGTTCACAGAAACAACATGGCACACCGAGGTAGTTGCACAAAATACAAACTGAAGAGCTTACGAAACGCAGCGTCCCTTTGGGGTATATTTTATCTAGGTTTGTAGAGGATTGAGGCCACACCCAAACAACATGTCCGCGTCAATGCGGAACATGTGCTTCCGGTACACTCCCACATTACAATACAGAATGACGCAGAGATGGTTCAGACTACAGTTAAAGACAAATTAAATCGTAAGATATGCATACGACACGCCAAAGCACTTTTGAGAGTATCCGCATAAGATCTGGTCTAAAATTTACCTCAGAATTCGAAATGAAACACTAAGAAATAACCGCAATAAATATCGCGTGATTTTTACAGAAGCAGAAAATACCGTGTTGCAGAATCGAATACAGTTCCAGACAGACATGAAGGACAACAAATTTATATCACATAGTAACAGTTCCTCTGTAAGTCTACAATACATTTTCAGCACTGTAATATATTTCTATATATATAGTATATTTACACGCATTGGCAAATATTGACACTTTGACATATTTACACTAAATAAACTAAAAAGAAAAGTTGTATAACTTTGACTTTTGAGGTACCTTGACGATGAAATACATTTGTGACAGCACATATGTAAATATGAATGGAACATATAAGGGTAACTTTCAGAGCATGAAATAGGAAAGGCCTATAATGCAAGAAGTACAACAGTACATGATGTTGTATCCGTTACAGCTAAAAATGCTACCAGGCTTGTGAACTACAATTGTAAATGAGTGTCATGTCGTGAAACGTCTGAACTATTTCAAAAGAAAATAGTTCTCTCCTTGTTCCGTCACATCAAGTATATATTGAAGGCATAATATTGAATTTTTGAATAAGCCACTATAGTTTCAATTTCATTTAACTTCTTATACATATGTACACAACGCTAAACACCGCCCATGACGATATCACGCCATGTGGTGTAGGTCTGATCAGTTTGTGTGTAAGAAATATACAGATATTTTTGGATGATTCAAATAATACGTAAATGTTCAAAATAACAAACAGACAGCACATAGTTAAGATTCAGATGGACAAGGTGAATCCACGACGATGAAATCGTCCTTGTCACAGTCCATGTCAAAGTTCAACACCTTTGATTTCAGTGTTCGTTCATCTTCGTCACACTCTGCATCTTTGTCTGAGATAGGAGAGCTAGCTGCACTTCGACAGCCACTGTTTCTCAGGTCACTGGTTTCCGGTGAGTTTCGATTTGATTCGAAAGGCTGGCAGATATCTCCGTCTGAAATGTCGTCGCACTTTGATGGACTTTGAAATTGTGACTGGTATTTCTGGTGAAGTCTGCAACAAAACAAAGGCAAAATAAATTAGAATACAATCACAGATTTTGTGAAATAAACCTTTCCTTCTTTGACCTAAATTAACCGTAAATGAATTGACCTCACCTGTTTTAATTTAAATGTATACTTTCATTAAAGAGTATTTTTGTGCGAAACTAACGCTTTTAATAAAATCTCCCAATACTGCGCAATCCATTTCCAGGGCCTGGGTTAGTGAAAATCGCGATACAAAAACAAAGCCATCAGTTTTGTTGCTAGACATTAATCTGTTCGGATGAATAGATGTCCGCGAGGGAGGTGGTAGTCGTGCTTGGCACATTGCAAGGAGAGGAAAGCATCAAATTTATCAGGGAATTTCGTAACTGCTTCATCCAACTTTTCAAAATATTGCCAGACGGGTTTTTGTGCCATTGTGGTACATTAGGCCAAAATATAGGGTTGGGGATGTTCTTGAAAAGTACTTTGAAAGATAAACTCTGCAAACTGAGCCGTAATTGACCTTTGGTTGAAAACCCGGAGCAAGGAGTAAGGGAGGACAATTGGCCAATCAGGGCCTAGTCTTGATAAAGACATCGTTTGGGCACTCACCAATGGCAGTAATTGTGTGTAATAATGGCTTGGTGGAAACTAAAGACTTGGTAGTTCCTTGTAATTTGCAAAATGCAACCTTCGAATCTATGACTCTCTGGCCATAATGGATGTGAAAATTAACTATAGGTACATGTACTAGCTATCTGTGGAGCGCACAAGATATAAATGAAATTACATTCCGTTTTTCATATTTGGTGTCAGTGAGCTAATTGAGATATTTCTAATTTTAAATGTTCTACAATACACTGTGCCAATTCAGATGTGTCTAATTTTAAATGTCCTACAATACATATTTATAGAAACACAACAATTTATGCCCTTTGTCAGATCACCAATTGCTTAAAGGAAAAGACTAATGAATTATGTGATTATATCACTGCATTTGTTACTTAGGAAAACACTTGGTCAAGGTTACCCTATAAAAAACCTTTCATCACTGTTGTTACCTATGTATGACCCCTTTTCTCGGGATCTCAGATGATCATGTCCACAATGCTCCTCAAAGCTAATCACACCTGTGTGCATATATAATTAATTGTAATATTAGCTGGACAGAGATCTAACATTTTTTTTTATTTATTCTGGACAAATATTTGACATGTTACATAAAGAAATTTGTCTGTCAACTTGTTGTTCTTTAGTGAATATGCTGTGTTTTCTGGTGAGCGTTGAAAGCTATTGGTGGTGTTTGTACTTCAAGTATAAGGACCTTTAATTAATAAATATAATTGTCGCTCTTTTATTTGTGAATAAGTACGGCCAGAAGTAGTAGCTTCTTGTATAGTTACAGGTAGTATACCAATATTAGAAGTCAGATTTGGCTAAAATACATCAATATGAGTAAAAATATGACAGCAGTTTCCTGTTATTTTTCTTTGTGAAAAGAATTAGCGGTACCTTCGAATACAAATAAGCAATTCCGCAACAAAACTCTTTCAGGATTCAAGTGAGTTTGCAAGATGCCTGCTAAGTGCGTTTAGCTGCGATGTAAATCAACTTGTGCTAAAATTACGAGCTCTCCACTACAATAATGTCCTCTTGAAAATCGACAAAAGTTTTTCTCCACCATTCATAGGTTATCTCTTGTCACCTCCAGCTAACAATGGGCTTGTAAAGTGACAACTGTAGCCAGGACAAGAACAGAAATTCTGGGTGTAACGATCGATATAGGGACAGGCCAATCTGAGCTCAGACAGATGGCTAATCCATAGAGGAGCATCGTCAGCAATCGTTAACCTGTACAGAGTTTCAGATCACAACCCAACCTCAAATGTATTATCAAACGATGAGAAACACAGCTTTAAGCAAGGATATTTCCCTTGATTAAATGTATATCACGTTTAGGTAACACAACTCCGAAATATTCTTAGATTTCTTTGTATATGTATTGTTTCCCAAACCAAAAATAAAATAGATCAAAATGTAAGACGCCTTACTAATCAGCTGTATTTGCTCATTTCTTTAGGAAGTTTTCTTGGAGATGTGACAAGGAATGAAAGAGGTGGTCTGCAAAAGACAGAATTTCCTATTCTCAAGTGTGCTATGGTTACAATACCCAATCCATGAAACTTCTCTCTTTTACTTAATGGTGAACACTGATCATGAGAGAGCCGTATAAGTTATATACATAAGAAGAAGAAAAGAAATAATGTCTTCCTTACGAGGACAAGGTTAAGCAACTAAGATGCAAAATCTTAGTCGTCTTCTTCTAAACGTCTCCTAAGACAACACTAACAGTTATAGGGGCGCTCTTTATACAAGCCCAGACCTTCAGTGTAACGATTTTCAACTTTTAAAAAAAGTGTTGTGTCATTTCTCCCTAGACCTTTTATTTTAATAAGACACAACACACAAATGATTCAGCGCACGTTGATTAGCAGATTTTTATGCCGTCTACGTATATTGCGACTGTTGCCTAATGTCACATCATCATCCATGTATATCGTCGGCGTTTTTACGCCCAATGGAGAAAACCGTATTTCTACAGCCCACATAGCGCATAAGCCTTGGATTTTAACGCGTATTAAACCTTAGCGGTAAAACTGTTCGATCAGTTATACTGAGCCTTGTCATGTATGACTTGACTTTGTAAGTTTTGATTTTGCAATGCAGCTTTTCTCCTTCAGTTGAGGTTTTAGTCAAAAGGTTAGTCAAGTACATAACAAAGGTCGGTGGTTTACTCTGAGCACTCCAATTTCCTGAAGCCATAAATCTGTAACTGCTGTCATATAAATGAAAAATTCTTGAGGTTAAACATCAATCACACAAACAAGCAATCATTTTACTCTGATTTTGTGACGACATTTTATAACTGACACTTCAAGAGCTTATTCTTGCACAGATGAAAACAGTTTAGCAGTGAGGTAAACTGAATATATGCCATGCACAGTTCATTCCTACATACACATTTATATATATTGAGTTTTATATGCCTCTATATTACCACACCGCAAACCATAATTTTGAACCAAAAATTTCTCATCCTCGTGTACATACGAAGATATATGACGCTGCCTTACTCGGTATGCAAGGGTTATGTTTGATCACACCACCCAAACAATTAAATGCTAATTAAATAGCTACTCCCACTGATACACAAAGGTCGGCTGATCGTTCAGAGATTGCGACACAAATGCTGTCAAATGAAGTTTGTTTGATGTACATCGAGCCATAATTCCCAACATGAGCGAAAAATCTCTGAGACTCCATGCATCAAATCTCACAATTAATTTTACAAGTATTTTAATCTAATCGCTGTGCAGTAACTATTAATGAGAACAGGTAAATTGACCCAAGTATTCAGAGTCTGAGGGGAAATGGTGAAAGCGCACAACGTGAAGTGTTTAGCAATTTGGTTTATCTCATTTACTTCATGCCTTGGAGCGATTGTCACGTCGTACAAGGGTATAACTGTCAACAAGCAGGATGATGATTCCCGATACACCCTAAAGAACATTCGTTAACATGGCAGAGTGTATAACTGGATGAAACAAAACCCATCTTTAATAAGCGACTAGATAATCGTCTTAACGAGAGCACACAAAAAAAGTCAAACAACTTTGTGATGAGACTGAGAAATCTGTGAGCTGTTCAGTCCTGTCTAGAGGACGCATCTACCACTGACACACCGGCGCCATCCCGTCATGTTTAAACAATCAGTGATTTGTACACTCTGTCGGGGACGTGTCAGTATGAGGGTCAACGTGCAAAAGCTGTTTCAGAAATGTTTTAAATATTGTGAGGTACTTTTCATAGGAGTACTTTATTTTCCATAACCTCATTAAAATATCATATAACAACAAAATTTCGAACTATAGTCCCAAGTATCACACAACAATGCATGGTATTTATTTTTATTTATTTATTTGATAGGTGTAGATTTTCAAAAACCATCGTCCATTTAAGTTCTCAATATAATAAGAATCATACGAAGGACAAATGGCAAAGAAACTAAGAACAAATATACAAGAAAGAAAAATCCAGAAGATTTAAAAGTGGCATAAGAAAGATAATTCCAAAAAGTATTGCATAAACTTTAATAAATGACAAGGAAAAAAGTGCCCAATACTAAAACCAAATTTTATGCAACAAAGTTTGGAGTTGCATATATCTGTGGGATTAATACTGAGTAGGACGACTGATTAGCGCTTAGACTAATTCTAACTGCTGAATGAATTTCTTGCATGAAAATATTGATTTTTTATCTGCTTAAACCTTTCTAGTGTTTTGTTTTCTGTCTTCATAAGAATTCCAAGCCATTGTGTGTGACAATAGAGAAAGCAGGCACTGTTCAAAAACAAAATTTATAATTGCTTTTATCCATGTGATAGAAAACATACCACGCTCGCAGGTGAGGAAATCTGGACAGGAAATTAGATTAACACTGACTTCTTGTTTAATAAAATACATGTGCACTTACCCTTTACATTTTAATGGTGATTGCATACTATCATGAAATATACAGAAAGCCAAAATTAAAGCAAATAGAAATGATCAAGATTGTAAGAAATCATAAAACGTGAAATTGTCATTATGTTGCCGGATGCATTGTACATTGATTGTGCCTACATATATGGTCTTTTTGGTTCCATTTTGTCTACGGAAAGTGCCAAGTATCTGCCTGCAGGGAATCCACGGGACAAAGAAACAGGTGGTTTTATACACAGCCTAATTGCCGGTACATGTCACGCACTGGCGAGATTTCAGAGGTCTCGCGTGATTTTGATCATGTCGTCACCTCGCCCGAGGAGGGAGGCGACGCTGACCAATTATCAGGTAGACATCTTGATCACCAGAAATTCCGGATTGTTCGCTTTCAGCAGCTTTATTGAAATGCTTGGCACGAGACAGGTCGACGGGCGCCAACCCGTCTCATGAATATTCATGAAGGAGCGACGGGCAATACGCTTTGACAATGGGTGTAGAGAGGTGGTGTCTCTGCTATTGTTTACATCAACAATTAATTATTAATCAAGCGAACTTGCTGCCAATTACGGTAATGATATATGTTCTGCTTGTTAATATCTCCGGTAAATTACCAAATGACATTTTTAAGGTACCACTTTTGGTGATTCTGACATGTGCCGTATATATACGCCGATAGCCAAAATACAAAATAGCCCGAATGTGCGAGCTTACAAATGCAGGATTTATCAATATGTTTACATTCCGCAATGGCGACAGCCTGTAATTTAGTCAGACCGCACTTTAGCCCTGCCATTCATTTCCAGCTGCATTCATCCATGAGAGGTTATACTGACAGTTCCCGTAAACATGATGCTGCTTGTGGTCTGATGCCAATTATCACGCTGATGTCTTTATGTCCTGGTTTGACTTTTTGGCGACAAGTTAAATAAAAACATCATTCCCGATATCCAATGAAAAAGACGTCACCACATATACACTGGCGATTGTAAATCATATAAGATGAATTTTCTAACCAACCTCAAGGGTATTTCTTGCTTTTGATTTCATTAGGAGAATAAACCTTCACAAAATTTACCTCTTGTT
Organism: Acanthopleura granulata; assembly: GCA_016165875.1. Classification (NCBI taxonomy): domain Eukaryota; kingdom Metazoa; phylum Mollusca; class Polyplacophora; order Chitonida; family Chitonidae; genus Acanthopleura; species Acanthopleura granulata. Next base: position 14,520,218 of record JABBOT010000010.1, read on the forward strand.
ATCACATGGACTGCCAACAACGTTATAACTGTGAATTTGTTTCACACATTGCATCAGATCAATCCTTTAAATGTGAACATAATGTAAACTTGTAAACATATGTATAACTGAAGTAAATTTGTAAATAACTCTTCATTGATTTTGGCATTGTTATTTCTTTACTATTTTATGAACCATTCACAGTTCTTACAATAAAGACGTGAAGTTTTCACTTTATCCACGCGACTACGCTGGCTAAATAGCCCTAGTGCATTGTCGCGTTGATTTCAGATGTAGGAATAGAATTTTTTTAGGTACTTTAAGAAGAAACCTGCCCGTTTTCTCCGCGTGGTTATTTCTTTGACGCAAAGACATGTTGGCAAGCCTGGTATAGAATGTAGCGATACAGTATCTGCGGGTCATTTTTGTTTGGAAAAGTTCTCTCGGACGGTTTAATATTACCCTCAGAGTGTGACACGGGAAACCTTATCCGTAAATTAAGCTGAAGAAGCCAGCATGTTTCCGACTCCGGTTTAATCTTGCGAGCTCTTTCCGCTAATCGGTTTAGATTCCGAACAGGATCGGGTTAAGCCCGCGCGAGGAGCGTTGACTAGAACCCTGTTGACTTAACAGACACACAGCGGTACCCGTTACTGGAACGACTGTCACCCGATATAACTGTTTCTTATTTGTTTATTTGTTATTTTAGGTTGATGGTGACAAGAAAGTGACACTCGATAATGAACAATCGTAATTCGTTTGTCCTGCACGTCTATCAAAACCATGGGCGCTTTAAAACTTGTGTCCGGTCAAGTTGCTATGGTTACTATTGCTTCATATCATTGAAAACACTCTCCAATTTATACAAAAAACCAGCGAAGCGCAACAAATCCTTTGACTTGCTGATTAAATTCATGGTTATTAAATCTTGGAGTACTTTTCTCTTAAGAAATATTTTTATTTTTGTGTCATGTAAAAAGGCACATTCGTCAGATGTTTCATGGGTGAAGGGTTTTGTGTACTTTGACAATTCGGTGCATTTCTGGAATTCCTCTTGAAAATCCATGTACCAAACGTTCCTGACACTCGTCAGCGCTGCGCGACAGCGAGAGTAAAATTTAATTTACGTTTCTAAATGTCAGAAACTTTCTAAAGTAAGCTTGCTGCACTCTTTTACATGTGTTTGTAAAATCATGAGTTTGTTTCTTTTCTTTTTTTTTTGGTTTGGAGGCTTGGAGATGTTAAAGACACCCTGGATACCTCTTATTTTTCTTATTTTCTTATAACTACATAACCGGACCAAACATTTCTTAATTCGTCAGAAATTTTTCATCCAGTTCTATTTCGGTCGATAAAAGTTCGTGCTTAAGTGACAGGTGAAGACCGGGCCGAGACTGCATAGCGAGGCCGGGGACGCCTGGAGTTGCCGACTTGACAAGTACAATCTGAACTGGCTCTGACCACTGTGACGTTCTCAGGAAACCAGTCAAGCATTTCACGTCAAAGTGACGAGGAAAAAATCTGACGACTGCTTGACACATGACAGGGACGGTAGAACATTTCTTTAACAAGAGCATCCTTAATTAAGGTAATTAATTCAGCTTCGGAAGACTTTAAAATATATTTAACACAATGGTTTTCGAGCAGCACCGATGATTGACTGGTATCTATCTAAGTTTCATGAAGATTCGCCTTATATCTTGTAGCTGTACAACGTTCAAGGCGAACGGGTAAGATTCATTAAAGGGTCGAGGCATAATTTTGTTAAAGTTCAGGATTGAAAAGATATTTTACATGATAGGGGTCGATATTTAAATGAAGAGAGTTGCTTGTTCATTGTTAGTATACCTTTGTTCCACTTGCACGCATAGGTATGTGTATATATGTATATAAAAAGGGCTTTTATATACATTCGTGTGCAATTTACATTCCGAATGATACGAATTCAAATAAAGGAAAGATCGCTATGACCCTGGGATTGCAAGATTGTGTGAATGGAGCTTAGGCAACGATTACGTAATTACATATATGATTGTGTAATTATATGACTGGGTGGCAGGATGGATCGGGGAGAATGGCGACAAGTCTCTGTGTAAGTCTACATACCAGTCTCTAATTAAGCACCAGGTTCCGCAACGGAGCGTGTAAGTCGTGCTCCCAGACTACACCTTGAAGATTCTTTAAACCTTGAATTAATATTCGAGGGGGTTTTGTATTGTGTCATCAATGTAAATTTATGTAATTATTTTCCCCTCAAGCTGCTATATTGCTGAGAATTAAAGCTCATATTTTCTCCACAAGGTTAACAAGTATGTCTATCTATGGCTCATTCTGTAATATTTAACGTCGGATTTATTTCAAATGAGTAGGATTCACACAGGAGTTGCCACAGGATAAAACTAGTAGGAGGCTAGTCAGTTATGTCTGGAGGTTGTCCTATTGGTGGAAAACAAATCGGAAGCTCTCAGTCGCTTCCATTCAGAGCTGAAACGTCATTTGAGCCTTGTGTCAGCAGAGCTGCCTTTGTTCAGTATTTTGATGTGGCGATAAATTAGCTTCGATTATTATTGTTGTGTCCTTTGTTAATACAAATTTCCTCTGACAACCACAGAGATGCCATCAAAACCGTATTTTATTGGATCAGAATTAACATGGCACAAGTTCCCCTGTGGCATTTTTTACCCAATAGGAGCTATTGTAATCCAGCTTATTTAAACACATCTGACAATATCTGTCTACTTGCGCATGTAAAAATGACAATTTTCAATAAACAAGTACGAGGACTTTCTGATAAGCTATCATCTAAAATCTATCAAAAATTAGTTGTCTGGAAACTTCAGAGAATATTATCTGCATGCTTTACAATGTATGTGATTAACGCCGGACGGATTGCAGTGATGAGCCCAGCAGAAGCCAACTTTTTTCTCCATTGCCCCATGCACCTACACGCGTCAGAAATATGTCTGTACAGCGTTGATTTAAGCTATAAAGAGCAGTCCTTTCGGAAAACTACCTGCTTTCTTGTTGTGCTAATAACTTGTACATTTGCCGTGGCCTGGTGTATATGGGTTTGTTGCAGTTATTCGACTACAAGGCGTTGTCACATGCCACACTGACGCCAGTGCCATTTTCTCTAGTTGCAGATTACAAGAGAGATGCTATCAAGACATTCCAGGCTAATTACACTCTATCAACTTAGTCTAAAAATACACGAAAAAGCACAGACACTGGCAGTTTCTCTACAGAATGTACATATATAACTTCAAGACCTTATGTCTTACAGAAAAATTATTTCTAAAATATCAATTTTAGAAACAATTTTTCTTTCACTACCGGTAAAAGCTGTAATAATCTGCCCCGATGGTTCCTGATCAGAGCTGTATACACTTTCAAAGATACCAGAAATCGCAAGGACGAACCGCAGTGTCCGGACACTCTCCGAAAGACAGAATAAATAGTGTTTTGGTGCGATATTTTCCCTGGTTAAAAAACAAATCAGCGATTCACTCCAGTGGTTTGTTATGTATCCAGAGTAGTATTTAAACTGTTCCCATACTCTCTAAATCATACAGGCCCAAAAAAGTACTTCTGTAAATAAAGGCAATATTTCCCACGAGTTTGCCATTGTCACTGGATTCGAACATATGATAATTGTTTCACTTTTTCTCAGCGTTGGCCCTCTGTCTACGGCCTTGTCCAGCTTCCTGCCAACTTGCATGCGGCAGGGTTCTTGGCAGAGAGTGTGGAATTCCAAGTACTACAAGTGCTGCTTCATTTCACACACGAGCTCATTGGGCTATGACAACACTCAGTAAGAAAGCTTTTTATACGCGTTGTCAAGAGAAGAGTTCGGTGAGCACTTGAGGCGAAATGGCCGACTAATCGAGCCAAATCGTTACCATTTCACAATGACATTAAGCATGGTCAGTTTGGTTCAACTGGACGAACTAATTCAGTGCCACTGCCCGCGGTCAAATTAAACTGGCAACTCTACTTTAATAGGCCTATGAAGCCGTTGTCAAGACTGTTATTGGTCAGTTGCCGTGGTCATTATAGTGGTCAGAGCCAACACGCGCCAGTCTGACCAGACAGGACATCCAGACAACCTCACGGCCTAACGCCATGCCGCCCTTTTCACCTGACTCACACTTTCACAGGGAATCTCCCGCTAAATGCACGAGTGAATAAAAACTCGGACACCCTCAAGCAACCTAGTGAATTTTCGGTTAGGACAATGTTAAGTTTGTGTGATTTGAGAAACATTTTAACACACTCTTCTCTGTAACTTTTGTTATGTTACCAGGACTTAAAACGACGACACTGCTGACATTACAAAACGAAATGGTCTGAATCGGCCTTACACTATTGTAACTCCACAGGACACTCAGCATCAAAGGGTTTAACAGTAACTTTTCGATAAACTCAGTTGACAATTCATATACTGTGACATGTTAACCTCACGCCATTAGAAATATTGACTATATAGAATGCCATTCATTTATATTCAGCGAATCATAAACAAATACCTTATATATCTGCAAGTATAAAATCCATCTATTTTCTAAGCATACATTCTTATATTTTGGCAACCTGCTGGTGTCATTATCCTTTTTAAGAAAAAGGCAATAAAACAAAATTCGCTTTGAGAGTAATTGTTTTTTGTGGCTTGTTTGTTTGTTTATGTAAATAGTTTAGCATAAAAAATGTTCACATTTAAGTTTATTTCTTAGTCCACTTGTATATATTAGACTATTCCGTGTATCTTGTAGAGGGTTGATAGGATAATAGAACATGTTTCTACAACTAAGATAAGGTATTTCACTTTTCTTTAACATACGTAAATGTCATCAATGCGCAGTTTTTAAGTGAAAAGGATATATTTTTACTATAGCTGTATACAAGTATAAACAAACCACATGTATATATGTACTGGTACCATTACACTAACGTGCAGTCCCTCCTTGTCAGAATAAATCTAAAATCGCAGAACTTCAAATATACTTAGATAAGTGATTGCAGATATAAGAAATAACTGAAGCATATAAAGTATACTGCAGTAAATGCATTGAGTTTTTATTTGTCCATTTTAATTAACTTCACACACGTTTGCGTAAATGTCCTTGATTCTGTCAGCTTGTCCATCAGAAAAATAATGACGTGTGTGTTGTTCATAATTCAGTTTATTACATACATGTACGCAATACAGAGATGATTATAAAGATATTTGTATCTGTATTTGAGTCTCATTGTTGTAGCGTTAAACATAGCACATGTATATTTCATAGACGCAATCTGCATTTAAACTGTTCGATACATTCATATTACATTCGCTGACGAACTAAATAAAGCTGTCTATATACCGGCAGGGTACAAAATGGGTGAGCTAAATTTCACTGACAACAATTCATGTCATGCCAAAGGTAAAACTTATTTATGGCTCTGGTTCATCAGAGAAAAGTAACCCACATGTGGAATAAATACATAAAATTCACTTTTCGAGACATCTTCAAGGACACAGATGTGCAGAACAGATGTTGCCTATGTGGGAAGATGACATTATGTCACATATCTCAAGATTAGATACCAGGCAAGACACAGTGAGCAAGCATTAAATGTAAAGCTACAGGGTCTGGCCTAGTGTCTCACGAAAGTGATGGCCAGATGCCATACCATTCACATACACGGCCAGATACCACAACTCCCACGCACAGGGCCAGATGCCATAACTGTCATATACACGACCAGATGCCATAACTGTCACATACACGACCAGATGCTATAACTATCTCATACATGACCAGATGCCATAACCCCCACGCACACAACCAGATGCCATAACTGTCACATACATGGCCAGATGTCATACCCCGCACATACGCTGCGAGATGCCATAACTGCCACATACATGGCCAGATGAGAAAACTGTTACATACACGATGAACTAATGCAAATGTAACATATACGACTAAACGCCATCACATACTAAATGCCATCACAACGCGATGATTTCAGCCTATCGGTCGTATACACACTAACCAGATGCGATAGTAACCACGAGCCTGATGACCAGATGCGCATACCATGACCAGATGTTGCAACTGTCAGATACACGACAACCAGATGTAGCTTTCACATATACGACGACTAGATGTCGTAATTGTTACATACATGACGATCAGATGCCGTAACTGTCACATATTTACAATGACCACACATAGTGACTGACACACACAGATGACCAGATATCGCAACGTCGCGATAACGATGCAAGACGCCGCAAATGCCACATACTCGATGACCAGATGCAGTAACTGTCACATATAAGGCGACCAGATGCCGAAACTGACAAATAAGGATGACCAGATGTCGCAAGTTGCGCATGCTCGATGACCAGATGTTGTTATTTTCGAGTGCGCGTTGGCAGATGCCACATGACACTTGCGTGATAAGCAGAGGACACAAACAGATGAACTGGTGCCAAAGTGCACACTTCTATTGTGTATTACTACATCCGAATCAAAGATATCTTCTCCGTAAGCCTCTCTTGCTCCATACTCCGACAAATTTATCACACATCACAATTACCGGGGTAATGACGTTGGCGTGCCATTTGATGAAGACATCTCATTGTTTGATCGGGCCACATATTGCCATGGGGGGAGGGGAGCATAACATGGTTTTAACTTTCCTAGAAGTGACCAACTGAATAGGTGTTTTAAAGGCCACCAGAAAGCGATTCTGATTCATTTACAGGTATTTCAACCGGTTCCAAACGGAAGCCTTGTAAATTTAAAGGGGAAAGACAACATAAAATCTGATTAAGGATGTACCTGTAGAAAGGCCATTACACACGTGCTGTTATTTATTTCTTTTTTCACTGATTCAAAGGCAACCTGTATTGATTATAAAGCGAATTTTACGGACCATATCAGTTATCAAAAAAAACAGCTATGGCAGTAAGTGCTCGCTTCTTTACATGACCTCATTCATATTCACTTTTACCACAAAAATTCAGGGCACACTATTAATAACATGTTTCGATGATCGAAGATTATTAGGAGCAAAGAAACGTTTGTTTTATTTCACTGTATTGCCTTAAATCCAATATCACCATAAAAAAATTTACAGGAAAGTCCCTGGGGAACAGATCAGGTGGCAAGACACTTTACCGCACAAATTTAATTAACGTTGCATTCACAGGTGCCCTTATTTTTTCGTAGTTATTGAGATCATACCCTGTCTGTCGTAATTAACAATTATCGCTTAGTTACGCCTGGTGCATTTTTATAACACTGTCAAATAATACACGCCCACTTTTTCGTCACGAATTGCCTCTGTCGGGGAAAGTAACAACTAAGGGGAAGTAATTCAGTCCTGTCTCTGCAAGTTAAACACACTTGAAAATGAATGTGTCAGTATGGAGTTACAGTGAGATAAAAAGTGATATGTAGTTTATTATGATGAGTTCTGAATAGATATTGATACCCAACGATTTCGGATTTATGTTTTCACCTGTGGTTATGCCGCTATAAAAATCCAGTGGGGATGGTTTTTGCTAGATTCATGACACACCGTGAAGTAAGATCCATGGAGTAACAGAAAACATTACCATGTGCATTATTAGCCTGCGCACACCCTGTCGACAACATGTATTTATGCCAAAGTGGCGGTTGTACAGTGTTGTTTATTTAAGCTAATTAACAGCAATTCACCCACTTTAAAGGTATATCCGTGCCTTCGCAACAGATTGCAAACAGACTATATGTTGAAAGATAAAATGTGCTTGTATTGCCGTGCATTATTTATAATTCACGCACTGCAGTGCCAACTTGAGCTCAAATATATGCAAAGAAACATGATGAAATGAATGTTTAATAGATAAATACTTGATGGAATACTATATATACTCCGTATCGCTACGAACGGTATATGGTAAAATTCCTCGGAAATTTTATTCAGAAAAAAAGGTTTTAGTCTAATATAATATATGTGGACGACCTTTATGTTATTGTAACTAAAATTATGTATGGTAATAAAATCATTTCTTAGATTAGAAAAAAGACGTCTTTAAGTGTACAACTTCAGCAGAAGCTTACAATGGAAATTTTTTCATATTTCTGTCCACTAAAACCGTAGACAGACAGAATTAATCTCAAGCACTCATCTCTATACCAGTGTAAGGAAAAAATCTAGATTTATTTCCATTTTCTACACTCAGCACAAAGTATTGATTTCAATCATGCCATATATTGATTGCCATTTTTTCTTCTTTGTTTTCTAAACAAATTGATCGTATGCACAAGAAATTCACACATAAATAGCCAAACAGCTTTGAACAGGAAATGGAAATTATTTTTGCATTAGATACAGAATTGCCTACATGAATTGGCTATATAGTTGTTATATTCAGAGAAACGTGTTCATTAACTTGCCAAAGAATCCGAAACAATCGTCCAAATTTCCAGGGCCGATGTATATGTCTGGTAATGTCAATCTGATTTTGTATTATCTTTCCTGATTATATACTGTAACTCATTTTCGAGATTGTGTAAAGCAAATAAATGTATTCAAAAGACATATCCCACTTAAATGTTGAATTCTATAGCAAAAATACAGATATATATTAATCTAACTTTAACTGTCTACAATCTAAGATATAACCAAGAGAAATAACATATTTTAGTATAATTATAACCGTGTAAATATAGATTTTACTTCACTGAAATTAAATAGCTTTCTTCACTGTTATCCAATAATAAAATAATTTGTCGTTTGGCAGAGTGTAATTTTATCTGTCAACAAAACTTTTCGCATTATTGGAAAAAAAATATTTTTGACAGAAACTGAAGTTGTGATGCTTAAAACAAGTAAGCGCGACTTCTACCCCAAAAAGTTAAACTGTATCGCTAAAATAGCTGCATAATGTTTCTGCATGAAAAACTTTTAGTTTGGAGAAAATTATATCACTTCGACAGCATAAAAAATTAAATTTTAATACATAATGTAAACAAAAATATTTACTACTTCTTGTAGGCAATATTTCATATGTAAACCTGATAATAAATATAGGCATATGTTTATATCACAAACTACAACTATGTTACATAGTTACAGCAAATAAATCAAATACTTTATCATGGATGGTTTGTATGAGAAAAAATATTTCCTTTGCCATAATAAGTAAACAGTTCACATCAATTAGCTCATATGTTCCTATCACTGAGATATAGTTTACTGAGCAACTATGCGCTGATAATGCAGCATACAGACCTGTATAAAGAATTCCCATAACAACAACAACAACACATTTAGAAGCTGACTCATCTGTTATAACATGCCTGCCCCTTGGTTTCGTTGAATTTTCTACAAGTTTTATCTATGCGTCTGGTTGTGCCTTTTCCCGTCATGGAGTAATTGTGTTTATAAATACTTAATAATAATTATTCCATGATATACAATGTAGGCCGACCATATCGGTACACAGATACCGTTAGCACACGCTAAGGCACTAGCACTTCCCTGGAATATACATGCCATTGGTGCCACTAAGTGCTTTCTTACTTCTAAGGGTCACAAAAATAGTATGTAGAACTTGTATAAAATACTTCATGTTAAAACTCAGGAACAACAGGTAATTTTTAGGTGTAGGCCTACCTCCTCCAAGTTTTATGTGCAGTTGTGCAACTTGTTATGCTTTTGCTTATTTCTACACATATGTATAGTTTGGGAGATAGCTTCTTCTAAGTCATTTTCACATAAATACTAACAATATGAATGCTACTTAATTAAAGAGGTTGAAACAAACTTCCACAAAGGTTATTCCAGGCTCATTTGAATGAACTTAAATAGCGTCCATAAAAATTACTATGATGTTGAGCTAATATAGTTGGTCTACCCCTGGGCTGTCGATTTATGAGTGTTTTATGACGGGTGGGTTTAACGATAGGCGCTAGGTTTAATACCTGTTCCGGCCTAGGATATGCATCATAAACAGCTATTGTGCACCGTAAAAAAACACCTCGAAATGAAGCCTCGAAAAGCTGAGCAGGTAATGTAGATAGCCCAGACATACAGCAAAGAGAACATATTTTCACACACTTCTGATACATGCAAATCACTGTCAAAACTCATCTCCGTTTTGCACTAGGAATAAATTAAGAATAAAATTTGTTTTACAAACTGCATGATTTTACCTGTCGATAACATAATGTTTATATAAATGTGATAACCAAGCAACACCATCAGGCTTCATAAACTCAAAATGCTATGTAATATTTGTTGACGTATTCATTAGTTTAACTTACAACGAAAAGGAGGATGCACTATTTACATTTTCTGCTAACTACCCAGCAAACGCCTTACCTGTTCTTGCTGGCCGCGGCCCGGTCTCTCTGCCGGCGATTCTTGAACCAGTTGCCCACCTGGGTAGGAGTTAGGCCTGTCACCTGGGCCAGCTCGCGCTTTTTGGTCGGGTTCGGATAAGGGTCTTTTAGATAGAACTCTCTTAGCAGATTTCGAGTCCGTTCCTTGAAGCAGTGAGACTTTTGCTCGCCGTCCCAAATCGTTCTGGGCAAGGGGAACTTCTTTCTTACTCGATACTTATCCACGGGACCCAGCGGCCTCCCTCGCAGTCGTTCCGCTTCCAAGTAGTGTGACTCTAGCCACATCGCCTGCAACCTCGCATGGGCCTCTTTGGCAAATTTGTGATTTTCCAAGATATGATAGAGGTCTCTGAAATTGCCGGTGTGAAAGGCAACGGAGGCACGGGCTTTAAGCACGGACTCGTGCTGATTGAGTGCATTGACAGCCGCCGGGTTGACAGGCAACGACCACAAAAATCGTCCCAAACGTTCTATATCCCCACTCTCTTCTAGCGTCTCGCAAACTTGGGCCACTTGGCTAGCCGTAAAATGTAGCATAGGCAAATGAAACATAGCGAGCGTAGAACAAAATCTCTCAAAACAAAACACACGTCTCCCAGAAAATAAATCTTTGGAATTTCACTGGGCAGGAGTCCCCATAAGTATTATCGTCTATCAGGCATTCCACTCCATATACAAGCGACTACATACGAACCGACGGCTATTAATGTTTAAGAGGCGGGGATTGGTAGTTAGTGTAACTGTGCGTGCTGGCTTGTAAAGACGTGTCGTACTGCGCAGTCCGGAAAACGTTTTCAAAGGCCGACAATTCGACCTCCGCATCCTCGCTATCGATTGGTCGAGGCACAGCATCCATTTTCGGTTACCATGCCGACAACGTCAATCAGTGCCAGCGTCGCCCATTTCCTTTGTGCGAAGAAAACAAAGATGTTAGCAGTGATTCTGCCGCGCAAAAAGATCAACAAATCCCATGAGCAATAGTTAATTGTCGGCGGAATCTGTGCGACTCAGCTGTTGTAAAAACACGAGTTTTGGTTTAGTCCGGATCGAGTTTGGGTATTTCTGTTTGTCATCACGAGTCTACTATAGATGTTAAGTAAGATGCCCCATCATGTGGGTATCATTAGGAGGGTGTCATGGGTGTCAGCCTAAACTCACGGCTTATTACCCGTATTAACATGGTAGCTAATGTTTGCCGGAAGACGCAGTCTATGCGATCAGCCAACAACCGCTATTCACATCACTGATTGCGGAAAAGGTGTGAAGACGGGAAAAGCAAGTACGGCTACTCAGCCCTATTTTTACAATCAAAAACCACTGTCCCTTGAGCAAACTACCATAGGGAAAGACCACGAAACCTTGCACCTTTGCTATATCATGTTACTATAAAAATACATTTTTCTATTCTGGCACGCTACACACGCCATTTATAAACATGTCGACCTGGAGCGGTGTATTTAGTCCGGAGATATTCATTCAGTAGAAATCGTTTAACCTGTGAATTATGGGACAATGCAGAGCGAACGATGAATGAAGATCCTTTACTACATGGTGTGGGGATGTGGCCGTGGGAGGTCTTTTCAGGGTAGGCAGCACGGTGTAGAATGCCATTTTCATTAATCTGTGTATAAATGTGACAAATGTTACTAATATCCGTCATTCACCTTTTATAAGTGCTTTCATATATTATGATTTCAAATCCCCTCCTTGAGTCATATGTGCGTCCAGCATTTTTATTATGCCAGCAAGTGCCACACAGTCTATACGACCCCGTGTGTGTTGCTTAAAAACGGGTGGTACTGATCATTTCTTATATTTGACCCGAGATATCTAAAATGCACAGAAATTATATTTCGGCATGCTATTTGCCATGCCACATACCACGTGTATCTATATGTAGGCATACTTCAAATGATACATGACGAGAAGCCCAGGTTAAACAAATTCACTGTCTTTACTAACATCTTTCCATAGACAGCACAACACTGGTGGCAAGCAGAAATCATGTTCTATTACAGGAAACTTTTGAGCAGATGTGAATTTATAACCATGGATCACTGGCAGAATATTCTCTTCGCGTGTTAACCAAACGTGGTATAAACGTATATAAATTCTAATAAAATTAAAACCATGAACAGTGCATATTTCGTGGACTGCATACCACTGTAAGGAAAGCACCTTGTATGAATTATGTATTTTCAATAAAAGGCTCTTTGGAATACTGAAATTGCTGGTTTTTATTCAATAAATATATAAACAATGAATTATCTATCATAACTTACTACCCGGTACTTTTTGTCTGTGCTTGAAGACAACACCCTATATCTATTGTTAAGAAGTTAGTTCTTCCATTAAAAAGTATTAATAAATTGTCTTCAAATGAATTCTCTTCTACACAAAGGTCGATTAGTAAATTAAATGCATAGAACAATGACAGACATATAGTGATGCTTCTCTCTATTCTGCTGTCGGACTTGATGTCAAATATGCTAGTATGCTATGTGCTTATCAGTCAGTCAAATCTGCAGCCGGCATATGATAGTGTCATGCACGCTGTTTACCTGACCATCACATCCGATTAAAACCTGTCCCTTCAGGGCTGAGTAGCAAATGGAAAAACAAAACTGAAATGAAATCTCAATAGCTCAATAGACTGTCAAAGAGAGGGTGCCTAAATGAATTTCCAACAATTTCCTAACTGTAACAATTTGCATTTAGATGGTTTAATCCTCTATCCTTATAGCAGATAGAATCAGATCGTAAGGTATCATGATAAATTCCGAATTAAACATGGTTTTGTAATTCATACTGATCCCATGGCCGTCTTAAGAGCCTGGGGAAGAGATTAGGATAATCTCAAGATATATCATTAATTCCTGATCAGAGTCACAATATACCGCATACAGCTAATCTAAGATAAATATTTATCTGCTAAGCCTCGATCGTCAGCTTGAAATGGAGACTGGTGTGTCAGTGTACACATATGATTGAACAGGTTCAAAGGTTCGATCCGTATCGTTTATTCTTTCAGCCCACACCTTGTCGTCCTTGGTACGTATCTGATTCACCACTGAGTTACCACGCTGTACACGTTGTATGATTTTCACTCTTTCGATATCCAGTATTGACGCTATGCTCATGATGTCAACTTAAATCGAATAGTACAGGTTTGTACACAACCCAAAAGTCTGCTGGCAATGCATGTGTGTATTGCGTTGACAAACGCCTCATATATTTGTATTTTTATTCCACCGTGATAAAATCACGATCGACTTCCTAGGTTATTAATAACTAATGAACACTTTTGTATTCCTACATTCAGACCTAAATGTATGCTTTATGTTGTTACTAATGTAAGTGAACCAGTGATTCTCATGAATGAAACAAGTTGCATCGATAATACAATACCAGGTAGTCAGTCACGTCTTTTGTTGTGAGTTACTTTAACCCGACTCCTGGAAACCAAAGTTTCTAGAAAAGTGCAAATAAAACGGTGCAAGAACCGTTATCTCGCAGAAAATCTTATAGTTGTTTTGAAATTTCCCTCGTGCACTTTTATTAAAAGTCTATGGAATTTAACGACAAAATATTCGTGAAGTGCTTATAGGTGTTTATTATGCTCTAGGTGTATATGTGTATTACACCTATTGGACCAGATGGTAGATCTTTTCTCCACAAGAGCATGCAGATGGTGTTATGTATGTGTATCCCTTTTGCTTTAGTGTGTGGAATGGAGTGTAATGCTGAAGAAATGTAGACCTTGTTGTTTTCAGCTCGTAATTACTACGATCTCCATGATTGAATCCAAACTGATTGTGGGGAATAGACTCTATATGAGAATATATTGTATAGTTCTCCGAATGACCGTCTGACTCTTCGTGATTATCCCTACACTATGAAAGCTCTCGGTTTATAACTGAGATGAGCTGGATCTCAGTTCTAGAGCAAGACTTAAATTTCAGGTTAACTTTATTCTCAAGTATGGCGCCAAAGGACTATACGATGTGAAAGATACGTCACCCATTATCATTATTAATTTTTTTAATGTTGTATTGGCAACCTTTCTTGTAAAATCTTTAAAATGTACACGTGTCAAAATGTTTGGCATTTTGTTCCGATGAAAATCTAATTACGTAAGAGACCGTATCCTAGGTAAGGTTGCACAAGAGTTATTTTGTGAATCGACACCATGGTGTCACTTAGGAATCGTCATCGCTTGAAGATGTTTACAGTTTTAATGAATACAAATGCAGGCAGCTTCTTCTACTTTATAAATTTGAAAGAATTTTCAACGTGGTGCTATATTGAATATTTTCTTTGTACTTTTAGGATACTCACATAATTACATTCCAGAAAAAATGGCAGTTCTATTTTTCCCCAGTGTATAAATAACAGTGATAACGAAAATGTCACTTTTGTCTCCATGTGTATGTATCTGAATGTACGCCTCATAACTTTTTTGTCTTTTTTGGCAACATTTAACTGTTCGATTGGACGGGACCATATGATTTTCACTTCTCACGCATATGATGTTTTAAGCTCTCGGAGATATTAAACATATATGTACCAGGTGTCTCTCTTCGCTTTGTTTAATTTTATCCATTTATTTTCATTGTTAGCTTCACGTATACATGTTTCAGAGCTGGTCGACATGTTCCACACAGTAATTTATCAGCCGCAATATACACGTGCCCGGTACAATGATTGGGAATATAGCCTACGTGAAGGGAGCGACGTCTTTCTAACAAGGCAGCAAGGGATGTTATTATTAAACGATATATTATAGCTACCTGTTCTAGTGGTCATTATTGCTGGATCTCTAAAGATCCCACGACAATTAAAATGTAATAAACGTCTTCATATTCACCTGTTTAGAACAGAGAATAAGCCCAGCTCCCGCGACAAAATGCAATTATTGTCGTGAACCAAGACATGATAGATAGGCTAAAGCCGGCGCCTGTCCCCCGATGAGTAATGACACCTCCAGTCTTCTGTGTAAAGACGAACACACCATGCATTAGCCTGGCATCGAATTTATCCTCAGACAATTCTGTTCAGGATTAAATATAAACTCCACATTTACTTCAAGGCAAATAAATTTGTACTACCGGTACACATAAAAACATGCTATAAGGTTCTTAATAAGCCTTGTGTGTATACAAAGAAACTTCATGTATATATATACGACAGAACGGTTGACCGAGGCAGGAAGTAATGATGTATTGATGTGATGTCGCAAATAGTTTTCAACAAGTTCCAGAAAATAGTTGGAGATTACACAAAGGAAATAGTTGGAGATTACACAAGGGACCAGGCTAACATGTATATGAAACAGAGCCAGAAATTTATCACTGTGCTATTTTTACGACTACTGGTGTAATTAGGGAATCCGTTTGCGAGCAGCGTGCTGTCACATACATGGTTCATCCGGTGGTTGTCGATCATCCATTGGCTCCTGGACTCAGGTACGGCCACAGCGGGCAGGCCCGCCTCTCCGCTCCTGCAGATCATTCTTCTGGCTAACAAGAACAATTAGTCCTGGTCACACCTGAGACGGAGAGCCTAATAAGCCTGTGGCCTTGCTCTTATCCTATGCTAAACACGCCAGAGAAATTATAGGAAACCCTCATGAGGGAACTACCATGGCCTGTACGCTGAGCGCGGAAGTCCGCTCCACACTCCACGATAAAAAAAAATCACCACCTTTGCGGCTAATTCCGTTTATTTATTTTTATCAATAATAAAGTACAAACCATCACACAGCGTGCTATACTTAACCCGTGCTGAGACTAGAATACTTTGGTAAATTGGCATAATTTACTGATGTTTACAATACACAATAGTATACGTCATACATAGTACTTAACAGTGGGCTTCAAATGGCAACGGGAAATTTTCGAAATATCTCACCCTATATTCCTCGTGGATATAAGCGTGATATTACAAGGCATGGACCTAACAGAAAACAATTAACATAAGCGTTATACAGAGGACATTAACACAAGTATATACATTTGTATCAATAAATAAAGAATTGGACTCAGGTTGCAAAAATTGTGTTTCTGATATTAAATGTGTTCATTTAGGGCCTCGTTAGTTAAGTAAATAATTGGATGTTTAAATATCTTACATCCACCTATTCCATTAAGGGGCAGATAGCAATTAACATTACATACATTTTATTAATGCTTTCACGCAAAGAAAATTATACGTTTCCGTGAATATTCTTCCGGACATTTGTATACATCTGTACGTATGAAATTGCCAACGGGGGACCTAAGTACACAGGTGGATATTGGAAGCGAATGACGAATGTAATATTGGCAGGAAGAAGACGGACTAATTTTGGTAATTTGTTTGCAAAAACGCTGTGCTTCCATGCTAGTGTGTGGGACAGGTGTGGTGTCGGTGTTTGTGTTACGGAGAGTGTCATGTCGGCTCAAGGATGAACAGCTGGAGACCGCAATTATACCCGTACTGTTCAAACTCAGATAAGCCTTGGAAGCTGTAAGACACACACGCTCTCCTCTTCGTAACAAGCCCGCTCATACAGACAGCAACGCTAGGCCAAATATATCCAGGATCGAATGACATTAAACAAACTAATTTCTTTCTATGACACATGCTAAAAAACCTGGTCGTATTAAAGAGAAATATACGCTTATTAAGCGTCATAGATGGCAACCTTCAAGACGGGTGGACACTTCCTAGCGAATAAATAAAACAGACAGGCGTTAAAAACTCAAATTTGGCGCAAACATGCATAGCAGCTCTCGAAAGATGGATGGCGAAAGGAGTAAAACGTTCACATATAGATCTGAACAAACATGGTGGAACAAAGACAAAGTTAAAGTGATGGATAAGCACGAGTAGCTTTTCTGCCTTCACCGTTGACAGTCTTGAAGAGTTCCCCCTTCCGGTATAGGCTCCGTAAGCGACGGTGTGTTTGAAGTCAGGAAATTAGCACGCAAACAAAGAACCACCGAGCGATGATAAATTGAAGAAGAAATTATGGAATTATGGGTTATTTATATAAATTTACGGTTAGAGAAAACAAAGCAGACTTCGCTTTTCTAATTACTCGTTAACAGGCTTCGTGAATGATAGGCCAGGAAGAAACGGGAATGAAAGGAAATGCGATCTAACATGAAATGCAAATTTGTACCTGCATGGTTCCCTGGTCTCGTAAAAATGTGATGATCTATCATTCATTCGAGTAGATAGGCCGCGGAAAGACAAGAAACGACCTTCAAATATGCTCAGCAGGCACCATTTCAAGAATCACTATATTTATTGACGTAGTTATTTAACTGCTGTTTTACGCAGTACTCAAGAATAAATAACCGGTATACAGTGTTTGTGAATTGTTGGTAGGTTAACAATGGTAATAGCAGCCGTGAATTATTTGTCAGTGGGTCCTTTCTACGATAGTTTTCAGGTATTCCAGACGTTTTCCTAAATATGCTTTCTGGTCCCAATAGATTAATTTCCATACAGACTTTTTCATAGATTTTGTATCAATATTATACAACATGTGATTTATCTATTTTACTGATGTATATTTGAATAAGTGGCAAGGAAATTATAGCCTCGTGAATTTCTGTGGCTTGGCTGGCTCAGATGGTTAAAGCGCTCGTTCGCTCCATCTATGATGCCGTTGTGGTCGCGTGTTCGAATTCAGCTCTTGTTGTTACAGCTGCGCCTTTTAGTTAAAAGATTTGTCAGGTACCTGGCGAAGGTCACTGGTTTATTCCGGTCATTTTGGTTCCCTCCATCTATAAACCTGATCGCTGTTACATATAATGGAACGTTCCTGCAGAGTACGGCGTTCAACACCAAACAATCAATCAAGCCAACCGTGTCCTGGTCATGCAGTGTTTATAAACAAGCTTCCTCTATGCCCATAAATCAGATTGCCGTCAAATAAGTGAAATGTTCATATATGTACGTCGTTAAACACCATCATCATAAACAAATTTTAAAAAAAATATATGAAAAACGGTACTCTATGTAATATCGTGGATAGCGAATGACTGTTAAGTAAAGGGGCTAAAACATGAAAACTTCTTATATATAATTCGAACACCGATCGAGTATACCGGCTTACAACTTCCTACATTTCACAGTATAGAGTATAGAGACCATGGATGTAACCATGCAGGAACTTTGGACAAGTTGCATTATGCACGAGCAATTTCCATAAAGGCATTTCCAACAGAAATATCCACCGTGGAAGCTCGTTATCGCCGCAGATTGCCATTTTACAAACTATAATAACAGATTACGCAAATTAATCCAGTGTGATACATCATGCGGAAGATTATTGTAATAATTAAATTGTGAAAAGCATACGCTGTGTAATCAAATCCAATAAAAAAATTACCGAACATTGGATGAAGCACTTAGGGATTGGAGAAACAGTGACACTACGTCACTTCGGTTGTAATAATCTCATTCGTTTTAATATTTTTAAAATCCGACTATATCCAGTATACATTGTGCGCTTTCCGAGGTTTAGCAATCAATGGGCAACAAAGAAAGAACACGCGAGGTCATGCAAGGTCACGCGAGACTCAAGCGTGACATATGCGGCAAATCCTAGCGGATCAGTCAGGTGACAGGGTGACAAAAACAGGCTCAAAAAATTAATAAACCCTCTTGAATGAAGCGTTAATCGTCCCAATCAAATACAACGATTATTCCAAAAGACACGAAAACTGTTTGTATTTCACATGGGATTAGGGGGCACTCCATATCTCGAATGCGAAAGCTATTAAACGAGCTGAGGGCAGGTTAATCGGGGCTGATTGTGTAATACATGGTCACTGTACAGTTTAAATCCCTCTCCAAACAATGTTCAGAGACAACTCCTCCAAGTTTGAAGGAACCTGTTCAACGGTCTGCCAGCCACTTTTGTCGCCATTAGTGGGCCTTATTACCCTCAAGTAGCCGTAAATTGGCAGGGAAAATCAATCCCCTGACCGTGCTCAGAAATACTTCAGTGCTTCTTATCGTCAACCCTTCATCTGTAGACTCATAACCCGTAAAACTTTTGATGTTTCATCGAACGACCGGTTGTAGTGTTCTTCCAGAACCACATGTCATCTGTTAAAAAAACAGCACACAAAACAGAGAAGAAGAAAAAAAAAAGGAAAGCAATGATGTCTGAATGCTTGCAGATTTGTGGCATTCTAAAAGTGCTTACCTGTTCAATAAAATGTATTTTGCACATATATGCATATGTATAATATACAGTACGTTACTATGGGCGATTGTTTTCTGTAAGACGTCATAGGCAATACAAATATATATATAATATAGTTGACACTCAACTGAAGGTCGTAAATTATTACACGAACATACAGGCACAAATGTGTACATTTGCATGGTATGAATAATGTGCAAATATTGCTTAACTTATATATTCATGTGGTCATGAGTTATTTCCAGTACATACTATTGAAAAAATTATTCACCGGTATTGCTCTGATTAAATGTGTGAAATTAAATCATTGTTAACTAGGGAAAAAGCAGTTCTAATTATCAACAATTCATGTCAGTATTAATGTTATACAGCAGTTTTGGCATGGTCTCTCCACAGTCTGTAGTAATGATTTTCTGTGCGAAGTCTTTTAATGCAAAATTGTCATGATGGTAGCGAAAAGTCCCCTATTTCAACAATGCAAATTTACTCGGCAGCTAAAGGATCCCTTGCAACTAGATGGGAAATCGCCACTCGTTGTTGCAGGAGAGAGGAATATTTTTTTGTGCAGAAAACCTCATTGAATCTGAAGTACAATTACTATGCAACATATCTCTGAAAAACTGGAGTGGTGTGGTTTATACTTTTTGTTTCAGAAGTAGAAAAACGATTTCGCTATTTCATGCCGTTTTGCTGAGGGAATTCCCATCATAATAAAAATATTATTACGTGACCCAAAATCGTTTGTCCATATGTGATATCAAGCTGGAGAGTTCTAACATATTGCGAAGTATTATGATGGTTCTCACAATCATATTTTTGTAAATCGGAAAAAAATGCAATATTTTCTACGGCCATTGAAACTGAATATTCGTCATTATAGTTCATGGGCTGTGTGTTGTTCCTCTCTATAGTACAGCGGTAACTCGTACGGCTAATAACCCGGAAGTCACTAGTGTTTAGGAGTTCGATTATTATCTCTGCTTAGGCCTTTTTTTGAGTAATTTGAGTGACGGAGAAAATAATTCAGCAAGGCAAGAGACAAGATTAACTTATTTTTTAAAATTTTGTAAACTCCATACAAGATATGTTTGCAAGTATAATAAATATGAATGGATAACAAATGATATATACTTCCAATGAAAGCTCAATGCCGCCAAAAATATGTAAGTCCACGATATCAATCCGCTTCAACGCGCCACGCGTAGGGAGTCAGCATATCGAAAAGTTACATGGTGGGGAAAGGCACCCACATGGGTTTATCAGTTCACCTTAATAAATGTTTGACAATGTCCCAGTCATATATTCACGATACAATTCGTTCGACAAAACGTTTTTGAATCCAACCACTTATTAGTGTGACTGGAAGATATAGTAACGGACAAACTATTGTGTATAAAAGACATGGTGGATACACATGGTTAGTAACGAATACGTCTTTATGGCTGGCCTATTGCACGGCAAGACCTATTATATAACAGCTTCAACGGCATACCGGGGCAAGCCTTGCAACATTTTGCAGTAGATTTGTCACTGTGAGCAGGTTGGAATCGGCTTGGCGAGGGGGGGGGGGGCGATTTCCCATCTTGTTGCAAAGGGTCCTTCACTAATTCCTAAAACCATAAAGGAACAATAAAAGGAACAATGGTGAAGAATCTTTTAAAGACTCCTGAATCAGGACCAAAATGCAATTGAATTTAACTGGGTTTAACTTTTTTTATGCCAACTGACAATGTTGAAGAATGGCTTAAAAATTCCTGGACTCTTGTCCACATTCTAACTATATATCACTAAAATGAACCCGACTCGTGCTTGTGCCAAGACCGAGGGGTGCGCAAAGTTTCAGACAGACATTTCGTTTGAATCGTTTAAACTTTTCCTGAAATCAAATGCACACCCAGATTACCATTAACCTTTCATTCAATACCAAGCTGTGCACCAAAGTCCGTCCAAATCTGTCCACAAATTCATGTGCAAAGTGGCAGACAGACAGACAGGCAGGCAGGCAGGCGACACCAAAACATAACCTCATTTTGCAGTGGTAAAGATTTTCGCGCAATCTGCTATGTATATATATATGCATATACATGTGCTGTAGATGGAAAACCTACATATATCCCCACTGTATCAGGAAAGAGAAACATTGATGAAGCTATACAATGTTTCTTCGACTCTTGTTTTTGGGATGTGGTAACAAAGCCCTAACACAGAGCCCTATGAGAGCATTTCTTAGGTGGTGGAAATTGTCACCGATTTACGGAAGTAGTTCCAGTTTTAGGGTGTATTGCAGCGGTCTGTGGTAGCATGTCTGAAATGTTTTCTTCTTTTTGCTCTTGTAAGCCCCTTAGCAGCTTTGTCACTGTGTAGCACAACGTAATTAAGTGATGAAATACGGCTCACGTCATTTTTTGACAATAACATTTGTGCTACAGCTGCTAGCACTCTTTTGCTCCATGATACAATATGTCGGCATTTCCTTTAACTCGGTCAGGCGAACGTTAAAAAGAACGTTTGTTGCGAGTAACCCGACCCACTGTTCTAAATTCGGTCCGAGGATTTTTTCCACTTTTCCGTAAGTCAAAAATCTGGCTCAGCTGTGCAGGTTAACTCCCGTTAGAGCTAGAAGAAAAGCCTTTTTTCATGCACACACAAACACTCGTTGTATTCTAGGCACCTCGTCAATGTTGGCCTTAATAATGTAAGAATAGCATTCATTATGTGTTGTGTGGGAGAAAGGAGGTCATGGGGCTGGAGGCCTACCCAAACCGACTGAGTGTTGAAACATAAACGAAAACCGAGCTCTATTGGTATGCAAATCGCAAATTATCCCGCATTTCTGGGCGGCCTTTGAAGTTCCAAAATACATGTGTCTGGGGGACACGACCATCACAACGAAGACCCACACGACCATATAGTGTTTTGGTATTTCTTTTCAATTTTGCCCCACAATGTCAGTAAAGAGAAGGACATCTCTTAACGTTGAACAATTACATGTATTAGGTCATTTTTTTTGGCCAGTAGTTGAAAATGTTTGTTCGTGCAGTCGTCGTTTAAATCAATCCCTTCGGGAATGGAAAACGCCCTGTAATCAATTACCACCACCACGAGCAGAAAGAGGAAATGTATTTTGATTGCTTTACTGAAATGGCATGTAAAAAAGAAAACCCAAACAAAGAAAGGGATAAAAAGAAAAAGAAAAAAAACAAGTCTGCCCATTCTGGTCAAGTTTGAGTTTCGGTCATGGTCGACAAATTATGGCCGTTTTTGTACTATTTTTTTCGTGTCTGTTTCTATAGAAACCCAGCTTTTATTCGGATTGCTACAAGCAACAAGAAACATATATTGTTTTCACAACGCTTCCAGTATGATTTTAAAACAGAATTTTAAACACCCTACCCCTCCTGAGGCCATTGTATGCTTATGATCCTGCAATTGCACTACGCAATAACCTTTTAAACCCTTCTAAACCTATACAGGTTCTAGTCCTATTTTGCTCCTCAACAGGTACAAAACTCTCCGTCCTGTACATACAACCAAAAACCCCGCATGTTTATTATCTAAAAAGAGTTCAAACCTACTATACTTTACGCCTATATAAAAATGGCCACAGTTATGTAAGAGAAACATTTTTATCAGGTGGTGGTCAAAAATATTTTACTGGGGTATTTATGACATCTGCAAGGTAGTAACCCAAAAAATTATATGTCCTACATCAATCGTTCTTGAAAAACAAAAACTCAAAGCGTTCCTGTCAAACATATCAACATGAAATAATTATTACAGCATACAAAAAGTGTGATAATTGGTGTCTTTATTATGATAACCTGGGCATTATTACCAGTTTGACTGATTTTCTTGAGTTTTGTCATTACAAGATGGTAGTATACTGGTGGACAGGAGATCATTTATATTCATCTGTGAAAATCACACGTCAGCTCTGAGTTTTCCAAAACACTGTGACATTGCAACTCCCTCATATACGTGTGTGAATGCACTGCAGATTTTTGTAGAACCTGTGGTTGAACTGCGCAAGACTAACCCAACAATTTTCATTGATTGAATGTTTTCGAACAATTGTGAAATTTGCATAACAGGGGAAGAATTGTGTCACCGGAAGTCAGTCCAATGAGTCGAACGGACCGTCTGCTTCTTTGAATCTGTGGAAGACCTTTCCCGCCGATCGCGTGCGTGTTCTGTGAGATCAGACCGGGAGTTAAATACGTATTGGTCCAATACCATTAACGTTATTTGATTCGCTTATCCCGACAAAGCCGTGTTCCGTTCCAAAGTCTGGCTTGTCTCTTACTCCAATGCAGCTTAGCCAAGTGTTCTTTTAAGTTGACAAGCGATAAAACTTGTCCCAAGTTGCTAATTTCCTGTGAATGTTTTAGTACACAGTCATAATGTAATAGCTTAAAAACACATCGACGCGACTTAAGATCAGTGCGACCGTTGCGCCATTGGCAAATTTGTGATATCTAAACCACATGTGCCTCCCGCTAATACCTTAACTGCCCTCCATCTCCAAAAGAGTTCCCCAGAGACACGCTGACGACGACAATTAAATAACGTCCAACATCAGTGACTCGCGTGCCCCACGCAAAGCGTTTCCTCACTTTCCGATCGGTTGACAAATGAAGGCACCGCTTTGTAATGACATCGACGAGATATATTCTGCCACGAAAGCCAACTGCATTTCCAAGGAATTTTGTTTTCAGCAGAGATAGTGCCTTATGATTGAGACGCGAGTCCCAGAGGACTTAGTAAAAATGGCCCTGCCAATGAAATCAAAAGCTCTATCGAGCCGGGATGAATACATATACATCAACAAAGTATCCATCTTGATAGGAATATCTTGGTTGGTAAACGCCAATAAAATACCCCAAATCAGTCCACAACCAATTAGAAACTTCTTATACGTCTATGGTAATTTACTCCTACATTGTACCTATCGAATCAAGGCGTCAAGTCAACTCCTTTGACCTCTATATATTTACGGCAACGAGCGATTCTAAAATCTGTGAAGTGGAATGGTCTTCATCAATGGTATATATTTTCATCCCACTGATAATATCAGTTTAAATGATAAAAGTGATGCCAAATCAGAAATCTAAATCTTGTCCTTCAAATAACAAATAGTAATTTTGCATTGAATGTTGCCTGTTTTCTCATATCATAATTGCGTATTTATGTGTGTGTTTAAATAGCTAAGTCCCAGATAAATGCAACCGAGTAAATACAAATACCGCATTATAAAAACGTAGTATACGTTAGTGTTTAACAAATTTCTGTAAGAGGATGGTTTAAAATCATCTCTAATGTATGCCACAAGGTTCTCTCGCTAGCTGCGGTGAGTACAGCGCTGGGTACTTGGGAGCGTTGACTAAAGTGGTGCTCACTGCGGCTTGAGTTTTAGTATAAGTAGGCCTATAAATCCTGCATGCTTCGTAAGAAGCGGGGAAGTGTGATGAGCAAAATTAAAATTCTACATTGTCTTCAAGAAGTTGTATGAAATCGCCACAGGTCTCTTTGAGCAGATAACGAATCCTACGTGCACTTCTTTGATGCCAACTAGTTCCTTACAAATGGTTTTGAAAATACGTTGGTGTTATACAGGTACGGCAAGATAGATGTTAGCCCAAGTTTAGGCTTGGAGATTCGTAACGAATTGAAGATGTGAAGAGCTCAAATCAGCATATCCTGTCTTTCAGCATTACGGAAAATATCAGTTGTTAGCGAATATATTACATGAACAGCCCGTTTTATTTAAATGGCTATCCACACTCAGTCGAAAACGAATCTCCTTGGGATTGCTTCTCATTTAAATAAGTAAATCCACTTAAAATACTCGTATATGCCATATAACGATTGGAAATCAAAACAAGAGATCAACATCACTTCTCCTTCAAGCTTACATAGATTTAGCGACAATTCGAAGAATTTATCAGAGAGGTTGGTGGCAATCTTTGGAGGCCTCGAAGATGAGGGCAGAGTAACTCTTCCAGGAAAGTTGAAGTTTGGCAAGCGGAAACCTGCTATCGCTGGGGAAAACTGACTGGCCTTTGGTATAGCGGCGAGGACCCAGGTCCGGCAGTAATAGGTTTCGATCATCCCAGTCTGCTTTGTCCTATCGCCCCGAGGAGGCAATCCATTCAATAAACTCCGAGCGGCTCTTCTCTCTGGTAGTTCAGTAAAGAGGTTTAACAATTTGGGTAAAGATGTCCGTAAACCGTCCATTTCTCAGCATATTAATTATAGTCTCTACACTAAAACCCATGCCAGTTCATAAAAAAGAAAATCGCCCCAGGCTAAATGACCAATCAAGCGCTCGGCTTTCGAAGCTTTGAAATATGTGGTTAGAGAGTTGCCCGTAATGGGAGTTTTCCGTTGCCAATTTCGTAGCGGTAATATGGGTACACAACGTTCCGTTGTTTTCGCCTCTTCAATTGACCGTTGAATGATGTGTGCAAATAGCGTTTAGGAGCGTTACGGACACAAACTCAATCCTCCACAATTCTGGGATAAAGCCCTCTTCACGGCCGAGGTATTTCGCCAAACCTTTGCTGCCAACCAAGTGGCTTCATTGGCCGATGCTAGAGAAACTGTTTGGACTGTGGGGAAGTTTCAATGCACGCCTCTCTATATTCCTTCCAGTCCTTCAGCTGGTAGCCTTTGAACCATAGCTATTTCGTTATACAAACCATTTTGGTAACATCTTCTTCTGAAGCTTAAACTTCAAGGTTTCGGAGATCTTCTTATAAAGCTTCTTTCATGTGAAGACGATGAACCAAATTAAAACCAATGTAATAAGCCTGGGAGTTGAATGGACAAAGAGGAAATTCTTGACACTGACTTATTGACTACAAAGGCAGTAGTTTTTCTTTTACAAATTTCTCGGAATTGCCGTGTACCCAAGCGTGCTTTTTGATTAACGATTACTGTTTCCTTCCTATCGTTATTGGATGAAGAATAATTATTGATTCAACACTTTATCCCCAACATCAACCAGCAGAGAAGCTTGTCTTCTTCAAAACACTTTCATTATTATCGTCTTTGGACAGACACAACACTATTCGGTACAGTTATGTTAAAAACAAGTACATCTATTAAGATCTTTTGATGTGTCTTTTCCAATATCTACATGTCGCGGAATATTTATAAAATCTAATATTTTCACTTGTGCTTTCCATTCACAAATCTTTGATCAGATGATTCTGTATAATTCTATATGACTGAATTTGGCATACCACGCAACCACTATTTCGGGCATCTCTACCAATGCTGCAAACCTGCTCGCTACCCGAACCTGATGACTTGCTACCCGATTGATGACTTGCCCTTGGCTTTGGTGATCATAGGGTAGAATTCAGCTACCGTTTAAACCGATGGGGCTATAAGTCAGGAGACTTGTCAAGTATCTAGATAGGTATGTTATGAGCATGTAGGTGAAGTATTTTCAATCGATTGGATACTCCTTTAAAAACACATCCTTCATATAGGGTTGAGGAAGGTAAAAGGTTGGGTCGTACATCCAACGTCGTTTGGCAGGATCCACAACGATTTGTAGCACAAGTATAAAAAGACGCCATCCCCGAAAAAGATATAAGCGCCAATTTCCACCTGAAAAGTGGTTCCTTGTGTTCAGAACTTAAAGACCCACCATCATGAAACATAACATTTGTGTTTTATTTCTTTATTATTATAATCATTATCTTTTAATGTAGGATGAAACGCTTAAATACTTATACTCAGCCTCAGTTCATAAATTTAAGTTATCTTCAATCCAATCAAACAATTCACGACGCCACAAGTTGTTAGGACTGGGCCTAACATGACTTTAAAGGTTAACTCAGAGATTCTTAACCGAAAAAACCCAGTACAAGAAGACATTTTAAAGCAAAAACAGTGTATCGGTCAATGCATCCTGATGGGTTTGATTTTCTTCAGATAATGTGTTTTTGGTATTCCGCGTGAGAGTCACCTTTTACAGATGAGTCTTTTGCACTTTAAACAATTTAAATTTTAATAAGACTACGATTTTCAAATCATGAAGTTACCATGTTACGACACCAATAACTTGCATTACGGCATAACGTCTTAACAGCACGGTGGGAACAATATCACTCCAACTGACGTCACCCGAAGTTTCCTAACTCGACGTGTAGCTCTGCACATCAGTGAGTATGTGACATAGGTCGGTATATAAAAACTAACGCTACAAACGAGCGATATAAAATGTGTTAATCCTTGTTCATAAGGTGTCATTTAGCAAAAGAGTGACATTATGAGCTGAAATGTGTTAAAAAGTGACAATTATACGAGACAAGCGTTGAACCTGACATTTCGGATGGTAATCCGAGCCGCGTGATTACCGAGGTATGCGAGACCTTGTCTGCGCGGCGCACATGTCCGTCTCAACTCAGCCATCACCGGCGATCATCACTGACAGGCTTCAATGTCAGACCGCTTCTCCAGCTGTCAATTTACCGGCAGAAAACAAGCGCTTCTGACCCTCATGCAAACATCGCAGCAGCCCGTGAGTAAGAACAGCGAAGATTCGGAGCCAGACGATCTGGCGAAAATTCCCCTAAAAGCCATTTAGCCCTTCTGACAGCTCGTCAAAACTGCAGTCTGATATTGAATGCGAACATCCGATGAGAAGACAACGAAGGCCGTTTCCCGATGTCGAGAGTCAAGAATTACGAAAACCTGTCCGAGTTAATAGGCTTCAGAACTTTTGGGAAAAGCTAGCTGACGCGGGTGAGACGAGTTGCCTCGAGATACCAACATAAACCATTCTTTGAGAACATGCATTTAATTACCACTTCGTGTACCAATATATGTATAACTTATTGGCGGATCCATTCTGGAAAACTTATCAGCGCCATCTGTACGAAACGCGGTGCATCCGTCCACTTATCGAGGGCATCATAAGATACATACGTCTGATTGACAACAGCTGATACAGTCCTTCATGATGACTGATTGAATATAGATGCACTCCTGGATATTAAGTAAACTGAGTTTTTACAGACTGAAGATTTCAAATTTCCATACTTTTTCATGGGTTTTCGAGGCCCGTAATTAAATCTTTCTATCTGCTACTTGGAACAAACATTCTTCCGTTGTACAGGCTTAAAGCAACATGACATGATCTTCAACGGTTGAACTTTGGGTCTTTCATATACATGCATGCACACCATAAATGAAGCAATTTCAATCATGTTGGAACACAGATGTCCACAAGAGAATGCCGGCATACTATACACTACCATCTAGTCGTTTTAAGGAATGCAGGCCCAGTTATGAAACAATCCCTGATTTTTCAAAGTTAATTCCAAATACAGGCTTTTCAAAGTTTTTAAGGCCCCACACGAACCCTCATTATAACCCCGACTTGAACCGAGGTTAAAATATTAATTGATTAACCAAATACGGGATTAATATGCCTACTGTTCTAATATGGTAGATTCTATACATTCTAGGTAATTTACTAGAAAAACGGAAAATACATTTTCTTTCACAGGAAGATACTCAAACGCAGTCAATATATTATATTGCGTAGGTATAGTCCTTCAAAGACAGAAGAACCCATGAGAAAAAGACTGTTGATTTGCTGGAGTGCCAAGGGTCACAACGCCATTTTGTCTGTTTAACTGTAGAATTGATAGATGCAGTACATATAAACGTAGATCTGAAGACGTCCCACTCACTTAAATTAACATTCAAGAGAGGAAAAGTGACGGGCCCTCAAATAATCCAGCACCTTCCTTCTTTTAAATCTGAAAAGATAATCTTGTGCCACAGAATTAGCTAAATGCAAAGCGAAGGTTCTTAAAATAGTTTCTGTATACGCCTATGTGTTTTCATTTGAACCAGCCAATCAAAGCCATGTGAATTTGACGACTTAACCTTTCGAGAGACTGGATTTCCGGATAGCACTCGACATGGCGACTTCACGTATTAGGGAAAACAATGCCGTCATTGACCACTTTAGGTTTGCAATTTCACCAAACGCTTTGGAGTCCATTTTGGATTTACAGAACGTCTTTCTTTTTTTCAACATGATGTATATACTTTGAACCAAAACAGCTCCATATAATGTAATAGGGTTTTTTGTAACTAATTCATGTAGTCGGTCAAAATATATGGAAATAAGACAGTTGCTCAGATTATTTTAATCGTGTTACGTAAATACTCAATTGCTTTCCATAAACATGTCATGCATATATGAAAATGAAAACATGGTTTTAGAAGTGTCTGTTAATATGTTTTCTGTTGAACACGCGTATCAACCGAGAAGTATAAGACGCGCTTCTCAGCACAGATGTTCTTATCACACCGATACATGTACACTAAAAGAAACACTATGTGGCATCTTTTGAAATAAGCTGCTAATTATAAACTGTTTAGTCCATACAAAGTCCAAAGCACAGGCAAAGAATTGTTCAGTAAAACCAATATGCCAAATTCTTGAGTGTCATGCAACTTTCATGGAAATTCTAAATAATATTATATTTAATATTTAGTAAAGTCAACTAATAAGAATACGTTACAGTTACCATGAACACAGACATTATTAATGCAAAGTAATTAACCTTTGGCATTTGTATGTGCTGGTTTGATGATGACATTTTAATCGTTCACACAATATTCATATCAATTAACTCAAGGCTTTGATAAACTGATGATTAAAGAAAAGTCCGGAAATTCATCAAAAGGTAGTTCACATGGGAAAATATCCGACAAAAGTCTTGATTGTTTTTCGTCGGAAAGAAGATTGCAGCTAATCGTGTGAAGGCTGGACACCGTATTCTCTGAACGACTGGCTTACAGTCCGCTCCGGAAATCAGGCCTGAATCATGTTTTTATCGCTACTTAGATAAGCGCCATTAAGATATTGACCGAGCCACGTTTTTAATAAACATTAACAGAGAGCGTGCGCCTTTTTGTTTGCCAATAATCGGTTTATTTGATGCTCACCAAAGGTAAAGTGTCGAGACCCGAACTTAAACAAGACGTCTTGTGCACAGAGCAACACGACAACAGCTTTGTGGCCTGGAAAGCCCTCAGCCAAAGCTCAACGAAACAGATCCGAGGTTGGCAGACAAGACACGGTGCGAGCGGGTCGGAATCCCTCTAGTCACGCGACTGTGCATGTGTCACAGCATGGTTAACCCTAGTATTATCATCAACATTAACCCTTGCATTCTTAACAGTTAGGCTAATGAAACTGACATTGTTTGACGAGCGCGAAATGCTCATTTGTAACAAACTGTGATTGGACTTACCGTCAACAGAGGATTTCACAATCGTTACAAAGGCTAATATTTACAGAATTTTAAGATTTTCCATCTTATAAATGAAATCGTCACAATGTGTTGGTATCAAGGCATTCACTTCTTCTCCGTACCATGAATACAAATATGACCTCCTGGTGTCTGTTCCTGGATCAGACAGTAGGAGGATATGGCTATCTGAGATACGGGACAATTTCTCATGGGTATAATATGTCCCACCATTGGAGAAGCGGAACCTCTTACAAGCTGTGTCTTGTCCCCTCTCAGAATCACAACGAATTAATCCATGACATACTTAACATTTGCCTCCTGTGAACTACTGTTTTCCAATCTCGTGTGAACTTTTTTTTATTAACATTTTTTCATCATGGCATGATAGAGCCATTGAATTTCGGCAGAAGGCAATTCGCTCAAGAGAGCAGAATTCCTCAAAGACCCAGTTCAAGAGTGAATGTGTGTGTGTTTTTTTATAAGACCGTCTCTAACGGAAACCTGCAAAATGACCCATTGTCCAGTCGTATCCGCTTTC
Organism: Acanthopleura granulata; assembly: GCA_016165875.1. Classification (NCBI taxonomy): domain Eukaryota; kingdom Metazoa; phylum Mollusca; class Polyplacophora; order Chitonida; family Chitonidae; genus Acanthopleura; species Acanthopleura granulata. Next base: position 14,551,610 of record JABBOT010000010.1, read on the forward strand.
TATTTGGCTCGTAAAGTTTTTAGTGTCTTATTGTCGGGGGAGGCTAAGCTTGAGAATGAGGCTGCCCGAGGGTGCTGGAGAAGTGGCCTGGGCTAAAGACGTTAGCAATGAAGATCAGGTCAACTGTATTCTCCTTGCCTGACCCTGTCCGGTCCCATACGGTCGCTGATATTCACCAAAGACATGGAAACTTGAGAATTCATAACTAAGGTTTGCTCAAGAACAAAATTCGATTCCAATTTACCGAGAGAATCCTGGTGGGATTAGAAGTTGTCGGTTTGGAATATGTCCTAACATGAGCCTTGTTGTAGCAAGGCACTATTTGTCCTCTCTGTTGGATAATTCAATCAACTAAATCGAACAGCGATCGACCTTTGCCCGTTTCCACGCCGAACAGAAAGAAATGTAATATTTCGCCTTAAAAATTAGAACGATGATTTTCCAAAGAATTCTTTGCTGGCTGATAGCTGCCGGCAGCTGGCGTTAAACACATGATTGTTCAAAGTCCTGTCCACATTTGCTTCCGAATCAACCACAATCTCGCTAATGACATCAAGTCGACATATTATCTCCTGAGTCGGCCGTAACAAGGTCCGATGTGGCTCTCTTTTGGCCGTGTTCATTGCCAGGACTGTATTTACCGACACGGCCTCGGGCACCGATCGTCTACAAATTGATAGTATAATATTTATATTCACAGCTTTTCTGCAGCCAAATATTGCAAATTACTTCGCCGGATGGAATAACTTGTACAGTCACGCGAAACATGTATGCCAACATCATGCAGCAAGCAGGCAGCAAGTCATCTGAAACTTTGTTTGCATGGCAACATGTACCTTGCTTCTTACCGACCAAAAGGAGCAGAATCATCACGGACATACATTCCGATGTATCGACGTAATTTATATAACACTCGTGAACATGAAACGCGAACAAGCCTGTATAATTTCAATCAAACAATTCGTAACCTTTTTTCATCTTCACTGTACACATCGGTTAATGCCAGAGTGCACATCTTCAAAATATCACTGTAGTTAATAAACCAAACTTTCTTTCAGAATTGTGCATGCACATAAACAGAAAGCACAATAAAGCCCTAAATAGCTAAATGGCTGTAGGCCCACTGAAAGTCGTTTTTTTTTTTTGTTTTTTTGTGTGTTTTTTTTTCGGTTGAATTTTTCGTTCTGCAATACATTATCACGACAATGTCATGTTTATCTCCAGAACTGGAACTATGCATTACTATAACGATACTGAAACAATTTCCATCAAATTCATGAAATGGACAATAACTATGGTTAATACATGCAGCTGAAGAACTGAACCATTGTATTACAAACCCTAATCATTAACGTCATTCGCCTTTGGCTATTTCTCCAATTATATTTACATCAACAGGTTGACAGATTTGCGCATGAAAATTGGTCCACGGTTGTATACTAATTAATTTATGTGATTGGTGTTTTTCGGGGTACTGAATGCTTCATACCACGGCGGCGAACATTATGCTGGGAGGATACCGGGCAGAGATCGAGGGAAACCCACGACCATCCACAGGTTGCACGGATATCTTCCTATGCGATGTGAGAAACAGTAATAATGAACTCATATTTTAGTCAAAGTCACAGCTGGGGTGTATACAAATAGCCAGAATTATGCATGAACGTACGTTAACAGATTTGTGCTCATGTACATATTTGGCGGAAATGCATCTGGTTTGCGGAAAATTGTGTTCACTTATATCAACCTTTAACGCGTCCACGAATAAAAAAAGGGTGGAGAGAAACCACGTTAATTAAACGGATAACAGTATATAAAATTCAGTTTGTGACTAAAGAAGAAGTTAAATTCGCTGGAGTTTGATAGGTCCTAGGTTGTTTGAAATTCATATTCGGTTCCATGCAGGCCTCCACGATTCGTCCTATATCGCCTCTGTAGGGGCAATATGTCGTACGATTCCACATCAAAAACATATATAACATGCAGGCATTCAGCTCACTGTGACTGTATTCATGGTGAATTTCCGGACTAGTGGTAATCATAAATAACTTTGTTGTCGGGGACACAGAGAGAATTACTTGTTGATGACTTTATATGATCCATATTGCAAACTTAAATGCATGACGATACAGTCACAATGTTAGACTTCATGTATTTTCCCGGAAGTCCATCCACTAACTCCCTTAACCATCGAGACTGCGGACTTGAATCGGCATTAAAGTTTGCCAGATGCCTAAAGAGGTGTGATGGCTTGCCTTGCATGGGCTCTGTCTGATTTCCCTTCACCACTAACTGGAACGCCTTGTCAGCGGTGTAAAACAAAATACAAATGAGAATTAGTCAGGCGGATGGATACAGTTTCAACGTGAAACTACCGGGGGAAATAGAAATGTATATTTTTATCGGCCATATATATATATAGGTATAAACACCGTTCAACGCTCCCTCCATTCATTTCCACCATTCCTCGGTGACGGGTTGCATATACATGTAGATTCAACCTCGTACATATGAGGAAAAAGGCAACGCTCTGGCTGTTAACAAATTCACCCAAAACACACATTTTCCTCTACAAGTGAAAAATTATTGAGCTCGAATGTACCCCTTATATATTTGTGGGGGATAAAAAGTGAAAGTGACCCGAATGCTTTTCTTTGAAAAATGACACCTTAAATATTTTAACTAACCAAAAGAAACGAAAAAGGTTGGCAGGGGTTCAAATAAATTGCAAACAAAAACACAGTAATCATAACTACGGCCATTTGAATGAAGTCTGCATTGTATATCCACACAGAAGTACATGTGATTTCATCAGTTGCTGTTCTTTTGGCCTTAAGCCCCAGTCACACAAGACCGTGCAGATTGTTTACAATTGGTGGCGATTTGGCTGAGATACGACCAATCGACAATGTTTGTTACGATTTCCATAAGCGGCCGCATATACTGCGATTGCTCCATGTAGTGGTAGGCCATCGCATTGTGGTAGGTCATCGTGCGATTCGTTATATGTGTGGTACTTGATGGCAAATCGGTCTTAGGGAATCGTCCGACTAATGGTGGTGATTAGCGACCGATCGTAAGCCCAATCGCGGTGACCGTTCGCATGATCGATAGCAGCCAGCCACATTCAGCCTTGTTGACATCGGTCAGATATAAAGGCTCGCGATCGTGCGTCTGAATCAGTGGTCATCTAGGTTTCCATGGGTAGCTTACAATTTTCAAATACAACCTACAATTAAGCTTGCAATTCGCTATCCCTCCCTTAGAGTGTCACATACCTGACTGAGCTAAACCACAAAATTGTAGAGCTAATACTGATGGTACCTTAATGCAAGGTGGTGATATCAGTCCGGTCAGGCCGCGACCAGTCGCACACACCAATCTTGAGGTCGTACGACAGGTGGCAGGGACATATCAAGTATCACGACCAATCGTGCGTATGCATGACCCTCGGTCATCCACGACTGGTGATATACGACCATGTAAGACCTGCCTCTGACCCATTGCGATTTGACCATCGAGCTTGATGCGACTGACGTTGTCCTTCTGATCACTCGCGGCCTCTGCGACTTGCGTATCGTACGGGTTCTTTCTACGATATCACTTGCCCGCGATTCCAACTGCTTTCGATCCTCATATGACTGGGCTTTTTAAGTCAAATGTTAGACAACTAAATTAATGGAACATTGTCATTCAATAGTAGCAGTATCTTCAGTACTTTGTGTGTGACCATTATCTTTACCATAATTAGGACTTTCGGAGATGCCGGAGGACAAATGCATGCTCGTTATATATAAATTTGCCAGAAATAAAACATTTGCCATTCTCTTCATTGGATGTTATCATGTAAGCTGATATACCTTACAGTTGAAATTCACACCATTTGGGGGTGAGGAGAGTGAGGCCAAGGGGCGATAACTCAAAACGTAGAAGGTGTAAACAACGAGAAAGAGTTATGTACCTTGTTCAGTGCAACTTTCAATATTATACGTGGATGTCCTGTGATTTTGCCAGTTTTATCACTGTTAAAAACAAAACAACAAACACTGTAATATAACCATAGATATGTCTGAAGAGTGATGGAAACGGACCTAAACTGCCACAGGCTTTTTTCCAATGTGCATGGTTAAATTAATTTTTTATCAGGAATTCTTACGAGGTCATGGGGCCATCGAGTCACTTGTATCCCTTACACATATGGCTAAAAGGTAAAACAGTCGTTAATTGAGAAAGTAACAACTGTGTTTATACACTGGATAGAGCTGATAACTTTCAATTTTTGTGCTTTAATTTGCTCACTTCAACTCTGATATCTTTGTTATCTTGGTAACATCACAAAAACAAAAAGGTATGCTTTTTAACAATTTATGTGGGATTCTTCACAGATGCACATGTACATCTGTGCTATGTTTTCTTTTAACTGTGTACCGACTGTCTTCAAACTAGCTTCACGCTAAATGCTCACTGGCTAAACAATCAAGTATTAAACAAATGGACTGATTGCAAGACAGACTGTGAGTTTATCTTCTATAGATTTAAACAAAACAAACACACTAACTACATTACTACAAACCTATTCAGTTAATGATTAACAATTTAAAGGTAATGTTGCCAAAGGTTAAAGATCGACAGATAAAGACTGTGTCAAAATGCACTTAAGGAATGTAGTGTATCCATAATATCATACATAATAATTCCAGATAGAGAGTGTCATTTCTAAAATACTTCCCGAAATGTACAAAACCAAGATAAAAACAGAAGCTTGCAAAAACACTAAATTCACAGAATAACAAGTTGTCAAAATGTACCTGTATTAGTTCAGTTGAGAAAAGTACAAAGCAGAAACTAGTGGACTAGTTGTTTGTGCTTGAATGCATCATGTGGTAACACTGAAAAGGTAACAATTTTTTTTTTTTTGTATGTAAAAATAGTATTATTCTGAAAAACCATCATCTGACACCAATCTATTTACAGCACTACTTCAAGAACAAGCAATTAAATATTGATATAAATAACATTATCAAAAATCTTCCAAAGAAAATCAACAGAGGCCAAACACAACCATGGTTAGCCTAAGCCATTAAACATAGCACCAACAAAATATGCTGAATTACATGTCATCTATTAAGACTTTCACATAAACAGGCACAACCTGGTCAGTGTCAGAGGGGTGTAGACATACTGGAACACTATTAAATATATCCTACCTCTGTGTCCAGTATCTTAAACTTTAAGGGTAGGTTTTAGGTGTGGTTCAGATCATCATGAAGTTCCTGGTTCCGATCAGATTTGAAAATATCATTAAGGACTTCATCAAAAATGTGTAAGTACTAACTTCTGCACAGCCGTTCTGCTTTTAACATCATATGCTGTATATTTATCACTACATGCTGCCTAAAACAGATTATTGTATTAATATAATATCAAATAGACAGCTGCATGTGTATGTGTAATGGCCATGTAGTTCACCCTGATAATTTAATATTCGTCATGTAAGTGCATCCAAGTTATGGCAGTTTAGTTATTCTTCCACTGCCCATATCGGGACTGAAAACTCCTGTGCTGAACATGAATTAATTGGTCTGTCAACTTCCTCAGTGTCATCTGACAGAATGTCAAGGTCAAGATCAAACAGGGAGGATGTGAAAGTACCCAAGTCATCTGACCCCTCTGCTGCCGTGGACAGAGGAGACCCAGGTGCCAGGTGACTAATTTGTAGGTCCAGCTGAGGAACCAGGCCAAACACTTCCTCATCTGATGAGATGCCGTTGGAATGTGAACAAAAGCTTCTGACTTTAGTAACTGACTGGCAGTTATCAGGTAAATCTATAGGAGGGCATGGGTGATCACCATCACTGCCACTGTAATCATCACGTAACGGCACCAACTGAAGTAAATTTTCCTCAGATGACAGACGGGTAGACAAGCATGGCACAATCTGATCACAGCCTGCTGTTTCCACTGTTACAAACTGTGATGGTCTAGGCACATGTTCTGTTGGAATACCTAGTGACAAGTTGTCCTCATCAATGAAACCTGCTCCATATGGTACATTTAAGTCCAAACAATGACTATCATAAGCTTTATCATCTGATACCTCCACATCTTCTGGGCAGTGCCATACTGGGTCTTGATTCAGTGTTGTCACATTCTCCGTTTCACAAACAGAAATGGCAGTAAAAAGACCTACATATCCAGTAGATTCATGAGCATTTACTGACACACCTAAATCACCTTCGCGCCAATCTTTCTGTTCATGGCCCAAAAGCCAAGGTGATGATTTGCTGTATGTATCACTACGATTTTCACACATTCCTTGCGTGCAGTGATTCTCATATGAGCTACACCTACATGTATCACCTACATAAAACATTTGGTCTTCCAAATCCACATCTGCATAGGTCCTTGTTACAGACTGCCAAGACATAAACATGCAGTATATATGCTCAATCTCTGTATCCATTTAGTTCTTCAAAAAGTCTACGCTGATACAGGCATATATAGAGCTTTGTCAACTGACAAGAAAATTGTAGTATCCACAAAAAAACAGTTTCAGCGATGATTAAAGTTGACTTCCAGGAGCACCAGGGACTCTTTCAGATTTTAATCCTGAAAACACATTTGAGCATATGAGACATTACACTGAATTTTGCTTTACTATATGTTGCCTATAAACCCATCCATGCATGTCCTTTGTACAGTGTATCTAAAGGGGCAACATTATCATTCAGGAACATGTTATCTAGATACACATATACACACCATCATGTATATACTTGGCTACATCTTATGAAGATTCATGGCCACTCATGCAATGATAGTTTTGTTTTAAAGCTTTAAAAATAGGGGTCATTCCAAAAGCTTTAAAAGGATTTCTAAATTTCTGAAAGTCAATTAAATAATTTCAAAGGAATGTCAAATAAATTTTAAATTTTTAAATTCTTAAACCTTGGATTTTCAAAGCTTTGAAGAGCATATTGAACCCTACTTATTATAAATAATTTTCATCAGTTGATTTCTCCAGAAATATATACATATAACCCACAGGATTTGCATGTTCACTCCATAGAATAAGCTTTGCACAAAACGAATGTAAAGAACAAGCTACAGCCTATATCAGTCTATGTGTCTGTATAAAGTCTCGTTCTACAATCAGATTTTCAGGCCACACAAAGTTTTAAAGATGTGTGGGATAGGATGTAAAATGCACTTAGTCTGTGAGTCGGTTATATTTGCCGCAGGAAAGTTACTTTGTGTTAATAAGCCAGATAGCTGTTTAACTGAGCTTGACAGGAATTCCTTCACTTGTGGATAGTAATGTCCCTCAAGGCTATGTTAAAAGCAATATAACCGTAGGTAGACACACACTATTCAGCCCAATTCGTGCATTTCATGTATCTGTGTGACATCTGAGACAAAACCTGGGCTGTAGAGTTGTTTCAATTGGAAAACTCAGTGAAAAACGCAGAAAAAAAAAATAGAATTGATCTCTACCCTATCAGGGCTGTCGCCGAAGTTTTGTAATATAAATAGATCGACATAAATGACCCTGTTCTTTTGTTTGTCCACCGTATGACGTGCTCTGGTCATTTGCAATTATGCGCAACTCGAAACCGCTATGTGGCTTAGTTCTGCCGTACATACATCAGCATTTGTGTTTTGCATAAGGTACCAGGATGAGAAATGAAGCGATTCTGTCCTGCAAACTAATTACTAGTAGTTTTACAGTACCAAATTTTCAACAAAAAATAAGACAAATGTGCCAGTTAAAACAGTTGAAACTGTCTTTTCTCATTGACAATAAAGTTTTACAATAATGTACAATATACATACCTTTATTTTGTGACTGTTCTATCAAGATTGTTGACAGCGAATCTTTCATAAGTCACCGCCAAACGCAGCTGGCAGAAGACAAACACTGCCCTCCCAGCGTTCCTCGCGAGTAATTTGTTTAGGGATCTATATGTGCAAATGCTAGTTAGTGTGATTTGTACATGTTAAATCAAACTCTTCACTTTCATTAACTCACACATAATACCATTTAGTATGCTTAAGATTGATTAAAAAAATTATTGACAGAAATAAAAGGACAACAAACCAGATTACAAGACCAGATATATTTATTTCAATTGTTTGGCCATGCCGTGAAGTGAAGATTATCCCTCACAAATTGCATGTGTCTGTGTTCTCCCTACAGATGTGTTGTGCAGGTTCACTGAATACGATGACAATAGCTGTGCGGAGAGTAACCCTTTGAGTTGCAAATGGCGGAGTGGCCAACTCACCGATGAAAATAAGCAAGTAAAAGCTGTGATATTCACATAGGCTGTGAGTAATTTGTACTAAGACACAGTAAATACCTTTTGTTGACGCCTACACATTTACGTGGAGGAAACAGAGGCGTGTAAGCAACTAAACCAGAAGCCTGCGGATCAATTGATTCTGTTAAGTTGGATACATTTGGAAAGCAAGCTTGTTCAATGACCAAATTCCGATACCACCTAACCCCCTAACAAATTTCACAAAGAAATGCTGAGTTACGGTACCAGTAACAGGTGTTATATTTCTAGGACGGCAGTTAGGCAGTTGTACTGACTGATTGATGACTTTGTTAGTCAAAATAACCCCTTTCTCAGATGTTCATTATGAAAAGCTGGTTCAGTGAATCTTGCAAGTAATATAGGAGGCAAAACTCGGGTTGTAGTGGAAACGAGAGTGCTGTCACATAGTAGAGTGTTTTATGGTTACTGGCTACAAACGCATTAAAGCATGGCGTCAGTTTTGTTGTAACATTGAGCAATTAGCTTCCAGGCCGGTCAGCTGCTAAATAAAGCAAGTGAGACTGCCGAAATCATAGTGCCCTTGTTTGCAAGTGTTTGTACTTTGACAGGAGACATAATATAAGTGGCTGAGTTGCGAGGCAGCAGAACTCTGGCACTGCTCCCAGGAAGATAAATGGAAGGTTGTATGACTCCCCTGGTACAGCAACATCCAGATATCGGAGCAGCAGAGGAGTTCATGTAGGACTAACCAATGCCCAAACTCGGGCCGTTCAAAATGTCCATTGTATGATACCGACATTGTAGGACTGGATCTTTGTTTTAACAGCGGATTAATGATGTCACATCTGTGGTTAGGTAATCCCACATGCATTCTCAACACTGGTAGTAGGGCCATAACCCGCTTTTTTGTATGATAAGTGTAATAAATGAGTTTGAAAGACTCCAACTTCATCATCAAAGCATGTCACAAAACTGAAGCGGCTTAGCATGGGCAGTTGCCCCAACATTTCAGACGAAAGTCCACGAAAAACCATGCCAACCATATCTCGGCTATCCAGGGACACGCCGCAACTTTTTGCAAAAAATGAGCCAAATTTAAATAAATGAAAGTGAATAATGTCAAATAAAACCTACATACATCAAGGAATCAAATACGAAGAATTTGTAGAGATGTTAATTGTGGCTAAAAACTTAAAAATCAGTACATGCTATGTTGACAAAGTCACTGTAAACCTCAAAGGAATCTCAGAATAGATTGCTTCAGACAGGGGAGATAATTTGCACAAAGTGAATACCAAAATTTAGATATTGCCTCTGTCGAATATATATTGACGGCTGCTCCAACATACGATGTAGAAAATGAATTCCTTGCTGTGGAACTTCACTCTATTTATTACTGACATACTAAGTGAGTAAGGGTCTCGGGTGTGAGATGCACATGTCATTCTCTGGCCTTGTTTCTGATAATTAATATGTATCACTTCATTTATCGAGCAGGTGGCATGGAGACATACTTCATGACATTTCGTTCGTGTAAGTGCTACTTTTCCCCATCTCCTGACATTTAACGCAAAACGAGTTCGCATTTTGCATTTATACGAAAGTGTGTCTAGAAATTATGCTTTATTCGGTAGCAGCGGGACCAAAATTGCAAACACTACAGATCGGCGGAGGTGAACAGTGTTTACATAAAGTAAGCAGTTAGGGTAACTCTTGGGTGTTTAAGCTATACGTCAATGTGGTCTTATGTATGTGTGTGTAAGTCCAATTTGGGGTATATTTGGGTATGTTAAGTTTGTTCTTGTTGTTGCATTCTCACTTTCTGTGACGTCATTGACGTCCCTGCTGGTAGCTGTGGCACATGTGAAAGGTGCTCAGCCTCTATCGCATGTCGCTCACAACAGACGCCTACTGTTTAGGCGCTGAATAATAGACAATATGACAGCTTTGATGTCAGGTGGCTTTGATTCAGTTATTGCAGCTGGAAAAAGTTGGCAATACAGCAGAAAAAATTGACTATTACTTAGGAATATTATTAAAGGCTAATGACATTAAAAACAAAAAAAACGCTAGCTGAATGGTAATGACAACGCAGGTTTGCAACTTTGCATATGGATAACAATTTCTGATTTATTGGATTTGCAGGATGCTGACATCCGTATTAACATCCTTGTCAAACATATGAACGTTCTACATCTACATACATATGTATAGGGACTTAGCCCATCAGCAGTGCCCAGTGTTCATTTGCTTGTTTTAGTGCTGAAAATCTCTCGGTGACATTATTTTAACCTTATGACAACAATTTGCTGTGAAAGATGGTTTCAAAAGATGTATGGTTACATTTACCAACCGTTTAGCCGTGTTGGTGTTGATATTTCTGATTTGGTGATTTCACCAGGAATCACTTTATATTTACATGAGAAAGTGTATCAGCTGACACAGTTTACCCATGCAAACTATGCTCAACTTAGAGCATAAATTATTATTTCCATTTATTTGATTTCATCACAAGAAGTCATTTTAAAATAGTCGCGTAAACAACATGTTCTCGATGTACAAATCCCTGGCCTTGTAACGTTGGGCGATCATATAAAATCATGTGTATTCACAACTGGTATAATCGGTCTTGATGTAATCCCCTAATTATTCCCCTAATTTCTTGTGCTTTTCAAGAAATATATGAATGTATGTTGACAAAAAACAAACCGCTTACTGTTCCCATAATTGTGCCATGTGCACATTCAGTTTAGCATTTGCACAATCTTATTTGTGTAAATAGCGCATCATAAGGTGACCAGAAGCGTGATTTTATAAAAGGTGATCAATTTTGGATACTTTAAAAAAAAAAAAAGGCCCATATATTTTAAGTGGCCAGTTTTTTCAAATTTGAGCTCCTGTGGTCTGATCCCATCTTCACCGGCCAAAATGGCGCTAACTAACCTTAATGATAAATATTGTTAATTGTGCATCAAACACTGCCCTGCCAGGGAAGGCTCTATTCAGAATACAAAGACATAGTGAGTTAGTCTGGCAGTCCCAAAGGACTGACCGGGCAACTTGGGCCTCCCTCTTTTCTACCTCCATGAATGAATTATCATCACTCTACCATACGACAACAACCTTAGCTTAAAAACTCCCTTGTTGGACTGCTGTATGATTTTTAGGGGTTTTGTAAGCCGAGGTTGCTGTCATGTGGTAAAGTGACGTTAAATCATTGAAGAACCAGCTTTCCATCATGATCATGTGAAAAGTGGGTCAGCCACTAACAAAAGCACAAACCTAGTCTTTGGAACTGCCTCCAGTGTCCTTCCACCATAATGCTGGCTGTCACCATAAAAGTGATATCCTTGAGTATAGCATAATACACCAATCAGATAAACACATAAATGTTGCTAGGGCTAGAGTTGACAGCCTAACTTGATAACCCTTAGGGTTTTACTTGGGTGAAAACTGCCTGTGAACCATAGTTTTATACACCTAGAAAATCAACCAAACCACCATAAATTTGGTTCAGAAAGAAAGCTAAATAGGCTAAGATTTGATCCCATCATCCATTTCTTCCTCCAAGCCGAAGCAATGCTCTGGAACACCTGTGTTTTGAAACTGTCAAATCTTGTATAGAATTGTGTAGAACTAATCTCAAATTTTACTGTACGATATGACTGCAGTCTTGTTGATGTGCCATCATCTTATAATTATTCACTGTGAAATGAACATGTAGTAATGTTTTATCATTGTTTTCAGGTTGCCAACATTAATTGTGTGAGAACAGGATAAATCGTTCCTGTTGGAAAGACTTATTTTGTTGGCAAGAATTTCCTCTGAAACCGTCAAGCTGGCGACTATGTGGCATGAAGCGCGGAAGCAGGAGCGGCGCATCCGCGGGCTTATGGTGGACTACAAGAAAAGGGCAGAAAGGCGGCGAGAATTCTATGAAAAAATTGTAAGATTTATAAAATAGCACATCTTGCTTGGAGGACAGATAAAATTCAGTATCAGAGTTAATATTATTTTTGTGTTGATAGAAAACTGTTCACAATGAAAATATTGAATGACTGGTCGTTTAAAGCAACAAAAGGTGCTACAAGTATCATCGTAATTTTCACGTCAGTGTAACATTTGTTCTGATTAAATTGTTTTTGTGTCTCAGTTAATTTAGAATTTTTATGAACATGTCCTTGATAAAAAGAATTTGTCTTTTCTCCATCACAGAAGCTTGATCCAACACAATTTTTACGCCTCCATGGAAGACCCCTGAAAATACATCTGGACCATGCTGTTGCCATGGCAGCAGAAAGCCCCCAAAGCATGTGAGTGCTATAGAATTTTTCTCATATCATTGGTTGTATTACCATGTATTTTTTCTGTATTAACTTGCATGATGGCATTTGTGACAACTGAAGGTTATTTAGTCCGAAAGAATTGATGTTTTGAGGTTTTATCACATATAATTCATGAATCAAGACATTAACATACCTGAATTTTGCTTTTTTATAACACCTAAGTTTTGGACACTCTCAGAAAGTTTTTCAAAGGTGCTCAAACAAACTCCTCTACATAGCCAAGCAGGGCGGATTATAAGAAGAGGTCTTGCAGATTAACATCTAATATGTCTGTACCCAATTCACCCTTAGTCAGAGCATAGCCATACGTGTTTAGCCAGACAACAATAACAATTTTATTTTATTCATCATTAAAGATTGTAGATTTGGCTTAGATGCATTGTACTTTACCATAAAGCATTCAATAGGCTTTGTAAAGTCCACAAAACCACAGAGGGGAGAAGTTGCTTTTAAGACAGCTGCCGAGATCCTGTGCAAGCCTGTTAGCAAAGGGAAAATGATGGACACAGATGGTGTTTGCTCATGAGATTGTAAGAATGTACCAATCAATCAGCCATACACAGATGGTGTTTGCTCATGAGATTGTAAGAATGTACCAATCAATCAGCCATACACAGATGGTGTTTGCTCATGAGATTGTAAGAATGTACCAATCAATCAGCCGTACACAGATGGTGTTTGCTCATGAGATTGTAAGAATGTACCAATCAATCAGCCATACACAGATGGTGTTTGCTCATGAGATTGTAAGAATGTACCAATCAATCAGCCATACACAGGTGGCAGCATGGAATGACCACTATAACTAACTTGCAACATTTGGATCCATCCTGTTTGAAATATTATGGCGTGAACTTGTTTGGCTTTGAAATGAGATGGAATTCGAACAGGTTTTTGTTCAGGTTTTGCTTACCAAACAGACTTTCTCACATTATCTTGACAAAAAAACCACGATCGATCAGTCTAAATCTTTTAATAGACTTCAACTCGAAGCATAAGTTTTGAGGACTGGAGGGATGCTATTGTTACTTCCTCCAGTAGTACTTACTCACATCTTGATTCCTGTCATCGTTTTGCTGTGATTTTACAGATTGTCCATGGGGAAAAATCTAAGGGTTCCAAAAACGAGCACAAATACAAATGTGCTTCTCGTATTAGGGATGTAGCAGTTTGCTCCTTAAATACTGATTACCTCCCTTTGCTTTTTGCAGGATGCCGTGGCGAGGGAACCCTAATAACATGATAGATAGGTTTGATGTGCGGGCAAACCTGGACATAATCCCTGAGCCTGTCAAAAACTCCCCTGTAATGTATGTGAAGTTTGACTCTATTCTCCCCAACACAGACTTCTGTACCAGCCCTATACGCACCCAGGCAGCTCCAGATAATCAACCAATCACAGGAAAGCACAGTCACCTTCCAAAAATTTAAACCTTTACAACATTGGATGGTCTTGTGTTTAAAAATAACATTATAAACTCAGCAGTTGTAGTAAAATTTTACTTTTAATTTTTCTACAAGACTAAAGGTTTTTGTCAAAGACTGTGAAGTTTGTAAAAGAAAGTTTTACCCAGTACAGTGTGTTGTTCAAAGACATTTGAATTGCGATCTTTCAGATGTTTTTGTTGTGTGTTTAAACTGTAAAATCTAGACTGGACTCATTAGAACTGATTAACCTGGGTGACTAGATGTGTTTTATGGTGAAATTAGATGGTGTGCTTGTTCTGGTGACCACAGATTGTCTGAGTCTCAGGAGCGTGAAGAAAGGATGTGTTGCTACGAGAGTTACAGGACTTTGGTAGAGAATGAAGCTGCAGGCTGTAAGTCACTCACTGATTGTTGTTTCAAAGCAATTGCATAAACATTAACGCAAAGCAGTTTAAAGACTTGTGTTCAAACCCTGATTCTGGGGATAGAGTTTTCAAGTGCATGAGTGGGCATGCTTCTATCAGTAACTATCATAACAATATTTATATCAGTTAATAACAATTTAATGCTGTTAAAACCAGTTCCTTTTTGTTTAACTGATTTGCCCTATTAACCAAACCAATTTGAGCTGCATTTTAATGATTTTTATCTTGGGGTTGTTGATTTGATAGAAAAGTGAAATATTATTGACTATGGATTTAAAGGACAGACGACATTTAAACAAAGTACACATCATTTGAAAGGCTGTTTCCTGATATTTGTCTTCATTATTTATTTGGCATTTTGCACAGTGAACGATTAAAATGAAAAGAAAAATTGAGGTGCTACAGTGAACTTTTTTGACCCTATTGAACAGACTGAAACACAGTGACATGACAGATTATTTTTTTTTTGACTGCTGAACATGCTTTAGCTGTTTCCACATTAAGTGCAGATACAGATGTCGCACTGCATATATATATATATGCACATATAACCATAGCTGGGTTACCATCAGAGCAGTTAAAAACAGTCTGTAGTGAAGACCATATTTGAAACCAGCACAAAATGGCCTTTTAGACGATGTGTACCTTGTTTAAATGTGATCTATTCTTTTAAACCCTAATCAAATGAAGTGTGTTGATCCACTTGGATTATGTCCGAAGGATGCCAAAGTAATTTCAAAACGTTTTACAAAATGCCACATGTATCCATTGCAATGCAGGTTTTGCTCAATCCTATATTGATACATCACCCCTTCTCAGACTAAAATCCTTTTGGAATTAAATACCGTTTTATTTGATTGGTGTTTTATGCCGTACTCATGAATATTTCACTTATACTACAGAGGTGAATGACATACCATTAGAGACTGGGTAATACTCGTTTATTATGTTTATAATTTTGTGCTGGTGTTTGTGTTTTCTTTCAGTGTCTGAGGAACAGTGCCTGTACCAGATCTATGTTGACGAACAATTTGGACCTGTTACAAAAGTTGGCTCTACAGAAGAAGAGAAGAAAAAGTATGTTGAAAGCAATAGTGCATATTCATCAGCAACTGACATAATACAAAGTATAGAATTTAACACCAACAATGAAATCAGTGACCGAAGAATCCACTACTTTTAAGATCCTCTTCTTACACATGCACAATAACTGCCCGTAAAAGTTTAATTTAAACCAACTTTTGGAGGAAAACATTAGATTACAAGATGCACAGATGGAAGGAAGTTATTGTACAGTTTAGTTTTCACAATGAAATGCCAGTGCAACATGTACCAATACAACCTTTTGGTGTCAGATTATCGGAGAAGAAAGCAGCTATTGGTTTTTCCTATGGTGAGACCACCCCTGGCGAGGAGAAAGAAGGCGAAAGTGAGGGAGACAGTAGTGACACCGATGTGGAGACAGCAGATTTAGGTAGGCCAGTCCACTAGCATTTGTCAGATTTACCTGTAGTTACCTTATGATACTAACATATCAGTTGTTTACTTTCTTGAGAACGGTGTAAAACACCAATCAAATACATAAAATAAAATATATAAGTTTGTATATATATATATACATATGCGTGTAAGTATTTTGGTATTATCACATGTAGTGTGTCATTTTGGTATGAACCAACTGTAGGTACATGTATGTCAGTTTAGCATTATTAGGTAGTTGTATTTAACGTATGTAATTTTTGCACTATCATTTAGTTGTAGGTGTCAGTTTGGTATTCTCAGTTGTAGTATATTTTGGTGTTCTGACTTAATAGTATTTATTTCAATTTGGTATCCTCTGTCAGATTAAGATTCATTGGTTTGCTCTCTCGTGTCTCACAAGTGGAAAGTCATAGAACACAAGATATAGTCTATACACATATATGTGTCAAAATATTTGCTAGCAAACAATCAAATTTCTAAAAATATTATTACAGCCATATTTCATATGCACGTAATGCTATTCCTGAAATCATGAGATATGTCCTAAAGGACAAACTAGCACCGTCTTGCTTCAGTGATGAATAACTTAAACCGCAGTGACATTAATCTATGCTGTGTTTCAGACGTAACCCTGGATGTGGACACTTTAACCCCAGAGCAGATCACACAGTTAAACCAGTGTGCCCATCAGTTTGGCATGAGTGAGGATGACTACATCAGGTGAGGAGACTCATTCAGACCACACACCTCCCAGAGAAGCCAAATAAATTGACTGACTCCAGAAACGGTTTCGTGTAGAATTAGAATTGTAGAAATACAGACTTTTGCATAGAATTATGTCCTCAGTATGCTCAGAGAAATATTGAACTTCAGTTGATAAATATATATGAATCCAGTAGAGAATTAAATCTTTGAAAGCAATTTATTCCAGTGAATAAAAAAAGTTCTAATTCTGTTAGTATTCTTGGAGATTTCTTGTCAGCAATCTGACAGAGACGTAAAGCACAAAAAACTAATGTTGATAAATTGGCATGTACAGTATTTCTCCTGAGTGTCGGAGGAGAGTTTCTACTAGTGAAAGTACTTCAGCCATTTCGTGATCGGTAATCACAAGAAATGCAGAAAAGGTATACAAGCTCATATATCAATCTCTAAATATATCTGATTTTACAACAGCATAATTTCACTGTCGAAGAAGTACAATATTGTTGAGTACAGCGTAAAACACCAATCAAATAAAATAAATAAATAACTGAAAGAAGCAGGATTTGGATTCGGTTTGCATCACCTTGCAAAGTTTACAAACAGACTGTCTTTCTCAGCTTGTCAGATGTACATATATTGCATTTGTGTGGTTAACAGGTTGCTAACCAAAGACAAAGAGGAGATGGAGACCCTGAGGCAGGCCAAACTGCTGGAAGAGGAAAAAGCGCAGTTCTCAGTGAGTAACCTCTGACACACATGATTGTGGGCAACTTCAAGTGACCAGGCATCATAAGTTTTTCACTAATGCTTTGAACGGGCTTACAGAAGCTGTGCAGTCAAGACAACAGGCTATCTACTCTGATAACAATGTACTGAAGCTCTGAAGTAAGTGATCCCAAAACGAGGAACATTTGATGACTATATATAAAATCACTGATGAGTGGTTGGAAACATTTGATGAAGGAACATTCCCAAACTGTGTGGCTTGTGTGTTTATTGTGACTGGCTGTGGTGTCATGTTTGATGATCAGTAAGGCAGCATTATGCTTTTGTCAGTATAGGGGACCTTTGTGACATATTATGGACATTTGATGAAGGAACATTCCCACACTGTGTGGGTTGTGTGTTTATTGTGACTGGCTGTGGTGTCATGTTTGATGACCAGTAAGGCAGCATTATGCTTTTGTCAGTATAGGGGACCTTTGTGACATATTATGGACATTTGATGAAGGAACATTCCCACACTGTGTGGCTTGTGTGTTTATTGTGACTGGCTGTGGTGTCATGTTTGATGACCAGTAAGGCAGCATTATGCTTTTGTCAGTATAGGGGACCTTTGTGACATATTATGAACATTTGATGAAGGAACATTCCCACACTGTGTGGGTTGTGTGTTTATTGTGACTGGCTGTGGTGTCATGTTTGATGACCAGTAAGGCAGCATTATGCTTTTATCAGTATAGGGGACCTTTGTGACATATTATGAACATTTGACATTTGATGAAGGAACATTCCCACACTGTGTGGGTTGTGTGTTTATTGTGACTGGCTGTGGTGTCATGTTTGATGACCAGTAAGGCAGCATTATGCTTTTGTCAGTATAGGGGACCTTTGTGACATATTATGGACATTTGATGAAGGAACATTCCCACACTGTGTGGGTTGTGTGTTTATTGTGACTGGCTGTGGTGTCATGTTTGATGACCAGTAAGGCAGCATTATGCTTTTGTCAGTATAGGGGACCTTTGTGACATATTATGAACATTTGATGAAGGAACATTCCCACACTGTGTGGGTTGTGTGTTTATTGTGACTGGCTGTGGTGTCATGTTTGATGACCAGTAAGGCAGCATTATGCTTTTGTCAGTATAGGGGACCTTTGTGACATATTATGGACATTTGATGAAGGAACATTCCCACACTGTGTGGGTTGTGTGTTTATTGTGACTGGCTGTGGTGTCATGTTTGATGACCAGTAAGGCAGCATTATGCTTTTGTCAGTATAGGGGACCTTTGTGACATATTATGAACATTTGATGAAGGAACATTCCCACACTGTGTGGGTTGTGTGTTTATTGTGACTGGCTGTGGTGTCATGTTTGATGACCAGTAAGGCAGCATTATGCTTTTGTCAGTATAGGGGACCTTTGTGACATATTATGGACATTTGATGAAGGAACATTCCCAAACTGTGCGGGTTGTGTGTTTATTGTGACTGGCTGTGGTGTCATGTTTGATGATCAGTAAGGCAGCATTATGCTTTTATCAGTATAGGGGACCTTTGTGACATATTATGGACATTTGATGAAGGAACATTCCCACACTGTGTGGGTTGTGTGTTTATTGTGACTGGCTGTGATGTCATGTTTGATGACAAGTAAGGCAGCATTATGCTTTTGTCAGTATAGGGGACCTTTGTGACATATTATGGACATTTGATGAAGGAACATTCCCACACTGTGTGGGTTGTGTGTTTATTGTGACTGGCTGTGGTGTCATGTTTGATGACCAGTAAGGCAGCATTGTGCTTTTGTCGGTATAGGGGACCTTTGTGACATATTATGGACATTTGATGAAGGAACATTCCCAAACTGTGTGGGTTGTGTGTTTATTGTGACTGGCTGTGGTGTCATGTTTGATGATCAGTAAGGCAGCATTATGCTTTTGTCAGTATAGGGGACCTTTGTGACATATTATGAACATTTAATGAAGGAACATTCCCACACTGTGTGGGTTGTGTGTTTATTGTGACTGGCTGTGGTGTCATGTTTGATGACCAGTAAGGCAGCATTATGCTTTTGTCAGTATAGGGGACCTTTGTGACATATTATGGACATTTGATGAAGGAACATTCCCACACTGTGTGGCTTGTGTGTTTATTGTGACTGGCTGTGGTGTCATGTTTGATGACCAGTAAGGCAGCATTATGCTTTTGTCAGTATAGGGGACCTTTGTGACATATTATGGACATTTGATGAAGGAACATTCCCACACTGTGTGGGTTGTGTGTTTATTGTGACTGGCTGTGGTGTCATGTTTGATGACCAGTAAGGCAGCATTATGCTTTTGTCAGTATAGGGGACCTTTGTGACATATTATGAACATTTGATGAAGGAACATTCCCACACTGTGTGGGTTGTGTGTTTATTGTGACTGGCTGTGGTGTCATGTTTGATGACCAGTAAGGCAGCATTATGCTTTTGTCGGTATAGGGGACCTTTGTGACATATTATGAACATTTGATGAAGGAACATTCCCACACTGTGTGGGTTGTGTGTTTATTGTGACTGGCTGTGGTGTCATGTTTGATGATCAGTAAGGCAGCATTATGCTTTTGTCAGTGTAGGGGACCTTTGTGACATATTATGGACACAGAGACAGTGTCAAGTCATGATGGTAATGATGGTTAAACTGAATGAATGAATGCTTATTGTTTAATGCTACTACTACTCAAGAATATTTCACTTTTACGAACGCTGTGTCTCCTTGGTGCAGGACGGATTTCCACCGAGACAACTTGCCGAAAACACCCTACAAGCCCCCTCACCCAGTCACATTATATGTGCCGACTATCCTCTTCACCTAGCGAAGAAGCGGGATGTGCCATTTTTTAAAGTCTTTGGTATGACCCGACCCATCTTTGAACCCTGATCTCCCCGTCAGAAAGCGGACGCTCTACCAACTGCGCTATCCTGGCGGGTGGTTAAACTGATATTGCATACATACATCATCAGTATGATGACATTGTCCAATGTTATTATCAAAAGCCGACTTGACAGTCCAGTTTTTTTTTTAACCAGTTCATACTTCCTTTTTGCTTTTTCTTTCCTTATAAATCTCCAACTATTAAGCCAGCCGCTGTTTCTCGTAATGTTTCCAGGGACGGAAATCCAGAAGGGAAAGAAGGGCATTTAAGGAAAAGAAAATGGCTGGAAGGAAAATCAGTCCTCCAAGGTACATGAAGAACTATGATGCAGACGGTTGCTACATGCATGTCAGATGAAGAACCCACCAAAAAGGATCATGTGTCCCATATTACACTTAAACAAAGAACTAGTTAAACCATCACTGAAAATTATTGATTTTTACTACATTAAACAGTTAGCAGCCATATCAAGATGTGAATTTTTCAAACTCAAATTTAGGCCTCAAATCCTGAGACTTGAAAACAAACTTATCACTGTAATAATTTGTAGATAGCTGGTATTCTGTTCTTTGAAACTAATATTCAAATCATATATACAAGTCTTAATTAATAGTTATTTCCTTCTTAATTTTCAGTTATGCAGCTAGAGAGAGTCCAAAATACACACCATATAAAAAGTAAGTGATTTATTTTTTGTTTGTTTTATTTCGCTGACATGACTAGTCATGTAGATGGCTGGAGGAATTATTTTGCATAAAAAAATTTAGCACCTTACTGAAGTTAATTGTAGAATTCCATATCTCCACAAGTATCTCCACACATATATGTATTCAGCATTTGTGCAGTTTAATTTTGGAAAAGAGATAAATAAAATGTGATTTCAGAATGTTTGAAATCGGATTTACTTCATATCTTATACATTGTTACAGAGTGTATAAATATGTTGAGTGCAAATGGAAACAGTATGTTTTTTTTTCACGTGAATTTGTGAAGCACATGTGAAATTCAAATAACAAAAAAAACGAAACACCAACATTTGAGATTGCTTGTTTTCAGATCATCCTCCTCCTCAAGGTCAAGGTCCCGGTCACCTGAGCCAGCCTCGAAAGTCTTGTTTATCACGAGTTTTGGTGGGGAGAGTGACGAAGAGGGAGGGGTGTTGCACGGACCAGCTCTACCCACACAGGCTAACAAGGCCAAGTCAGAGGTCAACCAGAAAACATGGTCTGTTTTCTCTCTCTTTCCTCTAACCTGTCTTAGCTGTGAGCAGTGTGATACTGCTTGCAGAGTTGTCTCCCTTGATGTAGCCATCGGGGCTCAATGTTTGCCCCCTGATTTCACTATCGTCATTGAGTACTTTTTGTTACAGGCATGGGATGTGGTGAAAGTTGTGGATTGAACTGAGAATTGCTAAAATGACAAAATTAAGTTGTGAGGTGCTGGAGTCATGCCAATGTTTACCTCATGACTGGATTTAGAATAAGATAATTGTGAAATGGGCTTAATGAATAATGGAATAAAATATTGAAACAAAGGCGATATTTCAATATTTTAATACTAATCAGAACTTCAAATAAAGATAGAAATGTTGACATTTCACCTTGAATAAGTAAACTCTTGGGTAGTTTCTGAACCCTTTTGTGGCTTTTGAAATTCCAGGCTGCATTTAAACATTTGGTGCTTCCTATCATTTGGTGACATTTGAAATTCAGGATGACTTTTTGACATTTGCTTTGACTTTGGAACAATATATGTGGTTTCTGAACAGCTTTGATGGTTTATGGACATTTTGGGTGGTGTCTGAACATTTTGGGTAGTTTCTTAACACTTTGGGTAGGTTGTGAACATTCAGGGTATCTTCTGAACAGTTGAATACCATACTATTAAAAATGATGTATGTAAAGGTTGAAGGGTAATACATTAAGCTGATCTCTGAAATTATCACCCCAAAGATATAAAGTGAAGTTAAAATTTAAAATTGTTTACCTGCCAGCAATGACTGAAGATGGATGTATTCAAAAATTTCCCTGGGGAATTGTAAGAAATAACACAAAGTACATAATATCTATCAAAATTTCGAATGAACATGTGTTTATGTTACTGTTGTAGGAATAGCAGTGACAGACAGCCTGAGCGAGGGAAGTCTCGAATATCTCAAGGGGGTAAATCCCGATCCAGGTCACCCAATCGCAGGAGGAGAATTCGAAGCCGATCGTCTTCCGGGTCGCCTCGAGGACGTCGTTATTCAGACAGACGTAGAACGAGGTCCCGCTCACCCCTTCACTCTGCTCACTCACTTGCTAAGGGGTATCGCAGAAACTCTGCGTATTCTGGGAGCAGGAGGTCACGAACGCAATCTCGCTCCCAAAGCAGAGACAAGGGCAGATATGGTAGCCGAGGCTCTCGATCACGATCATCTAGGAGCAGATCAAAGAGCCGATCACGTAGTCGATCCTCCTCCAGGTCAAGGTCGTCCAGTTACAGTTCTTCATCAAGGTCAAGGTCATCAAGATCAAGGTCCAGATCAAGGTGAGCATAGCAAAGAACCAGGATTGCCCTGTTTGAACATGTCATACATTTTGGCTTTCATGTCTGTGTTTATTTTGTCTGGAGCATTGCCAAATATTTATACTTTGTTGACTTTAATAATTCCCTGCCAGAGGCTCTCCAATTGTACAGGAGTATAGAAACAGAAAGTTTATTGTTCCTATAGTGATAAATGGAATTAAAAGTCTTTGGTTGTAACCACTACCTTTGACAAAACCAGGACACCCTCACACATTTAAGTAAGTCTGTCTAATATTTTTATAAAGCAGTCTCTACAATGGAAAGGCAGCATTTGAAATGTTAATTCCGTGTTAATGTCAGAAAATTGGATAATGGGCACTGCATTTGAGAAGATTTTAGTGATGGTACCGAGTGAAATATTAAACATATTTGTCCTCGTGATTGTACCCCAGAGTTTTTCCTGTCCAGATGATATTATTCAGAATCTTTCTCTTTGCATTTATATATTTATTATTTATTTGATTGGCTGTTTTACGCCTTACTCAGGAATATTCCACTTACACGACAATGGCCAAGTTTACGTGTATAATAACGTTGCTTTTTGAACATGTGTTCAGATTCCAGTTGCTTAGATAGTAATGCTTGTATGTTTTCAGGCCACGCTCCAAGTCCAAGAGCCCTAATGGGACCACAAAGCCAGTGATCAAGCGGTACCGACGTCCCAGCCTGTCTTCTAACCAAGACAGTGATTCAGACTCCAAGGAGTGCGAAATAAAACCAAAGGGGTGAGGAAAACAGTAGTATTGTGTCTCTTGTGTCTCACACCATGGTCATCCCATGGTTAACAAAGAAGTGTCCTAAGTCAGGACCACTATGAACCAGCTGAGGTGATGTTAGCTGCAGCCTTTTGTTTGAAGGTTTGTTGTGTACTTGGCACCTCGCGCATCTGGATTTTTGCAGCTACCTATTTCAGACATCGTTATGTCACCTGTGACACGGTTCGATTTATTGATACTCTGTATTCAGTTCATATCTGGGTCATTCCAGGTAAAAAATCACCCAGTTGACCATCTTAATTTTCCTGTGGGCCTCCATGGCTTAGTCGGTTAGCGCGCCAGCGCAGCGCAATGACCGAAGCCTCCCACCAATGCGGTCGCTGTGAGTTCCCAGCTCATGCTGGCTTCTTCTCTGGCCGTACGTGGGAAGGTCCGCCAGCAGCCTGCAGACGGTCTTGGATTTTTCCCGAGCTCTGCCCGGTTTCCTCCCACAACAATGCTGGCTGCCACCATATAACTGAAATATTCTTGAGTATGGCATAAAGCACCAATCAAATAAATAAATAATTTTCCTGAAATTGAATGTAACACAATGTTCAGCGCAGTATAAATTGACGAAGGTGTCTGTTATCCAAGATCATAGTTACTGTGTCAAATAGTGCGCATGAAAAAATTCAACCTTGTACACACAAGAAATACTGAGATATTGCTGTCTGAGAAAAAGATAAAAAGTCAATCAGTAGAAAAAGGTAAAAACTCAATGAGTAAAAAAAAGAGTGAATGGAATCCCAGTTTTAAAAGGCAGTACCTCAGTAACTCTGGGAGTAAAAATGATTTTGCCTGTGTTCATTATATGTGTAGGTACTTACAGTTAAAGTACACCGGTTTTAGAATAGAAGAACAACATTCATAGATGTATCTAATGACTGTGTAAACTGACAGAATGTATGTACATGCATATTACATTGCCTTGAATTGGCTTCTTGTACTGGATACATTTCTGTCACAGAATGTGAACTTCACCTCTCAGTTATCAAGCAACTGTGATAGTCTTTATTACATGTAGGGCTAGGCCTACACCTCTTGTGCTGCCAGGAGTTGTCTGGTCAGATTGAGATCAGAAGATAACATACATGTATTTACTTGAAACGTGACTACTGAGGAAGATGTGCCAATCTGTTTTCCGCAGTATTTGTGAAGATATATATGCATGCAACTTTCAGTCTAAATCCATTGATGACCATTAGCAACCACTGTCCACCCAAAACCTTACCCGTGGTTCTTTGTCCTTGCAGGTTTGTGCCTTCCCTTCCTTCTGGTAAAGGTTTACCAGTTTTACAAGTCAGTAAGAACCTATTGTTTCTCTCTTTAGCGTCATACTTGACTTCACTTATTCATCAGACGACATTTTTGTATTTGCAGTAGTGTTTTGATATATTGGCGTGGTTACTTGACATTTGGGTGGAACATAAACATTAGGAACTAAGAAAAGATATAGATAAACTAATGAAACGTAGGTGAATAATATCACTTATTAGGACAACAGGGTCTGATGATTTGGTGCTAAAGTCTCTGTGCCAGATGTATTTTGATTCTTTGATTCTTCATGTTT
The DNA here is from genome assembly GCA_016165875.1 of Acanthopleura granulata. Classification (NCBI taxonomy): domain Eukaryota; kingdom Metazoa; phylum Mollusca; class Polyplacophora; order Chitonida; family Chitonidae; genus Acanthopleura; species Acanthopleura granulata. Next base: position 14,576,820 of record JABBOT010000010.1, read on the forward strand.
TCTGTACATGACCAGAGAGGAAATTAGACACTTTCTGTACTGTACTTTGCAACAGAGCAGTGTGCATCTAAATTTTGGGATGTAAGTGTTTGTTTTGAGCTATGACTCCTGACTGTAAAGGAACAGTGTTAGCTGTCTTTATGTGATAACATGGTGTCAAGTTCAGTGTTGCATCTCATTGCACTCTCAGATTACAGTTACACCCACTTCAGGTGTCAAACTTTGATGTACTAGGCCTACATATTAATTCTCTGTAGTACAAGAAAAGATATGGTCACCTTCGGTAATAAGCAGGAGCTCATTTGATCGTACTAGAGAATTTTTATCGGTTTATCGCAAAGGGTTCGCTCAAAGTGCTCCATGCCTCATGTCCTGGAGAAGTGCTCGAATTTTTATGTTGGTTGAATTGCACAGATATTTTAATTATAATTATGTCTTATGGAGGACTTCATATAGCTAATAGACACTGATAGCTAAATTGTAATTTTCTGGAATACTGATTTTCATTTTTCGTGTGGAGGCCATGTGCTTAAACATATAGCACTTAATTTTTATAGCCCATCAGTAATGGTGGGCCATATTATGGGATGGTTCATCTGTCTGTAAACTTTTTGGTGTTACCACTGCATGTGTGTCTACAGAACCGCTTCACTGAGCTATGAAATTTGTTGACATCCCTACTTTTGCTTTTTTCTCTATCCCAGTACTGGACTCTAAATTCTTAATAAACTGTCATGCTTGGTGACAATAAGTGCTTCAAAGATGCTCCTGTGACCATTTGCAGCATCTTAGGTTCTCAGTAACCTGTGTATCTGTCTACATCATAAAACATGTATGCAGGTCTCTGTGATTTGGTTTGTCATGTCAGCACTCAGATTGATGATCTGCTTCACTTACAGAGTCTGAAATAGGATAATCCTATGAATATCAGTCATGACGACCAAGCCTGATGGCATTTTCTGCTGTTCACTGTGCCGTGATCGGTGTATAATGATATTCAGAAAGCCATGATACAGAAAGCGTAATTTATCGAAACAAAGGTCTGGCAATCTACAAGTCTAACAATGATATATAATGTTCTGTCAACCAGGGCTGTTATGAAAGCTTGCCAGACTCGTGGGATCAAGGATCGAGTTATTAACATGACTTTTTATACAGCCTGGTTATTTTTTAAATTGTAGACGATAGATGTTTTGAACTGGATGGATTCTACAATAGTTACTTGGCCAAGTTGATCCTAAAGGAATCGGAAAACATGGCTGAACTACATATTATATATGTGTCTGATGTAATTTCCTGCTTTTGATTGACAGAAAAGTTCTCTAACCAGACCTCAGGAACGTCTGAGGAAGAAGATGCAGGCTGCCCTGAACAGACAATGTGAGTAGAACTAGACAGAGTTGTGGCACTTGCCAACTCATAGCCTGCATTAAATACTGCATTTTGTGGTATTTTAGGTGGGGTATCAGTGTGTCTCTGATAGTTTATATTATTGAATTGTTTTACAATGCAAGCTTAGTCAGTAAACCTGGAAAACAGTTTAAATATTTATTGGAATATTGTCATCATTGTTAAGACGTATGTGTTCATATAAACAGTGAAATTTGTGAAGAGATACCAGAGATACATGATATGTTCCCCGGGCAGTGTCACTTTTCACAGGTGTCACTGCATGCACATATGCCTTCCCATTTATCAGAAATATACATATTCATAAATGGCACATATTGGTCTCTTTGGGCACATGAGTGGTGAAGCTACATACTGAAAGAAGTCTTCATCATCTCATGTTGAATGGGCGTTGGTAGTTATCCAGTGAGGGACTGCATCGTTTTGAAGTCGTCATATCTTTAAAAAAATGTCTGTCAGTAGTATGTTAAAAAATTTATGTGTCATTTTGTAAAATGTAGTATTCATGCAAATCAGGTGATATGATTTTCTTCTGACCGCAGACAAAGCAGACAAAAAGGCTGAGCATGTGAGGACAGCTAAAATGGAACAGGAAAGAATGGTATGTATAACTCCCAGATTTTTGGAAAGCACATTCAGAGTACTTACACGGTTTGGGTTTGTTATAACCTGATGGAACTGACGTTAAAATAGAACGATTAGTTCACATTGTGATCAGCTATTATACACCACCAGAATTGAGTTACAAGCTGTAGGTTGAGGTGTGACATAAAATAGAAGCCCTGCATTTTAAACAGGGAGAGTATGGTGAGGGTGGTGATGGAAATATTGCCAAGAGTTGTCTCCCCTTAATCGCGTTTCCTATAAACCATTAACCAGAATATTTTTCATTTGCATATTGGAATATTCACCTGTTTGAAATGTGAAAACTGAAAGCTGTAAATACATTTTGTCCTGTAATGCATACAAATTCAGAATTATTTGTTAAAATTTTAGGTGTATTCGACTAAAAGTATTACGTTGACAGCAAACAGTAATTATTTTACCATACTTTGGCAGGCAAACTTTTGTTGTTGGAAAGCTGCAAAAAACTATGTATACATATACATTTCAAATTTCACAACTTTTAATTTCTCAAGAGAGTGCCTGTTCACATTCTGCTGCCGACAAGATAACTATTGTAGTGAACTGGAAGTAATTTACACATGTTTCATTTTGTTGTAAATAACTCAGTGGTTAATTCAGTATTTGTGTGTGTACATTTAGAACACATCACTTTAGGATTTCATTTCTGAGTTGAGTTGAATTACCATTTCTGAGTTGAGTTGAGTCAGCATTTCTGAGTTGAGTTGAGTCAGCATTTCTGATTTGAGTTGAGTCAGCTGCAGCATAATGCCCTTGGCTAAATTTGGCCTAAATCAGATGTTGCTTACTAAATCTGACTTATGGCAGATAGGATATGGGCTAGGCATTCTGATTGATACAAGGCTCAGTAATTTGATCCATGGTCGTATATAAAAGCCTGAGTGCCGAAAGTCTTGTGCAAAACGAAAATGTTGCCACGATATGGCTGAAATATTGCCAATGTGGCATTCAGCCATAATCATTCATTCATTCATTCAAAACCAAAATGATCCAACTAATGTACTAAATCAAGTTTTTCTGTTTCAGTATTTTTTTTTTGATTATAATTATTTGATTGGGTGGCATGATTATTCATTTCTTTTTCGTTGATCTGGAGATTTGGATATTTTTAAGGATCGAGAGGAGGAATTGAGATCCCGCATGCTTGAGATCCGCAGGAAGGAGCGTGAACGCAGACATCTCGAGCGAGAACGCGACCGTGCACCTGGAAACTCCCGACAGCGTCACAGTAGCGACAGCGACAGCTCTAATAGTTCTTCCCAGGATGACAGGAGGAAGGTCAAGAATCGATCTCCTTCACCCAAATATATACGAAGGTGAGCCTCACTTGTTTTACATAGTGCTTGCTGCAGTGTGGGGCAAATCAATGGATTTTACTAGGGGATATATGTACTATAATGAATATTATCCGTGCCAGACGACTTTAATTTCCTGACTTACCTTGAAAATCCTCTAAAATCAGTATTTCAGGAAATAAGTTGTCTGAAAAGTATTGATTATGGTATATACTGGTATATATTATAAATGTAATCAATTTTTCACCCTATGCCTAACATGGGGAACCTTAAAGTGCAAAAGGTCATCACTTTATGGTCATACATCGAGTACTCAGGGATTCAAGATCATTGACAGCTGGTCAGCTGTGTGCCACAGCTTGATTTAATTCCTTTTGTCCAGTTTTCCACAAAACACTTTCCCAGTTTTAGACAATATGGGGGGAATGCTTGGTAATATTTTTGCATTTTCAGGAGTCTATGTTGACAAGTTGTGAACTTTTATCAGTTCGTGCTGCTCAAACAATAATAATGTAAACCTATTCAGTTCTCAACAAACTCAATTGAATGTATCACAAATGTGACTGAATTAACAAGGCAGTCGTTCCAAAAAAAATGTTTGTTGGGCTTAACCCGACCTGATGAGAAAAACTAAGGTCATCGGGTATGGAATTCTTTTCTTTTGTTATTGCTCTTGAAAAATATAGAGATTTTAAAGAAATTAACACGCAGAAGAAATTACAAAAAAAAAAAAAATACCTTCATCAAAGTACGAATAAAAACTTTTGTTTTGGCCCTATTTTAAAGGGTCGGTCGTGTTACGCCCAACGAGCAGATTTTTAAGGATGGCCCTAGCAGCCAGTATAATAAAGGAATAATTAATTACACATGTATGATGTAACATATCAGAGATATCATTAAAGTGTACATTAGCTAGGTGTGCATGCATTATTAGGGAGTTATGTGGCTGCTAAACAGCGTAACAAAACATCTACCTTATGTTTTAGCCCTGCAGGCTATCAGTTCGGGGGGAATCTTCAATAGAATTTCTTGTTGTTTACGCTGCGTGTGTATGGTTTGTAGTGGTTAATGTAATCGCGTCATAAAGGTAGGCTCATGTTAATTTCTACATTCTGTCACACCATGTCAAACCGCAGCAGTGTACGTGCAGACACTGTTACATGAAGACTTAACACTATTTTCTCATATTACTACAACATGTCAGCCTGTGTCGTGCATGTGACTAAATCAGTGTGCCACCAATATTGCTTATTTTATGATGTTGTAACACTTTAACCACACACAGCAATTTTTGCCAGATACTGACACTAAGAATGCTTCAGTCATGGAAGGGCAGTTTCTGTTCCACTTTTGTAACTGTTCAACCATGCAGCATCCTGTTGAAAGGAATTGTTGTTTTGAATGATGCGTGAGTCCATTAGTTGCTGATTTGGGGTTTTGGATGGATGAGGAATATGTTAACTTTGTACTAACTGACTGGGATCACTGGAGGGGTGTAAGTACTTGTGCTATTTGTGTTCACACAAACCCATTAAATGTGTCTTTATGGCCTGTGTTATAATCGCAGTGTTCAGCTGTCCCTAGCAGTTAGTGGGAAGTACTGAATTATGCAGCCATCTTCTAATAAAGGAGAAAGATCAAGGTTGTGCAGGGTCTTTTTTTTTTCTTCCTTTATTTCTCATGAAATCCTAACCTATTTACCTTTTAATTGTCCACTGTAAGGACTTCAGGTTCCTGAAAAATACGACCCTTAAACCTGTTGTAGTATTGTGGAAAGTGGTTCAATACTTGATGGCGAAAATATTTGGCTAATTTACATATGTGTAGCAGAGAGCCAGTGTACAAGCTTCCGGCAGTCATATTAAATTACGTGATAAGCACATGGTGTTTGGTAATAAGTTGAAGTGAAAATTATGTACCCAAGTTGTGTCTAATTACAAGACATTTTTCCATTTTCAGTTAATTTCATTATTATCAGATTGTAAAATGTCAGATACAGATTATACTTGTACTAAATGTTGCTTTATCACATGGCAGGCCACCTTGTGCCCTGCAGATCATTACTGCGGGGTTACAAAACACAGTTCAGTACAGCAGGTTCACCATTGTGTCATGTTTGTTTGAATCCAGCTGTGGCAGTTTCTGCTGCAACAGTGAGTGGGAGAGTTTGTCAGTTACCTGTCTCAGGGCAGTAGTTTACTCCATGCACTCCGGGTTGCCACAACCATAGTCCTGACCTGATGTGATGTAAAGTGAACAGTTTTTGAGGCCACATGAAACACGAATTAAATAAATAAATCAGATTTGTGTTCTAAGTTTAGGCCATGTAGTTGAAATTCACTCATATGAAGATACTGTTTACTGCCCATAAAAGCTACATGTATTTATCAAAATTTGACTGCACACTGATCAATGTCACCGAGGGACACACGGTTTTCGAAATTGCCAACAACCCTGAAGGAGGGATCCACCACATCCAATGTCCAATCACCACTTGTCATGACAATGTCACTTTTCATTGGAATCCAGGTAAAAGCGGTTGTGACGTCATGACGTCATAGTAAGAGTGAACATTTGTAACTGATGTGTGGAACATCCAGTTGATCCACTTGCAACACTATTGATTATGATTGGTCAAGTGCATGTTCTTGATTGACCATTCAGAGAGGTCTGCATATGCCTCCAATGTGTCTTTAGCCAATGAAGAAGCAGGATGTATTTGTTGTTAAAGATCAGATGACACTTTCTAAAGTGTTGAATTTAATCTTGGTGAAATGTTGCTTTTGAGGCACCTGTAACACTGATAAAGTGAAAGCTGCTGATGGGTTTATCGTTTGTTCCATCCCCAAAACCTTGACAGAATGTAGTAAAGAGCATACCTGGAAAATGATTGGGCTAGCATCCTGAATACCAGTCAGTATCAATATTGTGAAGAAGCTTCAAAGAGCTAAACACCAGTTTGATTTTACCAAGTGCATGTTGGATTAATTCTGCTGTGGATTCCAAATGAAAGTATGAAGAGGAAGGTCAACCGGTGTGAGCTAATCCTTCCATTGTTCCCATTCTCTCGTATGATAGTGAATGACACAAACTGGTTTGGAAATAGTAGCCCGTGATTTGCCGAGAAAGATTTGACTTGTGGTGTGGTAAATCGGCATAAATTCACCTCATTACATCAATCTGCCGCCCTAGTGGAAATATTCTTTTGTACCATTACAGGGCTCATACTTTAACAAAATTTTACTGTACCCAACTGTATTCTCTCGTTTACATGCCCACTGCACCATGGCACATATTGTAAATCATTACATAGGCTACTTTTGGAGTACAACTAACACCACATTTCTCACTAAACTGTGGTCAGTATATTTTGTTTCCTATTATAACATTGTATAATTCATCAGTTGTCATATTAGGCATCAAAGCTACTCACAGACAAGAACATTTACCTCCAAATGCTGAACTGGTTCAGTGTGTTCATACAATTGCTGTCGGACTCTCAGAATATTCGTTTCAAATAAACTTTTGATCATTGAAGATTTGGTTGTCACTGCTTGGCAGTAGATATGATTTGTAAGTCTCTTCCTCTCATTTGAAATGCATGCAGCTGTCATCTGGACTGTAATGTCTAGTGTGATGAATGCCGCTTCACTGCCATGGGCAGGAATTTTTCTTGTTCCACTGTGGTTTTTTGTATTCAACAACTGGATTGACCAAAAAGTTAAAACTTCCATTTTTGTCTTGTCCATTAAAGTACAGAAGATTTAACCTTAATTGTATTTACCACAATCAATCAGTCAACCTGTCCATGAACTTATAATCAACCGTTTCAATTGTTAAGTTTAAAGAGAATAGAGCTGTTTTTTTTCTGCTGAAGATTTCATGTGGGATTTTTACTCTGGGACTGTAAAGTAGGCCAAGGGAGGCCAGGCTGGAAGAAGTGTAATGAAAAATGCATAAGCTGGCAATGTTACGTAGAAGATTAGGCAAGTGGAGAAAGATAGGAAAAAAAAATAGGAGAGAAAAAAAAAAGAACCGCACAGCAACTGGTGATGTGCTTAAGCTGGGTTTGGCTGACCTGTAGCCAGAGGGGCTAGGCAAATGACTACAGGGCCGTGTGCACGCAGACGGCCAGGCGGACTGTGGTGAAAATCACTCAGTGGAAATAGACATGTAATAGACGTGGCACTGATGACTTGCACTGGCTGGAGGAGGCATGCTGTTTTTATCCCTGTACGTTTCACCTAGCCGCTGCAGTACAGTGCAGCTGTGCTGGTCTGCTTCCGCATGGATGGAGTTGTAGGGATACTTGGGGCTCTGTTAGGGGGGAAGCGTTAGTATGTTTATAGCACAAGGCACTGACCATTGTGTAGAAAGGTTGTCCTTAATATCAGTCATTTCTTCCTTTATCTGCTGTACACATTAAACATTGTCCATTGACTTGAATATTAGTTGGGACCTTAAATACTACTCAAATAAATAAATCAGTTCACATGTGTGATTGATTTTTTTTTTATTTTATTTTATTGAATATTTATTATTTATTTCTGAGAAACAATATGGATAAGCAGGGAATGTGTGCTCCTGAACTACAAAATGGCACCCTGATGACGGGAGTTCAAATCCATCTTCTGCCATCTTTGTCATATGTTGAAGTAGTCCACATGGTCTACCTGGATTGTTGACATGTTCTGATATTCATCACCTTTGCACACATTTCAAAGGGTTGTGTGCTTCTCACAGAATTTAAGAATGGCTGAGCTACTTAAATTTCACAAGTTCATTTGTTTCTGGTGTCTGATATGTACATGTATACACATCTGGCTTCCGCATTTTCACTGTTTCGCTTTTTCCTCATTTTAGCATTTCCTTGCCACAACATCCCTGAAATATGGGAAAAGTCATGTTGAACCCTTATCATCCTCAAATTCTCAGATAAAGCTGCAGTAGGTTTTTGTTATTCTTTGACATTATCCAATATTCTGTTACAACATCGTTGCTCCAAGCCCCCATTTTGACCTCTTTGTACATAAAGAGAGATTATTAGGAGGACGTGTATTACCAGTGGGTATTACATTATCTCTGGAGGTGTGAGAGACAAGTCACACCTTGTGCTTATTGTCAGGCAGAAAGCCCCCTGCGGAGCCCCTGACCCTAGTTGTGTAATTAGTTACGTCTGTGTACAATCTGCTGCAGTCCATCGCTCAGTGACTACTGAAGCACAGGCCATTATAAGGGAGGGGTTGTGGTGACACGGGTAAATCTCCGTTTGGACATGTAACACAGCACTGGCAAGACCTATGCGGAAAACAGAGACGACAGGAAATACATTGTACCTAATTGTTTTACTGAGAGCGTCTTCTTTTTTTCTATTCTCTTCTTGCATTTGGCAGTCGCAAAACTTGACCTTTACAGTAACCAACTCTCCCTGTCCTTTGAGAATCTGGCAGCATTTCCTTCCCACTCTTTTTCCTCGTGCATGAGTGTTTTTCTCTTTTCTTTCTCTTGTTGTAATCAAGATTTAAAAATGTCAAGCAAAAGTGTAGGAGGAAGAAATAGATCCTTGTGAAATTTAGTTAATAATCACTGTTATCAGAGATGATTAAGGCTTAATTCACGAGGCTGATGGAGATTCCCCAATACATAGCAGTACTGGCAGCATACTTTCAAAATATTTCAGTTCACTGCAAGAAGAATTTCGCATTGGTTCGAGGCACTGCTAATAAAGTTGTTGATTGCAGCATTTCCGGGCAGTGAAACCACTCAGCAAGTTGCAGGGTTCCCCCCTCTCTTTTCCACCAACCCCTTAGGTCATATCTGATTTCCTCTTCCTGGTGTGTATTTGTAGTTGTGGGAAAAGTATTGAAAAATTCTTCTGCGTAACGTAAAACGTGTGTCATGAGTGCGTTACAAGAAATTGTGAGAGAGCAGTCAGATAAGACTGGTGGTGATAAGCTACATGTACCTGTAGGTGGTCAGGATGACATGTATTGTATTTGACCTTTCAGTTGTGACTGTGTTACTCATTTTGCCTGCTTGTGAGAGTTCTGTACATCCTGGAAAGATGTTTGAAGCTTGTTTGCACCATACACTGGTACCTTATTCGTTATCATCAAAAGTGATTCATCATGACCTTTACCTGCATCTAGCAGAGATTTTATTTCAGGCAGATGTTTAGGTCAATGTAATGGGAAGCAAGAAGTCCTCTTGACGGGATGAATCCTGCCATGTGTCCACATCAGCATCCTGCATCATCACCTGTGTGCAGCATGAATTTGCTGGTCGAAGTCGAAGTGCTATTGCCTAAATGCACAGTAAGACTGCTCAAAGTGCTTGACACTTTCAGCTGATTAGCTTTTTGCTTAGGCGTATTAATTTGCCTGAATCACTGAGCGTGCGACACAATTGGCATGCCACGCTTCCCCTGCTGTTCTCTTCATCTGCTGTGGCATGCACATCAGTGTTTCTACTCAGTGCTGCCCATTATGACCTTTTGGTCTGATTTTGTGCTTCCGTTGAACCCATTCATTACTTTCCAGCAAACACCAATGCAGTGGAAGTCCCCTCTAATACAGTGTAAACTCAAATCCGAACACAACACAATAAATCGTAGATGTAATAGTGAAAAGGATCAAAACTTATTTTGAGGAAAATCCGGGAAATATTAAAATAGTGCCCTTATGTTGTATGTGCGCTTGAATCGTGAATTCCTCAGTGCTCACCTCTACACCAAGCTATTGTAAAGAAAGCCCAGTGTGTGTAACCAATACGAGCGGAAATGTACATGTCGAAGGGATGAGAAAGCTTGTTGAATAAGACATGAAACCCGAGCATACGTACATGTGTACATAAATGTCCAAGGTGGTGTGCAGATAGGAAGTGTGGTTATCAGTATGTAGGAACATGTTTTCTAACAGTGACCAGAACACTGTTGCATGGGAATTAAGGTTGTTCTTCACTGTGGCAGTTTGGCTCTGTGTGGCCCCACACAGTCTGGTTTTAAAATATGAAAGGAAAAAGATAGGAAAAATAACTATTTTATAATTATTTGGATTGTGAAGAGGGAGAGTTATCTCCCTTTACCTATCCACAAGTTTTTTGGAAGCTTACAGTTGGTAGCTGTTTGTGGAATAACTGCCAAATGCTGGAATTCAACTGAAATTTCCTTCTGAACTAGGTACCATGCTGCAAAAGCACTTGATTGTGAGTGCCAGCAGTTTGCATACTTTCAGGTATTAGCCAGATCAGTGTTAATATATGTGTGTATTGATCAAATCTGCAGTATGTTATAAACATCATGTTGGTAGAAGGGATCATTTGACCAAGTGTTCAAAGCCCCCCCCCCCCCCAACCAGGTTACCAATAATCAATTTTATGTCCTTTTCTTTCTTTTGTAATTTTGAACTTTACATCTTGAATAGGTCTCCATTATACAACATTTCTGTGTATTAAGGGTTGTGTATGATGGTGAACTAGATTTTGTTGACCCCTGCATACAACAGCCTGATCAATACCTTCAGTATGTGACACAGGAGCTACTGGCATCAACACCCTCTTATTCACCTTCTCCCCATGTTAATACCCTTCATATGGGTCAGTCGAGTGTATTGATGTAAATCACAAGACTATGACAGATGGCTGTTTTTGGAAGTTAAATACTTTCACTGTGATGGTTGCAGCCCAGAATGGGCACCTATCAAATCCATGTTGATGCGTACTCACTTTTGTGAACGTAAATAGCCCATGTTAACTTCAGTATGTAAACATGCATGAGCTTATACCTTTCAGATGACCTAAAGTACAGTAGCAAGTGTTACATTAAAAATATAAACATCTGAAAGTAATGTATTCAGATAATAACGCCTGACATTTATGATGAAATTATCAAATATATGGTTTGTGAAATACGGAAATAACTCACCAATTGGAGGTCATGAATTATTACAAATGGAAGATTTAAATGTCTTTAATCAACGTTCTCTGAGAGCTTGGGTCCGTAACAAAACGTAAAGGCATACCGCTGTACATTTTTTCGGTACATTTTACTGTCACTACACGACATTGTGCATATATGCCAGGAATTGTCTCATTTGCCATGTCTTTTTTGGCTGGAATAGCAACGGAATTGCTCAGTCTGTGGTTAGAGCACTCTTGTCCGGGGTTTTCAAGTTTTGTTTATTATATGTTAGTGGGGAAAGAATGGATCACACAGCTGGTAAACTTAAATTCTGGACACCGTACTGTTAAATTTCACCAATGCGTCGTAGTTGAGATCAGGTGATGCCCAACAAATGGGTGTAAAAAACAGAATAACCCCTAGTTTTCATTAGGGTCTGTGTGACTATTGTATGGAAACCTTTTCCATAAGAATGATGCTGTGGTGACTAGTGTGTAGAACTCTTTCTTGCATGCCATGGGAAAATTTGGTAGGTGTGTTGGGCTGCCCCTTATGTGTGCATCAGAGTGTAATACAAAGCTGTTTTGAATAAGCTTAGTAAGATTCTGGTTTCCAGTATAAAGGTCCATTCATCTAATGTTTAAGTAGTAGGTTTGTAAATGATGTACATGTAATATGACCGTTTGCTACCTTTGTTGCCCTTATTACATGCTACAGAGGATAACATATGTTCACCATGCTGAGAGGCCGTTTCTAGGAAATTGATGGATTTTTCTGATGGTTTGAGAAAGCACTTTGGCTGGTTGATAAAGCCTGAACAATGCAACATTAGGAGGATCTCAGTATGCAATATACGTGGTAAAAAATACATGCATGAAATTGTTATCAAATCACTAAACCCAGCAGTGGCTGCCTTAGGGAAGTGGTTGTTGACCTACATATTAAGTTTGTCACAATGGTTTATACATGTATATGCCAGTTTTCAGTCATTTCTGGGTCTGAACTCCCTGTGCAGCCTATACAGCAGGCATGTCTGGGCATACTCCCTGTGCAGCCTATACAGCAGGCATGTCTGGGCATACTCCCTGTGCAGCCTATACAGCAGGCATTTCTGGGTCTGTACTCCCTGTACAACCTAAACAGCAGACATTTCTAGGTGTACTCCCAGCACAACCTATACAGTAGGTATTTCTGGGTCTACTTCCTCTGCAACCTATACAACAGAAATTTCTGGGTCTACTCCCTGTACAACCTATACAGCAGATAATTCTGGGTCTGTACTCTCTGTGCAATCCATACAGCAGGCATTTCTGGGTCTATGCTCCCTGTACAATCTATTGAGCAGAAATTTCTGGCTCTGTACAAGCTGTACTGCAAGATTTTCTGTGCCTACTTCCTCTACAACTTATACAGCAGATATTTCTGGGTCTGTGCAACGTATGCAGCAGGCATTTCTGGGTCTATGCTTCCTGTGCAATCTATTGAGCAGAAATTTCTGGCTCTGTACAAGCTGTAGTGCAGGCTTTTCTGTGCCTGCTTCCTCTACAACTTATACAGCAGATATTTCTGGCTCTGTACAATGTATACAGCAGGTATTTCTGGGTCTGATCCCTGTACAACCTGTACTAGAGGTGTTTCTGCATCTGCTCCCTGTACAACCTATACTGGAGGTGTTTCTGCGTCTGCTTCCTGTACAACCTGTACTAGAGATGTTTCTGCGTCTGCTCCCTGTACAACCTGTACTAGAGGTGTTTCTGCATCTGCTCCCTGTGCAACCTATACTGGAGGTGTTGCTGCGTCTGCTCCCTGTACAACCTGTACTGGAGGTATTTCAAGGTCTACTCCCTGTACAGCCTATACTAGAGGTATTTCTGGTACAGAAATATCCATACCCCATCATAAAATGGTCCTGTAATGATGAAATTGTCAGCATCAAGTGACTTGTCATTCCTTGGCTCTAAGTTCTGTAGGGCCACTCTGTACCAGCACATTGCACAAGTTGAAACCATTCTCCAGATGACTCACCTTCATCAGCTCGATGCCATTTGAACAATCTCGAATATGACATGAAAACGCCATTTGTGTTTCTGTGGTTTCAGTGTAAAGAACTGTAAGAAGAGGGTGAAAACGAAAAGTAGTCACTTAGATATTTATTACAGTGCAGTGCTGTAACTGGGACACGAAACAAAAAGGAAGCAAATATTCATTATATTCAAAGTATAAAACAGGCACCTGTATTTATTCCTGCAGGTAAAGGACATAGGATGTGTAATCATACATGTAAATATATACACTTTGCATCAGCGCCTTTATAATTACTAGTCCTAAGCAAAATTAACTATCTATAACAGTATGACAGGCTACATTTCCTGTCTCCTTTGTGTAAGAAGTTTTATTCTGTACATGGTTGTATTCTGTCTAGGTTTGTTACGACTCATTTTGTTTTACAACAGATTTGACTTTGCTTGGGAGAAGGTGTCGAACAGTGTAGTTTCACACAAGGCCAGTGTAATAAATCTGTCAAACAACGGAAATAGTACCTAGCCGCCCGTGTAGTAGGAAAAGTGCAAATGGTTCGTAAAAGCAGTGTTCGAAGTTGAATTTACATAAAGGCAGCTGCTTGGCGTAATCGCGTAATAGGTCTGCCCGTCTGACATATTCACCTCGTATTGATCAGTAGGCGAGAAATTATGCATAATATTAAGGGCTTTGTTCAGTTTGGACCAGGTCATTGAATGATAACAATACGACAACAGCCACATACACTGAAATGAAGGGCATTACTTGGACCGCCAGGGAAGGAGGTCACTTAGTGCTGTAGACGACTTCCTCCACATCTAGGCTAGCTAGAATGGACTAGGAAATCTCTGAGGGTATCCACTTTTACATGGAACTTTACTCTATAAACAAGCCAGACGGTTGAGGTTGTGTAGCTCTTATGTCTGCCCGACACCTCCTCTGTAGCCTGCTGTTGGGTTTTGTTCCCATCTTTCCATCTTTATTCTGCTGGGTTTTGTGGGGAATTGTCTGGCCGAGCGAGTACTATGTGTAACAGATTGAGGTTACCCAGTCCACTCCAGACTTGTGGTGTGAAATATTACCTAATCAATTAATTAATCTGCAGCGGTCAGATTAATTCAGCTGGCTTGGTTTTTTTGCCTCCTGTGGATGGTCTTTGTATAGCGACTCATGACTACATTGTATCCAGCCCTTTATGTGTTGGTAATCAATCCCTGGCTGGGGAATTAGTCCAGCTTTAGGCCTTTACTTTTCACACTCTGCTATCTTCTCCTACCTTTATTGGTATGTAGAATAACTACTACAATATGTAATGGCTTATAGCCTATAGGTTAGTCTTGGATATTGGACCAAAGGCAGTTGTATAGGTTAGCGATCTCTATACTGTTGGTGAGTCAGATTTTTCTAAGGGGTTATGCCAGAGGGAAGATATTAATACCTACCCGATGAACATGCATTCCAAAGTTTTCAAAGTATTGGAAACTTCATGCTTTGCATTGTAATTTCATGCATGTTGGCAGTATTTTGCAGCTAGCACTTTCTGAGGGAAAAAAAATAGTAAGTACACCAATAAAGCACTTGTTGGAATGAACATCAGAGTGATAATTTATGAGAGTTGAGTGACTTGGTGGCAGATGATCGAAATTCCACATGTACGACACGTTTGTTTAGACATTGCAATTCCCTAGATTTCAGTCTGTCTGCATTGGTTGATACGTGTAACGTGTTTGTCACAGCAGTTGTACATTGTTATATACAGTTCAAAAGAAACATTTTATAAAAATGAACTAAAGCTATTAATATTGTGTGGGTTTAGTTTAATTTGAAAGACATGCAGTTTACCAATGTCACTGAGACAGGTAATTGGGAAAAAATGATATTTGGACAATTTGTGGTCATGATTTGATCAGTCTGATGTAGGGAAACCGACTCAAGTATGGATGCAAATTTGGAATTGCACCCGGACGATATTCCCTTCTGTTTCCATGTCTTCCATGATGAGTACATATTAGTGATCCAGACGTTTTCAGTCCATCCTTAAGCATGGATTCAGCCGTGCCAAGCAGTGGCCAGTGTCAGTATGAGGTAGTATTACTGAACTATTGTCTCATTTATTCTGCATCCTTCTCATAAGTGCCATGTATCAGTTTCGGTCCTGCATGAAAGCGGTGGCACACCCATTTCTGCTTGGCTTGAAGTAGGTGAGTGAAGCATGCGTATCAGTTGCGCCAGGGTTTTTCCTCGAATTGCCGATGCACCTGTGATTGTGTGTTGTGTGTGGTGCCTGGTGGGTGTGATGTAAAGGCCAGCCCGCTAATCAATCAGTGGGCAGACCGGCATCTAACAGACAGTCAGGCTGTCCACATAGCCTGACCTGATCACTGCTAATAATGAGCAGTCATGAGAAGACCCGTGATAAGACTACCAGGCCTTCAACTCTGCCCTGAAAGGACACATGCAGTTCATCGCCGCCATTTGCACCATGCATGGCAACATCTCAATGGACAATAAAACTCGGCCTTCTCATCTGTAAGGTTGTGCAATACCATCATCCTGCTCTGGTGACCCAGCAACTAAAGGGCTTTGTTCATCCAGTAACACGATAGGTCCTATTAAGACAATTGTATGTACAGTAGTTAACTCCCTTGGGTTAAGACTTTGACGTCAAGGTTTCAATATTGCTGTTATTGGCATTTTCATGTTTAGCCCTTTCACCATAAAATAACATAGTTACTGATATCCTTAAATTATGTATTAAAGACATTGCAAGGAACAACTCCTTATTAATAAATTATTATTAGTATGCTGATTGTAGCATATCTGTGAGATTATTGAAAGTGTAATTTATTGGCCCATTTATAGGCTGTCAGTCTAGTTTTTTAAATAGTAAACATGAATAACATCAGTGTTTGACCAAAGGATCAGTGTAACACTTCTGATATAACTTGGGTATTAAATAGGCCTGGCTTTTCATCTTACAGCCAAACTTGGGTATAAGGCCATTTTTTTTTAGGGAGAATAGAATTTCCGATCATTCTCTGAGGATTTGTACATTTAAATTCACAGCAAGGTGATGTGTGTTTCATGCAATCAATCAAGCATATCATCAGTCATCCTATAATTCAGAGCATGATGGCAAAGGTGTCTGTGGGCTTACTTTATGGGTGATCTATGAGGGAGAAATACATGAGGCTTCGGTCTACCTTGCATCATCGCATTGTACATCAGAATTACTCGTGTCCATTACTGGCTTCCTGCATTCAGACCTGACTTTCTGGGGGTGGGGAATAGATGCCAGGGGTCAAGGGGTCCTTCCAGGGGCCTACAAGGCCCTAAGTGCACAAAGTAGTTCAACATAACCCCATGGGTAACTGGGGAATGAAGTGACCCCATATCCTCATCGATCAAATAATCAATCAAACGAGCCTTTGGGTATAGAATCCTGTATGATGGTGAAGTGATTTCTGATTTCGTTTTAAGCAGCTTAGCCATTGTTCTCATTATTAGTCAGCTCATCAATTAATTTCCAATCTCGTTTTGTCGTGTACGGTTTTAATTCTCCGGGTTTGTGCCGGTATTTGTCCTGACTGTTGCTATTGTTGGGTGGACATTAAGTCACTGATTACCCAGATCAGTCAGGACCTGTGCAGCCATCAAGCCCCTTACATTATTTATGGTCAGGCGGAATTATTTCTATCAGTGTGCAGAATTATGTATCATAGCACTAAATGTAGGCAATGATCCTTACGCAGCCGGTGTTGCCGGGTTTTTGTGTTTGGTGGTAAAGTGAGTCATTCTGAACATGTACTCATGCATGTTGGTTATGTTACACACTGTTATCTCTCAGGGAATGAAGGCAGTAGGTGCGCAAGCGTTTTTCTTTCTTGTTGGTTTGTGTTTTCTGGCACAGACATTGTTCCAGGGCAAGAAGCCACCCATTATAACTAAAATATGTGAAGCATGTATGCAGGGTTAAAGGCAAACTGGCATAGATTCTGTATTAATCATAAGGGGATTTGCAAACCAGTAGTCTGTCAGGTGTACTGTGAGAGGATTGGTAACATGACTGGTGTCTTCAACAAGGCATTCCAGTTAAGCAGCACCTTGAAGATGATGGCATTGAGACCAACCTGTTACGAGCAGGAACAATCAGGAGATGACCAAGATGATGTGGAAAGCTGTGTTAAACCCTAGGCACGCAGACAAGCAGCATATGTGGTTTGAGAAAGAAGACAAAAAAACAATTTTGAGTTGAAACACACAAGAACATCTTCGCACCATTTTCAACATGTTGGCTTTTTCTGTTATGGGTTATTTAACTTTTGGTCTATGGAATTTTGATAATGCCAACTGTTGGTGAATTGAGTGTGGCTCAGTGCAGTCAGCATTTCACAGTGGTGTCATATCGGACCCTTTTGTCTCTTGCCTTGGACCTGATAATTCGCCTATGTGCATGTGTGTTGTTTTTTTCCTGCGTTGTCTTTGGCGAAGCCATGATGGATGGCTCTTCTCTTCTTGCCGACTGCTGGCTGATTAAGCAGATGTCTGGACTGCTGCTGTGGAATGCAGGACAGCCGCATGCAGCAGCTTGTTGCCTTTTACACCAGTCACAATACCCTCAGCAAAGCTTGGGTTGGCTGTGTTGTTTTTTGGGGGTTTTTTTCATCATGGAAGCTCCATTTGTGGTCACCAAGCCGGTGGCTTAATCAACCATTATGTAAAGCCGCTCTGAGCTAGGGTGTCAATTACCCCCAACAAAGCCGCCCTGAATTTTTTTTTTTTTTTCTTTTCTTGCATGCTTGATCACAGAATAAAATTCTGGCATTGTGCGCATGAGTTTACAGGCATGGCTCTGTGCTTCGTGGGGTATTTCTGCCACGGGGATGAGGCGTTGGGTTCGAGTGAGTGAGGCTACAGGTCATTAAGATGCAGCTCCGCTAGGGTTTCAGCCAAACATTACACCCTCTCTATTGTTTTTTCGGACGCTGCCCTCCTCTGCTCGTGCCTGTCGAGACTGGGCCCTGACATGACGATTTCATTTTCTAAAGTAGTTTATCCCATGTATTTGTCTGCGTGCTGAAGAGGTTATTTGGCCGGGTTGAGATAAACATCTTCCCTCTGACCACAGGGGATGCTGGCCAAGTAGAGTCCGTCCACTCATGTTGTCCCTATATTACACTTCGGCACAATGGAAAAAAACAAGAAAAAAAAAGCGAAAGCTGGTTATAATGAAAATTGATTGTGGGCAGTGCATCAGTCTTACTACCTTGGCCAACTCCCAGCTCGACTCAACTAATGCCTGTCCTAGGGGATTGCCTCAGATTCTATTAGCTACACCGCGACTTGTCCAAACTACATTTCATAATGCGTTTTACGGGAAGGAAGTTTTTTTTTTCTGCAACAGGACTGTTGGATATCTGGTTATTCCCCTTCGTTATTTTCCTTGTTCCCTTGGCTATAACCCAGTTAAGCTGCGGCTGTGATTTCTGACCCAGTACTGGGCCCTGGGCAGAAATCTCGCCACAATTGCCCCAAGAAAATTGGGTAAAAATGTGTTTGGAGAAAGACTTGGTTGCATCTGGTCCTCTCACTTACCTTCACGAATACATGTCACTACTTCTTCCCTGAGCAGTTTGTTCTCTCCTTTCAAGGAAATACTTCAAGATAAAACCTAGGGCGAGAAAAGCAATCCATAAAATATTGAATAATTTATCTTCTGGCTTTAGTTAGCTCCTTACAATAGCTTAAGGTGCTTCACCAGCTGGAACCGTTGTCTCCAGGAGCTGTTAAAACTAATCTGGCCAAATCTCGCTCAACTGATCATACTTTTACAGGCCTTATCAGATAAAGGGTGTCGAGAAGAACCAGTTAAAGAGGATAATCTGGGAGTTACTTCCCTTGATGATAACTAGGTCTTCTCTCTAGATACAATAAGTAGAATGTGTATAACAAGATTTTAAGAGATGTGCTCAAAGGGCAGTGGGAGACAGATTTGTTTAGGTGATTACTTCACTATGGGAGCGAGTCTTGGTCAAGTGATTAAAGCGCTTATTCTTCAATGCTAGGACAGAAGATCTACGGGTTCAGTTCCAGCCTTGACAAGGGAATTTCCAATCTCTTGCTCTCTCTGTTTTTGGGGCCATGACAACAATAAGCAATAGATGATTTTTTATGACCATTTGTGCAATATTTGTTAAAGACCACTTACCTTCCTTACATATGGTTTGCATAGCTGTACATCATTATGTGAAAAAATCTGTCAGTGACTTCACAAAGGCCTGTGGTTTCAGCCTGGGCAGTTTGGTTTCCTCCACCCATAAAACCACCTAGTGAAAACTTCTTGAGTATGGCATGAAACAACAATCAAATAAACAGATAAGTGTTTCACTGTTGACAAAGGAAAACAGAACATAGAAGCTTACTGCAGTCTGCAGGTGAAAAGAGTGTTCTGCCCTTGGCATAATTAGGTCACAGGCTAGACAGAATGGCTGCGTTTCATGCTAATCAACAGAGCACGGTCAGATGTCAGTTTCCGCTGTTGTCACAGCTGTTAGTAAAAATACTTTGCCGAAATAAACATAATATTGTGCAACCTTTTTGGCAAACTTCCCTTAGAACATGTGCTGTCTTTCACTTTACCCCTGATTCACACAAAGGTGCAAAGGCAAACTTGAATGCGGCTGTATATTTGCACCCACACACCCTTAATAACTATGACCCTGGCCACAGAACCATGCCTGTTTTTCATGCTCCATTAAACCTGACCGTGTAACAGTGACATTTGTACTGAATAAACCATGAGTAAAATATGTTATGTAACTTATTTGTGTATCCAGTTAAACGACAGATGTATTAGGCCACCAGGCACAGATGTGACAAATGTGACATTTATATGAGGTGATGAAGTATTTTGTTTCAGGAAGCTAAAGTTACACAATCTAGACATTGGCAACACTTGTATAACGTTACTGTGTGTTTATATTTTGCAGACCAAGGTCACGATCAAGGTCAAGAGGCAGGTCTGAGCAAGAAAACCGACGAGACAGAAAAGGTCATTCGATCCACAATTGAGTCATGTGACAGCTGCAGGCCAATCAGATAACAGAATGTGTATGTCATTTGGGCAGATACTTATCGGTGCTCAGAGCGCCCAAAGGGATGTTACGTTTTCTCTGAAAACTCATCATAATAGGTTCCTGTTCCCAGGAATTTAACACACCACAACATTTGTTATTAAACACATTGCCACTTGTCAACACAGAGGGCCATTTGTTAACACATAACACCATTTAACACACAAGGCCATTTGTTAACACATAATGCCATTTGTTCTAAACACACAACCCCATTTCATGTAGTACATCAGTTCAGCTGAAGAACAAATCCACTGCACAGGAGTAGCAGCTTATAAACATAAATTAAGTTATATTCTGCTATGGTGATGTTGTAGTTTACAGATGATGTTTCTGTCATTGGTAGAGGAACAGCCATAATAGTCCTTGGAAAAGTTGTCATTCAAGGTATGGACGAGGAGTTCATACCAAAGATCTCCATAAAGTGGGTGAAATCCTTGTTCAATTTTACCGTTATTATGATTGGTGCATTAACTTTTCCATGACATCAAGTGTACTTGAATGAGTACTCTGCCCTAGTAGAGATTTAGTGAAAACATTTTCTCACGCTACATGTAAATATTTGTACATATTTTTCATTAGTTATCACAGTTTATTTTATGCTAAATGGCCAAAATACCGTTGTGGTTGTTTTGAGACAGCCTTTACAATGTCGTTCAGCATTATATTATAGCTGGGCAAAACACTGTCCTGATTGTCTGGGATCTGCCATGTTTTGCACATGTGCATGGTTACGGCATGAACTGTTTATGGAGCAAATAAAATACAAACATGCTTTCATATCTCTACTTCATATTCTTATTTGTGTTCAGATTTTTCAAATTCATCACATTTTACCATTTAAAAAGACTTTTTTTTTTTTACATAATGTATGCATCAGGACTACTTTCAGTTTTGTGACGAATAGAAATGAAATGAATAATTGCGTAGTTATTGGTGGGGACATGTCTTTCATATGTTACATATTATCAGAGCTATCACACTGATCCTTGTTTTCCATCACCTGCCAGCAAACAGAGCTCAGGGAAATACCCCTAACTGCACAGGTGCTTCAGAAACCTCCCGATGTAAAACTGAAGCCTACAAGAGCTGCCGGATTCAAATACTCAGTGTCACTGGGCTGGCCTTGGACCCATGATCTTGATGTTCTTATTGCCGTGGTGACGTCATTTTACCCCATGCCTCTGATGTCATTATGTCATTCTTTGGCAGAAATTGCCTGAAAAGATTACATTATCATAAAATAATGATAATAAAAATTGTGTCCATGGATCACACCTTTTTTTCAAATTAATTGGACAGGTGACAAGGAGGCAAGTGGTATTAGTCTTCATTTGTGAGCTGTCCTGCTTGATTAATTTTTTCACAAAAATTAGAACAGTATATCCTAGAGGTATCTGAAACATGGTGCCAAAGTCATTCAACGTATAATAATGGACAGATGTTTTAAATAAAAAATTTTTTCAAGACTGATAGGCTGAGATACGTGAATTTTGGTATTCTCACACGCTTATCTGCCAGTAGTGCATGACGTCACACTGGCGATAAGTTGTTCTATGCAGCAATCCACTGTGCTAATCACTCACCGATTTACGATGGGATTAGCTTTCGTGCTTTCCCATCGGACGCCTCCATGCAACGGAAATGGATAATTGCCATGCGACGCGACCATTTCAAATCAAAAAGGCATTCTAAATTATGCGCTAGCCAATATTAGGAGGCCTGTTTTGATCAGACTTAAACTAGTGTTTGGAAACCGAGAATGCCACAATTACGTCACGTATATTTAACACACTAGCGCCATTCGAGGGCATACAAGCGATGTGCGATGTGTTTTTCTTGGAATGTTTGAAGTTAAATATATTCCTATTTTCTGCTAGTAAAAATACTCATCATGCATTTTTTGTGTCTATCATTCTATTATATCACAGATATATTATTCAGTTAAGTAAAGTGAAAAACAGAACCTGGACAGTTCACATTTAATTAAATGCTGCAAGAAGAGGCTGATGTGCTTACATGCACATTCAACCAAATGGTGTGGAATTATGTTATAAACTGTTTATTTAATCCAACCTGCATTTCTCAATGCCATTTTGTGTACATAAAGTCAAACATCAAATCAGTGTTTGATCACACATCTGTCAAAAACAGAAAAAAGCCTGTCTGGAAAGTAGAAATTGACCAAACATTGACCAGTGGCAGCTATTTAGGGTTAAAGCTGTGAGTCATATGGAGGAAACGTTTTCCCCATGGAACCAAACCTTTTTTCTGTTCCATCGGCAGAATTAGGCTCAGAGTTAAAAGCCTTTAGTAGAGATAGTATCTGTGAGGCATTTTGACATGAAGAAGACGACCTTTATTCTGTGCAATGTCTTTGGAGAGAGAACCACTGTCTTGTGAACCTTTTAAAACCTGCTCAGCGTTATGTAGGCTATTTTCTTCCCTGTATATCTGAAACAATCATCACACTGACACCACAGTTCATCTTGTACTTGAATGTAAAAGAATTCTGCGTTTTAGTGTTAAAGTAAAGCATGTTTGCTTGTCAGAGGCAATTTTATTTTCCTGTGTTAATTTTGCCGGTACAATTTCATTTGCTCTGAAATGAATTTAACCTCAGCAAACATTGTTATTTGGTATCTTCAGTAACCTATATATAACATCAAATATATATTTATTTGATTTATGCTTTACGCGGTATTATTCATTGCAACTGAAGTTGGCAAGAAGGAAATAAAATTACGTGTTCATTTCAAGTTCTCGTGTCAATGTATACATGTAGTTGACTTTAACATCTCTGTACTTGGGGCGATTAGTGTCTTCCTACAGACATCTCTTCACAAGACGATGTAACTCTTTAGTTTCTTGTAACTTCTTTTAGAACACATCACGACAGTAGCGAAGTTATACTTACCAAGATGTCGTTCCTGCAAAAGTAACGAGAGAATTGGTACACAACATTCCTGAAATTATTAGTGTCTGTCTGACCAAGCGGTATGAACTCAAGTACCGGAAAGGTACACAGCGCTTGTTTTTGTCCACTTGCATTGAATGTATTGGCTCCTCTTCTCCCCACTCTCTACTTTGACAGAGCTTAGTAATTGTATTTTCTTGTAACTTCTTGTTAAATGGCTTTGTCTGGGTTACATGTCAAATAATACAAGGCAACATGTTTTACGAAAAATGTTACGAAGTTTTTCTGAATGTTTTCCCTATGGTCCAGACATTTGAAGACAGTTGTATATTTGAGATTGTCATATATCGATGAACTCTTGACGATGAACTGGAGCCAGGTGTCAAAAATTTTATTGGTTTCAAAAAAATACTTTCTGTATTTTTTGTTTTGTAGACCCCAGCCGGGACAAGAATTGAGATTGCCTACTCTTTATTAGGCCCAGTTGTATTTTGTTGTCCTCTTTGAACTATAAATGTAAGCATCGAAAATTGCGCCTGTCTGCAAATAAATCACACCATTGATATAAACGTGAATCCAAAGATATGTATTACTGTAATTTTTGGTCAATAAAAACACGTTAAAATATACTTCCGCCTAGTGTTTGTGTGAGTTCACTCCGTCTGCATGCTCCTTTATACAGAAAGTTGGTGTAGAGGAGGATATTGGAGAAAATTTGAGTTTGTATTATGGCAGTAGCAGGACACTATCATATTTTATGAGTAATGTCAAGAAATAATAAATTATGAGGAAAGTGCGGATGAATCCTACATTACTGAATGTGCAATCACTACACAGTATCTGATGTGTTCAAGACAAGAGTACTCAAAAAATCATTACAAAAAAGTAATTAAAAATGTCATTAGAAACACCTGAAAATTCCTTTTTTTTTAATTTCCCTGACTGGAATTAAAAAGTATTTAAATACTTTAAGTCTTGGAGACTCTTATACACCATATTGCTAATGTTCGCTGCTTGGGAGGGGAGAGGGGGCAGATTCTATTTAGCAACGCTTTTGAAACATTTAAAACAAAGTATGGACAAAGAAGTTGAAATTTTAATTCCTTCGTCTTAAGACGACTTGCTAAGTGTTTCCATTTTTGTTGAGGATTTCATTCACTTTTGAAATGTAGGCTTAGGTGGAAACTCAATGCATGGTTAAGCGGAATCGGTCCCTGTTTCCTATGTATACCTATAGGACACCTTCCACATGCACCCCGCCATGCATATATGGTCATCCGTGACCCAGACACCATCCATCCAAATACCACGGATACCGCCTTCCACATAACCGCCGCCATCCATATACGGTAACCCATGATCCAGACACCAGCCAGCCACATACCACAGGTACCGCCTTCTACATGAACGCCGCCATGCGTATAAGGTCATCCATGATCCAGCCATCCACATGCCGATATCCAGGTACCGTCGACCAGTTACCGCCATCCATGTGCTGCTATGATCTCAATGAATTCATATTGAAATGTCGACTTATATCGTAGCCGTTGGAATACGGCTTCTTTGTAAATTTAGCTTCGTTAGGGTTTTATTTTAACTGTTCGCGAAAATGATTAAATAGCAGCAAACTTCTACTGACTCTTATAAAATCATGGAAATGGGTATCAAGTCCAGGAATTTCCTATTGGGATTGTCATAGGCCTAATACAAATTAAGGGGTACAGATAGGCTTGGCGAGTGCTTTTCACTTTCAGTTCGTTTCTTATGCAGATGTTCTAGCCGTCATTATTATATAGGAATTGCAAGACGGATTTCCAACTAGGGAGTGGAAGTCGTGTGTCTTGGATTGAACTTGTGTAAGTAGGGTACCACGACATATTGCCGTTTCATTCATCTCTGTCAAGAGTGACACACGGGATTTGGAGGAGGAATTCGGTTTTTGTGCCCCCGTGGCTCAGTCATTACAAAGCGTTGGTCTCGTCAGCGTCGATATGATCTCTCTGACTGCGTCGGTCGCAAGCTCGAACCCAGTTCACGCTGCTTTGGCTATGGCTTTTAGTTCAATTACCTGACTAAGGCCTGTAATTACTCCACGCTTTCCAGTTTCCTCCACCCATTAACTACTCCCTCCACAACAGACTATTCTAACCTATTAAATCGACCCAAGGCTATAGAGGACCTTTACCCCGGGATAATAACCCATAAACCTACATTCTTGTCTATATGGCCTTAAACATCAACGAAATAGATCATTTAAAAAATTAGCATTTATAGGACGTGTGGGCGACCCAAAGAAGCCAGCGGCAATGTGGACATGTATTGGAGTTTTCAATGATAAGATATGCACGTGTTTCCCCGAGGCCGGTTGAAACCTTGGCTGGTGTGCTCCATTTAAGGTGGCGTTGTCAGGAGTGCTGGAGATTCAGATGTTTCGATGGTTTATCATCAGTAATACGATCAGAAATTTCCTACCAACTTCCATCAAGCGAATGGAGTAATCCTCAGAGCACTGGAATTACAAACCAATCAGACAAGCAACTCTTGAAAGGACCCCAAAAAAGGACATTATTTGTCGTGTCTGTGATGAGCGAAAAGAATACGTAGCCGTAATTATATATAGAAATAGAAATGTGCACATATTCTATCAAAATGGCCGGAATAGAGCTTCGGGACATCCCTCCATCCGTTGATAATAATTCGCTAGTTCTAATAATCTATTAGTTTTACTCCTTTATACTTAATAACAATCGATGTACCACGGAAGCAGATGGAAACTGGTAATTCGTCGGAAGTCATCTGATTTTTGCCTAAGTGCGTCCCCTCTCTTGTCTGGCCTGCAGCTATTTGGCCGACTCTCTAGCGATGAATCATGTCGGAATAATTTTACAAATTTGCCAGTAGAACATTCGCTCGGCTGGTGATTAAAAGTGCTAATCCTTACTGGTTATGTGTGACCATTTGCCTACAATCGCACTATCGTCGCTGCTCTGGATGTAGTTTTCGAGCACTGTCCATGTTGTAGTCTTTTGTTAATGTACCGTCTGGGTTTCATTCGATTATGCTTAATGACGTTCGTAAGAGTATTTCTGGCATTTATACCTGGGGGTAACTCCAGATACTGAATTTAAGAAATCCGGGCGATACAGTAACCTAACAAACCCCTGATCTAACCAGCTCTGTAACGTAACAAATCCCTCGCCTGTACAACTATAGGTAACCTAGCAAATCTCTGACCTAACTAGCTATAGGTAGCCTAACAAACCCCTCCTCTGGTCAAGTAACTAAACTAACAAATTCCTTGCCAAACCAGCTAGGTAATTTTAAAAAAACCCTCGCCTAACCAGATATAGGTAACCTAACAAGCCCCTCGCCTAACCAGCTAGGTAACCTAAATAAACAAATAAGTAATTTGCCCTGACTGACTTACAATTATTCGCTTCTTTCCTTCTTTTATTCTCCTTACTTGCTTTTATTTACATTCTTTTCTTTATTTTTTTTTATTTTTTTCTCTTTTAATATATCAGTTGGTAAATTAATTTTAAAAAAAATATGGCTCAATTCAAAGAGAAATCAATTTTACTACTCAAGAGATATAAGCAACTCCGTGCATTTCTTAATACTACGCTGTGGTAATACGCGGTGGCATATCCGAAATTCTAACCAATGGCCAGGTTATTTTCTATAGCCCGAGGGTGATGTCATTAAACAATATTATCCTCCAGTCGAGATAAACTGAAAAAAGCTATTACTTTTGAAAAGCCAGTTTCCCGAATTGGCCAGGAAATACTTCAAGTGGTATGAAAAAAATGCACCCACATCCAGTTTGGATTTATTCGTTGAAATGGAGTTACGCAAATGTTGAACAAACTGAAAAAAGGATAAAATCTATACAGAAAGGGTGTAGAACTTTAGTTGTGTCTGCCCAGAGCCGGAGGTCTCTTATTCGGGAGAATAAATCCCCATGTGCTATATCGACGTATAGTCGCACCGCTGCTTCAGCCTGTCGGGCAAAACTTTAATCCTAAGCAAGGTTTAGGAGTAGCTTTTCTTAAAAAATGAAAAACACCATGCACTTCATATCAATATTCCGAAGCCATTAATCTCGTGTCTGATTTCCATCTGGCGATTCTCAGCGAGTAAGTTAAATGGTATAGCGCCCTGCTTGTCGTCATGTTACTTTACAAACTCCCGTTAATGATATTACTCGCTGCCGTAAATGGACACAGCAAATTGGACAAATGAAGAAGGATAGGTTCCGGGTTAGCGATTGTCACAGATGTAACAATATTTGCTTTGCTAGAAAATGTCATCAACTTGGACGATTTTTTTTTTAATTTGGTGAAATACAACAATATTTTTTGGCACGATGTCTGGTACCAGATATATGTGAAGAAAATCTCGGTTCTCATGTGTATAAATGGCCCTGCAATGCACGTTAAAAAGCGTGGCTTGCTAGCCTTCATGAGAACAAGAACCTGTGAGGAAACCACATTAGATATGCAAGCATATATACCTTCAACAAAGTTCCGACAAACTTCACTGTCTTTTACTTTGTCTTTGCCCGTTATAATCTCGGAGCTGACGACTCATAAGCCCATCGCGTATATAGAAGTAGTATAATTCCACAACCCAATCATCTTGCCCTCCCAATATCGCGAAGCATGGTGACTTTGCTTCCCAGGCTACTTCGCATTAATCGCTCGTTCTGTATCTCTCTAACACCGATTTCAATCGTAGCATCGTATAGCTGGGCTTCGCATCTTTATCAGGTGATGCTGCAATAATACAATTCTGCGATAATAGATTTATCCGGTTTTCGCACTGCTGATAATCGTCGTTTACCATATAGGGCCCAGGGTGGGACTTCGACTTTTCGTGTATGACGTACTGAACTTGAAGCGCTCGGCTGTGGCGACTAACAGACAAAGATGTCTTTTCGCGGATCGCCACAGCGGTCAGTGAAGAAATTAAAACTTTTTGATCGAAAAGATTTTGTCATTTGAGATATTGTATTTAAATCAAGAATTAATGAAGAATTCTACCCGATAGATTGCTATGTAATATTTTGGAATTTGAACTCTGATCAGTAGACATTATTTGTCCAGCCTCACTGTTTGCCTTAACTTGTCGTTTCTTAACGTTCTTTAAAGACCGCTTGTTTTCCACAGGTATGTGTAGTTAAAAAAACAGTCAAATAAATACAAAGTACATGTAATAAACAAATAAAAAATGTATATTTGTCGTCTGTGTAAATAAATTAAAGTAAAACCTCACGAGTTATTATTAATGATCCCGTTGTCCACCAAGCATCGCACTGTGTCAACCTCATGCTTTCATCCACCCCCTCTCTGAACTTCTTGGCACAGTTTCTGTGAGAACTATATATAGGCTTGGGCAGTCTTGGGTTAAATCCCTAGAAGAACGGTTCTGCTATTCAAATACATAAACTCGACCTTGTCACTACTTAACTGTTGTGTTAAGATAGCAACAGAAAGTAAATTTTAAAAAATACAAATAAGCGTAAAAAATGAAATGAATAAAACGCATGCAATCTGAATTGATTTCAGCACCATATTTAGTGCAGATCTCGTGGTTCCAGATTAAACTGGTTCTTTCAAACAGTGACGGAAGTTTTTCAACCGATATTTAATAGGATTGTCACATGCATACCAGACGTTATTATGTTACTTAATATTCCATCTAAACTCTGGTTTCACGTACAATCTCATCTTATTCACCGTTCCGTTGCTTGATCTGTCCGCTTGAGAGTACCTCTGTCTAACGTCATTATCAATTAAACCCTCTGACAATTGTATTGCAGCAGGGGTAGCTTTAAATGAAGAAATCAGCCTGAAAAATGAAAACGGATCGCCGCTAGCTTCATTCTTCCAGTTCTCTCACCAATATTTGCAGCAACAGATAATTGTGTAATCTCTCGTACATCAAGATGATTATCCACCTTTTGTAAAACACTGCTCTAAGGAGAAAAAGGCGAAAACGGACTTTTCTTTTAATGGTGCTCCTTTCTTTAATTTCATTTCAATGAATTCTTACGTTCTTTGGCAGTTGTTAAACGCCTCACTTGTCAACATTCCACCTGTGCAACTAAGCCCAAATTTAACTGGTCAGGAAAACTCCACGGCGCCCGGAAGCAACTCACTGACCAGGAACACGAATCCCGTGAAGAAGATAGCCTAGAGCTGCCTTGATTCTACACAGCGATGAGAAAGTCGTGAGAGGATTTCAAATGCTACAGGTCTCCCTGTCCTCTGGTGAAAGGAAACGCCGACACGATTCAGCTGTATAAACACCTATATGGTCTTTGAGGTAAGCTTAAGCTGTGAGCCTTTCCGGCTGAACCTTTACCTTTGAAGGGGAATTGGTCGAGGAAAGCTATGAAATCAAGCATATTAGAAGCTGATGGAATATTTTCAAGCTTATATCGTCATTTAAACTATCCAAAGCACATCTCAGTTGGTTATGAACTAGGATGAATCCATTAATTCAGTCACTTTCCTCTCTAGTAATTCCCACCTTTATGCAGGTGTAGAGCGTTTTCTGTTATATACCCACTGTATTTGGTCGTTTACACTCAACCAGCTATGAGGAATACATATTACATATATATTTTACTGATCTTCCACGAGTACCTCGTGAAGCACGGAAGGGAATGGGGGAGCTGTCCGTCCGTCTGTCTGTTAGTACTCCAGTCTGTCAGATCGTGAAACATGCAACAGTTTTTCGCACACTTCGAATATTTTTTAATGATTCATTTCAGTGACCTGAAACCTGGGACACAGTTTTAACATGGCGACTTACACATTGGGCAATTTGATCCATTTTCGATCCTATTTTGGACTTCTTCTAACCTTTTCATCATATAGGGTTAATGATTCGTCATCCTTAATTATAAATTGATACGACAACATGTCGGCGATCAGTCCGTTTTTGACAATATGGTGATCGTTGTCATTTTGTTGTGAACTATGACATGCCCAAGATTCTAACAGTTAAAGTGCGTAGGCGACACACATTGTAAAAACAGTGCTTCCAGAATGCTTGCCCAATTTGTTTTTACGCCGTGTTCAGGATTAAAGTTTGCTCATAACGGTAGCTGTCACATCGCCACACGCATGCATGCCGCCATAAGCTGGATTCCAGGGGCGTGTTTTACGTAACAGTCGCAATTTGCGCCTGACGTAACTTCAATGACAAACTATACAGATAAGAGTTGCGTCACCTTGGTATATGCCTTTGACACAGTCATGCGACCACTTTGTTAAACGGTCCCCAGAGCACGATGTCATGGATTATAGGCTATATTGTCAAGAGTAAATCGTCTTATACGTTTCTTCCTAATGTAGGACACTTAATGATGTATATTGTTATGCACTAAAGGTCTGTTTGATAAGAATTGTTGCCTGCTCTTGGCTTGCTACTCGCTTGCTTCACACAAAATTAGCGGTATGAAACGAGGTTAAGGAGTCCACCAGATAATGCCTCACCCCGGACCTCGCTACATTTTGCAGGGTGTGACAAGTTAGACCTTAATGTCGCGGAAAACCAATAGATACTCAAATAGAAACCAATAGTTTATAGATACTCCCCAAAATCAATTTCACTACTTATCCTTTATTCACGGCCGTGTCCTCAGGAATCAATTCATCTATATATCAAAGTTGCAAGACATGCCAAACCGCTGTTTGATGTTGCAATCCAGTAACCAATACTGTCATACATAACGACGTGCGGGGTGCCCTTCATCCATCTCTCATTTAGTTCCTGTCCTTTAAAATGACCTTTTACGTGCTCTTCACACTGAATACAGCTTAGTTTGTAACCTGGCTTATGTTGAATGTGATGTTTGGCATCCGGAAAAACTAATTTGATCCAAAGGCCAATATAAGGACGATATACATTGAAAAACGTGTACTTAAATGGTGTATACTTCAATTTACATCGCGTATATACAGCTCTTCGACGAATATGGACAAAAATTTCTATGTTCCTTCAAACCATACAAGTATGTGCTTATATGGAAATTTCCTTAGACGGCCATTTTGAGAGGCTACATACGAGTAAATGTAGAGGTTGCGTGTTGAGTGAGTTCATTATCAGTCTGTACCTGCTGTAACATTGCAGAACTGGAAGCCGGGATGCAGATAATGCCGACATGGTGGAACCCTGGCTAGTACACAGCTGCCCAGCGCCTTGCATTCCTGAGCTGACCGGTCACCCGCCCACAACACCGAAAAATCAATAGTTAAAATGAAGAATGTGGAAATGAAATCGCGAACGTGAGGCCGGCATTCCTGGAAAACCATATAAGGTAGTGCTACGTGGGCGTAAACTACTCTTGGAGGGTGGAATGACTTGACCTACTAGCATAGATTTTATCCGATGTTAAATACCACGCCACCCCCCACCCCCCCACATCCCACCCTAAAAAATACCAAACAGTATGGAGTGTTCATTTTTCCAGAGCTGCTGAAAAAGTTCCACCAGTCTGATGAAGACATGGATCATTGTTAACTGTTGTCGCTTAGAGCAAATTTCCGCCACTGATTCGTGGGCTGTATTGGGTAAAATGCCTCGTTTGTATTTTCTTCCTTTTTTATGTTCACATAAATACGGCAAAACTGGGATGAAGGTCATCAAGTGTCTCTTGTAGCCGCACAAGAACAAACATATCGCTTTGCATACAACACCACTCTGTCTATTGTCATTTGTGTGTTATCAGCCGAAAGGATGTTGAAATCTGGTGACAGCAAGACACTAGCTATCAACATAAACAGACACGCATGCTCGTCTTTTCTGTATCCCAGTGTGCGTCTCGTCTGACTTGATTGTGGTTTAAACCCATTCTGAAGAATTTTTTACTTATACACTGGAGGTCAGTCTCAAACGGCCGAGCGCGTATTGTCACTATAAGGCTCCACAGGCGGTGAGGGCGAAGGGAAATCTACAAATTCCCTGTCCACTCCCGGGTCTGAACCTGCACCTCTGTTCTGCCATGTTTTCGTGTGAAGCTACTAGTCTATGGTATATCAGGCTATTAGTTTGTCTCCAGCTCTCGGTGGCTGTTGACCATTGTCAGAAAGTCTTCGGATACTCAACCAATTGCGACAGTTTCCTCAACCCATTAATCAGGTGGTCATCCTGTACAGGAAATATTTGTAAATACGGTGTAAAATGCCAACCAATTAAGAAAGTGATCACTCAGAATAGAAAGGAGACTTGCAACCAAGGATAACTCAAGTGTGTAAATGGGAAACGTTTCGCACCTAATGCAATTCGAATCAAAACTGTGAGCTGTATTCTTTTGTTCTGTTGACGAATTGTGAGCTAACCGGTAAGGTACTTTTACACCTAATGCAGTTCGGCTCAAAACTGTGTATTCTGTTGTTCCTTCGTTGCTTGACGATGACGAATTGTATGCAGACTTGTAATGTGCCTTTCGCAACGAATGCATTTCGGGTCAAAACTGTGGATTCCGCATTGTTCTCTACTCATTTAAACGGCACGTCTTGTTGTGTAGATGCGACAGCTCTCTATATTACGTGAACCAGAAGAATATGACCAGGGCATAGACGGATTTCAATATAATATTCATTCTCTATTCGTTAGCTAGGATTTCAGAATTGTGAACAAAAATGAACAGTCTTTTATTTGCTCATTCAGGATATAACTCAGAAGATAAGGATTTTAACTCTAGATGGCACCACTTCTATTAACGTCTAGATTTCTTACGTAATAAAGCCGTGGATATGACCAAAAAGGATAGTTCCGACGAATGTAATTATTAATTATGGTATAGAACAAAACGGTACCATTTCCAAGATGTTAGATAACCCGAATAATGGGTCACATATATCGTCTACAAAGTACACGTTTCCACGGTTATCAAAAGCAGTTGATTGATTTGGTGTATAGCGCTGGACTCAAGAGTTTTGTGTGTTTTTCTTACAGATAAACGGTCAGGACTGGAAACGAATAGATATACCTTGCAAGCATCAGGACTGTCAGCAGCCGTAAAACACAACCAGAGCTGGATTCGAACACGCGACTCTCACGGAGCGATGGCCTGATGTGGTTGCAGCAAGGCTGCAAGTAACCATATGTGTCAGCGAGTCCCAGGTTGTCAGTTTGGATGCACACTGATGTCATGCAGCTGAGTAATATGTGAACTAGATCCCACGCTCTGCATCGTAAGGTGTGTCCCAGGAGAAACTTGCGGCGATTTACAGCTCTCTGACTGAGATTTTTTTAAAGAAAATGACGTCCCAGAGCGTTCAGTAACTGTGTAACCATGCACCGCCAACAGACAACTTACCACATTTTCGACTAGATTAAATTTTGCAGCGATACCGAGAAACGCACTGCAACAACACATGGTGTATTTGTGCACCAAAAACTTTCTGTCAAAGTGAGTTACAGTGCATATTTGTTCAGTAATTTTTGTGTGTTTATATACTCCACACATTTGTCATGAAATAAAGTAAAAACATAAATGTAGATTTCGTACAGTTCTAATCAACAGTCGCTTTGTTTCAGGTTTCGTGTATTTGACGACGCAGTTTCTATGCAAATATAGGTATAAAGTATTTATACACGTAAATCACAAGTTGAAATGTCTTCAAAATGTGCAGAGACAAAGAAACCATGTACACTCACCAAATTTCAACCTGGAATTAAGAATCATATGTAGGTGTCCTTGCTGGAAGATAATCGCTGAGAGGGATCAAAAGTGAAGATTTACCCAGGGTTTTACAATGCAAATAGCTCTGTAGGGTATTAGGTCTTTTTTAATGCTGTTCCCAGATTCTTTAGAGCATCCATGAACACAGGAGAACGCTCTCCTCGGACAGATGACCGCTTTTTATGATGAGAATAACCTGACTCTGGATAGTCACCTCGTCCTGATGATTTTCTCCACTGAGCCAAATCATCGCCTATCATCGTTGAACTGTCATGGGGAATATTGCACAGGAACAGGGTATATTGCACTTTATGTTACATATTTTTAAAATCCAAAACGGTGCATGCAATTTGAACAGACACACATGTATTTATATAGCTGCTTCCGGCATGGCCCATCTGCATACATCGTTCCATTTGGCACAAAAACAATGATTTTCATGAATTTTACAAGCCATGCACGTGTTTCACTGGTCCATTGATTTCATGGTTTTGACGAGCAAGAAGTTCTGTTTTTACTTATTCACTTTTGTCAGATATCGATTCGAACGCGCGAAGTCTATGCCTAGGAATGTGCCTAGTCTATCTGTCACCTGGTTTTCTCTGTCTAGTTAGCTGCAAATAAAATCTCGAGTTAAATAAAGTATAATTGTTGGTGGAGAATATTGCCAAATCTTATCCCAGTTCAAGTTATCTCAATATCTTTTTCTTAGCTGTTGTAAGATTGAGGCTGCTTCATAAGGAGATAAGAGTTTTACGCCGTACATAAGAATATTATGACAGCAATTCAGACGATAATGAAAATTTCAGCAACGCCTTGATGTCATGCACGGGTTCATAATGGAGAAGTAAGTCATATTCATTTGTTTGTGTCTTTGATTGGTGTTTTACGCCACACTCCAAACTATTTCACTGAATTAAGTTATGTAGATAGGTACTTGTGTACCTGAAAGGTTCTTTCAAAGTATAACCCCAAAACTAACCTCCGCAGACATTCCGGAATTCGAAGGTAGCATTCGACAGTTATATCCATTAGTCTTTTTTTTTCTTCGAGAAACTTCGTCCTATTCGGGTCTGTCCGGATCAAATTACCAAGCCCACCACATCTGCCGTTACTCCATATCTGGATCTGAAAGCTTGCATCTGACTGGCCATTTCGCTTACCTTATTCTAGTGACTGCCGAGGTGATTACCGATCGAGGTCATTAGGGAGATGGTTTAACACCTAATACGGCAACCATGACTTAATGTTATATACGTATAAACTTCAGTTAATAATTTCAAACTCTTACGAGCGTAAATAGCCGATAAGAATGGCTCCACAGGAACTTCCACGCTTACAAGTCGTTAAGGCTCAGAGGGTTACTAGCCCGCATCCTGATGCACAGGTTGTGCAATATGTACTCGCAACGGAAATAGTTATTTAAGTGAATATGTTTATAGTTTGAACTTATCTAAAACAATGAATTCCCGCGTGTTCTAATGCAGCAGAACCCTAAACATGGCGAAAAGATCTTTAGAACGACGTAATCCAAGGAAACCTTAAATGGTATCATTATGCGTCTAAATTATCTAAACTTAAAAACAAAATTCTCGAGGGTTCAGTTTCGGCGCATGCCCAAAACTTTAGTACTGTTCAACATGTTCTGACTGTATCTCATATCTCATGTCTTAGGCATGGCGATTCACTGAGGCTATATGCATTGTAAATGTATATGTTGGCAGTCATTTTGGTTCAATGTATCCGATGCATTACAACTGGCACATTGCACAAGGTCAAAGTATATGTAAAGCTTACACCATGCTCTTTTAGAACCTCCCTTAATGACACGAATATCCCAAAATTTTATTCGAAGGAAAGGCACCGAATGGGCACAAGGCTCCCTTGCCAAAGACGGTAATCTCATGATGGAGATTTATGCTGGAAATGATTTTTAAGATGCGGATATTTTCGACGTATTTGTTTACAGTCCCTGGCTGACACCAAATTCATGACTGACAGGAATCATGCAAAATGCTTTTGAGCAAAGATGCAGAGGTTCCAGTCGACTTGGGAACAGTGGCACGACTTTATTTCGAGGCAGCTTAACATTGTTTGCCACGTAACCGTTGTTGTTATAACGCTGTGCTCACTATTACTGATAGCCTGTCTGGCTGGTGCGTGGATATAAATCTGGAAGAGATAGAATTTGCTGGGCGAAGAGATAGAGCCAAGCATGTGAACACGTTTGTGACACTATTTCATCGTTACAATGAATATCACAAGAAATACAATTTGCCATTGTCTCCAAACATGAATACATGCACACATGTCAGCACTACCTGAATGATGACAGGAAATTCTGCCATTATAGATATCGAATATAAGAATATTCAAGACTTCAACGGAACAAATCATCATTAGATATAATGGCATCGGTCAAAGGAGCACCCACAACTTGAATGGAACGAATCCTGTCTTTAGATATCTGAGGGCTCAACGGAACATTCACGACATGATGTGGGACAAATTCTATCAGTAGCTAACTGAGAGGTCAAAAGGGCACCCACGACTTGAATGGAACGAGTCCTGTCTTTATATGTCTGAGTGGTCAAAAGAACATTCATGACTTGAATCGGACAAATCCTGTCTTTATATGTCTGAGTGGTCAAAAGAACATTCACGACTTGAATGGGCCAAATCCTGTCATTGAATATTCCAACGTCATCCGAACATTCAAGACATTGAAAGGAATGGGTCTTTCTCCAACTGTCCATCAAGGCATCCATATCATGCACATCAACTGTAAATTAAAGGTCAATTGTTCTCTAATGACGAAATGCAATATTTGCCATCTGTGTCATATTTCATTAGATAGATGAATCTATACGCTTACCATCAGTGGAATTTTACACATACATTTTGCAATCACAGCACAGGCATTACATCAACCTGGAATTGTAATTATAAACTGTTCATCATGCATATTAAAGTTAAATGAATCACAAGTCTCTGCCTGCTACATATTCTCAACCCGTGTATCAAATATATCTTTGATGAAAATGTATAAACGTGGATTTGAGTGTTCCCCCGCTTTTACACATGTGATCTCCGTAACAATAAGTTGTCGGTAACACTCACGTGGGCGTTTAAGCGATTTAACTTTCCGTTTTAGCGAGGGCCTCCGTGGCCGAGGTAGCTAGGGACGTTGTGACCCTGTCCGTTTCACCAATGAGATAGCTATACGAATTCAGCTCATGTTGGCTTCCTCGTCAGTAACATACTAAAGGCTAAGCGGAAATACTCCGTTGTGAGAGTCCATAAAGTGACCGTCGTCGTATAAGTGAAAATATTTGAAATATGGTGTCAAACAACAATCAAATGTATAAATAAACCGAAACACGAAACCTCATTCCAGATATTTACAGTATAGGAAGTCAGCAAAGTATTGTGTGCAAGGCCCTGTGTGGAAGTAAATGCACAGCCACACATAGGCCCTAAGCTTTACTTAATCTCAACAAGAGACGTTGGATAATTGTGGACCAAGTTTCACGTGTACAGAGAACCAGGGATTCCGGATGTAATGTAACCTATAGTATTGATCTGCTCATTTGCTGTAGCTTTCTTTGAGTTCTACATATCCCTCTAAACCCACATCTCCTGTAACGTCAGTAGAATCTCGGGCGTCTGTAGGCTTACGTCGAACGTCACTTACGTCGAATGTCACTTACGATGTGTAATCTATAGGCCTATAGCCAAGACGATTAATGGCCGTCTTCTCCAAGTTGCTGATGTGAAGTACCAGTTCTTTGAATGGCTGGTGTCTCTGTGCTTAAAAAATACCTTAAATTATCTCTATTTTGAATTGTCATGTGAGTGTGTGTGGCCGATAATAATTTTGAAAGCATTGGAGTTAAGAGCGTGTATCTCTCAGCGCCCCCGAATCTCTCGTTTGGCGAGAAAATCCGCTTCGGCAATGGAACTGGTATGAAATAACACCCATTTTCATTTCATATCTGTTTCGATAACGGTAAAACATGGTCGTTGATGTCATTTTATGTCGGCACAAACATTGTTAGGATTCTACCGATCGCTACCCCAGTGCCGATCTGTTTTCATTTGTTCAATTTGGGTCGTCTATTTTCCCTGGAAACGTAATGTCAATAGCACTGTGTTACTGAGACAAATTATCCGTGTGTGTTAGGCGTTGACAATGGAAAGGACTCACTACCGAGCAGATGAAACCAAAATCCACTTTGCTCTCATAAAATAGTTATAGGAAAAGCATAGAGCAGACTTGATGCTTTCTGAAAGTCGAGTTTCACTGAATAATCTGGTCATTCTGCTAATATTTTGACATGCATACACGCTTATAAATTTATATTCGGATCTTTTTTTTCTATTTTTTTAATTCCATTTTCCACAAAAAATATTTCAACTTCATATGCCAGGCATAAACAACCGTATTTCAAATATTTATTTATTTATGTATTTGATTGGTGTTTTACGCCGTGGTCAAGAATATTTTACTTACACGACGGCGGCCAGCATTATGGTGGGAGGAAACCGGGCAGAGCCCAGGGGAAACTCACGAACACCCGCAGATTGCTGGTGGACCTTCCTGCCTATGGCCGGAGAGGAAGTCAGCATGAGCTGGAGTTGAACTCACAGCGACCGCATTGGTGGGAGGTTTCTGGATCATTACGCTGCGTTATCGTGCTAACCAACCGTATTTCAAATATACCCATGTATATATACAGTAGCTATATAATAGTGTGACTAGAATGTTGTCAAGAAAAGTGAAGTGGCGACAGTATAACAGAAACAACAAACACTTATAGCCGTGTATATGCATCCATATACATAATATACAGTGTCAAGAAATTAAGTCATTAATTTACCCCATGTGTACTTGCTTACGTGAAAATTCGACAGGTTACACTGGTTTCTTCTGGCCTGATATCGTTTTATGTACGCTTGTCGTATGATTTCGACCAGTCGAAACTGCTTGCAATCCACTGCACTTTTGTGCGCCGCTTCGCTTGGATGTTAGGCTTATTGACGATTGCAAATTCCGGTCGACCCGCAAACAATAGAATTGAAATAGAAATGGTAAAGTGTCAGATGTGATAGCATGATATAATTGAGACAATGTGAACCTCTAATGTATCGGTCAGCATGAGTAACTATGTATACCTCAAACCAGTACGGTGTCATTTCTGGTGTCTGTGACATAATATATATTCCAGGCAATTAGGAGCACTAATATAAGCCACTTGTCTGCCCGAAGCTACTGTGCCTTAAATTGATAGGGTGTTATTTCTGGTGTCTGTATCATTATATACTTGAGAGAATGAGAACCACTAAATGCATATACTTTATAAACTGCCACATCTGTTGTCTGTAGAATGATGAGCCGCATAGAATAGAAACCAGTAATGAAACAGTAGGCCTTAAGGCACTATATTTTATAAATTTGTACGATGTCATCTCTGGCTGGTATCTGTGGAATGACATTATACTATACCATGACACTTAACAAACCATACTTTTCATGGAAACAGCTGGAAGGAGGTTTAATCCTCTTCGTCCAGTTTATATGGAATCATATTTAAACATGTGCACTGATAAATATTAAAGCAATTGAGCAACTGAAATATATATCAAATAACAAAGACTTGAATGAGGCAATAAACTGTGTATTTGTCTGTTTATTTAGTTATTTATTTATTTATCTGTCTATTTATTTATTTATAACTACTTCTTGCTGTACCCACGTTGTCAGCATGCAATTGTATACATAGAGCATCTCACCAATGCGGTCGCTGTGAGTTCAAGTCCAGCTCATGCTGGCTCCCTCCCCGGCCTTACGTGGGAAGGCCCTGCAGGTTTCCCCCGGGCTCTCTCCTGTTTCCTCCCTCCACAATTCTGGCCGCCGTCGTATAAGTGAAATATTCTTGAGTACGGCATAAAACACCAATGAAATAAATAAGTAAATACACCCCACCTGCATTGTGCAACTACATGTATCTAAGTTCTCCTATTGAGAACGGTTGTATATACACATGTCTGGTAGCATTTCATTGGGCTACTTTTCCCGCCAAAATAATTCGTGCATATATAATTGTGTAGTTTATTTGTTCATTCCAATTCTTGCAATAGTTTGCTCCCACCATGATAAAGGCTTGCGTCGTATAAGTGATATATTCTTGAGTACGGCGTAAAACACCAATCAGATAAATAAGAAAATATTCCTGTGATGAGTTTTTGCAGTGGGCAAATTGGTAACTGACTTCCATTGTATCGAAACTAACAGAACTGTGGTAAATTTAGCTAGGACCAGATTCCTCATACACTTCGCGGGACAAGGTATATATCCCATTCCGGTTTGACAAGAAAACAATTTACATTGTTCGCAAAGTAGACTGGATTTGGACGCAGTACCTCTGCCATCGGCTTGTCAAGAGCCAGTGCTCTGATCCGAAGCACTTTAGGCCGCTCGGCCAGTGAGTGTCCACCACAGTTATTATAGGCTTGATCTCGGCTCCGCTGTGTAACCAAGCACGAAAATGACGAGACGGTAATCGATGACGTGGAATTAGCATAGAAAACAGCCATCTGCTAAGCCTTCCAAAATAAAAGACAAACTTTAATAGTGAAGAGAAAACCCAAACTTTTTTGTACTATTGTTCTGCGCGCGAAGAAAATCACGGTACCTCATCTTAAACACATCTAGTTACATATACGTACCTTCTCGGTATGTATGTATGCTTGAGATTTTACGCCGTACTTTACAATTTTCCAGTCATATGACGACGAGGAATCCTTAGAATGTCTGTATGCTGTGTGTTCTTGTGGCAAGGCGAGTACATGCCACCAAAGTGGTACTGCCACCGAGAATCATGTTTCCTTGCTCTTAGTGCTGAGCGCCAAGCGAGGCAGCAACAAGTACCATTTTTAAAGTCTGCTATGACCCGACCAGAGATCGATCCGCGATCTCGAAGTGGACTTTCTAACCACCAGGACACCTGGGCGGTCACATCTTCTTGATAATTTGTCTGTTGCATACACGTTTTCGCTTGACTTCCATTCCAGCATTCTGTGTGTTTAAATTTTTTACCGTTGTCTTGTGACTGATTAACAGGTTGACGTTATATACTCAATAATTTTTCACTAGGCCTGTGACAGACGTCAGTTTCATGAGTGTTGGAAAGCCCTGAAATAAACCAGTGACCTTTGGCAATTTATACTAATTTTCTCGTGCACGTACACTGCTTGTTGGTTCGAAGACAAGACCGGGTTGTCAATGAATGGAGGGATGTCACCAATATTAAGAGTAAGGAAGGGATAGTGCTTACCTCATACCTGTAACCCCGTATATAATCGTGAAATATAAGGTGAAATATTATCTCACTATAAACACTAATGAAAACGTAATTATTTGTCTATTGCATTTGAAAATTACAAATTTTTGAAAACGTCAAATACGTACCATATAGATAGGCGTATGGATATATTTTGGCGAGGGAGATTTTTCACCTGCAAGGAGCAGACATCGGGACAATGATTAAATTCCCTGTGCCGGTAATGCGACTGTATATGTCGACCTAGCATGCCTTCAATCGTAAAGCAAATATCCCAAAGTACATGATACCGAATAATACGTGCATCATTTATCATAATAATTGGTAAAGAAAAAACGATAATTTTGATTTTCTACGGACTTATTTGAGTAATTAATTTCATTGTTTCATGACCATAGCCTATCAGGGAGGTTCCCTCACATATATCATCGATGTATGCATTCGCAGGTTAATCCGAATCTGTGGATACCCCTGTGAGTTTCATTGTTGTATCAGCTATATTGTGTTACGTTTATTCATTCGTCCATCAAACAAGTCACCAAGCATCTATAAAGTTACACGCGTGTGCTTATCTGATCACTGGTTGTTTCCGGCATCATGCAACAAATCTTGATCAGTCTGATAGTCCGGTTCAGAGACTGTCAGCTGCCATGTAAAACTGGAATCAATCACTTATAAATTTTCAAAAAATTAACAGTTAAATATTTATACTCCCAAGCGGCCAGTTCAGTCGGAGTATGTAACACGGTTGCCTCCCTTTACATTGTTTTGCGCCTATGCCGGCTGTCTAGGGGTTATACGCGTTAAAGGATACATGAAAAAGTTTGGCATTGTATCTTAATATGCAGTTCAACATGTGTAAAACACATCACAAGTACAAAAAAAATCTCAACCGCCTTTTCTTTTTGGGGGGGGGGGGATGGCTTTATAGTACAGTTTTCTTAAGCTCCCCACCAGTCATTTCGAAAATTAAGTTGCCTGCAGAGGTGACGCCCACGGTGAAGTAAAACTGTTAAAACCACTGGTATCCAAATGAACTTCCCACGATGTTGATAGTGCGCTCAGGTGATATAACCTCAGTGGAAGAAATGAGGTTTGCTCAGCGCGTCACCTACTGGTCTTCAAATACGTGAGAATTGTGATAAATGCGTTGCGTTGATTAATGAATACGTGGCTAAGATTTCGTTACCAGTGGCTCTCTCGGCATCATGGCAATTCCTGTATTAAAATGTTAACCACCGTCCTAAAGGAAACCCAGTACTAGGCGGACAAAAATCATCGGCTATTGGCCAGTTGATCGTGTATAGCAAAGTTTAAGTACTAATGTGGTCCTGTAACGTGATTTCTTTATGTCCCTCAGCTTGACGTGGACTGCTTGGCCCACGTCATGTCCCAGACCGACGTAACCCTATATCCCCGCGCGCTGCTGGCCAGCGTGATCCCCCCTATCCACCTCCGTGGACTCGACCCTCTTGTGCCCCCGCCGGCAGCCAGATAATGTTACCTAATGTCGGACAGTCAATTAGTGTCCGCGGAGGGTTGCACGAGAATGTCGGGGCCGTGTCTGCAGCATTTCCTACACCGTCGGCGTGGCCTGTTCCAATCACTGACCTCAACTTTTGAGTGCTGCCCAACATCTGAACACTAGTCCTGTAAAACTTACACACAGGAGTTGGGCTGGCGGGGAAGTTTCAGACCCTATCGGAGCCCCTTTGGTCAAACATGTGTGTTGTATTATTGGCTGTGCATAATATTATGCTGGGAACAGTCCCGAGCGCTGACCTGAATTGTCTAGAAAAGCTAGCTCCGGGCATTTTCTGCTCTATATGTTTTCCGATATTATAATACTGCATGCATATCTAACTACCTTAGTTAGGCATATATGTATGTGTAAAGGCTATGGTTGAGGGTCAGACAAGGGCTGCCTCGGGACTACTCCGGCCGACGACCTCGGCGGGGATGTTCTTATCCAGTACCCCACCCCTCCTCCTCCCCCACCCGCACCATCAGCACCAGCACCACCTCCACGCTAGGAATGCAAACACATTTACAGGTTCTTATAGCTGAACTCTCATGCTGGATCAAACGTGTGAAAATTTGTTTCTTGTTTGTTAGTTTGTCTGTCTGTACGTGTGCCACAGTACACCGGGAGAAGACAGGGAAATGAGCGGTGTGGAAATATCATAGCTTACTTTGCATTACACAATACCATACGGTATCAGTGCTCTGGCATTGTCTGGCAACAAGTGGGAGTCGTAAGAATGACCAAGTGCTTATTACCTTACATACGTCAGCTTGTTAAACTGTCTAAGGCAAGCAGACGTCAGGGCCGATATAAGCCTGCATTCAAAGACATTCAAAATCCGCAGACGTGAAGTTCAGATATATTTGCTGTTGTTGTGTTTTACCTGTACTTAGCCCCTGTGGTCGTCAGACCTCCGCTGTGGCCAGATAATACAGTTACATGTATGCGAGGTTGGTTTTTTATTTTGGTTTTTTTTTAGACTTAAACACAAGGCTTGATTTCGCCCGATTGAGTCTTCCTATTTCCACATTACTGGCTGAAATGCCACGAAACTATCCACAGTAATACACTAGCTCAAACGTCACAAACGTGATTATTATCCATCGAAAACTGACCGCGTTGAAGATCGATCACATTAAACCACCATGTGAGTTCGAATCCGACAATGGGCGATGTTGACTTTTGCCTAACCACCCAAATACGCACAAACTGAGGTTGGGATAGCTATTACACAGTGGTGCCATTTATGATATATAACTTA
The DNA here is from genome assembly GCA_016165875.1 of Acanthopleura granulata. NCBI lineage: Eukaryota > Metazoa > Mollusca > Polyplacophora > Chitonida > Chitonidae > Acanthopleura > Acanthopleura granulata. The sequence goes on from JABBOT010000010.1 coordinate 14,620,964, forward strand.
ACATGATCAGGTGTTTTGTATTTCGCTTACCGCCTGAAAGGAGTGCATAATCAAATGAGTTAAAACGTATTGATTCCTTCAATCATACATTCAGTCGGCCCCTACCTCGTCATCGTCATATGTGCATGCCCTTTCTGTCTTTTCATGACGAGAGGGACGCTCCAGTGGTCCTTAACCCCGCACACACCGCAGACATGCACATCATCAGACATCCTAACCTAATTACAGGATTTAGTTTTTTTTTTTCCTCTCTCCTACAGAAAGGGACAGTTTTGCATTGATCAGTGGTAAGTATGAGGCTGGCAGACACACGTGTGCTGAAGTGTGGTGTATACAGCGGAAAAATGACACAGGCCATGGCTGTATGGTAGCCTTAGACATAGCCCTATGTCATGTGTTTGTGCAGTGTATGTGTATATATATGGGGGGGGGGAGCTATATCACAGCCAGTGCAGCCTATACTAACCGTATGAGAACGCCAGAATCTGCCCGTTATACATGAAAATGTACCTATAAATAAGTCACGGTGTGCATATGTTCGCATCTTTTGTATAGATAAAATTAATGAATGTGATCATTCATCGAGACAACTGGTTCATTTACCTGACTTCAAGTTGCATGGTACGGCAGTTTGCCCCCTATGTAGAGGTTTTATTACATATGCAATTTAGTGCAGGTAGAACGGGGAAACATTTGTAATCCACTGGGAATTCTGGTATATCAATATACATTCAGAGAGTTAAATGTGCACTCCTCATTTGTTCTTGAACACACTGACTGCATTCGTCTCCTGAGAAGCACGGTACTATAAAGAGCGGTCTGGTATTGTATACACTCTCACTTCCATCATGTACTTGATTTAAGCGAATGTTAGTGACAGAAATATTAGGATTTCATTTAACCTGGTTTTTAGCCGCCGATGTAAGGTAAGAAAGGTATACGGTGAACTATAATAAAAAGTCAATGGTTTAACTATTAAATCACCAGATATATAATGGTCAGTTGGCCATACCTGAGCATGCTGGCAGCCCCTCATACTGCATGGGGGAACATTGGTCAGGTTCTATGCGTAGAGATTAGAAGAGAGAGACTAATTCTGATTAAATCCTGCTGACAAAACAATTGATATTCAATATGGTGACCACAGAACATGAAGAAGTGAAAGATGAAGAAGTGAAAAAAATTGTGCACAGCAAATTGGCCTCAATAATTCTAAGTATTAGAGGTAATCAAAATATGAGCGTGAGTTTTTGCTGAATATTAATTGATTTTGATATGCTTTTGATATGCTTTTGGCCTAAAGCCAGTGCACTCTAATGATGCAGTATAAATACTCCTGTAAGGGTGGTTAATAAGTATCGATATACCAGATAACAACACACTCAAACAACTTTCTGATTGTTTCAGTAACAGCTATTCTTTACTTTTCCATTAAAAGATGTTGTAAAGACTGAACTGCAAAGAGGGGTCATCTGTGGCCGAGGGACTAGCGCGATAGTGCAGCGCAATGAGTCCGGAGGTCCCCACCGATGGGGTTGGTGTCATTTCCGTTAAGCCCAGGTCTTGTCGGCGTCGAAGAAGTGAAATATTATTGAGTAAGGCGTATAACACCTATCAAAAATAGAAAGGAACTCAACAACACGTTCAGACAACATTCTGACTGATTTGATAACACCTGTTCTTTACTTTTCCAGTAAAACATGGCCGATCCTTGCTGTAAAGATAGAACCTGAAGTATTTCATGACGGTGCCACTGCATACGCCTTGTCACATCCCAATGACGGGGCCACCGCATACGCCCTGTCACTTCCCAATGACGGTGCCACCGCACACGCCCTGTCACATCCCAATGAAACTCGTGCATGGCCGTTAAATGTACGCCACGAATTCTTCTGAAGGTGTATTTTATCATTTTATTTACCGAGTACTCTGTAATTAGTCGCGAATGTATTGAATATATGTAAGTTTATGTATAAGGTTAATGCTTAGCGTGCGCCAATCAAGACGTTTAGTTTATGGAGATGCTGCCGGTTGAACTACTTATTAAAACTTGACAACTATGTAATTCAACATCAAAAGGGCTGTTTTTGACCGGTTATTGGCGTATAGGATTGGAAGAACAACATTCCAAATATACTGGTATATGTATAGAATTCTCTTAATTCCGTGCCTTAATTCTCTGCTGTTCTCGCTAAAAGGCAGGAAAAATCTCTGACCCATGGCTTGTCGTATAAGCATGCTGAAGTGAGCGTTATACATTTTGAAAGGAACTTTTTTCCAGCTCATTGTGACGGATACTGACTGTAAATATTTACGTGTTTATTTGTTTGATTGATGTTTAGCATTGTGCTCAAGAATATTTTATTTATATAAGACGGCGGCTAGCATTATGGTGGGAGAAAACCGGGCAGAGCCTTGATGAAACGCACGACGATCCGCAGGTTGCTTGCAGCAGTCTACATCTGTTTGTATCTGGTCTTATACAACAACACTATTTGATCTAATTAAATGTTTAATTACACTAACTTCAAGATCACAGAATGTTTCTTTTATCTACCATAACTGTATATATGGCCATTGTATTTCACTGACCCATCAACTACCATGTATCTTTCTACATGAAGACAAACTTAACCGTGTACTGTTAATTATCTACGGGTTTGCTGTACACTGAAAGGCATCGGTCAGTGCGGAAACGAGTACAGTAGATGTATACATGTATGTTGAATCTAAATTGTTATAGTTTAGCCATAATTTTGCACCCTTTAAATGTACCAATAATGCACAGCTTGAAAAAAAGAGATTAATCTCAATTTACCCTTCATCACGCACGTGTATCGACTGTTGGGGAATTCTATTCTATGTGCGTCCTTACGCATTTCCCCAGATACACTTTGCATTTACAGTTACAGTTAGTTATATTTGGATATCGTCCATTGTGAGACATATTCTTCATTTTCGCTCATGGTTAATTAATTGGCAGTTACTAATTGGGCGTCGACGTGAATTCTTATGTTTGGCGCCACCTTGAAATAACCATACAGAGTACCTATAATTTATTCACGACATCAAATGACTGCTTTAACAACATAAGCTATCTCAATCTGTTTACAAGGTATCGCAACTTAAGGTGGCTTGTATCCTCCTTTACTGTGAATATTAGGTGACAGTAAGACCTAAAACCGTTGTTTGCGCTTCTATCATAACTCAACTCGCCCATAAAAATTTAGACATTCAGATATTTATATATGTTACAGACTCAATACATGTGCATTGCTTAACTTTACAATGATTTATTTCCAGAAATGCGCTTGGATTTCTGTCTACAAAATAATACCAAAAATGGTTCTTTAGATAGAGGTGCATTCTTGTGACCGTTAATTTTATCCATCTATCATTTTATCACGTGGACATTAGCCGCTATGCACTTATCGTTTTTGTCGGATCCTCACCAAGCTATGATGGGTGTTACTTGAGTGACCATCATACACCCAGCGGTCGGCTTCTGTCCACAAGGGCAGTTTAAGTGGCTAGTACTGAATCCCTAACCAGCCAATGACGATAAGGTATACCGTTCTCTGACTGGTCAGTGGCAGATAATGAGTGACAGGAGTGGACGGTGCCAATCAAACAAGTGGCGAGCCCTGTGCGCGGTCTTCACAGCCTGGATTTCACGCCCCTCGACATTGACATGAGCCACCTGTTTCTCTTGGACCGAGAATCTATTTGCTTACGCCTTAACTTATCATCCGAAGCGGATTTTCTGTCGACCAGGCTTGTGGCCGGACCATGCCAGTCATTCTCAGGCGTCCGCTGCCCTGGTCTGAGTTTACATTGCCACAAAGCCTCGGCCCAGCTAATCACATAGCGGATGGACGTAGAAAAGCAAACGATGACAAACCCAGGAAGGCCGTTGCACTTCTACATCCACACTAACAAAACGGGTGTACGAAACTTGAAAATAGTTTGTTCTCCAGGCCGGAGTTATCATTCAGATCACACGTATACATGAACGTAAATTTACGTCAAGTATGTGACCAACACAAGTTAAACAACACAAATGTCATTAAGATAAAAAAAAAAAAAAGCCTGTAACTTGGCGAATAAGGCTAGACGACAGTGTGATGGCTGGGAATTGTTCACAGATCGTTAGTGACATCCGGCCTCTTGTCAGTTTACCTGAGTTAGGACTTTAGTCTAACTGTTGATGTAAACAGTTAATACTGAGTGACTGCCATGTTTACACCTGTCCTCTCATTTAGACCCATCGCCTTCAGGGGATGTTAATTTGGAGAAAAAAATTTATTTTAAAGTGCCTTAAAATGTTACAAAAATGTTGCAACAACATCCTCTGTGCAACATCTGTTCCATACCTCCCCACTCTGACATACCATATAGGCCTACAAAAACAAACATACCAGTTCAGGTCTTGTAAAAATGCTGAAAACAAGGTTGACTAAAATCATTTTCATTATTGTACAGAACGTATTATCTAGCAATTTCTGAGAAAGAATAAATGAAACTGACACCGGGCAGATAATAAATGTCAATACATTGCCAAAGGGTAAACGTTGATGTGAACTTGATGCGATTTGTTTCCATTAGTAGACATGAACGGTCAGTTGCGAACGATACATGTGACCTTCAGAATTCACCTTCACGTCTACCATTTTATTGAAAAAAAACAAAACAAAAACAAAACAAAAAACAAGCCCATGCCAAACTTTGGGCTAAACCGATTACTTAACGTAAATGTTATTTTACCCCAGAGGAACTGGCTAATTCGTTATCGGAGTCAACTTTGCAACAAGTTAATTCGCACTGGCGCAAAAATGGCGTGCGTGGCAGGGTAGGGAATGACCTTACGGTCCGTGCACCAGATGACTAAGGTCCGCACCCGTCCATGGTATCCTGAAACCAAGCGCAGCTATAACAAAATATGGGCAAAAACGGCTTGATTATCACCACATGTGTGGACCTGTTTGACATAGAGGACAGGCCGCTGGGGTAACTCTTACATTCGACCTGCCAACCGCAGGCGCTTACAGCCAGTCCGACCTTTAAGACTGTCTACCATCATAGACAGCTTGACACTATAAAGCCCGCTAGCAGCGTCCACGTCTGTGAGAAACTCACAGCTTTAACACCATTCTTATGTCAATTACTTGAAGTAAACTTGTAAAACTTACTGTGCTGCGTTCTTGAAAGTGTTCGGTATGCCCAAGATCTGAAGACCATCGCTTCATAAACTACGATTGTTCATAATACACGGACATCCGGTTTTTCTATACACAGTCGAAGTTAAAATGTTTGACGAGGTTGTTACGCATGTTCCATTTATAATCTAGTACTTAACCCATTTGCTAGGTGAAACCTAGTTAAAACCTTATGTCATAGGCAAATGTACAAATGTGTCAAAACCTGTACATATGCAAAACTCTACAGTTTGATGGTTTACTAGGACAGGAGTATATCTGCTACATACGTCATGTAGTGTATACGTCGTCGAGTGGACTATAGGTTGCTCTTCGCCAGACCTGAGTTGGCCTATGTGAAAAAGAGATGCATGAAAAAGGTGTAGATTATTTTGCTTGTTGGCTAGTGAAATGTGTCAGAGTGAACTTTAATCGTGATATCATGACAGTTTCATGTGCTCTTCAGGAACGGTCGGTCTTATAACGCCTTCCGACGTCGCGCGTGATGCGGCCAAAAGTTCAGTAAATCGGACATCAGGTAGAGACTTCAGTTGGTCATAGTCATGTACAGATATTCATGACATAGCACGTGGTTTTCGAAGCCTTCCTTTGTCCTGTCCAGTTTAATCAAACACCTCAGGTCACTCGTTTGCTTATTCCTTGACCACTTTGGCCACACGTTAAACAACACTAACTGCCTTTCGAACACGTTCCATTGTCCATCGCTAAACAGTTTTCTGTCCAAATATGCATTTTGTGGTCTTTATGTTGTCCTTTTTTTTTTTTTTAACTTCGTTTGTCTTCCCTGAGGCACTGACCACCGCAAACATGACCTACTACTCTACTTTTGGTTGCAGAGCCCCCAAGAGAGCCTCTTGCGGCCAACACTGGGGGGGGTTGGGTACTGGACATACCAGTCCAAATAGTCAAGCAGTATTACACGGACAAACAGTTATTTATAAAGTACCGAGTTCGAGAGAATGGGGTCAAGCAAACACTACTGGACAGTGAGAGAGTAGCCTTCAGCTGTGCAATAAGTGACCTCAAATGACCGATAACCTAGCTGGAATGTCCTTACTCATCTGGAGCGGAAGGACTTTCGGAAAGGTCCGACGGTCGTTCGGAGAAATGTTATAAGACTTGACACTCACCAGAGTGAATCAGATACCCTGTAGCCGTAACCGATCATATAACTCTTACAGCAGAGATTATGTGGCGGAGTTCACCGGAGATGCCCGATGTTAAGTTCAGAGAAACTGGACCGTCCGTGGACATGTGTTAAGTGTTGTCCGGCTCGGTCTACCCGTACTAACCTTGTCTACACTGACCGCTTTACCTAAATACTAAACATGCTAACCTACTGAATTTGTGGCAGGTTGCCATTCGTTGTTTTCTTTGTTCAGCTAATCGCCTTTTGTAAGCAAATCGTTTGATCTAACCTAATTAGTTTGATTCGAACCTAATTTGGTCCGTCCACAGTTTTTGTAAGTTACAGCAAGACAAATCCAAAGTTTGTTCAAAACTTTTTATAGGTCTTGTCAGTATGTCAAGGTCGTACTTATTGTGTGATAACGTTCGTATTAGCAGCTTTGTGTCCACAGTTTCCCCGGGACAGCAACATCGGTTCTCTCCATTGTTTCGTTCCGACGACCTGCCACAGGCTTCCTCCAAAATTACTACAACGCAGATTTAATTCAGACTCAGAGACCCATTCATTAGAATGCTTTCATCACCGGAAATGGTGATCTGTATATCTCTACAAATTCAAGGTTTTCTAGATGACGCCGTTAGAAAGTTGATATGGATAAAAATTAATTAAAAACTATAAAACGAAATTCTGATAAAGCCTCGCACAAAGTTTCAGTACTGGCACACCCGTCAATGCACATCTAATCACTGTTTCAGGGTATGGACTTTAGTCCCACGTGTCGAGTGCCATGCAGAGGTCTGATGAACAAATTCCAGCGTGTGCATTTTGTTAGATCAGTACAGCTTCATATATGAATTGCATGTGTAAAGGACGAACAAAGCTTCCATGGAAGGAGAATTACTACTGGATTACTTCTTCCGTTGTGAAGTGGAAGAGACTTGAACACACATGCTATATATAGCCGCTACGGTGAGATTGTATTGTGTGATACAGCGCATGCATTGACGTGCATGTAGGAGTTAAAGCTGGGCATGCATTGATCGAGTGTAGGCCAGGACGGCCGGACTGGTTTCACCTCTTCCCATGTCCAGCTGTGGCCGTTATCCTTGGTGTATATTTTAATACATCATAAACATGTCATTGGCTAGCGCTGACCTACATATAACTAAGCTTAGATACACATTTATGGCCGCTCTAAAGATAGTGAGAGATTTTCGCAGGTTTTTTCGATTACAGGCTGACCGCTTTCCGAGTGAAATGTGCGCCAAATCCCCCAAGGTTGTGGCAGTGATGTATCGTATATCTCCGCGGTATTTTGACAGCTTGTGCCCTGGTCTGGCAGAAACATATCGGACACACCAGCCCGTAAATGCTGCCCCCTGAAATAACCGCACGCGATATGTCTATTTCTATTGTTACTTCCACGTGACATTTTCAATACGACAGCGTGGGAGCGAAACAAAAAAGTCTTTACATGTTCAATTACACGCTTTATTTAGAGAATATATGTTGAAAAAAATAATGAGAACCTTTCTTACTATATGAGATTTTTATTTTAATGCCATCAGCTTGATCAAAATCAGTTGATCATATTTATCAAATATTTGTACGTGTCACTTCTGCAAGGCACCCGGGAATGCTCATCCTCAGTTAATAGAACACAATGCAATGCTGTATACATAGCATATGGTGCATATCTGACCAGATATTTAGTTTTTGTTACAGTTTCAAGGGTTGCTCTGGGACACGTTGATAATGATGGCCCATAGTTTTGGGGCCCATTTGTCTACATTTCAAATTTAATAGGGAACTGCGAAAACCGCTTTTGTTGATGCACATTGCTGTATAAGTGCTCAGTTTTGCAGATGTCCTGATATCCTGATTTTGCAGAGAGCTTGACCTTTGCAGTCAGTATTTAATTGTAAATCGTTGTTTTGGGGGTTTACTTGTGTTTTGTTATTACGTACTTATATCACTTAAGCATCTATAAATATTACAACTGATTTAAGATCAGACCGTCGACCTTGCTAGCGTTTTATAAAGTTAGTGTATGTGTGTGTGTGTGTTTTTTTGTTTTTTTGTTGTTTTTTTTTGGTTTGACGGAGATATATAACCTTTACACGTACCATTGAAATAGTACAAGGAAATGTAATTTGAAGATGTGTGAAATTGGCTGCATATATTTGTGCACACAACCTACAAAAAACCAGTGCCAAGGGTGTTTTGCGAGCATTGCATGACATTCAAGATACTCGATCTTTTTAAGGCAACCAAGAATCATTTTGGGGCACAGGGAGGATCGAGAATGTGGGATAATGAAAGTTTCTTTACATTGCCGCTTTTTACCGACTGTCCGTGCAGATGTAGGACGACCATGTGGGACGGGACAGTGTTAGAAGTAAAACGAAGGGAAACGCATTAAGCTCGGTGTTTCATGCATGGTGTGCTGTGATGAGTTTGTGTGCGTTGGGGAGGGGAATCAAGGGAGCGCGAGGGATGGGCGCGGGGGTCATATCCATAGTGTCAAATCGACAAATATATATTTGCTCTGATGCAAGAAGATATCGGCGTCAACACAATAACTTACAAAGCTAAGGGAAGCATCAAGCACACATGCAGGCAAGCAGGCAAGAAAACAATCGATGTGCCTTCGAAGGTGTACATTGCTTGGTTATTTATACGTATATGATATAACGATTTTTAAATAATCAAGATGATCATTTAGATGCTGTGTCGGCAAATATTTATGTGAAAGTTGATCATTCCAGGAGCTATATATATTTGTGCATCCGAAACACATCGTTACTGTTTGAGATGGACGGTATAATGGTTGATTTGAAAGCTAAAAATAATGCTTTATACATGCTAAACGTTGATGGCGAACGTTGTAATTATAGTGACATCCATACATTAGTACCAAAATATTTTGACCCGTTCATGTATGTCGTTGTTGTATAACGTATGGTCATTTACACTGGACATGACTTTATGCAATTGTGTATCGACCAGGCATGCTACGTTGACCGGAGAATATCAGAATCGATGCTTCACCAGATGTTCTTTTTAATGTTTGATGCTAAACTTTTGTACCCTTCCTGTCAGTGCAAGTTTACTTCGTTACAAGATTCATTTCACTCTCAGGTAAAATATTCATGTAAAAAAGTAAAAAGCAATAGAGCAAAAAGTCATCGCTAATGAACAATACATGTATGATTTAAGTTTTAAATGCGATCTCGTCTAAATTTCAAAATTTCAGTTTCTGTGGACAAAGCAAGATCTAGGATAATTAATAAGAATGAAAAAGGGTTTACGAATGAATTCATTCCAAGAACACGATCGTGCGCTGGCTATCTTTTTTTCTATGAACCCTGACCTCGTTTCATGAAGCACACTTGTATCTAAGTAAGGCCTTAGGTATGTCATAATAACGAACATGTATGTTGTACAGATGTGAAGTACACTTTGCTAAAGGCCATGCCTGACACTAAGGACACGTCATAAACGCGCCTGGGGCTATAGGGTCAGAATCCATTACACAGCTTGTGGTCCTAGGGGTTAAAATTTGGTATAATTGTCTAAACGATGATAAGACTTCTAAAATGCTACAAACTATGAATACATATGGTCTCTAAATAAATCTTTCAATCACGTTTGAAATTCGATGGGCAAATCTGGCTTGAGGAATCAGACCCATACACGCATGTTTTGGTCACAAAAATTAATAGTAATTATTGTCATGGATCCATAGCATGGATTTTACCGGGCGAGTATAAATTTATCATATAATGTAGTAACAGCAAGTGACCATTTTGGCCTGGTCAGAACAGGTGGTGCATCGTTTATTTCATTTCATCGCTATGTTGACGTAATTAATTTTAGCCCAAACTATAGCAGCACAGGATATGTAGTATGCCTACGTTTTCGTGTTTGCCGACAGTTGTCTCTGCTCCAGGGCACTCTTATACAAGCTTACAAAGAGCACAAACGTATACAGAGATTACAGAAAAAGGCTTGTGTTCGAGAGGCATTCCTAGTGGGAAAAATGCCGCTTTTTTGCAATCTGATTGTATGATATATAATTTTTTTTCTTCATTTTTTCCTTAGGCGTTAAGTCGAGGGGTGTAAAGTCTGAAAAGAAAGCATTGTCCAGTGTGAAAAAAAGAGTTGTATTTTTTTGAAAATCACGACCGAGTTGACCCTGAAGGACCCGAGCCGTGTCAGCGTCTTGAGCCAAGAAATTTCCCATCTTTTATCCCCGGTGACAAATAACAACATGGTGGCTGCAAGCGCACCTGCGCCATTGAGGAACAGCCCACAAAACAGGCCCATAACACAAAAGGGCTAGGTGATTCTGAAAGCAGTGGTATTGTTGTTGACGTGACCAGTAGATCACGGCCTCTGTTCCTGGCCGGAGCGGAGACAGCTAAACGGTCAGTAGTGGTCATTCAACGTTAGCCGATGCGGCCATTCTTTCTGTTCGTAATTGTAGCAGTAAGCATTTCTGATATGACGCACTGAATAGGTGTAATAAGGCAGCAATACCCGTGGGAACCACTGGCCATAGAGTTACTCATGTAGCCTACACATGGTCATATGTACCACCGAGCCATTAAACACTGCCTTAATGGCCACTGGGCGCGAACAGACCGAAAGTCACCTTGGCCGAGCGTTTGAGGCATTGATCATAAACTTTCGGATCCACCATGTCTTTAATGAAACACTTCCGTTGGGCCATAGCTGTGCCAATCTGAGTTGAGAACACAAGTCTTAAGAGCGGAGGCTTTATAAGGCACATTCAAATCGGAACTGCGCCATTTCACTGGTCACAAGAAGATACTAAACACCTGATCTTTCCACCGATGATGCGATCATGCAATAGTCACAGTGTAATAATCTATATACTGGGTCATGTGTTTGCTTTCCCAAAGTCTTTTTAACTTCTTTTTAACGATATGTTTCTTCTTAGCTAAAGGAATATATAGACAGATGCGCAAATATAGAAAACAAACGACTAAATGGTTAACCACTCATCAAGTCAAGTATTCAATCAATAAATGGGCCGCGTAGAAAATTTGCTAATCGAAATCAAATAGCCCCATGTGTACAGTAAGTTACAAGTGCTTTTGGACAGGCTGTACATGTATATATATAAGTGTGGACAAATGAAGGATCATACTGCAGTTCAAAGAACATACATAAGCGCATTGGTTTTTATATGCAGCTATGTATGTGCATGTTGCTGACGCCGAAGAAGACCATATATAACGTCTTTTTGTCGTGCATGTAGCAAGATAATGAACGCATGTAAGTAACTGATTAAACTCATTAGTTACGGAAGACAGAGTTGGTTGCTAGATAATGATAAACAGTCTTTTCACCTTATCGAACGAGTGGAAGGCAAGACACCATTACATTTTCTTTCCAAATGTCCATGATAACCGCCAGTATGGGGGTAGGCCAGGTGCCCTGTCATATGATCAAGCACACACACACACACACTCACACACAAAAAAGCATATATTTATATTGGTATATATATGACGTTATCATCTGAGCGCCTGTACTGTGTGTATACGAACATCTGCAGTCAAGCAGAATCACATACACACACACATACACGCATGCACAAGCACAGGGCCTATATAGCCCCCACAGGCCCGCACGAATCAATATTTCATAGATGTATATATATGTTCCGGTGGTGCCAGATTTTTTTTAAATTATGGTTATCATGAAAAATTCACCACCTGCCCGAGATGGCCACTTAGATCAAGGAACTACTGGTTTGTTGTCTGCAGATTTTGTCAACAACAAAGAGAAGTCGGCGCATAAGGTCTGTCTGGCTCGATATAGGCCGAGCTGCAGTCCGACCCGTTACACAGCAATTAACCGCTCCCAGGTGTTTGTGGCAATTAAACGTCCGTCGTTGTCATCTGTGTCCTGCACAACTGGACAGCAGATATAGGTTTCCATTGAGACAGTTCAGGTTAACAGATTTTACAGTTGTATATGATCTAAATAAACGCAGCAATATTTCACATAATGATGCTGATTGTAGGCTGGTGTCCTTGATGGCTCGAATTTCCACGAACTGCCGCTCCAGTGTCCATATGCATGTAGGGCATGTCTCTAGGGCTGGCTTGGGTTTTTTTTATTTCAGTCCGAACCTTTTGACTCATGACGAACTGCTGAAATCATGCAAAGTCAAGGTCGTTCAAGAGAGTAAACGTGGCAGTAAGTCAAATTAACAATGCTGAAGGTAATTTTCTGATAATGCTCAAATATCAGTAACTTCAGTTTAGTCCGTAATTTGTGATTCCTAAATCCAAGAAGCTGCGATATTTGTTATGCATACACTACTCAGTATAGACCCATATAAGAGTTAAAATCACCTTACAACTGTAGTAGTACGTAACTCGCCATTACGTGTTACGTGAATAGTCCCTGTTTTTGCGAACAGATTTCATGTCAATAATATTCTGTTATATTTTAGGGTTGTTTTACCTTGTATACTTAAGATCAATTAGCTCTTATGACTTCTAGCCTTCTACGCTTTAATGGGCGGAAGAAACCTTAGCACTTGGCCAGTTTCTTGATAATAGCCTTGATATCTAAGGATTGAGACAGCATAAAGCCCGCCCGACCAGCGATCAGTCCACCTGGAATGGAATTTATACAGCTCTTTCTGAGTGATGGATCGTTAATGATCACGTTCTTCGGGTTATCATTCTTAGATGACAAAAACAGGTTATTGATCGCATCCTTTATCACACGAGCTACTAGCTTTCGGTCCATATAGTTGATCATCTTACGCAGTTCTGAATGATTCATTCTTCCAAACCTATACTTATAAAACCATGTGTATACAAATTGGTATACGCAACTTGGGGTTGACATGTCGGCAACATTTACCACGCGCTTGGATCACTGCGATGCCTGTATTCCTATATACCACGAAATATTTGATTGGATTACTGAAGAGCTAATTTTTCACTGGGTGGTCAGATTCATTAAAGTGAGGGAAACTAAACTGAGCCAGAACGAAACCATCGCATTTCTCCAGGTACGTGAGAAACGGTTTGCTTTACTACATGTACATGTATGTCGATCTCTGTTTGCGTTGACGAGAACACGCAGAAGTAAGCTGGAATCCACGAATGGTACAGTTAAACATGAAAGTTTAACGCTCCTGTCCTGCATCAGGTCCTGCACCTTGCTGACCAGACTACATCTTGTCCAGTCGTCAACTACATGGCACGATGCCCGGGTATGTTCAATTTTGTAGACCAGTAGTTCTAAGCACAAAGCTTAGCCACAAGTTCATGCCTACGAGCATGATTATTATTTTGTCTTATTCAGCTACTGTTCAACTGACCCTATGCATGTCAAACGTTGCTAACACAACAGCAATCCCACTGCCTCAGTTCTCGATGGATTGGGCTGCTGGATAGGCGGACCGCCGTTGATCACACACAGCTGGATATAACCTCCAGATATTCCTTCTCAAACGATGGTAAAGCTCACGGGCACTCTGATCGGCTGATTGCAATATGCTGTTCAAGACTTACTCTTGATAGGGGTTAGTTTTGATGGAGGCGGAAACCGGGGTGCCACAGGTAAACTTCCGACCCTCGACAAGCTACACACCAACTTTCTATAGCGTGCGACAAACACATAAGCACTCCATATTGCATGATGGAAGAGAAGTGGTGTTTAACGAACTGAGAGCTCAAAAACTGACAAATAAGGGTCGTTACATGCTTATGTTGTGACCAAAGTTCGCCACCATCAAAAACGACGTGGCACACTAAAAATTCCTTGCCTACCAAGGTCGGGGTTGAACCCGCACCTCGTGTGTCTAAGCGGTCGAAACACGAGCGAGGCCATCCGGGGAAACTCATTCACCCATTTCGTAGACTATTTGACAACCTTTGCGACATCAGTCCGCAGTCAAATCGCACAAGCAAACTGCAAACTTTATCCGGGATAACCTGGCATAGACGTCTTTTCCCGTGCCAAATCTGAGAAAGTAATGTCTGCAGTTCTATAATACTGGTGAAAGTTTACCATTCATCTGCGCATCGCACGTGTAGGTCTAATGCAATCTTGCACGGCAAGTTACAAGAACGATAACATTCTGTTAAGAGCACGGACCAGTAGAAGTTGCCACGAGGGTAGTGTGCACTTGGCAATGCTGTGACAAAATACAAGACCTTGTAAATGACGTATTTTATCTGGTCCATCGCACTCTTTCCATATACACAATGCAGAAACACAACAAAACAACTGGCAAACATCCAGCTGCAAATCCGCGTTTCCTTCTGCCAGCATTAACCCTCGAGCATGCAAGAAAGCGTGGATAAAGGATAAAAACTGAAGCCAGAGACAACATTATGAGAATGGTAATAAAGAAGATGGTTCATTCAGTAGAAATACAGGTTGGTGTAGTTATACCACTCTATAGCTTGAAGTAATTGTACAAACGTCGAAAGACCTTCGATTTCAAGTACACCATACAGTAAAAGTCGAAAGACCTTCGATTTCAAGTACACCATACAGTAAAAGAACACGTAGTATAGTCATAAAAAAAACTAACCATGTACAACAGGGCTTAATTGTATGCAATGACATCTTCACATTCAAGTCACCCATGCTTCGTTGTTGTTGTTGTTGTAGTTGTGGAGTCTACTTATTACTATAACAGGCTTGGCCTTCCATGATATAACAATGATTTAAAGTGCCAGATTTTTTTTTTCTGCCTTGACAGTACATTCACCAGGATCTAGAATCCGCACATAACGGACTGAAACATTGCATATGTAGAGAATGAACTGTCCACAAAAGTTACAGGTTACAACAACCTAGATGGCCACGCTGCATGTTCAGTAGGGACAAAGCCATATTTTTGTGACTTTTACCGTGTTTATTGTAAACAAGCCGAAATTTTGGTTAAAAAAAAACAAAAACAACAGAATTTAGTCAAACATATAACAATCGTTATTCTTGAACTAGAGCTTCTTTACCACTGATGTTAAACAGAACGACGCAAACAATGTCTGGAAGAAACCACCTGGCTTTTGCGCCACTGTTGTTGTTGTACAAGCCAGTAGTGTGCCTATAAAGAAAAAAAAAAAAAAAAACGTCGGGCAGCTTATCTGCCATATATTCGACCCGCTATATACTATAACATTGAGACTGACACGACTCAAAACAGGCCGATAATTTTATATAACAATTTATACAAGTTAACTTTGTAATCATAAAACAAACTCAAGGTGAAAGCTTACAAAAATATGACATGTTATTTAACCATAATTAATAGCACTTTTATTACAAAACAATACAATAATGAAGCACCGGAAAACGAAATGAATAAAGGGGATAAGACAAACAAAGGTGGCTGTGTGATGAAATAATCACCGTAGAAAAATCTCTGCTACAATAAAACCATGACGAGGTACCAGAGGAATGGTAAGATACGAGACAACAGTGTAAAAGTTGATGAACCGCAGAGAACTATAGATAAGAATCTACAACTACATGTCTGAATACCAACAAGAGATTTGGCAAGTTAAAAAATCCCAACAGTTTCGACAGCGAGACAAATGTAATATCAGGTAGATGGAAACTAAAAAGAGGACACCAGTTAAAATACCACAAGAAAGGTATAATGTTATAATTTGAAGATAAAACACTGTTAAAAGGCCGCAGTTTTAAACACTGCAAACAATCCTGGTTAAAAAGTAAAAACTAGCCTATACACGGATCTTCCAGTAAACTGTGCAGTACAAATCCCCGTTGGTTACACTGCCGACACTATGATGCGTGTTGAGCAGGACATTACAGCCTAACTATAACATGGTTATCCTTTACCACAGACTGCAACACTTTCTGAAGTGAACTGGATATGGGAATCTTTTTATAATCTTCTGGACATTCCAACTATAAAATCACTAAGAAAAAGTAAGATACAACTTACATATCCCTACAATCAATGCAAATTCATTATCTATTCAAACCATTGGAATTCTGTTAACGATATAGCTAGAGGACGAATCGGGTCACCGGCAGTTTTACCTTGCAAAATAACCTTATTCAAAGTCGTATTAATTAGGTAATCATACTATGCAACAGCTGTTGTATTGCACATCTCAGTGACACAAAAGAACAGCAAGAAAAAAAAAACAAAAAAACCCACTACTTTTAGACTGCGCGGGAGCAGTTTATGGTGCTATTCGACTTAGCTGACAGAAGCGGGCTTTACCAACTACAGATTCGCCACAGAAAACCACCCCGTCTCAAGAGTTCTCCCAGAATAATTTCTACCATTTGTTTTAGATCGGCAAAGTTTGCCGATCGTCTATTACGCTAAAAGTGAAACCGTAAATAAATAAAACCCCATCAGACAAATATGGCACAAAGGAAAATAGCACTGCGTGAAATAACCAGTTCGCTAATAAAACAGTATGTCGGACCATGTCATTAGTGACTCGGATACAACTATGTATGTACAAATACAAGATAATATAAATAGTATTTTAAATTCCTCCTGTTGAACGTGTAGTCTCTCTCTCTCTTATTCTATAGGCACCAGATCACGTGGTTTTTATTAAACTATATACAGTTTGACTGTACGTATAAAGGACACGGCCGCTATGCAGTCGCTACTTTAGAGGGGTTTCCTATCCCTTAACTTTACAATCCAGGGAAAAACGATTGTTTTGCATTTTGTATGAATAGTTTCTTCAAAGTAGGCACCATTTACAAAAAGGTATTTCATATTATATAATCGAGTAACAACACAGGATTCAATTGTGCGATTGGTTCCTAGAGCCTGGGCTATGGCGATTTGCGCCTATCTCCCAAAACGGTTTCTTCCATCGAAATTAAAGAATTGAATAAAAAGCATTGGGTTTATCTTGGCTGGCCCACTGAGGTCTGAGATACTCAATATGCTCTGTCTTTTTAAACAACTGCATGGGGCAAGATTTGTAAATGAAAACTTCAGTGATATACAGTGTATATGTACGGCTTCCATATAAACAGAACAAACAAATACGGTTCCAAAATGTGACAAATTTTCTAGCACTCAAAATGGATGCTATCTGGTTCTCACATCCAGCAATGCCTTAAAATATCAGGATTGTTAATTGATTACCTATTTTAGTTTTTAAAAAAAAGAGAACATTAAGCAGGTAGAATTACGAATGGAAAAATACGCCTAAGTAAAAGCTTCACCGGTTCCAAACGGTAAATTCAACTACCCCTCCCCCATGTACACTTAATGACATATGAAATAGGTAAGAACAATCCCTTACTTTAATAATAACAACAGTCTGCTATACTAAAAGCATCTAAGCGATTATCAAAAAATAAACAAGACTTGAATTTTATATGTGACAAAATCGTGAAGTATAGGTGAAGTACGTAAAGTCATAGACACAAGCTTGGAGACACACCACCGGCCTAGTACACCGTAAGTTAAAAAGCTCCTCACAGAGATTAAAATATGATAGCCATCGACTGCAGAAAGTGCCGATAGGGGGCGCACACCGGGTAGTTTGAGCGAGGTGCAACCATTTGGATGAATACCGAAAGTGACATTATGCATATTCCGACAGCGCCCCCTAATGGCGGCTAACAGTAGATGGTGCGATCCAGTGTTCCATGCTTGCTTTGTGCCACCAAGTCTGCCTTCAACGAACATTGGATATGACATGTCCAGCGCTTCTAAGAAGCGGTTTATACTTAACAACATTAATGACCGATAAGATATATATTTTATAGATATAATATTTATATATGTAATAATAGCTGCAAGGTGTGCTTTAAAAGCGGTAAGCAATTTTACAAAGTACTAAGCCCCTCAACGAAGCAAAACATAGCTATTCGAAATTAGCAGCATTCTATTGCTTAACAATTCACGAGTTACTTAAGAAAATATAGAAATTGGAAGAGCACCCTTAAAGTCATATCCACCGGGCTACCCCCTTTAGATGTGATAGGGGGAAACCCATTCCCGACCTCTCCTATCCACTCACATGTAGTGTAATCGACACACTTATACGCGTGGAAATGGCTGTCACTGCTGCCTAGAACATATATACATATATTTTCAATATACATATATATTTTGTTTCAACACACCCACGGTTTATTTCCCTGCTCGCTGAAATAAGTATTAACTATTTCTCCTATTTTCACTGCACATTTCGCAGAGGACAACAGAAATGGTTTTCGTTTAACTCATCTATGTTTTTAAGGCATACCAAGAACAGTTAAACTGCCTTTAAGTGATTGGTTTTAAAACAACACTTGTTTCGGGGGGCTTTTTGTGTGTTTTTGCTCCAAACTTGGACACAAGGAATGACTGGGACAGCGTGACAAGCTCTGATTACATTCTTCTCTCCTCTGAACATTGTATGTTGATCTGTTATAGCGAAGAGATTTTCAAATCAGAAGAGCTGAGACATTAGCAACAAAATGGCCACCCTGATTCGGCACTGGCTCAATGTTCGTGGTGCAAGTCAAATATATGGGAGGGAGAAAGAGGGTCCATTCTACATTAGCACTTGTCAGTGGAGTTTTCTCCAATAGCCACTATTAACTATGGCACAGCATAGCACTTTTCTTAGTGTAAACATATTCTGGTCAATCAGTAGAGCCACAGTAATCAGATGTAACACAGCATTAGCATCCGACATTGTACAAGTCCCATACATCTCCATATCTCTTTAAGCCACACATTTCTTCTAAAACCCAGATGTATTCGCAAATAGTCGTATTCATCCAGTACCACAGAAGCAGAGAGCTTGACAGTCCTCAGTAACATGGCCTAATAGCACTTTCCCTAGATTTATGTTAATCAAACATTGCTGCTGCAATCCTTCACAGCTACAAATATGAAGAATGCTTAACTGATTCAACTTCAAGACAAAATATAAGCTTGCAAGACATAGCACTAAGTCCAAAAAAAAAAGTCGCACCAAAAAGTTTTTCAAACTTGAGACGATTTGGAAATATAAGCATCTTTCCAATATTTTTTCACAAGCACTATGAAAACAAAACTTTATACAACATTTTGTACACACACAAAAAAAAAAAAACAAGAACTTTTCTCTATACAATAAAGAATGACCCGATTTGAAAGCCATTTTCCATAAAGGAAAACATCTTGTCTGCTTTTTCTGAGGATCTGTCAATGTATTTGAGTCCCTGACAGCACCTGTTTCGTCTGTGAATGTGACAATGTCACTCAACAAATATCATTGAAGCCAATTTCCCATGGCATTAACTGTCCGTGAGACGGCCAGACTCCAAGTTCAATCAGGTTTTCAAAAAGGGTCAATCTGTCGGTCTCCGCAAATGGCACTATCACAGCATTTCAGTGCCACTTCTTCTGAAATAATAACTCCTCCACGATGACATTCTAGTGGCACCATAGTAATAATAATAATAATAATAATAGTTATGTGTTCTTTGTAGGCGTATGTCATGAGGACCCGGTAATGATTATGAACGATGTGCATAGTGCTCAAGATGATGAAATCCATACAGAATTCCAATGAGAAAAAAAAAAGGCTGTGCAAAAATTCTTCAATAACTTTAACTCTAACTGTATAGGAAAAACATCCTGAAGTTTCCTAAAACTCTCTCTACAACAATAGTTATCTGTACATTAAAAATGTGTTATGTTAGCTCCCACGATGCCAAGCACCAAACCATGTGTATCCCTTTATATGTATGTACAATGTGGCATTGACAAACAACAACCGTGTCAACCCATCTGATATGATTGCAAGTCTTGAGACCACCTGTCCAGTTCTCTCCCCTTTGTCCCCGCTTTGTTCACCAGGGGGAGAAAGCATATATATCATGTCTCTTGTGCAATCTGCTTGACGCTGCGTCACTTTCCTAGAGCCCCCACAACATTTGAGTATTAGTTCGCAAACAGTACAGTTAGTCAACTACCTTTACATGTCTATAGTTTTAACTTTAACTGAAGGTATACATACTAGTAACAACGTGTAGAAAACATGTACCACCCGCGCTAGTATAACACAGACGGTTGTTAGATTAAACACAAGGATAAATTCACAACATTTACAAGTCTTTCTTTTTTTTTCAAAGGTGAGCTTTTTGTCATCTGCCATAATTTTTTACCCAGCCATTTGATGGAGCGATATGCCAGGGCCAGCCACGCCGCTCAGCCTGACTGCAGCGACCGCTACAGGCTGGTCGAGCTATAAGTTGGAGGCCGTGGTGCTGTTTGTGTCGGTATCCGGATCGGGCAAGCCCCGGGTGCCGGTGTGGTTCTCCATGCACTTCCTCATGTGTTTCTCCAATGTGCTGGCCACAGAGAAAGGCATCCCACAGAATTTGCATCTATAGACATCTTTACCTTGACGACCGTGGGTCTTCATGTGTCGCGTGAGTTTACTGGACTGGGCACACGCATAGCTGCACAACTCACATTTGTAGGGCTTTTCACCGGTGTGACTGCGCCTGTGAACTGTCAGGTTGCTGCAGTTCTTGAAGATTTTACCGCAAAACTCACAGGTATCATTACGCTTGTCGTTCCGCCGTATAGGTGTTCCACCATTATGGGCACTATTGCTTGTTCCAGGTGTTGCAATACAGGATATAGATTTCAAGGCACTGTCTGGTGGTGGTTTTGATAAGAATGAGTTATGATTCGTCTCACGGTCCTGGAAAGGCAATGGCTGGTGGTGGCCCAAGAAGAAATTCCGTGGATGAGGCACTGCAGAAGGATACCACATACTGGTCGCTGCGTAAAATGCTTCCATACTTTGCGGGATTCTCTCTAGGGGCTCTCGCTTTATGCGATTGGTTTGGTTATCTTCATCAATGTCGATGTCACGTTGCTGGCGATTAGGTGATATTGAGTCGGCTTGATGTCGCTGTTCGTCCTTAATACCGTTTTGGGAAAGTTCTTCTTCAGTAGAGCGCTTGACGTCTTTGCAGTTCTCTGCCAGGGCCTGTTGAAAAGCGTCGCTGTATGGTTGTATGTCACCTAGCCCCGAGCCGGTCATGACATCTCGTAGAAGCGACGGCTTGTGTCGGGTGACAGAGTTGAGACTGAAGTCCATGGCTTTACCAGTATGGTTGGATGGGGATGTTGCATTTGGAGACAGGTTTGCCCTATCCTTCTGCTCCACGAGGAATGGTCTACTGCCGTTCTCGTTGGAGTCTGCTTCAGAGCCTCGCTCCTCCATGTTATCCAGCCTATCCATGCTGTCCACTCCATCCATTCCCTCTAGCTCTTCCTCCTCAGGTTCTTCTTCTTCCTCTTCCTCATCTTCTTCCATATCCTCTTCTTCCTCCAGCTCCTCCCCATACTCCCCTTTCTTGTGAGAGTCTGAGGGACTGTCGCAGGAGCCGATGCTGCCCTCCGAATGGACCGATGTGTTGGAGGCCTGCGACGCGCCGGATAAGGGAGATTTGCTGCTGTGCGTCTTCATGTGTCGTTTGAGCTTGCTGGCCTGTGTGCATGCGTGTGGACACAGCTGGCACTTGAAGGGTTTTTCACCTGTGTGAGACCGTCTGTGTACAATCAAATTGCTTTGAAATCTGAAACACTTGCCACAAAATTCGCAAGACTTTAAGTTCATCTTGCCCGGCGACAGAGGGCCCCCTTGTTTCTGTGACATATCTTCAGGGGGAGAGGATCCAGTACTGGGTCCTACACTAAATGGGGAGAGAGCCGGAGAGAAAGACTGTGGAGGCTTTTTACTGGGTGAGGGAGTTGTGGAGGTGACAAGTTCTTGAAGCCGTTGTGAATAGTAGTTGTCTAGCACTCCCACTCCCAAGGGTGGCCGTGGCCGTTCAACATATGGATTGTGAAATGGATGATGCGGAGCATGATGGGGTTCAAATCCAGGCATGCCAACAATTCTATGGAAAGGATCATTCGGCATAACAAGATCAAAACGTATATTGGAGTGCCCTGGTGGACGGTTGAAAGGGCTGACCGGGGAGCAAGCCTGTGACACTTCGTGAAGGCCAGAGGGCAGGCGAAACATAAAGGGATTATGTGGGGAGGTGTTTGGGTTGCCCACAATCTGTGGAGGGGGGCTTGATGGGGTGTGGGCTTGGGGTTTTGGGGTAGCATCTCTCGAGACAGCTGGGCTGGTCTGAGGCTGCTGGATGTAGATCTTCATGCCATGGGCGGTCTGAGCGTGCTGCAGCAGGAACCAGGCAGAGTTGAACGTCTGTTTGCAGGTTCCACACAGAAACTTAGAAGGCTCTGTAAAGACAAAAATTGGGATAAAACCAAATAAGTTCTATATCTGGCAATAAGACTATGAATTCCTCTTCATAAAATGTCGTGTCAATTATGAGAAAAAAAAAAAACAGTTTCAGATAGAGGACATCAAATACCTGTAAAACTTATGTTTTGCATTCCACGTAGAAAGTTAAAAGATGGAATACAATATAACATGAACAGATGACTACACACTGCCAAAAATAATCAGATGATAATATATTGCTCAGCTGATAATTATTTATACACAAGTAACACTCTGAAGGTTCATTTCATTTAATCAGGTTATAGATACGTATGCTACATGAGCTGCATCATTAGTCTACAAATAATAGCACAATTCATTCAATTTTCAAAATTGAAATTTTAACTTAGCAACTAGCATGTTCATTTGATTATGTTATTTTGTTTCTGTTCAATGTGAATTATATACTTAAGTTAGTCTATATAAAAGACTATTGTTTATAAATTAATTAGGTGCTGTTGTGACATAAGTACATGTAAAATGTGTAGCAATTCTTTGACTGATCATACTTGTAACACCTAATGCAAAAGTATCACCAAAAGGTTAATCATACATGTATTTTCCTCACCATTATTGAGGAAGAGGTAATTGGAATGTAATTTGTGCAATGTAATGACTGCTCACGATCAATGAACTGAATTTCTTGACCATTCAACTTTTGTACTTTACAGATAAGTAAAGGAAATGTATATGGACAAAATTTCTTTGGATACTTCAACGCACGCAAAAGAGAAAAGAGTGAAAGGTTTTCAAGAAAACTGGGCAATATAATGCAATAAGCTAATGTAATTTTCGCTTAAATTTGCAATATCTATGGCCATAACTACCTGAGGTTAACACCTGGTTGTTACCTTGTGTGCTTGATTGAGTTTGACAGGTGCCTCGGTGAATGAACAAGCACTTCTTTGACAGACCTGTTGAAATGCCCTAAGTGTAGTGGCTGTTTGTTGCTGCTGGTAACCTGACCGTAATCTGCCATGTTGTTTTACTGGCCGATTGGGTCATCAGTAACTGGATGGGAGGCAGAGGAACACTAAATCATTTAACTCTCTACAGTCCCACTCTGACATTTCATGACCATCAGTCCCTGGTACAGCAATACAGTACGTCTATGCGTGCTAAGTAGTTTTCTAATAAAACTGGGCATGCCCAAACAGTCTAGCCACTGTTCTTTATTTGTCTGCTCATAAATATATTTCATAACGCCAAGCTATACTTAGTGGGCTAATATTACAAGCTGTAGAGCTGCAGAGAAAATCTTGCCCAAGGAGCACTAACAAACAATCCGTGTTTCAGTAGTATTTGATGAGGGCACTCCACAATATCATCCCATTCAGGCCTCTGGTAACATTCATCAATGACTCTTAGCTTCCTCCACCCACTTGGATCTCTTCCACCCCTGTGCTATTCAGAGCAGGCAAGCAGCCCTGTTGCAATATGTCCATCCAAAACCCCTCTCAAATGTTCTGTCTGTCTATTTTCTGGCCAGTGGGGGAGGGGGGGGGAGTATGTGGAGTAATGCGGTCACAAGGCAGGAGGCATCTGTTCTAGCCTTTAAAGTGCCAACAGGGGTTTTCTTTGCCCGACTGGCGGGGTGATCCGTAACACATGCTGGTCTATCACTGTTACCCCTTCTTATCACCACTAGTCTAGTGGACCAGGCCAGAACCGAACCATCCAGTCCCACCAATCAGATTTGGGGACAGGACACCTCAGAGGAAATGTACCCTCTCCCCTTAAAACCCGGATTTTCTTTATTTCAGAAAAAAAATGATTGCGCCCTGTGAGTATTATTTATGAATGTCAGCTGGTGGAAGGAGGGGAACTAAGTAAAAGAAGACTATCGCAGGCCTTGAACACTCCACAGAGGATACAACATCCTGAATTAGGCACATAGTACTTTTCATACACAGACATCCCCCCCCCCCCACTCATACACATCTCAAACTTCCCATCACTTCATCCATTTAGGTGTATTTATTCTCTTAGCAACCAAGACTTGTTGGAGTTTTTGTTGTCAATTTTTTTTCTCTTTGACATGGCTGTCGGGAAGCGTAGGTAGCAAGGGCAAAGTGCTGTACACTGACGGTTAGAGTTGCTGGCACAACCTCAAGCAGATGGACCCAGAAGAGCGGCGTATCTTCAATAGACGTCTGCTCGCTTCTGCACTGGAATGTTGGCTGGTCTCTCACCAAACAGCCCATGGTTTTCAATTAAATTCGCCAAAACCACCGGGTGAAGATACTACAGTTTGTTGGACTGACAGACACCAACAGACAAGGATGGTGGCTGGAGAAAAACTTAAGGCAAGGCAAAACCAAATCCCCAGCTGCATGCTTGGATTCTGGTTAAACTGAATATGATGCATTTTGTGGCAGTGAAATCAGGATAATCTCCCTTGAAGGTGCCTGCAACTTGTGTAGAGAGTATCTTAAACAGCTTAAGGAGAGCTTGGATAGGAAAGCCTGAGCAGCGTCTGTTGTACAGGGACTGGTCAACACTGGCTTACTGCGCACAATGCACCTCTCAGCCTGGGACAACAAGAGATATGGGATTGACAAACAGCACTGTCATTCCCTTCAAGCCTCCTTAGATTTGATTGTTACGTTTAAATAGAAAATGTCAATGTTGTGAGCAAAACTGCCGTGGAGACATCCCATTTTCAACACTGAGCTCCTGTGGTGGACTTCCCCTGGACTTCCTGCCTGTGACCAGCGACTGGCTGCGGCCAGCGGGGACAGGACCCCTAAATACAGACACGGTCAACTGAGACGACAAACACCCACAACAGCTACCCCTCAAACAGCCAATTGACAGAGGGTTTAGGCAGGAATTTACAGGCAGACTTGTCAGCAGAAGTGACAGAATTAGCACTTTCATCAGGTCCATTCAGTGAATAAACACTGCCAATTAAACCAAATCTTCAATTCTAAGTACACATGAATTAGTCTTGTTCAAAAAATGCTCAGATCCCAACAACTTGAGTAAATACAGTCTTGTTTAAATCAGGGCTGAGAAGTCAAACCATGATCCACTACAGTATTGTGAAATACCAACACTAATAAACAAATGACCACAATTGGGAAAGGTTCTAATTGTATGGTATGCACTAGTCTATTCAATGGGATAGCTGTATCCATGGATCTCATGAGGCCTTAATTCAAAATCAGACAAATAAAACATTGTCTGAAAGAAGGAATTCGAGTGTTTAACACAAAACTATCTACGGTAATTCTTCAATTTTTTCACATGTTTGGAAGATGTTTATTCAACCATATTCTGACTGCATTATTTTGCGTAGACATAATAAATTATACATTTTGTGAAGCTAAGCAACTGACCAGTCCTAGCTAGGCAGTTTGACTTGAAAGTGAAATTAAAAATGTGTATAATCACACTGAAAATTGCTCTTTCATATGTGAACAGATTGTGGAATTTGGGTACCGACGAAAGGCTTGCTGGACACCGAGCTGCACTTTCCAGAGATTAACTCAAGGTGTTCAAGGAAAGGTATTAATGGCCAGCAGTAATCTTCACAGAGCACAAGAGATGAATGTTTCTGCAAATCCCAGTGTACTTGCGCAGTAATTCGCTGGCTATTTCCGCTGACTATGGCGTTTCACCTGGTGGCGATGGTGTGGCATAACACCTACAGCCGGGTTGAAATCCCCCAGTGGGATAGCAAGCTAGCGTTGACCTGGGAAAACCGTTGTCAGCATTCTCCAAACAGCCCAGCGTTATTCTTAACCGATCTGAAATATGTTCACAGACAAACTAGAAACAGCTTCGGCTTTATTCCAAGAATTAAAGTCAAATTGTTTTGGAAAGAGCCCCTGTTTGCTCTGGCTAGACTGGTGCTATCAATATTGTTTACCGCATATTTACACTTCTGGGGAAGGCTTAGGGGCAGATGTCACTGGAGGGTTTCATGAAGATATACACATTTATATAGCTGCTTCTCCCAGATGCTAGCCTGGTGGCTGCAAAACCCACCATAATCTGCCAGGTGCAATCCAGTGATGTAAACAGCCCAGTCAACTATCCCTCATGCCAGCAACGCTAAATATTACATCAGGCTAAGTCACCTGTGACATGGCCATAGTTTCTGCCCACAATGCCACCCTTCTGAACCATGACAGGCCATCCTTTAAACCTTCACATCAAGGTTATCACAACCAACCCACACAGTTTCCTATGTGGACCATGACAGCTTATCGGTCATCCACACAATCCAGATGCATATCATCTGACAACATGTTTTAATTATTTAAATTGGAGTAGGTATTAGGTTCCTGGCATTCTGTCTGAAGGTTTCTCAAGTGGTGCCCTTTTCTTCTGCTGTAAGGAACTTTACTGCCAAGATGCTGATATGCCATCGACAGATATGCAGTTTTACATGTATGCATTAACTATATGATACACTCACATTTTTATTATTTCATTTCTACATGTAGTTAACATTTCCTACAGTAACTGAATAATTTAGCTCACATAAACAGCTATGCCTGAGGTCGACATTCAGCCCCATCAGCATCTTAAATAGTTTTTTAATTGTGATAGCCTTCTGTGTTAAGGGTGTGTCGGCTACAATACCTACACAGATAGGCCTGGTTTATGACAGAAATCCATTACACCTTCACTGAAAGCGAATTACTTCTCACACCAAGCCAATGCATATTTATCCCCTAAACTATTAATAAATTAATATCACGCAGAAAGTCGATTAAAACTTCATAAAAATGAACAGGTCAAATTTTATGACAGAGAGAAGCTGCAACATGTGTCTGGCAATAGCTCTACATCATAACAGTATGTAGAGGTTGTACAGGTCACTTCTGAAATATCGCTGCACACATGTACATAAACTTGTTATCAAAGGAAAGTCATAAAATTCTGAATTTGTCCAGCATTTAATGACTAGATAGGATCCAGAGTGGAGTATCAGTACTAACTTAAGTTGTATACATGTATCTCCCTTTTCACTAAGAAGTTTTTTGTTCAACTTTTAGTGAATATCTAAGATTCCCCACTAATGAATGTTGCTGTTAAAGTTACCATGATATACACTGTATGGTACATGTATGCTGTTCACAGTGCATGTCTTTTCAGTAAAAAAAAAAATGCTGCTGAGCTATGGTCTAAATTGCCTCAACACAAACTCCAGCTTATTCCATACACTATAGTGAGTTTACTAAAACAAAAAGCTATGTAACTGTAGATCACTGGACAGACATGTCCTTAAGTAGCCTTTGCCCCAAGCAGCAAGGCTTGCCGGCGTCCTCAGATGACCCAGACAAGCTGGCTTCGGGGTTGACCTCGCTGTTATGTAACTAACAGAGGCCAATGGGCTGACCTGTTACAGCATGGCCCATTACCAGTTAAATACTGCCCTATTAGGAATGGGTGAGGGCCATTAACTGTTGTCCTGGGATGACTCATGCAGGCTTGGTCAAATCTGCCAGTCCAGCTAGCTTAGGGCCATCTGGGGACAGCCATGACATAACCCAGGCTGCCTAACTATCCCCAGCTTCCTGGCCTGGCCTCCAAACATCCGTCTTATCCTCACTAAGTGGACATAAGCCCCTCTGAGTAACCTGTTTACAGGCCTTTCCTCAACAGGGTCTGCATCATTACCTAGTTGACTAGACACCTCAACACAACTGGTTTTCATCAGCTCCCAAACCCAGCAGGTTTTCAATGTTACATCGGCCATTCTTAATACATATATATATCATACTAACTGCAATGTATTTTATTCAATATTGGGCTGGGTTCCTCCCACCGTAATGCTGACCACCACTGTGTAATAGTGCAATATTCTTTAGTGCAACATAAAACACCAATAAATAAATAAATACTCTGTGTTAACTTAATATTGAATGAATTGTCACAAGATGATATGCTCAAAGATCATAAATTTGTTTCAAAATATGTTTTGAAGAAATCTGATACAGACATCTGCAATTACTTCAGACTCGCACTCTTGCACATTACATAAGTTTGCAGTCTGGATGCATTCGACAAGTCTGATTGTTGTAGTGGACTTTGTCCTTCACATTACACATAGGTGACAACAGAAGAGCAAAACAGAAGAGTAGTATCTCTTGGTAAAAACAAGACAAACAATTCTGAGAGTTCAAAACCCACCAGGAAAGATAACAACACTGCATGCAAAACATTGCAAGGTGAATGTTTAAAGTTCCTATACATTTAAAAATTAACTCCCTTGAAAATGTGTCCCATAAAGGGAGGTCAACTCAAAGTTTCTGTATCACTACTCAAAGGTGCATCAATGTGTGACTATGTCAAAAGACCAGGGTAACAGCTCTAAGTTACATGCATATATACATGTGCTGATAATGCATCCCTGGCTGTTAGCCGCTGGACAGTTTTCACACCAAACTGTCCCCAAATTTTACCTTCCATTATCTTGTTAATAACCACATTGCCCTACAGTTTTGTTTTTACCAAAAATGTCATTGCCCATGTGCTGATGATCCCCTGCCTCCCCACACCCCTGGAACTCCCGTGTCAAAGGCCCCCAGGGCAGTGCTATCTGGCAAGCTAACAATTTGGTATATGGAATAGGGTTGAGCTTGTTACCCAATAATCATTAGTATTTACTGGAAGTTGGCCCTTGACATGTCACACAACCATGCACTATGGCTAACTTCACTCCTCACCCTCAGACATAATTAACGGAGTAGACACAACAATTAGCTCTCTAATTAGCACACAATACATGTCAAAATTTGCTGCAGTAATGTGGCTAGATCAGTAAATGTCGCCGTGTATTTTTCCCTCTTGTTTTGACCATTCCATGCATAAGACCTTATTGTACTGCCTCTGGCAAGTGCGAGAGAATGGCCATCCAACAGTTAATGTCAGAGTGCAAGGGAACCTCCATGAAACCTACATTTCTGTACTATATTATTGAAAATTACACAGTGGTATTTCAGTTACTTTTGTATCCTTAACCCTAAAATCAAAACAAAAACAAGCGATGTGACAGATAGCAATTCGCTTATTTATTCAAATCATGCTTAACATACTCCTGAATTCTGAACTTAGAACAGGAATCGGTCTTCTGGAAAAAAACAAACAAACCAGAATCCGAGTCCCCTTTGAATAAGCTTACCTGATAATGGCAGAAGTTTACGGTACATACACATTTATACCTGTGTGCTGTATCAGCCAAGTACACTCACAACCAGACACAACAGATGTCTACACAGGTAGGCAAAAACTGAACGCAAGTTGGATTTGCATTGGAAAGAGATGTTATATTGCTTGGGGGTTGGTGTTGTACAGAATATTAGGGAGGGGGCAAACAGGAAAACATTTCAAAAATGTATCTTCTAGCTATCAACTTGGTACATTCATGGCTACGGCACATGAATGGTGGCAGGGTAGTCTTTGATGTGTACATGTGCATGTTTTTCATGTTTACATGTTTGCGCACAGTGTCAAAATTACTGACTAAGTTGACAGCCAGCTTCTTGGAGTAAGTGAGAGCATGCTTGGGGTTTAACGTTTCGCTAACCTGCAGTTGCACTCCATAAACACACACTTAATGCATGTATTGTATCAATATTTGAGGTACATGTACATCACATAATTATGTGTTTCATGTGATATGTATTTGGTTGCATGATGTTTCACAGTGCCATATTTAGGTTTTTAGACTGAGAGGAGCAGACAGACATTTGACAAGCTGAACTGGCATGAGCTGGATTTGAACTCACGACTTGAACTGTGAAGAGCCTGTGGTAGATCGCTGAGCCAGTGACAACCTTTGTGCCACCAGCTACCTGGTCAGCTAAGAAACAGGAAACAAAGATATTGTTTCACATGTATAGTAGGTCAAGGATTACAAGGATTGATTATCTATCACTTGCTCTTGCATGTTCATTATTGGCTGTGGCATTGACCCTACTGTAGAACAACTGTGTCCACATATGCCTGCGGCTGTAACATTCAGTGTTCTGACCTTGGAGGTCCAGTTGTCCCTAATGGCAGGCGTAACCATGATTCCACCAGGAACAACAGTAAAACATATTAGTCGTTGTCATTGTGAATTAATCAGAAATAATGAGAATAGAGCTGCCTCAGAAAATATTTGGCTATCTAATATGTATATGGTTTAAGGTACCCATTACAGCTAGCATAGCAATCCTTTAGTACCAAGGATGAATACATCAAACACTGGGTCTTAATCAATGTCTCATTAAGGCCTGGCCCCACCTGGCCTTCAACTGAGGCTACAGGTAATATTTACCCTCCCTCCCCAGGATGCTGCATTTCAGGGAGTCAACTTAAAATGCTCTTCTGCTAAGGTGGACAGTTCTTCCTTGAAAACATCCCACCATGGAAAATAAATTGATCTGCATGTGCGACCACTGTTGGGGGCATTTTTTTAAAGTGTTACAAATATCCTGTCAGGTTGACAAGACAAATGGGGCACAGGCATGATGAGCAGCACAGCTAGCACTGGCCACAGGCTACACTCCAACCATCAACTGTACAGGCCTCAGCACTCAAGTTAAACCAAGTACAGCTTATCACAAAGGATATGTGGACAAAGAGGAATATTAAGATAAATGTACACTTCCACATGAAGCTCCATATAAATCTGTGTGCAATTGTGACAGCTTACAATGTGCATGTGACAATACATTTGGCCATTTTGGCTATAATCTAAAAAGGCATTTTTTTGCTAATGAGTGAATGATTGGGGCATCCGATATATTGTGATGAGACATCAGAGGAACAATGCATGACAAAGAAGTAACAAAGTACAGCAAAAGAGAAAGTGATGCAACAAAGTGAGAGAAAATGTAGCTGCCACGTGCCAAACAATGAGGTGACAACACTGGAAGAAAATGAAGCCAAAGACTGACAGAAAGTAAAGCATCAGTGAGCAAAAAAATGAAGCAACAGCAAGAAATAAACTGGAAAAACATTGTCAGAAAGTGGAGAAGCAGAGTGCAAGAATGTGAAGTAACATAGTGCCAGAAGATGAATCAACAGAGTGTCAGGAAGTGAAGCAACATAACCAGAAAATGAATCAACAGAGAGTCAGGAAGTGAAGCAACATAGCCAGAAAATGAAAAACATATCAGTGGACATCGAAGCAAGGCAGCAATCGGTACGAAGCAACAAGTCTGTGGATCAAAACCATTGCTTAAGTTGTAACAAGAGGCAGACACTACAACTAATGGACCAACGTGCAACTGATATAGAACTCAGACTAACCTATTCTTAGCTTTAACAAAAATGTGCACATTTCAAGACATAACAAAGGGGTCACTTTTCAAGATATGTCCGCACAATTTTGAGCAATCCTACCCAATGGCCCTCTTTACTATCCCCGTCTGCCAAGCCGAACACTCCAAAAAATCAACATTAGTATAACCATCAGTTGTTAACTGATTGTTGTTTGCAGCTTACATTTACGGCTTAAAATAAAACTGATTGCAATTGCTGTCTTGGATGAACACATGAATTGAAATAAAGTAAAGCTGATGAAAGCTATTTTCTTAATACCATATTTTTTTTCTGTAATCCTTATCCTCCGTAACGCAGCTATCAGAACTGCAGTGAGTAGACATTGCCAGAACAACCAATCAGTAGAAGTGCACTGGCACAATTTTTTAGTGAGCATTTGTGTAATGACTTCAATTCCCATGTGCACCTTTATCATGAGAACTCCTTGTACTATCCACAGCATCCCATGGGCAAATATTTGCCCCACAATTAGCATCATCTGTCAAGTTTATTAAAAAGACAAATTCAGTACTTCAATACAAAAGAGTACAAAAAAAAAATGGGGCCCTCAGTGACATTGCTAAATCTTGTGTCACCTTTGCTACAATCATTCATTCGTTTATGCATTCTCTCACCTTTGTTGCTTTTCACTAGAATGGCCTGCAAACATCCCCAATGACAATGACAGCAGATGGCCAGGTGGTGTCTAAGTTTTGTTCACCTAATCTCTTTACTAGTTCAAATTCTGCCCACAGTTTCATTGATAATATATAAACACACACTGCCTATTCAAATTTAATGCATATGTCAGCAAAGAAATTTATATCTCTAAAGCAGCTTCAGGAAACATTAAGTGATCAGTTATAAAGTCCTTACGAGAAGTTTGTGTGAAGAAGAAGGCAAAAGAACAGCTTGTGGAAGTGTGATCATACCATCTCAACTTCAAACTTGCACGTTGAATGTTATCATTCTTGAGCTCATGCTGAAAGTCTCGTTATTTGGGAAATAAGCTAATGTTTGGATTCCAAAAGATTTCAAGCTAAAGGTAAATATGTACAGGCAAGGCACAACTGGAAACATACACTATATATGTACACTTATAAATATATTTGTTTGCCGTTCACTTAACCCTGCTACACACCTACACATAATCCATAGTTGTCATCAGGTGAAGATAGAGCCCTGGCAGAGTGAAGACACTGACCCTATCCCGCTGACCTGACAACGGTTAGATTCAGGTCTGGCTTAGGTCAACGCTCACCACTCAGAAATCAATCCTCACAGCAGCACATTTATGGGATTGAGGAGGTGGGTTGCCTGTAATGGATGGGGCAATGCATGGTAACAGGTATGACATAATACTACCTCCACTTCAGAAGAGGCTATACACAAGGGAAGCAATGCCCCTGAACTATCTGCTATTCTACCTCGGGCTGGTACAAAGACGGCCCGAGATATGACTAGCTATGTTGAGTGGTTCAATAACATGGATTGCTACTGCAAATGCTGAGCTGGTTTAAGAGATGATCGACCAACAGACAACTGTATCAGGCTAATTCATCCAGCAGTGGTACCTGCGTACTTAAGCACTGGTCAACTCTTACCAAGTGACCAGTTTATACTAGGTTAATCAAGCTCTTAGCATATCACATATGCTCTGCATTGAAATTCTACACTCAGAAAGCCTAATCTTACCATGGCTGATACATACATTCTGCAAACATGTCAGAATTTTGCCAATGCCATAATGTAAGTCATCATCAGAAAGAGTAATAGTTCTGCAATTTACTGGCAAATAACTTTACTATTTCCAGAGAAATTTTAATTAAATGTCAAGAGAAACCAGGTCCTCAGTTTACACAAATTTTCTGCCTGTTGTTCTGCACTAACAGTGCTATCTGTGGATTAATTGGACTAATTAAAATTTAACGAGCATGAGAGCCTAGGACAGAGAGTTCATCAAAGCCCCTGACAACCTTCAGGGCCAATGAAGGAAATCAGAGATTCAGACAACTCTGTGTTTGTACCCTCCCTAAACACTGCCAAGCAGCGTCTTTACAAGACAAAACTTCAGCAACAGCACCGGGAAGAAGTTATTGACTACATCTCCTATTGGAAGTTTATCTAATAAATTAAACAAGGGTCATTTCCCTAACACAACCCAGTATGACCTGCATGCCCTGACAGCACTGTCTTCAACCATGGCATTTTCAAAATAAAAAAATTAAAAAAAAAAAAAAAGTTTAAATCAATTAACTTCTGCCAGGTTTCTCAACTTTTCAACAGGGCAATACAAGCATTACTGAAGAAGCACACCAGAAAGATGGAACTACTATACAATTCACTTCACACAAAGTAATTAAAATCAGACTGAGGCAGTCACCTTGTACTACAGCCAAATATATCATACACCCACCTAAAAACATATTACACTCTTGCATTTAATGTCATGTAATGAGACTTGCGTTGAAGAATATCCAAATATATTTGCCCCCTGCCATTGACCACAGAAGGCTGCGAAACTTTGGCACAAATTCAAGTCAACCTCTTGCCAGTGTATTCAAGCAGAGCCCCACACCAGGAAGTCCAACTGTTCTTTGCTCAGGGTCACAGGTTTTTCTTTGGGATTTCTAGTGAAATGAACTCTTCAAAAATATTTTACCAACTCAAATTAGGAAGATGAAACAAGATCAACTCAATCAAATCAAGGATTGCACCTGTTTTCACAAGACAGTATTATAGTGTGGTACAATGTCAAGAATATTCCAAAATTCCAGCATACGATATAATATGCTGTTACCATAAAATCCACAAACAAGTTAACTTTGATTTTGAATAAAACTAAGAGTACCACTAGTTCCAAACAAAAGTCTGAATATTAGCTTGATTTGGAATACCGATAAGCAATCAGAAGTATTTCCTCAAAGCACAATTTCATGCATAAACTTACACAAAGCAGAAGTTTTGGGCAGGTAGGAAATATGAAAAAATTTAGGCTGGAAGCTATATAGACACAGGTATGCAAGTGCTGGAGCATTAGGCAGCTGCACAGGGCAGGGAAAGTGCTATAGTTTCAGGCTGTGTAACTAAGATTAACAGCAATACAAGTATTTCGTTTGCGGAGGGCCGGTGTATTTCCCCACTGAAGTCAGGTAAAGCAAGCGAAGTGAAAAGGGCTTGGACAAACTAGGGTCGTCAGCGGGTATTTATGTAACCTCGTCATGTTCAGGAAGTACTCTCCTTGTCAGGGGTGACACTTACAGTAAAGGATTTGTGAGAAGGACAACGGAGCGGTGTAGCCATGACAAAACAAAAGCTGGTGACTCAGTGCTAAGCTTACGTGATCCGCAACTGCTGACTTAAGGGTTGTCCATGTGGCCCCAGCCACCTCCGCACCAGACCCTTCCATGCAGCCGTTTGGACATCGGGATTTTCAGTGTATTTGGGAAGAAATGGAGAAGCAGAGATCAAACAGTAAGGGAGCTAGCAGTCACCCCGGGCTAGTCCCAGCAAGTACGTAATAGGGAAGGTGCTCAGCTGTGGTGAAATCACCAATTGTGTCACCGCTGAGCACAGATCACCTGTGGAATGCCGTTCGCGGAAACCTGCCTTTATCCCCAGAGAACGTGATGGCGACACAGCTCTGTCCTGCTCATCATCAGTCCCGCAGTTTAACGACCAGAGGCACACAAACTATCTTGAACCCTGCCTTCTATTTCTCAACTCTTCTCTTCCATTTCTCACATTTTCACTATGTTTACCAGATTATGTCAACAGATGACCACTAACATACACTTCTCAGCTTCTCCTGCTAGAAGTGTTAAACCAGCTAAGCCTATAATCCCTGTCTTTGATATCTTTCAGAAGAAAAAAGAATATACTTCATTAAAAACTGTAAAAATTTTATTTGAAAGACAGTGGCAATGTATTGATTGATTGATTGGTGCGTGAATGTTATTTTTAATGAATATTTCACTCCTACAACAGCAAATTACATGCAATTCCATGGATCATTGGAAAAAGGCAGAAAACTGATGTTTAGTGCTTTTTATAAGCTTAAAATGTGTTATCTTGTAATTCATTAAACACTGCACTGCAGGCTTTTTAGGGCTGGATAATTACTTGGGTACATGCATTGGCACAATGATAACAATAATTGGTAAGACAAGATCTGAGCAAGTTTGCTTCATTAATTAATCACACTTGTATTTTCTTGTATATTACAATCTATGATCATTATCTGTTTGTAAGAAAGCAAATTTTTTTTTCTGTACCCATTCAGGGTGCTAACAAGCTTTTCATTACCAAATATTGTTGGACACCAGACTTTAGTCAGCCACAAAATGACTGTATGCAAAGTACACATTTTAGTCACAATTCCTGTGATGAATTTTCAAATTGCTATCCTTACAGACCTGCTCATGGGAGAAACTTTCTTTTCAGTGAGATGGAATCATGTATTTTTCTCTCCAAAACATTTGTCTGGATGATTTCTGATTCCTATCCCTATAGGCTCGTTCATGGAACAAACTTCTCTTTATGAAGATGGAATCAAACATTTTCCTCTCCAAACATTTGGAAATTCACCAATATCTCTACTCAGCTGCTATTCCCCAAAGTGAAGGAATGTGATGTAATGAAGTGTTTAGGCTGTAGAGAAGTGACAAGGGAAAGGGGTAATATGCAGCTGAACTGTCATTATTCTCACGCTTAACACGTTCAGTCCACTTTTCTTGTCTATTGCTGATTTGGTACAATGAATGGAATGCCACCAACAGCTAAATCAATGTTGCAGGAACAAGGCAAAAGAAAAAAACAGTTTACCAGACTAAACAAACATATGATGTACAATGGAGAGGACAATGCAGAAAAAAATGCAAATTCAATAATATGTTTGAAATATTTTTGATGAACTGTCAAAATTGTGGCATTCCTCACGTCGCAAAATGACCCTCTGCATTGTCATCCACATGTTTCCATCTAAATTAATATTTAAGATGACGTTCTTCATGAGGGCAGATGATCAAGTCCTTGCGTGAACTGCAGCAATTATGGGCTCCCGATTGGAGGGTTACGTGTCTCGGCTGCCCCCTCATGCTGCCGGGAACAGGTAGAGTAAACAAGACTGGCTGTGAATTTAATAAAGACCCGTCTAATATGTCTGTTGACACAGTCACCACAATGTGTGTGTCTCAGTTAGACTGCTAACAATCGCAGATCAAATACGAGTTTTGGACACAGCGCGGTGACACTGCCATTGATCCACATCGAGGCTATCGACAATTCTCATAGGGGAGGGTTTCAGGGTAACTCTAGGAGCAGCACTATTTGCAGGAATGTTCTATGCACAAACACTCAGAAATCAACAGAATTACTAATACAATTCTCACTTCTTCAGAAAAGATTCAATTTACCATTTGTATGCTCATCATTAAGTGGCCAGTGACCAGTAAATAAACTATGCAGACAGTCCTTGGCTACAGTGGACGCCACCAGAAACTTGTTTTAAAGTAATCATAAACAATTATCATCAGTTTGTTGAAAGAGTATAACTTGGCAAACAAAGCAATGGGAATTCCTTCACTCTTCTTAAAAGTAATTCCTAACAATGATTTCCTGAAAATGAATAAGTGCAGTCGGATTTTCAGCAGTTCTGGTTGCAGTGTCTCCATAAACACTATTATTAGAGGCACTGTTTACAGAAATTGAAATGGACAGTTTGAGAGTGATTGAGAAATTGTCAAACTGAGATGGCATAAAGTGTCAGAGAGTTATGTTAGCCTCGGGGTAAGATTCTAAAATAAATAGTTAAATTTTCTGCCGCCAAAAAAATCAGATTCTAAGCAATTTCTGAAACCTTTCTGTAATCAGGGAATACCAGTCACGCAAAGACAGTTGAAAGGCTTGTCCTCATCCGCAGTGCACGCAAGATCTGTGATCTTTCATAAAGGGGGAGAGGGGAGAAGGGTCAGCCATCAAAAGAGCTGACATGCTAGAAAGCGCATGTTTGGTCACAACACCAGCACCAACAGGCAATAATTGCTTCATACCGCTGACAGAAGATTAGATAATTTCGGGACAGTTTAACTTGGCTTACCTCGTGTTTGCCACAAATAAGATAGCAGGCTGACAAAGACAACAAGAAAATGAGGCAATTCCGTCTGGTTGTGGACAGAAAACTGATGGCAGGCAAACACAAGCATTCCACAATGATGTGCCTCTATCCTTACTATATACTCAACTCTCCATCACTGCTTGTACATTAACGAAAATCTTTGTTCTCTCTCTCCCTTGCTCTTTCTCCCAACGATCCTTTTCCATGGCTCTGGCACTGATAGGTGAGATCATTGAAGCCAGCATGATGGACCGAGTCCTACGTCTCAGCTGTTTATGTTTGTCTCCTTGCATAACAGATTAGACATCAATTCAGCTTCCACTGCAGGCAAGCTCAATGCGGACAAATATCATCAAATAATCAATATTTGGAAAATTGAAGACACTCAGAAGAAGTTGGAGGGAAGATCATAGTAGGCTCTTCCAGTAGCCTGCCCACCTCCACATATAACCTTTCTTTTTTCACAGTGTACCAACTTCAAGAAAACATGCTGGCACTTATGCAAAAACTGCAATAATGGTTTTATGAGACTGTAAAACCAATAATGTTTTACACACATGAGACCGTGAGATTCTGCTTTGTTAACCTTCATATTGTGTTCTAAAATTTTTAAAATAGTAGTAAACATAAAACTGTAAAGTACATTTCTTTACTTCTCTGCTTTATTCTGAAAGTCTGAAACGATCTTGCATGGCGCTGCAATGTGGTTTTTAAAGCTTCTGTCATCTGAGACCAAAAACACTTGCAGACAATTAAACTAAACTCTCCTTTAGGGGACAGTGGTTGTGGGTTTAGGAATCTTTGTCAGATGGTTTTTTCATAGTTCTTTTTCATTGGGTTGAAAATCACCATGTAGTAAAACTGTCAAGAGAATCTGGCCATCGCCCCCTTCAAGTCATTAGATTTACGCGACAACTTGCCCATGCTGTCTGATGTAATTTCCTAATGAAGTATTTAACAGTCTTCCCGACTGCATCAGCCATGTTGATTTCCTTCCACTCATGCGCCATGCCCGGATTCTCTTTTGTGTCCTCTTGACTTTAAATTAAGAGATCAGCTGATTACATTGCTTTTCAAAAATTGTAGCGCCATCAAGACGCATCCAGAAGACAAATGGGCGACAAAACCTGGATTGTGCTTTCCTGCTGACTTTGTCCCTGGATGCAGTTATCCTGCACATGCTTAATGCGGGTGCACTCTGTGACATTATTATACACAACGGTCCTTTATGTGCACCAGTTGTATTTTTCCTTTTTCACTGTGCTGTAACAATGGCTTCCTACATTGTCATAACACTTGTCAGAAGCTCCAAAAAAGAAATTTTATGGTTCAGAAAAATTCAGACAAATTTCTTCTTGAAAAGCAAAATTAAACTCAAGAAAATAAATTAACTTAATTTTAAAACTGGAATCAGTTAATTACATGTTATTTTGTTTAAAATCAAATCTTTCATCAAGAAATGTATATTCTGGACAATTGACACAATAGGTTAATCTACTGGTTTTTCTTCTGTAAAATGCTTGTCTGAAAAGAATACTGGTAAAATATTAGCCAGCTCTTGAAATCAAAATCAGAACAAGAATTATATGTTGCTTTTCATATTAAACATGTAGTTTAGTAAGCATGTTTTGTAAAAATTGCATAAGAATGTTTCGTATTTCTATTTTCCAACTCAGATTGTATTCAATAACAAGAAAGGGGGAATTCAGAACAGATATATACAGTACTGTCAAAGTGATCTGAAGGCAGTATAATACCTAAAGTGTTGCTCCATATGTCTGGCAATAAACTACACCATTCCAGATTCCTGTATAAATTACGTTTAATGAACCAGAAAATGCAGTCTCCTACTTTCCTAGGCTGTCAATGAAATCTGTCCAGTAAGTTAAACTTTCTGACATTTTAGAAGGGATACCGGGCAGTGGAGTGTCCACTCCACAGCTCAAGTTGGAAAAGCTCATGAAAGTTAAATAAAGTCTTAAAGCTGGTTCTACACATGAATGCCTCTCAAAGCTGTTTTATTGAAGAAAAATAAAATAAATAGTGGTAGAGGGGAAACTCGCTTGCCAGCAGCAATCTCGTCAAAGGAAGCTCACTTCACCTACTCAATACAGTGTCCGACTTTCTTTTGTACAGACAAACCTGTACTACAAGAGAACCACTGTTGATAACTTGATACAATTGCCAACAACAAAGAATGGCCCAAACTTCAATGATTACCGCTGGCTATTGTTATGGGGGCTTGACCATAGCAAACAAAACGGTCCTAAGTTACTCACCGAGTGTAATCACTGAATGAAAGCGGTGAGGCGTGTAAGCTTAGGGGCGTCATGAGTAGAGCACCAGCAACAACTGACCCAAGCTTGGCTGGGATGGCCGGAGGCCAGTGGTCAGAGTGTGCTGTTCACACTTCTTTACCACATCACTGGTCAGTTTGTAATAAAGCCAGCAGTAGATCAACAAACAATTAACACCCTCACAACACAATCACAGCATACTGAAGTTAAGCCTATTTTCACTTGTTCTTTTTGTTGTGGTCCCACTTCCTTTGAGTTTTTGTCCTACTAGTTGAGCAAACAAACAAAAATGTGGAAAACACAAACATTTTTGGCATACCTGGCACAGGTTTCTTCTATTTAAGTTACAACGCTGACTTCACTTACAGTACTGAAGAAGACTAATGAAGTCAGTATTCATAAAAACCAAAACTTAATTTACTGAGAATTTTACTTTTCTCAACAACATTTGTTTAGAAAAACCAATGTCACGACATAAGAAATTTCCATACAAAAACGTTTTATTTATTTTCTATATTTCATAAATAAAATGCAACTCATTATGTAATTTTTTAAAACAAGTTTGCCTGTCTGAGAAAATTTCAGCTGACTAATAATCAGTTCTCTATATATACAAGTGTGAATTGAAGAGCACAACCGATACACTACAGCCTAACAAAACCCTATAAGCAGTGCTAGAGGCCAGCTTGTGACACTTCATATTCATATTAGTCAGTCTAAGCTTCTGTCATTTTGCTGCAGCCTATTCATATTTCCATGTCTTTATTTTGCCTGTCTGGGAAACCCTTTGTGTGAGTTGACCAGGTAGCAGGTGATCAGTTGACCTATATCAAACCTTTGTTGCAGACAAAGACAGCATATATTTAAGTCTATACTTTTGTCCAGTTCACCTCTGTACAGGTCTTTGATTTCACTCCGGCCACGTGCCATCCCACTGGACACGACTGACCCCATCAATGGCCTATTCAGCCCCATGAACAATTACTATCTAACTCCCTTTTGTCCCACTGCTTTCTGCTCCCTCGCAAGCTTTCCTTCTTCAACACTTCAATTTTACCCAATCTGCTTTCTCTGTAAAGAGAGGAACGGTTTCTTTTTCAGCAGAGCACACTTCACATTACCACCGATCCTAGTCCAGATGGACCACTGAAAATCCCCACTGAGTTTTGGCCGTGCCTTTTACCCAACATTTTTACCCATCTAAGAGGGAATTTTTTTCTAATTAAGCTTTTTTTATTGGCTGCCATCGGCCAGTCCCAACCTAATATTACTCATTAAACTCTGCGGCCCTTTCAGTCCGGCCACCTCTCACCAGCCACTCTAAACAGCTGACCAGGGTTATGCCTCTTGGCCCCCATGGTTCAATTAGAATTTGTCCCGACCAATTACGCTCTCCGTTCTATAACAACATTAGATCGGAAATGAGTCGTCCCTTCTGTTGCTTGTCTCATATTCCTCAAACCACCCATATAAAGTTTCTATCCAATCTAAGAAATGGTTTTTCCTCATTCTCATTTTTTTGGTTGGAGTGGGGCGCTGGAACATCCTGCTGTTGTTCTCCTGATATCCCCAGCCCTAAGCTTGATCTCAGTTACCAGACTACAGTGGCAAAAACAAAGACAGGAAGACAGCAGCCTCTGTGACCAAAAAACATGAAATTGGAGCTCTACCATGTGCTATAACCTTATCTACATTCGACTATAGGAGACTTTATCCATCTGTTCCAATCCGAGATGCACTTTTTTTTTTCTGTACTCAGATTCCAAGGGGTGTAATGCTTGCATGTAGGCTAAATGAAGATCAACTGGTCACTGAAACCAGGAATTTCTTTCAATGTTAAAATCAAAAACCTGTTTTTCTCAACATGCATGTGACATAAATGTACTGCAAATGATCTAACGTATCAACAAAGGTGCATTTTTAGAGGCAAATTTATGTCAAAGATATGATTTTTGGTGTTGAAGCCTGCACTTTTCCAGTAGGATATCAAACTGCAAACATGTCCATAACACGAGTTCACATGGGAGTGAGGAGGTGTATCATGAGAGTGAGAACTAATCTCAAGTCTGCTGGGAGGATAGAAATACCTGCGGTCAGCTAGTTGTACCACAGACCTAGCAGGATATCATCAATCAATTTGCAGCCCATCAGACATGCACGTTATATTGGTTGTAAATCAGGGGGCTAACATGTGAAGCTTTTTTCTTTGCTGGTTATGTTGTCGCTCTTTAATGTCTTTGCACCTTTTGTCCATGTCGACCTAAGGTAGAGTAATTACTGTGACTGTTTTTTTGTGGGTGCCTGTAAAAAGCCCATCCATCTCTGGGGGCACTCGGGTGGATAGTGGCCACTATTTTCTCACAACCTTATTCCACCTTCTATCCTGCCTCTTCACATCACTACACTAGCTAAATGGCTTTTCTTCTCCCCTCTGTTCAATTCCACTCAATCATGTCAGAGCTTCTGAACGCCTCTGCCCACCAGGAGAGGGTCAGCTCAAAACTTCATGCTCCACTGGCTCTGAGCTGGGAACTTGTCACCGGTGGTATATGCCAGGTAGATCAGTAAGTAATGGCCAATACGAGCCACACCTGCCCTAGCCATGCACGACCCACCCAGACAAAAGCCCAGCGATGGCCCTGTCCACTCTGGTCAAGCAATGACCTGCAACTGGCCTTAGAAACTCTGACCCCTGGTAAATAATACTGTCAACTGGACAAAGAGGCCAGCTAGCTTCAGTATACATTATTGAGGCAGTTGGGTCAAGCAGCTGGTGATCTGGCCTGGGAAAGCTCAACCTTTGGGACAAAATTTCAACCCTGTCTTTTTTTCTTACCTTGTTTGCTTCATCTCTTGTCTCTTTCCCTCCATTTTTTTTTCTTACCTATTCGTGGGAACCGAGCTTCAGCCTCTCTAACAGGCAGCTGATTCAGGCAGGATGCAGGTCATCTCCACAAACTGATGGACAAATGCTAAACCCTTCCTCTACATTCACCCCATCTCCAGAATTTATTTTTTTCAAAGCCTTATTCCCATACTTGCTGTCCGAAGAGAACCTCATTACCTACAAGG
Organism: Acanthopleura granulata; assembly: GCA_016165875.1. NCBI lineage: Eukaryota > Metazoa > Mollusca > Polyplacophora > Chitonida > Chitonidae > Acanthopleura > Acanthopleura granulata. The sequence continues at coordinate 14,664,370 of JABBOT010000010.1, forward strand.
CATGCAAGTTAACACAACCACTCATAACTGCATTTTTCTTCTTTTGAATTACAACACAAAGCTATTTACCTTTTCACATGTGGTCATGTGCTTTGAATGCTATTTATTTACCGCAAGAAACAACAACTGAGCTTGGAGGCTTAAATACACTGAGCACATGATGTTGAAGGTGGTCTGAAATACACTGAGCACATGATGTTGAAGGTGGTCATTTCATTTTCAACAGTAAGCTGAATTTCGATATTGTTTTGATAACCCACAACATTCTGAAGTAGCGCGTTGAAACAATGCAGTTGATGATACCATCTGAAATACTGACAGCATTTTCTCTAAAGATTGAGGAAATGAGCCATGTTTGTATTAAGCGCCCAGACATTTTCACCTGTGACAGACATATCAATACAGGTAAAGGTAATACAACAAGCCAGGTGTGAAGGGAGTTGAAAGCACACAGAGAACTGTTAACTCTGTAACACAATCCTGCCAATTTCCACCACCACTGTTACATAATCTGACACTTTACCCTTCCCGTTTACAAGCCACTGTTTGGGGCAGACAACAGTTATCAGTGTGGCTACCCGTAGGCTCCCGAAGGAAGTGGGGTGCCGTAGCAAACATTGTCTTCCTCTACACACAAGGGTAAATATGGGAGTTTAATAGATAGATCAGCAGCTGGAGGTGACAGGGGCTCAAGACAACTCCGCTATCTGCCAATTAAGACACAAGAGCATCTACATCAGAACTTCTGGGATAACATCAGTTCTAAGGTAACATTGCTATGCCAATGAAACTGAGATTAACGCCTTCTTCACTGAATTAAATCTAATAACCGAGTAACATTACGCATCACACATAGCAAAAGGACAAGACAAAAGCTCCACAAAAGGGCAACCTATGATGAACAAAGGAAAACAAAATTGCTGAGTCTCAAAGATAAACACAATGAGTGACCAAGGGACATTCAAAATTGCCTGAACATTTTCAATAAATAAATCACCAAGATATTTCTTTTCATGTAATTATCCCTTTCATGAGGACCCTGAAGTGGATGAAAGAAGACCTGTCCTTCAATAGCCAGTGGACTGATTGAAATATTTCTATAACGTTCAAATAAAGAGATCAAGCTCCTAACGGACACTGGCCGAGGAAGACCAGGAGATCAAAGTCAAAACCCACAAGGTGAAGGGCCACTGCAAAACAAAGTACTGGTTAAAATAGGGCTGGGTTAAAGCAGGCAGGATGTAGTTCTGAACTTTACATTCTCTGGGATAACAGTTGTTCTTTTATTTTACACTGTGTATGCTTCGGACAATTTCATACAATATTGAATAGGAAGCTGTTGATTTGGTCTGATTAGGGCTTAGATGGAAATCTCAGAAAGGCAAACCTCTCAAAGCTGCTGTGTGCAGCTCAGATAAAGGCAACCAGCTTCTGACTACAGCAAGCTAATCAAATGTCCCCGTACAGCACCCTTTGATGTAACCTCAGAGAAAAATTTGATCGCGTTACCACCTGAAATCAATGAGAAGCACATCATGCATTGTAAGCTTGTTATGACATGTTAGTGTGCAGTCAGCGGAGACGTCTTACAAATGTCGACAAAAGACAAGATCCTGGCCAATGTGGCCGTCTCTAAACCAACCCTGTCATTTCACTCAAACCTGGGGTCACTGTGAAAGAAAAATCAATTACATCACTGTTCTCTTCTCAAAAGTGCAGTAAGTTTTTGTGATAGATTTCCATATACATTCAAAAACCACCTTATGGAGACTACGTGGCAACCTGAATGCCCTTGGGCTGACCCCTCTAAACTGGTTTGACTGTGAGTTATGTTCAATGTGGCAACACCAGACATATTCTATTCATGACGGGTGTTTACCTCCAACTGAATATTTTGCTCTTTTGGCTTACAAAATAAGAAACGTATCCTACATTGGGTAACACAAGACATCTGTTGGCCAGGATTACACTTCTAATAGAGTCCTATCAAATGTCGACAACAAACACCTCATGCAATTTCTATGGTCTAAATGCATTATATTAAATTATCCAAGCTAAATCTCTCATCTCTACCTGTAGTTTAAATCAATAAATCAGTTTAAATACAAAAAAGTTGAAATACATATTAAGCATATGGGCCATATATTGTTGATTTACATGTGCCTGATCTGCTGTAATGTGACCGGTGCCTGAACAGAATGAATGAATGAATGATAATGGTTTAATGAAACGTCTGCAATATTTCTGCGATACCATGGCCAGTCTGAATGGAATGGGAAAAACAGGTGGCTGAGAGTGCTGAGGCCGGGATTGTCTATCAACCAGTTTACAGCTGCTCACAACATATTACTCACTGTAATCACTGACATTTTTTGTCCCAACAGCTTTAATAATATATCCAAGGCTATATTTTTTCTATTCCATATCTACAAATAGGTACATTAATTAAGACAATCCAGTTGGTGTTTCAGGGCTCCATCATACTGACTGAAGGATCCAAACCAATCCTGAAAAAAAAATGGCGTACAGATTTTTCTCTCCGTAAATATACACTATCTGTGTTGTAGCTCCATAAGGTAGCACCATTTACGGAGGAAAATGTACGTACAAAGTTTTATGAAATTGGCTCCTGAAGTAATAAAATGTGCTAAATTCTACTGTATCAACATCATCAGACATAGGTGCAGCAAGTGAAGCCAAGTCGTTGTTATATTTTGAATAAAAGAGAAAGGCTTTATAAACCAAGACAGACATACATGTGCGGCAGTGTGGACAAGTACATATCATTAATTGCCTGATGCAGAAAATCCCTACAGGCTGACCTCGATGTCCCGCATTCTACCTTTACATATAATGCTTTTGTTCTTCAGATCAATTTTTGTCCTGCTTTCTGTGAAACTGCCTACATATACCGCTGGTGCTACATGTATCTCTCTCGACTGACCACTGTCCACCTGGTCTATTCACAACAGCGTCTCTACACCTAGTCACTGACACTGCAGGCTGCTTAGCTGTTGCAGAATTGCAACTGACTCCATCTGTTACAGCTGTTCCCAGGCTAACCCCACTGGCAGCAACGCTTTCACAAGTGACCACTGTGCTGCAGAAACAGTCATACATACACTTATTATTAAAGGTAAAAAAATGACTGGCAAACTGACTAAAACCAAAGTGGATATAACTGGGCTTACTGGAATCCCACCACACAAACCACACACTTGCACATATACTCATAACACAATCCTTCACAAATGCCAATCCACCAACTTGCACATAACACTTCACATAATGTGGTAATCCACAAACTTGCACACATAATCATTCATTCCACCACAATCCTTCACATCTGGCATGCCAGAATCCTCCACATCTTCAGAACACAATTCTTCACAGGCAACCTGGAAAAAAAAAACCTTCACACAAGTTCTGATCCCTCCCATCTGACAATCCATAAACAAAGTCCAATTCCTTGCTCATGGACAATTCCGCCAGATCATCTCAGCCAGGAAGTTGTCCTTGATCGGTCAATTGGGTCCTTGTTACACAGTCAAGCCAAACAAATTCACTTGGTGGTTTTTTCTCTCCCCTTCGACAACAAAGCTACCTTGCTTGTAAGCCTAATTACTTCAGAAACCACCTTAGTTTCAAGGCTGATGAACTGGGTGGCATTTTTTTCTACCGTCAAGACGGAAACGCCCAGAGATGAGAATTACACAAGCAAGCCCCTTGAGTTCAATGGGACATGAAGTAACGATTCCTGCAGGGGCTAGGCAGCTTCATGTCCGTCCTGCAGGTCTTCTCAACATAATCATACGCCTCCTGTCTCTCCAAGCTTCTTTTTTTTTCTTACTTTCTCCAATTGGCCAGCTTAATAGATACGCCGAATCAGCTTAGCCCATGGACAGTATTTTCCCTTGGATTATTTTCCAGAGAAAGCTCCCTCTTTAGGGTTGACAGGCAGTGATCTGAGAGTGGTACAGGATTTTTAGGTAGAAAAGCCAATGTCATGTGGCAGTGTGAAATTGGACACCAGTGCAGAGAATTCAATTTTCTGCGGAGAGAAAAGAGGCAAGGGAAGGAAATTGAAGCCCACCTCACTCATTCCATGCTCACTGGGTATACCTCTGAGTAGATCTTGCAGAGAATGAGTTGGGCAAAAAACCAAGTGACAAAAAGAAAAAATAGAAAAAGATTACGGCATATTTTTTCCCCGTCTCTCTTACTGCAGTCTGATATAATTCCCCTCCTATCTGAGTTGATAATGCTCATCTTCTTGGCCAACCAAGATGTCTAAAACCAATTTTCAAATTTAACATGGCCAAGTTCTCCATAGTAGAAGAAGCCACCTGAGCTGAATGAAGCTGACATACTGCTAAGTAGATTATTGTCCCTCCGGTGGTAGGGCCTCAACATCCCACACTCCAAACTTGCTTACAAGATTCCAGTGTAAACCTATTACAGCAGATCACCGAGGATAAATCATGTTCATACTACCCACACATCTTTACATCGACTAAACAGTCACAGCTTTAGGCCTTGGTGACCAGGAGACTGATGAGTCTTTGCTGCTCTCAAGGTCTTCTGACATCAAGTCTTCAATTACAGCAAATTCATCATATGAGGCCTAGAGATTGACACCACTGGCGTTCTTATTAAACTAAGCAATAAGCTGCTATAGCAAAAGCTGCTGGAGAAACACAACTGACCAGAGGTTCTGATATAAAGCGGTTTTTACTGAACCACTATCAACCTGACTGACTGACCTTCAAGACGGTCAAACCACAGGGACAAAATCTTGTCAATCATAAAATCATATGATTTATCTGCCCCTGGTTACACAATCAAACTACCTGGACCCAACCATCAATACAGGTGTTTCTGTGCGTTTAGTCTGTTTCTTCACTGAATCCATTTTGCTGCACAGCCCTCCATACATCCCAGTGAACCACTGGGAGGGCTAGGAAGGAGTCCCATGTTTACCTAATAGCTTGTACTTCTGCAACAACCCAATTTGTTCAAGATCACTCGTCGGAAACCCTGAAACCTCCAAGACCTAACTAATTACGCCGTGTGCTGTTTGCCCAAGAAGATCAACAAGATGGTTGAGTGGCCTCCCAACATTTCGCAATCCAAAGAAACAACATTGATGTAACTCTAGCTGCGCAAATCAATAGCGAAGTCTTGTAAGTTTGAATTTGGGAGGGTTTCAAGTCAACCCTCTGACAATACTCTAGTTCCCCAGGGTGTAGAGTCTTGTAATCTTCAGTAAAGCCCGTCTCTACCCCCCCTGTTCATCAGGCCTTCCCCTCGTGACACTTCAGCTGATCTAACACTGGCTCTTCACCCTAACCTCTTACACTCAGTACACAAGTACCTCTCACCACAGAAACTGGAGAGTAGGCTGTATAGCCAGTCACCTACGATCAAGTGATGAGATGCACATAACACAAATCTTAACCTCACCTTCTTCACACATTTAATACACATCATTTTTTCTTCATTGTAATTTCAGGATGGCTTTGTAAAGGCTTCTACATGTATACCATGTTCTATGAAATATGACAACTGGAGATAAATTCTGTTCAGCAAGCATAGCATATTAAATCATGTTAAGAAAACACTTATCACCAGAAATTCCACTCTATCAATTTGGGTATATACATGTAGAAAAAAAAATCTTAACTTGTGAGTTTAGGTATGCAGCAATCACTTCTGTTTATTCTTAATTTTTTAGACACAACTGTTTGAACTTAAGAATCTTCCACAAGGACTTGGTTTTTTCTTATATAAGTACTCAAAGAATAAAAACTAGGACCAAACAAAAATGTGGGACTGATTTGTACTTAACAAAGCACCTCACTTAACTCAGCATTTAACCAAGCACTTTATTTAAGTCTGCATTTAACTGAGCACTTCACTTAGGTCTGTATTTACAAAGATGTTTCATCACTAATATTTATTATCAATTTGATATACATGTGTGGAAATATATATCAGTCATATATGTAGGTGTGTGATTGTATGTCAGCAAGGGGTTTATTATCAAATGTCTGTTTATCACCGGTGAAAAGAAAAACAACAAAAAAATAGGATGAATTATAAACACTTACAAAGGATAGAAAAGCGGCCAGCCTACCTGAGTTAGTAGTGTTTGATTCAGCGTCCACATGTTTTGGTTTCAGGGGGAGTTTGTCCGGTTCAGGAGGGACCCGTTCCTTCTTCACATCTTCGTCTTGTTTTGTTTCTTTGTTTTCGATGTTGTCGAAGCTGTTGCGGTCCCTCATTGGCTCGAGATGGCGTGGGGTGATGACCCTGGAGGCCTCGCGGAGTTCGGTGCTCTCCTTGCGCACGATGGGGGCTGTGATGCTAGGGGTGCGCGAGCCGATGACGGACATTTCCTCCTCGGTGTCCGAATCCTGGTGGTCACTCCCTTCCTCTGGCCCATCCACAAGCACCACATTCTCCTTGTTACACTTGTGGATTTTGTGATGGATAAACTTCACGATGTCTTGGAGAGGGAAATTGGTCTGGCAGTCCCCACAAACTATCAGATCAAGTTCATCTTCCACTGTAACCACAAGAGGAGAAAATCGAAACACGTGAATAATAGATGAACATCTTTAGTATATTGGAGGAACCAGTCTGGCAATTGGGGCTCCCTGGATAGCTGTATATCCAAGTATCATATTCTATCAACGTCTCTCTTGGGCTGACTAGTCAAGAGAGTGGATGTACAAATACCACTGTTACCCCTTGTACATACATGATGTAATAAACACTGAACTATAAAGAACAGGGTATCCCACACTGCCAAGATTGCGCACAGTTAGTACCAGGTAATGGCTTTCCTGTTAATGCTGCCAGTATATACGCATGGACTTTCTCTGCTCTGATTCTTTCACATCTTAAAACAAGCCAAGTACAAGGATACTACATTTTCTTGACCTTTTTTCACCTTGCATTTTTTTTCGATTTTCTCCTGTTAACTGATAAAAATCAACAAAGGATAAAATAGGAAACCACTGTTCTGGTATACCAAGGTTGCAAAAGGTCAGAATGAAAAGCTGTATAGGAATTATTGATTTTTTCAACTGTAATTTAACCCCATACTCAAGAACTTTTTCACTTATATGATGGCAGTCAGTCTCGTGGATAGAGGAAAGCAGAGCCCTACATAAACTATCAGCCTCAGGCAAGTTACTAACAAGCTTTTTCACACTTAAAGTACAGAAAATTTCAATAATATTGCAACAAAATTGAATACATGTCCAACAATTCAAATGCTAATCAAATAATCTGTGAGTGTTTGTGGACAAAATTACTAAAATAATTGGGTGAAAACAACATTATGGCAGTACACATTTCCTCACAATGGACAGGGGCAAATAAGGATGAGCTTGCTGCAACTGCAAGAGCAGCACATAAGCAACTGGCTACACTGCAAAAACAGCAGATTTTAAGGCAGTGCGAGTATGAATTTCCTCTATCCAATGTTTTAGAGAGCACTGCCTTGTGGCTGAAGTCGCAAATTACTGTATATGCAGACCTGTATTATACATGAGATTTCCTTACGCTTGTAGAAAGCTTATACGTAATTGTTCAGAAGGAGACTAATAAGAGTCTTCCTGGGGTAAATATTTAAAGGCCTTGGGCTTCAGAGGCAGAGCCATTCTTGCATATGTAACGGACACAACTGCTGGCTCCATCCACCAGAGGTAATAATATCCAGTGGTGCAGGAAGGGAAAAAAAAACAAACACAGAAACAAGTGTGAGGAGGGGGTGACATTTTTACAATATTAAACCTTCCTTGAAACATGGCAGCTATGTTTCCTCTTAAATTCATCAGATGACAACATTATTGGCTCACTGTCCATGGAGGTGAGGGCCAATCTTTCAATGAGTATCCGGTCCATTACTGCTGGGCCAGGGCTCACCCATGGCCCATTTGCCACACGTACACTCAGCCACTACCGCAGCAGTGCCAAAAAAAAAAAAAAAATGCACACAGGACTTCCGCAGGTGTCACAGATTTGAATGAAAATTTTAGATTCTTGTCAAGACACTTGCGTGAGATGGGCAAGACTGAAAAATTCATGGTGGAGCAGCTTATTCCTGGAAATTTTAAGTGACCTGCTGACAGGAAAAGCAACATGAAAAAAAGATTGGAAATGCTAGGCCTTTGTGGTAACACTTATCAAGTTTAGTGTCATTTGTCAACTGTTTTGTTTTTCAAATTTTACTAGCCCTTACATATTTCTTCTTGTGACATGAATTGTAACATTTTATGTACAATAGGGCTTTGAGCATTTCAATGTTGTGCCGTTATATATCATGTTTTACAGCAAACTACAGTGTACCAACGTTTTACAGATAATAAACTTTTTAAATTTAATGATTTAAAGAATGGACAGTATTTAACTTTCTGTCCATAATGTTGAATAGGTCACCTTGATGGTGCTCAGGAGGGAAGATGAACACTAGCAAGAGGGATGGCCAAATTTGCAACGCCTCCCCAAAGAACATGAAAACCTTTGCAACATAAAGCCAACCCAAAAGATGCAGGATCAAAGTTTATGTCCACAAGATCATTGGTTGGGAAAGATGACAATATATGAAAAGTCTGTTCAAAGGCCACACAACTGTACAGATACTTGCAGATTTTTGTATCTTGTTTCAACTCCATGAGATTTATGTTCACTATGTTTAGCATTATTGCTGTATTGCATGTCAGATAAAATTATTAAGCCAGAAACTTTTGTACTAACCAGTTAACCAGACAATTGATTACTTTCAGCTCTAAAACATTGCCTGTCAATCTGACATATATGTCAATTTGGTCACAAAAAAGCAAAGAATCTGGCTGATGTTGTCACACCATGCAAATCTAGGTGGATATAATGAGCGTAAATAGCTGTCCATCAAAAACTTACGATGTCTTTGAATAATTTTCAAACTGGACAAGATCCAATTACCTGATAAAAACATTCACAGGTGTAACCAAATTGATTAACAATAGCTCAATCAGCCCAATGACAATGTAATATTAAAGATATGTAGTAATGAAAATATGATATCTTTAGACTGCTCAGCTTTTCTTACATCACAATGGACAGCATATGAATATTATCTTTAGGTAACCATAGCAACCTGTTTTCCCAGCAATGAACACAGGAAATGAGCCAGGTAAATGGCCGCGGGACACAGGTAAAGAAAGCTAGAGTTAACTAGCCGTGTGATTGGAGCATGAAACTCTCCACTGCTTACTTTAATGACAAGTCTTCTTAGCACACACTTTTAAACTGTTAGGAAAGTGTTTAGATCTAAGTGGAGAAGTAGCTCCCCCCTTAGGTGAGAGCCAGGTATAGATATTCCTGACTCTATTTCAAGATGATTCAATTTTAACAAAGAACGATAAAATGGGTAAACACAAACATACATGTACACAAACTTTTCAGCGGTCAGAACATGCCACTGGGGCAGATCTAAGAACTGCACTTAACTTTTGACGACCATTCAGCCATGATTTAGCTTGTTAGGAAATCTTTGGCAATACTCAGATATATCCATTAACAGGTCATATTTTCACATTACTGCATGCTCGCTTTTTAACCTTTAGAAAAAATGAAAAAATGCAAATGAGTATTAATGTTATAATACATATTTTTTTTTACAAACATAACAGAAAAAATGTAATATTTTTGAGTTTAGACTTTTTCAATATTGTTCCTTATACAGGACAAAAAAATTCCAAACAGCAAGGCTTTACATACATACAGGAAGGTAAAACATACTGTTCATAAATTTACAACAACGAAAAGCTAGCCTCTTTGAGCAATATGTTTCATGACAGTAGTCAATCATTTGAAATATCTCAGGACGCTGCAGAAAGAATATCCTAAATATTTACTGGGATCTGTCAAAGTTTACATTTGCACAAAAAACGCCTCACCTGAGTCTAGATACAAAAAGGCAGGTTGAACAGTTGATCTGTGCTAATCCCATTTCAGTGTTTGATTGGGACTTCAAGTCTTCATGGAAAATGGCATATTTAAAGCAAACACAGCAGTTTTCCAGCCAACCTTTGATGTACAAACTTACAAGTTTTCTTAAACTGCTTGTAAGAAAAAGGTTATAACCAAATCATTCGGTATCCGTTGAAGACAAGGCTTTGGCTTTCACTTAATCTCCTGTGTTTGCCCACATAAGACACAACAGAGGTGAGATACCTCTAGGACACAGAAATTTATCCAACCACGTAACCTCAGCCCACCAATACTCTTTTGCTAGGAATCCACACCTTCATGCCATAGACTGCTACTCATAATTATCTATGTGATCATCAATAGCCACTGTGTTGATATTTTTTTTCCAGACTTCCACAGAAAGAATACAAACATGAATTAAAGATATATTATTTTCTACATATATGTCAGAAGAAAAGTTCAGAATTCAATGGAACTTCGAAATGACTCAAAACTCCAGTGCTAGTTTTTCTTCCTCTAATGAAAACATTACTCGCACAAGTTACAGAAATCAACCTGTATTTGCACAGTTACAATATATAACAATGTAACCTTTACCATCATGACACTTATCCAAACTGTAAAATTTAACAAAATTAAACATATATATAAGATCAGCATGTCAGCATAAACCTTTTCTGAGACTGTGTGGAAAACATTCCTTTCTTCCTTCCTTCACCATGTTAGCAACTAAATATTAAAAACTCTATCATAAATAGCAAATGACCATGGCTGTAACCTGCACATACTGACATGGGGTTAGCCTATGTCCCAGCTAATCATACCTTACTGGCTAGACCCACACACATGTATGGATATTCAAACATCTACTTGTACATGCATCAACAGGACATACATGTAGGTACTGTTAATTGAAGAGGGAAACTGTTCAGAAAAACAGGCCATGTATAACACTCTGAGTTAGCTGGGGAATAAACAGAGCGGAAATGTGAATGCAACGATGAGTGACGTCACAACGACAACACCTCAAGATCTCCATTAAATCAGAGCACATCTTACCTGCGCGCAGTTGGTCCATCATGTCATCCGAGTCGACCCACCTGGGCATGACGTTTATTGCACAGGTACAAATAGTGTCAGTCAGAGAGCCACTCAGTGGTGGGTAGCACCTGGCAGACAGTTGAACATGTATTTCCTCCACAGCCAGGGAATTAAGAGCAGCATCTTACAGTGTAAAAAGGTGACCATTCTTGGGGTAGACAGGCCAACAGTCACACACAAATGTAATATCCAGAGCTGTTAGCAGTCAACAGTTAACCAATCCGCTTACCAGTAGCTATTGGCTCAAGTCAGGACAGGCTGTCAATGTCAGGAGGGAACACTGCACCAGTTTGTAGGATCTCAGACAAATACAACTATATTAGTATATAATTTATAGCTCTGCACAACATGTTTCAGTTACAGAGTATCGCTGGGAAACACTTTTGCTTATGGCTAGCAGAGGATTGCCAATGAGTAGAATCCAGACAGACTGATGGGTGGAGGGGGGGTAGCCTAGACCCTTATGGCCAGGGAGGTTCAGAGCTTAGTAGTTTGGGGAGGGGGGGGGGCTGTCGAGGGAACAGCCAGTCCTGTAGACACCCAGTAAGATCGTGCAGGGGTTAGACAACAGGTCAACACGGGTCAGAGGAACAGCCAGCGTAACAGGGGGAAAATGGGCCGGCCTAACACAGCTCCCCGCCAGCTGCAGATGTGATAGGCCGGTGCCGCGGAGGGCAGGCTGTGGAGGACAATCGGCTTAAGTCCCGCCCCTTTCTGGTCAGGTCAGGACAACGCAATGCACACAGCTGTCCCTGACTGGCTGACCAATAGAACGCCAGCTCTGCGCTGCTTTAGGCCGAGCTGGTGACTTGACAAAAGGGCCATCTGCAGCCAAGTGCTTAGCCTGTAGACATCTGTCCGAGCTGGAATAGGGTCAGAGGCTGGTTCCCTGTTACTCAGCCTGGCTGTCTGGCCTGCGTCCCACATTCTCTCCTTAGGAGGCCCCTCTCTACATCCTAACACCCACATTAACTTTGTTTCATGCCCAAAAATAACCCACAAAATAACCAGACACATACATATAGGTTTCTCACAGGTTTAGTATACATATATGTTACCCTACCCCCAGAGAGTCACTCTTCCCAGGCCATGGGAGGGAGTGGGTGTACATGTGTTTGTATACATTAAACAGTGATTAGAGCTTGGCCTACTAATGAGATGAGCCCAGCCTAGCTGGACGTCTGGCCGGCCATATAAGCCTAGCTGGGCAGATAGCGGTTCCACTTGACTGACTCCGCAAACAGCCTTTAACACTGGCCAGCCCAGCCAGCAGCCCATGTTCAAACCCACCAATCACAGGCGTTTATTAATTGTTTATCAGTTGGTGGTGTTGTCAGGTAAACCGTTCAGGCGTCTTCTCGCTTGGGCCGGACACACTAACAATCAGTTCCTGAGCCCGACCAGACCATGTGATCAGAGGACAGGTAGAACCGAATAATCACCCAGCCTGTATATTTTCGTCTCTTAGCCTCTGTAGGTAGGCCTTAGCAAAAGTCAACACCTACCAGACATACGAGGCTCTGATGGGGACTTCAAGACTTAACACAGTGAATATACTAACAGTACAAGTTCTCACCATCCATATTCATGATGTATTAAACAGAACATCAGTCATTCAGGCAGAAACCTACTCTTTACCAGAATACACCCGCATATAAGTTTGTGTTCATACACTCCACAAGCCACCAACAAAGAACCAGCTTTTCTGTTTTACATCATTTGACAGTTAAATTGCAACTGAATCTGTCTGCTACACTCTACACTGAATGTAATGTCTCAACAAGGTGTCAAAGTCATCTGCTTCAGGAGCCTAGTATGTCCATGCTATGTATATCTGGTATCTCTAAAATTCATTAATTAATTAAACAGGTAGCTTGCAGGTAGAATGTAAAATACAATGGTATCTGTTCAGATAAAAATTACCTTTTCGTTACCTGGAATAAAAAATTTGAAAAAACAAATTAAAATTTTGGACCTTCAATTTGTCTAGACCTTCAAAAACTGCAGTATTTTCCATCCAACAGGTCATTTGGCCATAATTAAAATTCTTTCCACTTGCTGCCTCTGAAGTTGTGGAGGCTGAACCTTGATGAACGTCTATGTGCTGTTAACATGGTCTGTAAGACGCTGTGCAGTGCTGTGTGCAGTATCAATCAACAACCTTTTCCGCTCGAGTTCTTATCCAAGCATCAATATCAGTAATCCATACAATAACCAAGGCTTAAAAAAAAGAGAGAAAAAAAACCCAAGCTAGTATGACAAATCCACATATGTATTTTATTTCCCCCAAAGGTCAGGCTTAATAAAAATTCAAAAGGAAACCAACCAACTTCAAGATTGACATGTGGAATAAAGCCATAACGATTTCACACTAGCTTGAACCATGGACTTGGTCTCTGAAGAAAAGGAGTACAGGCCTGCATGCCGACTGACGCTCTTTACCTGGGATGAAGTAATCAACGGTTAAAGGTGTTAAGAACCGTATTTTATCAGAATTCTCGATTTAATCAATTTCTAATTGATTTCAACTTTTCACCTAGCCGCACCACTCACCAGCACTTTTTTTGTTGCCCGGCTAACGACCCCCACTCACAGTCTGGTTGTTAGGTAAACATAACGAATAAAACCCATTATGTAACATTTCAAACAATATGGTTAGATGCAGGACCCTAATCAGTGCATATTAATGAGCTGTGGGGACACAATGAGCTTGTAAATGTCTCATGAATTATACATGACAGACTAACATCTAGATTACTGGTTTCCTACGAAGTGTGGGGGGAGCAAGAGGACCGATTGGCTCGCCTCATTTACCACGTAGACTTCAAACTTAACACCCAAAATACATGCAACGACTCTTAGCAGGATGTAACAAGGTCAATGTTTACATTCAAATGGACTTTCAGGACTACATGTAACTGACAAGTGGAGTAGTGGAACTCACTTCATAATCACATTCACTTATCCTTTTATTACATTTACAAGCTCTGGTGCTGTAAAGTCCACAGGTTGTATAAATACTAGTTGGGATAGAACTTTCATTTAAATGGAGGTCACAAACAATACAAATGAATCGTACCACGGTTTATATCCAACACAATACAGTAGTTGTGGTGTCTAATAATACATGTAAACCCTGTTTGTCAAAATGTGGAATCCTCGTGTGAGAAACGAGAACATTTTATGTGCTACATTTACATAGGAAAGCACATCAGTCATTTTCGCAGTTTACAAAAACTCAATTTTGAATACTGTTAAAACCCTTTTCCACCAATTGCCTGTAAAAGATATTCTAGACCATACCCAGAGACACTGAAAGCTAGATTTGACCATTCTTTGTGAATGCATTGCAAATGTACATTACATTCTCTTTCTATGGTAACACTTGATTCATTATAACTTATCTGAAATGAATTAGGTCAGTGATGTTACATAAGGTCCAATAAAACCAATCAGGTGATCAAGAGATGCAAATACAAACACGATTAACACATTCAACGACAGATTGTACACTGTGCCACACATAAACTGTTCATAAGGTAACAAATATCATCCTGTGTTAGTGAAAACACGTGCGGTGCACTAAATGTCCGCCAGTTCAAGGCTATGCCATAATATTCATCAATATGCACACATACATGTATTTGTACTCGGTACAAAAATACACTCAAGCTCATGAAGCTGATTTACAAACAAGGAATGCGCGGTTTCAAATTTTAATGTCATGAATTTGGGGCTGTAGAAAAATGATACATGAGGTCAAGAGAAATTGCGAAAGAAAAAAAAAACAAAACAAAAAGAATTTTTTTCGGCGGTGTGTGAGGCTATTGGTAAATATTATCTGAACATTTTTTCATTTTTAAAATGTAAACGCAAGGTGTTGTATATGCATGTTGTTTTATATTATATTATATTCGGCATCCTAAAGCTAAAATCATCTATATTACACATGACAAGCAGACCATGTGAAATCTTGATCAGGTCCTCATTCCTAACTCTTCTTTTCAGAATGCAAATTTAGTACGTTTTTTCTCAGTTGGAAGTTGTTAGCAAGACAGCAGAGGATGACCATGAGAACAACATCGCCAGAGTTCTGGAACCCCTGAGAACACATCTTATAAGACATGGAGATTGATAATTTACAAGTGTACAGCACTGATTATGTTCACTTGTCCAAGCAATCATTAATAACAATTTTCCAAGGAAGACAAGACAAGAAATGCTCGTGTACCAGCACAGAAATCATCTCAACAGAAAAGGTAAAAAAAAAAAACAGTAGTTCTGTGACAAAGTAGGAATAAAACACTTCATAAAACAATTCTTGTCTGAAGACTGTAGTTCATGAGGTGAAAAAATTAAGAAAAGAACATCTAAATTCCCATCATCATATAAGTCTAATTCTGCAGAAAAAAAGTTTTGGACTGTGAAGTTGCACTGTAGCAGAACTAATTACTTTTTCATTTTACAAAACTTTGCAATTCTAGGTGTTTATAAAAAAGGTAAAGTCAAAAAAAAAAACAGCCAGGGTTCCCAACACCCAGCATGTGTTACTACCTTTTAAGTGTTCCTGTGGGTGTAGGTGATGCCTTCTAATTTTGAATACAAAACAGCCTGCCGTGCGCAACCTTTCCAATGTTTAAGTCTCGCCATTTCCATAAAAGGCAATTTAAAAAAGCGGGCAGCTCATGCCGCCCCCCCCCCCCCCCCCCCACTGGACCCTCCCGAGGGATAGCTCTTCCTGGAAAGTCTACGCCAGTCCGTGCAAGCATTATGTAATATACATGGCCGTATTGATTTTCTCATCTCTGCACTGTGGCAGCGAGCCAGTGATGAAGGACAGTACTGGCCTTGCATCTGGGTTACGTTTATTGATAAATGCCCACGAGCTGGACTCGGCCGTACAATTCTACGGCCGCTCAGGATACCTCAACCACTCAAACCCATCATCTCTCCACTTTCTCCATGTTCTACAGCCATTGTTATCCCGCAAGTAGCAATGAGGGCTTCTACTCTGTTACATAAGTTCCATCAGTGGAATCCAATAGCACAGGTCAATACAAGTACTTCTGAGAAAGAAACCTTTATGTGAAAACAGACATGACCTAAAATTCAGCGTGTTTTTTTTCTATGTACATCTTCTACAGAAATTTACACGTGCTTAACTACTGTCAAAATTATTGTCATAAAAACTTCAACAAACAAGCAAAGCTGAATGACCCCCATTGCGCAACGAGATCTCGATGTCACCAGACTCTAAGAATCCAATGCTTTGCTTAAGGAAAAAAACACAAGCTTTTGACCGCACTATATTTCATTGTTTATTGACAGCAACTCTAATGGGCTCCTTGCTGCATTCATGGTCTTCCATAAGTGGTGTGCATTATGGAAGCACCGTCATCACACTCACTAGAAGAAGGCCTTAAGTTATCTGACGTTTTCCTTTGCAGCAGTTATACCGTTTTAGGACCCTGGCAAGAAATACGCAACAATAGTGAGTATTGATGCTTCGCCAGTGTTTTCAACTGACTTCAACATTCAACACAATTACTTTCTTATGGCTATGTTTACTTAATGAGGACAGAAATGTGTCACCAGCCACAGAGTTCAGCAGATAACTGTTCATCGTTACCACCTACAAGATCATTTATTTTCTAACCAAGTTGGAGTTATTGATTTCCGTGGCTTCAAGTTAAAAGATGACAAAAGTTACATCAAAGTAGTTTAGTTTCGTCTTTTTGCCAAAAATTATTTAAAAAAAGCTAGAAGCACTACAAATTTACAGAGTACAGTAAGACCAAAAGTACTACATTCATCATTGCTTACCTTTGGTAACTGTTCTGCGTAAAATCAACGTCTACATGAACACAAGGAACAAAATGAACAGTTAATGACTGCGTAATTAGCATTTATAAAAACAAAAAGAAATAAACAAGGCATCGGTAGATAGTACGAATCTCCTCACTATAAATTTTGGTGCAGGCATGGTGTAACGTTTTACATTCTAGTAGGCCTTAAAATTTATGGAAAGTGATAAATCTCGCTTCATACGACTCACTTTGAGGTAGCCTAATGAATCAGACACTAACATGCATAGTCTGACAAATTACTCGCAAAGGTAATTAATATGCATATATATCTATTATGTGTTGACTTCATGAAAACCCCTCTTTGGGCACTGGGAGATCTGTGGGACAACTCTGAGAATAACTGGTCCAGGAGGATGAAGTAAAATTGATTAGAATGGGTTAATTCCTCCAGAAGATCTGCACAAAATGTTCTCAATATGAATTTGATTAAATTCCCTGTTAAATAAATTGAAAATCTGTCCAAGTTTTCGAATTTAAAACTTTCTCCTCCAAAAATGTTATGTGTTGTAGTCAGCGTACACAAAGTCTGATAATAACTGGGTGAGGATACTGGAGAAACAGTCAGGGCGATAAAAAGTAAAGGTGATCTGGACCCATTCAAAAATTATTTGATACTTTATGTACATATAAGTAAAATCTGCTGAATTTGCAATATTATCCAATTCATGACTGTGCCAGTAGATTAAAACTTAAAAAGAAGGTTAACTAGAAAGGTGTATATTGAATCCACAATGCAGTCTAAAAAAAGGTAAATCTGCATTGTCACGACATTAGAAACCTTAAAGTCTAAGATGGTGTGTGATTGTGCAAAAGAAACTATTTTCTATGATTCTTTGGGAGGTCTTATTTCCAAGGTCTTTTTCACAGAAACACTAAAACTGTAGGATATCTAACAAAGCAAAAAGGATTTTTCAAACCTTCTCCACAGAAATAAGTGAAATCCTTTTGAAAATGTTATGCCACACCACAGATCTTTTCCATTTCAGAAGACTTCATTGTCCTGGAAAATTCTTTATGAAATAAACTGCTAGTTTGATAAGGTGTCTTTGTCCATCCAGCTGTGTGAATAAGGCCAGGACTGAGAGCTAAGTCAACCGTGTTTATTACTGTGATGTAACATGTTTATAGCTCTTGTAAAGCAGAATGCACTGTCACTGTAAACCACAGGCAACAACAATGGCACGACCGAAGACTCTTCTTACATGTTAACCACATGTAGGTGCATCTATATCATGCATTTACAGAAGGCTTCAATGATAAATCTTTTTGTTTTTCTTAAAGACAGATCTATCCTCTAAACCAAATTTTAGTACATCCCTGTTATGTTATCCCTGATGATCCATTTACATCACCAAGCCTGACCTATCCCAAGATGTCCACCCAGGGTTTTTACTGTCCCTAATGGCAACAGTTATCAATTTGTTTTACATGAGAAGTTAAATGTCATTAAATGATTCGGAAAAGGAAATCCAGTCAGGTCTATATATTAGTAAATGACCAGTAACCTGACCAAGATGAGTGTAGGAAATGGGAAGGAGGTGGACTAGCAGGCCATTGTCCCAGCCCCTGTGGCGTCCAACACTCATCCCTATCTGATAAGGCCAACTTGACCACAGTGAGAGTCATAAAACGAAGCCATTGATCATCCATTATTCCCATGGTAACAATGCAGGAACAACTGTATCGCTCGCAAGAGATCAGAATTTAATGTGGCTTGTGGCTAAAGAATGTAATGGTCTTTTGAACAGAGGGTTATCAAATTTCATGTCACTGTCTTTAATGTTATTTATCTCTACTGAATACAGTCTTAACTTATGATGACCTGACTGCAATAGTATGCATACAGGACACGCACACACAAAAAAAAAAACACTGGCATTTAGCCTATTTTTAAAGGCTCATTTTACTCTTATCTTCCACCATGTCTCCAGATCTTGCTATGTCTTTTTTATCTTGATAACACGTTAATCTCTGACCAAGCGACCATGATCTGCACTTAATTACTGCTGCTTCCTATTGACTCCAATTATCCCAGGATATGTGACTGACATTGCTGTTTAATGCCACCGAAGAATTTTTCACTTACATGATGCCAGCCAACATATAAATCAAGGAAGAAAATGGAATGTTCGGAGTAAATTACCGACCACTGACAAGTTCCATAGGCAACTTTTCCACGTGTGGCACCTGTCAAACAGGAGGAAGTGGTCTCCACTGGACTTCATATATAGATAAGACTACACTGAGTACAGTTGGTCGTACACTGTAATTATAGTCCACACAGAGTACAGTTGGTCGTACAATGTAATTATAGTCCACACAGAGTACAGTTGGTCGTACACTGTAATTATAGTCCACACAGAGTACAGTTGGTCGTACAATGTAATTATAGTCCACACAGAGTACAGTTGGTCGTACAATGTAATTATAGTCCACACAGAGTACAGTTGGTCGTACAATGTAATTATAGTCCACACAGAGTACAGTTGGTCATGCAATGTAATTATAGTCCACACAGAGTACAGTTGGACTTACAATGTAATTATAGTCCACAAAGCACAATGGAATCAGGAGATCTTCAAAATTTCCTTTCCAAGGAACATGCAATAAAAAGGCAAACACCTTAACAATTCGGCCATGAAAAAATATTTTTTCCAGGGCATGACATGTTATTCATTATTCAAAATGATAAGTAAACATTTTAACCCAGTGAACATGCTCTCACAGTTAAATGGCTGAGTTAACTGATGAATGATGCTGTCTTCCATGACGTGGAAGAAACATGAAAGCATGTTTTCTCTCCGAATGAGCATGAATTTGCCATTACCTGAGTATGAAATGATGTTTGACTCACATAAAGTCTTTTTCATCTTCAATTTAATTGGTTTAGGCGAACAATCCAAATTTACAAGGAACTTGTGGTCATTTTTCCCTGAGCTGGTTGAGTGTGTTAGTCAGTGGATGTGCAGTGATTTAAGTGTGATGGGATTTCTGGTGGGATGCCCTGAAGCCAACAGGTTCTTCCCGGCAGACATTCCTGGCCATCCCTGCAGGGGTTAACATCAGTACACCAGTGATATAACCTGAGAGCCGGCTGATCTGTGACGGCCTTCAGTGTACTGCCCACATTTATCAGCTAAATATTCACACACAACATATCACGATCTTATTCACTAATTACAGACAATATTAACGAGTCGTTGGCAGACTCTAAACAACAACGTCAGGTCATTAGAAGAAAAAAAAAAAAAAGAGGCCTGGGAACGGCAATTGTATCTGTGCACCAAATGAGCTAACAGGTCACATGTCCATCCGTTCCACACTGTTGATTTGTAATATAGGGCATCCTTTTTTTTTGTCACCAGGCAACAGCTACGGTCCCATGATGATACGACGGCATTGGGCGAGGGAATCACTCCCGCGCTGCGTCTACACGACACGTGGTTGACTCAGCACCTCTCGCCTCCGCAGCTCTGATCAGTCTCATCCTGGACAGGATACCTGAGGTGACCGTTCAAGCATGACGCAGCAAGTCCGGTGTGCCATGACATCTCTCTCAGGCAGTCCCACCGGGAAGAACCTTCCCAAAGTCACGAGCCACAGAAATTGCTGGGCCGTGACCACATGACTGCGCAATGTTACATGGCGTGATCCATCTCCCTTCTAAGCCACAGGAATAGGTGATTACATACGAACAAAAGATGAACATTCATTGCATACCTTAGTGCAGAAGACCCAAAGAGCTTACGTGTATATGTATATGGACGCCACATGCAAAGGAAGAGCAATCAGGTCAGACATGCTCTGCCTGGCCAATGCAACTCCCGTGATACAGTTCACTCATGGGTGGGCACATACCTTAAGATGCAAATCGGCATATTAAACAGATACCTTAAAGGTTTACTGCATCACACAAATCTCACATCACTTCAAAATATCAGAGAGATGTTCACAAACTTTCACAGTTGTCAATCATCAAAATCAGTTAAAACAAAATTTTCCCATCCAGGATTTCTTCTTAAAATTAGACAGAACCATTAGCACATCAGAAAAACAAATAATTCCAACCAACTGATGGACTGATTGTGGGTGATCATACACATATGTAGCTCATTCAAAGGAAAGAAAATGGGTTACACCATGGTGATTAACGATTAAACAGCTTTGTGCCACATCAGCAAAACCACTGCCCTATCATGGCAATATTCATGAGGTGTTAATAACCAATGTTTCATGAAATGTTCAAATTTCTGGTCAGAGAAGAGAGCATGGATTTTGTGGTTATGTACATGTGGCTGTAGGACTCGTTGTTTGAGAGAATGATAAATACTACCGCTGTCTGTTTGAGTGTCGATATAAGTCGGACAAGTACTTTATGAGATCACGAAGAGGTGTGTATTTACATAGAGATACGTCTCATTCTGTGAAAAGTCAGTCATGCAGGCCTGTCAACAAATTTTAGGAAGTGTTGACAGAGGTGTACACAAACAATACGACAACCTGACTAAACAAATGTAAATATCTAAAGATGCAGTGTACCAGTCCAGCCTCCCAGGATTCAGCCAACTTCCTCACCGAATGCACCCAGCCAAACAACTATGTAGCCAGGCAAGTAGGTGAATGGCCAGCTGTCCAGAAATAGTCCACCCTACAGCTTCAGCAATAGCATTTTTTAAATCCAATTCATCACTTGTGACAGTTTTCCTTCCTGCAGACAGACAGAGGATAAGTGTAATACAGTCTGTCATCGTTTGTCTAATCTTCTGCCTTCTGGTATTGTTTATATATAGCACTGGCCTCATCTTACATACATGTATTGCCTTCATATCTGGTCTTGCTTAAAAGTGAACATAGGGCAAATCCCATACCAGGGGGTAGGGGGTGAGTACAGTTTTGCCTAGAAAATTTTCTAGTGCATTACATCATTTTGTGAGTACGAGTAATTCATCAGGTGCTCTTGGACAAGTGCACAGGTGAGCTGTATGTGATATCAGACTTAATGCCCTACCCTAATTCTACAACCTTTTCGCATATGAAAGAGCAACTTTCAAAGCAATTTATGCACATTTGTAATTTGATTTTGGAGACAAAACTACATTGGTTGGAAAGGCCAGTTTCAGGCTTTCACAAAGTGTATAATTTTATCAGTCAACACAGAATAATGCCTTCAGAATATGCTTGAGTAATCATCTTGCAAACATGCGAAAATGTTGAATAATTACAGTACCTTGCCTGTCACGGTCAAACATCTGATGGAAGTGATACAACGTTTAGGTAAATATGAAAAGCTTTTCATTGCTTAAACATCATCTTTATTAATGTGCAACAAACATAAAATAAAGACTTTTATCCCAAAGCCATAGACACATCTAAGCAAAACATCAAAGTGTGTTATTCTTCTACAGTATACCATTCAAACTATTTCTACTTTTTGGTAAAAAAAAAAATGACTTACATGTATCTCTTATTTGGACTGGGTCTTCCCTAGTCTCACAAGTTTTATTTTTCCACTGTTGCAATTATGAATGCAACTTTAAGAGGTGCATGTAAAATGATAATAGCCAGCTTCTCAACTTGCATACATACTATTGATTTCATGTCAGCTTACATGTAGTTGATGTCATTTTTTGTCTGCAGGATATCTGCAGTCTTTCGAAAATCTTTTCCATTTCAAATTCAAATTTACAGCCCCATGTGACTCAACTTTAAGCAATATGTAAATACTCATGCTAACTGATAAGCAAAACAGCAATTCATCCAATTCATTTTAACTCGTAACAATGAAGCTGAAAGAATGTTCAGAAAAGGTTGTTCGAGATGTACTGCTAGCCCTACTATGGATCTACAAATGGAGAGTAAACAATCTGTCTTCTCTCGCTCCATAACAACAACAGCCATATATATCAATAGACCATCAACACATTAGCATTTTGTACTTACAATGTACACCACCTTTCTGTACATGTACAAGCATTTGTGGCTTTGTACTTAAATGAATCTTATTTCTAAGTAAATCTTCGCCAAAAAAAGCTGAATACAGCCCTGCATATCAAGACATATGATGAAAGCTATATATATCCTCTTTTCCTGGTGTTGTAGATTAACGTTCTCATTTTGGAGATATTAAGTTGATAAGAGGCTGCAAAAGTAGCATAACATATGCGTACTAAAACTTCTGTAAAGATCGGGTGACCCTGCGTAAGAGACCCCTGGGTGGTTTATGAATACATAATATCATGTTGGCAGACCAGTGTTGATCAATACCACAGTGTAATATGTATAGCTCTTGCTGCATCATCACAGCCCATATAGGTCCAGCAATGAGCACATGTGACATAAGGAATGATCAGGGGTGGATGCAAGGTCTGGCATACCTGCCCATACCTGACTGTATAACCACTATCCTCGGTCCATTAGCCTAGGTATAAGCCAGCACTTGCCTCACAGGTGGAGGATGCTGACAGATTTAAAACCCATACGATCTCATTACCTGGGCAACAGATATTACCAGATTCCAGAGGCACATGTTCTGGCTCCAGTTCCAAGGGGAGAGCACCCCGGTGACAGGTTTACACTGACAGTTAAGTCATAGACTGTTCTAGATGGAGGCCTAATTCTCCAAGGTTCGACATCTAACTCTGCCTGGACATGCACCTAGTCACAGTTGGTGCCACAGCTGCATCTTACTGCATCAGCTGCATGTGTACAGGCTGCAAGTTTAATGTACCGTCTCCAGGACAGGTTGATTTGTGTGGTAATGCCATGAGACCCAGTTACACAGTTCAATATACAGACCAGGCAGATTAATGCCAACATTTCCTTACAGACAGGCATGTCCAGCACAGTGACCATCTTGAAACTTACTCTTTCATATCAGTCACAAGACAATTATGAAAATAGATATTTTTTATGCTTATATCAGCCAAAGCGGAAAAATGAAAATTTTAAAATTTTGCTGTCATGAACAGCTCAGGCAACTATGGGGTTGGAAATGGAATGCTGAGGACAAACTGCATGTGCAGACTGTAAGCATTTACTGACGTCCCAGAATAAACTGCACGTCACTGCAGGATTAGTTATGATTTCAAACTCTCCTATGGTGTACTTGTGGTTAGATGGTGCGATTCACCCCAGGGGGCCCAAAAAGCCCATATTAATACATAACCTCCCCCACCCCATCTATTGGTAATCACCCTCCAGCCCATCAGTTGACAAGCCTCTATCTGTCATATAGCGTGAATGCCTATCGTCATAATTTGATAGGATTGCGTCCAGGGCTAGTGCTGACAGCACTTTTTACACCTCTGATAATTGGCCTGTCGGAACTCTATGTAACAGCAGCTAATGTAACCTGATGAAGATATAGTGTGTAACATTACAACACAGCCAACAATATGGACAGCCAAAACCGCTATAGTGAATTCAGGGAGCCAGTGACGCCTCTCTTGAGCGAAACACATTACACATATTTATGTTTTCAGAATTTTGCAAGTAATGCAAAGAGCTGAGAATTTTATACAATTTCATTTTTTTCCTGCAAACAAGCACATTTCCTACATGATCATTGCAACGCATGCTTTTGAAAATATTTCATTCCCAGCCTACACTCATTGAAAAACAAGAACAAAACAATCCTATGAAACATCTACCTGCCTGAAATACAAAAGTAACATGTCTGCCAATGTTTATCAAACAACTATAGACAAAACAACGACTAAATATGACTCCGCACATTATTTATTTATTATACATGCATATCAGCGAACCTACAAGAATTACTGACTTTACATGCGAAGTATGGAAATGATTCACAGGTACATTTTGCAATTGTTCTTCGACTTATAGGTAACTATGGCGACAATGACTCAGATGCTCATTTTGAAATCCTACATGTTCTGAGGATTGTCACCAGCCGGGGTTCAGTTCAAATCCCGATCATGCGTGTTTGTCTAAAAAAAAGTTATCTTATATTTATCAATTTCCCATTTAAGTTTTCTTATATGTTTAAATGATAGCGGCACCAGTGGTAAAACTGAAGTAATTTTTATATGCAAATAGATCCTGACTTAACGGTGAATTGCTTTTGGTACTGTGAGTACAGTTCACTCAAACTCTGGGCAGGCTTAACAGGTACATTTACATACCTACCCAATGCCTAATGTTGGATATACATGTATGCCACCAGACCACAACAGAGCACTTTTAAATGTCGGCACATAATACTTCCCCTTTCACCTCAACCTGGGTTTATTTTCTCTCTCTCTCACACACGCACAGACACACTGCATGTAAACCCACAAGATATAGTGCACTATTACACCTACATCTGACCCCTTTGACACAATATTATTTATTACCAGCCAGTTCATAGTTGACAGTAGCAGACACTTCTGAATCAGTGAATGCGCACAGACCATGTCCCTGGGGTTTGGGCTCAAGTTGTACTCGCCCCACCCCAAGGGTCAATGTCTGCTGACACCTTCCGTGTGTAACTATGACAAAATCTTCCCTCAAAAGAACTGGTCACACTAGCTGAAATATAAAACCGACTGTCCTTCATTGTGCTGGCTGATTCTTGCTTCACTGATTCAGTATGCTGATATAGGTGCGTTTTTATTTCTGGCTGGGAGATAAAATATTCCGTCGCGTCCATTGTTGGGCTATTGAGAGACCACAACGCGCACTGGCTGGCAGCTCACCCCTGTCCAGGACCTTGTCTTACAGCCTTTCTTTACGTAATGCCGCCCGCTCGCCGATCTGACAGGATGGGGGGAGTGGGGGTGCACAAGGGGGCGGCAGCACACATGCATATAGGTGGCAGCATTCTTGTTGCGTAGCTGCTCCATACTCGCTCTTTGTCCAGGCTTGCCTGACCTTAAGTCTACTTGACCCGGCCAGCCTGCCAGTATTCCGCAGCCTTACATAACCTATTGATAATCAATGGACACCATTTCATGGAAAGCCTAGATTAACACAACAAAAACTAGACCAGTGATTTCAGGCTTGGTGGAGTAGAGCGTTCCCAGGCTTGACTGGTGTGAGCGTCTGGTTGTTGTGGGGGCTGGTCCCCTGTGTGTACACCAGGGTTAGACAGGACAGGTCCTTGTCCTCATATATAGGTACATACAAGACACCCATGATCCCACAACATCACAACACATATACATACTCTTTGTCGGCTGGACTGTCTAGTCCTGCAAAAACAACTAAATATTTCCAGTCATGTTTAGAGCTCTGGGATTAAGTCAGTATTACTACCCTAAAACTTTGCTCACAAAAGTGTATTTTTACAGCCAAATTAACAACATGAAATATTAATTTTGGTGCTGGAAAATGACAAGTTACAGAACCAAACCTCAAAACATCTTTCTCAAGTTATTATAACTGTCACGATCAGAAAAACTATCAATATAGACAAGTATTAGATCCACTTATGAAGCTATTAAAGTTTTGTTCTCCACTCAAAACTGACCACCATCATATAAGTTAAATATTCTTAAGTATGGTGTTAATGAACAATCAAAGAAAGACAGACAGGAATACTGTAAATAATTATTGTAAATACAAAAAGTAATATTTTATGACATTTATTTGCCTCTAAAAATTATCTTTTGCTAGTGAAATTTTAGGTCATTTACAGTTAATAAAACTGTTGCATCGAAGAAAATATCCACTAAGCACAGGAGCAACATTTGTAATATGGAACACTAGAATGTTTCATTACTCCAAATATGCTGTGTATATGTACTGTAGCTGACTGTACATTTAATATAAGCTACCCATTTGCCTGGTCTTCCCAGGCTGTCCTGCCTAAGGGTATTCAGCTGGCTGGTTAACTATAACCTGTGATAGTCCTGATTGGAGACAAAGTCAAAACGTCGGCCATGTTCACCCCATTAACACATCTCATCTCTACTATCTCGACAGAATCTCCTCTTTTCACTGGCCAATATCCTGTACAAAACAAGATCTGGACACAGAATGAATATTTTATTACGTAATTTTATCAAACAAATTTTAATCATGAGAAGGTTGAATGTTATCTCATGACAAATGTCCGGTAATGTATTGCCCTACGTCATAAACGATGTCCAATATGTGACGCAAACTTACAGATCTCTGTGTAATCCATTGTCCTTCCATCCAATATTACCCAAAGTTAATCTGAAGACAAGCTTCTACATCTTAATACAATAACATCATAACCACGTTACCTTATATTCATCACCTCAATAAGGATGAACAGATTTATTCCACCCACCACCTGCATCCAACAATATAAATATGTATGTCATTGACAAATATTTTTTAGAAACTCTATAGACATTTCCAATAATATATACTGTTACAGAAATAATCAGTATCTTAGAAGTAAAGCTTTCTTTTCTCTAGGTCTCTATGGAAGTTTTTCTCTGACACCTTTAATTTGTGAAGAAAATGTTAAACCGTTATATAATATTAATTACTCCACATTACCCCATCAAAGAACGTTACCTATTATCATGTCACCATGGAAATGTCGTCTAGACAGAAGTGACAGTGTCTTGCATCACATCATCAGCAAACGTTACCCATTCTTGTGTAACAAGTCAATGTAGCATAGAAAATAGTGAATAAGCCTATTATTACATCAGAAGATGTGGTGACCCCCTTATTAGGTCACCAGGTTATGGGTACCCATTATAATGTTATAAAGGTTTTATGACATTTTCTG
Source organism: Acanthopleura granulata (assembly GCA_016165875.1). Lineage (NCBI taxonomy): Eukaryota > Metazoa > Mollusca > Polyplacophora > Chitonida > Chitonidae > Acanthopleura > Acanthopleura granulata. The sequence continues at coordinate 14,692,036 of JABBOT010000010.1, forward strand.
AGCAGACATGCTGTTTTTCAGCTTACCGGTTGCTTTGCTTTGTTTTATCAGGAAACACTGTCCAGTATAACAATACCAGCAATATTAAAATATATAGATCTTCATCAAGCAAAATGTCTTTCTGGCCAGAAAATGGTGCAAACATCATTATATTATCAGGTAATGCTGTGAAAACTAGTGAGAGAGTTGGCTTGCCAACCTAGCACTGAAAGTAAGCATATATAATAAATAAGCAGAAAACTGATTTGCGATTTTTTTATGGTATTCCATGTTATGTTATCACTGAATGTTAGTCCTTATCATGTCATCAGAGAATGTTAATCTCTATTCTGTTATCAAAGAATATGATTCCTTTTCTGTCATCACAGAATGTTACTCCTTACTACATGTATGTAATCAGAGAATGGTATTCCCTGTTATGTTATCAGAGAATCTTATCCCCTATTATGTCATCAGAGAATTGTACCTTCTATTATGTCATCAGAGAATGGTATTTCCTATTATGTCATCAGAGAATGGTATTCCCTGTTATGTTATCAGAGAATCTTATCCCCTATTATGTCATCAGAGAATTGTACCTCCTATTATGTCATCAGAGAATGGTATCCCTATTATGTCATCAGAGAATGGTATTCCCTGTTATGTTATCAGAGAATCTTATCCCCTATTATGTCATCAGAGAATTGTACCTCCTATTATGTCATCAGAGAATGGTATTCCTATTATGTCATCAGAGAATGGTATTCCCTATCAGAGAATCTTATCCCCTATTGTCATCAGAGAACTGTACCTCCTATTATGTCATCAGAGAATGGTATTTCCCATTATGTCATCAGAGAATGGTATTTCCTATTATGTTATCAGAGAATCATATCTCTTACTGCATCATCAGAGAACTGTACTCCTATTATGTCATCAGAGAATGGTATTCCCTATTATGTTATCAGAGAATGGTATTTCCTATTATGTCATCAGAGAATGGTATTCCCTATTATGTTATCAGAGAATCATATCTCCTATTTCGTCATAGAGAATTGTACTCCTATTATATCATCAGAGAATGGTATTCCTATTATGTCATCAAAGACTCTTACCTCCTATTATGTCATCAGAGAACTGTACCTCCTATTATGTCATCAGAGACTGCTATTCCTTGACAATGTTATTCCCTATTATGTCCTCAGGGAATGGTATTCCCTATTATGCTATTAGAAAATGATTTTTCCTCTTATGTCATCAGAGAATGGTATTTCTTATTATGTCATCAGAGAATTGTATTTTCAATTATGTCAACAGAGAATTATATTCCCATGAAGTAATCAGAGAATGTTATTCATTATGTCATCAGAAATCAAATTTCCTATTATGTCATGAAGAAATGGCGTTTCCTATTATGTCATCTGGAAATGGTATGCCTATTATGTAATCAGGGAATGGTATTCCTTATTATGTCATCAGAAATGCTATTCCCTTGATGCCATCACAGCATGCTATTCCTATTATGTCATCAGAGAATGTTATTCCCTATTATGTCATCAGAGAATGGTATTCCTTGTTATGTCATCAGAGAAAAGTATTTCTTATTATGTCATCAGAAATCCTATTCCCTATTATGGCATCACAAATACTATTCCCTATTTCGGCATCACAGAATGGTATTTCCTATTGTGTCATCAGAGAATGTTATTCCCTATTATGTTATTGATGAATGGTATTCTTTAATATATCATCAGAGAATAGTATTCCTATTATGTCATTAGAAAATGGAATTGTGTCATCACGGAATGATATCTGTCAGTGTATCATCACAATACTGTTTGCCATTAAGGCACCAAAGAATGTTTCAGTCATGTTAGCAGACAACAAGCTCCACCTCTTTCTTGATACAAATGTATCTGTTTTTTTCTGCACATTTTATGGTCAGTTATTTTCTTCCAGGACAACTTTTTCAGCTTTGTCTTGCATAGCATAATTAAATGCCAATCACTGATAAATATGTTATGTAAAAGACAGAAATTATTAACCATTACTTTGATAAACTGTATTTTATTTTAGCAATTACTAATACCTAGCAAATACCCTGAGGCTCTAAACAAATTAATTTGATATTCCTTGGAAAAATGATCTCTGTTGACGAGGTTTATGCCAGGCTTCAACTATAGATGTGTCACATTCTCATGCTTGTTGATGCGAATTCAGCGACTCCAAGCTCTCCATCAGAAGTCACATTATCTCAGTTCACCTCCGTCTCATTTGTTCGCCAGATTTGTAATTAGGGACTACAGTTTGTTACATAAATAATACTTAGATTGATTAACTTTGCAGCCAGCAGGGAAAATCTTCCACAGGCTCTATCAGCACCTTTCGTTCCTGACTACTCACGTCAGGGAAAATTTTCCTTTTAATCCTACCCCAAGGGAAAATTCTTTATTTCCTTCACCTGAGAGAACAAAACTAAGAACACATGGTAAAAGCACAACATTTCAAGTGCTGATGCCCGATAGGTAAAAAAAAAAAATTAAAAAATACTCATGACAAAAAATTACGCTTAAATTTCTTCATCAAGACAAAGTTACCAGTTGCTGTGCTCTGAGGGCCTGTGGGACTGAAGACTGAAGATCCTTAGGTACAAGTACACACAAGAAGTATCTTCTATCTACAGGTATACAGACACACCCACATGCTTTACAACTTACTTTTAAACATGCCATCTTTTCTGCTGGTGTCTTTTTTTTTTTCTGTTTCTGAGCGCAAGTTACATTCCTTCCAGTGGCTGCTGCACATCAGTGTGTGGCCAACCATAGGTACATGTAAGCTGGAAAAGGAAATGTAGCTTTCTGGCCTGACGAAGTGGCCTCTGCTCGTAGAGGAAGCCATCAGACAAGAAATACGCTGCCATGGCAACGGCTTGGCCGCGCCTCCACAATAATGAAGTGGCTGTTGCGTAGGCAAAGTCCACTAGAGTGAGGCGGTCTGTCTTGACCTGAAACCCGCTCTGCTAACGTTGACCAAGGCTCAGCTATTCTGCACAGGATCATGTGATCATGTAAAGGTCAAGCCTATGGGATCTTTTCTACTCTCTCTCTCTCTCTCTTTTTGTGCCGCTCTCTCCTTTTTGTTCCTCTTTCGGCCGACCTTGCACACACAACACTGGCTCGGGCATCTCTACAGTCATCTCTTCCTCTTACACCAATGGCGAAAATCTCTAAACTGTTATTTGACAGGGGGAAGAGAAAAAGTGGCATGCGGCATCTTTGAGTAATTTCAGCATGCCACAGGCAGCTGGAGGTCTTAGCCTTCCGAGTCCCGCGCCAAAATAGTCCAAGCCCGCCCCTGTAACTACCACAGCTTGTGGAACAAACCACCAGACACTGGCTGGAGCCCTAGTTAAACCAGTTTCTCTTACATTACTGGGCTACAGCCCCGCTTCATTGTCTTTAAAGATATGTATGTGAATATACACCACTGGAGCTTACAATAAATTCAGTTCAATGTACATGTATATATAATGACCTTCCTTGGTCACTCACAAACTGCTGTAAAGGTATACATGTGTGAAGTGGATTGTAAGAGGCTTCACACTGTATCTTTATGGGTAAGAAAATCTGTACAGTCATTGATTTATGAAAACTGTATTTCCACCCAGCACCATTCACACATGTATATGTAATGGAATATGAAGACTGAGGGTGTATGGACAGTGACCTCTACAATCAAGGCGCCACTTCTCTAATGTTCAGACTAGCTAGGACTTGTCTGTGGCCGAACAAAAAGTGTGTCTCGATAAGAGTGACCTGTGGTCTGATGAGTGGTCTACGTGCAGTCCTAACGATTCGCCACACCTGGGCTATATATAACCTCACATCATATCAGGTAAGACCTAGGCACCAACAATCCACTGGCCACATGCGCTGAAATGTGGTCAGTGAACAACTAGGCCAAACCTCCCTGTCACTATGGCTGCCACCGTAAAACTACTAAACAATGCTCCACAGCCTGTTTTTTTTTTTTCAACAGTCAACAGAAACAGATGAAGAAGGTGAGCTATCCAAATATTTACAGGTACATGTACATCCTGTATTCATTCTTGAAAATAATATCTTGAACACTGCCTCAGGATAATATAAAACTGATAAATGGATCCTTCAGTGTGTACTAGTCAAACTAACACAAGTTAATTATTCCCTGCTTATGCCCTCACCAAGTACCCTGGTACCTTACAACAGACAAAAATATGACCGTACATGTACAGTAATTAATGGTGATGAACAGCACAGTTACACACACTATAGAACATGTTTTATGGAATTCATGATTAGTGGGGGGAAAAGAACAAAACAGGAAGTGGCAGGGGGGAAAAAACAGTTAAATTTCTCAACACACATGTAACACGTTGAGAATAAAGTAGAAGGGTCAGCAATAATTTTTGAAAAATGGAATCGTCTAAAACTGTCAGAGAGACAAAATAAGTTCGAAAAAGAAATGCCTCAACGTAAATAACAATAGCAGCTTAACACATATCGTTAGAAAATATGAATCAATTTAAAAAGAAAAAAATGGGTTCAAAAGAATGTCTCTGTCCATACAACATAACCATTACACTTTTTGGCCAATTTTTCAATTTAGGGAAGACTTTTTGTCTGCAGACCTCAACTTCTCGTGTGAAGAACACTCAAACCTTTATTAAATAAGCTGTTCGCTGTATATACTCTGGAGCAAGAGACAATAGCTACTTGATTTATTTATTTATTTGCTTATTTGATTGTTGTGATTGAGTGAAGAATTCAATAGCTACATATATCAATTGCCTACTTTTAAGCCCATTATGTTCTTTACAAGGGGAATTGGAAAATATATGTAAAAGTACAGAATAATTTCAAAAAATCTTCCTGACATCTAAGAAAATTTGTCCCCATAAGTGGCCTTGCAAAAGGTTAATCGGGTAATCAAATACTTCACTTCCAATCTAACCTGATGAAACATGGATATGTGAAAATTTTTAATTAGTGCTAATAGGACTTTCAACATGTGAGAGATGAGAAAAAAGAAGAAATCTGGAGACCCTACTGTAACAAAATGGTCTCGCATTTCTGTCTAACTATTTGAGTCCTGCTCCAGTAGCCTGGTAATTTAACTAAATCTCAAAACACTGACATAAAGTAATGTTTTTCAAGAAACTGTCTGACCTTAAAACTTTATCATAGATGTCAGACTGTGAAATCTTTTTTTTACATGACAGTGTTAACCTGGTCCCTATAATATGAGACAAAAAGCCTGGTTAGTAGATATTCTTTATTCTGCCGATATAGGTACTCGCTGCACATACCTTACGTGACATGTCTACACTTACAGACACAGACACAAACAACAGAATCACAGGCCTGTGCAGTGCAGTAATTGAATAGTAGGGTCCTGACCTATGTCATGGAAGTCGTTTGTTATGTAAAGCCAAATTCCTCAGGGCTAACATCCTGTAAATGTCAGGTGGTGAGATTTGATAAGGGACAACAAAAACTAGAAATCTTACCAAAAAATACATGAAAGAAATGAATATATAAGTATACATATATATATATATATATATATGAAATTGTCCCCAAAATATGTTTGGGTATGTTGAAGAGAAAAGAAAGATGATATGCCTTGTCCCCTTGTACAACTGAACAAAAAAAATACAAAAAACGCCTCGACAGTATTGTCCATAAGCTATAAGACACAGAGGAAAACGAGAGAAAGGCGATGTGGGCATTGTGTGGGTTGACTGATTGTATAGGGGAGAGCGTAACCTGACAAGAGGCCAGTAGCAGGCTGGGGGGGGGGGGGGGGGGGGCAAGGCACATACACAGGCCCTGCCATTCAATTTAGGACAAATCTGGCAGGGTCAACTGAGATGACCTCTGGCTTATCTAAGATTACACAACTTGTGCATAATCAGCTGAAGAGCTGCAAGGCTAGGGCCTGAGGACCACCAGGCGGTTTTGTCCTAACACAGGCCCTGCGGGCACTGGACAAAGGCAGGACAGCCTGGCCAACCTATACATGACTCATACAGACGGCTTTTTCCCTGTTCTTACAGCAGACCAGGACAAAAACCATCTGCTCCATCTTGCCTCATATTAAACAATGAGTATATTTGTCTGTTTTATGGTCTGAAGTTTTCTCTTTTCATGGGACACAAAGGCTCTTACACGTTTTACAGTCATTGGACCACAATTCAATACCACCCTGTCAAACCTTCCTGGATCCGTTCAGATGTCAGTCTATACAAAAATAATTCCTTTAGAACTGCGTTTATCACTTTTCTATAGGACCCACTCTTTAGACACTGTCGCCTCATCATCCCTCTTTGTTAGCATTTTCCTTTTCAACCTGCTTCTTTCTGACCAATATAAGTTCAACTCATATGCTTAATACTGCACAACAAGATTTGAACTTTATCACCCTTAGATGTCCAACAAGATTTGAACTTTATCACCCTTAGATGTCCATGTGGGGTAGTGGGTGGGTACTTACCCCGTGGATGCGGCATTGTCCGCCCAGGGAGGCTGCAGGTGGAAGGGCAACAGGCCAGGGCACTGTGTTAAGCTCTCCTACCCTGACACAACAGGTCCCGCTGGCCAGACTATCCCAACCTCTTCAACAGCTCTGGGAGAGTTTGTTTCGCTTCTACCCTACTCCTAGACTTATTGCCACTGTGCACGCCATTCCAGTCTTAGCTCAAACCTCTCCATCTCCATCTATCTTTTTTTTCTTTCCCCCAGATGTATTTTTTTTTCTCTTCTTGCCCAGTCTACATGTATACTGGAGAGAGAAAGAAAACTGCTGATGCAAGTTAGACAAGCTCTCTGTGATCAGTGGGCTACACCATGCCAACAGAGTCGTGGGAAACACTGGTGAAGTCTTCGTTCTTAGCCACGTGTGCTCATACGGCCCTTAGTCCGTGATCACTTCTTCCCCTTCACCAGTGATCATCTGGAAACATTACACAACCAATAATTCCTCACTCATCCAAGCAAACCACTTTGTTAAAACCTATGCCTTCACACACCTCCCCAGCACAGTTTTTTTCAGAGAACTGATGGAATTTTTACATAAATCAAACTAACCTGTGTTTTTCCTTAAAATAACCCCATGGGTGTTTTTTAATAGTCACTCCATGAATGGGCTTCCATGTGCTTAACAAAATCAGGGTAAACACAACTCTGCTCCAATTCTTACTACAACAATGTTGGTGCATTGCAACTTGAGAAACAAAAATATTGCATTGCAGCATAAATAAGCACAAACAAAAATATTATATTGCAGTACATGTCTTAAAGCAACGTTATTACATTGCAGAAAGGCATTGCTCTTACACTGCTAGGAGACTTTGTTCTTACATTGCTGGGAGGCAATGCTCTTACACTAGGATTAAAATTTTTACTTGTTAAATTGTCCTACAAATTTTGACACCACATCATAGTACATATTTCTTACAATGATTTACAGAATTCCTAACAGAACACTGCCACCCACAACTATACAGGCCTGGAGATCCAACTCTGATGCCTTGTATTACCAATGACAAGAGACACAAAAAATATGCCAAATCCATCTTCAGTCCTAAAACCAACACAGTCTGTAGTCATTTGAAACATTTAGAGAAGTACTTAAGTTACATGTGCAAAGCTTTCAAAAAACTGGTCAATGGACTGACAATTATCACAATTACCAGAGTTCTTATTTGCATGGCAGAATCAGAAATGACATCAGTGATACCAGACGATACTCCCATTTCACACAGTGAAGGAAACACTCACTACTATCTAATAGAACAATTCATCTTGTAAATTAATGAGAAGTATATATGAAGTTACTATGTTGCCTACATGTCGATAAATAAAACCTCTGATTCCAAGAACTCAGAAGCCTTCATGTTTTTCCTGATTTGGCATTTTTTATTAATTTCATAAAATGCATTACTACACAGTAATGCCTTTAATCTTCTTGACCCATAAAAAACATGTTTTGTTGAATACCATCAACGTACATTGCATTTCAGTTACCCATAGGTGGATAGCTGATGTCTTATACAGTAATACAAAACTTAGAGAATCCAGTAAGTCAACATGTTAAAATTCAGTAAACACCGAAAAGCTTTGACTATAAATCAAAAAGCTAGTGCAAGAGTTGATTTCTGATTACTTTCAGTGGACATTATAATGACCTTAACAGTATCGTTTTTCTTACACTGACAGTATCTTTCAGTCCAGCATTATGCAGTCGATCCAATGTGAAAAAAATTCATTTAACTAATGCACAGACCCATCTCTCTCCTTACCAAAATTTGATCAGGCAGATATACAAGGAAACACAACCAAACTAAAGAGATACAAAACTCACAATGATTGCAAAATTAAGTAACATGAAAAAACACAGTCATACTTAATTCACCGTATAAGCATACTGTTTAACAGTATATGGCTTAATATAAAGTATATACATGTATTTAACCTGAAATTCATCCATGATTAAGTTGCTCATTTTGTTGGATTTTGATGGTTCTACTGATGTTGGAAAGGTGTTAAGTTTTTCAAGGTAGGATGATACCCTACTCAAAAAATGAAAGTTTCAGCAAGAGAAGTAATATTTTATCACCTTTATTTGCCTTTACTGTAATTCTTCAACCTTTTGGCATGTTTGCAAGGTGTTTATTCAAGCATATTCTGAAGGCATCATTCTGAGTTGACTGATAAAATTATTTCTTTTGTGAAGCACTGAAACTGGCAAATACAACCAATGTAGTTTTGTCTCCAAAATCAAATTAAAATGTGCATATATTGCACTTAAAGTTGTTCTTTCATATGCGAAAAGGTGGAGGAATAAGGGTAAAAGTGCATTTTGGGGGGCAAATATTTTGGTCAAATACAGTACATAAAAAACCTTTGATCTTTCACAAAGCAGTTTTCTACTAAAGCAAAAAATTGCTAAGTTGGGTAAAAATGCAATACTTTAAACAAAGGGTGTGAAATGTTACACACTGACTTCCGGCTTGCATATAAGATCTGCTAAAAAGTGAAGGAAGTCAGTACCGATAACAATTTTAAGCTGTGCCTAAAAAATACTCATCAAACCCATGACTGGTGGGATATAATTCTTTTTTTTTTTCTCTGAAATGATGCTCAATGTCCTTATATCTATAATTCTGCCACAGTTTGAAATGGCCTTTAAGGTGATGATGCTTTTCACCTGTTTGTAAAATTCAAGAAATAGAACACCACAAGAAAGGGTACTGTCACTTATAATACAGAAGTGAACAGGAAGACTTTTTTCTTTAACTTCATATATACTGAGTGTTGTGACTAGAAATTTGTGCAGGAAGTTTTAAGTGGCATCATTCACAAAGGATTAAACAGTTTGTGACTTGTATTTAGTCATTTTTTAACTGGGGATGAATGTGGCTTCATTCCAGTTTGTGTTTCCACTACCTGCAATTTTGGGAAAGAAAGTCTCTCTTTTTTAGTTTTGAGTCCACTCTACTCCTTTCACAGTATTTCCATTTCGAAAAAAATTGTGCAATATCCCCAATTACTTGCACATGTAAAGGAATATCAATTTTTGTTACTACGTCTCACATTTTAAAAAATATATAAATTTTGTCAAGGAGAAACAAGACGTCTAAAAAATTGAACAATACAGAACAGAAAATGTGTCAGACCAGTAGTGTGCTGGTTTTTCAAAATCTTGCAACAGCAACAAGTGTTTTCAGACAAAAATTGTTCATATCAACAACTTTTGTATTTGGTATAAACTAAGTGGTAAATTGAAACAATGAGAGTGGAGGACTGCTAAAATATAAAAGAAGAAAAAATTAAATAAAAGGGAGAAATTAAAACATTAATCTTTTGCTCAGTTAAGTTAACCATAAATTCAATTTCAATCTGCCACTAATAATTAACAAAAAAAATACCTTTAAAAATATATATAACCAATACAACGTACATGTATTTACATGTAAACTTGCACTTCAGTAAAGCTGTGGCATATGGACTAGCCTGGAAAGGTTGGTGCACACATTTTAATTTGCTTGTATCATACATGTAGACATCTAATGGAAGACACATTTATTAAAAATATGTAAATTACTGTTCAAGGTTTGTAAGTCTGATTAAATGTCAATTACAAATTGATTTCAGTCTACAGAAAGTTTTACAAACTGAAGAAGAATAACTTTTTGGCTTAGCAATCTGATAAGCTGACCATATCGACACAAACAACCAGGGTATGAAATCACATCAGTATTCAATACTAACAGTTATCAACATTATCCCTGCCTTGAATGTGCCAAAATAAAGCTTGGAATGGTGATATTCAATTACAAATTAAGTCAATTATGAGTGTTTTTGAAACAACACCCTCATTTTTCTTTGTAGTGTCTCACAGATTTATTCCTTTCTTTTGATCAGTGGTAACAACAGCAGTAAGTAACATAAGCTGGTAACCTTATTACCTTAGAAGCACAAGCACGGCTCACTTTAACAAAGGAGATGAGACAACTAAAACATTTACATCTACCAAATGTTAAATGTAAAATGAAATATTTGGCCAAATAAATGACTATGACATACAAATTAATATCTATTTTATAGTGATAATACAAAGCAAATCTCAGAAAACAGTGAAAAATAATTCCAGTTTATCTGTTATTGTTTTGAAAAACATACAGAACAACTCTAACCACATTCAACACAAACAAACCCTGTCTCTTATTTACTGGTCAATGATATCTTTCTCAACTTGAGTACTAAAAACAAAAAAAGGATTACTAGATAAAACAAAGATAAATAAAGCCTGCAGCCTGAGGTTTCAGCCCTGCCATATGTGATTAACTAAACTAAAACTAAAACTATTTACATGAACATCTTTTCTCAATGTTCAACCTCTTGCTATATTTACCTTATTTGGAATTAAACTAATTTACAGGTCAGCTATTTCCTAGAAGCCAGAAAAAGAGAAGACCACAGTCTCACTCTGCTGAGCAGCTCTACGCTCTAAAGATTAGCAGAGGGGTTGGGGAAATGTGCAAGCCTGAGCAAGAGAGGGAAACCATGCATGTGAAGTAGCACACTGGGGGGAGTGTGAGCTGTTGGGCCTGGGAAGATAGCAGTCATACAGACGGAGTTATGTAACAGGTACTAGCTATTTCATTGGTACAGGTTTAAATAGGCCATTGTCCCCACCCCCACTCCAACCCCCTGTCCACCCTGTAAAGGGTATAAATCCCGCTCACTCAAACATTACACAAGGCTCTGTCACAGGCCCTTACAATGCATTGGATAGATTGCTGGAGACAAACAACCCAGGAGACTGGCATCAAATAAACTTACCACCTGAGCCTTATTGACCAGGTGCAAAGTCAATTAACTAGCACACTGATGTTGTCTGTTCATTGATTGACCCCTGCATGAGTGAAAATCAAGTGGGGGTGGGGGAGGGAAAGGGGGAAGGGGGTGTTATAATTGACACAGTTAAACTACTGTATTCACACTCCCTTGTGATCCTCACACCACTACTGACATAATCAACAGGTAAGCCACAAGTGACTGAGTTGACTGTGTTTGTTTTCATGCAGCACAGCAACAGATGATAATCTGTAAAAACTTCAAAAAAATACTACCAGGTACATAAAATTTAAATACTTTAACCAAAACTATTATGTGGTGCCTGGGCCTTAATAAAGAAATAAATAAATTCCACCTTAAAACAAAAAGACCATCACAGAAAGGAAAAAAACAAATTAGAATTGTTTTGTCTTTAAATTGATAAAAATTAACACAAATTGAAGCACAGAATACATTATGAAGTCCTTAAATGGAATGTGATTCCTTGTAGGGCTAGAAAGGAATTGATACATGCCACCTTTACAACATTAACAAAAGTTGAAGAGAATACAATCCTGTTCTAAGCTGACAAGCATGTAGTAAAAGTATTTAGCTTGACCCAAGTGAAGTAGTATAGTGACTGACACCATTGCACCATATGAAGTGGGAAAATTACCTAAACAGTGAACAGGATATAGCTTTTCACAGTTCCCCAACACACACAACCTTTTCTTCTTTTACCAAGACTGGTCATTTATACAAGTCCTACACTAGGCTGTCTAATGTAGTAAGTCAGATCATGTAGATAATCCATGTACAATGTTATATACTTTAAAAGGAAATGAAGTCAGTTAACTTTATTCACAGTATTTTCCCTTTTATCTCCTAAAAAAGTTTTAAACAAATAGCAACAAGTTGCATATCTTCTTTTTCCTTTTTTTGAACACCAAGGAAAATGCTACAAAATAAAGCAATGCGTTGGAGTAAAAGAAACAAGAGTAAACCATTTGCATCCTACTGGTGGTTACTATTGGCAACACAAGGGTTATTTTTACCCTGTTTAAAAAAATAAACATCCTAAGTGAAATTCTCATGAATTTGATAGACTGAATATTCATCCAAATTCCATAAACATTTCCTGATATTCATCAATGGGGGAATCGGCATCCAATGAAAACGAGCTAGCACTTGGAAGCCCGCGAATGATGAGGCCTCAGAACACCCATTAGGTGCCCACTAGCAAATCCCGTCCCAAATTGCCTGCCATAAATAATTCAGCCAACTTGGAAGCGTGTTTAGGAGCCGGACTGTCGTCTTTGGCTGGTGGATATAAGGTGGCTAACCATTTCCGAATGTGAAGAGGCCGGGTCAGGGACTGCATCCCACTACTCGCACGACTTGCATACCGGCCAATCTCCAGCCTCCGCTAAGGCATATTTATAGCGCGCGACGAGTCGCGATTCCAGGCTCAATTAAGAACTTTCCTTACCATGGGAGCGCGCAAATACGAAATTGCGGTTCTTCAGAAGGAGAAAACGCGACAGACAACTAGGAAATTAAGTGAAGGATAACGCATGTTTTATGCGACACAGGGAATTAAAGACTAAGTTCTTAATGTGCGACGCGCAACTTTAACTACTAAATACAACTACTTCGGAAGTCGCTCGATCGGGCATTTCACCTCCATGACCTCTTTAAAGCGACATTTCTTTTTTTCAAAACTTTACAGCAGACATTTCACAAAGTTTCGGATAAGCCATACAGCACATTAAGCAACGGCCGGTAATTTAATACGTCAGGTTAAGCAGCAGGCAAACTCGCCAAGCGCTCGGCCGTGGCCTGGGTTGACCAAGGCTGCTACTTGAGTACCAATGTCGCTATAAAAACCTTCAAAACAACGATGACGCTCCAACTTTTAAGAAATTTTCCAAGTGTAATACTTACGTGAATCAATTGTCTTTCGTTGCTGTGGTTTTCCCTGCTTTCTCCGTGACATCGTGCCAGAGCGATCATCAAAGCTTCTCCTCCTGGGTTTACATTTGGACAAAGAATAACAACAAAGATGGCCGCCTCTAGAGCTGCATTCTGGGAGATGTGCGGCGAGCACCTGCCTAGCCGGGCTCTGTCTGCCTGCTTTATTTCGTCTCGCTCAGGTCACGAACTGTCTGGCCACGCAAGTTCATTCAAGGTCACGGCGGGGCTTACCCACTGGAGCCCCCGGGATGGTCACTCGGGCCTCCGGACACGTAAGAGGAGGTAAGCTGATGTAAGCTGATGGCGTGAGCAGCCCGGCCTCTGTCCAGTGTCTGTCTACCGCACGGCTCCCACTCTCTATAGCTACTGACTGGCGAGCAAAAAAGCGTTTTAAAAACTAGTCACTTTCACATTGATTTATCGATGCGACACACTGGAGAGGTCGGGCTCTCCGAGACCAGTTTCTGATCACTGCCAGACGACACATCGAAAAGTTCGATTAGCCTAAAAGCCGGCGGAATAAAGCGAAAAAGGTGGACAAGCTTATATGACACACACTGACATAACACTGAAAAAAAAAATTACACTCGCGCCGACCGAGTTCGTCTGAGCTCAAAGAGAGATTGCGGTCAACTGATGTGCGCTGGCCCGTAAGGAGAGTCACAGATAGACTGACCTTACAGCCAGGGCTCGACCATTAGCGGCGAAAGGGGAGAGAGGCTGCCCGGCTAAACTGACATGATCTGACATAACAGGCGTGCCATATTCAGCAATGGCCTGTACAGCCACTGCCGGCTCTACAACTGTTACGGCCGCCCCAGCTGGCCGCCAATATATGTACATGTATATGTGTCTACAGACGTCTATTAGAACTTAACTATTACCGACTCGTTTAACGACTCGTTAATTTCGAGGCTCTCCAATGACGAGCAGGAAAGGGATAGATTTATTGTTAAGTACCCCATATAAATACCCTCCAAGCCGATCTTCAATATGACTCGATGAATATTTGATTTTTACCACCAGTCTAGCTATCGACAAGTAGATCGGCGAGCCGGAAAAAAGCCGCTGTCCGCCGACTAGTAGCTTTATTTTATACAGGCGGCGGGATGCACGACTGGTGTATATTACGAAGGGTGTAGAGAGCGGAGAACTGTCCAGCGCCCAGGGAGGAAAAGCCGCTGGCAGTAGGTTAGCCCTAGCAGCTAGATCGATTACGTAACGAAATAGCTGAGAATTCTTGCCATATACAACTGGGGCTACTTGAAACCACATCGGCCTCCAGACGCGCTCGACTGTTTTTTCTCCACTGACACGCATATAGAAAGCCGTCTAGATGCTATAGTTGGACAGTACATAAGCTTGGCGCGTTTTTCAGTGACTCACACCAACTCGACTGGAAGGCTACACGACTCGGTGCTAGTATGTTCGACCAGCCGTTTCCCAAGGTCACCTCGTCGGCTAGAGGAGATATTTTTGGAGCAACCAAATCGTTTTTTACCACCTTCTTTTTTTCTCCTTCTTCACCGAAACGACCAGAGCTTAACTGCCGTGCTCTTCTGGCTTTTGGGTTACGCCAAGTTGATGTAATGTAACTAAGGGAGGATAGATACTGGTAAGGGGAGATAAGGCAGTGTCCATTACATTGGTTCCGTTGACCAGAAGAAACAACAGAACATGTACATGCCGCTGATACTAGCACATACATTCAATTCGAATTCGTGAGAAGGTATTTATTAAAAGAGGAATGTCATTTCCAGAGTCCCACCCGACGGCTTTACCAGATTTGGACCGGAAGTATTTTTCTTCTGGTACACAAATTCTTAATGGACATGCGGTATTAAACACATGACAGATATATTTGTTCCCATAAAACTATATGTTCACCACAAAAAAGTGCAGAAAATACACCTTGTGTTGGTAATCTTTTCCAACGTAGAACAGCGAGTGAAATAATATTAAGCATGTCACATTTACGCTCATTAATGTTTTAGCCCAGTTTATATATTGGTGTTTGTCCAAGTGTAGAAAAACCCAGACCGCACAGGCACTTCGTCTCATCTCGGAGTGAGATGGAAAATAAAGCTCACCATTCGCCAGTAGGTAGATTATACACAGTCTGCATAAGATTGTCATCTCTAACTCATTACTACATATCCCAGTACTAGCATATCTTGTTTGAGGTTCTCACTCATATAGCCACCATGAAAGCCAGGCCCCGTGTTTACTGGGTCCACAGATGAGTGTAAATGACGGTTTAATCAAGCAAAGAGATACCTGGATTTGGGGCTTGGAGGATTTGCGCCTTGAGGATTTGAGGATTTAATCAGAGTTTAAAAGTCCATTGCCGAGTTGGCCACCTTGACGCACGCACAGCTGATCGTCTCTGACAAATTGCAGTTGTTCAAAGAAGGTAAATTGTCTTCGAAATCAAGTGGCACTGTGTACACAGAATTCATTGTCAAGATAAAGTGAAGAGAGAGAGAAAAAAGAAAAGAAACAGCTCTTACCTCCATCCACAGAGAAAAATAGAAAACGTGACAGGGTCAATTAACATTTGATTTGAAAAAGTACAACTGCATGGCTATGTCTACTTAGTACATTCGCTTTCGCCTTTACATAACGGGTTTTTTTATATATATAACATTGGTTTGGGTACTAACAGGAAAATATAAATATCGATTTTTTTTTGTCATATTAGCTAACAATATTCACTACATTTTGTATGTTATTTTGACATGCAAGAACCAATGTGCCATGTACCAATATGAAACTTTACACACCTGGCTCATATTTCCTCTTTTTTCCGAAATATTTTATACATACTTTTATTCATTTAGGTATTTGTTTGGTTTATTTGTAATTTCATATACATGGTGGATTTTTGTGTTTATATTGTTATATATATTACATATATCTATATATTTTTTTTACAGAATAACGTAGTTCTAAAACAGAAATGTAAGTCAACTTATAGCACATGCTTCAGTAAGCATAATGTGGTGGCAGGGATTTGCTTTGCATTTTAAAGAAGGAAGAAAGATTATAGGCACATAGCGAAGGAACACATTTGGAGAGGTCACACGAATGGCAGGATTGTATATTTAAGATCCAACATTAACGCGAATGCAAGTCTCTAGTAGATTGTTGTAGAAAAGTTTTACCTTAGCAATGTTTATAACTTGTTTCACCTATAACCTGACTTGAATGAAAACATACATATTTACGTACGGTGATAAACCTCTTAAACGTTTATTTAAAAACAAAGATCACAAAGAACATCGGAACAGAGAAACATACACGCTGTGACAGCTTTTTCCTTTATATAATTCCCATTAAATGCTTCGGCGAGATTTTTATTCTGTACTTTCTGAGTATATTTAGCACTGACTGTGTATGTGTGCACAACGATGGATAAACTAGTACATGCTTGCACGATCCCAACATTTCATAAGTACGTGTACATGTGTTCCTGCGGATGGAAAGCAATGCCCAGTTTCCTTGGAATTCACATAACATTTATTTCTTGCACCACAAGTATAAAATATAATATCAAAGACCATTTTAACTGAATACCGCAGGTGTATTTACATGGTAAATTAATCACACAATAAAGTGTCGACGAATATTTGAAACTGAAACTGTTTGAGCTATGTCTGCGAATATACGTTGAAGAATATATGTCTTCTGAAACTTAACATGCATTATTATGTAACAGTGTATAATGTATTTCACCTATTGTTTGAGAATATACATATTCATGTTTCAAATGCAGACTGATGTCAGAATACAACCGTGTTGAGGTCTATACGTGGTCTATGATGCTCTGTTTCAAAATCCTTGTATAGCGGGCCGGACTTAAACATTTAAATACGATTTGAAACCCGAGCATAATTACGATATAAAATCACGAAGACTTGTTATAACAGTAGTTAGTTGTATCAAAGACGATAACTTTCCAGCTTCTTTTATTGAGTTTCCAATGTATGTACCATGCCAGAAACGATGCAAAATATTCACGAAAATCTCCTAACATAAAACAAAGATTCATGTACAATTCGTCTGTTGTGGTTTATAAATGAAAAGAAAAGAAAACAATTCCCCATAAAATAGGTGCATGCAGGAGTATTAGGAATATATGAAATAGATTTACAAACGAAGTGCTGCCTGCATGTATATTTCTCGTGTATATATATATTACATAAAGATATAATTTGTATCCTGCCTTATATTTACTCAAATGAGTAATATATTTTTCGAAGCTCAGAGGTTGTCTTCGTCTGCAGGAACTTGAAGTTTGATCCATCCTATGCGCATAGCCATCAGTTAAAACCAGCTGAATTGTTCCCTGTATGATGCCAAATGTCGGTTGTTTACGCGCGGCCCTCTAGATTCTTCTACCAAGAAAAGTGACGGCCGTCGTATATGTGAAAAATTCTTGTGTGTATTTGGCGTTAAGCAACGATCAAATAAATAAATAAACAATATGTATGCAGATAGTTTCTGAATGACTTGGTTTTCTTACTTCCTAAATCGCCTCATTACATGAGGGTGTTTAAATCAGTTTATATATAGCTTACAAATAAAGAGTACCACGTATATCGGCCAACAATAAAGCTCCAATTTGCTGACTGCGCCTTTTGATTGCAAGGTGTTAAATACTTAACAAACTTCGAGGTACAGACACCAAGACATCAGGATTGTCCTTAAAGTTGGTGCGGGTCCCCCAGCTACAGATGGTATAATCAACCCACTAAACCTGGGAGATAACGGATTTCCTTGTGTTTTGGCTCTGGTTCAGCGGATGGATTACAGGACACCTGCATGACGGTTAAGCTAGGACGTGGCAATTCCCCGTGCTGTCCTGACAAAGCCTCGCCAATAGGCCTGTAATTCTTCTTTTCATGCAGCCCCAGGACAGACCTGTAATTCTTCTCATGCTGCCCCAATACAGAACTATCACCAATAGTCTCATACAGCCCCAATACAGGCCTATAATTCAAATTTTCATGCAACCTCAATACAGGCCTATAATTCTTCTTCTTATGCGTCCTCAATACAGGTCTATAACTCGCCTTCATGTGCAGCCTCCAATGTAGACCTCTAATTCTTCTCATGCAAGCCCAATACAGACCTGTAATTCTTTTCATCCATCCTCAATACCGGCATCTAATCCTTCTTCTCATGCAGCCCCAACACAGGCCTATAATTCATCTTCTCACGCAGCTCCAGTGAGGCCTTTAATTCTTCATCTCAATTCTTCCAATGCAGGAACCTAACTCTCAATCATACTGTCTTTTATTATATACATAATATATACCCGCGTGTCTTTTATTTGAAATATTTTTCATGAGTTGGTTACATGGATTCTCTGGTAACATTGTTTTTTTCATCAATATAATCCTTGACCAGTGCGAATAGGAGTTCGTATTTTGTTTTCGTTGTTTTGGCCGTGAATTTCTTGATTTCCCCCAGCCCTAAACACGACCGCAGTGGGAATTTGTGGAATGATCAGATGTAAATGAAATAAATAAAATATATAACAAGTAGTGTTGTTTCTAACTTGTGGGATTATAGGCTTATTGTTGTAAGTTTCTTAAAATGTGCAGATTTTATATGTGCATGTCGTTATAAAAGTCTTGTTTACTATATACATGTATATATTTGTGCTGTAAATAAACAAGTGCAAGATTTTGTTTTTATTTTGTCTACATATAAGCTAGTATTCATGTACACCGGAATATCAACCCTGTATTCAAATAAGTGCCTAATTCATTACAGGAAAGTGTCGAATTAATTAATTCAACACTTTCAAAAATTAATTTGAATTAATGCAGAATACGTATAGTATGGCCTCGTTTTGTTACTTATAGTGCTGTATAAATCACAACTTTTTGACTGATGTACAAGGTCCATGTTACAGACAATGCCACCCTTTTTAAGTACACGTAACCAACATTCTATTTTATTTATACTTTTTGGCAGCAATATATTTTTTAATCATATATTATAATTTTCTAATTTAGATTGGATTTCTTCTACACATAAGGTAAGTTAAGCTAAGGTATATGGATAATTAATATTTTTACGTTTATCCATATATATAGTATTTAGGTCTTTTTAACGCGTTTTTCCACATAAGAACTAGACCACATTCATGTATATGTTTTAATTCGTCTCACAATGAATATTATGGAATTTTGCAAGCTTAGACATGGCCATTCAACCTGCAAAATTGTATCTCAAACTTTTAATGTTTAGCACAATGTTTAGCCTTTAAACTGCTCAGCATGATACACTTCGAATAGTGTGCTTGTTCCAAACCTCGGGTAAGAAATGCATTTTAGGGTCAAATAATGGTCATATCATATATTACGTCTATGCTGAAACCCATTTTTCTATCATAGGGTATCACCCTACCCCTCGACTAATATTAACCTTAAAAAACCTTTATGTGACGAACAGAAATACTCAGAATGAAACAAAATGAATAACTTAACGTATATTCGAAATTTTAGGTCAGTTACAGTGTCTCTGCACACTATAGATCGAAGGGTAAACCTTCAACTGTACTTTATTTACTTATTTATTTGTTTGATTGATGTTTTACGCGGTACTCAAGGATATTTCACTTATACGACGGCGGCCAACATTATGGTGGGAGGACACATAACTTTAAAACTCTCTCCTCCTGATTTACATTAAATCGTAGTGTAAAGCACTAATTAAGCATATTTTTTATGACGATCTGGCATGATAAAAAGATAATCCATTGCAGAGAATGTATATAAAATAAATTAACATTATATATATAAATGTAAAAATAAAAGGTAAATATATATATATTCAAGCAAATATAAATTAGATTGTAATAATGCACATACATGCCCATGCGCGTACAATTGAGAACTAAGTAGAACTAATGAAGAGCCTTCATATCCCGAATCTGAAAATCCCGAACTTGAACAATTTGTCATTTGCATGGAACTGGACCATGTTATATACTGGATAGTAGACATAAATAAGATTTATACCTACATATTTGGCTTACACTGGCATCCACTTGATGGTTTAATCCGGGCATTCAGGTTTTCTCTGAGCCAAAGCCCAATCATGGAAGTGCATGAAAGATTCTGGAACACGACGCTATACTCCACTGATATAAATGATCAAGTTTGGTCGACCGGATTTAATTTTAATTTATAAAGTTTAACAGGAGTTAAAGTAAGTAAGGATTAAGTAACCATTAATCAACTGGTGTCTATCAATCTTGTACACTTTTCTTTCCATTTAATCTGGCACAGGGCTATATATCAGGCTGTAAGACAACAAATGTGCATGGATGTAGTTACACATTGGCAGCATTTCAGGCAAATCGTGGAGAGAATTAACGTGTTGAAATCAGGGGACAGTTATCGCTTTCGACAGGAGAATGATGGCAACAAAAAGCAAACCGATCCTTTTACCAACATAAAAGAATATAAAATTTAAAATAAAAATCGGTTAACTTAATTTAGACCTGTATGTGCAACAGTTAGAACGATTATAGATAAACGAGTCCGTTGTCAAATGCAAATACTGGATCCCAGAATATACAGGTCTGGAATATCAAAGTACTCTTGACACAACTTTATCTTAAGCGACAAAAGCCCGATGAAATTAATGTAAAAGTTTTATTTCTTGGATTTCTTCTGTCATATTTCCCATTATCACATTTATCGTAATGTCAGACTAAATGTATTACATCAAATATTGGACAAATGATTGTAACTGATAGACTATTAAGCAGTAATTGCGAATACTCAAATGAACTAAGGGGCCTCCGTGGCTCAGTCGGTTAGCGCGCTAGCGCAGCGCAATGACCCGAAGCCTCCCACCAATGCGGTCGCTGTGAGTTCAAGCCCAGCTCATGCTGGCTTCCTCTCCGGCCGTACGTGGGAAGGTCTACCAGGAACCTGCGGATGGTCTTTGGTTTCCCCCGGGGCCTGCCTGGTTACCTCCAACCATAATGTTTGCGGCCGCCGTATAAGTGAAATATTCTTGAGTATGGCGTAAAACACCAATCAAATAAATAAATAAATCACATGAACATGCCTGGCACCTTCATATATATTCACAACTTGCCATCATGTAGCACATTACGTGACCTGCATTATATTCCTGGGATCGTATATACGAGAAGGAAGATATTACTTCAATATATATTTTGCAAAGGAGCTATATATGTTCGACCTTTATACTCGCCTCAATTCCCCACCATACATAAAAATGGTTTAACTGCAATGCAGATTAAGCTAACACAACTTAGATACGGCTCCAGCGCACTGAACTATGACCGTGGACGGTTAAATTTGACATCTAGCTCAGCTTGTTCTTATGGAAACCCGCTGGAAGACGCCTCGCATGCGCTTTTTCTTTCACTGTCCTCATTACGATACAATCCGGCCTAACCTTTTGAATAATCTCTCTCTAGACATAACTATAGAAAAAAACTGTTGAAAGGTAATCAATTAAAATCTACTAGCGTTAACTCACATGAAATGAAATTGGTTATGCAGTATATAGTCAGCAATAAATTTTGTTAATGTCATTTACCTAAAATTGCTTTTTCCATGTCGAAACACTGTGACAACTTTCAGACTTGCCCTCATTTTTTTCATTTTTTTTTTCTAATCCATTCTGCTCTTTTCTAACTTGAATCCTTGTCTGCGGACAATCGGCTATGTTGTGTCTTTCCTTTGCGTATTTTGTATCTTAATCTACTGTCATCGTACCCTCACATCTGCAGTAAGTCCGTTAAATTGTACTTATTTAGGGAAAGGGGCTAGTAATTTTTTCGGAATTTGTTCCCAGTCCCGTTGTGTACTACGCAATAAGATATGTTCAATTCATGCATTAAGAAATTACAATTCTACTATAATAAGAAAATATATATTTAAGTATATATTAAATACTTTTAGGTGTACTAATTCTGTCATATAAATGTAAACGTATGGGAACAGAGTGTACCTTTAATATAGTTTCAGATATATGAGAGCATGTATGAACTATACATGCGCTTCTAGTACACATGCAAAATGACGTGGATGAGATTTTTTTCAGTTTCTTTCTTCTTCTCTATTTTTTTTGTTGATGCGGCGGATGGGTGGTAGGGGTGGGGAGGGCATTGTTCTGTTACTGATACATTTACGCTGACTGTATGTTACTACATGGGACTACATCATATTTGCTGAGTATTTGTGTTGATGTGAGAGCTGTATATTACTATTCGAATAATGCCTCTTGATTTTGCGCTTGCCTGATCTGTGTTGTGGTATAATGCATGGCTGCAGTCTTAAGGGAGTTCAGGGAAGGTAGAAATTATATGTACTAAATGGATCCTACTTTCTCTTAAAACGGGTTATTTTGAAACACCACTGAAAAACCTACTATTTCTATTTGCACACAATTTAATTTTTGTGTGCATAAAAGTATTGGTACAAGGAGGTGAGTTAGAAATTCAAACTGTCCTACTATAATATTTTTTGTTTTTAAACTTTTACAATTCCTACTACAGAAATGCCAGGTGTGTATGTAATAATGCCTGCCATTCTTCGTGGTTTTAAGGTTTCATGTGCGGTTCATAACAGGAGATCAGCGCATGTCCATAGGAATGAGATACAGGTATGTAGTCAAGCAATTGTCGCCAGTTGTGTCCGTTGGAAAACTTATTTTAGCCTTTCTATAACCATATATCCGAGTTTTCCCCTTATCTCCCATGCGTGTTACTAGAACTACAAGGCACCATAATGAGCAATTATAATTCCGCTCGGTTTGTATCAGATGTGCTGTCTCTTCGGAGTTTGATACAAATTGTTTCACAAGAGATTCTTTTATTTCATTTTTGATAAATAGAAGATTTTCAATTTCGACAAACTGAGGAATGATATGTATTTAAACGAGCCCTGTGGGTCCTAATGGATGTCCATTGTACAACAGCTGTCTGGTGTCTGTGTTGTCTGTCAACCCTCGTGGAAGCATTTTGACCTATATATACGCGCATTAGTCAAGCTTGAGGTGCAGGTCTCGTCAGGCCTATTGCAGTCACAACCAAATGCAGCAGCTGCACCACTGCAAATTGCACAATCCACAAAATCCAGTTGACAATAACGTCAAGCGAAAGTGCAAAACAGGCAAACAAAGATTGGTGTTTTCAAAGAGCAGACGACATCAAAGTGCACACGCTGTAATGGACTAGCCTGGGGATCAGTTCTTTTTTCAGTTTGTCGCTTAAAGAATTATGTTAAAGCAACAGACTGTTGCCAAGGCGAGTGATGACCGCATACAGACAGACTGATGGACCTGAGCGGACAGACTACAATGGAGTCTGAGTGGGGACATGTCAATGTCAACCAAAAAAAAAAAAAAAAGAAAAAAAAAAAAGGAAAGTGACAAGAGTTTTCAAAAATTAGAACTATTACAGCCATTTTTCCAGCGTGCACAAAGCTATATAAGGTTCCAGAACGTTCACATCATATTCTTTTATTACATTAGCATTACATTTATTTTTCCTTGTTTTTAGCACGTATTTCTAGTGTTGGCAGCTATGTTTGTGATTTTGCTTTGGCTTCGGAATCACTTTAAGGGATGGAACGTCTGTCTGTCTGTCTGTCTGCATTAGGGATATGACCAAGCATGCATGGATCACGTGGTTATACATGTATATGTTATTATTCTTATGGTCAAGACGAACACTCGGTGCACAAGGCTAATATATCACGTGATCAATGTCCGTCGACAGGTTTCAGGTTCTGGAGAGCCTTTTATTTTTCCTTTTTTCCGTCCGTGTGTTTAACAGAGTGTGTCTGATGTTAGCCACTCCAGAAGCTTTCGAGGTAGCTTGGTGTGTTTTTGCGCCGGAATCCACAGTAGAGATAACTGAATTTGATTCATTCATCTGATTATTGTTTAACGCCCAAAGATAATACCACAGTTGTTTATTCGGTTGTTGTTGTGGTCACCAGTTTGCCATTTGCCAAGAAGCAATTCCACAATTTCCCCCACCCCTTCTGTTTATCCTTCTGTAATTTGATTAATTTAGCTGATTGATGTTTAACGCCATAGAAAAAAGTACCTCAAAGTTTTAAATCGAAAAAAGACTGATTTTTCCATTTATTAAGCATATTAAATTATGCCTGCAAACTCTACATATAGCTGGAATTAAACAAAAAATGCCTCCCTTTACATGAACCAGAATTATATTCATAGTTTCTTAATTCGTTGGTAGTTTGTGTTGAACGTTGTTTTGGAAATTGGTTTCGCGATCATTCACATTTGACGCCTATAGATTATTATGTATTTCACCAGCATGAGATGCTTCCGAGAATTTGGTTTAAATAAACCAACCTGCTTCAAATGGCCTTCCATACATCTACATGTGTAACATCTATTAAGAGAACATTTTTATGTATTCATTAATATTCATTTATTTCATTGGTTAACACCGTGCTCAAGAATGTTTCACTTATTTGACGACGGCAGTCATAATTATGAGTAGAGGAAACCAGGCTGTCCGGATTCTCGCTAAACCAGAGGTCATCCCATGACTTCAGGGTTGACTCCGGCTTCTTTGGTTGGTATAATTCAAGTTCAGTTCAAGCACTTTCGACCAGTGCCAGAGCGAAGAAGATATGCCCAACCAGAGTACCCCTCTTAAATGCACGCAGCAGACTTGAACAAGATATTTTTATGAAGGTTTGTGCTAAGAGATTTTATCAGATGACTTAGTCTTGTTTAATCTGTGACTGGAACGTTTTTCCGGCAGTGCCCATTTCAATCAACGGCTCCCCAGCAGCGAAGCGGAAGAGTGCCCTAGTCTGACATTGTGAAAATGTGCCCGGGGTAAACCCCCGACCTCCGACAGTTACTTGACAAACCTCTTGACTTAACCCGCAGCCAAAAGAGCCAGACCGGGATTCGAACTCACTGATCATGAGAAAAATAAGGTAATACCATAAGTGTATACAAAGTTCCTTCATCCCATCATTTTTAAAATTTTCGTACTTAAGGCAAAACATGTTGACACTTAGCCCTTTATAAATGTCGGCTCATTGAGACCATTTGGACTGAGCCATTCCGGTATACATCATGCATTCAGTCAAGACGCCTAAACTGTATGTACACCTCAGAATGAAATTAGGCCGACCACACCGAATAACACACCATCTAAAATTATACCAAGATTTAATACATGTCCAGTTATACAGATAGACATATCATGCTTCCACCTAGAAAGAGAGCATAAAAAGGAAGCGCGAAATTACAATAGATCATAGAGATCAGAGATCATAGAGAAAGAGAGAATTGACGTGTTCAGATATAAAGAGAGGGCAAAACAAATCGTCCAAATGGACAGAGCAGGAATGTGTTCAGTTGTACTGAATGAAATATCCTAATGGAAATAGAGCACTAATGTGTTCAGATATAGAACGCAAGAAACTAATCATCCAAATAAAAAAGAGTACGAATGTGTTCAACTAAACAGAACACAAAACGAATCATTAAAACGGAAAGAGAGAACGAATCAACATATAGATCCTGCAGGCGTGTCCATGCTTAACTAAAAATAAAAATAAAAATAAAAAGATTTTAAAAAATGGAAAGAGAACAGTATAACTGTAAAGTATTCTATCGGGTTCAAGTCCAACTCAAGTTGGACTCCTCTCCGGACGTACGTGGAAAGGTCGGTAGGCAATCTACGGATGGTCTTGGGTTTCCCCTGGGCTCTGCCCGGTTTCCTCCCACCATAATACTGGTAGCCGTCGTATAAGTGAAGTACTCTTGAGTACGGCGTAAAACACCATATTATACCATATTACATCCTTTATAAAATGACATAAATTAGTCCAGCTGATTTTCAAACATTTTGAGGAACCACAAATTAAAGTTAAAACATAAAGTTACACTTAAATATATATACGACAAGAACAATACATAGGACACAATTTGGTATGCAAAATAATTTATTTTAAAGTGAACATAAATTCTGTTCACAATATATACATCGAAAATATAGAAGTAAGTCACTGGTGTCACAGAAAAAATTCAGGCGCGTTTTAAGAGCCGAAAAGATGGAATCCAATTCTGGGAATAGGCATTATCGGACAATTGGCTCCAATTAGCCATGTTATCGAAGCCCTGAAGAATTTGACCAATCACCAGCCCTGAAAGCGTCACGTGATACTTTGGCTGCTCCATCTCATCACCTCACCTCTTCATTGTTATGGAGTAGGGACAGACAGCGGAACAATAAATCGGAATTTGAGGTTGTTTAAGATGTCAAATTATATCGTAAATTGTAAATTAAAATATTTTGGTGCAACTGGACTGTCATAGATGTACGTAGAACAGAGAACGGTTACCTGTGTAACAATTAAAGCTTACGAGTTGGGGAGGAGTATACATTAACTTGTTCTTATAGGTTGGCAAGAAATCGTCTTCGGGTCAGCATGTGGATGAGAAAATTTCGTGGCACAAATGTGTTTCAAAAACCTATCTGTATTCGGAATATTCCTCGATGTATACAGCCTACTAATGCTGGAATCCATTCAGGCGGAGACGGAGGTACGAAAAGGACCGCTGAAAGACGAAAGTATGCACACGAAGGTCGCTCTGTTAAGCTGGACGGCTGAAGCAAACTTCGGCCGTTTGAAATCAAAACAGAACTGAAACTCTTTAGTTGGGTATCTGGTGTTTTTGTATTTATTTTTTCTTTATCTATTTTTTTTTTCGCCTGCTCACATAAACTTGTATGTAATATCGAAACCGCGCGGCGTTATTTATACCAATGGTGCAGGAGAGCTCCGAGGCAACGAGACGTGACTTCACATGACTAACATGACAAAATGGCGTCACCCAATGAATGACTAGGCAGTGATCATTTGCGGTTTATTCTGTTGAAATATCTTTCGAACACCTAGGGCAAAAATAGGAATTAATTCGAGTTTAGTAGCTCACTTCATGTTCACTTACATTTGAAATTTCTGAACCCGGGGTAACCTTCGTAAACCACTCGTCAAGCTAGAGAGAACGTCAGAATATTTATTTATTTATTTAATTATTTATTTATTTCATATATTTCAATTATATCTTACAGCCATACTCAATAATCTTTCAAATTTACGATGGCAGTCAGGTTTATAGTGGAGGAATGCATCGCCGTAAACCACCGACTTTTGGCAAGTTACTAACCAGCTTTCCCATGCACATATAGTGCATATATTTGTGGCCTGGTATGCATACAGACATATAGAAGCAGCAATACTTATATACTGCCCCTTGGGTTAAGCGTTTGGTTAAGCGGAAGTAGACATACAAAAGTGCCCATAAAAAAAATTAACAGTTCATGACCGAAGGCACAAAGTAGGCTGAACGAAAACCATGCGGAGGGTAATGCTGGCCATGCAACAAAACATCACAGAGAAGAAGAAAAACATTATACACAAAGCAGTATTTCATGCATAACTGAAACAAATATAAAATTACAGCTCATGACAAAACACACAACCCCAAGTAGGCTAAACCAAAGAGAGTAATTCTGATCATGCAACAGAACATCACAGAAATTTCATGCAAAAAAAATACAGTTCATGAAAAACACACAAACGCAAATGAACTAAACCAGAAACCTGCAGAGCAGAATTCTGATCATGCAAAGCCATAATAAAAAAAAGAGAGAAATCAGAGCCTATGGCAACTGACAATATAGTTTCCAAGTGCTTGGAACACTTTTTGCACATTTGCAGCTTGAAGAAACTTGAAACGAGGGCGTACATTTTATTAAACACCCTCGTTTTACGTTTCTTTAAGTTTTCAACCCATTTATTGCAAATTTGTGCATGATGTATACACTTCATGAAGTCAAATCCACCGATCACAGGTTCTAAGAATGGTATCAGAATGGACGGGATATCTGTAGATGCCGGCAGCGTATCTATGGGTAAAGTATAGTGGGTCATGTTTTAAATTATTTAGATTGTCTTATATGTATACACAATTCTTACTTCTGCGCTGACGAGATTCACGTTTAAGACGTTTACTCTATATTATCTGTGCAGAAGGTTTTTTCTCTAATTCCAACGAATGAATGTGGATATAAGTTTCTGTGTCTTCGTATAAAGCTGGAAAAAGTCATTGACAAATTGACTAATGCCCATCACTTTCAAGCAATCACCATATATATTGCCTATAGTCTTATATCTGCACGTATATAGTTTTGACACATAAGCCTTGATGTACATACATTATATATGTATCTGTTTATAGAGATGAAAAGTCAACACGTTCTTCCTGCGACCACCACTATACTAAGTAGCCCTAATAAACAAAAACATCTCTATGAATATATATGAGCTTGGGCAATCCGTGCATTACGTGTTAAGTGTTTGAAATTCTACTCGGATTTGCTCCATAATACATCTACACCATGATCTATAAATGACTTGCATGCTATGGTATGCAAGATCTCTATACGATACATGCATATATACAGCAATTATGGACGGAATTTGACACGAACAAACATTTTACCGCATGACACAATTCTTACTGTTTATTTTGTTTTACTATGAAGTTCAAAATACATGTGCTCTCACTTTATATATCTGGCACGAAGTTTGTCACTATCTTGGGAGTATGTCTCTAAGTGCCATGATATAGTATAAAGTTCTATAATTTTGGGCTTACAGTCTATAGAAAAATGTCTAACGTTAATTTAAAGACAGTCAAACTCAGCTGTATCGTACAACACAGTTGAATGCTGAGTGTCTCTTTAATCTAAAACATTAAATATGCGTTAATATATACCGGCATTTTAGCTAAAACATTTCATACGACTTAATGTTTATATTATTGCCTAATACTTTGTGACACAGTGCCTGATCTTAGCCAACACACTTCATGCCTTAATGCTTGTATAAGCTCGCACACTTTACGATTTTGATAATACAGGTATTTTAAATTTAAATTCTTTAAAATTAATTTAATTAGATAAAATACCCAAACACTAGAATGGATTAGCGGCAAGCCTGCTATTCTATAATTTCATTTAATTTATTCACAGTGAGACAGATTTTGTTGAACATACATCCATGAACACGTAGGGCCGGTATAAAACCTCATAGAGCTTGTTCTATCCTTTGTACATAACATGCATGGGGATGCATTGAAAACAATCCGGTGAACACTTCATCTAAACACAAAATGACACAAGTAAAACATAAATACAATAAAAAAACAATAATTATATACATATACATATATATATATATATATATATGCAGTCTGCCTTATTTTATCTTCATAAAATACATATATTACATCAGATATGTCGTAAAAATCCATCTGCTGGTTATCCTGTTGCATATAACTAAAAAAACTCATTTTCATAAATTTTAAGGGAAGAGGATATTTGTTTCAATACACACCTGCAATGCGATATTCATGCATTTTCACTGAAGTTTCACGATGTTCCAACTTGTTACAGTCTACATTTGGGTAGCCATTTCCGTGGTATAAACCTGTTATACAAATATAGTCCATGAAAAAACGTAGAGAATAAGAATATGTATTTCCTTCAGAGCTAGAAATTAGCTTTTCAGGCCTCGCTCTGTACCGAAGAGAACAATGCCCCCCTGACCCTTTGTAAATGTTGAGACATGCCTATATCTTATTATGTAAGCAGTAAAACGTGCATAGTTTACACGCAAGTGTGTTTGTGATGTACCACTTAAAAGCCCAAGTTTGCACATCACTCCATATATATAAGACATCTCTTGTGCATAGCACACGTTTTCAGGACTGTAACAAAACTTTATCTGCGTTACTATTATGCAAGCGTCATCATGATTTAAATATCTCCATATCTGGTGTCACTTAATCCGTTACTTTGGTTTATGATTTAATGATTAATTCTTGTCAGTCTCTCTCCGGAAAATATGTAGTTTTGATCAAATCACGCATACTTCATATTATTCTAGGTTGTGAATAAGAAAAAATTGAATTCATTCATATATTTTCTATTGTTTTTATTTCTTTTAAATTGTGTATTTAAAATACCTTAAAGTTTTGGTTAATGTATTTGTTCTTGTGGCTCAAGTGTGAACAGAAATTGAAGTAACTAATTTATGTATATTCGTTCATTATCTCTAGTAATTAACTCTGAGAAAGACTTGGACCAGTATAATGGAGAGTTATGCGGTTAAGATGATGAGCAATACATGTACAAATATGAAAAGCTTAAAATACCTGAATATGACTCGAGTCAGTGTAAAGAAACATTGTAAATAAACAGTGTAAAGAAACAAAAAAATAATAATAATAGATTTAATGATCTGATTAAAAGTCACACAGTGATTTACAGGTTATATCATCTCAAAAGACACAGAGCAGGTTAAAATCGTTTCCAACACAGAAATGAGAACAAACTATACATGGACACCAAGTGTAAAACTGTGTATGTTATGCGAAATGTGTTTCATGACTCATTTGTTTATGCAAGCGCATTTCTCTCAGTGCAACAACAACAAAAAATTGTATTTATGAAACGTCAACCGACATATATATAAAGTAACACTGTAAACACCTAGAATTTTTTAAATAAAAACTATACGTGTCTTAATTCTTTGAATGAATGATATATAACTTGCTTACACAACGTTCGGTTCTCTATATTTCTGCATCTTTTTTCATAGTACATAACAACCGAGTCTTTAAAGTTAAAATAGTACGCGTTGGTAGAGAATAACAGTAAAAATCAGTAAAATAGAATATTTCTAGTTTGTGTTAGTCGCCAATCAGTCATACTAACTATGCAGGCCTATTGACAACCTTTGACCTCTATAACGTTTTCTTCAAGTCTCAGATCATGCAATCTGCATCTGAATATGGATTCACGCAAGAAAAGGTAAAGAAAAAAGAAAAAAAACCCCAAAACATGAAAAATGACCCTCCCCCCAACTTCCAAAGTGTCCCATACATTACATGGCAGCTGGAATTCAGTTTAATATACATATCCGAAAATCAATGTAGAATGAAACCAAGATGACATATATCAATTCACGTATAATTTACGTTTTGTGTATTTTCTTGCATGTAAATAAATGAATATTTATATATATTACACACCATTTATCCGTTGTAATACACAGTTAGTGAATTGAAATTACTGGAACATAACCATTGAGGTTTCCCATTTGTGAAATGACCACTTAAAAATAACCACACCGTTATGACGTTACTATAACTTGATTAACTGCATTTTCACAAATAAGGACAACAAACTGTAAACTGGACAAAATTTTCGGCGTGTTTTAAACTTACATTTAAACTGCACAGAAAGGTACAGTTCTCTGGCTCCCCTTGTTTATTTATTTATTTATTTGATTGGCATTTTAGGCTGTTGCAAAGAGTAGACTATTTAGTGCATCTGAAGTCCCATCGAAAACATTTATGCATGTTGCAGGTGATATGAACTCTTATTCATAAAGGCTGATGTAAACAGTTATGCTAGAAGTAGCGTAAATGAAGAATTCGTATAATGTTATGTTCCTTAAGTATAATTAAAACGTAAAAGGGCGTTAAAAATAACCCCCGGCCTGCAATACTGGACAAATGAAGCATAAGAACAACATAGCCGCTGCCAATTTGCAATAGCCGGGAAGGTGAGGACAGCCCGCTACCTGGTGTATGTGAGATATTACCGGCGATTACATTAGCCTATCCTTGACAGAGTTATCTTCCCGTGATTTATTTAGCATACATATCATAATATGTAAGGTCATTTATGAGATAAACGTACATAACCTACAAAGCAACAGTGGACCATCCGATCTCGTCCAGCCGGGGGCTATCACTGTGTGAACACTGGGACCAGTCAGAGTGCCCCCTGGCGTGACATCTCCACCAATCAAATGCTCGGCTCGTTCAGACAGACAGAGCTGTAGCCTGGGAAAAGGTTACCGGGGTTGACCCGTTAGGAACTGTCTGAGACAAGTAGTGCATGACTTGAGAGCTTAATATACCTGGTCATTTTCTCTTTTCTATAATACCTGTATACATATATACACGTTATACATGTGTTACAGCGCATGTAAGGCGGGTGTTGGCCAATGTAAGGCTATACCATGCCCTCACAGCTGTTAACAGTATATAGACACATGTTTATATATACAGCCTTTCCTGGAACTCAGTTCTGCCCCAGTGGCCAGTCACCGGCCGTACATCGCGGCACAGATATATATTACATATATATATATATATATGTATTATGTGTTGACGACCCTGTTGTTGTCAACTGTTTGTTGCTAACGGCGTGTGTATATACACACTTCTTGTAAGATTAGTATATATATATATAGACAAAAAGAATATACAGACAAAATGAAAGAAGCAAAAAATGCATGATTGATTTCTGCTTCCTGGTATGGAGTGATTTCACTAAACACGATACAATCAGAACGAGCAATACAACTGTATACATGTTAATTCTCTCTATTTCTGAGTTTTCAGTTAAGGATCTATGCTGACCCAGTAGCCACATCTTTGACAATATAAGTTCAATAGTACCTTGAAAGCTCAGAAACACAGCTCTAGAATGAAAATGTATACAGTTACACTGGCCGTTCTTTCCATTGTGATTTTTACTTGTTTATTTTACAGCTGTTACATGCATGCGCTTTATCCAAGAATCTTTGTCAGATTTATGGGTGGTAGACACTGAACCCATAAGAAACAACGCTACCTTGCCAGCACCCGCCGCCCCCCCCCCCTTCCCTCCTGACATCTAAGTGAGGTAATGGGCACTGGGTTCGGCCACACCCAACCCCATATAAGAGAACTAAAGCAATCCATACTACTCGCGGTTAGAGAAGAAATACTATTATATTTATTTGGTGTGTTTGATTGCTCTTTACAGCCAAATTCACTATGAACTTTTCACATACACGTATAAACAATCAGCTTTATGAGTGCTTGTGGGTAATTCGGTGAAGACCAACGATCTTTGGCCAGGTGCAGACGAACTTGCCCACAGCTGAGGCACAGATATGCATACCGCACTGGTGGAAGACAAGCGGTTTTAAATGCTAGATACATTGCAGGCACTATAACAATCAAAAGAGCCTCGTCAATCTCTTACTGTTATGAAAACCCAAGCGAACAGCGAGAGCGCAAAAATCCACAAAATCCCTTCCACGATGTGCATTTATACGATAAGTAGCTAATCATGTAGTTAACGATATTATTTCAACAGATATTTCAGTCTTATATGTGTATATACATGTATGCGACATTGATCATCGTTACAGTATCACTATTTATGTATATATCACCAGACAGTCCTAGGATTTGCCTTCTCACCATTATGATAATATCACAGGCAAAAACTTAGACAAATTAATGACCATCATAATGAAGTAAACTATTTCAAGCAAATGTATTTTGAAAGACAAAGCCGCTTTGTCCCTATAAACCAGTTTCAGTTATTTCAAAGGCTTTCTCACATCTGAAAGGCATAATGGACAGGAAGTTCTTAGACACCCTCAGCTATTTGATTAGTGTTTGACGTCGCACTCACATTGCAGAGGAAAGGTGTGAGAATCTGGGAAACCCACAGTATCACTTTGCCCATAACCACATAGCCCAAGTAGTTCTGGTATCACTCTACCCCTCACCATACAGCTCAAGTATTCACAGTATCACTTTACCCGTCACTTCACAACCAAGGAGGTGTCATTTTGTCCATCGCCACGCAGCCCACCTGGTCACTATCACTTTCCCTATGACCACACAGCTCAAGTAGTCATGGTATCACTTTACCCATCACCTCATACCCAAGTAGTCATGGTATCACTTTACCCATCACCTCATACCCAAGTAGTCATGGTATCACTTTACCCATCACCTCATACCCAAGTAGTCATGGTATCACTTTGTTCATCACCACAGAGCCCAAGAAGTCGTGGTATCACTATGCTATTCACTTCACCTACCCAGTTGTCACTTTGCTTTTTACTCATCACTGTAAAAGCCCAGTTTTCCCGGTATCACTTTACCCATTACCTTACTGGTTCAGTTGTGACAGAGTCACTTTACCCATTACCTAGTTGGCTCAGTTGTGACAGAGTCACTTTACCCATTACCTAGTTGGCTCAGTTGTGACAGAGTCACTACCCATTTTCTCTTTGGTCCAGTTGTGATTGGGTCACTTTACCCATTACCTCATTGCCTCAGTTGTGACAGAGTCACTTTACCCATTATCTCTTTGACTCAGTTGTTACTGTGTCACTTTACCCATTATCTCTTTGACTCAGTTGTGATGGAGTCACTTTACCATCACCACATCCATTATCGTACAGAACCACTGCTTATATCACCACAGTCCTAACATAATAACAAAATCACAGCCAAAATATCCCTTTATCTGTATTCATCTATGGCCAAAATGAGAAGGTACATGTATATATAAAGATAACCTTCAACACTGTAGAGACATACATAAACAGTGAAACAGATAGGTTTGTAACCATTTCATTAAGGGTCGAATACAGGAGAAATAAATTTTATTGGAATTACGTTCAGGTGTGAAGATACGCTATAGAAAAGCGTAATCCGATTCGTTAGTTATGCATTCATGTCGGGGAGGGGAAGAAAACGATTCGTATCAAAATGGACAGGGCAAAACTAATCTAAAAATCGTGTTTTTTTTTCGCTCTTGAAAACACCTTGACTTGTGAGGTGACAGGGGAAATTCATCCGAAAATAGCGTCTCTTGTTGGCTTATCTTAAATGACTACGATATCATAGACAGAAGCGGTCGATGGCAATCTGAAGCTTTCTTTCCGCAGATCTCATGTGGAAAAGCACAATTTATATGTACAGCCATTCTTTTTTTTCTCTTGTCGCTTTTTTCTTTTCTTAACACTGTAAGTTGAATGTAATGAAAATGAATAGGCGAGAAAAAATCGATTCACTTTTACGTGTGATTGCACAAGAAAAATTTCTTTTTGTCTGTACATATACACGGGTATATTTCTGGCACGATGGTTTCCCAAGACTTTTTGTGACACGCACGAGACTCTTAAGGTGTTTTATCTTTTACTATTTACATCTAATGTGAAGCGTTCCCTTGCTCTTATTATATCGTACTTCTTGTGTTAGATATATGTTGTCATTCAGTTTTACAGTTATATGAGGCTTAGGTGCTTAAGACCCAGTCTATATGCAAACATTATATACGTGTGAAACACTGCAACTTACCGCTTATATATATCATACAATGTTAAATATTTTATTTTTCAAAAGCTATTTACTTCCATGTATTCCAGTTTGATGCGTATATATTCCATGGAGGCAGTTCTATTTGAATACATAAGAATGGTTGAATATGTAAACCAGGACGACAGTATGGTTTTACTTAATGATTTAGTGAGAGATTGAATAATTTATCTATTTGATTTCACTAGAGCTCCATGTTTAGCACGTGTTTCAGAATTTTTCACTCATATATACGACGAGGCCGGAGTGACAAGAGAGAGCGTATTTAACCAACGTAATTTGTCACCTCCTGATTTAAAATCGTGGCTGAAACGGCAGTAAAGTGAACATAAATGAACGACACGTAGATAATTTGACTGATTAACTGATTGATGACTGATTCCCATATGACTCTTTGACTGACTGACTGACTCCATGACCCCGTATGATACGTAGAGTGAAACTTGTGAAACTAAACCTTAAGCATACAGGAATCCTGTCCACAGCGGCCGTTTCACGAGGTTCACTTCTTTATCCATTTCAAATATATACAATCCAACCTCGATATACCGGAACCTATCGACTCTGAACTGCGCCAGTGTTTACTGGTTCATTTTACACCAAAAGTGCTAATCTGATTTGTGAAAACCGACATTGTGTTGGGTTGTCTGTGCGCCTGGGCAACACGTGTCCGCGGGCCCCTCGATCCTGCTGTTGCCTATCCAACCAACAAAACCCCACACTAATCCGAATCAATGATTTAAAAACCCTGACTCACAATACTCCTCAGATTAGCTGCGTCAGTCATGACCGTCAAAAAGGTGATGCATTTTCACTGTAGTGCCTACCGTTCAACTACCTGCTATATTTGTACCTACGATTTGGTACCTGAATATGAGGTCTCTGGTACGAAACCAGGAATTGTCTCAGCCTGTTTTCAGCACTTTATCCAGAAAGAGTATTCTCAAATAGCGATATAACTGCTACACAATATTCCTGCCGGTAAGGCTTTTAGTAACAGTTAACCTTCTAGAGACTATAATGACACTTGAGTGGAACAATTTCATTGGGACAAATGTCAGCTGCCACCTGTCAGTCATTCATACTGTTGTGGGGCTGACGAAAGAAATGACCATAGGACAATCCGTTGTCGGAATTTTTGGTAAACCCCGTTAGATGAAAACCATTATTTGGTACGAAAAGCGCATGCATGTAACTAAGATCTGTGTATACTTCAATGTAAATTTAAAGTTTCCATGTTTTGATTCGGCACCACTGCCACCTTGCACTACCAACATTTGTGTAGAAATCTTGAACACAGCCAATGTCGCCGGAAGTCAAGGTGAAAAGACAGGAAATGATGTCAGAATAATAAAAATGCGCGACCTGTGTTTCCCTTATTACTTGATCTATATCCATTCCCTTGATCTGAAGTGTGCACCACATGTTTCCAACGGACACCTGCATCAATTATCTTGATGGATGCTCATTATAGGTCTCTGCAAGGGCGTATGCTGCAAAAGGCCTAACTTAAAAATGGCCACTTGTATCACTTGTCGGTCAAATCAAAGGAGAACTACATGTTTATAGCATTTATATAGATAAAACTTTCTACCAATAATTTTCAGTAAATGGCCCCAGCTCTCGACAAAATATATATGCAGTTGCACATTGGAAACAAAAACAAGTATAGCTCTAAGCTATACTGTATTTATATTTATGGAAGCAATATTAAGAAAGATTCAATATATAGATGAGCAAAAATAAAGATAAACCAGAAAGAAATATAAGGATGACTTTTCACGTCGTATTGGCCGGCCACAAAAACAAGATTGTGACAAGGACATACATGCAGGCACTAAAAAGCCTAGTTTGTTAGAGAACAAAGACTGTGATATAAAAAAAATGTCTGAGAAGACAAAGGGCAGGTTTAAAAATGCTACAGACATTGGAGGCTCACCTGCATAGGTAATATCGCTCAGTATTTCCGAGACAGGGCTTTTCAAAAATTGCCTTCTGGGTAATTTGGTGGTAATTCTTTGAAGTCACTTGAAAAAGAAAATCTCTCATTTTAGCCATTATATAGGTGTACATATGTATTTATTTATTTATTTGAGTGATGTTTAACGGTTTATGTGTACTCAAAATTTTTTCACTTCTAATACGGCGATCACGATATGAGCGGTAGAAACTGGAGTACCCAGAGTATCTATACACGTAAATGTAAATTTACGTGAGAATATGATTTTTTTTTTCCTTCAGTTTTTTTTTCTTATTTCAATCAGTGATCAGTGAACCTGCTATAACTAACCGAGATAACTGTGTTACAATTAAATATACTTTCCACTATTAAATGAAACCCACCAGCAAAGCGGCAACGTTTTTTACACTCCAAGATATATCGAGGCTTTCCGGCGTCAGATGTTTACTTTCATGAAAACGGTCGAGTTATTGATTAATGAATTAAAACAGAAGGTACATCTCATTAAAAGATCATCAATTAACGAGTGGGTGGTATATACCCAGTCTAGTGAATGGTCGTTTGACAATTATTACATGTACTTCTCCACATGTTCAAATGTTCTTTAATGTGGGCAGCGTAATCACCCAAGTTCTTCTCACCAACGCGATCAAGCCCAGCTAACGCTAGATGGCTTCCTCTCCTGTCGCATATGGGAAGGTCTGCCAGTAACCTGTCAATGATCTTGGTTTCCCCTCACCATAACGCTGGCCGCTGTTGTGTAGGTGAAATATTCTTGAGTACGGCAATGAAATAAATGAGTAAAACACCAATGAAATAAATAAATAAATTCTTGAGTGTGGTGATGAACAACATCCGTATGTTTTACATTTGCCTACAATGAATCTTTTTGCATTGTAAGATAAAAAGATTTTTACACATTCAAGTTAGTTGTATCAAGAATGTCTCGTACATCTCTGATCCTGCACATGATCAATCACCAGCTCGCAGATGAACGACATTCAGAGTGAATTTTTTTGGAAGAGGTTTCATGTAAAAGATTACTTGATATTGAAAGACATTTCAAAGAATCTTAATGTAGAAAAGTTGTTCAAAAAGAGCACAATGTAGAATGGTTCTTCAGTGAATATTAGTGTACAAAGCTTCTTCAAAGAAGCTTAATGAAGAAACTTTCGTCCAAAAATGGGTTTTCTGGACAAGCAATACAGTTTTATTGTCACTGGCCCTTGAGCGGGGTTTTCTGAACCTTCTTGTCTTTGTTTTGAATTCGTCTTCATTCATGTCATTATGATGTCTTCCATAAGGTAGCAAAGTCTTTCGGAATTTAGTGAACTTATATAGGCCTACACCGCATCCCTGATCCATGATAATGTCATTTTCTGTTTTTTTAATCTAAATATTAGAAAGAAATATATTTATTTATGCTTTATATTTATTTAGTTTTGCCTAACGCCACTCTCAAGAATTTTTCAGTTAACCGAAGGCTTTTAGTTTTGTGGATGGAGGACCTTTGGCAAAATACTGACAAACTACCCCATGTGCAACATACAGATTTATACGCTAACCATGGAATTAGGGCAAGTTAATTTGTCTCCAACGAACGCAAGCGTCCACACGAGCGCCATCCTCCACTTATCGTCTGGTCCCAACAAGGGAGAGGACGGGGACAGAGGAATCTAAAAATTCCTTGCCTTTAAAGAAAGGCAGTGAATAATGAACATTTCTGTTACAAGTCACAAAAGCTGCTCTATTTTCGTTATCCAAGTGCAATACTTTCACATCATTGCTGTTTTGGGGAAAACATTAAATAATTTGTCCGTCTAGGTGGAATGACGTACCCAGAGAACCACCACTCTCTTCAAATTTTTAAAAATAATAAAAAAAAAAAACGAACGGGCCGAGATCGAAGGCCAAGCTCTCAAACAGTCGGCCCAATCGTTTTTCTTGAATATATCTATGGCATTTTCGCAAAAAATACCAAACTTTTTATTTCCTTACAAGCACATCAGAAACTTGGGGGAAAACGATGTTATATAGATATTTTTCACCTGGTTATTTGGTAAAATAATGGAGCTTTAACCCATTCAACCTTGTCATGTTGTACCAGTCCAGCGTTTTCCTCATGCGTCATTGTAAGCATACCAGAGGCCACGGGCGATCACAAGAAGGTCAGATTTTATGTTCTACCTGAAAACATGAAACTTTATCCTTTTTCTCTCAACATCGTACACTGAATACTTCCGAAGAGGTCACGTAATATTGATCTTTTGTGTATGAGCTTTGGCATCAAACTTGATGTGTTATGACACAGGATATGTTTGACAACAACCTGTTCAACCTTTATTTCAACGAGTCTAAGTGACACATGGAACGTTGTCAGTTATTGTATTCAAGAGAAACTTGCATACTTCGTTCGTTTTGACCTAGACGCTGGTCCATGCTTCCTCGGTTAAGCATTTTACAGATGTGGTAGAATGTTATTTTAAAGAGAGAAAAGTAATAAAAAAATTAAAAATTCAATGTCAAATGTCTACTCTTGAATATTAGTTTGTGTGCCTGTCATTAGTTAGAGATCACTAAAAAAACCACTGAGGTAATGACATTTATTGAGAAGAAAGACCTCCTATACGTCACCGACTTTTTAAGGGCCGTATGCAAAAAGCGTTTTGATTGGCTAATGGTGACATGGCCTCAAACGATAACTGCGTCGGAATGGATGGCGTATTTCTTATATAACGCATAAGTTTAAACATGTTTTCTTAGCAAACGGACACGACAGAAAATTTTGAATTTTTTGTCATTAATAAGCAGAAGTCTTGGTTTTCTTTTAATACCGCGTATTATTGAATTGCTGCCTCTTCCATTAAAGGCGGGTTCGAACCCCATCGTAACAGTGTATCCTAGTCCACAACCCGCTCCATTACTTGCTTGATCCCATGCGGATAACAAGAGACATGGTGCCCCAAACAGTCACCTTACATCTATATCGCGCTGATTACCATTTGACCATAACCTTGTATAGTCACCATAAACTGGCGAAGAGATGCTACGACTGCCACAGTGAGAAAGGCCATATTGCGCAATTAACACGGAAGTAACTGACGTATCGGCTCACACAGCAGACAAACTTAATTCATTCATTGCATTGCCAGATAGGGTTCGGCTGATCTTCCCAAACTCTTTTTCCAAATATATTTGATAGTACGCGTACATGTAGTTGCTTCTCTACATTATTAAAAGAATAAATAGAGTTAAGAATCCGCAACACGCTATCACAGCACATGTGCTCTGTGAAATCCAAACGTTTCGCGTGTTTATCTTTTCTTCTGGACGATTCGGAGTGTAGTTGAGTCGAGCCTAACAGTTATTTGAGTCAAATGCGGATGCGGCTCTACAAGATGAGTTGGTTAGATGTGTGTCAAGTGTGGTGGCATGATCTTTATTATTACGGGATAATGAGGTGTTATGAATTCACACTTTGAATGAAGACAGCACCGTTCCAGGTTGGCGATTGTAATAGTACAGATGTATGAAATTCTGAAAACTATAGGAATGGAAGAATGAACCAGATCTAAAATCTCCCGGTTGAACCTGGAACCTGGTAAAACGAAATCGAACAAAGGCCGAATTAACCAACTGCCAATATTGTGCTTATCGATTTATTAAATGAATTATTCATTAATCGACAACCAAAATTAATACACACGGTATTAAATATATGTATATATCTACAGTGCTAAATCGCTCTATACAGTAAAAATATAGGGGCTATAACCCGCGTGTCTTACATTGTCCTGGAAGGTTGGGGCCCATTACACGGAATGTTAGAGCTGTAGGGAAAGAAGAGATGTTTGTAATGCGTCGTAACGCTGGACAGTTAGCTGTTTGTACGCTTCATGTAACAATATTCGCTTACTATTCTCACGTTGTCGGACCGTTACACGTACACGTAAGAGTTAAAACGCGCAGGCCACGCGATGTATGAGCTTTTCTTCTTGGTAAACTCTTTTAACTTTCACTGAGGAAGTCTTGTTTTCAGTGACACAATTCACAGAAGCTGTGGTCACAGTGGTAAACATGGACGGCTATAGCTGCATGCGAGAGCCAGCAGTATGGGTTTGCACAGCGCCCCCTGCTGTCCAGCCCCAAACATATCTACACAGCCACGCCAAATCGATCGTGACACAATACCAAACCAGTTTCCCATTGCACGTTAAACTGTGCGCCTCCAGTTACGTACGCGCCTCATTGACGTAAAGGAGGTCTGCATGGGCTGTCCAGTAAACAACCCATCACCCCTTATGTCATCATTGAGTTGGCCCTCCCACGTAAATTTTCCTCCGGGTCAAGTACAGCGGCCTAACTTGGCATGCTGACCTCGTAAGTGGTATATGCATGAAGGAGAGCCGACGAGGGGCTTGTGACATAATAGCCATCCGCGTCTGGGCACGCCAGCAATATCAATCCGCGGTCTCTCCGTAACGCAATCCCTCGCTCACCATGCCTTGGCCTGTGGCGCATGTAGCGTGCCGTGTTCACTGCGAGGAGGAAGGCCACGTAAAAGGCGCGGCCTGCTTGTAGCCAGTCGTACAGGCCACACATAGAGTTCGTCGAAATAAACGAGAAAAAGATTAAACTAGACAGGAAAAAGATGTTAGAGATATAAACCCTTTTCATTTTCCCCGCTGTTCGCGCTAAACTTCGAGTTACCGGAACACGTGGCGATCCCCTTCTCTGCCCCAGCCCTCTTCTCCTCTTCCACACCACCACTTCTGCCACCACCCACCCCATGGAAACCCCTCGGTCAAACGTCACGAGCGATGTACATACATCAACAGAAAGAGACAGGCGGCAATATTCAAGTTTAGCCAACAATAAACAAAGACGATCTGATGTCTTGCAGCTTTTAGTTTATGTGCACATTTTCACACATCCACTGACGGAGATGTTCTTTCAAAAGGTCTGCAATTCTGCGATCAACACGTGCTGGTTAATTCCAAATTTCCAACCGACATGGATTTTCCACAATATCTCGCGATTTTTTGAACCGTGTTGACCCTCCCTTGTGTCCTGCACAACACATTATAGCCGATATGATTCATTGCGCAATTCAGCGTAATGTGCGGTGACCTACTTCCTGGTGGTCTGCTTCGATTCAGACGAGACCTGGCTTCAGTGAACAATAAATAAATGTGCCGGCTGGGCGCCTGTGCAGGCCGCCACCTGTTACCCTACAAAACCATTCACATGCAGACGACTGCTGTTTTTTCAACAAAACGAAGATACAAGACTTGTTCAGACAGGATTTATATAAGAATCAACAGGGATACTCATTATGCCCAAAATATTTGTTTATCTGATTGTTATTTAACGCCATATTTGGTGATTTTTCGCTTAAATAAGATGGCGGTCAGTTTTATGGGTGGAGGAAACCAGTGTTAGGGATACACCACGTCCTTTAGCGAGCTACTACAGGTGAAATCTCAGACGGGACACGTCATACTGGTTGAAGGTAAGCGGACTCAACTATCTTCACACAAAGTCGCACAAGATAACACCGCCAACCGATTACAGCCACCAAGACCCAGAGAGCAATGGAAAGGGGAGATTCTTGGAAATCCCGACCCCAGCCGCTTTCCGCATATTGTTCCCCCTTACTATGAAGTTTTAACAACAACATGTCTGTTCGCACTTCCACACCCCTCACCCAAGCCCCATCCCATGTCGGGTCTTGACTATGTACATGTATATCAAAAATGATTACACTGTTGTAGGTCAGGTGTGTTAGTTACCAGAAAGACGCGTTTGCGTACACATATCTCGCCATACAGCATTTGTTGTACGATGATTTTACTAAACGTGACAAGCTATTACTGGAAAAACTAGAGTGACGAGGATATTCCATCAAACACCTTCAATCTAAGTTTCTTAAATTTCACAATGCGTACGTCTCTCTTGTTTGTAAATACGGACGAAGTGCCCAGAACGTCTGGGATTCTGCTTCATAATTGTGTCCGGTTAACCCGGGTCTAGGGACCGTATGTTCTTCGTGCTGAGTACAATGGCCACGTTTGATAGATGAAAAGTTGGAATCAAAGCGCAATTTAAATACATATTTGATTAACGGCACCATATATACTAAAATGATAAACGATTTGATGCTGACTTCATTCATCCACCTATAGAATATTCATTGCGTTTTATCGTCGTCACTGAAAACCGTTGACACTGCTCATTGCATGAACCCCTCCTATACTTTTGGATTTTATATACTGCCTTAGTTCTTTGGTGGTTTGTGTTATTAGTCGTTACGGAAACTTGTGGTTATTGGAACGTCCCTTTCGGTTGACTGTTGATACAGGAATGTTGGTTTCGACACCTAGGTTCATACTTCATTCCTTAGCGCTAATCCCGGTCTACTGGGACATACGTCAATTGTTGGTAGTCTCGATCTGCATCAGTGTAGTTGTTCCTGGTTGACCCTCATGGTGTCACGTCCGGTGTCACCGGAAAGGAGACATCGTCGTTATTTGACGGAAATGAATCCATGGTAACTCATTTTGACCACTAAGGAAACACCCGGCGAATAAAAGTACCCATTGTAAAATAAAAAAAACATATCTTTAACCATTGAATTGCGAGGTATTCTATACATGTCCATGGATATAAGGGAGTTTCAAGTTCTAAATCTTTTGTCGCAATAGGTAAAAAGAGTCCAACTGTTTCATGTGACTTATCAAAATTGTCAGGCAATTTTGTTCACTAATTTATCAATCACACGTCTCGCCGTGTTAGGGAGGTACCAACGACCTCTTCTTCAATCAGCAGCCTCTTAAGTTAAAAGACTTTCAGCGCCTCAAGTTTGCCTATCGTACGTTTAGTCTAAATAACTTTTGTGACACTTTTCTTTGGCGCCCATGTTATAGTAAATGTAATCAGAAATAACTACCTAACATTTCTGACAGGTCACATTCAACAGTAAGGCTTTTCTTACCTTTAGAGACAAAAGAGTTCAAACTCGAAACTCCCCTATTGACGCAAAACATTCATGAGTATTACATAAAGCATCAGCCAAATATTAAATGCCTGTAAGAACTATAACCATGGCGCTTGCATGT
Source organism: Acanthopleura granulata (assembly GCA_016165875.1). Classification (NCBI taxonomy): domain Eukaryota; kingdom Metazoa; phylum Mollusca; class Polyplacophora; order Chitonida; family Chitonidae; genus Acanthopleura; species Acanthopleura granulata. The sequence continues at coordinate 14,736,759 of JABBOT010000010.1, forward strand.
TGAATAGGTTTGCCCTTTCCTGAGTAATGGTAACCATATACATGTATTTATACATGTACATGTTGTTTTTTTTTTGGTTTGTTATTTGTTGTGTTGGGAGGGGGGGGGTTAAGTTGCGTTTGTTGTGTTGGTAAGACCATTGTAACACCACGGCTCTGCCAAGAACGTCCGCCTTCCTCATGCGCCTGAATACGAACATTCAAGAAATTGTATGGTGGCTTCTTTGAGCGAAGGACTCATTTCTGACCAATGAAATGCAAAATCGCGCGATTCAAAATAGACATTCCAGACCACATGACGAGACTATTAGTCCGAACTCCTTAGAGTATGTTGAATATAACGGCCATGTACAATGTTAGGACTGTAGGGAAGCCATCTCAATGAAGGCGGAATATAGAATCGATTAGGATAGTCAGTGTGATCCAGTGCGTAAAACAACAACAACAAAAACTATACTACACACCTGGGGGTCACAGGACTACACTCCTGAAAATGAAATGTTACTTATGACTTTTTTTATCGTTGAACCCAACATATTGGCAGTATAGGCCTGGAGTTAAATAAACACATTGGTAAGCGTGAGAAATTTGACCGTCTCCAAATTACTAAGAAAATGTAATGCGAGACTACGGAAAAACTAAAGTGTTGGAAATCTGAACCTAACAAAATGATTTAATGTCATATTAACACCTATAAGGTATTGTCTCCCGCACCTTTCGTGATGCTTTTCACACTATTAGTGTTGTAAGGTAAGATTATGATAAACATCCATTACGCCTATCGCCTTAACACTTGAAGAAAAAAATCACGTTTGCACGTATGTGTTTTACGAGTGTGCATGTATGCGAGCTGTATGTAATGTAACACGCCTGTTGGTCGTGGCTGTTATTCGTAAATTTTTATCCACATATGCAGGTATAGAATTCTTTAAGTTATTGAGAAATGAGAAAGATCCTCTGATGTCGGTAACTAGATGCGACACTTGGTTGGTGAACAACCACGACTCTAAATATAACATTTGAGCAACCGTTCATGATGTGCGATGCAGCTATATGACCAGGCTTCAAACCGATATAAAGCAAAGCACAATGGCGAACAGCTTGAGCACTGTCGGTCATCTTTGTCCCAGTTGACCTGGGTATATATGACAAAGGTGTATATACTCCGCCCATGAAAGAGCCAGTCCATGCATGCATTTATATATGTAGCTTTCAGTATCATTGATTACAAATACAGTCTGTATAGTGCGTTTCCAACCCAACCGTCAACACAACTACCACAAACATCTATGCCGTTGATAAAGTTAGAACTGAAATCGATGCTGATATTATGTAGGAGAGGAGCGGTCAGCACTTTATGAAGCTAAAGTCTACCAAGTCCAACATTATATATACCAGCTCTATGCGCAATAACGTCAATGGTAAACTCTAAAACGCTTGTGAAGACCATATAAAAGGTAAAACGAAATGATATACTCAAGAAGACTTGTACCTTACTTGACGCCTCACCCGTGAACGGCCAGTGATAAGAATTGTCCCTAGTGACTGTTGTATACACATCTCGGTGGCAGAAGGTCGCGTGTTCGAGCCCAACTCTCGTCAGGCGTATACCTCAACATGCTTAACTTGCCATGGAGGTAACTGAGACAGTGGTGTTATTTCTTAGTCTGGAGGAACTAGTCTTGATCCAGTGGTTAATAGGGCTTGCTCTCTCATCTCTATGGGACACATGCAGAGTGCAGGTATTGCGTAGTTCCCCTTGTGACTGTTTACGTTGTCCAATTAACGTCCGTTGAAGACCACTTGGAATTCACAAGTACATGGTATTTGTGCGTCAAGTGGAAGAAAAGTTCGTCAGTAACTTGCCATAGGTGGGTGGTTTACGCCGGGCACTCCAGTTTTCGGCCAACGTAACATTGAATACCATCACCGTTGAAAAGATCCTGAGTATGGGGTTAAACAATGATCGGGCAAATAAATCAACTATTTGTTACAAAACATAACGTCGGTAGACCGGGAATCAATCCCGAGTAGAATTACAGGGTAAGAATTTAAAATCGGTAACACCGGTGTATACTACCTCTCTTGACGCTCGACATGAAGGGAATAGGCTATACCACGCTCGATCCGGTTTCGTATTGTTGTAACAGGACAAATATAGAGGACATCATATGCCCTTCAGTATGGCGCTGTCATTCAGTGGGACAACGCAGTAAATTTATCTGTCATTATATGATCGAAATGTTTTTGAGAAGGACGGTAAACCTCATTCAAACGAACATATACAATTAACTGCTGTGACGCAAGTGATGTGACGTTAAGTATCAACGTTAAGGGACAATATAACAAAGTAAGAAAACAATTAATCATTCCTTCAGTTATTAAACATCAGTAAATTCAGACAAAAATTGATGATTGCAAAGATAACCCTGGAAGTCTACGAGAATCGTCGCATATATATTCTCACCACTTGAAGAATACATGTTTGAATTAATAGATATGTGAAAATGATATAAATGATAATTTCATCCATATGGTTAAAAATAAACAGTAAATTTCCAGGAAATCAGAAATATCTAACATCCTTCGAACGATGGCCCAGTTTTTATGTGTCCTCGGATAACCCGTGGTGATGCAAAGGCCAAGAGAGGACAGCGCTCTTTCGGAACTGACCATTAATTCCAGGAAGTAGGATATATAAAAGTGCCTTTATCCATTAGACTTAAGCATTCAAATCGTCGGAAATCGCTGTGATTCGCTGAAGGAATCCACTGAACGTGATGGATATCGCCAGTAGATCAAACCGTTAGCGTAGCAGTTTACATACGATCCCATTTTAATTAGATCGTCGACACAGATTAGTATTATGTGGGACATTCTCGTCCTTTTATCAGGGCAATTCCAATGCCGCCATAATATAGCGACGTCTGGCGGTTTGTTGTACTGATTCCTCGAATCTGACAATATACCTGGTAGAAAGAGAATATATACGTAGGACAAACTATTATTTTATACCATTCACAGCTTTACATGAAAGTCGAATGCATGACAGTTCGTGCATTGCGATTTTTTTTTAAATAGTGCAATTAATCGCAACCTATGTAGGGGCCGGTATTTAAATATACACTCCACATTCATACATATATAGTACCGTTATATATCTGAAAACATGTTCTGTTTAATATCCGTCAATGTTGAGCACCAATGCAAGTAGTCTCTCCTTTACAGGTGTATGTCGTTTGGTTTTAAACAATAAAGCATTGCATCTCGCGACGTACAGAGATGTATTGAATTGAAATTGACAACCGCCATAGGCTACCACATATGTTACAGGTGTAGCAGATAAAATCTACGTGAAATCTGTCGAGATGACGTCCGCCCTTACCAGCTGGGATGCATACTGCACAGTTTCATACAATGCAGGTCATGATATAGACATTTTGATGTACAGGCTAGATGTGTACTCTTCGGAGACAGTAAATCCGATTACTAAAGGTTGGTTTTACGCCTTGATCTGTACCGGCTTACACCCTGGGCACACAAGATACAGATTCAATTCCAGCAGTTCCGTCCCACCATAATGCTGGCCGGCATCGTGTAAGTGAAATATTCTTAAGTACGACATAAACCCCCAATCAAATAAATAACATAAATAAATCAATCACAGGATGGAACATTGCATGAGGACTCTCTAAGCCACCAATTCGTTGCCATCGTGTTATTGGCGGCAAGTATTGGCCGAAAAGAAATTAATCGGAAAACACTTTGCCTTCCACTATGCATGTATCACATATACATATATATAAACAGTTTTAGCTTGCGTACGTCTCAAGTGGGAAAGTTCGTCAGTAATGGGAAATTTCTGGTTTACTCCTGGCCGTCATCCATCCATTAATAAATCAAAAAAAAAAAAAATTGTTCAGAAGCGAAAACATAACAGGGCATGGGCATAGCTTGCTGTAGGAACTCTCCACACCGACAATTTTCCCCGTAAATGGACAGACTTCTATTTAATTATAGCTTCTCACCAAAGTTTGTCCTACAGGAATGACTTACAGGGAGAATTCTGGTCATTTAATGTGACAAGATTTTACCAAGAAACGTTTCACTGATTTGTGTTATTTCAACCAAATCATGTTGCTAACCCAGCAATCGTCATTCGTGCTAGAACACACGCTAAGTGTTTGTTTCTTATTAGATTTAGCAAATGTTTAAGACGCATAGGCCCAATATATACATATTTAATTCTCTAATACGAAGGCGATGGGCATGTTGTAATATTGACTGACAACAGATTATAACTGACCGGGAGACATGTGTAAGTCATTATCATTTCTGTAATGTGCTCTCGTGCAAACTTACTGCTTGCAGACATATTTGTAAATAAAGCATAACAGGCCTATGCTACATATATTCTCAAAGAACCATACAGGCCTAACGCATACCAGTAAAACGAGTGTAATTTCGGTGTCAACATATTGTGAATTTTATGAAAGCCTGATGGACCAACTTTCTCTCTCTGGCTGCCTTGGAATTTTCTTGGAGCTTCCATTACTGAAACAGAAGACAAAATTTTGGGATACTTTGCACCTCATAAAGACGGTATATAGCACAGGTACGCTCAGTTATGACACTTAACAGCCTTGTGTGCAGGGGATGGGAGAACAACCGTCAGAGTTATCAGAAGGCCCTTTTCACCATGTGTTCCATGGATGATCTCCCCTGATTTCTATGTTCCTATACCATGTCCATCGTCATGAAAGGTAGGCCTATATCCATGTGAAAACTCGTTTGAATTAATGACAAAGAAAAGTGAACATTAGTTGAAATAAACTATAATGAGTGTTACATATATAGAGAGAAAGTAAATAATGCTTCAGCGGTTGTATCTGGAGAACACAGATTCTCACATGACGTTAATAGGTTACAATAGTCTAATCAAGCACGAATTATATTTCGAAGCGGACGACACCCTGCACGCATTGCCGCCTACACTCATCGCTGCTGGCTATAATCCACCTAAAGTCCAATTGTATTTTGTCCATTTCCAATCTTTTCAATGAAATATTCCGTTTTCTATTTTGAGCGGGTGGGTGAAACCATGAATAACTCGATTACTGATTATAGTGGTACTGCCGTATTATAGATTTAGGCCCACATCCACGAGGACCCTGAGCAGGCTCTCATGACTTGCTGTAACATATAGATGGGTTTGGGCAGATTTATACGCCAGTTATGATACATCTATAAAGATTTGGATGGGATTATAAACATTGAATACATTCACTGAGCAGTTTAAACTATGGTTGCCTATTTCTTTGGTTGGACATCCGTCGTCGGCAAACCCCCGTGACTACGGGGATTCCCCACGCGTCCCACACGTGCCGGCGGCATGGCATTGTTTTGATCTCACATCAGTGGACTCAATCACCCTCTTTATTTATAAAGGATATACTGACAACAAAGTATAAAGTATAGTCCATTAGCATGAATCATAGACTGGAACCTTATAAGGCGATAGAATAGTAGACGGGTTAGTTAAAAGGTTGGGTTTGTTCAACATTTGATTTTTGACGCTTTAGTCAAGATTTATTATTTAAATGAATACGTTGGGGGTCCCATGAAATCAATGAGTGAATAACTATGAAATCGAAAATGCCCCGAATTAACCAGCACCCCTGAAAAGGCACCCGACATATCTTGATTTAAAGCCGCAACCGCAGCGTGGATTCGAGCCTGAGAAATCACGGTTCGAGGCCGATTGGCAGAGATGCAAAGTCCCTGGCATCTGGAAAACAAGAAAAAAAAAAAGCCATCTGAATACCTCAGAACACACGAACAAGACAAATATAAACGCTTAAAACGTAAATGTGTCAGTGTTTTTCTAGGTGTTAAAATAATAGGTAGACCAATTATCTGGAACCGACCGACCACTATCCAGAAAACAGTGTACAATCAATGGATAAAAACAATTTCGTCATTAATCTCCTGATTGCTTAGCGTTAATACGTTTATAATTTCATTCATCTGAACACCTGTGAATTCTTTCCAGACTGTCCAAGCACTGATTAGGGCTACAACGGGGTCGCGGAGAGCTGAAAATAAAGGGAGTGAAAAACACATCTCGAGGACCCGCCACCCGTAACCCTTGGCGACCCAATTCTCGGACGTTGATTTGATTAACGGCAGGGCCCTAATGCAGGGTCAGCATGACATGAACTGGCCTTTCCATTGGCTTATATTCTAAAATTCAGTGGAGCCCTCTGTAAATTGCAGACAACATCCAGCTGATGGGAGCTATTAAATGTGCCTGCATGGCTAAATTTATCATGCAGCCTTGCAATTCGGCCTATGATTCGGACATATGCCATGCTGAATGTATGAATGCTGAATGCCCTAAGTGCCTCTGAAAAGTATGGCCTATAAAACCAGGACATAAAGTATGGATGTATCAAAAAAAAAATAAATAAATAAAATAAAATAAATAATAAAAAACACACACACACTCACAATTGCAAAACAGCACCTCAAGAAAATTCAAGAAAAGCAATGAAGTTAGACTTCATACTGTACACCCTTATGCCTATAGAAAAATGAAATCTATACAACGTTGTTGGTAAGGCCAGCGTGTGTTCCACTTCAGGAGTGAAAGTTAATGTAAAATGTTATTTCCCATGAGTCGAAGGAACACAAATTGCCTGAAATGACCGAGGGTTATTAGGTAGAAAGAGCAGACATGATGTAATAATTCTTTACCACTATGTAATTGTTTGAAGTCATGGAATACACTAGTCGACACCGAAGATACTGTATACGGTGACTCTTCGTCATGCATATATCTGAACTCACTGTTCTCTTAAAGCTGTATTATTACCGGTATATAAATTAATGGGAAATTCCGTCCAAGCCCGGAGGTAGAAAGCGCTTTTTTTTCACTCTGTTACACTCCACCCTTCGTTTTCCAAGTCACGTCCTCGTGACTTCCCAGGAAAGGAAAGTTAATTTTCTTTCACAATTTACAACATGTTTAGAACATGTTGTTATCTAACATCCCTATGTAAAATATACACTTTTATGTGTTGAGTTAGGCTATATGAACGGTAAAATTCTTGTTAAAAATCTACTTATGTTGCAGCTTGCAAACAATCATTTGTCAGCCTAACATTTTAAAACGTGGGCACTTGCAATTTACTGCATTTAACGGGTTGCATCTTTACAACACTTATTGTAAATGTTGACAATTTAACTTTCGCGTTTTATCAGTGTGCCCATGCAATTCCTCATTAGCAGTAAATCTGAGGCCTAAGGCCATGTCTCAGAATTAAACATGAGCCACCTCTAAAAGATGGTTATTTCATTTATAAACATGCATATGTGTAACGCTATACTCAGTAATTTGAAATTATAACAGGCTGGCGCACTCATGGTGAGCTGCGTACTAGCCTACACAAACCACCAAATAAGCGGAATAAAAGCAGTTCTGCAGCCTATGTGCAGGTCTGTATATTTATTAGGAGTATTCCTGGCATTCCTTGAGTTTCCAAAACGAAACTAAAGGTAGGATCTTGCCATGGCATGAACACATGAGCAGGTGACGTACTTGTACTTGTTCAAGAGCTATGTTATGCTAACAATGGTTCGTATACGAATGACTTACTACTATACCTAGACATTACGGCAATATCGTGTCAGTTGCCAAGGTAGTTACTGTGGGAACTACAGCTTGGAGAACATATTTTCGAGATGATTTTCAAATCCACAGAATTAACAGTCGATGGAATTGTTCAAGGTTCATTCAACTATACCAGCCTTGTAGCCCCTTTGCATTTAATTCCTCGTTGCGCAATTTAGTCTTAAAGCACAATATTTAAGACTATATGTGTAAAGAATAATATAGTCTCAACATGCCACACTTTACAACACGCCGTACCTTTCCCTGTGGTTGAGAGGACATGGTGTTTTTTGTGGTGTAGTCATTTGTTACATAAAATCACGTGATATACGAACGTACAAGAAACATACATATAAGAGGCTAGCCACGCGACAGTTGTGTAGGGCCTACGCGAGTTGTTGCTTCATCGCAGTTCCGCGTCTGGACATTCTGTTCCTTACTTTTGCAAAACCTTTTGAAACTTAATTTTCCACAAACTTCGTTCATAAACGAAATCAGTCACGTTAAAAGAAAAAAAAAATTCATTGAGTATATAGCTTGTACGAGCCCGGACAACTGGCCACCAATTATAACTCTAGAAGTACTTGTCAACCTGCTCAGCTCTCTTTTACGCCTCTTTTTGTCCGATCCTGATACGAGAGAGCTGATATCCTTCTCTTACTCGTGTCATCAGCCACGTTTGTTTACCTATGAAGTTTACTGAGCGCTATACGCATGCTCCAATTCCACTTAATTGAGAGCCGCTCATTTAAATATTCTGGCAGACTTCTCAGTTTTCAACTTTTATTGTTATTTTTAAACATTCACTTAACGTACAATGCATGGGGTGGATTAAAGAAAAGCTTGTAACCTTCACTTCTAGAGAAAATACCTAATACTCATGTCATTTTGTAATAACGCTAAAATATCTAATATTTGGGCGACCATGTCCCTTTAAGTTGATTAGCTGATAGTGGACCGATAGTGGTAAGTCAGGACAAAAGTTGTACATTGACAAGAGTAACATTAATCAATGGGTTTCAGCATGTTTAATGTTAAATTCCATACGTTTCAGTAATTTTTTTATCAATTCCTTTCAATTCTTTCAAAAAATTGTAAAACTGGGTAGCCTTCTATGTTTACAACTCTACTTCGATAGGTAAAATTTTTTCACGCAACAGGATAACTGAATGAATGATTATGGTTTACCGCCACATTGGCAATGTTTCAGCCATATCGTTGTGAGCACGCGACAGAATGAAATTAAAGGAGAAGACCGGGGAGGTATTGGGCAATTTGTGGTAAAGAATATGGATTGAAGATTTAAAACCGGCTTTCAGTTTTTTCTTTTTTTAGATTTTTCTAGTTCCGAGACAACACAGGTCACATGGTAGTTCATAACGCACACTCAGTCGCGGATAATGAATACCTACCTGCAGAACGGGACGTAACTGTAAAAATACTTTTGATCAATCAGAAATTAGGATTGTGTAAAGCCCGATTAGCGGATATGACATGAATTGGGCCCTCATATCATTACCATTGTATCATTTTGAATGTACATATATCTGTTCCACGGATGCGAATTAACCTCGATTAGGGCGGTTGGCAGGTGCCTGTTCTGTTACTGCACAGACAACAACAAAGAGCTGACAGGCTGTCACAGTCTGCAGATTTTGGCTGCACAAACAGCACGTCGAACACATGTGGGCTGGATATCGCTAGAGAGCACAGAGCCCGCTTCACGCCTATTAGCCAGCATAGAGTTAGTAAAATGTCGGCATCTTCTGACAGGTAGAGCCTATATGAGCTTACGGCGATGAAGCTCTTCTTCGAGAACGCCTAAAAAATATCGGATAGTGTTTTTTAAATCTTTCAAAGTTACTGATTTCACTGTGGTTTACGTTACGCTTCTCCGGTCTGTTTTGACAACTCCAGCTTCAGTAATCCGTCTCGTGCCCTGAATGTTTTGTCTTGTCATAGTTGCCTCCCCTCGAATAACTCTTGTTTCCCTTTCAGAAAAGGGAAGAAAGGCATACATTGTGTGCATGATGGTACTTCGCTGTTTTCATTCCGAGACGTTATCGTCTATTTTGCACAAAAGAGAATGTCAGAAACTGTTTATTCTACTGCCAGCATGTTTCATGTACACTTATGCAATAATGTCCATACAATGGTTCACTTTACCGTTTGTATCTTACGGAATTTGGGCCGTGCATTTCTGTGATTACCTGTCGAGCTGTCAGTACATTCCCGCCGCGGGAATGGGCCAACCAGGTACAGTACTAACACGGTGATTTACTAGATGTTAATATCTGCAGTCATTCGGATTTCAAATGCGTGTGGTCCACAGTTCTGTATTCAAATAACAGTTACAATTATCACTGAAACTGTATCAAGAATTCCATACACACAGGCATCAGTCGCACAGGAGCTCTCATTCACTCACGTTCTATCTGGTATCTGGTCTCTCCTTACCTATATATGCCATATATCTGTATATATAGATAGTATATATGGATGGACCAGATGGGACGTGAGTAGATGAGAGCTCCAGTGATAACTGACTGTGGGTTGGCAATGAAATTATAATTGAATAGAGCGTATATGATGAAAAAAATCTGTTAGAATCCATGTGTCATATTCAATCATAAGTTCATTGTGAATCCAGTGACAGATGCTTATGATTAAAAACTATGGAGATTTAAGAGGTATTAAGGAACACAATGTTTTTTTAAATTGATGTCAGTCCAAAGCAAATATATACATATAATGTCACAGACTTAAAGTTTAATATGTCTTAATTATTTTGAGAAAGGAACAAAGATGCACTGAGTTGCGAGTGTTTTCGGTAAAGTAGTAGAGCATTTGAGTCCCCTGCAACTGACAATAGAGCTTTGGAGGAAGACTTGGTAATATATTACATGTTTAAAAAAGCTGCTGAAAACTGTGCCTGGAATAACTTCCATTACACCATATGGTGAACAGATACAGCACCATGGTAACAGCGCTTGATGCAGTATTGTGACGGCTTTGAGAAGCGGGCCCATGAAAGCTTGTTGATTCTGGGGGATTAAAAATATGGTGAATAGGCCTGTCCAAGCACTGCTTTGAGCTCTTATCTTGTTTTTAGGCTGGTACGTGATTGTGCAGTTATTGGCGACTGCTGGATGGCTAGGAATGATCTTAGCTGCCCTTTTACTTCTGTCATCACTGTTTGGTTGTCAAGCACATCATTATCTGCGAATCATCCCCAGAAACCCCCACAAGATACAACAGTTCACATCCATATTGTGTTTTGTCTCAGGTTGGTAAAATAAAAATGTGCAATGATGTCATTACTGCAAAACATTCAACAATTTTGTAGCATAAAAATAAAAATAGGTAACCATGCTACTTTATTTTTAAAATTTGAAACTTAGTCTGTTCTGAATGTGGACAGTTATCTACATTTACTTTAGTCAGAATCATGTACATGTAAATTAGAAAGGTAATTTGTGTTTCTAGGTAGGTTTGGAACATCAGTTATCTATTTATTCACTTTCAGCCTTTTCTATCTCCACCTGCGTTGTATTTTTCCTGGTCAAGCTGACTGAGTCCAGTCCTGAAAGCCCCCCACACTGGTCCTATGCCTCCACGCTGGCCTCCTGTGCCTGCATCCTCACTTTTACCACTGGGCTCAGGTTGCTAACTTCATCACCCTCTCTGTGTGAAGACACCATCACACAGAGCAAAGTAGGACTGCTGTAGCAAAGAATCTGAATGCATTCTTTACCAGATTTACGTTACAGGAATCTACCAAAATGTACTCCAGATCTAGTCCACAAACAAGTGAAGGCTTATATACATGCATGTAGAAAAGTGAATGGATTTTTGGATTCCATGTTCATAACTTAAATGATGTAAAAAAATGTATATTCTGTTGTGATAAAAATATGAATTTGATTGTGACATTTCTACAGGAATCCTTTGGGTTTACAGGATTCCTGTAGCCCTGAAAGTTTAATTGTAACTGTATTAATGTGTGATTACTTTCTTTAAAGTTATACATAGTTCGTTTTTCTTTAACGCTGCTTGAATCTGATTCCATGGGCATGTGAAATTAGTATATATATATATATATGGAAATCCAATTCCAGAAGTAAATGTGAAATTAGACAATTTGAGGTATCTTGAATTGTGAAATGCAGATATTTATACCTTGAATCTAAGGCTTTGGTTGCTTTAGGGGCGATGGTAGAGTAGTTTTTGTTGTAGTAGGTGTAAACATATTCAGTTTCATATGTTAATATCATGTGCTATATCAGCTAAGGAGGTGACACAAAGTGCTTTGATTCAAACCACTTGCTGTGACCAGAGGACTGTCTTCAAGTACGAGTAATCACTGTCAGTGGCTGTAAGAGATAGTTTTCAGACAGCTTTATACGGGGTATGGTAGGTAAGAGGTAAAATGTTGTCAGTTTTCATCCTTTCTCATAAGCTTATGTTTGACATATTTTACTGTCAGCTGTCATGTTAGTTCATCTCTGTGTGCAGACCATGAGGTTAAAATTTGGAGTGTATGGCAGTGTGATAGATACTGAATTTTGAAATCTGGAGGAGATGTAATATCACTATTGTCACTTTGTATTATTTTATTGTAAATATGTTAATAATTAGTAGTTGTGTTAGTAGTCAGGCCATCCTTGAAAATCTTTTTGTTTGCGTAGCCAGACCCTATGAGAAAAAAATAGTCGGTTTGTAGGGAATTTTTTTTTTTATTGTGGCTCTTGGAAAAGATAGGGATTTTAAAAATATTAACATAGAGAGAAAAATAGACAAAAAACTGATCAAAATACCTGGTGCCAATAAAAACTTTTGAGTCTGTTTCTTGAAGGGATGGCATTGTGACCCTGTGCCTCTCCCCAATGCGGTCGCTATGAGTTCAAGTGCACCTCATGTTGGCTTCCTCTTCGGCTGTACATGGGAAGGCCTGCCAGGAAACTGCAGATGGCTGTGTGTTGTCCCAGGCTCTGCTTGGTTTCCTTCCATGATAATGCTGGCTGCTGTCCTGTAAGTGAAATATTCACTCATGAAAATGAGTACAGCGTTCAACACCAATCAAGTAAATATATAAATTCTCGACGGGAACATATTTTGAAGGATGGCCTAATATTGTCAACAGGACATAACTACATGTATTTCCATTACAGTTAATTTGGTGTGATTATTCTGAAGTTGTATTGGCTAACTTACATGGTAATGAAGATGTACACAGCTTATGAAGTGGTATATGAGCTATGTTTTAAAAAGAAAGCTTGTATTGTTGTGATATATGAGACAATAAGGTTTCATTCCAGAGCTTTTACATATGTACAAATGTATAATTTGTAAATGATCTAAAATTTGATCGATGACTTAAGTTATCATATTTGGCTGATTCTGAAAGCTCTAATTCTATTTAAGAAACGTCTTTTGAGATTGGCTCTGAAAGTCTGATGATGTCCTACTAAAAAATGGGGGCCTCTGTGGCTCGGTTAGCGCGCTAGCACAGCGCAGTGACTCACAACCTCCCACCAATGCAGTCATTGTGAGCTTAAGTCCAGCTCATGCTGGCTTCCTCCCCGGCCCTACGTGGGAAAATCTGCCAGCAACATGCAGATGGTCATGGGTTTCTCCCGGGCTCTGCCCGGCTTCCTCCCACCATAATGCTGGCCGCCGTCATATAAGTGAAATATTCTTGAGTGCGGTGTAAACACCAATCAAATAAATAAATACTGAAAAATGTAAGTTTCCACCCCTAAACTACTGTTTTATAAGTTTTCTTTCCTTTTAAACATGCACCTTTTCTGGGATTTTTTAAGGCATGTACAAGTGTATCTTGGCAGTGCCAAGGAGCTTCTTGGAATTTCACAACGGCTGTGCAATAAAAGATGTGTATAATAGCATGTTGTTTCATCCTCAGTGTGGAAGTTCTGATGGTGCATTTGGATGGCGACATCTGTATGTGTAATTTTCTGTTACTTTACCTGACCTCAACATGTTTTGTTTTAGCCCACAAACCTCCCCTGATTTGTAATATGTCTTCAAGTTGCCCAACTTTACCATTTTTGGGGATATATTACATATGTATATATGTACTTGTATGTATTGAAAAAATACATGATGAATTTATAGATGTGGAATGTGTTATATTTGTATAAATGTATGTACCGTATGGGCATATACTGTGAGTGAGATATGCTGAGGGGGATATGCTATGAGGGCAATATGCCGTGAAAGGAATATGATGTGAGGGATCTAGGCTGTAGGATTTGGGTGTTCCAATTTTCACATTAGAAATCAGATCAGGCTCAGATATGGGTAGACCCTGTGCGTCTCTGTGACTTGTTCCTGTACTTTCTATTAGCCAATGGTAATCTGATTTTTGGTAAACTATGATTAATTTCTTTTTACCAAAAATTAGGTTTCTTAAGGTGTATTTTACATACTAAACTTCAGGTGAAACACAGTATATTGTTTGAGTAAAACTGCTCAACAGTATATTACAATCAATATTAACATTGATCGTAGGATATTCTTACCAAATCATTCTGGTTGTTAAAAGGTTGAGGTAATACAGGCTATACTAACATGGTCTTAATGCGAAAACAATGTTTTGCTTGGGGTATTTGAATTGTTCTAATAGTGGAAAATTGAAACCTTATAATTTATTTATATATACACACTTTTCCCTTTTTTGCCCATGCTAGTTATTATCCTTACTGTACAAGGCATTAAGTGTGTTAAACAAATTTTCTACAGTAGTCTAGAATCTGTCTCATGTATACAAGTGTTTCAGTATTTATTATGGGTCGCGAGTTGTTGGGAATAAAGACAAATTTCATTTTCATGTATTTAGATAGCTGTTCATTGCTTAAAATAAAGATAATTATTCCATTCTGAGAAACTATGCTGACCAGCTGTTTTATTCTGTTTTCTATTGTTCTGTGATATTGTTTGATGTCTAGTGGGCTCAATTTAAAAAGACAACTCATTTGTATTCCGTGGTCGATGGGAGGCAACCCTTACAATTCGGACATGTGTTGAGTTATCTCCCATGAGATGGCAGTGTCGGTGTATTGATGTTTTGTGTCATTATGGACAGTTCTAAACTTTCATTAACTACTGTGGTTGTATTAATAGGTTGCGGCTAGTGCAAATTTCAGTCCAGCATATTTATTTATTTACTTTGTTTCTTTCTGCCACATTCTGAGATATTTTCAACCAAGTGAAGTTTTATGCTGAAGTGTAGCTATAGCCATATTCCCATATGTATTCCTTTCATAAACTATATATATATTCAGCCAGGAAAATTAAGTATCCTTTCGAACATCAATTCTCACAGATATGAAAACACTGATTTTTAAACCGTTTAACTATGTATACAATGTTCGGAGAGCACAGTCTGTAACTGTAGCACTGCTTTTGACAGTAACAATAACTGTTTTAAACGAACTGTCCATAAATCTGCGTGTATATACAGGCCATTTCAGTTCGCTGGCTTTTATACGAGTCATTTGCGACAACAGACAGGCAAGGGTCTGTCGTGGTGACAGAAATCGATTTCCAGGCAAGGAACAAGCGATTGTCTCTTCATAAAAACGGACAGACAAGATTAAATGTCTTTTTAACCCCGAAGTCACGTGTGTGCATTTCCCCTTTCGCCGTACAAAAGCACTGGCTTCATTTTGGAGATTAGAATATCGTACTACCGGTGCAAAGTTTTGCTTCCAGGAAAGCATGTGCGAAGCTTGAGTATAACACACGCCTAAGAACACCAGGAAATGCACAATTGGCGCGATTAACAAGATGATAATGTGAATATTCATAGAGTGTGCTCTTCCGTTAACCGTGCAGCCCACGCTGTGCAAAAATCACAGCCGAGGTTATTAAAAGCCTGAGAATAAACGTTGACTTGTATGAGTGGAAATTTTGTGCGCACATTTAGTAAAGAACTTGTTTTTCAAACTGATATCAGTTTTAGTGTCTTCATTTCCACTAATCGCTTGCAATTCTCAAAATCCTTCCTCGGAGTGTTGATTGTTATTCCCAACTAATTACACGGAACAGCCTTTAAGATGGCGGCTACGTGTTATCGTCCGGACACCGGCTGCGCAAGATAAAACCTACATTTTGGGGTTGTTTCTTTCTCTGATATTACCCTTGTGCTGGTTGGGGGATAACTGAATAGGTAAGATGTTAGTGAGTGCATGTTGAAAGCATTTGCGGCTGTAGGATGCTCGTGCGAAGTGTGTGTGCAAGGCGCGTGGGTGTCTCGTTTCAGTGATGGTCGCCTCCACTGCTCACCGTGCAAAACGGTCTGCACATGTATCTTTACTGGAGCTGTGCATCATTTTCGTAACCCATATATACAACGGTTCGAGTCCAGATATATACCCTGTTGTCTTTTAAATAGGCGGCTTTTGACTTCTTCATGTATTGTTACCGTTAATGACCCTATATGCTGTTATACAACGCTGAGGCGTAATAAATAAATAAAGGCAAAGAGATTTGACGTTGTTGTTGTTATGATATACGAAATATGAACTCCAAGCCGGTACTCCTTACAGTCAAGACGTTTTGTCCTACATAAATGAAACCAACCCAAAGGCAAACACACCCAGATCAATTGTCAGTCTTATATCCAAGCATTTGTGATTTGCCTAACAATTATTCTGTAACAAAATTTAACCATAACTGGGCTAATCATTAGCAGCAACGCAACAAGTACTTACCTTTCACTAAAAAATTAATTTCAGATATTGTCCACAGTATAAATTCTACTGCTATGGTAAGAAACACTAAGCCATATTTATGAAATAACAACGGGACAAAATATGCAGTATATCCTGGCTTCCTATGCCCTGGACCATGCTTGTTGGACTTCGATTGTAGTTTCACTGCTTCATCCAGCAAGAGTTTGGGGGTCACAATAAATCATCTGAAACTCTCTGGCTAACTGAAATAGCAGGGCTTCAGGAACCTAGGAGGCCCCAGGACCCTTGCCTGTTGGACTGTGATTGATGTTCCTTTGCCTCACCCAGTAACAGATGTAATGTTTTTTCATTAGAAATCTTCTGAAACATGTCTCTTCCTAACTGAAATAGCAGAGCTTCTGTGGCCTAGACCCCCATGTTTAGGGCTGGGATAGTATTTCGGCCACTGTGAGTTGTAATATTAGTGACAGGAAATGGTCTAAAACATGTCTGTTGCTGGCTGAAATAGCAGAGCTTCTAGGGCTTAGATGGCCCCTGGACCCTTCCCTTTTGGGTAGAGATGTCTTTTTTGTTGCCGTAGCGAGTAAAAATTGTAATTTTAGTCACCAGAAATCGCATAAAAATTTTTATCATGAAAATGGGATAAATAATTATGTACAGTTTATCCTTGCCTCCTATTTATTTGCATTTATGGTTTTAGTTAACAGTTATTATCTGAAACAGGACTCAAGTTATCAGAGCTTTATGGAGAATATGGCTTATTGAGCAGAGATAATGTGTGTATAACTGCTTCATCCACCCGAAATTATGAGATTCCACCTACCCTGAGTTCGTGCTGCACATCCTAGATATATGTTGTATATTGTGTTGCTTAGTCCTATATTTGTCCTACATTTTTCAAAAAAATTTCCTATATTTTGTTCTATATTCCCTTTGGTGACCTGTGGAAGCCCTGATGATGTTAAGAAGTGTGATATATGAGTCAGAAAAACTTTATAATCAAAGCATGTCACAAAAAGTGGCTTAGCATGGGCATTAGACCAACATTCCAGTCAAAAGTTCATGAAAACCCATGTCAATCTTGTCACAGCTATCCATGGACACACAGCAGCCTTTTTAACAGTGAGCCAAATTTAAATAAACGAAAGTGAATAGTTTCAAATAAAACCTAAATACATCAAGAATGGAATTCGAACAGTATGTAGAGATGTAAATTGAGGCTAAAAAATGAAAAATCAGTACATAACATGTTGACAAAGTACCTGAAAACCCCAATGGAATCTTAAAATGGGACTGAGTGACCATTGATACTGGTTAATCAGAGGCCAAGGTTGTTTGAGATGGGGAGATAATTTGCACAAATTGAATACCAAATTTAGATCGTACATTGACAGCTGCTCCAATGTACAATGTAGAAAATGAATTCGTTGCTCAGGAACCTCAGTCTGTTTATTTCTGACGTACTAAGTTAGTAAGGGCCTATTGTGTAAGATATGCAGGTCATTCTGTGGCCTTGTTTGTGACCATGAATATGTGTCCCTTCATTTGTTGAGCCAGTAGCATAGAGACATACTTCGTGACATTCGTTCATGTAAGCGCTATTTTTTTCCCATCTCATGACGTGAAATGCAGAAGAATTTCAAATTTTGCATTTATCGAAAGCATGTCTTTAAATTCTGCTTTAGTAGGTAGCGGTGGGACCAAAGTGGCAAATACTACAGAATGGCTGATGTGACTTGTTTCTGATCATGTATTTATTACACGATTGTTCACAATATTTACATAAAAGTAAGCAGTCAGGGTAACTCATGGGCTTTTAAACTTTATATCAGCCTGTCCTTATTGGCACATATGTGGGTATGTTAAACTTTGTTCTTGTTCTTGTATTCTTGATGGTAATCACACTTTGAGTGATGTCAATGACCTTCCTAATTTCAGGTCAAAGAACTCTCTGCCTCTCAACAACAGCAGGATGTGCCAAAGATATCGCCTAACCCATCATAAATTTGGTTCTTGAGTTAAAGCCATTATATAGCTTTAGAAATCAATCCCCGTCAAGCTTTTCTTCCGTCTTGACGAGACGCCACTGTGTCTAGCCAATAAAATATATCTTGTCTTGAAAAATCTTTACGATTAAATTAAGACTACACCAAAGCACTCCTTATAGGCCGAGTCATTAGGAATAACCAGTCATTCTTCTCCAGCTAGAGAAGCTGCCTTCAGCAAATAACCACTTGGGAATTTCCAAGATGTGATGCAATTAACCACATCAGGAGATCTGACTTTGTTTGCATGGTGCTGAAAAGGAATCTTTACAGACAGCATGGCTCTCATTAGCTAACATTCTGAAAACTTACATGTTTGAGAAGTGACATATGTTTAAAGGCATAAGGGATGCATTTGAATTTGAATCAGACATGTGCTTGAGTTTTTTCTCCGACTTCAAGCACAAAGTATTCAACTGTGCAGTGACAGTAAGTTCGTAAGTCATTCTGCTTTGTGTTGGAACGAAGTGTGATTATCACACGCCTTGCAGAAGTTCAGGAGTATGATTTACACATCTATATTGACACTCCGCAGACTCTTTGTGTTATCAGGCTTGAGCAATTAGCAAACCTAGATTTAGCTTCAGGGGTGCGAAGGTGTATGAGAGGGATAGCACACCTCAGGTTCAAAGGTTTGCAGGTGACATATTTTCATCTCGTATTATTTCAGGTGCGCACAAGTCTTGTGGGCACTTGATTGCCAGTGAGGAAATAGCAGTCTATAGGCCAGTTGTTTAAGCGACAAGTCATGGGGCTTTCTGTATGAATGAAGCATGTGGACATCTGTGATTATAATATGATCTGTGCCAAGGTGTTCTGATGTCTGCGCAATCATATTGCCTTAAATGCCCAAGAACCACTGAATTAGTTGTATCCACTGCTCATGCCATCTTGATTCCAATCTTTTCTTACCTAGATGTAGAATGCAGAGTTCTGCTTTTAGTGTCCTTTTGAAGCTGCAGACACACTATAACTTGCAGTTATGAGGCCTTTGTATTTGATTTGTACTTTCATACTCCAAAACCTTTGCACTCCTTGAACAAATTCTGGGTGTGCTGTCAGAAGTCAGGGGAGATTGAGTTCAGCCACTGCTATAGGCAACTGAAGTGCCCACAGGTGCATAGTCTCAAAGGATGGAGGCTGTAAATTTTATCTTGGTAGGCACTGCACTTTACAAGGTGTTACCAGGTGCATGTTGAACATGTCTTTGCCATGAAATAACAATTTCTCAGTAGATTATTGTAAGCCAGTAAATATTTCAAAGGTGATTAAAATGGGGAGTTGTGGACTATGGATTTTAATGAATTCTCAAAAACGCTTACATAGAAGTATTAGGTTATCCAGGCAGTATCAAAATCTCAGGCATGTGCTAGCCAGTCACCTTGTAGGTCAGTTCTCAACATTTATTTAGTTATTTGTTAATTTCAGAGCAGTACCTGAAGTGGAGTGATGGAGAAGGCAGAGGAGAAGAAACCAGGGGAGGGAACCTCTACAAAGGTAGGAAGTTTCTATCTTGGTCAAGGTTGATTAAAGCATTTCAGACTCTGGTACTTGTAATGCCCCCAAAATACAGTCACCAACTCACCAATGGGCATCAGACTCAATGTTTTTGCCAACTCTTTTTGTGAAATTTCAGACTTTTTATCCCTGTTTTTCCACCTGGCTGATAGAAATTGTTCCATCGGCCATGAAGACGTATCATGGCTGATGGAAACAGACAAGGTCAACTGATCTAACTGTAAGAACTATGATTCGAAAATAATTTCCTGCAGACGAGAACGAAAAGGGTGTACAATGTGGAGCCGAGGACGCCTCTCAAGAGGCAGCGTATCCCTGTCCAGAGGTTTCAGTCTCCAGCGGTAGAGGAGGCCACACCCAAAGCCAAGATCTCCAATGAGGAACGAGTTTTGCTGTTTAAAAAGGGAAATTTCTTAAGTGTCAGAAATGAAAAAGGTTTGTCTTTTCTTGGAGTTATTTACTGATTTGATCATAATGCAATGTAAAACGTTATTCTCTGGCTGTACACTGATGTCAAATGATGTCAAATCTATGTATGGGACTTGTCACATAGTGAATGGTCAAGTTCAGGAACAAATTTCTTTAATGTTTTCATTCTTACCAATTTTACTTTTCTGAAAATGCAAAAAATAATGCTAAGCAATATCTGTTCTCAGCTGTGTTCCTTTCCACTTCTACCTCTCTTTCACATAAGAATTTTGGTTCACTAAACATCAAATAATTGTATTAAATGTCCAGTGAAATAATCTGTTTACCGACTTCGGTATTATTGTATGGTAGTGTTCATGCCAGAGTGTCTCACTCTTGAAGGTTGTCTCGGTTTTGTTTTTTTCTCCAGAGAGCTTTTTCTTATGCAAGGCCATTCAGAATGTGTACAAGACGTCGCGTAACTTCAAGGTGCAGTGGTTGTCACTGGAGGAATCCCCAAACATCTATAAGCTGGACTACTTTGACCACACTGAGCTGGAATGTGTCCTGTCAAATGTGCGCATGGAGCGCATTGCCAAGGACACATACCGCCTGCCTCACAGTGAGCAGACTCGCGCGGAGGGCATCCTGAAGAAGGCCCTCAATGTGGAGAAAGGGCTGCCCATAGATGATGGAAGTAAGATCAAAATATTAACTTTAGCCTTGTACTTTTAAGTAATTCTCAAGATAGCCAGTCAAAGCCACATGGAATCAAGTTTGTTGATGTACAATAATGGAAATCACACACATTCTTAACTCAGTAATTTTCCGGTGCAAGTGTTGAAAATTCTGAGAGTATTAATAGTTTAGGACATACGAGTATGAGTTTCTTGTATAGGAAGGAGTTGGGCACTTCATTTTGAGTTCTGTGCAGTAGTAAGTTCTTCTTCCACCAGGAATTCGGCAGAATGGGTATGAACAGTTGTGTTATGTATTTGGATTTTAAAAATTCATTCTTCAGCATGTCCTCTATTTGTGTGCATAGAGAGATAGGAAAGTTTTATTTCAAATGGTTTGTTTTCCTCTCCAGTTGAGGAGCTGGAGGAAGCCCATGAAGATGAAGAAGAGGCTGATGATGAAAAGGAGGAACATGAAGAACCGCCCAAGGCGAAGAAATCACGAATGGACTCCCCAAAGCGAGGTCAGTCCAGCTGCTATTTTCTCACTTAACTATATTCCAGGAACACAGAACTGCAGAGTGTACTTCAGTTTGTCTGTAGTGGTGATTGAATTTGTACATTATGCTGGTGCAGCGGGCTACATATTTGTGTGTCAAATGTGGCAAAATTTGTCAGTAACTTGCCAAAGGCTGATAGTGTACTGCAGGTGCCTATGTACCCTCAACCCATTAAACAGAGAGCCAGCATGTAAGCAACAAAGTCTTGAGTGTGGTGTTCAACAGAAACCAAATACAGCTTAGAAGCAAAATAACTGGTTCCTGATGTTACATGGAGCAGTCCTTGATATTGATTGCAAACTGTGGAATGTTTTCAGGACCACATTGAGCCCTGTTTAATTTTCATCGTCATTTAACATATTTGGTGCTCAGGAAATGCAAATAGTGTAGGGTAATGCACGTAACACCATATAAATGTATGTTCATCTTGATATTTTCAGATTGTATGGATATTCAGGCTTTAACTGAACAGAGCTAATTGGTTGGATTTTTCTATTTTCCAGCTAAACAATCTTCTACAAAGGCTGTGAAGGCTGCAAAAGGTTAGTAAATAAAAAAAACAATAGATGGAAAAATATTCTTTTAAGGAAGTTGAGCATGGGATAGAAAAATTGTGGTGCCAGCAAAATTTTACAATATTGCTTGTGTAAGAAAATGATATCATAGATTGATAAACCTTAAACCATATACATGTACAAAGCCTCTGCAACTTTTTCACAGCATACTGCTGACATGGGGTGAATAAACCAAGTCTTGGCCTCTCTCTTTCAAGTTAACCCACTGTGCCTTTCACATCATGAGGCGAGCTTTTGGCAGAATTTGCTGGAAGGTTTCTCACACCTGTAAACGTGTCTCAGTCCTCTCAGTGAAGATCTTGTCCTAATAATATGAAAGACCAAATATGAACAGATACACAAATTGGCAGGACAATCCTCATTAAGGTGATTGTTTACATTCAAATATACAAATGGTATACTGTATATTTCTAGTTGCTGGAAGTCGTCAGAAAGTCAAAGTAAAAAGTGGCAGACAGAAGAGGAAGGCTGAAGCAGTGGAGCAGAAACGTAAAGGGCCAGATCGCCATCTTCAGCCAGACCCAAGGATTCGGGTCCTCGACAAGGAGCCATTCTTTGAAACAAAGTTTGTTGATGCTCTCTTTCTTGGAATTGAACTGAATATTCTCATAATACCAAAGGCATTTCTTTGTGTTAACCTTGGCGTATTGACTAGCAATTAATCATGCCACTTAAATTACATTGTATGAGTTTGTCAACTTCATAACTTAGCTCCAAAATATAATGTTCAGTCTATACAAATTATGTGGAGAAAATATACCTTTAATAATAAATGTCATGTGAGCAAAGTTTGTGGATGAAGAAGTACTGCGAGCAATGTTAATTGTCTTGTGGTTATTCAGTTTGAATTCTTGTTACGAATTTTCTGTTGCATGCATTTTCCAGAAACTGAGAGAATAGCTCATTTTTGAAGTTACTTTAATTCAACTACACTAATCTTGAATCTGTGTTAAAAATTTAAACTATATTTCAGTTAACCATGGTAACTAAGGGAATTCTTGCTATGGTGTTGATTTGGCTTTCAGGGAGAAGGTTCCGTTCATATCCAAACAAGTGGAAGGCAAACTGGCCATCAGAGCTGTTCTCATGAATGACATGGTTTTACTCAAATCCCTCAAGGAGGATCACAACAAAGTATACACCGTAAGTATGAAGCGGCCTCACAACCACTGTCACAGTATGAAAGCGAAAGTAAGTCTTTCATAATTCATGAAGAGATTTAAAACAGTGTGTTTATTTAAGTTAAATGTTAAAACTTAGGAAATTGTGATTTTAGTAACAATATTTGCATAAGTGAGCATTTAAATGTTCAGGATAATAAGATAATACTCTGTGATTTGTTTTAGCATAACACTTCTTAGGTTCTCCAGTTTGAAAACATTAGGTACAAAAATAAGTTATCAAATCACATGTCAAATGTTGCCTCGGTCAGAAAAGGTGAAAAGTGGAATCAACATTTGGTCATTATTATATCCTTTAGAGGGGGGCATATAGCGATCACTTTTTCTGTCTGTCTCGATCAACTTTGTGGGGAATGTATCTCGGCAGCTGTTACACTTAGGATTCTCAAAGTGACACAAAGTCGGCAAAATGACCAGAAGCTCTCAGGTTATTTTTTTGTGTTCCAATCTATTTTAGGACTTACCTCCCCTTAACCATATTTTTCAACTTTGTGCAGAGCATATCTCAGCATCTGTTTGGCATGTAATTCTCAAACTCACACAAAGTGTGCAAAATGACCTGAAGTTGTGCAACATCAAGTTATATTGTCGCGCTTCAATGTATTTTAGGAGTTATTTGCCCTTGACCATATTTTTCAACTTTGTGCAGAGCATATCTCAGCAACTATTAGGCATAGGATTCTCAAACTCACACAAAGTGTGCAAAATGACCTGAAGTTGTGCACTGTCAGGTTATTTTTTTCGCATTTCGATCTATTTTAGGAGTAATTGCTCATATTTGTGTGCACACCCATTTTCTCCCTTGACTTGGTGTTCTGCAACACGAACAGAGTGAGACAGATTGTAACCTCCCACTGCTGTATTTCTTGCCATGCATTTGCCCATGTCGTTCTTGAATCCATGCCTCTGTGAAGTACATCTTTTTTTTTGTCTTCTTTCATTTGAATTTTATGCAGGTTGTGCATTTGCACACAAGTGCACTCAGTCTCTTAAATATATACATGTATTAATATTGCGTAATGGTTGATTGTGCTCTATTTATATTTTTCTGGAGGGGAGGGGGGAACTTACATTTTTCCAGCCTCAGATTGCTTTTTTGTTTGTATTATCAACAAAGTGATCACTTTGATGAATTTGTACTGTTTTCACCTGTGTTGTAACGTGTTACCAGCTGGACTGCCCACGGTCTGTGGCTAACCCTAACACAGCCCTGCATTACGCTCTGGAGAGGGAGAATAAAGAAGCCATACAGCTGCTTGTGCATGATTACTTCTCCCCCAACAACGAGCGCATCAAGAAGAGCAAACAGCAGTCTGTTCTGCTGGATACTCAGGGAACTGGACGGTAAGGGAGACTGGGTAGCGTTCATGAGTAGGCCTGCCAGAGGCCAGTGTATAGCTTAGTTTATGTTCACAGTTTCCAAAGCTTTCATGTAGGAAAGTGATGAACACTTTTACTTGTTAATAAGAGGAAAGATAGTATATGAAGTAACTGAACAAACAGACTTCCTTACACTGCCTTGGGTAATTTTAGTTACCTCAGTCCATAACAAGTGAGGTCACAAACCTCAAATCTGGCTTCACAGGGTCCAGCTGTGGTTTTAAGTGACGAGTTTGATGGGTAACAAGCCAAAGCAGTGATGTGGGGTGAGGGGTTTCGGGCATCTCCATTCATTCTACATGTAAATATTACTTTGGTTTAAAGTTTCTTGAATACACCATTAGAGATGTCAGCTGCATGTAATGTAGCGTGTAGGCAGTGAACTTCTTTCGCGTTACAGAACACTGCTCTCAGTTTGTAATGTCATAGGGTCCAGAGGGATTGTTCCACCCGCAGACATTTCAGAGGAGGATATGTTAGTGTAGCACAGGCCGTCTGCGCATATGAAAACAAATATGACGTCACCAGCTGCCATGCATTCCATGGCCCAGATGTTTGACGAAGGGTTAACTTTAACCCAGGGATTGCGCTAACCCTGGGTTAAATGGCTTATACCAGGGTTAACTAACACCAGGTTAAATCTGCATTGCTGAACCTTGGGTTTAACATAGTGTTAGCTATAAACCCAGTGTTAAATGATTGCGTTCTTTATGTCAGTAGTTATGATTGGTCAGTTTTAAAGAGTGTGGAGGTCAAGGGTTGTAGGCATAGGGAGTTCCAGTGTGTGCCATGGGAACAGTGGAAAAAATACATATACACTGTAATAGTTTGTTTATGCCAATGTAGATAGTGCATCTTATGAAAGTCGTCAAAACCACATTCATTTTTGTTTAATATCTTTCCTGTACAAAAACACTGATAACATTGTTGCTGTATACCATTTGTAACAATTGTTGAACTGTGTTGCCATGCCAACTGCTTATTCTCCCTTATGCTCTTCACTGTAGATACAAGTACATGTATAGACACATGAAGTATATTTCCAAAATCAGTATAATAAAAAAAAATCCTTGATGTTACAAAAGTCTTGAATAATGTAAAATAAGTGAGAAATGAATCTTTTAGCTCACCTTCATCCATGGGTTAGGGCCAATTTGACCCAGGGTTAACTTCAACACTGCTTTGAACAACGCATATTTAACCCAGTTTAGCAGATTTAACTCATGGTTAGTCGCTTACACTCTGTTGAACAAGCAGTCCACATTTACATCCAGATATTAAATTTTAGGATACAAAGTGGGAGTGCAGCATTCGGTAGGAAACAGGATGAAAGAATCAGTGACGGGGTTACGAATTGATTTCTACAAGCAGCCATGAAATTAAAGAAATGTAGACAGTTGTATCCCACGAATCATTACGGCCTATGTGCAGATATACATAGTATTAAAATGTAGAGCTAGGACCTTTCAGACAACATTGAGTGCATGTCTTGTGTAACACAACATAGTGGCTTGTACCTTTACCTCCTCGAGTAATATTCTGTCATGCTGTGTACTTCTGCAGATGAAGGGATTTGAACTTGTTTACTTGGTAGATTACTTTTATCATTCATGTACTTTATGTAACGGTGAAATGTCAGGATTTCTTCCAGTCATGAAGGTGGTACCTTGTATAGTTTATAGATATCACTTTTTTAGATTCATTTTTAGTACTTTACAGCCTATGGCCTCGTTGAAAAACAATGGAGACTTCCTTTATTACTGCAGTTATCACAGCGTATATATGCAGTGAATGAAGCCATTATTTCTTAATTTTAGAACAGATCAGTTAGTTGATGCTGTATATATTATGTGTGTACTTTCAGATATAACTACCGTTCCCTGGGTGTACAACACATACAGTCCTTGACTATGGGCAGAGGAAGTCGGGAGGGTAACAACGCATTCACAAAGGTACACATTGTTCGACTGTTTACTGTCAAGATATTAACCTCAA
Source organism: Acanthopleura granulata (assembly GCA_016165875.1). NCBI lineage: Eukaryota > Metazoa > Mollusca > Polyplacophora > Chitonida > Chitonidae > Acanthopleura > Acanthopleura granulata. The sequence continues at coordinate 14,763,486 of JABBOT010000010.1, forward strand.
GTTTGTGTGGCTGATTCACAGGAACTGTCATCTCCTGTTACTGGTACACCTCTAAACAAGGAGTTCCTGTATGCTGAATTACATGTGTTATAAATATGCCTTGTCAAGTGAAACAAGGAAGTTTGCCCGGAATCTGGCTGAAGACAGTAAGTTTCTACACGTACTCCAGCACCCACAAATCTGACGGCCATCATTCAAAAGTAAACGTTGAAGTGAACCCCTAATCATACAAATCAAAACATCTGAATTGTTTTGTGTTTTTTGTTTGTTTTTTTTTCAATAGCCACCAGATGTGCATGTTTAATTGTATGTTTTGTACTTCCATGTGTTTATTCAATATGTGTTCTTAGACCTGACCGACTGTCCGTTGGTGTTGTAGGATTTGAATGACATGCGAGGTAACAGTGGGCTGGACTACCTGAAGTACCTAGATGCGGCGCTCAAGCTAGGCATCAGCAACCAGACGCTACACACTCTCGTGACAGCAAACAAGACCACATCCAAAGATGAACTGGTAAGTCTGAGGAACATGAAATCATTTGATCAGAATTGGGAAACCTGGGGCTCATAGCCTCAATCCTGAGTCCAGTTATACTGGAGATTCACAGCTGGCAGTCTTGGCTGAAAGGTGCATTGGGACTCAGCATGAGGAGATCAACCAAGCACTTGTCCAGCAAATCTTGTGCACCTTGTCTGTTGTCTTTTGAGACAGTGAGACAGCACTATAAATAGGCTGGCGTTATGATGGGTCTGCTGCAGGAAATGTGAAATTACCAGCATGATGTTTAAAGTGAGGGTTAACTCCAAGTGAACCAACAAACAGAAAAAATCTGTACAATGAAGAGCGAAAAGACCTTTCCCTTTCAAAATCACTGCTGTGGCTGTGTGTAATTCACTCAAACTGTAGTGCTGCTCGTCGTTGTATAAGTGAAATATTCTTCAGTACAGGGCAAAGCATCTGTCAAAAAAATAATTAAATAAATAAATTGTAGTGAGACTTAGGCTGCCCTAGTATGGGCACTTACTGTGTCATACGTCTAAAAGGAAAGAGAGAAAAGAAAAAGGAAAGGATCTTTATATCTGAAGTAAGCACTCAAAAAAGAATACCCAAAATACATTATACATTTATTTTTTTTCTTTGTCAGAGCTGAACAGATATGACATTGTAACCAGCTCACAATATGGTACTGTATATTATCTGAAATATGGCTTTCTTCTGGTGACACATTTGCTGGATTCTGATTGATTTACTTTGAGGGTTTTTTTTTTGTATGTTTTGTATGATTAAATTCTTGTCAGAAAAATTGAATTCTTGACGTCAAAAATATCATTGTATGCCTTTTTGTGCTTCTTATTGTGTATATTTACAGGCCTAACTTCAGGTGAAGTAAAATAATTCACTACATGTTGTGTTTTTGCAGATGTCAAGTGTGTACTGTAAGATCCACCTGGCAGTGTTACATGGTCACAGGAAGCTGGCTGGGAAACTGGTAGAGGAGGCAGAGAAACTGGGAGGATTTGGCTTCAACTTCCTACACAAAGAGGTAAACTTTTTGTGGTGTAAATGGAAACCTTGGGTGACAGATCTGTAAAGTAATAAGATGTATAAATTCATAATGTGGACTGAGAGATAGATCGTGAGACAAAATAAAAATGTTCTGGCATAACTGTCACAACAGCTTTACTATAGCAGTAAGCACTAAAAGAGGATTTTCTAAACTGCCTGCACATAAAGTAGTTGACCACAAAGTGTGTGTTGTCAGAGAAGCAATGATATGGTTAAGACTTCACCTGATAACTGTGTCACCTGTGCAGTGTTTGTTTACAACCCTCCAGGACTTCGGTGGTTAGTTAGTAATTTCCCTGAGCCTGGTAGTAAAGTTCATTGCTTTCTTTGTTTCTTCAAGTGCCTCTGTGTGTAGTTTGACTGCGATCCTCTCCAGCTGAGTGGTGTGTTAGGGTCTTGTGGTCTTGTCAGGTGGTTGTGGTCTTCATGAACTGCTGTTCATGTGAAATGTTACAGTATTAAGTTGTCAGAACTCGTGGTCACCATCCGTGTTTCAGGTGCTTGGTTTTGAGAAGGAGGATCTTAGAGCCTCGCTGCATCCTGCTTCAGTCAAGAAGAAACCACTGGAAAATTTTGGCGTGAGTTTTGTTTCATTTTTTTTTTTTTACAGAAGTCACAGAACACTAAACCATGGTTATAGAAAAACATTATGTAAGAGATTGGGTTCTGAATGAATGCCAGTAGTTTTACTGTTGTTGCATTATTTAAGAAGCTAAACTGACCAAGAAGCTAAAGACAATATTGTGAAGAGGGCTCATTCAGCTGTCTCTAGCCAGAGCTGAATTGTTATCTTCTGGCATTCCTGATGTCCAATAGTATTTTGTTTAGATATTGATGAATTCATTATAATGCGTATTTAAAATTTTCACTCGTTTTCATCCTTAGTATGTGAAGTGTTTTTATGTAATCTAAGTGAACACATAGAAATGCATTATATAGTCATGACAATTTCCGAACTTCCAGACCGGAAGTTGTCGACCAAAGTACAACCTATAACAAAATGTTTTAAAGATGATGCAAAGATTTAACCTTTCTGGTGTCCAGGTTTGCTACGTGTTCTTTTCAGAAAGTATTATCGGGAGGAGATGTGAAGTAACAATTCAGTTAAAGGAATTTAACATTTAAAAATGTCATTCCCCCCCCCCCCCCACCTCCACGTGCAGGAATATTTTGTTGTTTTCGTGAGGGTCATTCAGACTACAGTGCCAGACCTGTCAGTTTGTGAGAGGTAAATGATTCAGAAGGCTGATTTTTATCAGCATATATATATAAAAAAATATTTGAAGTGACTTAGCCTCATTTTGATAGTTTTCACAGTGTCAGAGGTGAGATCGCTTTCGTTGTGCTGCTTTCAATCTTCACGGGTCCCACGCGTGCTTGATACTCGGCCACCATCTTGTAAAATCTTTCATCATTGAAGGACTGGTGTGTGCCACACTCTATAAATATCGTTTCACTTGCTGAATATAGAAGATCAATAGCAGTTGAACAGTGGTGGATTTGGATCGATGCTTATTGCAGTTTTACCAAGTACCCAGAGCATTACTGGTTATGTCAAGCAACTTGAATCATTTTTAAAGCAATTAGAATGAAAATGTCGTATTCTAGAGTGGTACAGATCCATACCCATGTGTACCTGCCATAAACAACACAGATCTAAAAGTAAGTTTAGGTGTAAACTTGTTTTAAACACGTCAGAAGTCACAAGTGGGTAATAACAAAAATTGGACACTATTATACAGTTATATAATGCATACACTATATATACAGTATAATGTATCAAATTTTGTTGTTGAAGTGGTACTTCAACATTATGTAGGGCATGCCAAGAGAAAATTTATAAAGCTCCGCATATCTTATTACATGATTTTTATGAGGTATATTTGGGTCATCTGAGGTGAAATGGAGTGTTCTTAACAATTCAAATGGGGTTGACAGTGCCCGACCACATGCAGCAGGAATCTCTAACTGTTCTGTGTATAGGCTACAATGCACGTCTCACCTGAAGCGCAGTTTGTATAAGAAGTAGAGAAATTGAATGTTGGCTGAATATCAATGAAATCCTCCCAGCCCCCAGTCACAGGGTAGACATTCATATAAAATGCTAAGGAGTTAGACTATGTAAATTATGGCAAATGAGATAATTATATACAAATTTTATCTTAATGCAAGAAAAAAATATTTTTTATAACATTCTTTTGTGGAACTGATTTTGTGTTTCTTGTTTGTCATGTTGGTTCCCATGAACGTTAAACACAGAGGTGAGGAGATGTTGTTGCTTAGGCCAGTACAGGTGAAATCCCCTGCCAGCAGGCAACAATCCGAATATTTATCACTAATTAGTATTTGCTTCCGTCATGAAGCGATTCTCATCTGTCCTAGCTTTCACAGCTAACAGTTGATGGATAAAAGAGTGAATTTATGATAGATTTACTCAGGTGTCATAAACTAAGGCAACAACAGAATTATCTACATGTAAGAAATCTGAGCATTCATCATAGAATACATTTCAGTGCCTATAGGCTGTAGTTTTATTCTCAGAAATAAAATTTCCTGTACATTCTGATTTCCTGCAGATGACACCCCTTCACTGTGCAGCTATAAACCCTAACATCAAGTACTTGAGTCGGCTGCTGTCAGCAGAGCCAGACTACAACCTGCCAGACAAGGCTCAGCGACGCCCCATACACTACGCCTCTGTCTGTAAGGGCAGTGGGCCCCTGGAGTACCTGTTGGGCAGGTGGGTACCTACTCAGTGTTGACTGTTGCACATCTTATGGTGTGTTTAGGCCATTTTGCTCCTTTTGGCATTTTCTGGACAAAGAAAGACAAAGAAAGATCACATTGTTTTTTTTTTTTGTTTTATAAGGATTAAGTCACATATAATTGCAAGAAATTTTCACAAGATATTGACCCTGATGTAATGTGTAGTAGGTGAAAAATTTATAACTTCACAACTACTGTGAAGTACTTAATTTTCTCGTGGAACTAATTTTCGTGGATTTCGCAGTGAACAGTTTACCGCGAAAAATAATAGCAGGGTGAAAATGTTCCTATACTATAAATATAATGTGTAATGGTAGTGGCATTAATGCACTAGTACACTTGGAAACAAAGAAATGCAGTAGGGTACAGTCATAGTGCTTTTATTCGTGAAATAAGTACAGATTTCATTTTTTCGATGATGGACATAGCGCCCTGGATATTAAATATTTTACATGTGAAAAAACAACAACTGAAATCCTATAAACAGCTTACAATCTAGCTTTAACAAGTCCGGGCTTGATCAGCCCTCGTCTTTTGCTGATCTCTTGGTGGGCTTAATAATGGAAGTCCGGGTGTCCACTACAGGGCATTGCCCGCTGGACCTCAACTGGGACAGTACAGCCTCGGCATACCAGGACTGGAAAGCCCTCTTTAGTTCATCTTTGAAGTCTTCATTGACGGACAGGTCAAGGGGCTGCAGTTTGTCCGTGCAACAGGCAGGAACAAAGACAACAAGAACTTTGTTCCTCTTTAGTTTTGCCAGTAAGTCACTCCCCTGATGCGTGTTGAAAACATCAAAAATTGTGATAGATTTCGGTCGGGCCGTAAGCTTCATGGCTTTTCGGGTCGGGCGAATGTATGGAAACAACGCCTCGTCAACATATCTTAACATGGATTCTTCAGTACTCCAATGTGATTCGGTATGTGTCACATCCCAACCCTCAGGGAATGTAAAATGGGAGTGACAACGATCTGACTTTCCGTCGTAGAGTAGCTGGGGGCGGAAGGAAATCACCTGCCCCACTCACTGCCAAAAGAGCGGTGATCTGCTGCTTGTCATCAATGCGGTTCACAGTGGCTTGCTGGACCCCACGCTTCTCCATTGTCCACTCTCCCCTGGGTATCATGCTGACGCCAGTCTGGTCTCAGTTAATGACTAGTTTGTCAGGGAACTCGTGCTCGTGAACCGCAGATTCCACTCTCTCCACAAAGGCCTTCTGTAGACTCTCAAAATCTTTGGGAAGCCGCTTAACATCTTTTGTATCCTTCTGCTTGATGTATCCTAATCCATGCAGGAATGATTTTTCCCAGGAGTCGGTAATTGTCACATGACTGCCATACTTCGGAAGTTTTGTTTTGTCCTGCTTTAACAAAACTCCTTCAGCATCAGCCATCACAATTCTTCGGATAATGACACCTCCGTTGATCCGGACTTTTTCCACCCAACTTTTGACCATCCCATCGTACGTCTCACCCAAGAGAAGGGGAGGACCACGTGATTCTTTTTGGAGTGCTGAAACTGTCCTCTGTGGGTTGGACTTCACTCGTTGAAGATATGATTTCTTCATTGCACGCACAGTTCTTTCGGTGACAGATCTTCCAAGCTTTGTAGATAATTTGTGGGCAGCGTGTGCTACTCCAATTTCTACAGCAGTTCTCACAACTTTGGCTCTGGTTTCATCATCATAGGCGTGGTTTTCCCCACGTCTTTAAACACTGCTCGCTGCAGGTGTGAAAGTTTTATGATATGTGATGATAATCCAGCAGCCATTGTTTTAATCTCTGATCCAGATTATAAGGATTAGCAACACCCATGAGAAACAAAAGAGGATTAAAGCCGGGCTTGTCAATATTTGTCTGACGTGACTGAGCTATTTTGTCCATATTATAGCTTGGTCGACTTGACAGTTTTGAGACATTTTTTTATTCAGTGATTTTTAAATACGTGAAAATTAATTCCCGCGAACTAGTTTTTGAACAAATGACGCAAAAATAAATTCCAGCGAATAATAAGTACTTTACAGTAATCATGGTGTAATAATTTGTGTAGTATCTTTGACAACAACTATTTGTTGCAGAGGTGCGAGTCCCCACGAGTCAGACACCCAGGGTATGACGCCTCTACACTTTGCCTGTCAGGCTGGCAGGGTGGCCAATGTGGAGATTCTTCTGAAAAAAGCCAAGAGCAGTAAGTACAGTATTCATAAGTGTCTGTTATCACTGTGAATAAACACAAGCTCTCATGGTTGTCAGATGTACTTGCTCCTTTACAATGTCTGGGAAGATTATTTTGATAAAGGGAGACAGTTGCAAATATTCATGAACACTGTTCAAGTAGAACAAGAGTTGTCTGATGTCTTTTGGTTAAATGACTTTCAGATGTGTATCTGTGTTCAAGTCGTTTTTGGCCAGGAGAAGAGGGAAGTGTTCTGAATTTGATGATCATCAGTCCAGTAGTTTTAATAAAAAGGATAGACTTTCAACGAGGGAATGTTTTAAAATCTCATCCTGTCATCTTTTCAGGTGGGAGTGGAGAGTCTGATTTCTTTGTTCAGAAGTATGGTATTGGTGGAATGAATCGACCAAACAGAGCCTCCCTCTGCCCTTTACATATAGCTGTGGAGAAGGGTTATGTGGTAAGTATTCACTGTGAGTGAACATGCCTTGTAACTATTCCTAATTCCTGAACCACTTTGTATGTGTCAATTTCCTGTGTCTTTCAGACAACTGTATTGATAAAGCTGCATATTCCTGGTGTGACTGTCAAAACCACACTTCAGAATTGACTAGTAGGATGAAAATAACATGTGCCATACTTCATGCAACTCGGTGCATTCAACAAATCACATCATCTGAACATGGCGTAAGAAATAGACTTATTTTCTTATTTATTCCACTTGTCGAATTCAGCTACATTTGCCAGCTTTGAGTTGACATTGTGGGCCACACATAAAGGCATTATTTTATTCATCTGGACAGAGAACTCAATCCAAATATGCCTAAATGAGAACACTAATCCTCACGATGTGAATTACAGGTAATGTAAATGAATTTTTTATCACTCTTTAGTCTTTGTTTGCATTTTCACTGTATGAACTAATGTTTTGATTTTGTATGTATTGTAGAAAACTTCAATAGCAGTACGTACTGAACCATTCAGCCTCCAACTGCAAGAGGAGTTAACCTTTCAAGTTGTTGAAAAATACAGAGTATTTTCTAACCATGGTTCACTAGTTTGTTTTATATGATGACAGGAAGTGGTGCGCTGTCTGATCAAATACAAAGTGGAGATCAACAAACCTGTGTCTGCAGGGAAGGAGAAGTTGACCCCTCTGATGATGGCAGCTTGCAGAGGTCATCTGGATATAGTCCGGATACTAGTGGAAAGTAGTGCCACCATAGAGCAGGCTGGTGAGTAGTGTTCATGCTGAGAGATTGAGATGGAATTTATCATATTATACATATCTGGAATTCTGCAGATTGCATTAATGATTGCACAGGATTAAGAAATTGACATGCAGTTTAGTGATAGTCAAGGAATACAGATGTCCTAACTTATATTAATAAGGTTGCTCATTTCAAGATCAAGTTTTTTTAGGAAGAAATTACAACAAATTTCTAACCTGTGAAAAAGTCGCTGAAATATTTCTTGAATATTTATTTGATTATCAAAAAAGGGAAGTTTTGGTGTATAGTCTTCGATCTTGTTTGATGGATTGAGGTGATTTCCTGGTATTTTGGAATACAGCATAGCATAAGGCCCTGCTCTGTTATTATGTGTATAACGGTGGGATGAAAGCCCTTCTGTCACTAGTAAACAGTATAAAGTGAACGCTGAGTACTAACTACTCAATGATTTCCTTACCTCAGACAAGATGAAGCGCACAGCTCTGATACATGCGGTGATGAACGGCAATGCGCATATCGCCTCGTACTTGCTGCGAATGGGTGCTGATGCCAATCGTATCGACTCGTCTGGGAACTCCGTAGTGCACTATGCAGCAGCTTATGGCTGGTACTTCAGTCTGAAACTGCTCCTGGAGAATGCCAACGCTGCCCCAAACAGAGAAAATGACTGGAAGGTAATCTCCAAAATAAAATGCAAAAGCATAGCCAATGAAATCACTTGCCTTAATTGGGATCATCTTTCTATTCAACATATACATTCTTTGGCACCTTTTCTTAGCTGTTGCAGAATTTTAAAATAATCCAGTGCATAATTTTTACCTCATTCTGCACAATTCCAAACAACTTCAAATATCTATGCTAGATATGTTTTCCTCTGTGCAATTAAACACTGTCATGATGCACTGATTGAGTAGTTGTATTTGTTTAAAGTAAATGTATTTTGATGTTTGTTCAGAAGTACATCAATTCAGCGTATTATACCATATTCTGGGATAATAAATCAGACCAAACCCCTGAAGTGAAAATGTCTGTTGTTCAGGTAACCCCCGTGGCTATTGCCTTCCTCAAGGGCCACCTGGGGCTGGTGGATTACCTGCTGAGCAGGCCAGGTGTGGACATCAACTTCAAAGACGATAAAGGTAAAACTAATTGAATCAGCCAAAGTTGCTCTCAGATAGGTTTGGTCTGCGGACAGTTGTGCATAAGTAGATTGGTTCAGGCTTTTACCCTAATACCAGCCTCAATTGTCCCAAAAAAATAGAACCTCAGTCCAGACTGAAGTTAATACTGGATTTCATTCTCTGGTATGGGCTTGTGGACAATGCGGCTTTGTCTTCTGACATAGTAAAACATTTTATACCATGAGTCTTCATTTACCCAACTTGCTTTTTGCAAACTTTATTCACTTCAGGGTAATTTCAAGTATAAGAAAATATTTGTAAGTGTGGATTGTTGGTAGTATCTTTTCATGTTGTAATGAGTCATTGTCTGATTACTTTGTTGAAATAGTTCACAGATCTGTTGTTTCGCCATTTGTCCCAAATTAAGCTGTAAATGTGAAGTTTCTGTTATTTCAGGGATGACGCTGGTGTCAATCGCGGCTGCCAGTCCCCTGGTGCCCGGTCTGTATGAACAACTGAAGTTCTTGATCATGGACAAGGGGGCAGATACAACATCCACTGACATCAATGGATATACAGCTGTTAGTATCTTTTACACAACATGAAGCGAGATTGTTTTAGAAACTATGTCAGCCTCACTTAATTAGAAAATAGGCGCTGCATCTTAGATTTTCCTATGGCTTACTAGATTTTGGCACCTGTTCCCATTTTGCCATTGTGAAATGGAAAGATCAAACCTTAATACCTATCAGATGCCTCATTTCAAAACACAATGTTTCTGTTAATACAAAAGTTCAAGTTCATTTCAGTGAAAGAGCCATTTCGCAGAGAATAGGTTGTGTGCATTCAGTATACAGAGGTGCTACTTATTCATCAGTTGGACTGATAAAGAACTCAACGAATAGATGAGTTTTGCTCGGGTGAATCCAGTTCTCCTGGGGAGTTAACTGCTTTCCTCTCAACTCTCCTCCTATTATTGCAGTCTCCTGTTATTTTTGTTTGAATTATGTATTAAAGTTTGAACACCTTGCAGCAATTCTGTTGCATGTGAAATAACTGAAAGTATGGAAGTCGCAAATATTCAGTGGTATTGAAAACCATTTTCACATTCACTATGGTTTCTCTATTTCTTTAGCTGCATTTTCTGAGCCAGAATAATGTGAAAACCAATGGTACAAGATGGGTGAGTGATCACTTGTGATGTAATGTAATAGTTAACAGAGAGTCAACACAGCTTGTCAAAACTTACATCAACATTTTATAACCATACTAGCGGATGTTCCCTACACTCCATCACTTAGGATTGAATATTTATTTGTCTGGAACGGATTTGTTTCCTGGGGCGTGGAAGGATGGTTTCGTACTTTTGACAGATGTCCTTCACCCATAAATGTAATATATAATTCAGGTCTTTGAATGGTGTAAAATATATAAAATAATGAATTAAAAAATTGGATTATTTTTTGTGAGACTTGAAGGTGTTAGTCAAAATTCTTGCCTTCGAGATGAAATCTTTCTGATGAGAACCAAGCTCAAGGTCATTCTAGTTTGTTTATTTTGTCTACTAGTCGCCACAGCTGAGTACAGAGGCCATGGAGATCAGTGTTAAGATCGGGGAGCTCTTGATAGACAGCGGATGTGACCCCACCGCGCGGACAGGCGACGGACAGACAGCCCTCATGCTTGCTGTAGAACAGGTAAACTGGAAACAGTTTTCCCAGATTTCCATTGAATATTTCTTTATTTATTAACGCAAATTCATAACGCCTATGGTATCTGTAAAAATTATGTAATGACAACAAGTATGCCTACAATCCCTCAACGACTCATTTGTGCACAGCATTTTGGTTGAAGAATTCTTTCTGTGCTAACTTTGTCACAGAGCTTAATCAGGCCGATATTTAAGTGCATCATAATATGCAAACTGGGCCTTGGTTGACCTTGTGGCCTTTACCGTCTCACTTAACACCACTGCCTTTTGATGAATTGTGTCGTGTTCAAATCAGGTTTTTGCCAGATCTACTGAAGCCTAGCATTTGGAGTTTTGTATGACTCCTGTTTTGATGAACTGGTTTCTGCCAGCTTCTCTTACATTCCCCTATATGTGTCTGATTTTTGTGGTGTAATAGGAATATTAAGTCTGTGGTGAAATACCTTTCAAACAAGTTAGTAAGTAAGTTGTGTTTGTTGTAGGCCAATGTGCCCCTGGTGAAGTTGTTACTAAGGAAGGGTGGCATGGTCTCTGAGGAGAGAAACAAGGAAGGGAAGACATTACTGCACTTGATGGCCGAACAGTGCATGGACGCCAGCATGGCACCCCTCCTCAACCTCCTGGCAGAGCAGGTAATGAAGGCAGTATTAGAGGGTCGTCAGGGAAATTCAGGAAGCAACAGTCTGTTGTACATTCTAAATTAAGACATTTCATAGAGAAGTTCATCCACAATCTTGTATAAAGTGTAATAAAAATATCACGTTTCAGTGTAATGCAGTGAACTGGAAGAATTCCTGGGGTGCCTTTCTCTACTGGAGAACCATCTGTGTGCAAATTAACCTGATAGCACCTTTTTGTGAACTGAGCACCTTTGTGCATTAGTTCTCTCAGACGTTAGTTCATCTTCTGAGATTGTGCAAGGGTCTTCTAGCGGCATTATCACAAACAGTAAAGCAAGTGCCATGACTGCTGCAACAGACACAAAGAGGCAAAGAATTTGTCCTGCGAAGCAGGAAATGCAAAAGTCTAGTTTTTAATTATAGGCAGTGAACTTCGGTAACAAATTTGTGTTGCAGAAAATTAGTGGAGTTAAAGCGAAGTCACAGTCGAGCAGTGAATCAAAAGTTGCAACAGTCAATGGAAAGAAAGAGGAGGGGGATAGAGTGGGCAAATCTGGCACGCCAAACCACATGGGAGACGGTCATAAGCCCATGGGAGTGGACAAACCAGCCACCAGTAATGGAGAGGAGAAGATGGACACCTCCGAGAATTCCATCAACAAGGCTGGAGATGCTGTGGAAAAGGCCAAAGATAGCTCTCTAAAGGCTGAGGACAAAACTGTAAAGGTGGGAAGTGAAGATAAGCCGGTGGACTTGGCAGTGAAATCTGGAGATTCAACAGGAAAATCTGAAAACAGCTCGGAATATAAATCAGATGGACAGAAATCTGATCTGACAAACAATGTGGCGGGTAAAGGTGAGAATATGGAGGACAAAGTCCCTCAGATCGCCCGTTTTGAAGCTCTGAAAGACAAAAGTGTCAAGGAGAAGAAAGAGGAGGCAAAGGAAGTCAGAACTGAAACAGGAAAGTCTGTGCTTGAAAAACTATCCAAAGTGTTTGACAACGATGGGTTTACCCCATTGCTACGAGCCAGCCAAAAATACAAAGGATTTGCAGCCACATTGGTAAGTAGAGTACAAGGTTTTGTTACCTGAAAATTAAATTTGAGCTGTAAGAATATGATTGACATATTGATGACCACTCCTTTATCCAAAAAAAAAAACATAACTCAGCTAGGTCTGGGATTTTTTCCTTCAACAACATACCAGTAGCTCATGAAAGTTGTGGGTTTCCTCATGATGAAGGATTACAGGTACTGGACACCATGAAGACTGAGAGCCAAACACTGGCTGTGTATGGCGGAATAATTCCTTCGTAAATTCCATATTAAAAGCAGAGGATAAAACTGCGCGATTGTGCATTAGTGTGACAAAAGGTGATACCTAAATAATAGGCCAGCTAAAGGACCATTAAGCAAGATTTATCTTTGTTGTCTGTGTTGGCAGAGTTAAATTTCTTCTGTGGGTCGGTCAGTTTTAACCCTGTTTATATTGCCATTGTAAACAGCTGATTTCACTACGTTGTGTTACATTTTCAATTCTGCAGTACATGTATGGAAACAAATGTCCTGTATTATATCGGTTTGTTTTTGGAACAACAGAAACAGTCCAGGAACACAGTCACAGAACAGGCAGCCAAAGTGACGCTGGAGGAAGGAAAGCAGTTTCTGCAGGCCTTGTTAGAAGTGACAAAGCCAGATGTCAATGTGACTGTCCAGAAGAAGAAGTTCACAGGAGAGATGCCTGTCAATGAAGAAGACCAGTATGTGGAGGAAGGTAAGCCATTTGTGGTTCTCGTGAAAAATAAGCTCAGATCCCTGTCAGGAGGGGTCTGTGTGTGAAAAAAAGAGAAGACATAATTGATGTAAGTGCATCATGGGTTGATGTGTATACACAGCAAGACATTCCATATGCTGTACTGCGATTTTTAATCTTCTGGTGTGGTGCAGCAACCGTGTGGTACTGATATCTTGCTTGTTCACTTGCCTTACTTGAGTTAACATTTGTTGTTGCAGCTGGGAAATGCTGTGCTCTCCATTTCCTGGCTGAGACCTGTGACCTGAATGGTAGTCAGGCCATGAAGCTACTGTTGAAGTATTCCCCTAAACTAGAGGTGGTCAACATAGAGGGTGCCGTTCCATTAGTAGCTGCCATAAGAGCCAATTGTGACCAGGCAGCAGAGTTGTTGGTAAGTTCATTTCATTTTCTGCTACCTACACTTTGCTTCATGTCGTAAGATTTCTCAGCTTCTTTGTGCACCTGCTGAAGTGTCTTATTAATATCTCTGTTCCTGCTTTAGCTAACTGAGCAGTGTGGAGTTCTACAGGTCTACTCTGCAGTACTTGCACACGAGCAGATCGTGACAGAGTGGTTAAGGTGCTTACCCTTTCAGTCGCTAGGACACAGTGGATGTGGGTTCTGTCCTAATTTTTGGAATCTTTAGGGTTACCCTGTTTGTGTTCTTCTCTGGACCTTAGTGGTAGTTAGGTATTGATGGTGTTCTCTTGTGTCTTGTAAGAAGATCCTCCAGAAACATGACTAATGTGACGTGTCATAAGTGGGAGAGTGCACCAGTTATTCACCTTACTTTTAAGGAAGGTCACCTGTTTGCAACACTGTTTCAGTTGGAAGCTGGTGCCAACCCCAATGTAACATTCAGGCCAGATAAGACAAAGAAAGACAAAGTCCTCACACCTATACTGATGGCTGCCAGGTACGTATGCTCATCATGAGTTAAAAATGCTCACACTTCAGTTACCAGTCAGAGAAAATAATCATAATTGTTGATTTGCAATCTTCATCATGGATGTGGAAAAAAAAATTGATTGCAAATATTTGCCAAAAAATTGTCACTGCACCCTAACATGTGCCCCTTTAAGTTCATGTAACTGGGCATGGCATGTTTATGTTTGTGATGATTTCTCTGTGATGATTTCTGTTTCCTGTGACGCAGTATTTATCTTCACAGCTGCTCAGAGACTTCTGTCTCCTTGCTGAGAAAGCTGGCCGCGTGTGGTGCCAATGTGAATAGTTCCACCTCTGAGAATGGATTTACTCCCCTACATTATGTAGTACACAACAAAGGTATGTTTTAATCATCACATTCATGGAATTAGCATATTTCTTAACGTTTGGGCCACCAGCAGTAGAAGATTAGCGTTTACTCTGTAAAAGCTTTAATGTGATCCGTTTCAAGCCATGTTCACAAAATCTGATCATATTTATTTATTTATTTGGTTAGAGCTCTCTGGCACACTCAAAAATATTTCACTTATGCTAAGGAGGTGAGCATAATTGTGGTGGAAAGAAACTGTGCGGAAGCCAGGGAAACTCATTACCACCCACAAGTAGCTGGCAGTTGTAATTACAAACAGCTAGAGAGGAAGATAGCATTTGCAAGACTTGAACTCATAGTGACCACATCGATGACAGGCTCTGGAGTTCATTTGCTTTCTTAACCCCTCTGCCCCTTGATTTGTAGCAACAACTTGTACAATGTGTTGTTTAAGCATAACATAAAAAGATGGTGTAATAAATGCAGTTTCATATGTTTCCTTTGGTTTGTGGTGTTAGGCTAAAATAAGAGGACTAGCTCAGTATTTTGTCTGAATGCGATAAAGCAGATAGTACATTGCTGATGAACAGTGAGAGCCATCCCAACAGTGCATTGTCTTGGAATATGCTAATTTTCTAGCATCTGTACCAGAATCCCAGCTAAATCTCTGCAGCTGTGCGTACCCAATAAATACATGATCCTTGACTAAAACCAGAATAATCCATATTCATTTTCTATCTATCAGGAACAGTGGCCAAAAAATTGGAAAAGTTAAAGATTCTGCTGGGTAAGGGAGCCAACATCAGCGCTCAGGACAAAGATGGGATGACCGTTCTTCATGCAGCTGTGCAGATGAACACTGGCAAATCAGATGCTAGTCTGGAGCTTGAAGAGTTCCTCATAGAAAAGGGAGCTAACTTGTTTGCGAGAGACAAACATAACAGGCTACCTCTGCATTATGTGTTTGTGAAAAATGGAAGGTAAGGGTATAAACAATTTATATGCAAGAAGTTTGGGTTGATGTATCTCATCTGTTCAGTCCTGGAGTTAGATAGCAGGGTCTGTTGATACTGATTGATTTGCTAGGTTCTCTGTGGTCTTCAATTCCCCTTCACAATGCCAAATAAACCCGATTATAGCTGTCAGCAACATTGTCCTTATTATCATGTAAAGACATTAGATCATATGTAGTAGGCTTTGAAGATCGTGGGTGATGCATAACCAGTTTGTTGTGATAGTTTGTGTATGCATGTAAATTTTGCCCATGCATCTTATATGACTTAGTATTGTAACCTGTGTCGCTATATGTTTGTGGTCAGCTGTGAGGACACGAGTTGCCTGGACCCTGTGGAGCTGACCAGTGTGCTGACCTCAGCCATGCACGGCCGTCAGCTGGATGAAAGGGACAGTCAAGGCCAGACCGCGCTGCACAGAGCTGCCATAAGGGGCGCTGCCATCTGCTGTATGCACTTGCTGCAGGTAAACACCAGGTCAATTGTGTAGTGGTGATCCATCAGTAAATCTCGATCAGTTAGTCACAAGCTTGAGAACGTGAGCATCTTTCCATAGACTAGATTTGTTGTTTTTTTTTGGAGCTTCATTTGTTCGCAGTTTGCTTGATTCGCGTTTATATACGCACTAATAAACAAACAATTACTAGTTATTGTTCATTAATTTTTTTTTTCTCTTCAGCGGAAGGCTGATATTAATCTGAAGGACAAGGATGGGAATACTCCACTCTCATTGGCTGTACTCAATAAACATGACAGGTTGGTTTACATTTGTTATTAAACTACATGTAGGCACTAGTACTCTCTTTGACTTGTAGAAACAGTTTTGCCCTGGATGAATATGTTGTTTTGCTGTCTGACGCTAAGGCTTCTTGTTTGCAAAAGTGCCATGCGTGGTGACAGTGCGATACATGTAATATGCATGTGAATGACTAGCCACATCATCATTGTTCAAAACTTCTCATGGCAAAAGATTCAATCCATGGATCCATTGTTCTCTTTTCACCCCAAATTAAGACTCTAGTCATCTTATGACTCTTACATTGTAACACACGTCTGCCTTGTCTGTTATAACCCACTCCCTTGGGCCATCAAGTAATCACTCACCCTCATGTTGACAGCTGTGCTATTATGCTGATACAAAAGGGGGCCAGTGTTAAGTGTAACATAGTCGTACCTCCGCCAAATCCTCCAGAAAAAGAAGACAAGGCCCCTGTCATGAAATGGCGACCATTACGAGAAACAGAAAAGGAAGAGAAAAAGGAATACTCAATCTTTCAGGTAACTTGTTAGTGTTGGAAAACATCTTATTTGCTCGTGAAATTGGAAAAGATTCAAGAGATAATACATTTTGATACAAAATGATTTTTTTTATCATTCTGATGTATGCAAAAATTTTCAGAAATTGACTTGGGTTCTGATTTTTATGTAGAAATCTGGTCGGATAAATATTTCTTCTTTCAGGATCAGGATTGCGACTTGGCTTTCTTCAGTGCAAATAAAACACACACTGTTGCTTTGTTTGTACTTATAAACATATTCTAAGACCTATGCCAACACTTAGACAGAAATCTACACGTCTGTTTTCTGTTTCACAGGGAGCTATTGAGGCTGAGTTAGAGGGTGTGGCTCACATGATGTTGGACGTTGCCACGGATGCAAATAAACTGGAGAGAACCACAGCTGTTGAGGTGTGCTGCCCAGGCGGTTAAACCTTGTTGCCTGAAACTTATGTTACACACCAATGTCTTGAATTAATATGTATCATATCTGCGGTATTTATTGATGATTCCAACGTTCTCATTCTTAATGTGTTTTTGATGTGCTTGGAGAGGAACAAAGACTTGGTACTTTAAAAGGGAAGAAATGAGTTTGACAGGTGGATTATTTTCCAATGCTTTTTATGCCATTTGTGCTATAAGGAGCATCTTAATTTGCACTTGTCTTTTATGTGTATAAATTGTGGACCGATATTCTCAACAACTATTTGAGTGAGAAATACCAAATGCATTGATGTGTCGTCATCACTCTGGACATGACCCGACTAAATCTTGAACTTGAGCACATGAATTTTTCAATTTTTTCGTAATTCTATAGATTTTGGCCGTTTTCAGAAAATATTGAGAAAAAGAATTCAAAAAAAAGGTGAAGGAGATGGAGCTTCCAATGTGTTTATGTACCAGAAGTGGACATATGTGTCTGGTAAACGTTTATAGCATTATGGGTATTAAGTTTAGGTGGTTTCTGTCTGGTTTTTTCTCTCCTTGAATCTGACTTGTGTTGTATAAATTGTAGTTATAGTAAATCTTAGTATTGTAGGAGGAGAAACCAAGACTCTGGTGAATGATTCAACCTAATTTTGCAGGCTGCATTGAGTGTGAACAAGTTCTACGTGGCTTTGCGTCTGATGAAACGCATACGAGAGCCCTCCCAGCTTCAGGCCACAAACGCCGATGGAAGAACACTGCTCCACACGCTGGCACTGAAATCCAGCCCTGTCAAAGACACAGAGCTTCAGCTTCAGGTACTCAGACTCAACAGTGATTTAGGGAGCATGGTCTAATTGGGCAAAGAAAAGCTGCAAGCAGTCAGTCTTGTTTTATTGATGCCACTGTGTACTATTGAACAGTGAATTTTGTTTTAAGATATTTTCTTTTAAAATTTAGGAATTTTATCTTGACAAGAACTGAAAAATCATTATTGAATTAAAAGGTGTTGAGTTTTGCAGCGGTTAAACTTGAATCTGAATGAGTTTACAGAATGTGTGCGACAAATAAGGAGAGTTTTGAATTCCAACTTTTTCCGTCTTTGTAGTGTCGTTTTGGTGATGCGTGTTGAACGAGTGAAATATTGAAAAATAAAATTCGTTCATGTAGCAGGGTTCTTAGCTTTCTGTGTGGTTCTTCAGAGTCAATGGAAATTTGTGAAGTACATTAAGTGTATTGAGATACTTTTTGACATCGAATTCATGTGTTATGTAATGCAGATTGCCGAGTTGTTACTGAAGAGTGGTGTATCTGCCTCAAGGACAGACAAACACGGCTGCACGCCTCTCATTTACGCTGGTTTGCAGCATCATTATAAACTTGGACACTTCATCCTAGGTAACCATCTCTCTAATTCACGTATGCGTGACCTCTTGGTAGTGTATCAGTTTCACCTGTTTTCAGTGCTGACCAGTTGCAAACTACATAAATGGCATTTAGTTGCTCTTCAAAACTGCCATCAACGGATGATCTTTACTTGGTAATTTTTAACAATTAAGATTAAAATCACTTACCTTTTGGAATGATTTCGATATCTGAAAATGTGATTACACGAAGATGAATCTTTACAGTTTGAACGGAATTTTCAGAACTAAGAATTGTAACTCTAGTCAGAGAAAGCTTTGTAGATTCAACCTTTCATAATTGTTGTACTCACATAGAGGTATTGTGGCTGAACTAAATATTGAATGTAATAGACAACTTTATTTGTGAAAAGTGGAAATTGTCGTGGTTTTCGGTTTAATGGTCATTGATATCCAGTCTTGAATTCCAGTTACAGTGTTTGAGGATTTGTGGAGTCTTAGGTATTAAAACATAGTTTCCTGTACCCATGATCAGCACTTGTACCAGTTTAATATTCCCAATTTTGGTTGAAATACCCAGAGTGATCTGACTCTGACTCTGCTTAGTATTTATCATTGATGATCAGTAATATTATCTCTAATATGTAATGTTATATTCTTGTTATAGAAAGGTGCCATGACATAAAGCCTGAGCGGGTGGACAAGTTTGGGCGTAACGCCATGGCAGCCACCTTCTGGAATATCCAGGACCTCAACGGAGGCCAGCCCGAAGTCAGGTCAGTCTTAAACTGAACAAAGTGCAACCTGATCAGCTAAAGGTTAAAGTGATCGCTGTGCGGGTTTGTTAGTGTGAAAAAGAATGCTAGTCTAGGGGCCATTAAAGCTGATGTGTGTTGAGTTAGGAGTAAAGGCTTGCTCACTTGTCTGAGTTGTCTTGTTGCTTGTCAGAAGTGTTTATTGCCTCTCTGCCTTTGTGAAGTGTCATGGCCTCTCTGACATGCCTCATCCCACTGTGAAACATCTAATTCCTTGACTTAAGTGTCATATTGCTTGTTGGAAGTATTGGGATGCCCTGTTACATTGACCTAACAAAGAAACTGTGAAATAAGAGACTCACATCATACATGTTTTCCTGAATTTCAACTCCAGAGACTGGATTGAAGCCTTACAGAGACGTGGCTGTAAGATTGACCTGCTATCTGACTACCCCACACCGGACCCTCTACTGTTTGGTTACATGTCACTGGCCAAGGGAGAGTACGACTACTTCGTGAAGCACTCGGACACAAAGTTATCTCCCCTGATCCTGGCCATCAACAGCTCAGAGTTTGACTTGGTACAGTTCATGCTCAAACATGGAGCGTCCCCCAGCTTCTGTGACAGTCACGGCCTGACACCGCTCATGCATGCTGTCAAAATGGTAAGTTCTTGTGCGAATTCAGCTTAACAGTAAAAGGTTGGTTCAGCCTCTGTTACGTCCCATTGTTTACTTCATTAATCTTGGCATAGTTCATTTGAATAGATCGGTAATGAAATTTGTCCCTCATGATTTCTATTATGTAGGGAAGTTAGGATATGAATAACATCTGTGTAAAGTATGTATGTATGTGTACCTCATATGTGAGAAACAATACACTTTTGTAGGCCTCTTAGTGCAGTGTAGGGGCCTCTGTTACTCAGTTGGTAGCACGGTAATGCAGTGCAATGATCGAATCCTCCTACCATTGGGGTTGCTGTGAGTTCAAGCCCAGCTCACGCTGACTTCCTCTCCGGCCGTATGTGGATGGTGGTGGGTCTGCCCGCAACCTGTGGATGGTCGTGGGTTTCCCCCAGGCTCTGCCCGGTTTCCTCCCACCGTAATGCTGGCCACTGTTGTATAAGTGAAGTATTCTTGAATACGGCGTAAGCCCCAGTCAAATAAAAATAAATAGTGCATTGTAATTTATTTCTGTTGTAAGTGATGAAACTTGTTTGGGATATGTATTCTACTACATGAGTACTTTTGCATATTCTAACATTTAGTGTAGAAGATTGACTTTGTGTCTTTCTTTTGTTGACAGAATGACGTGCTAATGGTCAAGCTTTTACTGAACCACAACTTTGACCCGGAAAACGTTGCTACCAAAGTGACAGGTCAGGCCAAGTTGACCCGAAAGATGTCCCGCCAGCTGTTCACAATTAGCGCGCTGGCAATCTCATCAGAGAAGGAAATGCCCGAGTTAGAGAAGGAGGAGAAATCGGATGGGAATAAATCGGACGGGGGTGACACAGATGTCCTGAGCGATAACAACTCTGACAATGCAGACAAGATTGAGGAGGAAGAGGAAGATTTTGAAAACTTTTCTGATGAAGTTCTGAGCAACGAGTCAGATGAAGAGTCGGATAAAACAAAAAGCAAACCAAAAAAACTCAAAGTGAAGCAGAGAAAGAAGTTGCCAGCCATTATACAAAAGCTTATGAAAAGACAACGTAAGTAAGATACTGCAGACCTTGTTTTTCCTCATCCTTCGTACCACATGTATTTTTCTTTGATGTGTGGCAGTGTTAATTATATCTTTGTTTTATTCAATGAGACATCAACTCATTTATTGCTCACAAAGCTGGTTATTGTCCAGTAATTATTTTTGACTGTGGCATCATGCCTAGATAAGTAAAACATACGAGAAAATGATGGATACCAAGTATTTTGTCTACTTGTGCATACCTTTGATATTGATGACATAATGTTCGGTAATCACTGTGGATTCCTACAGGTGAGAGGCGTGACTACAAGCCTGTGGAGAAAACCAGCACCATTAACCTGTCAGCCACTGACCGTCAGGGCTGGACGGCCATCCACCACCTGGTCTGTCCGTTGGAGCTCGGCACCTACGACAACGAGGAGATTCTGTATGTGCTGGCCAAGGCAGGTGCCCCTCTCCTCCAGAAGGACAGTGCTGGTCTCACCCCACTCGATCATGCCCTGATCCGTGGCGCACCTAGAATCACCAGGATGCTTCAGGAGTTGACCGGAGTCGACAAGAAGAAGCTGGTGAGCTTTCTGAACTCGAATGTGCATTTTTCCTGTGAAAGGAACATTACATCTTGTGCAGGGGTGTTTCAAGCCAATTTGAACAAATCGGAAAACTTTAGTCACCATTGCATCAAAAACTCAAATTGTTCATGAAAACTTAATACCGTATTCGTCTAAAACTTGATTTTCCGATATTTCTTGTTGAGGTAACCACCATGAGAAAGTGACTAGAAAACTCCCTGTTGTATCACATCGTTCTTGTGAGAAATATGTTCGCACCACCATGTAAATTGTATGGAAATCACCAACGATTATGTCTTCAGTTCTACACTTTAAATGTTGTTAAATGGTGTTGAATTATGGTGTTGGGTCCGATACGTAAACCTCCCTTTGAATCATTTCCAAGAACGCAGTCTTTTGTCTCTGGTGTACGTGTTTAAATCCACGACAATGTGTGCGTTGTCAGGAGAAGCCAATCTTCCCTACCCGGGATGTGTGTGATGGACTGAAGCTGGATTTCCCAGTGCCTGATGTGGACAAAGACAGTGAGAGTTACCTGAGTCAGCAGTCTAAACCAGAGGTGATGGAGACGGACACCATACCAGACACCGTGGCCATGCCAGACCACAGGTGTAACATTAAAGATACAGGGTAAGACAGTTATCTTTTCCTGACCCATCTCCGGGCTGTCAGGAAGGGTGTGTACTGTCAGTGTTAATTTCCTTGTTTGTCTGCATTTTATGAATGTTTGATATATAAAAGGTGCACAAACCTTGTTTCTTCTTATGTTAAAAGAAAGAAGATGATTTGTTTAAACTTGGTTGGAACGAAGAAACAGTTTTGGATTCTTTATGTAATGTTTTATGCATACTCCCAGGAGAAATGAATCTCACTATGGTTCAAACGATGGCAGATTACATGAAGAAATAACTGTAGTACGATGGTAAGAAGTAGTGGCCTACCTAAATCGTCACAAAACCTACCCACCCATCCTCCCTTCCCGACTGGCTTTCAGGCACTTGTAGTGTTGAGGTACACTTCACATACTCCTTATCTTTATGTTAATACACCATCATTTCAAGTTCTCATACTTCAAAAGATAAAATTGATTTTTTCAAGAATGTTCTGCATTGCCTTAAATAAGGAACTAGTGATAAGTTGTATTGTATCGTTGTGAACAGTGAAGTGGCCATTGACAGTCATCAAAACATTCCCTATGATGTGCTCCTCTCCAAGGTGGATGTCTCTAGTGGCCCCTTTGGAACCTTCAACTATTACAAAATGCAGGTTTGTGTTTGTGATGACATGAACAGAGGAGCGCTGCTTGTCCTATTTAAGACCCCACTCAGAGTAAATACTACCTTGTTTTACTGCACCAGGAATCTCTTGCCTTTCATGTGAACAGCTACTAGTTAATGCCTCTTTAATTCAAAGTGTTTTCAACTAAGTCTCATATATATATATATTTTTTTTTTTTTATTTTGGTACATACTATTCAGCTGATTTAAATTAACTGGTCACACATGATATGTCAAGCAGAACCTGCTGGGTGTAGTAGCCCAAAAGTTTTATCAGAAATGATATGGACCATATGTTTGGGATTCAGATTCTCTTCTTGTTTGAGCACCATTTGGTAACACACACAAATTCTTTCATCCTTGTGAACACTGTTTGATAACAAAATCCAGTAGAATGTCTGACTCATATATGTGGTTTCTTGATCCTCTGTTTTTTTTTTTTTAGATTGTCCGACAGAAAGGTAAAAAGATTTATGTGTTGTTCAACTGTTGGGGTCGGATAGGAGATTATGGACAGTTCCAACACACACCATTTACCTCGCTTGAGGACGCGGCTAAGGAATTCTGTAAAGTATTCAAGTCCAAGACAGGCAACGAATGGGCCAGTTTCAAAAAGTAAGTTCTTTATTTTGTCCTGGGTTGTTGTTGTATTTTATATTTTGTGTGGGCATTGATGTTCTGCTGGATTTTCTGACATAGTAGATAAAGAAGGAATACAAAAAGAGTCTTCGGCATGACATAAAGGTATTGTTTAGACAAGTTATACATATGTGTGTTTGCATGTATTATATCATTAGTGCAGTCTGAAATGGTTTGTAGGAGAGGTTTCCATTTACAAATGTGGTTACTGTTTTGAAATTACTGAGAACATTTGACTGCTTTTTGTAGTCTACAAATGAGATGTCTCAAACTGTAAATCTCATTCCATGACTATGGTTTCACTTTCAGTTTCTCTGCCATACCTAAGAAATACCGGATAGTTCCTCTAGAACACAGGCGGCGTGGCCCCAAGCAGGAGGGGATTTCCGTGAACCTCAACCTCAGCTTACCCTCTCGTCTCCCACCTCACCTGCAGAATCTCGTCAAACTCATGGTATGCTGCAGCTCTAATCGTAACAAACTCGGAGAGAAGAAAATAAAACGGTTAAGGCGTAATTTTCATGTTTCATTTCGTGAACTGCAAAATCAATTTATTGGCAGATGGATACAATTTGTAAGTCACTACAGCAGGACTGGTGTCAATTACAAATACATATTTTCTGTTTCAACAGTCCAGTTCCAGATTGCTGGAAGCTGCCCTGGCAGTGAGCGGATTTGATATTGATCTCTTCCCTCTTGGAAAAATAAAACGCAGTGCACTTCTGGAAGCCAGAGATATCCTGCAGCAAATAGCGTAAGACATCTGTTTGGTTCGCTTTTGTGGAGACAGCCAGCGTTTTACTGTATTCACCTTATGGTAACTTTTTCCATAAGTATATAGTCCAAATGAGAGGTGTCTCGGAAGATAATAATACATTGTTTAATTTCTTTTTTTCTGGACTTTGTTTGCATGTGTTCTTTTTATGGATATTGATCTTTAAAAAGGTCACGACAACTTGATAAAAATGTTTATTATATTTTGATTATATTTTGTTTTTCTGCAGGAGTTTGATTCGTCTGAATGAGGACATTGGTCACTCAACCATAGAGGATCAATATCAGCAGAACATGGAAAAGGTGAGTGTGCAGTGCCAGGACCTGGGCGTTACCTATAACCTATGTGGTTGTAATCTGTGATTCAAAAAAACCCTCTTGTCATCAAAAGAAGATATAGCCAGTGTGGATTGACATTTGCATGAGCTAAAATCATCCTCTGCACTTGATCAGCTATTCCCCTCATTAAAGTGATTACACTTCATTGTGATTCTGTTCTGACCACTGATTGTACTCTGACAACATCAGCTGGCAGTAATTTTGACTGGTGAACTGATGTCAACAGTGAAACATTGTTGACTTGCTTTTTGATTTAATGTTCATTCACTTGGTGAGTGAACCTAATAGTTCTTTCCTGTCTGGTAGATTTTCAGTCTTAGCAACGAGTATTATCACAGTGTCCCCAGAAGTGGCCTGGAGTTTGAGAGACTTCATCCTATTGTGTCGGACGAAGACCTGGCCAATGAGCTTCAGTTATTAAATAACTTGTTAGACTATGAAAGAGCATCAAGGATAATTCTTGGGGCGCAGCTTAGGAGCAAAGGTAACTGTTGTCTGAAGTTGGTATTTGCTAAAATCACTGTATTTGACCCGAAAAGTTTGGAACATTTAAGTTTTTCATTTCACTTGATTCTGAGCGTTTTGTTGATCTTTGATGACAAAACGTATGATGATAATACTGGTGGGAAAATCATAATGTGTGTTTCAGCATCAGGAGTAACATTTTCTGACCTTTTGTTGCCTCCAATAATGGAAGATTTGCAGGTTTTATGTATATTCAGAGCCCTTCAGGAATGGCTATTCTGGTGAAATTATAGTACTGTATTATCAGTTGTAAAAGGCGCACTTGTAATTACAAATACTTTTTGGGGACCTCATATTGTGTCTTTTTAGTGTTTTGCCTGAATATGGCTGATGTTGATCATGTAGTTTTACTGGCTGTGTCATATATGTAAATTTATGATATATGTAAGAAAACTGAAGTTCTTGTCAGTGTTGATGTGTGTATGTTTCTGTTTGCCAGACATCAACCCCCTGGATTACATATACCGAGCTCTGGGCTGTCAGTTACAGCTGATGTCAGACAGGGAGGTGGAAACGCAATACATCCTCAAATATATCTACAACTCCTGTGAGTTCTTTGTTAAATACATCCTCAATTGTATGTACAATGCCTGTCAGCTCTAGGCTATAAACGTGCTAAAATATATCTACACTTCAAAAATTTTCCAATGAAGTACATTATCAAATATATCTGCAATTTCTGTGAGTCCTTGACAGCGTACACTCTGAAATATGTCTGCAATTCTTGTCAGCTCTTCATTTGGTACATCCCGAAATAAAAATGTATGATGCATATTATCCATTTTATATCCCTCACCATTTGTGGATGAAGTTGTTTTAACACCATTGTAATATAGACCCTCCCACCATACTGCTGGTTGCCATCATATAAAAAATGAAAAAATAAATAAGTATAGAGGTTTGTGGATGATTTTGAAGGAACCTCTATGTTTTGTCAGGTCCACGCTGTAAAGTTGAAGCAGTATATCGTGTGTCACGGCCCGGGGAAGAGGCAGCTGTGCGAGCCCTGAACCTGGATAATCACATGTTGCTGTGGCACGGCAGCGGATTGGCTAACTTTCTCAGTATCCTGAACCGCGGGCTGCTGATAGCACCTCCAGAGGCCCCTATTGCTGGACATACCTTCGGAAAGGTATGCTGGACTAAGAATCTGTGACTCCAGGACTACGTAATAATTAAATCAAGTCTTTTTGTCATGGAAAAGGGAGAAGAAACATGTCTTAAAGCCTGACTCTTACAAAAATTGCTGCATGCATAGGTGTTTTATGGAGGTTTGGATACGCATGATGACAAAAAATAGACGTAATGCGTACAGGGTTCTGCAAAGAAATATCTGTATTAAAGTAATGGTGGCAATCATGTCATATTTCAGACAGATCCTTTATATGACATTTTTTCAGTTCCATTATCTGGTTATTATGCTCTTTTCTTTGACAGGGAATATATTTTTCAAATTCGTTTGACAAATCTCGGCATTACTGTGACCGATATGAGAACCAAACCAGCAACCTGATGTTACTGTCTGAGGTACGTTTTAGAAAAGGTTTTACATCTCACAAATGTTAATATCCATTCTCTGACATTTGCAGATGTGCCAGAGAGACATCAGCTACCGTGCTGTAAAATTGCAACTAAGGGAGACTGAAAAACCAACCCACGATCTCTTTTATAGCGTGTAGCAGTTCAAAGTTTAAAATCAGTAGCTGACTGATGAATATGTAAAAATAATTTCCGTTGAATATGCCTTTATATGGTAAAAAATTTACATTTTTATCTTGCTACTAATGTTGTTTGTAATGTCAGGTTGCATTGGGTAAAATCAAAGAGACAGAGGACCTCGGAGAACCGGTGATGCACTCAGACAGCAAACACAACAGCGTGTTAGGGCTGGGCCAAAAGATACCAGACGACACATTTGATGTTGTCTTACCATACGGTTAGTAATCAGACTTGTGCGAAAGAGATGGTGTTTCCTGATGGTCCCAAATTCAAATCTTACTGTAACATTTGTAATCATCATCGTGTTACACAATGGCCCAATATAACAAATTTACTAATCTTGGGATGTAATTTTCTTTTTTTCCTGACCTTTGTGTGACCCATTATATCAAATTTGGAAAACTCCAATTTATGTAATTTTCCTTTGCTCCTCACAAACTCATGATGTAATTTTCATTTGCTCCTCAGACCTGTGTGAGGAACAAATGAAAATTACATCACGAGTTTAATAGATTTCATGCAACAGATCATGATAAATATCCTATTTATCCCATGATTCATTTTGAATGGTATTAGGCTGTTGAAAGATATGGCAACGTATGTTTTGACAAGTGTGAAAATGAGATGTGGGCCGATATCTCTAGTCTGACTTTTCTTTCTGTTAGGGCGAATCCATTAATCTAAGCGGTTGTTGTGTATTTGTGACTACAGGTTCAGTGATCCCTCTGGGCCCGCTCCTTACACGCCCCTCAGCACATCACTACCTAGACCTGGAGTATAATGAGTATGTTGTCCACGACCCGGCACAGATTTGTCTACGCTATCTCGTTCAGTTCCGATAGTAAACCCAACATCAGTCTGTCACGCGGTTTCGTCTGTATACTATTCATTGTCAATTATCATTTATATATCTACATATATATATATATATATATCAGCACATACATTCATGTGGTTTTAATCAACAAATATCATCAGAACACAAGATTCGCAGTCAGTCTTGTAGATGAAAAATTGATTGTGTGCATTTCATGGAAAGAAAGGAATTGTTTGCAAGTTCACATCAGAAAGCTCCTTCACAGATTTCTTGCCCAGGTTTTATGATAGTGTGAAAGTCATAAGTAATAAATACTGTGTAACTGTACTGTTATTCCGGCATCCACCATAGTGGAGTTTTTTCCCTTTACGAAAAGCTCTCCTCTTACATGTTCATGTATTGTTTTCCTGTAGCTTTAAGAGTACTGTACTTGTGATGTAGTTAGAGTGTTCAGTATGCTGAAGGGGGGACATAGTTTTAAACATCTTGTACTGCCCACTCAAGGCAGCAAGGTTTTTGTTAAAAACATGTATATCAAATTTTACTCTGAGTGACTAAGTCACAGATCACATTGTTAAAGAGTTGACATTTTTGGGGTTTTAAGTATGTGTGTCGTTACGAGATAATATGTCAGGAATTCTTGAAGTGGGATAATGAAAAATTAGGGTTCTTCCCAAAACGTGTTCACATTTCCTGTGTAAAACATAAGGCAAAATGCTGAGGTTCAAGACCCTTAGTATCTAATACATGTAAGTAAGACTTCTCATGAAGTTGATTAAAACCTGAGAAACCGAATGATCCAGACATCTTATTAAAGAAGATGTACTGATAATATTTATGCTAGACTGAAGCACGTTGCTTGTGTCCTCAGCATTACTCGCTTACTGCACCGAGGTACATTCAGGGATATGGTCTTTTCACCTTTCCAGTCTGGGTAATTTTGCTCTGTAAATACATACACAACCTTGTCAGGCAGATGTTTTATGTTTACACAAACCTATTTTTACCTATACTTGTATCACTTGTTTTTCTAGTAAATTTTAGATGTTCTTAAAAAAGTTAATTAACATAAATGTTTAGAAGGTTAGTTCTATTACTTTTTTAATGAACCTTTACAGGTTAAGCTTCATTTGTTGGAAAAGAATTTCCACGGGACTGAATTATAAGTGTCTGAAATGAGAAGCATTCATACTAAGATTTGGGATAGGAGAGAGCTTCTGTGGACCAAAATTACATAGCATGACTAGGGAGCCTGAAGTGTTCGGAATAGAATGGAATTTCTGGAGACTTGAATTATAAACTGTTATGAAGAGGAAATAAGAAGTGTTTGGGACAGATGTTTTTGTGGACCTCTTCTTGAAGCTGTGTTTTCCAAAAATTAACCTGAATGATTGGGAGAGACTTCTCACAGCTGACTGCAGTCCATATTAAACTATAGGCACATTTCAGTCATAAAACGAGCAGTGTTTGTGTGGAAACAAAACCTTACAACTGCTCAGGCTAGAAAACTGAATGAAAAACTTGACCGTTTGTAGTGCAAATACCTTGGTTCGTCATATCCTCAAATCAACGCAAAGTCTAGGTCACGTTATTTATCACTGTGCAGTGTGAATTATTTGTGGCAAAGTTCAGTCCCTACGTTTGGACGTGGACAGGGCATAAAACATCTGTATAGGCACTCTCGTAACTTTCTAATCGTGGTATTTTATGTTTAAGGTTAAAAAAAATCTGGGTGTAGATCTTTTAAATATTCATCTTGCCATGTCGTATAACGATAGAATAATGCTGCATTACCTGTTAGTGTCTTAAATGGAATTGTTTTGAAAACTGATTTACAAAGGCATGTAGGTGATGACACCACACTTTCGAACTGTTGGAGTATTTTAATGATACCAACCATAGTATAGTTATCTCAGCATGGTAGAGAAGCAAGTCATCTGTATTATTCTGTGTGCTAATGATACTTTTGGTAGAGTTTTTTTTTTTTTTCCAGTTCTATTTAATATGCACTAATACATAGGAGATGTAAATTGTAATTAGAAAAATATAAATAACTTGGGAAGGGAAGATTGTTTATTTCTTGTTTTAATTTGGAAATGTGGATTTTGAAAATTAAATTTTAAGGAGCTCTATAATGGCGTTGCATTGGATGTTCGTATGTCTTTGATAGAACTGCTTGTGATGTGAGTGGGTTTTGTGTATAGTGGTTTTTTGGTTGTGTGATGGTTGTGAGGTGATTGTGAAGAGCTTGTGCGGTATTTTGTGTCGAGTCAACGGTAGACCTATTTCTTCAACCATTTTGCATTTATAAAAGCAACCGGACTTCACAGAAATATTATCTTTGATGTAGGCAGAGAAATACCCTCTCAAATATGCTTCAAACTACGCCAGGGGAACATGGTTTATGGTAGAAGAAATGGAGTTCATTTGTAGGCTCGTGCCTATAGCAGTCAGTCTTTATCTGTTTACAGTAAGAGCTGATGTATATGCATTGTTTCATTGATGAATTAAGGCCATCAGCAACTTATACATATGTTGGTCAGTTTGCCGAAATTTTGTCAGTACTGTATAAACTTGCTTTTCTTGTATGCTTGTGAATATGTTTGGTACATGCAGTAGTCTCCCTTGTGGAAGCTCCAAGCATCATGAGCATTATGAGTTGGTGTACATGATCTGTCCACTGAAGTGTACATGTTCAGGATGCATTCAATCCTTGCTCTGCTTTGTCGGGATCTGATGTTACTGCAGTTACACGTGTGTGGCATGAAACTGCACACTGTCCTTATTTTGTCCATTTTGTCATTATAATAATATATTTTCCCAAAAGTCCTGTGGGTTTTTTTTAATCAGAAATCCTCTTTTTTTTCTTTGTCACGGCATTCATGTTTCATTTGATTACTTTGAGGAATATGCGTGAAACCAAATGAGGCTATGGTCAGTGTGATGCTGTACATGGCTGCCTGTGTGTGTTAAAGAACATGATGTGGCTTCCCGTGGTCGAAGCTGTCAACATGCACAATAGTTATCTCCTCTTTGCAGACGTTATGAAAAGATTTCGAATATATTATCTGACAAGCACAAATTTTTTTTTGTGAATTGTTGAGATGTCTTTTACTCATGCATATTTTATTTTTCTGCAGGTGTTCAGAAATCTAAACATGGTTGCAAAAATGCGACAGTTTCATTTCATTGCTTGACAAGTTCTCCAGTCTTCAGCAATAGCTTACCAGAGCAGATTCATGTCTTAAGTTTTGCTTTGTTTGGGACATTGATATTTGTATTAGTCATAAGCAGGTGCATGTTAAGAACAGTAAATCTAAATGAGGCACATAGACATTATATCTCCCATCCATAAAGATGTGTAACACAAAGACATGAATGAAATGAAAACTGAATTGCAAACGTATAAAGATGAGAAGTCAGGAGACATTTTAGTGTGACAAGTTTTTCTTTTCCACATTTTTATATATGCCTGTTGTCTATCTGTTAAATGGTTGTTTATTTCTTGGTAGTTCAGTAGGCCCAGGAAGGGACAGCCAATGTGAATTCCGGTGACAGGCACCAAAGTTAGTCTTGTATTATTTTAGTTGTGCAGTTGTCCAGTTCTCACATGTACTTGATACGACATTTGACCCGTCACCACCTGTAGATATAGCTTTGTACTGTGTTCATATCATTTCATATGGATCAATAAAACTGGTCATTGTGACTACACACTATATATTATATACATGTGTCTGCTTTATGAAGCCAGTGCTAATTCAATTACAAACCAACAGATACTGTCGTAACATAGGGACATGTTAAATGTATATCAATTCTTTGACTAGTCATACTAACATTACATATATTTGGCTTGGCTGCCTCTATGTCAGGCAGTATGTATGGTTCATGGCAAGGTGCAGTAGGTTGTCTACCGTTTCTGGCCAGGCGCGATAGTTCACACACTTCATGGTCGAGTGCAGTGGTTTGCACGGTTCATGGTCAAGTGCAGTGGTTTGCACGGTTCATGGTCGAGTGCAGTGGTTTGCACGGTTCATGGTCGAGTGCAGTGGTTTGCACGGTTCATGGTCGAGTGCAGTGGATTGCACGGTTCATGGTCGAGTGCAGTGGTTTGCACGGTTCATGGTCGAGTGCAGTGGTTCTGTGAAGTTTCCTCCACTCTTAAATCTATTCATTGTTGGCACAGTGCATTGTTCTTGAGCAGTGTAAAACAATCAAATATCACCTATCTTCTGCAGGCCTTCTGAACGCAGCAACAAAACACTTGCATGACTCAAAGTCTCAAAGTGAAAGGTGGTAATCTAGTTCAAGCTGGTGGGTAACTCGATTATAAAGTGCAAAAATGTCTTAATTTTTCTAAAATATATAAACAAAACACGAGACAGGCATACTTAGAGTAGAAATAAACTTCATTCAAGGTAATGAGCAGCTGAACAGGGCTCAGAATCCACCCTGACTTAATTGCAGTGTGATATACAGAAGCCTGGGCAAAGCTAATGTGTGCCTTGAATAAATTCTTTGCTGAGGGTGAAGAAGAGAAACCTCACTTGAAAGTTTTCTCTTCTTTTCTGAAAAAACGAAATGAAAAAGATATAGATTTTAATGAGATTCACAATGACAAAAATTCCATCAAAAGTCCAGCATAAACTTGTGAGTAGGGCCATTTTTCGGAGGGTCAGTTGCATTACCTGTAATCAAAGTACTTTGAAGGATGGCTCCATGCAGTCAATATGAAAGAAGCATATCAAGCACATGCAAACACAGGGTGTTTTTTGGTATATACATGCTAATTTAAAAATCGATCTTAGTACCAACAGCAAGGTAGCATCAAACACTACTATTCTAAATTTATCATTTTCACCCTCCAATCCAAAATCAACGCTACTGTAATCACAAGACAAGGTATTAGTCTGAAATGTTTTTCAAAGTTTCCTATCCTGAGAAAAGACGGAGCAGACTTCATGCAACTGGAAATGTTCATATGCAATACCGATGGAAGATGTGCTCAGTCATGATCAAATATACATTAGCCTCAGCAGTTCACTATGAAAGAGGTTCACAAGACCACATATTACATATTCCAGAACACTGTGTCTGTCACTAGTAGGAAAATAGCATGCAGAACTGAAAATAGAAAGAATTTCTATCACGGATCAAGCTGGCTTTTCAAACTTGACCTCTGAGAACACAAAAATGAGTCTGCGCACAACTGCAGAACGTTGACATGCTCTCACTGATGATATAGCAGTGACAGAGCAAAAAAAAATCAATTCTTTAATGGAGTTAAGTGCCTGATGAACTAACAGAAAGCAGTATGTGAGGTGAAGATCTGTACATTTTACTTTGGAGCCTGCGATATTAACAACTTGCCAGAACAGGCATCTGTAAAAGTATGCCTTCCATATAATGACTGTACGTTATAATGGCAAGCTAAAAATGGAAGAAAACTGTAAGGTCCCACGAGATGTGGGTTCACTACCATTCCTGGACAAGTCTCTCCCATTTCATTATTTGCAGGATCTTTGTGGCACGAAGTAGTCCACAGGCTGCCTCATTCTGCCTTACAGAGAATTTACCAGAGACACGTAAATACATATGCCACATGTGGAATACCTAGCCCTAGCATACAGGTCCGTTGTATAACTGAAGAATTCTGCCGTTACCACAGAATCTCAGCCTGTTGTGTTGCCACAGTGACAAGACCATAAAACTCATTTGGCTTAAAAGTGTTAAAATTACAGGTATTTTGCAAACTTGTTAGAAATTCTAAATGACAAACAGTAAGCTGTGGTGCATCAATTTGAATTTGCTGTCTTTTTTCTACATTGGCCATTAGTACAGAACATGTACAGTTAATGCAGCAAAATTAATTCAGCAAATTAGGTATTGGAACAAAAGAAAAGTACTGAATGACTAGCACATGTTTACATCAACTTTGGTGAGATTGGAACCAATCTGTCACGATTATTCTCAATCAAATAATATCACAGAGATAATATAAACACAAACGATTAGTGCCAGCAGAGGCAGTCATCACAGCACTTGTGGACAGGAGGGTGGGCCGAAGTACAGCTACAGGTGAAGATCTGCCATTTAGATGTGAACAGAAAGCATTTACATCATAGGTCTGTACAATGATGCTGTTCACGTTATGAGTGTAAATAATACAATGTGGCCTCACAAATGATATAAATCAAATCATAGAAAACACCTCATACTGAGGCATGTTTCAATCCAGGAGACCACATCCCGGTACAAAAACTACAATTTTTGTACTTTGTTTTAAAAAATGAGATCTACATATAAGGCAACAAAGCATTTGAAGTCATGAGTGCTGATGTGTGGCTGTACAACCCTGGATGTTTGTAAAATGTAGACTTTCAAAGCTAGATACAATAAAAGTATTCAAATGATATATTGAGCGCATTGTAGTCTTGGTTTGTTGAAAAATTAAAAGTATTTGTATGCATTTATAAAATTAAACACATCCATTTATATTCATGACATGATTTTTCTATGTAGCCAAAGCAGTTGAGATAATGTGCTCCTTGATTACGAGGACATAAAGGGTTACTTTTACAAGTACATTAAGACAGCTGTGACAGAGACCTGACACCTGATGGTTTGGGGTCAAACCAGTCACTAGCCAAAACACCCGCTACCAAAACATTCACTTCATCATTGATTGATAGTCTACTTTATAGTCAAAATTAACATTTGCCTAAATAATTAAATTTATGAAGCGTTTTAGCACCTAAGGATATACTGTAGAGAAATTGAGCATTTCTGTGTAACCACGTGGTGTTTGACAGAGAGATAAATCAGTAGGCAGTGATTGCTTTAGACTCTTTCTTTAGAGACAAAGAATAAAAGTAGAAAAATATTGAAATTATACGTGGTAGCAACATTTATGTTTTTAGAAGACTTTCAGTAGCCCTGCACTCGTAGCTTGCAGATATGTTCTACATGGCAGGCATTCTGGTAGCAAGCATTCTGGCTGGTGGGTGTTCTGGCTGGTGGGTGTTCTGGCTGGAGGGTGTTCTGGCTGGCAGGTGTTTTGACTGTCTTGACCAAAATTCACTCCAGAGAGATGACTGAGGCTCATGTTTAATGCAGGCCTTATTTCGCCTGGCATCACAGTCCAGTGAGAGTAAGCTGTTAGGATATAGCACATGTTTGTCCCCTGTTTGAATGGTCACCAGTGGGCGGGAGTGTGTTCACCGGCTCTCTCTGGTGCTCCGAAGCTTCCTGTCGGGCTAGCAGAACGACCTGTAGGTGTTGTGGTAAGACTTCCCAGTTCTCACTACACACAGCTCTGTGAGCAAACGCTGCATCCAAACACAACCTGTAAAATGTATAAACAAGACCAAAGTCTCAATCACCCATGGTAAAGACACAGGTCAGCTATTCCAACAGCTTCCCTCTGCAGGATGGGCAGCAGGGATAAACAGGGCAGGTTATTTGAAAGGCAGGTTAAAGAAAATCAATTTTCCTGAATTTCCTGAATTACTTTTCAAAGCATTCCCAGCCTTTAATTCTACTGTTTGTCTTTACAAGTGTAATACAGGTGTAGTATCAGAGAACATATCTCAATAACTTCCACAGCATATATGTACTTTAACCTTGATGCAAAGACTGGCCAACTGCACGATCACACAGAGAGCATGTTTTAGGTACAGTATAAAAACTTTATCTGAGCACATTCTGTGAACTTATACGGTGTATGTATATATGAAGTAAATGTATGAAAATACACACCCTAATTTTTCTACTTTTTGGGACAAATATCAATGCAATTAATGCAACTACATGTGTCTCTGAAGTTTGTTTTCTTTTCCAAAAGTAAAGACAAAAGATATTTCGTTCATTACATGGTTTAACCATGTCAGAAAAAACATGGGCAAAATCAGAAGCTTGAGGGTGCATCAAATAATATAGGTTTTAAGTATACACAGCACATGAGACTTCCTGGCTTCTCACTGTGGTCTGGTATACAACATAATGTTGGTCTACTCAAGACTACAAAGAATTACTGACAAATTTATTTATTTATTTGATTGGTGTTTTAGGCCAGACTCAAGAATATTTCACTTATACAACGATGGTCTGCAATACGGTGGGAGGAAACCGGACAGAACCTGGGGGAAACCCATGACCATCCGCTGGTTGCTGGCAGACCTTTTCATGTACAGCCGGAGAGGAAGCCAGCATGAGCTGGGCTTGAACTCACAGCGAGCGCCTTGGCGAGAGGCTTCTGGGTCATTGTGCTGCGCTAGCGCTTTAACCGACTGAGCCACAGAGGACCCCAATTACTGATAAATATATTTCGTTATAATATTAGCAGAGTGAAGAAAACTGTCGGTGATCTCACCTTAGGAGTGATTTAGGGGACAGCCGGAATTCCAGAATGTCATTACAGTGTCTCTGTGAATATGATGTCAGATCAGCATAAGACATTTATAGGACATCAAGGATAACAGGACATTTACTATACAAGGGTATGCAAATGATCATCCATGATGCCTCTAAGACCTATAATCAGCATTTGATGTTCTACTGTTCTTGCATTGCTGACAATGACCATTTGTCCAGCATCAGAGGGTCGCATATCATTCTCTGGGCATTTTAGACATCTGTGTTAGGGTGAGTTTTATGGGGAAGGAGTCATTGGTGTTGCAAGTGACAAAGTTGGCGACATTCCCGTAGGAGGGTTTGATTACTCTACATAGAAATTCACCCCATATAAAACTGCAACGATTGCCAGGGACTATATCAATGGATGTATATATAATACATGTACAACAGAGAATCCATACACAGGGACAAATCTACTTGTACTTACTATGTCTGACAATGAGCTGAGGATGTCAGTAGAGCAGCCTCCAAACACAAGGATATCCTCATCAGGTGTCACACAGCACGTGTGCCACAACCGGGGCTGCTCCTCAGGGAGCCTCAGATTTGTCCACTGTATGAGGTCCACATCAAACAACCAGGCATCCCCTGAAACATCGCACAACAAACACTTACTATCACTGTTACTCATATACGGTCTAAGTCACCCAGATACCATTTCTGTCCCTCATATACGATCCTTGTTACTCATTTACTATCTGTCACTCAGATACCATTTTTGCCCTGCACATGTCATCTTTGTCACTCAGACACAATCTTTGCCACTAAGATACCATTTCTATCCCTCCTATACCATCTTTGTCACTCATATACCATCTGTCCCTCAGATATCATTTTTGTCCCTCATATACCATCCCTGTCTCTCAAATGATGTGAAAAGCGATATTAAAGCTAGATACATGTTTGCCAAAGGTCGGTGGTTTATGCCAGGCACTCTGGTTTCCTACACCCTTGACATTGACCGCCATTATATAGGATAAGTGAAATACTGTTGAGTACGGTATTTTACACAAATCAATCAATCAATCATTTCCCAATTTATCCTATGAAAACCCCCGCTGTGTACAATAATGACCGCATGAGACCAAGGTCCAAAAAGCATCAAGACTATTTTCACAGTCTACTTTGAACTGTTGTGTACAGTATTATATCAATGAAGAACATATCCAACAAACCTGCAGTATTGTTTACCCCAATCATACTGGACAGTCAATAAAAAATACAGACCTATAAAACTTTAGAGCCTTCCTTTTCTTACCCAAGGGTATTTTGTCTTGAGTGTAGCCTCCATAGAGAAATAGCCTAGGGCCGAAGATCTTGGTTAAGGTGTGCCAGGAGCGTCCACATGGTCTGTCCCCAATAGGCTGTAACCTGTGGGAGAGAGGGGACAGACAGACAAGTGTAAGAACTAGTGGGACAGAGGACATAAAAGAACTACTAGGTATTCCACTGTAATTACACCTGTTAGCAGAGTATTGACCTCGGCCAGGTACATGTTAGGTGGACATCAATATTATGAAGTCTAGATTTTTGTTGCTACCATATAGTTGAAATTTAAGCTTTTATTTCAATAATGAGTTTTAATTCACCAAGATTTCGGTAATATTCTTAAACTGCCTCCTTTTAGCAACAGAAAGTTACCTCAGTAGAACAGACAGCTGACACAATGCCAGTGACCATGGTCTGTGTCAAGACAGAAATTGAGATTGAACCCAGGACCCTATTTACATAGCCGAGGTGCAAAGCTGAGGCAGATCAGGCCTAACAATCACAATGCTGTCTTACATGTAAGCCAGACTTAGTCTTAACTTGTGGTATTATTTCTAAAACCAGATTTTTAATATAACTTTACAATTTTGCAGAAAACTGTATTTAAAAAGAGACTAAGTCTGACATAACTCTACCAAAGACAGCTTCATGATCCTCAGAGCAGGTGTCTTGAAATAATGGCAGAATCTGTACCAAAAAACAGAAAATGCCATGACATCTGCCAACAGCTATTGATCCCTACCCCAGGTGAGGGTGTCCAGGTCAAGCTTATACAGGTTCCCTAACCTCCGCACCATGTGACCACTTTCCATTCTCCAGTAAATAGTAGGTCCCCTAACCTCCGCTTTAAGTGCCCTTCCCCTCCTCCCCTACCTTAATTTACCACTAGCTCTGGGTGATGACTCACTCCCTACTCCAGGTGAGGGTGTCCAAGTTGAGCTCATACAGGTCCCCTAGCCTCCTCTCCATGTGCCGCCCTCCAAACACAAACACTCGATTCTCCACCCGGGCCGCAGCGTGGGCAGCCCTGGCAACGGGAACCACTCCCTACAAAGATACAGGTACACTGATTCATATATACACAAATGAGGAAGTATAAAACCAAGTGATTTATTGATAAGGATTAAATTAATACCTTAAATGCACATGAAAGAGTGATTGATGCATCTTTCCGAGTTGATTTACACAAAACTACATTGGTTGGGTTGGCCAATTTCAGGGCTTCACAAAAAGTATACTTTTATCAGTGTACCCAGAATAATTCCGTCAGATTATACCTGAGTTAACATCTTGCAAACAATGTGAATAGGTTGAAGGATTAACAGTATTTTTATCCTTTTAGCAAGTTGACCACTTGTTATTCCAATGATTCAACACACAATTTGAAAACAGAGTAAACAAATAAGTCAGATCTAGTAGCTTATACTGAATTGTCACTAATTCACGAACACCTAAGGAAGCACTTACTAAGCTTCCAGTGTGCCCCATGACTTCTCACTGACTGGAGAAGTCAAACCTTACAGGACCAATCAAAATTATATAAATACACGGGGGGCCTCCGTGGCTCAGTCGGTTAGCGCACTATCGCAGCACAATGACCAGATGCCTCCAACCGATGCGATCGCTGTGAGTTCAAGTCCAGCTCATGCTGGCTTCCTCTCCAGCCGTACGTGGGAAGGTCTGTGAGCAACCTGCAGATGGTCGTGGGTTTCCCAAGGGTTCTGTTTGGTTTCCTCCCACCATAATGCTGGCCGCCGTAGTATAAGTGAAATATTCTTGAGTACGGCGTAAAACACTAATCAAATAAATAAATAAATAAATATAAATACACCAAAGCGTACCCCAAATGAGTACAAAGCGACAACTTCACTTCTCATATTACTGAAGCAAGAATTAGCCTAAATGGCACCTACGATGAAAAGGTTGAGATGAGCTGATTGTTAAGATCTACTAGTAATTAGAAAGGGTTAACACGTCCTATCAGACAGTAGTTACGGCACTCACTTTTATGAGACTGAGTGACAAGACAGAAAATTAGATTTAAGACAAGCAAAGTCTTCCTCATGATTTACTGCACTATATGGCATCAGCCGTAATTCTGCAAACAGCCATACTGAAAAAGATTTCTGAATACAACCTACTGTGATGAAAACATCTACAGATAATAGCAGACGCCTTACCTCACATTTTGGATTGCTCCACGTATTCGTCACAGTGTCAAAAATCAACAGCTGGTTGTTCCAGCCACGAGGAGAACCCTGGGACAAAGAAACTGTGAATGATGTATTGTGGCACATTTTAATGATGTGAAAGTTACACTGCTCTACACAAAGGTCAACCCATCAGTTAGGTTCCTTCTCCAGATTACAAAGATATTAAACCAGGTCAAAATTTCCAGGGATCGTCTTGTTAAGCAGCGTTGTCACTACCAGAGCCAGCCTTGCACACATTTTGTGTAGGTTCAATGCAGCCTAAGTACAATGAGCTTCAACATCAGTGCTTACTGTTTACATATTCAAAGCATATTTTTTTACACATTCAAAGTATATTTATACCTTCTAAGCTTCATATTTACTGTCATCATTACATCAGGCAAACCCTCTACACTGCAAAACACAATTTATTCACCAACACATGTATTGATTTGTGACTGTCAATATCTTTGAGTAATGAGACAATTACCGCATAGCTTATTTGATCTGTGACAAATTCTCCGTTTTCCCTCATGAAGCCCAACAGAGAAGGTCCATAGCCTCCAAAATAATATAATCTGCAAAGGAGAGACCAAAAAATTGGACTACAAAAAGTGCAACGAAATTCCCTGCATGTGACAAGCCAAACAACACCAATCTAAATCATGTTCAGCTTTTGCTTCCGTGTCCAAACCAGGACTTTTCCAATATACAGAATGTAATGTCATTAAGTTCATTTTCTCTCTCATCAGTAAAATAGCTCTTAAGAGTTTATTTATTTATTTATTTGATTGGTGTTTTATGTGGTACTCAAGAATATTTCACTTATATGACAGCGGACAGCATTATCGCGGGAGAAAACTGGGCAGAGCCTGTGGAATCCCACGACCATCTGCAGGTTCCTAGCACACATTCCCACATATGACCAGAAAAGAAGCCATCATGAGCTGGGCTTCAACTCACATCCGCTGGTTCCTAGCACACCTCCCCACATATGGCCAAAAAGGAAGCCATCATGAGCTGGGCTTCAACTCACATCCGCTGTTTCCTAGCAAACCTCCCCACATATGGCCAGAAAGGAAGCCATCATGAGCTGGCCTTCAACTCACATCCACAGGTTCCTAGCACACCTCCCCACGTATGGCCAGAGAGGAAGCCATCATGAGCTGGGCTTCAACTCACATCCGCAGGTTCCTAGCAAACCTTCCTACATATGGCCAGAAAAGAAGCCATCATGAGCTGGCCTTCAACTCACATCCGCTGGTTCCTAGCACACCTCCCCACATATGGCCAAAAAGGAAGCCATCATGAGCTGGCCTTCAACTCACATCCGCAGGTTCCTAGCACACTTCCCCATGTATGGCCAGAAAGGAAGCCATCATGAGCTGGGCTTCAACTCACATCCGCAGGTTCCTAGCACACTTCCCCATGTATGGCCAGAAAGGAAGCCATCATGAGCTGGCCTTCAACTCACATCCGCAGGTTCCTAGCACACCTCCCCATGTATGGCCAGAAAGGAAGCCATCATGAGCTGGGATTCAATTCACATCTGCTGGTTGTTGATGCTTATTAGCATGAATACTACTACTGCCCTCTTCACTTACTTGTCCTGATAGACCCACGAGGCCAGCTTGTCACGGGGGCTGGGCTGCAAGGCCTCTGGGTCTCCCATCAGCACTTCCCACACACCACACACCAGCTCCAGTCTCAGGAGGCAGTTTGTGTTCCCATGCATATTATGTCCCCCGAAGACATACATGTAGCCATTGAGGAAATTGGCAGAAGCCCCAGAGGTGCCCAAAGGATGTGCATCCTGGTGATGCGGAAGTTGTGTCCCAGATACTGTTACACACTGCCTGCAAACAGATATATACAATGAACAGCTTTTCTTACAGTATTGGGAAGAAGTGGGCATATGTAGGCTGTGGAAGAGTAATTAAAGATCATAGAATCTCTCATAAGCTGAATTTCACAGTTAGCCTTGTGCAGCCCAAAACATTCATCAGTTATGGCCATATGTATATATATTCTTAAACCTAACTGACCACTGATCTCAAAAAAGCTTTTGACATTTATCTAACATTAATCAAAATAAACAGAAAGTTTGAGAAAACAGAAAATGAGAACTATTTTTCAAAATGCTATTTTTTGCCAGTTTGCCAGTTGCCAAAATTTTCAATTCTTTTTAGGCCCAAGTGGATAATTTACTATTTGAACTAAACAAGGACCCCACTGATTATTAATATTCACCTTAGATTGTTCTGGCTTATCATTTAAAGTTAATTTTTTTTTTTTAATTTTGAAACTTTGATGTTTTTTTACTAATATCTTTAAAACTAGACAAGATATCAAAAATTTGTGCGACTTTTTTTTTAGCTTAAGCATTTAGTTAGATGTGTGGCAAGTTTCATAGCATTATGTTGAAAAATAAGTGAGAAATAAAAGAATTTCACCCCATAACTGTCTCAAAAATTGAAAGTGAGGAAAAGACCAAGATGTATGGAGGAACACTATGTGTCACAAAATTTGTCATTAATACGTCAATTAATTTTAATCGAGAATTGTCCTGCCTCCAGTCAAAATGTGAACATATCCACCTACTTGTGTTAAATTTTAAAACTTATCATGCTCCATGAAAGCATAAAATGGTGTTTTAACTTGACATCTCTCAGCAAAACCTACTAGAATGTATTTATACCTGAAGTAAACCAATGGCCTTTGGCATGTTACATTGACAATTTTTAAAATATATATTGTCTGTATACGTAAATATACAGACACAGGTGCCAAATTGGCTGACAAGAGATTTCACAGCAAGTTAGACTTCCAGGGATAGATACAGGGTCTCGTTGTGTACGTCAAAAGCCCTCTTGTAAAAAATCAAATGTTTTTATTATTAAACTGGTACCTGAAAATACGCCTGAGTAATCTTGAAAAGACGATTAACAATACAATCACGAATTACAGATTACCAGGTGTACTAGTGGTGGTTTTATGAGAGTGAGGCTAGTGTTTTTGAAACAAGACTATGTGGGCTGATCTGACAAGGGTCGCATTCACTTGTATATGAGCAGTTATTTTGATATGTTTTGCTTCGCTGAGCTTGACAAGAACTTTTTCAAAAAATCAAATAAGGACGCTAGAGAAATTCCTGGATCCAATAATGACCCCACAAACGGACATACAAACGCAACTGACTGCTTACATCATCAAGGGCCCAATGTGAGCCGGCATATTACAGCATCATGTACAGCTAACAGATAAACAAACTGTTGTACAAACCATGCTTTGGTATCAGTTCTGTACACCCACAAATCCTCTGGAGGCAGGTAATGGTCTATCACAGGGTGGCCATCACTTTCCTAAAGGTAACATATCAGATTATTTAAATATTTAGCTAATCATGTCACTAAAGTTACAAAAGTTTAAATAGTCCATGAGTTTAAATAATCCAGAGTTCCCTCCAACTAGAAAATTACATAGGAAGTCTAAGAAAATGTCTACTGATGAACTGTATGTTTTCTGATTTATTTAACACTTTTCTTGACAAATAGCTGGGTGGTACATGCTGGCCTACGTCATACAAATTTTAATGACTCATATCAATGTAAAAACAAAGGCACATGAGGAGTGCAGTACAGACCTGATAACCTCCCCAGACCAGCATATACTTGTCCACGCACACGGCAACATGACCCGTTCTCTCGGAGATTGCCATATCATGATCTGAACACTTGTACCTGTTCGCACTCACAATGCTGAAGAGTCAAATTCAGAATCTACATCTCCTTGCTTTTTTTCTGTAAGATCAAGGAACTGAAAAACATAAATGTGCGTATTACGTCTTCAATCAGGAAGGTATTATGCCTAGCACTTTTCAGCTGTGACGTTCAGGTGTGTTGGTGATCAAAGTTGTTGTTGTTGTAATTTCCAAGCCGAATTCGTGAGTATTCCTCCACCTTCAAATCTATCTTTAAAGTGAATTGGTCTGTGGATGTCTGGGATCATCAGTAAACGAAAGACAGCACAATCTACTTGTGTTAACAGTGGTCAATTCAATGTCCTTTCCAGCGCGTAAAGATTCCTAAGCGGCATACTTCAAATTATTCCCCTTTAACCCCGCTCTCCAAGGTTAGGAGGAACTTAAGTTCCCCTGGTGTAAACATGTGAGTGTACATGTGGATGGTAGTGTAAAAGTCTAGTTATTTTTGACGAATTCGACCATTAAATTCAGTCGCCATGGCGCGGAACCAGTCATCTAAGAAGAAAATGCATACCAAGAAAAACAGAAACACCAAACAGTATCTAGTGTTTGATGAAAATGCAAGACGGTAAGATTTTGTATCC
This sequence comes from Acanthopleura granulata, assembly GCA_016165875.1. Taxonomy (NCBI): domain Eukaryota; kingdom Metazoa; phylum Mollusca; class Polyplacophora; order Chitonida; family Chitonidae; genus Acanthopleura; species Acanthopleura granulata. The sequence continues at coordinate 14,807,164 of JABBOT010000010.1, forward strand.
TGAATGTTGTCGTTTCGATGTCAGAAACCATGCACATAAGCTGCAGTCACTGTTACTTCTCACTGGTCAGTCTGTTATATTTGCTGGTTCAAGTCCTGTAGTTCAGATACATCTTGTGCACCCTCAGCAAAGTCTCTAATACAGGTGTGATTAACAATGCAGGTCATTCATTTCAAAGCAGCCTGACCTTAAGGAGAATTTCACTTCTGTCTTACAATCGTTTGAGATTGACATATACATGAAATTCTACTTAGCCTAATAATATGAAATAAGCAAAGCCTAGGGTTGAACGAAGTATAGATGACTTGAGTTGTGTAAAGCACAGACCCAATAACTGGACAGAGTCGATCGGTACGACTGTTGGTGCTTACTCTTACAATACTGGTACCTTCTTATTTATAGCAATGAGGCAGCAATTTTAGTTTCACAAGGGGTCCTTTCTTAATTTGCCAAACAGCATGGTTCATTTTCTTCTTTAATAGAAGACAAATTTCTTACGGTTGAAATTTACTTATTATATGAAATTTACTTGATATATGAAATCAAGATGTATGACAAAAAAAAAAAAAAATAATAAATAAATGGAATTTTACTTCATTTTTAGCTCTATGCATAGTAAACTCCAAAGACTTGCCTTCTTTCTGATTACAAGTATGCTACGTTAGAATAATATATACTTTTGATCAGTCAAAGGAATTGTCCCCAAAACATTTTTGACTGTTTTGCCAGTTTAATGTAACTTCATGCTACCAAATGAATCGATCCATCGTATGAAATAATATAATTTACTCTAGGTTTTACATCTGTATTGAATTGGTTGAAAAAGTCACTCCTGTTTGTTGATTCTTCCATGGGACCAAACAATAAATAAATAAAAGGCGCAAACAAAGCAGCTATATTATTATATGATAAAAAAAACATCACGATACAAGCAAAAATGGCATTTACATCGGGCGGTTTGCACAGTGATCGCTACAGCCGGTCGGCTGTCTCTTACAATTTCATATTTTTCTTTCAATTCTCAAGGGTGAGATGGGAGTTTGACTTTTACTCCTTTGGCAGCTAAAGCAGGTGGTAAGCAGTTTTCTTAGCTAGTGTAAACAACTGATAAAAACAAAGATAAATTTAACAAATTAAAGAGATAGCCACTCTATATATGAAGCATCACAGCACCATCTATGTTGTCAACATCCCTTCTGTGTGCAGTTTATTCTTTGTCTTTTCCTACATTCAAACACTGACACACGTAAGTCACAATACTGTCAAAGCTTAGGGTGAACTATATATTGAAAACGAACAACACTGAAAAGTGTTTCACTAACTTTGAAAATTTTGTCCTTGTCAGCCACACACCTCGGTAACTCTAAATGTTCTGTGACGTCACAACCGGAGGGGTATGTGGCTGATTCAGTTGCCTTCTATTTATTTTTTTGTGAGAAGTCGAGCATGAACAGTTGTTGGGTGTTGAAATGACCGTACTTAATACATTACATATTTAGCTTATTTTATGCGTTTATAAATTTACATTAATTAACATTGCGAAATTTGTTTCGCAGATATTCTCAACAACCCTGTCAGTATCTGCTCTTGACCACTGACAGTGGGAACGCGGTATGTTTTCTAATCTCATGAGGTGGTCCAGCTAGTATGCGACTGATTGTAGCACGTCTACAATGTCACAATGTATCGGGGTCCGCCTCAGTGGTCTAGTGGTGAGAGTGTCCCCCTCGAGGTCGAGAGATCGAGGTTTAAGCCCAGGTTGGGTCATATCAAAGATTTTAAAAATGGTACTTGTTGCTACCTCTCTTGGCACTCAACACTGAGAGGTAAAGCAAGAAAAGCTGACTGGCCAGCCCGGTGTCAGTATATTGTGACTGGGTGGGGTGTCATGTCTGGTGTCTTCAGCATTATGTTCCAGCAGGGGAAGAACTTTGGCAGCACGGACTCACCCTGCCACAAGAAGACACACTATACGCACACACCAGAAGGAATCCTGAATCCTCCTGAAACATAGTTAAGTACGACATTAAACCCCAAGCGCTCACTCACAATGTATCGGTAACTTTTTTTATGTGACATTATTATGATGATTCAGGAAAGGAACATTTGATGTCAATGAAATGACGTCATGGTCCTGCTGCCGGGCATTCCCCATTTCTTGTTACAACAGCGATCGGTCTCATAAAATAAATCATGGGTTACATTGACCCACGCCTTGTTTCGACTGTATCATTACACTAGATTATTAAACTTATGTTTGTTCTATTGACAGTGTTGTTTGAAGCAGCCTCACATTGTCTCTTTCAGTTATGGTAACTGCGTAAATCTGCAGTATTTTTATCATCACTTGCAATAACCTGACTGCACATCCTTCACATTAACCCGTTCAGTTTGAGACCTTGACCTTGGTAATGACTACATTCATGCACAGGCTTACCTTGGAAGTAAAGGCCTTGCTTTCTGAAGTCAGTGGGTTTCACATTGAGACTGGTACACATACATGTAATGTCTATAGAGCTCACTCTGCTGGCTCAGTGAGCTGTTCGCTGTAATTCTTTCTTTTTTTTTTCTTTCATTGCTTTATTCTATGGGTCAGATTTTTTTTTTGTTCATTTTAGGGAATATTTAACGGGTTTTCGCAAAAGGAAAGATGAAAGGAGGCGGAAAGCAGCAGAAAATTTGCTCAAAGAGATGAAAGAGGAAAAGAAAAGATTAAAACAACAGGTGTGAAAGTCAAAGCCTTAAAGTTAATCAAAGCCTTAATACCTTGACATTGGTCACATATATTATGGTGTGTTATTGTTATTATTATATTATTAAATGTATTATTGTTTTGATGACTTATTGCTATACTATATATCTTTTGTCAATGGATTTTAGTGTGTAACAGACAATTTATCAATGTCTTACGTGCAATATTTCAAAGCTTATATTACTGGTACCTGCTTAAATGGAAAGTCACCACAAAAATGAAGTTAATATCAGTAAAAAGACATACCATTACAACCTGTACCTGAAAATATCTTCACTGATTTTTTGCAGATTTTTTTCACCAAATTAAATGCAAAGGTTAGTATGGAGGGATTTATGGGCCATATTGATAATGAATAATGTGTGTCAACCTTGATTTCATGTCAAGTTTTCTCTGGTCCCAAAGCATAGCTTTAATGTCATATTGTCTTTCCTATACACAGGTGTATATATATTACAGGGGCACTTTATTCAGAACTGAACATATAGCTGTATAAAAAGTTTTGTGACATCACTGTTGACACAGATTATCAGCATGGTCCACGAAACCCTCCATAAAATCATTGACTGCATATCATTTGGTGAAAATATATCTGAAAAAAAAAATCAGTGAAGGTATACCACTGGCCTTTTTGCTCCCCACAACTACCTTTTTGCTCACCACAACTACCTTTTTGCTCACCACAACTACCTTTTTGCTCACCACAACTACCTTTTTGCAAGGTCTTTTGTAAAATAAAATCAACTAACTGTGCAATGCAAGAGAACCCATGGCTCCTACTTGAACTGATAAAACAACATCCTAATGTACTGTTTTTATGATTTATGTATATAAGTTGTCATTATAACCATTATATATTAAAGGCGATTTTTATCTACTTTCGTTTTCTTATAATTTTTTTGGAAGAAGTGCGTGTTTGGAGGGTGGCATTTTGAAATACCTGTGAAGTGAGAAAACAAACTTAGATTTCAAAACATTGTTCACTACCTATATCTTGCCTCAGTTGTGTGAAACTGTCCAAATGAATCTTTTGGCTTCAAAGGTGAAGGTTTGAAAGGAGCGTTTGTGAGGTTATGTTAACTATTGCTGTTTTCATCTTACATATTTCTGTACACAGTTAAGAGATGTGATGAAGTCACGGGTAGAGAATCAGCCCACTGTCCCCGAGGTAGAGCACCTGCTGAACCCTACAGTGTACGACCTGCCCTCCCACACTGTCACCGTCACTGACGTGTCGGAGGTGGACTTGACCGGCAAAGACGGACTCTGGCTTGGACAGAATACAGTCAGTACCAGGAATTTATGTCATTTTTCTTGGCTAACTTAAGAAGTTTAATTTTGACAAGTGGTAGGCTTTGCACAATTTTTCTGGCCTACAAGAAATGCGGAGTTCTTGTGCAACCTCATGAAGAAATAGTGAAAGTAAAAATAAGGTAATCGTCCATTGTTCTTTAAGATTTGGATATATGACCAAATAACTGTGGTAGAATACATATATTAGTTGTAAAAATCGGGGGGGGGGGGGGGCATTTTATAAACAGTTTTTGATGGATGTTAAACCCAGTGAATTAAAAATTTAAACCAAAACTTAGTGCTGGTACTTCGAATAAGGAACTAAACAGAGAGCACTCTTAAGAGGACAGGCTTAAGTACATTTAGAATTTGAAACTGTTAAATTGATCACTAGTGAAAGTTGTATATAGTATCATGTTTTTGACACCAGCGCTGGATGCATGAATAATTACATAATAATTACATTACAGTGTTAGGTAACCCTTTTACATATTCTTTTCAGTTTAGAGATGTATCTGGTGATGAGGCAGAAGAGGGAAATAAGCTGTCAGCAGTGGAAGCTGCTGACAAACCCAAGCAAGACATACCCCAGGATCCCAAGGAAGTGAAGAGGTTGAAGCGAAAGTAGGCATATGTAGTTCTCATCTATACGGTGTTACTACATTCTGATCAGTGAGGTACGGCCTCAGTGTCCACCTTGAGGTTGGGAGATCCAGGAGTCTTTGGCATGATGTTCAAGTGGTGGCAGCACTGTGGCGGCATGGACTCGCCCTACCCTAAGAAGACGCAGTATATAAATTCTAAGGACTCTTCGTCATCATATAACTGAAATATCAGTGTAAAACCCAAACATACATACATACAGTGAGGTGACTCTAGCTGCAGTGTCCTCTGACACAAATGTTTGTCTTCAAAACACCTGCACATATAGTGAGGACCGGTCAAAGCTTCACAAAAGCCCTCCCTTTGGTGTAGGTTGGCCATAGCTTTGGCATGGTAAAGAGTAGGATAGAACTGATCCTCTGAACATACCAACAAGGGGAGACCATCAGCGAACAAAACGATTTTAATACCACTTTCTACGATACATCACAATAGCATCACAGGGTTTTAGGTGTTTTCACCGAGCAAGGCTTTGTGAGAAAAGCAACCATTGCTGAACATTCCCTGAGATTAAAATGTACGTGTGATGAAAACTTTATTGCAGAAGCCACCCAGGGTTCTCACCCTGGTCATGCTTGGTAAGGATTAAAACTCTGGGTTAGCAAGTAGATTTGAATTTTGATCAAATATCACCAAACCAGTAAACGGTCAGCAGTATTACCTAATTAGTAAGCGTATTTCTTGGAAATTGTTGGAATATACTGAAAGTAAATACTCGCAACAACCTGCGTATGTGATTTGGTGCTATCCTTGAACAAATGTCACTTGTTTTTATAAGGTGAGAACATTATAAGGGCTTTTCAAGGCAATGCAGGACACTGACCCAGGATTTGAGCAGCATCTGCACTTATTGTGGATTTCGGCTCAGTCTGTACTATGAGGTCAAGGTCATTGGCCAACCGCTATGTCTTAACAAAGGAAGGTCATGTTTGAATGGAATTAGTACCAGATTTCAGTGTCTACCATCACCCAGTGTCCCCCTAGAGCCTGACCACTGACATGAAAATAAACACTCACTAGTCAGAGAAAACAATGCCTCATGAAAACATTTTGGTGTGGTTTTGTGGTTCGTCATTATTTGGATTGGTAGGACAATGAACTTTTCTTTTTTTTGGCATATATTTTGGGGAAAAATACATAAATTATTTCGTGGTATATATCGTTTGCCAATCAAGGAGTTGAAAACACTAATACTCTAAGCCTTCACCAGTAGCTGGCACCAACAATTTACGTTTTTGTGCTCAGATAGAAGGAATGTTTCTAATGCATGTATCAGGTAGCCTTCGTGTGCATGTACGCTGTGTAAAAATAGCTTATAGTATTGGCACATCTATATCATGTGAAAATGCTATTTGTTGAGGTTACAGATTAAAAAAGGATCAGGGTATACCAGTCCTCTTATTGTTTTTTTTTTTCTTTTTTTGGTTTTCTCTGTAGGATGGCAAAAGTGGGGCAAAACAACTTTAAGAAATTGAAACAAACGCAACAGAAGAAATCAAGAAGAAGACAGAAACGAGCGTCAAAACCGTCCAAGGGAAGAAGGAAGAAATAAAATGGTAATCTAAATACACCAGCATCCATTATAAAGCATACCCGTTCATTTCTTTAATAAAATAAATCTTCGTGTTTTTTTATATAATGTAAACTTGTTGGTCTGTTTAATGCAACTTAGAAAGGAGCTAAGTATATATATATATATATATATACACACACACACACACACACACACAATACAAAAAATTCATTTGGTTTTTTGATTGTCGGAAGGTCTGCCAGGAACGTGCGGATATTCGTGGTTTTACCCCCAGGATCTGCCTGGTTTCTTCCCACCATAACGCTGCCACCCTGGTGAATGTGAAATATTTTTGAGAATTGCTCAAAGCACCAATCAAATAAATAAATAAATCATTTGGTTTGAAAATTCTCTAAAACAATGTTAGTTGGTTTTGTGACAACATTACAACAGCATTATTGCCGTTTGGTTTGGAATCATCATTACAACAACTGTTTGGTTTTAAAATATGAGTTTATGTCACTTCACTCTTCATGTAGTGAATGTACAGTTTTAAGCTCGCGCTTACAAACTAATGCGAGGTGTTGTAGGCATGTTGAAAAGTGCCGTCTGTGTGGGTGTCCAGATAAGCTGTTTTGTTATGGTCAGTTGTCTGGTCAACTTAGGCTGCGATTTAAACTGAAGTAGGATGCCAGAGTTTCTCAGAACCTTTGTTTGGTGTTAGCATAGTGTGCTTCCAACATTGTCAAACATCATTGTCCACAGTAAAATGAGAAAATATGATTTGAAGCACCGATTGGATATGGACACTGAAAATGCATAGAGTTAAGGATGAAACTGCAACACATTATTTTTACATCAGCTGTCACATTAAGCCTGGTTTTCATCCATTTGTGCTGGATGATCTAAATTCGTGATAAAATTACTGAAACGTGTCCTATTTGCCTCTACGAGTTTCTCAATATTTCCGGATTCTCATGTTGGCAAGAGGAACTAAGATGTTTTTTCTCTCATTTGTCAAATGTACTTGCTCAAATCCTTTCCGAAGTTGACTTGTTAACGCTAAGCTACGTCATGTAACAGGGCCCAAAATGTGAAGCTTGAGATGGCCATTTGCGAACAAACTGCTAACGTAATTACCCTTGTATTACAAGCACCAGGTAATCAATTCGGCTACGCCGCCGTATAAGTCGTAAGAGTATGTCGTAAAACAACATTCAAAAAAAGTAAATACATGCATGCTTTGACCACAAAAGACCCCACACAACAAAGAGTGGTGAATTATTCCGATCTAGCCGGTGACACTAAGCTTCACTCCTAAAGTGTCAACTCCTTGGGTTTAAAGTACAGGTGTAGTTTACTTAAAGCACCTGTTACTTCCACGTAACCACAGGCAACCAAACAATTCCCGATCGTATGTTAAGCACGACATCTATTTACCTTCCCCAAATGGCGTCCTCAATCACAATAGCATGCATATTGTAAACGTACCTTTACTGCATGTATTTGATTCGGTCACATGTATATTTTAACACAGCGTGAAATGAGTGGTTGTTCTTATGCGTTGTTGTGTGTGGTTTTGTCAGCTGTGACAAAATCAGCTCTATACAAGTCCATCCTTTTTTGTGTGTCGATTGGCCCGCTTTCGGTCATTCGGTGAACTTGACCTTTAACTTGGAGCATTGATTTAACGAGAGTCTTTATGCAAAATGGATTACACCCAGATTTAGCGGGATGTGGCTGCTACTTATATTGCAGATTTGCGCTTCTTGTGGTGTGAGTGGTGAGGATGGAGTTGGAGGGTGGAGGGTTTTCTCTGTATACCATGACTGCAGAAACCTGACTGCTTTCCGCATATGTCAGTGAGAACATATGAAGTGAAAACGGAGCCATAAATTGATTGAATATTAACATGCGGTTTCTGTAAAATGCGATAATACTGTCTCTCCTGGATTAATGTAATTAACGCCGACGGGTCCGCGATTTTGTAAGTTAATATACTTAGGTTTTACTAGTATGAAATAAACTCTTCTTTGACTGCACAATTAAAACCGCATTGGGAGACTTAGCTGAGTGATATACCTCTATATACGCACGACAGATTAGCTTTGTATACATATGCGGTTTTGATATCCAAATTACCACCAGTTTCATAAAAAGGGGAACTTTAATGAGAAAAAGTTACAAAGGATAAAGGCGTATTTACACGTGTACAGTATGGATTATTGCACTGGATTTTCTCAGAACAGTCGTTTCTTGCTTCCAGGTGCAAGGCAGATCTTGTAAGTTGGTTGTTCACTGTCCGGCAACGGTTGCGTCTAACGACTCGTACTTTGCTCGCACTCTACCAAATATCTCCACGACACTGAAAAGGAAAATTAATTACTCGACTTAAGTATTGACAATGTACATGTGTTTGTTTTACATGTCAAGAAAGATGAACATGTATGGGAGATTTTGTATGATTAGGCAAGTCTCCCTTGATTTCTTGTTTCCTGTCATCGCCCACGTCATTTCCCATGTCATTTCATCCCCGCATCGAAACTCATTCTTTCATTTTTTGCCAGAAATTGTCACAAAATGTGACGTTATCGAAAAATCTAAAATCGAATAATGGTAATGAAAATTGTTTCACCGCCAACTTCATTCAAAATTGGCATTATGGAATGAGGTCTATTTCCATCATGGTGCACAGAGGTAATCTTTCTATGTATAAACATGATATAGATGATATCAGATGTTCTTTGTCGCTTCCAAAACCCTACATAGTCAAGACATATGGTACAGATAGCGTGTATGGCTATTCACGTACTCCATAAAGACGAGAAAGATGACAAAGAAGACATATATAGCAAATTCATATTGACAGACGCGACAGAAGACAAAGAATGTATGCATATTCAGTTACCTATCCAGACGAAACAGGTAACAAAGACGGTCTAAACAGGAATTCACCAACCCCATTAAGACGACACAGATGACGAAGAAGGCCTGTAATACTGCAGTCCACTTACAACAGACGAGACAGACAACTATGGTCTAGCTAGATACAATGTAGGAATTCAATCACCCCGCACAACGACCACAGATGACAGAGAATATCTAGACCACAGTAACTCACTTGCCACAGACCGACGAGACAGATGGCAAAGAATGTCTGCACGCGGAGGTTCACTTACCTCGTACAGATAAAAAAGAACTTCTACACATACAGATGACAAAGAAAACGTAACTGGTAACACATGATACAGGTGACAAAGAAAACGTAACTGGTAACACATGATACAGCTGACAAAGAATGTCTACAGGTGGCAGTTCACTTAAATCATACACATTATACACATGACAAAGAATGTCTACATGACAGTTCACTTACCCCAAACAGATGATACGGATAACAAACATGACCTACATTTGACAGTTCACTTACCTCATACAGATGATACAGATGACAAAGAGCAGGGCCATTAAGAGGAAGACGAAGCCAGCGAAGGTGGTGACTGTGGCGATGTAGACAGCGTTGAACATGACACTTCCCACGGTAGAGCACAGCATCTGTATACTGCATATCCCCGCAAACAGACAGCCTAGAAAATTGTAAGCAGTCATATGCAGACGACTAACCGCATTGTGCATGTATAACAATAAAACTTAATAGAAAAGTCACACCTCACTGAAAGAAGTATGGATACTTTCATCATTTAACAATTACATGTATCTTGTATCAAAGATATGTTTTGTAATAATTTAGGTTGCTAGCGAAGACGGGATTCAAATATCTATACAGATTACTTCGCAGTTCATATCGTAGACGTACCTTGTTCCTGTTTTCCAACGTATACTGACATGACAGCTTTCAACATGGCCGATGGTACTCCGTATAAAAGGCCAATGAAAGGAGCTGTGGAGAACAACAAACCGTTTTAGTACCCATGAGGGTCTCATTTCAAACGAAAGCCTATATCAGTGTTCCGTATACTCTTATTGTAAAAGGTAGGCATCATGGTTTTACATCATGTTTGCTAGCTGAAAATCAGTATTCAATATCCCATAAAACAAATGAAAAATTTGTTGCATCGGAAAATGGTCTTTTATCTACTGCAGAAAGTTGACCGCAGAAGGGTAGTCAGTTTTACGTCTGGTGAGTTTGGTTGATAGAATATGTCTCAGTAGAAGCTACTATTCCTCTTTCTTACCTGCATATAACATGGCGTCATTCACAGCCAGGCCCGTCATTATGAGAAACCCGGTCCCTGAGACAGATCCTATTATACCGATACTGTTGTCAGAAAAACACCTTTGCAAAGGTCTCAAGAAGGCCAACAAGCCAAAGATCTGTAGGAACATGGCCAGGGCGCTGTAGATACCTATCTTCACGGAGTCCCAGCAGAATGGAACGCCCAACTGGAACAGGGTGTCCATCTGGGTTTTTCCAATCTGAACCATATCCACCATGAAGAGCGCCAGGAGTAAGGTGAGAAGCTTCCATCGCTTGCCGTCTTCCCTGGGCTTGACGTACGTGATAAAAGCGTTGCTGATTCGCTGCCAGTCCAAAATCCGGATGTCGTTGCGCTTCTGGATGGTCTCTGGCAAGAAGAACAGTACTAGCGGGATGTTGATGAGGAGTGATCCCAAACTCAGCAACATCGGATAGAAGTACCCTGCTGCCTGGATGAAGAAGCCGGTTCCCATGAGAGCCGCGGACATACAGATTCCTATGGCCGCCTGAAGAATGGCTATCCGCATGGTGCGCTCCTTACCGGGCTGCGTGATGTCAGCGAGGTACGCGAACGCCGCCATGAACACGGTGCCGAACGAGCCACAGGTGCCGTCGATCAACCCACCGACGATAAACAGGGCCATTGGCCCGTCTAAACCAATCACAAACATAGATATAACTGTTCTTATCAAACTTCCAATCGCCGGCACGATCATACCAATCTTCCTGCCTCGGAAGTCCGTGTACGCCCCCAGGATCATCGTGGAAAAGATGCCGGGAATATTCGTGGCAAGACCAAAGTAGAGCAGCCATTTGGCGGATTCTTGCTGGGCGATGGCCTCGGCAGCGCTACTGGCGTTTCCGCCACAAGTTTCTGTCGTGTTGTCAGTGGAAATCACGACTGATGATGAGTTAGCTGGGTGCTTGTTGATCTCCTCTTTAAGAATTCTGTTGTAGATGTACTGTTGAACTATAGGGAAGAATGACATCAAGGCCGTATAAAATGTAATGACCACAACTTCCAGGACACCCTTCCGGAAGACCTTGCCCTGTTTAAAGGCGACTTGACCATCGTCGGTGACCGTTACATTTTTGTCTTTCAGCAGAGCGTTGACCTCCCCCTCCACTGAACTGTGTTCCACCGAGTTGCCGTCCGCCATGATTTCTCCGTTTTCCCTGAAAGCACATTAAGCCATGATTCAGTTTATTTCTTTCATTGGTTGTTGTTTCAAAAGTCATATTCATGATTGTTCCACTTACATGATAGCTGACAGATCTATGAATGGAAGAAACTAGAGTGCATCCGACAACGGCGTGCCCTCAATCGCTCATTGTCACCAGGCCCCACGAGAAGTGAGACCGGGAAATCCGCAAATTCCCTGCCCAAGTTCGGGATTGAACCCACACCCCGTGGGCCAAGGCGATTAAAGACAGGTGATTAAAGGTAAACGAATAAAGGTAACTCGGGCGCTACGCCCGCTCTCTATATTTTTAACGTAGGCCTATGTGTGTACTTAATTTCTAACAGAAGCGTCAACTGACTTATCCTCCGCGCGGGGAACTTTCAGTGCGATGCTGTCCATTGTCGTGTCCTGTGTGATCTCACCTCGTGGGTTAAGTGGTAACGTAGTACATACAATATTGCGGTATTACATTACCAGCCATACAGTGTCAATATCTGACCTGAGTCAGAGGAAGAGGCTGACCTGGTTAAGGACCAAGAATACTGTGGTCCATTTCATAAAGCTAGGTTGAACCATGGTTGGACATCAGCCTGAAACTGTAATCCAAATAGGCATAAAATCTATAAAAATTTTACCTGCTGCAAGATTTCGGCGCTGTGATGGTGCAGCTTCAGTCATATTTGAGCATCCAGTTTCTAATATTTCGTTTTGTTAAGGCAGATTAAAGTTTTAGAGTTTTCGGAAGCTCAAAAGCTTAAAAAATAAATAAATTTTTTAATAAAAACAAATTTTCACAAGTCTCCGTTAATCACATTTTGAAAACTTTTCTTGTGTCACGTAGCCTTGTGATTTGACGTTTACTTTCTCAGATAATTAAAAAGGAAGCCATTCATGATATCTCTTTCCCGTCTCAGTTTTATTACATGTGGTTGCAAAGTGTCGGAGTTCCTGCCTACAGATAAACGCTTCCAATCAGCCAGGCAAACGGTTCATATTGTGTGACACATTCTAAGCGCCCAACTACACCATGTCTTATGTCTAACAGGCCACAAAGTAAGCCAAACTTCCTAGTCACTACTCACTATTAGGGGTGCCACTAGTCCTTGTATTACAGTAGTCCACTGCGTTATATATAGTGTGTGTCTGAACACGCCCTCTAATCTGACGGGCCACTGGAGCAATGTTATTCTTAGAATAAGACAAGCGCTACTGAGGAATTAAGGGAAATACTCTTTCTTATATACTTGTTGAACTCAATGCCTGAACCTCAGCTCATGCCTTTGCAAATTACTGTAAATGACCTAAGATTTCGTCGACCTTTAGAAGCAAATAAATGTCATAAAATGTTAATTCTGGGGATGAAACATTTTTTCAAACCTTTCAAATAATTTACTAGAATCAATACAACTCTCAGAATAGGGGAAAATACGCAACCTAAATACGTCATAGGTCATTTTCCCATCCTTCCAAATAAATCGCAAAACAACTTTTACTAAAATCAACAGAGCTCTCAGAATCCGGAAAATTAAGCAACTTAGTCCTGGACGAAATTTTAGGTCATTTAGGGTATGATCGTCGATTCGGTCGATTCAACTAAATGTTTTTTAGTTTCACTCATGGCAATGGCTCATACTTTATTTCAACATTAACGTGACATTTATATAATTGTTCTTTAATGCCATTGTTTTATTCAAACAGTTACGAACGTCAATCAGTTCCAAAGATTGCACAAACGGTTCCACAAATAGGTTTATTGTCACTGAGAGAGGTATGGTGCAGAAATTCCTGTATACCTGTGACCGCGATTTCACATGCCTCGTGCCTTTTTCTCACGTCCCATGCCCCATGCATGTATGACAAAACAACTGAACAACCTCTGTGCATGTACCTTTATCGCCGAGGTTAAGTCAAAGGGTGAACATGATAAGCAAGGCTAATAGTCCGGCCAATACCCTTACAATCGTCTCGTGAATTCGTTATATACATGAATATGGTTACTTTTAGACATCAGAACCAGTGCGTACGTGTTACACATGTTAATATACAGGTAGGTACCGGTACACACATTGCAAGGCAAGTGATCATTTCCCTCTTCAATGAGTTTGCAGGTCAAGCTTTAATATAATATAAGACCTTTTTCAGTAGTAAATCTTAGGGCAGAAATTTATACATGCACCTGTATACCTGTGACCTAGTTGTACAGTATGTAAACGACTATATAGGCCGCTTTTACCAAATAGGCTCAAAATTGGTCAGCGCTACACTACTTACCCCATCTTCCTCTGTCTATGTCGCATTTTCAAACAGTCAGAGGGTCTTATACTCGGTCAAATCCTTTTTGTCTGAGGTCATCGTTTACACAACTGCGTCATATTTATACCTTGTCGCCCCCCCTCCACTGGTCACCCTCGGTCGGCTTGCCCATAGAGCCGGTCGTGGGGGACAGATGGAAGCAAGCCTTAAACGTTATTGTTGACATACCTGCTTAAAACAACAACAACTTCTCTCTCTCAGCGGCACATGACCAGGTGGGAAAACAACAGGTTGCCAAACTGGTGTGTGTCATCACCTCGCTGCTGGTGACCAGACGTGACCACATTAGAAATCCGCCAAGGGAACCAGCGAAGCGAAACGTGTACAGTGCTTGGGAGGGGGGCCTTTATCCACCAACCGGTATCGGCCTATATATAGCGCAAGCCTGCGTATACATCCGTCTGTGTATACACAGTGAATTACATCACTATCGGCTTGGGTTGAAGAACTATACCAAGGGGAAATGTATATAACCAACGGGCTGATTTGACGGACCAGGATATGTATTCCATATGGAGAAGTGGCCTTAAAATCATATAAACAATCACAACCCGCTCGTGTGACAGTGAGTAATCAATACACTATATAGGGTAAGCTTCATGTTGAATGGACAGGCCTACGTTGTAATAGATTTTTAACATATCAAAAATCTGTTATTTCCGCAAAGAAATAACGACTTACAATCATCCTACATGCGTCATCAAGGCATACATAAGGTTGCGCACATACGTACAGCTGTAGGCTAATTTGGAATAATTTTCCCCGCACGGGATTATAATAAATTTTTTCTGTCACAAGCGTTGGACATATTACACTTCGGTTCCTATTAACTGTTGTCAGCATACATTGTACCTTTGTGGACTCTCTACTTATACGTTCATATTAGGAGAAGAGCAAATGCCTGGAACACAAATTTGGCAACGTTCACTATGGAAAAGTAAAACTGATACTGAATGTCTTTTAATTTTAGATCCGTAGAATTATAGATGACAGCTTTTGCTTTCCTATGACTATATCGGCCGGGGAAGAAAAACGCTATAGACATTGACAAAGCAAAATGTATTAAGTAAACATTTTGCGACGAGCATTGCATACGAAATAGTTTCACACCCGCCAATACTTAGTACTTGCCTTTGTACACATAGGACAACAAATCTATGTATAGGAATCGAATTCACAAATGGCCGAAATTACAAAACTATTTTAACAGTCGCACGATAATTATATGTTTGGTGCACGGTTAGGTAAGACATTGGTAAACAAAGATTCTGTAAATATTGAAAAAGCAATACGTTCCTTACCCTTTTGGACCATCAGAATGATATACCGTAACAGACAAAAATAAAAATTACCATATATTTTTGTTTAAATTGACGAACAGTTGGATGATCAAACGAGATCTGTAACTGACCCGAAGTCCGGAAAACTGTTTTAGTTCAAAACGTGTACAATTTTGTCATAATTGGACATAATTTTCCGAAACTCGAACGAGATATATAACTTGCTAAGGTGAAGCCATGTATCAAGTTCCAGTTCAAAACAATGAACCGTTTTGAAAAATAATCAGTGTGCAAACCTATAACTTCTACCCTCTAGGTACCGATGGGAGACTAATACAGCGCGAATCACTTTATCCCAGAAGAAGAATTTTAAACCATTTTAAGCTGGGAAACCGCCTTTAAGATAACACGAGGTCAGTTGTTATTTTAGGCCTATTAGAAGATAAATCAAGTCAGGTCTTAATACCAACCTTACTCTGTAACCATAAATGGCACTTTAGTCTAGACTCCAGATAGCACCACCTTTGATACACGAACCCTGTTCCGCAAGTTCTGGCACTAAATTACCAGACACATAATGTTGTTATAAATACGTCTGACCTCAGCTTTACATACTTGCCATTTGGTTAACAAAAGCCAGACTCTTTGCTAAATCCACAACATGTCCACAAAACAAATAAACACAGTCCCATGACCAATAAATCAAACACAAAACGTTTCTTGTTTCTGCCATTTTATTCACAATAAACGTGAAGTGAACAACACTGGGTATTTATATGCCATAAAAACACCATTGAATTAATTAGTTATATTCTACTGATATAGAGTCGTTGCTCCCATTCCTCTTTTACAAAAAGAACTGCATAATTTATTATTAAAACAATTCGCCACAGAAGACACAAGTGTATTGATAATCTTAGTCATTAAAATCAGCTGGCCACAAGTGTGTTCTTATCTGAGGTTTACGCCGTACCATAAAGTACTCTACTTTTGTATGGAATACCAGATCGACTGATGGTAACATGCATGGAAAATGGGTGGTTTTAACAACTTTCGTTGCTGTATATCCTAACGACACCACGGATATATGCCAGGTACCAATGAGAACCTTCAAGATACCTCGATGCACAATCGTATTAAGTAAGGAATCGTTGATACCAATTACTGAAATCTTCCCCGTCACAGTTAGACAGGACATCGCATATAATGCACATCTTCACATATCATGAAGCCAATGTGGCTGTCAAGCACACATAGCAACAGGGAACCTTTCCCGCCTTGATCTGAAGCTGTTTTAGTGTAATGTTCATTCGCGCCCCTACAACCCCGACTTGTGGGAAAACTGGTACTGCAGTAATCATGTATGGCACTAAAACAATGGTTTATGGTAGTTGGAAACAAGTCGCTATTGTGCGGTGATATAGGCACCCCATTATATTCAGCCTGATGTCATCAAACACTGAGATACGTTTAGTAATGCCAGGTCAGGTCTGTCAAAAGAACCAGCTCATCTGAGGTATACCAATGCCATCCACCGGAAGAATAGGTCATTTCTATAATGTATAACTTTCACCCTTATGATATGCAAGACTAAACGTACATATAAATTGACCGAGCGTTTCGGGTTATACAGATCCTATACATTGCCTCTAATATTAACTCTCAGAACTTACGGTACACTCGCGTTTGACTGTACACTATAATATGCACCCCCTTGATACAGATAAATAAGCAGTAACAAGGAACTGACAAATATACGTGAAAATAAAACACAGGCAAAACTAAAGAGGCGTTAAAACGGAAAACAACAAAAGCGGCGACGAGGTAAACAAACGCCTTGAGCATCTAAACTGTATGAGTACAGATGAGGTGAAAATGTTTACCTACAACATAACAATCACAAACGTTACTAATGTAACAACTAATAATGTAATAACACATGAAATATTTACTCATTTATTTGATTGGGGTTTTACGCCGTACTCAAGAATATTTCACTTAAACGACGGCGGCCAGCATTATGGTGGGAGGAAACCGGGCAGAGCCCAGAGGAAATCCACGACTATCAGCAGGTTACTGGCGGACCTTCTCACGTATGGCCGGACACGTGAAGTATAACGCTAACAGAATGGCTGGATTGAGAATGGAAGCAAGTGAATACATTTTAGTAAGATATTCCCAATCTGAACTAATTAGATAAAACCATTCACTTATGTAAATATAGTTTCAAAAACCTGTACGCGAGGGGCAGGGATCACTTGGTTATACAAAGTATCAAGGTGACGGAAATTTTGATCCATGTTTATTTTTAAGATCGTGTGAAGGTCAGTCATTAATGCTGAGTAGAACTTGGTTCAGAGGAACAGTACCGAGAACAGTCTCCACGACAGAGTATAAGGTTTGTCTACTGAAAGAGCAGCAACAATAATCTCAAAGTGTGTGGAGTTGTCCAGAAAAATCTCTTCAGAAAATTAGTAGCATGCTATAGCACGAGGATTCTGTTGGTGTCGACCAGTTTTGTCAGCCATACTCTTTGTCGATCACTGAATATATATGAAATGCTACGCTCATACTGCCACGAAGTCATTAAAGAAAAGGACTACATAAAATTGATGTAAGCATTGGCAGAAATACTACTGAAAACTGTTAAAACTAAATGTGCCATGACCCATACTTTCAGGCTTAAAATGGAATTAAAGGCATTCAGATGCTGGAATTCTATTGTGAGATTCAAGAATAATACTGTCAGTGACAGGGTATACTATGACGTCACCACACCTTTTTCTTCCTCTATATTAGGTCAAATTTCATTACCATTTAAAGAATTTTATTTAAATAATTCTTCACTCGAGGATAAAAAAGGGCTAATAAATTCTGTGTTTATCGTGGAGAAAATTCCTTAGTGATGTCAGAGTACTCAAGCTCCGCCTATATAATTCATAAAGCTCCCAGAATTCAAACATTTGATGGCATTTAAAACTCTTAGACAAATTTAAAAACACACAAATGACAGTACTTTTACTGCGAAATAGTATAGTCTGTCTGCTAATCCTTACTCCACTTTTCCAGCTTTCCTTCATTTTAAAAAGTCTAGGGTTTTGTTGAAATACGATAATGATTCACGTTACACAGCGCCAATTGAGAACAGAATATTCCAGGCAGAATGGTCAACATGACAATGAACGATGTTTTCTGACAGTAAAATACTTACAATCCAGCGGAATCAAAATTTTTTTGACTCAACTCAACATGCAAGCGCGAATAAAACTGAACATACATTGTAACTGACATCAGACAGGAGAATAGTAACAGTAACTTCTCACAATGCCATAACTGATTATACAGTAGGGCTATGTATGTTGTAGAGAAAGGAACTGCGAGGTAACTCGATGCCACATCAAAGAGCAAAGACATTTTGGCGGGCAGCGGAAATGATAAGCAAAACACCATTCACACGTAATCAACAGGTACAACTGTGGCCGAGTGTTTGTGTAAAAAGTGGCAAAAAAGTAGGCTTGGAGTATCGGTGACGCACATTAGCATGTGACCGCTCCATTAATTCTTGGTCCACATGATTCAAAATAATACTGACAAACTATCACGTTACATGGGGAAATGACAAAACACAGCGATTGAAACATTTCAACATAAAACTGATGAAACAATTAAAAAAAAAAAGAAAACACCTGTTCTGTTGAATATTCCACTCCTTCTGAAGCACCCGTTACCGTAAGGTATTGTGTTACAATCGTCTGCACGCGCCTGCGGACCTTCTTGCATTTAGGTGGAATGTATTAACCTCAGTCACTAAAACGTGCTACGTGAAAAGCTTCGATTTCTATATAACGTTTTACTTGAGTGCCTCCTGTTACAACGGGCAATACACTATTGATCAGTCTAATACATAAAAATCCATCAAATTACCCACTAAAATATACTCCATTGCCCGTGTATACTTTTTACTCACAACAAATGTGCTTCTGACTTCCTGAATACTAAACACCGATTATAATAATTTCTATAAATCGTCATCACAGTATTCCCATACACGCAATTATCTATACAATAATTAAAGCCTGGCTCTTCATTTCACAATACATGAATTTCTGTGTAAGTCTCAACGTAACCAACATTTAAAAGGGCAACTCCTATGCCCTACAGTCGTCCATTCGCCTTCTGTCTCACAGAAAAGTACCTTGCCGCCATTCTA
This sequence comes from Acanthopleura granulata, assembly GCA_016165875.1. NCBI lineage: Eukaryota > Metazoa > Mollusca > Polyplacophora > Chitonida > Chitonidae > Acanthopleura > Acanthopleura granulata. The sequence goes on from JABBOT010000010.1 coordinate 14,826,591, forward strand.
ATTGCAGAATTAATTCAAATGTAGAGTGTGACTTATCCATCTATTTTGGTCGATAGGTTCGTACACGAACGGAAGTATTTGATCCTTCGGCAACATGACAAATCGCATCATGTCTCCAATGTACCACAGATCACCACGAAGGATTCCAGTGTTCAGACAGCTCCAGCGACTGGTGATACATTCTACATGACCTTTAACCTCACTCTAACCAGGGTTGACATCCAATGTACCACAGATTACTACTGAAGACTGGTGATACATTCTGACCTTCCGCCTCATTCTGATCACGGTTGACCTCCAACGTACTATGGATGTATTCTGACATTTACCCCATATTACCAGGCTCACAACTACTGCTAACATTTTAGCACTTTAATATAGTTTATAGCCTGACATAAGTTTGAAACAGATTTCATCTGTCAAAGAATTAAACTCGAGGGAGCACATATGTGTTATGCCTTATACCACACACTAAATTATGCATAAATACTATTTTACATAAATGTACATAACAAAGGAGCAACATATACACATAAATATGAAATGAATTTTGTTTTTAAAATATATATGTATGTACAACATTGTACACTATTAAATTAACAAAAAGAAAAAAAAGACAATAAAAAATAAACAGTTATAAAACTACATGTATATGGGGACTGCTTTGTTCACAGGGTGGAAAAGAGGGTGTTGTTTCTGTGCTCAAGTCTTCGACATATACGACATCACATCATGGGTTAATATTCACACATATGAAACTCACCACACCTCCACAATACTTAAAATACAACACGAATAATACACAACTGTCAATGGCTTTTCTAGTCTTAGCGCTTGAGTTGCATATCAATTCACCTAAAACTCTGAAGTCATAAAAAGCATGCACTTTCAACCACACTTCCGCAGGTTGAATGCTGACACACATTTGTTTCATTCCTCATTCATTATTAGAAATCTCAAGTGATAGTGGTAGTCACTGAACACATCGTGCATAATCTCTTTAAGTTTACTGCGAACATGCTTCCATATAAAGTGTTGATTTTGTAGTAATAATGGTAAAGTGTTAATTTGGTTGCAATAATTATCAATCAAACATCACTACAAATTTAGCTGGAATTCACTAAAACCACAATTAGTGCATTAATCAAATTGAAACATTGGTGCAGTCGAACGGACAATAGTAATCATTAAGATGACTGTAATGTGTAATTAAATATTGTTTAGAGTAAGAATATTCTAAAATCACTTAAAAAAAATGACTACAGGAGTATGTACATAATACCAAACACACTGGGATAGGTATTATCCAATACAATCAAATTGTCCATAACCGATAGAGAAAGTGCTGTCTGAGCCATTCAGCCTTTGCCTTAGTTACACTATACCCTAGCAGAACACATTACGACTCCTTTCTCACCATACACCACATGCCTGGTGAATTGTTATGTTTTATCAGATCAAACTATCTCTAGAAAATTCATCGTAAAAAAAAAGAGCTCTCTTTAAAAACAGGAACTTTCTTAAGAAGCTTTTATACAAAGTACTGTCTATTTCCCCACTTCTTCTTGAGAAGCTTTTATACAGAGTACTGTCTATTTCCCCGCTTCTTCTTGAGAAGCTTTTATACAGAGTACTGTCTATTTCCCCACTTCTTCACATGATTTAGGACACAAAAATGTCAAAGAAGCTGACATAACCTACGAGGCATTGTTAAAGTGTGATATGGTGTGTTACACAGCCAGAGCAGAAGGTAGTCTTGTAGAACCTTATACTGTCTATCACTGCCTGGCATCAAACCGACTGTTTGTTACAAGCACAAGTAGTTACAGTACTTCCACAATGATAAAATTACAACAGTAAAACTTGGCGTCTCAAAAGGAACCTGTATGTCCAGGTGAATTCTACACTGACGATTGCATTCTGCACTTCGGCTGGGTATAATAGTGTAATGTAGGAAGACAGCTGAATGCAGGCTGAGTAGCTAACAGCATGGCAGTCCTTAATGCTAATTCATTAGGCCTTGCAGAAATCTAGCCATATCCACAGCAATCTGCTACTAACTGTTATGTGTAACAGGATGCAGGAAGCAGCTTATCACTTTACACTCTCACCAGTCATGTCAATAGTGAGAAATTCTCCTTCTTCCTTATGTGTCCACAAAGTCAAAAACGATTTTTTATAGTGGGTTGCGTCAATACATAGGCGTCAAAATAAATGTATGTAATGATCAAAGAGTGCATATGTCCTCTATGTATATTCCGTGTGAAGTGAAGCACCTTCCTGCTATCTGTTACAGTTCACAAAATCCTGTAGTTCTTGTGAGATTTCTATGGAACATGAATACAACCTAGGAAGCCTTATTTCTTGTTATTCTGCTGCAACTTTTTGTACTGTACAGTCCACTAGTTGTCAGGTAGCTCAAGACACAGGTAGTCAGGTAAACATATGTGGGGGAAGTAATAGACTTTTCAGGTAGATATAATGACAAAGAGACCCTTGGCAACACATATTCTGATCATGTCTGCATACACCTATTCAATATGTTATAAGAACAGGCTGAGAATAGGCTTGTACAGAAGACAGTAATGCAGATATGTGGAGGCCAGGTAAAACACATGGTACAGAGCCACGCCCATGATGTCCTGCTGCAGACTCTGAGGTTCTTTCTGCACAAGCTCTCGGTCAGATTTGGTGTCCTGCGGCACTTTGCCAGTGTTGTAGTATTCCTCCAGGAAAGCCTCTTTCTCTTCGAATCTGTCGTAGAGCCATTTTAGAAGCTGTTGAGGGTCCCGCGGGATGTCCTTCACCCTGTAGGCCTTGTAGTGCAGAAGGATGTTACACTCAGGCCAGTAACCTATACAGATCCCGTGCAGGTCAAGGGGTCGTCCATTTGGATAGGCAATTGTCACGTCAATCAACCATTCCAGCGGTTTTTTCTTGCTCCCATCTGCCAAATAAAATGTCTTCATATAAACAGTCACTTCATTACATCATTACGTTTATCCAAGACAGATCATAACACTGTGTGTATTATACAAAACACCACACCATTTAACGTAACAGACCCTTTCGCAATGAGCTCTGAGACTTGCATAACGCCTTACATTGTAAGATGGCAACAACAGCCAATATTAATATTTTGCTGTTGTCAAGGCAATTTTATATCAAGATAACACTACTGTCAACTGTGGCTTTACAACTGCAGCCTGCATCATTATACAACGCAACAATGAAATGATGTCAGCATGATGCAACTAGGTTATGCCACACTCGTCTACTGAAGTGGGAATTGTTTCGGCTGGACAGTCCTTACCAAGTAGCGTTATGATTTAGAGGTGCAAGCTGAGATATAACCAACAGGTCACTTATTCTGGTGCCAGCGAGTTTTCTGGGTTATAAGCCGCCAAACCTTTGGTAAGTTACTGGCTTACTTTCATGTACATGTCATGTACAGACTTGTATGCCATATTAGTGGAAGACAAGTAGTAAATTTTCAAGCAGCAGGAGAGTGGAGAACAGCTCACAGAGTAATGTCACCCGCTTACTGTTACTATGGCAATACAAACAGTGACAGTGAGGCAATCTACAAAGCCTGATCACTGACGAATCACTGAAGATTTATCATTCTCTGGCAAATAGTTTCAAAATACAGAGACTCAATATTTATTTATTTATTTATTTGTTTACTTGATTGAAGTTTTACGTCGTACTCAAGAATCCCAATACTGAGGTATACACATATGTACCATGAGAATGAAATCCTCCATGGATAATTATCACACAGAAAAAGGAAAACAGAAGATGGGGAGTGCTAAAATCTTTCACTGAGAGTGACACCAAGAAATTCCTTCCAAATCTTTTCCTCAGTGTGTGATCTCTGGCAGGATCAGCATAACTGTGTTTGGTAAACTCACCTGGCAGTGTAAAGCCTTGGGTTTTGTCCTCGCCACTCAAGGTGTCCAGTACCACCTGCAGAGCTCCAATTCGGGGCAAAGTCACATGCTCTAGCACAGGGTAATTGTTCTTCTTTGCATACCTGAACCATGATGAGAAAGAACACCATGAAATGAAAAAACATTGATGAATGACCCAGCCCATTTCTGCATATTTTTGTCCATCTCCAACTGTCTTGATTAAGCTCTGATATGTATTGGAGATGAATATTCTTGGTGTATGTTACATGGGTATGTCAGTAAAGGCTGCGTATTTGATGAACTGCTCACACATGTGGAATGCTCAGCTGATACACAATTTGTTTTGGCGGGATGTGGCCAGAGGATTTCAGTTCAAACAATGTGACCAATAATCAGTTTATACTAACTCTGTGGCCACCACACCAATGAGGGCAGGAATCCTGCAATCATCATATGCTAATCCTAAATGAATATTTCTATACACTTTTAAAAAGAGACATAGAACAGCATTAATCCTCAGCCCTCCATATTCCTTGCGGCTCTGACCATCTCTGCAAACCTTCCCAAATTTCCTTTCAACAGGTCCAGTTATGCAAATGAATACCAACAAACACTTGAAGAACCAAAAGGGACATGCACAAGTGTAATCTGTACAAAAGCTCATTAAATTCCTTTTCAACAGGTTCAAGATATGAGGGTAACAAAGAGGGGGGACAGACCAAACGACAGGGCCATTACAATACTCCTTAGACCTAAGGAGTTGAGATGTGGAAAAAGAGGAAGGGTGGAGTTTTCACTCACTATCTCTTTAAACCACTCACCTTTTATTTTAGTTTGATTTGCTTACTTGATTGGTGTGTAAACAACTTAACCAAGAATTTTTCACTTCAGAGTTGTCAGATTTCTGGGCAGAGAGCTCTAAGTAAACCACCAGCCTGTGCAGTATATGCGTAACCATGATACACTAAACTGTAGAAAAAATCAAAAGCAAGATCTGGCTCTGATTTCATGAAGCACAGTTAGCTATAAGTCAGCCTATAACTGTCACGACAACTTGTGATGTATAAATATGAAGTGCAGTTATATAAGTGATACTTAGCACTAAGTACGCATCATGAAACTGGTCCCAGGGTAGATAGTCCAAGACGTTCACCACACACTCACTGTTGACTCGCCACTCTTCGCTTCCTCAGAAACCCTCCTTCAGGGAAGATGACCACCCACTTTTTATCTGTGGGGATATAGGAGGATGTCAGGTGCTTCTTCAACTTCTCTAGCTGTTCCTGTCTGCCTAGTTTTCCCTGATGACAAAGATAAAGGTCAATCCTGAATTTGCAAAGAAATGAATTTTGGGGTTTTGTTTTTCAACATTAAATGAGAAAACTGGAGAAGTATTGGACAATTTGACATAAAAGTGTACGGACTGAAGATTAAAAACCGACCTTCAGTTTTCTCCACAATTAAATGAGAAAACCAGAGAAGCATTGGACAATTTGTGGTAAAAGAGTATGGATTGAACATGAAAACTGACCTTCCAATTTTTTTCATAGATATTTTAAGTTCCGAGGCAACAAATTTTAAGGTAGTTCATAACACACACTCAATCGCGGGTAATACATACCTCCCTGTAGAACGGGACGTAACTGTGAAAATAATTTTGATCGATCAGAATGTTAGATCATGTAAAGCCCACTTAACGGACATGACATGAATCTGGCCCTTAAATCATTAGTGTTCTATCTTTTGCATGTACATAACACTACTTATATAGGCCCTCCAGATGTGGATTCAACACGATTACGGACAGCTGGCTGCTGCCCCTTGTTTTGTTAGTGTATAGACAACAAAGAGATGGCAGATTTTGGCGGTACGAACAGCACGTTGAATACAGATGGGCTGGATATCGCTAGAGAGCGCAGGGACCGATTCACGTCAATCAGCCAGCATCGGCTCGGTAAAATGTCAGAATCTTCCGACAGCTATATCAGCTTATGGTGATGAAGCCTATGTTTTATAGAGAACATGTAAAAAAATATTGGACAGTACTCTTCAAATCTTCAAACCTTACTCTTTTCACTACAATTTACGTTACAACGTTACACCTTCCTGGTCTTCTCCTTTAAATACACAATATAAAATCATGCCTTAAATGGATAAGTAAACAATGGTTTATTACAGCTTTGATAAATTTTGATCTATCACTTTGTCTTGAGTGAGTAATCTTGTCAGTTTCTGATTCTAAAAACTGATTTTTTTGACAGTCAAAACATAAAAAACTTTAACACACTGAGTGGTATATGTCTAACATATCAGTCATTTTCAGTTTTATCCTGAATTTTTTTTTAAACTCATAGAATATTTCACTTATACAACAACAGCTAGCATTATGGTGGAAGGAAAGTTTTGCAAATTTTTGCCCTGGGGAGGCAGGAAGAAAATGCAGCTGGACCCTACCTGCTGTATGAAGAAATCCCCTCTAAGTGTGGACACTGCCCCAAAGTTGGTGTACTTGAATAACATGTCCATGATCCACATGATCCGACCGCCCACAGTGTTCTTGGGGTGGACAGCTGCCATCAGTATGGGCACGTCAGCTGTGGACTGGTGGTTTGCCAACAACACAACCTCCTTCTCATACAGCCTGCTCACATCATCACCAGACTCCACAACTGCAATACACAATGTCCAAATTTCAGTATGACCTAAATTTGAGTTTTTCCTTTAAGCTGACAGCATAGAAAACAGCACAAATAACATTAACAGAAATGTGACTTTAATACACTTTAACCCTTTAAACTGATTTAAAATTTACTAATTTTTATATTTTTCAAACTTGATTTTCTGAGCTGATTATACTTCAATATGATGGTTGTCAGTTTAAAGGATGAAGGAAGCTAGAGTGTCTGGAGTAAACAGCTGACCTTTGGTAAAGTTTCTGATGAACTTTCCCACTTGAAATTGTGAAGTACAGATATGCACAGCACATTTGTGAAAGACAAGTGGTCTTCAAAGAATGTTAGATTATGTAGACGGTCACCACTTCCTGTGACCAAGGCCCCACAAGCAGTCACAGCTAGAAAATCTACAAATTCCCTGTCCAAGGTTGGTTTTGAATCAGCACCTCATGTGTGACTGAAAGGGTTCACTGACTGAAAGGGTTCGTGTTTCAAGCTATACTGAAGAGCACTTCACAGTACAGAGAAAGTCAGTTTTATGGGTTGAGGAAGCTGGAGTATGTGTAGTTAACCACTGACATCTGGCGAGTAATACATACAAGTGCAGCAATGCTGAGTGAACTCAACATGCAACACTGGCCAATGCTTATATTTTCCAGGCTTTCAGTGGTTGAACATTCCCATTTTCCAAGCTACTTGTATTAAATACTCCACAGTTATACAATATTAAAGCAATGTAAAATGATCTTACAGAGATTAGCTGAACTTTCACATATAAATAGTTCATCAACCTAATTCAACCCTGCTGGAGAGCACTATTAGGCTATGATATGATTGTATATACTCTAATCTGGTTGTCAGTGTCAACGCTTGTCCAGGCCCAACAACAACAACGCCTTATTTTCCAGACACTGAAATGTTACTTTCAATTTGGAGGCTTTTCATAGTTTCCAAGGCCCCATACTATTACCCCGAAAGTTATCACCAACAGTCTTTTAGAAAGTCAACTAAGTAAGCCTATGAATACTGCTGACTGCTTATTCAACTGCTACTATGACCCTGGTGGCTGAAATTGAACCATCAAGTTATGTTCTTGTAATAGAAGAAGGTCATGACTCGCCCCCTTTCTCATAGTACATGTACATGTATTAATACAGAATTAATGTTGCCCACATGGAAAGAGATGACTTACTTGTATAACCTGCCGTTCCTAGCCAGGCCACCACCATAGACAGTAGCCCGTTGAAGAGAAAGGCTTCCACAGCCCAGTACAGCTTGGAATGAACGATTCGCAAGGGCCACAAAACAAACATCCACACTAAGTAGGCAGGTATGGAGTAGAAGTTGGTGGCCAGCGTGAAGAGGATACGCAGAGTGTACTTGGCCAGGTTGTATGCCATGTTGTGGGTTCCACATGGGGATTGGGCCATCGCATAAAATCAGGTTTGTAGGAAGGATAAAACTGCTGAGGGTTTATGTTCGGCCTGTGTGCTACATCTGGTCTTGAGTAAAATCTGAAATGGGAGAAACAAAACAAATTATAATGAACAGGTACACAAAAATGCAAAGTGTTTTGAGCTTCGACTTCTTTACATAACACTTTCATAACAGTATCAACTACATTTAAATTAGCATCACATTCGGACGCAAAGAGTTCAAATATCATAAATATATAAATAATCAAAATCACGTGGTAAAATATGTAATTCAGACTGTAATAAGCACTGATACACAGGTTAACAAAAACACAGGCTTGAAAAAGGCATCATTTTCATACAAGAACTATGAATACCTAGAAAACTCTTACATACACAGCAAAATAACCTCTTATCATATGACTAAAAAAAGTTGAACAAAAACATCCCAATGAACGGGAGAATTTGAAATTCTTGAATTAACTTCTACCTTTATTTGACACAATGATTTGTTTGATTTGCTTTTAACACCACCATCAAGAAAATTTTAAACATGTATGTATGGTTGTGTTTTATGTCATACTCAACAGTTTTTACTTCAGATGAAAATGAGGAGTCATTGTGCATATATATACTGTCTCCTTGTAGAAGGACAAGTCCATGCTGCCAACCTGCTGCTGCCACTTAAACATCATGCCGAAGACAGCAGATATGAGACATGATCTAATCCCTCGGCTCTGAGTCAAGCGAGTCAGCAACAAGTACAGTATTACCTTTGAAGGTTTCGGTATGACCCGCCATTGGATTGATCCCAGATTTCCAGACCTCCAGACCACAAGGCAGACGCTCTAACCACCAGGCCACCCACTTTTACATAAAACGAATGATAACAACTGTTCCTTTAACAGACAATCCTAGCAACTACCAGGAACAGTGTGATTAGCCAGTGCTGGAATTGAACACACAACCTTGGTTGTCTAGGGGCCATCTGCTTTTCTGAGAATGAGCCTGGGCGTCAATCAACTGTTATATGCATGTGAAAGAAAAATCCAGTGGTGATGTCAATGGTCCCTGATCAGTCAAGAGTAATCAGGCTGTCGATCATGAACCTGCAGCTACTGTTAATTTGCTCATCAATCAGTACGATCATATACACTACTAAGCGAACAAACAACTGACAGGTGCACTCTGCAGTCCTGCCTTTAGATGAACATTCCACACATTATAATACATGTACATAATCTGATATCCTGGTACAGTTAGGTCATGCACACTCGCATTGCTTGATTCATATGTACTATTGTGTAATGAGAAAGGATTATAGCCTTATATGAGAACATAATCTCTACAATCCTTAACACCTCATCTGGATGGCAACGCTAGACCAAGTGCTAATTGAGTATGTCCGGGTCAATCTCTTTCATGGCAACTTATCGAGGTTCAAACAAGGTGGAAATTAAACGCTATAGGTAATCCCAAGAAAATCAATGCACTTGTAAAGTGTAAGTTTTCTTTAACCGGGTAATGGAGCAATATTTTTCTGGTAAGAGGCTAGAATGAGCTATTCTATTAGTTCTATATCCCTTACTGGCCTGAAAATATCAATCAAAGGGTAAATCCAGGAAATTTTAAATAGATAAGAACCTACTGGCTTTTAAACATTGTGATAACTCTGATACTAGGTACACCGTTTTGAAGTTTATTACTATTCCAATGAAAATAATATTTTGCTTGTATTAGAAAACCATAACTTAAATTGATATCTCCTTTAGTAGTATTTTCAACATATTCAATTCATTCAGAAATTTCTGACCTTTCCTCCTATCTTGAACATGGTAATCTACTACATCCTTGTTCTGAGGGAGCTTGGCTGATTGAAGTTCGAACATTCTGGGATTTGGATCTTGTTTACAGCCCCTTCAAAACAACACGAACTCCCATGTAGTTATGGTGTCCTCAGGCCTACTTGTCAGTGTGGTGATAACTGAGTACACGCGACTTTAACAGTGCAAACAAGAACCAAATCAAATACACTGATTATCAGTGTTAGCCAGTGCAATGGGAAACATTACAGTATGTTGCTCTACATTCAATTTTCCCTTCACCTCTTTAAATGAGATCTCTTTTCACCACTGCAACACGGCAAATTGTCATAAATATTGTTGCCTAGATAGCGACTGCGAACTATTTACTAACACAAGAAATCGTGAATTCAGTAACAATGCTAAGTTTGTAAAAACTGACTTGTTAGTAACGAAAAGTGATGATGAAAAGCACCCAGACTTTGTTCTACATTTTGACAAGAAAGGGTCAAAACGACCTGAACGCGCACCGATTTTGTGACAGATGAATTGCATGTACATCCGGATCGCCTATTGCGATACTAATAGAATATAAGGCTATGTAAAACATGGGTCAAAATAATGTAATTACCCTCTCCACAGCACCTCACGCCCTTACAGAACGTCTCAAAATGTGATCATATGCATGTATTCCCCATTATATTTACGAAGCCGACATCCAGCGATTGTTATACCCGGTACGCAAAAGATTTCCTAAACAAGGGAGATAACCACACACCACATATAAAGTGATAATGTTGCAGGCCCAAGACTTTCACGAATAAGTAACAATTTGCAGGAACCCATTCATTCTTTCATTCATTCGCTTTTGAAGATTTTGAAGAAATGGAATCCCTTGACTGCTCACGTGTAAAATCAGTAATAAGTAGGCTATAGAGAAGATCTATGCCAAACAACTCCAATGCTGTACATTTAGGCTTTACTAGTATCTGTATACGGCACCGCAAGGTAATAAGTCCCATTTAATGGAGGAAGGTGGATTTCTGCAATTAACGTGATTATTGTTTCTACATGTGTAAGCAATTTGCATAGTTTTTATTAACCATGTTCTCCTGTGTAAGTAGCCTACATTATGTTTTACATGCATATTTGGTGTTTGACATTTTTAACGCCCGAAACAAAATGCACATGAAGTGCGTTGTAGCCATAGACCTTCATACATCTTGGCAATACTTCTCTATTTTAGCCAACTGAACTTAGCACAACTTTGGCTTTTCGTTGTTCCTTGCTAGCACGTTTTCGATGATCGATCAGGGCATAAAGAATGTGAAAGTGGTGAAACCCAAATCAGGAAATACATGCCAACAGGATTGCAAATCTGTGAATCAATCAATGAAACTAACCAATCGGTCCTTATAAATATCCTGCTAAATAACGAAAGAGATGCTCATACGATATTCGACATTCGAATAACGAAAAAGAGGCGCAAACTGTGGAATTTTTTGTGGAATATCCAATTTGGATACATGGCATGCAATCGTTTATCGCTGGAGAAAATGAGATTCATCGTTGACCATTAACCTATCCGCTATATGCCTTCACGAAATTGGTCTTCATGTGCACATGAGAATCCCCACAAGTGATCCAGACACTGGTCACAACAACGACCGGATCAGTGAAGGGTTATATTTTTTGGTGAATATAGGCTAGTGTTCTACCACAATACCGATACATCAAGACAAGCTGACCACCATGTGTTGGAGGGACACGGTTATCTGTGTGTCTACAAATACCACTTATTTAACTGAGGTTTGATGTCAACCTGAAGAATATTTTTTCGAAAACAATGAAAGATGTTCACCTTACCTCCTCAACGTGTTCGATACAACGGGATATTCCGCCTCAACCCTGAGCGCCGCAGACAGCAGACTCTCGAAACATCGCGCCGAAGTTTCTGGAGTCACAAGCTTAGTGCAATAGAATGCTTTGAAGTTAAGACTAACTCTGACTTAAGACAGCTTGGTTATCCTGGGACCATGACCCTAATCCAATCAATCCCTTCCTCATTGTGTTACTCATTCGGCGACCACCGGCTCCACCCACCCACACTTACTTACTTACTTGCTGGATCTATATACCAGTGTAGTACCTTGGCTTTCTCTCGGTATAGCCGCAATCCTGTGTCGAACTCTAACGCAAAATCGGAGTGGTTTATGTGGTCACAGATAAAAAAATACCAGACACTGATCCGTATATACGGATGCATAGCGACAAACTGAGCGAACCTCGAATTCGTCCGTGTTCGTGGAGTCTTAACCACAGAGTGAAAAGAGCCACATTGGCCTGCACTTGTCCTTCTCCGCTGTTTCCGAAAGACACAATGGGCTGTGTCCGGAAAGCCAGTGAAATGAAATGAACTATCAGTTAAGCTTGCATATTTCCTTTCCCATGTACTGGACGAAATTATACATATTTTAGTTCACTAAACTTGTAACTGTATTGAACAAAACTATAAACGTAAGACGTGATTTTGCAACATTTCACAAGATAATGCAGTTGTTTTTGTCAATATAGTACAGAGGGATGGCCAAGCGCAATTCCCCTACACCCGTGTACATTCTAGTCTCCAAAACCAAACGGTTGTCGATTTCAAGCCGATTCACCATTTTGACCCATCAGATAGGAGTGGCCCTATCTCTAGTATTAAGAGATCTGTAAGGTCTTCCCTAGCACTCCCTTCCCCTTAGGTATACAAAAGGGCCACCCATACAATACAAGTTGTCAAAATGCACGATGCCACAGCTACCACAAAACCGGTGACGGCGTGCCATCGGCACGCTCGAAGCTGGCATGACCCTTAGAGCTGTCCTCAAAGGCCTTAACGTTAACGTGTGAAACCGAAGTCGTCTCAGAAGACGTCAAGAACAATTCGGCAAGATAGGTAATCGCCCGTTTGTCCACCGACCGCGTGTAACGACCCTCGAAAAAAAGACCGCCATACTCTCCTTCTCCCCCTCTGCGAACGTTTCAGGCCAGCCACGGATTTGTTTGATTGGTGTTTCACGCCGTACTCAAGAATACTTCACTCATACGACAGCGACCAGCATTGTGGTGGGAGGAAACCGGGCAGAGACAGGGGGTAAACCCACGACCATCCGCAGGTTGCTGGCAGACCTTCCCACGTAAGGGCGGAGAGGAATCCAGCATGAACTAGTCTTGAACTCAACTACCGCATTGATGGGGGGTTTTCTGGGCCATTGCGCTGCACTAGCGCGCTAACTGACTGAGCCATGGAGGCCCCGACACCGATAGTGAAACAGTCGGGCTCCATAATAACCGGACTTACGCTCAAACGCTTCGGAATCGCCTCGGAGAATAGAATTTGCCAGATTTGCGCAGGCCCAACCCTGCGACCAACTGTCATTTCATTTGTCCGGCGACATTGGGTAAGATTTCAGCACAATGCCCGTCATCATGTTGCTGCTGTATGCAGAGCATTTCTGCAGGCTTAAAACGTTTATGTGCTCGACTTTCCAGCGTATTCACGTGGTCTGTCCTCGACCGGAGTGTTCGTCGACGACTTCCAGCTCCGGGTAATATCGTGGAGTTGTGTGTGGCCATCACGCAGCAAGGGGAAAACATTCTGCAAGTCACAACTGACCATCTCGTCAGGTCGATGCGTCGACGACGTACAGCAATGCAATAGGCAAACATATAATTGGCACCGAAGTATGGAATTTCCCCCAAACTGACCCCATCCCTGTTTCCTGATATGCCTCAGCGTTACAATCGGTTGTCCGTTTACATCAGTTATGGAAATGTATTGCTCCGAGTTCATTGTATGACCCCGTGAAAAAGGGTGTTGAAAAAGGGATTTGATGACGCAGTTAATTTTATCAAAATATTGGAAGATACAATGAAATACATCCATTTCATGGGTTTCACGTGCTCAACTAGGTTAAAAGCCTGGCGAGCCAAGGCTCCCGATGCTGCAAAGAGAAAAGCGTTAATATGTATTTACGGTGTTGAAAGTATACTTGGATGAATACTTTCCTTGACTGACACCGTACATGTGAAGTGAAACTCCAGTATTCGTTATTCATAACAGCTTTACTAAAAAAAGGTTTCTGTCGTTTTCTTCAGTATATTATTGTCTGCATCTGTGGTAAGTAGCGATTTTAACACTACAAAAACGTACGATTCTAGTATTTCTTCATTGTGCCTTAGTTTGTTGCCAATTCTAATTGAGGAAAACGAAAAAAATGTGAATGATTTAAATTTTATTGAACCGCTGAAAAAAAAAACCCAGACTAAACAAAACAAAAGACGTTACACAGTAATTATTTTCCGAACAGAATTTTTAGGTGAACTTTGGGTGGCATGAGCACTTCTTCCACCGAATGGACTACACCGTTTGTGGTCGTTTTGTCTTTGTAGTACACATCAACCGTGTTCACCTTAAATTCATCATCTGGAAAAAAAAAATGTAATTAATGCAAAACAGATTTAAAAAGGTTTTAGTAAAAGCACAAAATGTATGATCAGCCCTCTTCACACTAGAACTAATGGACAATAGTCTGTACCTGCCCCTTCTTTAAGGGTGATGGGTTCGACATTTTCGGTGGTTAACTCTTGGTTGTCGGTCCAGCCGGCAGTGTAATAGGTGCCCGATACCACATGGTACATTAGGAGGTCTGGGAGAAATGCAAAGTGCAAACTATTAACTGTTGTTTAAGAGTTTCTATTCTCTTTAGACAAAAACGTTCTTATCTTTATAGGGTCGATAAGAGGATATTTGGTAACGATGAGTGGAAGAAAAATATGCGGTTATGAGTACTGAAATTTTTCATGAAATTGTATTAGGACGTAGAAAAGGTGCATGCTGAAATGAGACTGGTCTAACCTTTCAACGCTGTTGTATTCAACATGAGGTGATCCAACGTTTCCTTGGGAACTTTGGCCATTTGTCCGATGGTGCGAAGAAAGTATACGGACCCTTGCCTGGCAAACGTAAGAAGGTTCCTTTCAGTATCAATAAACCAAAATTATAAAAATCATGATTATGTCCTTTCAGAAAAATAAAGTACTCATATCTAATGTACGTTTCATTTCCGAGGAACACCCAAAATTTACACAGGTCTATTTACAAGGAATTTCATGGTCAAACCTAATTCCACCCGTTCGCTTTTGTGTACATCTTGTTTTCAACTTCCTCCCCGAGGCCAACGTATCAAAATATGGAAACCTCAACAGTGCGCACCGTTTAGCATTGCCTCCACGTTTACTTTCTCCATCGCCTTGGTAAGCGTCTTAAATACTGGACACTCTTTCAGACACTTAGTAATGGTGCCACAAGGAGGTTCCAGGAGGCCAGTCACCTTAAAAAGCACTCCGTTCGTAGCTTTGGTCTCCGGCAGCACCACTGGTGCACCCGAAGCGGTGATGACCTGAAAACAGCAGAGCAAAACCCAGATTCCCGAATCACACATAGTTGTTGAGAAAAGTGCGCTTAGCTAAATGTCACCTGCCACTAAGTCACCTACCTCAAATCACCCAGACAAAACGTTTACATAACACCATTTTTCAACAATTAGAGATGAACGACAAAATTAAGCGGGTCAAGGATGAAATTTTCTTATGTTTTTACAGTATTACTAGGCCAAACTCAAAATGGCGAAAAAATATTTAAGATTATGGGATAGTTATAAGCAATTTCAATACCTTTCCATCCTTGTAAACGTTAAATCTGATTTTCTCTTCACCGCCTAATGAAGTTGGAACCATGGCGTCGTTTTCCATTTCTGATTTGTTCAAGTCTTTCACTATGACGTGGTACTTCATAATTCGTTCCACGGCAGTTGGCTTTTCGAGTGTCTTTCTCACGTATTCGGGTAGACCGCTGATCGCTTCGTTCGTTGGTGCGAATAAAGTGAAGGGGCCTGTCGAGTTGGAAAAAAAAAATCTTCCCTTGTTAAAACCGCCATCACAGAGAGGGATGGGGGGAATGAATAGTTCTTTCAAGTTTAAAACGTGGCAATACCACGGTCTGACAAATGTACAGAGGTACAGTTCTCATGGAATGGTGAAACTAGTACAGGTATTCTTTGCAAGTTACAATGGTGTATGTGGTGCTCCATGCATCAACTTTGCCCAAGTCGTTCAGCTGTTCATTATTCAAAACAGTTAATGGACGTATCAATGTGCGCTGAGTAAATCCAATATCACAAAGTTGAAGCATCAACTGTTCTCCATTTCTTTTGTTATACACCAGCGATGAAGGATAAATGTTATGAACGCACCAGGTTTCGATAGTTCTCCAGTAAGTTTGGCTTCGTGCATATATTTCACGAAATCCGTCAGTCCGAGGGCTCCCGCTCCTTTAAGAACGGTCTCTTTACACTCCTCACCCTCGCATGGTTCCGCCCTCTGCGCGGATAGAGCCTTCCTGAACATGGAGTAGATCATCCTTTCTGCCCTCATCACTATTGAAAGCATCGGCGAAACGATCACCACCCAGGAGAGCAGGGCAATTACAAACAGCTTCATTTTTTACGCTTACAACCAAAACGGTAACAGTAACAAACAGTAATACAAACAACAGTTACCCATAGATGACATGAATTTCAACAATTTTGTGGTCGCGGCGATAACAGCGCCTAATATAGCGTTTGGGCGAGCCAACGGTCACGTGACAATTTTGCATATGGACGTTTACACTTAAGCAAAAAAGAAACCAAAAATATGCAGATATTTGTGAGCTTCATGTAAGACCACATGAATATCAAGATTGATCCAGGTTGATTTAACCGAGTTTGAGAGATGTTGTCCATGTTTCTCTTCTAGCACAGTTACGCATTTCATCTGCTGTACGAGACGCTATTTCACGTCGTGATACGTACAGTGCTAGCCTGTCATGATCATTCCAAAACACTTCCTTCTAACACTGACCGACTTGAGGTCCATTCCTCTGCTAGTTGCAATAATGTACTTCCTCGCGCGTTACGCGCCACTCGAAAAAGCGAGGGGTACGTTATTGTAACCAATTCCTGTGTATGCTTTTTATTCACCCTCTTCCACCAAAGAAATGGCAGTGTTAAATGAACACTTGTTTACTTGTAAATCAATCGATCAATCAATACACCAACATAAATTACTGTAGAAACAGACCGTGGTCTTGAATGAAAATAAAGAATTATGTGTGTAGGACAGGTATTTATGCCATTGTTAGTGGAAAAAAGAGAGCACCTGTGAATGAGCATAGATGTTTGAAAGTTTGAAAAGCTGCTTTAATTGTCTCTGAATATCAGTCACCTGAAATTACAATCGATTGCATTTTAAACGATTTGCAAGGGAAGGAAAAGCTAAGCCGAGCAAAGCAAATTTTCATCACAAAATGAAAATGGAAATCGGCCTTTGATTAATTACCTTACGTGTTTGATCCTAGTTCCCACCGGTGGCACTTCTTATCTACGTCAGGAGGTTTGTCCCTTATCTGGGCAGGTGAGATGGTTTTTTGGACTCCTCCACCCAGTATATGAAATGTGAAAAAATCCTGGCTTGATCTCCACTAATACATAATTTACATAATTTTATTTTGTACATATTTACTTGTTTGGTGTTTTCCGCCACACTCAAGACTATTTCACTTATACTACGTTGTATGGTGGCAGGAAACCGTGCACCGCCCGGGGAAAACCCACGACCATGCGCAGGCTACTGGCAGACCTTCCAATGTGCGGCTAGACTTGAATTAGCTCACAACGACCGCATTGGAGAATGGCATCGAGTCATTGTTCTGCGGTGGCACGCCAACACTTGGTAACAATGAATGAGAGAAATAAATAAAGAAAGAAATAAACAAATAAAGAATAAATAAATTTGATAACTAGTATAAATTAGTCATGTCTGTTTTATTTCACAAGCAGCAGTACAGAACCATTCTAGTTCAGTGCATCTCTGTTACGAGGTCTGTTATGCCAATGACCCTCTTTGGCTCAGGCGGTTAGCGCGCTAACGCAGCGCAATGACCGAAGCCTCCCACCAATGCGGTCGCTGTGAGTTCAAGCCCAGCTCATGCTGGCTTCCTCTCCGGCCGTATGTGGGAAGGTCTGCCGGCAACCTGCGGATGGTCGTGGGTTTCCCCGGGCTCTGTCCGATTTCCTCCCACAATAATGCTGACCGCCGTCGTAAAAGTGAAATATTCTTGAGTACGGCGTAAAACACAAATCAAATAAATAAATAAATGAACGACCCTTCGGGAAATTCTAAACCTGAAGAAAGACCGAACTTTCGGGCTATACATCTGTAAAAAATATCCTGATATAAAATTTTGACACTTTGGTCAGGCCATGAGGCTTCCATGTCTCTCCCCCCTCTGAGTGGTGTGCTAGAGCAGCACAATGACTCCCGACTCACTTATGCACTAGTACGTTCCAGGTCACGTTGGCTTCCTCTCTGGTCGAACGTGGGAAACTCCGCCAACAATATGTGGATGGTAGTGGGTTTCCCCGGTTTCCTCTCGCCATAATGCTTGCCACCGTCGTAAAAGTGGCACACTCTTTAGTACCACTCAAAGCACCAGTCAAATAAGTAAGTAGAAATAAAGAAAAAGTAAAATGTACCAAGATGTTAGATTGGGTAAGCGATTTAGCCAATATCTCTACCGCTTTCTCCAAACGTTAAATATGTCAGGGACCAACCCCCCCCCCCCCAAAACCACACCTTTTTAACTGCTTGATAATGCTGAATACACGTCCTTAATACATGGGCATACACTTTACTCTTAGCATACTAAAATAATGGCTTCACGCGAATATTCAGTTTTTGATTCAACTTCTTATACTTGGGAAACTATAAACTGCATTCTGACTTCATGTACCTGTACATAGTTCTACGCTTGCATTTCAGTCAGTAGATAACCCAGTCGATTTATTGCATGTCACTGACTTATTTTTCTCTCTTTATGTCGCTTAGCTTTTCTCGTTAAGTAGAATTTGAATCTCGTATGCTCGGAGTAAGAGCGGTGTTAAGAGTGGTTGAGCTACTGTCATCTGGGAATGCGTGTCCTAAAACAGGGCAGATGGCCTCCGTAGCTCAGTTGATTAGCGCCCTAATGCAGCGTAATGGCGAGATGCCTCCCACCAATGTGGTCGTCGTGAGTTCAAACCCAGCTCATCCTGGCTTCCTCTCTAGCCAGCTAGCAACCTGCGGATGGTCGTAGGTTTCCCCCGAACACTGGCCGGTTTCCTCCCACCACAATGCTGATCGCCGTCGTATAAGCGAAATATTCTTGAGTACGGCGTAAAACACCAATAAAATTAATAAATAAAATAAGAAGCGCTCCTAGTTTGGATAGGGATGTTATTTTGGTAGAGTTGTTTTAATCTGAACATGCGTTTCCAACAATATCATAGCTCTGCTGTAACCTGGATGTTAACTTGTTTTTGTATTATCGCGGCAATCGACACATCTAGCCTACATGTTTAAGAGACATAGCATACTCTTTTGTCATAGTTGTGATAGATTGTACAAGTTCAGGTTTTTGTTTCACCCGGTCCCTCCCTGCCTGAAAGACCTACAATAGGCGTGCTGCGATAGGAGAGTGTTCCGAGTTTTTAGAGAAGGGGGCTGGATGTTTCTTGAAATGAGCGGAGAGTTCCTGCAAAGTTTATCAAAGTTACATGTTAATATAAACACGAGAGTTCTGATTATTGTGGACCTCAGACTACGCGCAGAATTGTTGTGAATTTCATATTTTTGAATTCCTTAACCTATGAGTTCGTATGTAAGTCTGCCGAATGAATAAGTTCGTCGTATCATGTAGCTGTGACTGATGTTGTTATTGTTTCACATATATACAAACTTAGACCGTAATTTCAAATCACTAAAGGTCATCAAAACTGGTGCACTTAATCATAACGACAAGAAGTACATGTAGTAATCGTGAAAATATCATTGTTCATTAATAATGATGTGTGCATGTGAGGTCATTACTCAAGCGATGGTTGAGAAACAGATTGAGCTAAGTTAATGATTATTTTAAGATTTGATGCGGTTCTAAATTCGGGTTTCTTGTATTCTTTGTACAGCTTGAACCACGTTCACGTCCATGATGACGTTGACGTACACGCATGCTCGATCACTGTGACGATCAATGGTATTGGTTCTGACTTATGATTTGCTGATGTTATGAAGAATTCATGGATAACAAAAGCAATGGTTCTATAAATTGGATATGGAGCTGTAATAAAGTGCCCCGTGTGTTCTGAATAAACGCGCTGGTCTGAATTTGTCCACTACACCTACATGTAGTACGCTAGACATGCATTGTGAAATCCGAAGCTGATTTGTTTTGTTCATCTTTGTTTTCAGCCACAGCTGAAGGTCTCTTTCGGGTATTTCCTGTCGTCATTAACTATTATGACTACATGTTGTCATCAGCATTCTTTCTTGCATGCTAAAATTTTCTTTATTAATCATGTAAACGCTGGGAACAAACCCACCAGGGAAACAAGCTGTTTGTGACTGTGTCCGTCTCAGAGACTTTATTTGCGAAATATCTAAAGAACAGTCCACCGCGTTAAGCCACGCATACTCATTTATTCCATGTGTTCCCACCGTAACCTATAATGATGATACCAATGGCATCTGTATTTCGAACACAGTTAGATAAACGTTGGTAGATACATGACTTAACTTGAAAAGCCATTGCATTATTTACCTGTTTTTTTTAACCATATATACAAGTGTTCCTGCATGGCATCCACGTGAATCGTGTTGGGATGCATTTTCAAACTTGTTTAGTACAGCAGATATGTAAGTAAATTGTGCATTTGAGGAAAGAGATATGATACTTGGCACACAGCTGGAATACATCTCAGCTTACAATTTTGGACGTACGACCATCCTGAATTCGCTCCGTAGAGGCCATTTTCATATCAAGAGTAATATGATATCCCTAACCACAAACACTCGAGTCCAGCATGTGGAGCTGATGCTACATCAGTTTTAGCACAGAAATCCGTTCGAAATGACATCCGTAACATAAATTGACTAACTATGGAAGGTATTATCCATCAGTTTTGTTGCCATTCCCATCACACGAATCCTTGTCCATTAATTATCATTTTGTCAGTCGGTAGAAGGTGCAAGTTCTTCATTTGGCCCTGTTAGTGACCAGGTTGATAACAAGCCCTCTTCGTTTGATGTATGAAGGCACCCTTTTGGTACAGTTGTTCAGGAAAAACCACAAGCTGTTCCAGTGTCCCTATCAGTCGCTCTATCTGGGTTCCCTTTCTCGAAGAGACATAGAATGCTGTGTGACATCTTCATGTGTTACAGGCTTCACATATAGTTTTCTTTCCTGTTTCCTTTAACGCACAAAACAGTGAATACGTGGGCCAGCAAAGCAACACTGATTGGCTCCAAATTTTCAAGACGCTAGGTCGAAGTTGCGACTAAAACATTGGATTCCGACGCGTAGTGTTGGCATCTGTACTGTTTATCCGTCCAGTACAAGAAGGTCGCTACTGTTTTCATGGATTCTTTCTGGATATGTTTTCTACGTTAGTGATGATAACCGCTGAACTATCGAAGTCCTCAGTCTAGCCAGCCATGCTGCGACCAAATACATGTACCTTAAATCGTCGCAAAGCGTAAGTTATGAGTCACAGCTCCGCCAACATGAATATAATGGTCAACTGAAATCGAAAAGAACGTTTGTTTTGAATTCTTCGCTGCGAATTTTCCGTGGGGTGAATTATGGGCAACAGGATGGCTCTGCTTCTGAGAAAGTATATCTTGCCTTGGATTAATATCCATCTGACGTAGTGGTCTGGTCTTGGACAAATAACCATTCCAAAATCTAAAGTATGTCACACAAACCAGCATATGGAGCTTGTTCTGTGGGATTTTAGACCTGAACTGATCTTTGTAAAAGCCCTTTTCGTTCGTCGGTATTACATGTACTTCGTTTGTGGACTTAAACTCTGCTGCACCATGTATGTCTTCTTCAGCTAGATATATAAACTACTGTATGTCACTCAAGTCACATCCAGATAGTTATCATACACACTGAGACCTGTCATCTCAATGTGTAGAATACCAAACATTTAAAAGGGTCAGTTCACAACTGGATTTTTGGCTGCACCTGAATATTTATTTATTTATTTGACCTGTTCTATAGCACCATACTCAAGTCTCACTGATGTGATGTCAGTCAGTTTCAAGGTACCTGTATCCTGCCCAAGAACAGCAATTCAAAGATCTTAAGTGCAATAACAACAGGAACATTTTAGTTTTTATTGTATTCACAAATTACCACTAATTAAGGCAATTCCATTGGCTGTTATCACGGGGAGGGGGCGGGGAGTGGGTGCATTAAAGATGAACTCCCAGCACAATTAGGCCGTCTTGTGACCTTAATGATGAACGTTTTGAATATCACGGATATCTTTCAAATTGGAGGACATTTTTGAACATGACAGCCAAACTCATATGAACACTGCGGCCCTGATGTCTTAGTTTTCATTAACTATATATGTAATTCTTATGTACTACGCCATAGCCAGATGAATTTTATTAAACACAGTATCATGTAAACCATATACAAAATGGCCAGACTTACTGTTGGCAGCCATCTTGGAAAATGCCTACCAATACTATTACAGGAAAAATGTGATACCGCCCTTTGTCCAAAAGTGCCCTCCATACCATAATCTACAGGTGTGCCAAATGTCTGCTTCTATCATCAAAGGCACAATTCTGTCATATATGTACTATAAGTTGTAAGTCAGTTTTCATATATTTGACTGATTAATATCCGATTAAAAGTATTCATCGTTAAATATATGTGTTGTTGATAAATTGCTTACCTAAGTAAAGAAAGCATAACATTAAAGATACCATACGTCTCAGTTTTAAGTTCTGTTTTTTCTCTTGAATAGATTTGCTATCATGGTAGAGAGGTCTGGCATATGTGAGTACAGCACCATGCGCTCCGGTACAGAAGATTTGCTATGATCGTAGACAGGTCTGGCATTTGTGAGTCTATGCGATCCGGTACAAAAGCCCCAACACTTGCTGAACGTTAGTAGCTTCTCTAAATGGCTCAAAACGGAGATATCAGTCTTCAAATCTTGCCTCAAACAAACCTGTTGTGATGAGAAATCTGGGGCAGCTTAACGCATCACGTGACTTAAAGGATCACCATGACTACACACATAGCTCGCTCCAAAAACTGCTTTATCAGCCTACATGGACTGAATGACCCTTTGTTTTTGCTGCTGACATAAGGCGGTTGTTATCTCATCGGGGTTCGATGTATAACTATGCGGAGTAGTTTTGTGTAATTACTATCTAACGAGGCAAGGAAAACAGAGCATCACAACGCAAAGTAAACCATGCCTGTATATGTGCAGTACCTTGTTTACACAGTACTGGAAATGTCCTATAGATACACGAGTGAATGTAATAGCAATGAAAATACTGCAATAATCAATCGATCACTTCCTCAAATAACAACCCACAATCTTATCTAATCGATCAAACGTCTTGTTATGTACCTAGATGATATTAAATCAATCCCCAGAACATAAAAGTAACCCGAGGGCTCGTTGGTTGTACCATCTGAGTCTAAATAGATCTTGGGGGCAATTGTCATATCCCTGCTTCACCATATAGTATACAGGACTGGCCCAGTTTCATGAAGCACACCTAGCTAAGAAAGCCCTTAGCTACCATGGCAACGTATGTTACAGAGATGTGAAGTACACTTAGTTAAGGACTACTTAGCACTAAGTATGCTTCCGAGCTCTGGTTTCCCCTGTAATCTTAATTCACACCATGCTTTACGTATAAACTTGACTTAGTTCAAGATGAACTTTTCTAGAATACCTTGTAATGAGTAGTTGATGACTTTTATTTCACATCATACTCTAAAACTAGATGACTGGTCCTCTCATGTTGTTAGTTTTATTTAATATGCGTGATATAAAATACGGTACATGCCTTCAGGTGAAGTCTTGGGAGAAAACTTGACCATTTTTTACCGAGCCCTATCGATTATAAAAGATGCCGGTCAGCAGATGGCCGACATAAAATGTTGCGTTGCTAAGAGGAAAATAAACAAACCGAGTCAAAGCATCCAGTATTGAATTCCTCGACAAGCTATTGATAGAAGTACTTGACAGGCTTTTTAACTAAAGTATGTCTGCTTTTGGCAAATCACGGCAATGTTACATAATGAAAACGCTTCTGCGACCCTAAAGCAATTGTCCAAATACGCCCTCTGTGGCTCCTAAAACATGATACTCAGGGAATGTAGGAAAGAGAAGGAAAATATGACGTACATTCGCAATGTGCAAAAGTACACATTTTGAATTTCTCTGCGACGTCAAGGCCCTAACACACTGCCTCTCATTAGCTCTATACTAATATCCACCAGAAAGCAATACTACCTTTACTAAATAAGCGTTTTGTTCAGATGCATATGATCTCAGCAGAACAACATGGACAAAATTTGGGAATGCATAAGGGAGTGAAATTCATCAAGGTATGTTAAATCAGGAGGAAGTGAAGCAAATCGTTCTCAATTGTCTTCCTTGAACAAATCTGTATGTGAACCTACAGACATTCGTCTCTTCAGTGTGCTTAAGGGAGTAATGCAAGGTCAGTCTAAAAGTACACAAATTATATTGATCCAAAATTCCAGATTTCTCCATTTCTTTACAGTTTTATTTCTTCCATTGTTGCTGTAAGGCTGTACTCAAGACTTTCTTATATTTATGATATACAATAGTTTCAGCTATAACTAAAGCTTTCATTGAATCACTGATTAAAGGTGTTAGGCAGGGAAAGTAACAGCCATTGAATGATGAGTTAGTGTGTTCAAGTCCAGCTCATGCTGATTTTGCTCCGCCTTTAGGTCAGGAGGTTCGTTAGGCTCCGGTGAACTGTGGTGTCTTCCCCAAGCTCTGTTTAGTCTCCTCCACCAAATAATCTGACGGTTGTTGTATGTATATTAGCAACCGTCGTGTATACACGGTGTTAATATTAAGGCATAAAACACTGGTGTATTTAATAAAGAAATAAGTGAAAAATACAAAGTAAGTCCACCACACGTTAATCTAAAGCTTTCGTGTAAATTACGTAGACAACTTCTGGAGTTTGCAGAAATCACACACAATATGCAAGACGAATACAACAGCACTCAGTTGCCGGGCTGACGGGCAGGGGTTAACATAAATGCTGGAGAATATTGCAAGTCAGAAGATTGGCCTGTCAGCCACGTCCTTGACGTAGACATGGTTACAACCACCGGCCTGTTAGTGACGTCCTTGACGTGGACATAGTTACATCCATCGGCCAGTGAACGACGTCTTTGACGTGGACATGGTTACAGCCATCGGCATCTGAACAACATCCTTGACCTGGATATGGTTACAACCATCGGCCTGTGAACGACGTTCTTGACGTGGACGTGATTACATTATCGGCCTGTAAGGATTTGCCAAAAGGACATGGTCACAACCATCCAAGACAAGTGAAGTGCAGGTAACATCAAGGAATGCGCAAGCCGTAATACATACGTGGTTGCACGCCAAACACTTAACCCTTTGCTATGCTTCTGGTAGAGAAACCTTACGCTAAAACTGGTTACTTTTATTTTCGTAGTTTAAGAGATTGCATGCAGACTAGCCATCGGTGATGAAAACGTGCCATCTAGCAAACAAATGAGCGGGTGAACAAACATTTATAACAGAAGTCCTTATGTAGCAGGACTTCACATCATACTCTACGCTGTCTTTTCTGACTCACTGCAATCTGACGGCGGAGAATCCACGCATAAATAAAGTATTTCTTTCCGTAACGGAACCTGGGAGAGACAAAATAAGTCACTCAGCTGTTATCCGGCTTATCGCTGCCATAACCTGGTATCGCTGTGTATCGATTGCTCTACTCCTGTGGATCACAGAAAGTCATGCTTCCGAACACATGCACCCAACTCTATAGGCAAACCCAACCACTGACCAATCTGACTGACAGAAACAAGGTGACACTAATGAAATAACGCTGGTCAGCAACAATGGGATTGAGTGCGAGATTCTGGGCCTCCTTGATCAAAGTTTTTCATGCACGCGACCATACATCCGTGTTGCTAAACACAAACAAAACGATGGATTTGTATCTAGTCTATGTCTTAATGGCATACATTCTACGACTCTTGTATTAGGGCTCTATCCTGGTAACGTCGCAGAATAGTATTAGCGCAAGAGGTAAAGCCACAAACACAATACCAGTACATCCAATTCCCACCGCCAGTGGGCGGTCATCCATGATGCTATTGTACTTCCGGCGTCTAGACGACAGTCGCGATGTGTTGATGGTCAAGTTTTGTAACATTTCATGCCGAAGTCGATGTTTCTCCTCGGTAGACAAGTGCTTTCGACAAGGGCAGTAACACACAGTGCGCTGGTCAAGGGGATAATCTGAAATATACGAAGCATGACAATGATACATTATAAAGAGTAAGGTGAGACTCCAGGGTGTTTGTCAGGTAGCCTACTTCGTAATTCGTGGTTCTCTGAAGTGTTATGCTAAATTTCTACCACGCAAAAATAATGCCCACATACGCAGATTGGATCTGTTTGTTTCTTTCATTTGGGTTTAAGGTTGCTTTTTTCGGTCATATCCTTGTTAGGCCGGACATGACGTCGACATATTGATAGTGCTGCCACACTAGAACGCCATAGCGAAGAAATCAGGCACCACGCCCTACGCTCTCACATGCGCTGACACCGGGCCGATCAGTACTTGCCCTTTTCTCGTAGCCAAACGAGGTAGTGCCAAGATAGTAAAGTTTTAGGTGTGACTTGAATCGGGGTTGAAAAATCGGTATTGGGTCGTCAACACCATTAAAACAAGTGGCAATCGGCTACATACATGGATGTCGCCTGTACTAAATGAGAAGTGTGGAAGTGTCTGAAAATCGCCGCAAGAAAAGCAGACAAAAATGTCGACAGAAGTATATCAGATGTGGTTTTAGGCTTGAGATAAATATTGGCGCATTCAACGGTCTCTCTTCCAAAGAATGGGACAAGTATATGCTCAGTTACCCTCGGTGGTAGAATGAGTCACAATCGTCTGTTTGTCTCTTGATGCAGTTGTCGTCAGTGAAAGTTCTGTAGTACCCGTCGTCGAAGGAAGTTGTGACGTCCATCTGTTTGTCTTAGACTGTACTGTGGTGATCTCTGAAGCTCCAGGAGTCCAAGTTGGGCCTTGCGACAGTTGTGGTGTGGATACGGGATCAGCAATGCTGGACACGGTGGTTTCGATGGATGTGACCATGGGTGTCAGCACAGTAACGAGAGATTCTTCAGGCGATTTCCGTGGTGTGGACTGAAATGTCGCTGTGGGGAGACTTGCGTTTACAGGAAAACTTAATGTATTGACTTCTGTTGCCGTGGTCGTGGTTTCTATTGACGTTGTGATGATTTCTATTGATTCTGTCGTGGCTTCTTTCGACATAGTCGGGGTTTCTGAAGACGTTGTCGTCATTTCGGGTTTCTGTGTTAGAAGATCTGTACAGTTGACTTCGGGTACCCGTGACAAATTCTCCTCTCCCGGGAGATTGTACGGTTCACCCAAGCTTCCTGTCATTGCAAAGTCCAGAAAGATTAAAAAAAAAACTAATTATGAGAATACGATTGCGCTATAAGTTAACTTTTTGAGTAACATAAAAATAACAAAATGGTAAACAATTCACGCAGGCTTTCGTTCGTATCCGGTATCAATTCTGCAGAAGTGAAATGCAGCTTAATGATTAATTTGTGTTGTATCTCTATATGTACAGATCCCGGGCGATGCATGATCGCTCCAATTAGCCCAAGTATTGAAAATCTTAATAGGTTTCAATTAGTTAAATATATATGCTTATTGAGATGGTGTTTCGCAAAACCTCATTGTGTTGTTTATTTTCTTTAGTAGCTAAACACTTCCTTACAAACCATTTTTCCTGACAACGGTGTGAAACTCCAATCATATAAATAAATATAAACCCCTATTAAAAGCATAGCAACTTACCGTGATAACAATGTTTTATGAATAAAGTATGTTTTATGTCAACATACTGGTATGTCAAATTCGTCACAAGGTATGGGTCAGTGGTAAAGAAGAGGGTACATTCCTCAGGGAAGTCATAATTAACGCTGAAAGCCCAGCATTCTACGTCATCATGTGACGTCATTACATCGCAGAGATCAAAGCATTTCGATAACGACCCGTTATGCCTGGTGCCATTCAGCAAAACGCCATCTTCCAGTAACGTGGTTTGATTTTGAGTTATGTATGGGCATTCCTCACCTGCAAAAGAGACAAGTGTTAACAGACAGCAAAAACTGCAACAAAATTGTGAAGGATATTCATACGATTTATTATGAGCCAAGACTGGTAAGGTATGAAGAACAATATCTATTAGATATTTACAAGTTAATAATGCTAACAAGTGTACTGCATGCTTTATTCTGCAATACACATTTCCAAATACCATTAACAGCCTTACTATGAGCTGAATTCAAAATTATAACGGGCACCGCGAGGCAGCATACATTCATGATACAGTGAAATCTGACTTTCAAATGCGCTCCACGGTACCCCAGTATAATTGTCATAGTGAACCCTTGGGTAACACAGATGATCATACGTGGGCTAAAGAGTTCACAACGAGTCTCAGTATTAGAAATAGACAGATTTGTAAGATGGGTCCAAAATTTTTAGGTTAAATGAGATTTGTTTTGAGACACTAATTGATATTTATACGCCTTGTTGTATGGGGACACTTTAAAGGAAAGCATAGGATACCTGACGTCTTATCTCCGATCTCTTCCCCATACCATACCTGACGTCTTATCTCCGATCTCTCCTCCCCCCTCCCAGCATACCTGCGGTTGTATCTCTAATCTCCCCAATAGCATACCTGGCATCTTATCTCCGATTTCTCCCTCACAGGATAGCTGAGATCTTATCTCCAACCCCCCCATAGCATACTTGAGGCCTTATATGTGATCTCCCATAGTATACCTGCCGTCTTATCTCCGATCTTTCCTCTATACAATACCAGTTGTTTTATCTCCAATCCCCCCTATAGTAAACTGCCGTTTATATCCTACTCCCCATAGCACACCTGGCGTCTTATCTCCGATCTCTCCCCTATAGCATACCTGTCGTCCTATCTCCAATCTCCCATGTTGCTTGCCTGTCGTCTTATCTCCAATCCCCCATATCATACCTGCCGTCTTATGTCCAATCTTTCCCCTATAGCATACCTGGCTTATTATGTCCCATTTCCCCCCATAGCATACTTGGCGTCTCGTCTGCACTTTCTCCCCTATAGCATACCGGTCGTTTTCTCTTCGATCTCCCCCATACCTGGTGTCTGGCCTGTGCTGTTTCCCCATAGTACACCTGCCGTCTTATCTCCGATCTCTCCCCAGTAGCATACCTGACGTCTTACCTCCGATCTCCTACATAGCATACCTGACGTCTTCTCGCACATGTAGATGCGCTTGACCCAACACTTTCCCCATGCCCATCGATTATTTTTTCGTAGTATCTTCCCACACCTCTTCTCAGGGTTAACTCCCGTATATACTCCCGACGACCAGGCGTTCCGGGTCAGCGGCCTACAGCTCTGTGCCCAATGAAAGTATCCAGAGGTCGACATGTCCTGAATCAGTCCAGTCGCCAAATTCCTGTGACTGTGGGTGGAAAAGAACCTCATCACTAGAAGAGATTTTGGTGAATGGCTTTGGTTCAAATTGAACAAAATCTAACTGAAATCTCAGGATTGTTTTTGTTTAGTCTGATCTTTAACACTTTAGGATTGGTTGTTCGGGGGGGGGGGCAATGTCGAAATACTAGTTCAGGAAACTAAGGGACAGCCTAATAACCGGAATAATCGAAAGCAGCAGTCCTTTTCCCGCTATGGCCGTTTTTCGATACCGGGTTATCCCTAATCCTGGTTTTCCTCTATTTCGGGTTTTCATTCCGGTCATTAGGCTGTCCCGACAGTTAAGCAACAGAAAGTATTCCCAGTAAAAGTAAGGTTACATCTGTGGTTGATACCCCCACCATTCTTCACATGAGTTCACAGTGCCTGCTCAGTGGTATTAGTAAAAGTGATGCCGATAATTTAAGAGCAGCTGTAAAACCGTCATCAGGTAGTGCAATAGCTTCCCAGACGAGTGAAAGAACATGGCTATTCTGACTTAACTGTCATTTCAAGGTCAACACAATGTTTTGTTTCTTACGTGGGTATACCGACTGCCAAGGCTTGCATTACATGAATTACGGCATTGTTTTTGGCTTCATCAAAAATCTCCACAAGATGAGCGCCAAAGTGGTGACAGGCGTCCCGTGCATCATTCCAGGTAAGTCTATTAGGAAAAAATGTTAAGTTGGTCGCCCGGGTAACGGCAACTGGAACAAAAAGAACAGTGGCAGACAAAATTTTCCATAGGCCAACATATACAGCAATAGTGGGACGAAGTGTTTGTACGTTGCAACGTTTGAACGTTGCAAGTGATCTGGTATCATACTGGTGTTAGGAAAATGGTTTTATCTTTTATATAGAACCGCTCATATGATCACACGAATGCCGTCAACGGCGCTTACCGTCATGGGTATAGTGAGATCGGAATACTCCATGTCTAAATGGATACCCAAGGTCGAACCCTCACCTCCTGTTGTCCTATCGATTGAATGGCAAGAATCTTAACCTCTTGGCTACGGCATGATCCCGTTAGAGTGCTTTAGCACGTATTAAGTGATAAATCAAGTAGAAGGGAATAAAACTTACCGGTCGATAGCACATGTATACTCAGGAGCTGTAAGGTAAGGAAAGCATATACACCGGCCATCTAAAAGTAACAAAAACTTTCATTTTCATACTGCAGGATACATCGGCCATCTAAAAGTAACAAAAATTTTCATTTTCATACTGTAGGATACATCGGCCATCTAAAAGTAACAAAAATTTTCATTTTCATGCTGCAGGATACATTGTGAAAAAGGACCTATCATGATGATGATGGTTTCCTTGTAAAACTTCCTTTAAAAAAATTATGAAATTCAGTTTGCAACTATAGCAACATTAAAGCGCACTATATTATAGTTGTTTTTCTATAAGGTTGAATTAAAAACACAAAATTTTTTAAAAAATGGAGGTACTTACCTTTCAGATAATATTTCATAGAATCATTTTTCTTCGAAAGTTGAGTCTCACAGGTTGACATCTGCCTGCTTTCACATTTGTGAAACACTTTAGCTCCATATGCCATGGATATTCATCATCACTATTCCATGCAAGACAGAAATGATCCCGGAATATCGCGTGTCTTTCAACTATCGTAAGCTACAGCACAAAGTGTTCTGCCTTTGTTTTCGTCGCCAACGCGTTTAGACCTTCACCAAAGGCACCGTTTGAAATTCACCTGTAGAGATCAATTAATGGCTTCGAAAACACAATGAAGCAAATCGCTAGACATGGCGTACAGCTCTAAAATAGTAAAAGGAAGTTCAAACGAATCAGTAACGAATCAGAGCTTCCTGGAAACTTGCGAATGCATTGAAACCAAACGTCATCACGCGAAAGTCTTTGATCAGTTTTCAGTGTCCTGCTGGCCCGTTCAACAAGCCTGTTAGATAACACACGATTGTGCCATTTACTCCAGTAGAAGCTTGTGAAAGACAAAGAAATGTAGCCACTGCAGTCACGTGATATTGTTATCCGTTAACCGATCAGCGGTGCAATACTAGACGGTATTGACTTCGTTGTAACTCTGCGTGTAGTGTGTAATCATATTGATATTGTTGCTGGTTTCCCGCCAGAAAAAAAAAACTGTTTGAATAACAGATAAAAACTGAACCATGCTGATACCTTACTGGCCTAACTTGTGAAACCCATCTGGCCTAGAGCACAGTGATAATTTGAAGGAACAGTCCACGACAGTTACACATCCGAAGGAACAATCCATGGCGATTACAGATGTGGAGGAAGAATCTATGGGTTTCGCAAGTTAGACAACTTGATCAGCAAGCCAAAAGATCTGCCGAGCGTTTACCTGTGTCAGGTACTCCTCCATCAACGTTCCTTGAGATCAAATATAAAAGATGTGTGTATGAAGAGAATTTCTTCCACAGCTATCTCTTATTGTTTCTTACCACTTGTACAGCAAAAAATCGATTCATTGTACACACCTTTCAGTTTTAACAACTTCTGCATGACAAATTGCAATCTGTGACTGGGCCTTTGAGGAAATGGAGCATGTTTTTTTAAGTAGCTGACGAAGCAATGTTCCCATGTTCCATGGTTCAGTTGGGAGCTGTAAAGTTATTTTATGTAATACTTCTACACATGTTCGTCAGCTATGAGGATGTGTGCACAGGTGATATACAACTTCTAGACTTTTTTGGGGTGCAATAATGTACAGAGAGCACAGTCGTCTGGCACAATGCGTTTTGCTTGTCTTTTTATTGCAGTAACTGAGATCATTCCAAAACATTTATGTTGTATTTCATGATGATGGGAGTAGTACTTGTACAAGAATGAGGAAATGGAAGCATAACGGTCTCACTGATGGCTGAGGATTAAGAGAAAGTGACACTACCTTAACATTCTGGTCTTTGTTTCGTAACAGGTGCCGGTATATATACTTGTGTGGACAGCAGCGGCACACCATCATTGTTATGAGTATAAAATACAACTTTTTTTGAGGGGGGGGGGGGTCTCAGTTGATCAGCGCCCTAGCGCAGCCCAATGACCCAGAAGCCTCCCATCAATGCGGTCGCTGTGAGTTCAAATCCAGCTCATGCTGGCTTCCTCTCCGGCCGTACGTGTGAAGGTCTGTCAGCAACCTGCGCATGGTCTTGGGTTTTCTCAGGGCTCTGCCCGGTTTCCTCCCACCATAATGCTGGCGGCCGTCATATAAGAGAAATATTCTTGAGTACGGTATAAAACAACAATCAAATAAATAGATAAATAAATAAATAAATAAGTAAAGCGCTCCTGTGCAACATAATGGCACGACTTAAACGAAGTTGCAGAGCAGTCGTTACGTGTCTACGGGCGCAGTCCAAAGTCGCATGTCCCCAGGCGATTGAAATCAACTGCGTTGGACCAGTCGACTTGATTCACGCTTCAGGCTCCAGTGTACGCCGACTTTGGATAAACTTCTCACAATTGATATGTGACTTTGATGCCCGTTTTGGCATGGAAAGCTTTCTCCAAAATATTTATTTTGTCTATCGCTTCGAAAATATTTCAGGTATTCACACTACTGTGTAAATGTCCGATCAGTTCCAGTTCAGAATAAAAAACCATATTCAAAACACAGTGATGTGAAAAAAAAACAACAAAAAACGGCTGAATAGATATGGGCTGAAACAACAAGAAAAAGGACGCAAAACGTGGTGTTTTGTTGTACATAGCTATCAAATTTATTGATGCTTTTCTTCTCATAACGAATGTGTTTATTGGTGTTT
Organism: Acanthopleura granulata; assembly: GCA_016165875.1. Lineage (NCBI taxonomy): Eukaryota > Metazoa > Mollusca > Polyplacophora > Chitonida > Chitonidae > Acanthopleura > Acanthopleura granulata. The sequence goes on from JABBOT010000010.1 coordinate 14,859,935, forward strand.
TTCTCTGCACAGTGATCATATTTATTGGTGTTTTGCTCTACACAGTGATCGTATTTATTGGTGTTTTGCTCTACACAGTGATCATATTTATTGGTGTTTAGCTCTACACAGTGATCATATTTATTGGTGTTTTGCTCTACACAGTGATCATGTTCTGGTCTGCATGGCAATCAGATTATTTTGTGTTTTGGTGTTTTTGTCTACATCATGTCCATCATCTTCTGTTTTTGGTGAGTTGGTTTTCATCTCGAACAGCCTTATTGGTGTTTCAATGGTTTTGTGTACATGGGCAATCATGGATGTTAGGGATGTTTTGATCTCTGCATGGTGATCAGATTTATTGGCGGAGATCAAGCCAACGGTCGCGCAAAAGAACAAGAAGAAGAAACATTAATGCATAAAAATAATACATGATAATGTATTATGGATTAATGGATAATTTTCTAGAATATGATAACAGAATCGGAATCTAATTGAGTCTCAGGGTGAACACTGTTAATGTGGAAATGTTAGCCAAGAATAGCTCTTTCTTTTATTTGTTTGTTTATTCCTTTGAAGGATATTTAACTTATACGACTACATCCAGCTTTACCTTGAAACAAAGCGTGCAGCCCTGGGAAAACCCAGATGATCCTTTGAGTTTTTAGTCGAAATGCAAATTTGAGATCCACAAATTTCTAACATCATATTACACCTCTTAGCTACATGTATGCATATAAAATAAACCCGTAAAAGTCTCAATTAGGCATTTTTTTCAGTATGGTAATTTTGGCCATTTTAAGTAAGAACATTACAGTCATATTAGCTCTACAAACATATCATATCGGAGGATCTAAACCAAAAGCAGGTATTATGTCGAATGGTTTATTGGGTATTACTAAAGTGTCATACAGTGGTCACGGCTGCCATGAAATATAATTTTAATGTATCACACATCCAACACTAACACTCTGGAGAAAATATAAACGCTGGGAGGAGCAGCGGGAGGTAGAAAGCATATTACTTTAAAGATAGGAAATCTAGGATGTGCAGAGGTTAACATTACTTTAAGAACTCTGGGAGAAGCAGAGGGCAAATTACTCTATAGACAGAAACTCTGGGTGGTGCAAAGATAAACATTACTTCACAGGAACACTGAGAGACGCAGAGAGAAAATTAACTTATGTCAGGAACCCAGGGAGATGCACAGGTGAACATTACTTTTAAGAATCTGTTGGAGTTGCAGAGGAAAATGTTACTTAAAAAGAACTCTGGGATGTGCAGAGGAAAAATTCAATTAATTCATGATGAAAAACTTTTCATAGCAAAGTTAATCAATTATCAACAAACCACCAAATTGTCAATGTTATGTGTATTTGAAATTTGTGTGGCTCGGATGCCAAATGTATGCCCGTAGCGGGCTATCAAGTACGAAAGCGCCAAACAAAGTGCAGGTGAAGGAGCCCACACAAAACCAGCCATGACCACTCATTTAGTCATCCTAGTAAATGTGGTAACTACACCAATCCCACAACTGTGTCTCTCAAAGCGTCGAGGAAAATGCTGGCACCCAAGGTTGACAGATGTTTAAAGTCATGTGCTAAATATTGGTATGGACAGTATTCCATTTCAGTATGTTGAACGACACTCCCCCATTATGCTCTGACATATGCTCCAATGAATGCGTTAAGTCGTTTCCGCGCTCTACCCATCCCAATGACGACTAGAGTTGCACCAACTCATTCGTGTAGTATACCAGACCAAACTATTTTAACTCCTGGAAAATCCTATTGCATGAAATCTACCAGACATTTAGATGTTAGTCTAAGTTTTCGTACCGATTTCCCCCACAGTGCAGGACTATGATTGCTGGAACGGATCCGATCTTAGCCGGAAATTCCAGTTTGGGCTGTACGCTCAGTTGGTTAAAGGCCTGCCACCAAAATGATACGCCTATTGTGCCTAAACCAAGATCAGCGCCCTCTGGGTGGCTGCGAACATTGCTGAATTCTTGCTTCATGATCGATGAGCCTTCCATTCACACATGGACACTTTCTGACATACTCTAACATAAAGTTATTTAACGAAAACTGTGCAAGATTACGACCCCAGATTTGGGGTGCGAATGTATGATTTATAGCATGAGGACTTCCAGCGACCTGCCATAGGTCAATCGGTCGTTACCCCAATCCTGAATTAGTGTGTCTTGTAAACCACGTTACCTATAAACAATACTTTGAGTGACTTCGCCATGACTACAACAAATTGATACCTGGCCACTGATCGACAACCTACTATCTGACGACAACATAGGCGGCTTATCTCTGGCATCAATTTTGAAACGAGGTAATCCGATATATAATCTACCTGGTCTTCTAAACTTACATTTGTAAGAGATGGCTGATAATTAAAATTTTGCTGTAGCATAACTCAACTGTCTATAAGACAGGTAAACATCACAACAGATTATGTTTTCACATTGTGGAGGCCATGGCTCCTTTACATCTGACTGTATATAAAAATTAAAGTACGACGTAAGTCCGGTTTTGTGTCCGTGAGTTCCACAAATGGGCGTAGTAAATCTATAACGCGTTTATTTACAATGGAAACCAATGCTTGATTGTCAGTGTTGAGTATGATATTGGTATTTTCCATCTTCTTACCAACATGATAACCGATAACACCACTGGGAAGAGTCCAAAAAATGTGACATCAGCCATAACTTCAGCCCATTCACGTGGCCACCGAAAAAAATGAACACTCACTTCTAAAGTAGGCCCCACATCCTAGACCATTGCTGCCAGCACAATCGGTAAACAATTGAAGAACTGTATTTGAAGACCAGCTGTCAAGGTGGAAATGGACCGTACTGTTAAATTCATTGAGGAACTGTAACCACATTTGCAAATCATACTTCATTTCCAAATCGATGCGAATATAATGATATGGTTTGCTGGCTCAGCAGGTAGCATCGTGAAACCGTCTAATAAATGTCCTACCAAGTCGAATAACACTGCAGAAAAAATTCAGCTTACCTACAAAAGATTGCATCTCTCGCAATGTGACCTTTTTATTCGACCCAGAAACTGGTTAACAATTCCCACTAGTTCAGAGATCTTTTCCCTAGGAATACTCACTGATATTGTTATGATGTCAATTTGAAAATCTAAGAAATTTTAACTATGTCGTAGGCCAATCAGTTTTATCATGTGTCAGTGGTATTCCTAAGGTGGCACAAATGTCAATGAAGTTATCCATAAGTGCTTTGCATGTGTTGGCGTTATTTTTTCCGGCGAAAAAAAGATCATTCAAATAATGGTCCATGGTTTTGCAGTTGGACTGATGAACTGCAAGCCATTGTAAAAAGGTAGAGAGTATTTCAGGATATAGCGCAGCCCACTGGGAGGTGTTTGTCAATGAAGTAGAAAGACCCACAAATACGCCCTAAGTTAACATATTTCCATAGTTTTTCTCTCATCTCTGCAGCATATTCACTTTCCGAATTTAGATTTTTTACACTCTACGATTTTTTACACTCACGAGGGCTAGAATAGTTAAACCGAAATCCCTCGCGAAATCCAGATGACAATAACGAAGCGGCTTTGGTATCAGGATATAGGGCCAGGTATTATCAAGAGCCTCGAGTTTTATAAGGGAATGCCCCATTTGGATTCCGTTGAGATTGAGCCGTCGAGAAGCAAGGAGATTTGGTTGGAAGTGGGATGAAATGTACGAGGCTGAAATGCTAAGGCATGATGCTTATTGCAGGTACTGGCTGGATGATTGCCATTACACCATTTACATGCATACAAGTAAGAACATGGACGTTTGTAACAAGAGGCCGTGTTGTTGTGGGAATAACATTTAGCGTACAATGCCCGAAATGCACCTGAAGAGTCCATGTATATAAGCCATAGTTCTGAGTCTACCACTGCCCAAGAACTAGAAGGATTTGCTGCTTTCCTTAACCAATACTCTGTGTCGTATTCTTTCCATGCGATGGCTCCCCGGTTGATCCCTAAACGGATAGTGTATACATACTTCAGAAAACCCCGGGCTGTGCCAGGATGAGCTTCGTGATTATAGTCCACAAATATTATGAAGGCATCGAACAATTTGTCAAATGCATCTATCTTACGAGAGTTAATCTCTTTTGTGACTATGTCCCCAAACTCATGCTGGTGCTGGTCACGGGCTCGACATCCCCATTTATGACTTCTGCCCCCGCTGGTACATGATGCTGTTCCACCCGTGATGATGAGGATTTAGGTATTCTAACAATTAAGGGTTATTCAACGTTCGATGCCATCAGCAATGTGCTGCTATTGTAAAAACACGATCACATGTACAGGATGTCTCCCACGGACAGACCTGGAAAATTTGCAACTCAATCTTAATTCAAACCAACATCCCATTATTTATATGTATCCATGTAGCAACACAAATATTTTTAGTAAAAATGTCAAAAGTACGCAAATTTAACATCAGTTTACACTAAAAATAGGTATTTCTAAATATCAAAAGAAGCAAACCTCCCGCTAGCAACCCAAGTGTCACATACCAGCCCTAATGACAAGGGAGATGACTCTAAACTAATCACACAACATATAGAGAACCCAATGACAAGAGAGAGTAGTCCAAAATAGAGAAGTCAGTTATGTCCCTTCAATAATATCGGATATTTCCTATGAAAGAAATATCTCATATAATATTACAACATTCCAGTTGTCGTGCTGCCAAGCTGGAGAACGGATGATGCGACTGAAAGCAACAACGCATGCGCCTTCATTGTGATAATGTCCCTGGTCCTCGATGCTGTCTGCAGAATTCTTAGCACCCTCAAGCAAGATTCCGAGAAAGATTATGAAATAAACACATCGCTGTTCACGAATATAACGAATGACTTCAGACACAGAAAATTTATAACAGTCACCGAGATTTTATGTGTGCCCAACTTCATCTCCAAATAAGAGGGCGTGATTACATTCGAATTTCCCGTGTTAGAGTGCCGAGCAATCTACTCGAGATGTTTATTCGTCACCAGCCCCAGACAGAAAACCCTTCCATGACATCCTCTTTCTTCACCGTGCACCAGGTTTTGAGGGCAAATAGTGATCAGAAAAGTTCAAGGTACGTCCTGGGTGGGGTTGCATGAAGCTGGTTTTCGATCAAATATCTGTGATGAAAGTATTCTGGATAACTATGGCTTAGAAAGTTAAAAATCAACATAAAATTATTCCTTGGTTAAGGATTGAACACTGCATCACAAATTACTAATCTCTAGCAAAGTAATTCACCGTCATCAACCAGTTTTGTATAATAAACTTGTTCCAACACGTTCCAACACAAAGTTTTAAGACTCCCTCATTCCAAAGAAGAAAAAAAACAAGTATTAATTATTCAGGCTGATGGTTAGCTCACCAAAATGCGCGCAACGTAGTGTAAAGAAAATCTGATAAACCGATTGTGTCGGACCTTGTGCTTACGTTCTGACAACTTGCTCGACAGTCAAGTACATCATTATAAAATATTAACGATCAACATAATAACTGGCACCATCTAGCTCTTTCACTTCGGAAAGCCGAGACAGTAATTGTTTTCTTGCCACACACACCTGCTTTGTAAAGTTTGCCAGTTATTCTCCGCAAGTGTCAGCTTTTTCAGTCCGTTTTTAGTCGGCAAGGCGACATATTCATGACACAATATAAACACATGCGCGTGTTGACATTCTATTGTGCTATTCTGAATGATTCGTTGGTTTAGCGTAAGCTTTGGAGCTATTCTTGAAGCCAGCCATTGTCCTGTTGAGAATTTACATGTTATTATAAGGAAGAAAATAGCTGCTGATCCGAAGAGAAGGCCAATAGACGCACGATTCTTGTATTCTTGACGAAGGAAGCATCTGGGTTACACAAGAGTCAGTGAATTTTACACTTTGGGTTCTCAACAGTTAAAATGTCGTTTTCAAACTTACTGTGATCATCAATGTCTGGCCATTAAGGACACAAGGAACAGTAGTTTTGAAACTTGGCGTTTTGAAACAGAGAGGTCGTGTGAACGAAGCACTGGTACCTCTGGCAAAAATATCCATATTTTCCACTGAAATCAAATTTTTTCTATTTACCAAGTAGAGCTCTTTAAGAACTTAACAGATTCGTTCCTGTACTATTTCTACCCTTTATGTAATTCTAAAGTTCAAAAGTTATAAGGCCACCCTCAATATAATTTTTGCGAGCTTTATTCGTGGTTTTGAACTGTAACACGTGTACAGTTGTAGCCGAGGCCATTGTCTGGTCAAATTGAACTTGTCCATTGGTTATTAGGCACACGCAGTATATCAAGGAAACTGTGTCCATTGTTCACTACATTACATTATACAATCGTCAGTAAACTTTGAACTTTTGATTCTCAAGTGTTAAAATGTTGTCTTCAGACTTATTGTGTTTATCTCTTTCTGATCATCAAGGAGGACAAATGGAGCTGGTTGCACAGACATGTAATGCGAACGAAGCACTGGTATTTCTGGTAACATCTACAGCTGATCGTGACGGGGTTGGCTGAGTAGGATCGCAAGTGCCTGCAATGTGAAGACGAGAAAACTTGCCCTTCAGTGGAAAGTGATTTAGGATAGAGTACTTCGTTAAAAAGGTTATACCGAAAACTTTTACGAATGAAATAAAATTTTCTCGTAATAGACTCGTTCCTGTACTATCACTGTACTATTTATACATAGTTTGAAAGGGTTATAAAGCCACCCGCAGTATAAATTCTTCCAACTTTATCATCGATTTTGAAGTGCAACACGTTCTGGGTCGTGGTAAATGTTATTGCTTGCTAAAAAGGAACTTTGTTCATTGTTTATCTGGTACAGTATATCAAATAAACTATGTCCATTGTTCACTTCGTTTACGCGCATCGAACAAACATTCATTGTTCACTTAGTACCGTACGTGAAACAAACCATTCGTCCTTAAATAATAAAAATGTCAATTGATTCAAGGACACGAGAGCGATGATGAGTATTTTTTCATTACTTAATGATGTTCTCATGAAGCATTCGTATACCAATCGTCAACCATGGCGGGCGGTTCGGGGAAATATATTACAAGAGCAATTCACATAACAAGAAGTAAAAAATAGGATGTTTACAAAGTAAAAAAGGAATAAGGAAGGAACCATGCAAGGGGAAGCAATCAACACTTTTCAATGATGCCCCCAGAACGCAAGAATGTGGTCAGCTTGTAAATTTACAAGATGATTATTCTACTCGTAAACAGACTACCACCTGACCAACTTTAAGCCATGGTGGTCTAAGGAAAAAGATGGAATGTCTGAAATCTGAAAGAAAGAAACTCTATGCCTACTAATTGATGTCAACAAGCGCCGATAGGTGTGCTGAACAATACAAACCAAAAATCACTCTATGAGGTATAATAATACCTATTTACATCGTCGGTCATTTTGTAGTTAACTTTTTTAACATTCTAAAGGACAGTTGGTTTGTGGTAGGTGATCGTACACTGACACGGACGAACGAATGGAAGCTTGCTAAGTGCAATTTTTATTTTTGCTACCGGTATCTCTTCCATGCGAGCTTATATGAAGTCAAGGCTAAACTTGATCAATACGGCTGATAATAGCTCCGGATATATGCACAGTTGACATATCGGTACTCCGATATTTGTAATGCGGAGTCATTTATCATTCATTGTGCCGTAACATGAAGATTTTTTCGTTGAAAGAAAATAATGCTGCTATTTCCCCCGGATGAGTTATGCTTTGTCCGTGTAATAGACTGTTTATTGATTAATACTCACGCCTTCTAGTGCGGATTATGTATACGTTTTCTCCCCGTCAGCCAGTCCGACACGCATGTGCATTATTTCTGGGTTTTCTTCCTATTGCCTTTTAACAATAAATTGAAACATATCCTATCTTAGACGAGTTTAACTATATATCATAAATTTGCACTCGACTTCAATATCTCTCACCACGATGATTTATAACTTAAGACGTATCAGCCATGGTAAGTTAAGTATCAAGTAAAAAGTATAAGTAATATATAATCAGTGTTATTGGGCGATTTACGAATTATCACCATTTGAAAATTTTTACTAACAGTTTGAGCTGTATGGGTTCCAAGAGCTATCAGGGTATCGCCTTATGAAACATGGGTACATGTTATCGTAACGGCTGACATGGTAGTGTTGAGTTATTCATGGGTCTATCCATGTTTACCAAGTAACAATATCTGCGTGTTATCTCGGTAAACCCCATGAGTCGGATCATGTACAAGTACACCATACATTACAAGAGCTAGGACCCCACCTTACTAACGTTATACACGCTTGATATGACATTGTTATAATTTCAGTTTTCAGGCGTAAAGTGTTAGGGTTAACATCGTTAAATGTTACGTGGCGTGATAATTTTTTCATTATTTCAATACTTTGTAACATTTAATATGTAAAATACACCATGAGGGTGTGGAACACAAGGCCAAACATTTAACATAATGTTAGATTGCGTCCTTTTCATAGCATTTTACAAAGGGTTAAATTCTAACAATTTAATTCGTGTTAATGCAACGTGATAAATGCTTTCTGTCGTCCACCACTGCAGTTATACTGGATTTCACATTTCCAATGCTGTCCATTCAATGTTGAGCGTGTTTCTAATTCCCTGATATACATTTCGGACAGAACATACAACTGCCTAATATGCAGAAAATATGCAGAAGCAAAATATCTTAACTACTCTTCGTGTACATTTACTAAATTTTATGGCGATTAAAGGTGCTGGTGATCGCATATCGTCATTTATCACCGGTACATGTATATACCCAGCCATATTTAATAAACCTTGTTCATGCAGCAACTGAACTGGCATCATCAGATTTCATAGCTCGCGACTCTTTTACCTATGTTTATTAAAATATGTTTTCTCAACGTATTTTCAAAATCGATCTGACATTTGCATATTTTTAATGATTCGTAAGGATCTTCAAGTATTATTTTAAGCGATATTTTAAATAAGAAATATTGGAACATAGAATGCTGATATCCATCCAGGCAGTACATGAGAGTTACCAGCAGAGGCGATCATTCGTTCACAAGCAACCAACCCGAGTACGACTGGTTAGTGTATCATTGTATTGCAATCTGTATTGACAGTAAACAGAAGCGTGCTTGGTTCCTGTCTTAACTGAGCGACCTCATTTGAGCATTTCTATATTTGCGGAAATAATCTATTCAACTTTGATGACTTCAAAAACATAATCCTTAGAAAAGGCAACGGAAATAGAAGCTGTATGGCTTACAATAAAGGGAAAAATTTACTTTAATCTTATTTAATTACTAGTTTCATCCTCTAATCCTATAATGAAGATTGGAGTGAATACTCAGATAGCTCAGTCTTTCCCATTGGATAAAAGTGTACATCCGAATACTTCATGGAGATATTTGTAAAATTACTGAAAAATTAAAAGGTTACCCAAAGGAAAACTGTAAACCAAAATCGTTGGACAAGTACATCTGTAAATAAAAATAAGCGAGCAGGTGTATTAGAATTAAAATAAAATAAACATATTTATCTTTTGTGAAATATCTTTTATTTTTTAATTAAACGCTTACCCAAATATTTTAACAGTGCACGGACTCACTGGCGGCCAGACATAAACGTTCGGGGTTTAATCGACCAACTCCGCTTGGGGCCCATATACATGTGGGTATTGAACAACTGAAAATCTGTATCTTGCATTTCATAATGATATAAACATTCTTAAGTTACAAAACCCCAAAGCACCCATCTTTAGTAGATTTAGTTTTCCTAGAAAATCAGACCACCAACTAGTACCTGACAGCTGAAACAAATCTGGTGGCAGAGACACTCTGTGGTGTTTTGGTTTACAGGTACCGATGGCAAAGAAAAATGCTATTTGTCTCCAAGTCTTGTGTCTGTCCTCCATCAGATTTTGTTGATGCCTAGATTTGATTACATTTAATTGATTGTAGCTTATCGCCACGTATAATAATTTTCAACTATGCAATGGCGGTCAATTTTTGGGTCAATGGCGGTCAGTGGGGAGAAGTTTGTGGATGAAGATTTTTTGGCTGCTTACGATTCAGAAGCCGAAGTTGAAATAATACTGACCAATGTTCAATTCGGAACCCTATGACGCTTACTTTGGCAACTCTTTGAGAATCGAGGGTCCGGGCTTCCTGTTTGGGTCCGCCGTTATTCTCTTCCTTTTAGTGACTTGTACCATTTGATCAGTACAACAAGGATCGTCATCAGTAACTCCAGAGCTTATAGTAGACTAAAGATAGACTTTTGTCACAGAAGAATGTTTATATAGGCCAATTAATAGTAATAGTAATATGTCATTCCAAGACTTTGGTTTAGTAACAGACGAATGTTTATTAAGACTCATTAATTGTAAACAAATAAATCCCGACAAGTTTTTGACACGGTGATTCACGCTGACGTGATTGTTTATTTGACTGCGTACAAGACAAATGGGATTTTACAACCTGAAATGAAGCATTAATTGTCCTAGAACATGAAAAAACCCATAGCAGTTAACACTGATGCACTTAATGTTAGCGACAAGACATAACAGTTTGCTTTTCTGTGGACAACGGCCAGGTTATCATCCTACCTATTATTTCAGAATGCACCAAGGCCTAAAATGTGTGTATCTTGTTCTATTTTCCATTAAACAATATACTCAAGCTGTATGTTTGGTAAGAAGCAGTGTTTCCGCGATATTATCAAGTTGTTAGCAACCATACTTGTAAATGGCATTAATATCAATTTTCGTGAAAGCCAAAATGAAAATGTACTCGATGTTTTGCGCTCGAGGACGCAGTGAGACTCAACATACAATGGGGTAGCCTGGTGAATGTTGCTAATCCATCGTGTCTCGGCTATGCTCTGCATGAATGCCCTCTCAGTCAACTGTGGCGGGTGTATTCGCTGCCCAGCATTTGACAGTATATAATGATGACATGTTGCCGAAATGACAAATTAAACAAAGTTACGTAGGGAGATAACAATTATTAGTACTGCCTCGGCGATTCCAAATGGATCGGATCAATAGTGGCACATACTATGCTTATTATGTCTTGCGTGTTACGGGACTTTGAAGGCGCTTTATTGTATTTCCGCAAGGCTAGATTCTGTTGAGATCACGACTTCATGGGATGGAATAACTGATAACTTGCTTTTCAGAGGAGTTGTCTCTTCAATGGGCTGAAGGTAACAAACCTGTTTGAAAATTAGCTATTGTGACGATTTAGCGTGTATGTTCGTAGCGATTCATTTTTCAGCCAATAACCAAGGAATTCTTTTATCTTGACTCCAAGGCATATATTTTTTAGAAAAAATGCTATCGTGTATTAGTGTCTGTAAATCAAAATATGTTAAACGTAGTAACATTTGTTACAACCTGCACTTAGATAGGACCCAAGATTTTTGTTATTACAAATTATGTGGGTAAATTTCTTTTAAAAAACAGCAATATATAGTAAATACAGTAAAATATTTTATTTTTGACAAAATGACATTTCCAGAAATCGGTATGCTAATTACTTAATGCTCTACTCAAGAATTTTGACTGCTAGCATATACTACCTTGTTCGGCTTTATAGAATAGCAAATTTGTGCCTTTGGTGAATTTCCAGTCATTTGCAAGTAACTGGCAAGCTTTTCCACAAGTGACATACATCGACAGATGACATTGGTGGAAGGTAAGTCAACAGTAAGCTTCATATAACGCCAAGGTAACCTGAAGGATTCAATATTCGAGGCTAGTTTAGAACAACCCATGTGTCTTACAGACTGGAAGACAGGTTTCCTCACCACTCGACAATAAGTTCAGGTTAAAGAAAATTTCTTTCCATGGAAATTGTCGCGAGGAAAGATACATTTATTTACTTATTTAAGCTATGTCGGATTTAACACACATATATATATTTATTATGTTGTGTCTTATTGCATTGTCTCATTATATTGTGAGTGCAAAGTCATTAGCTATATCCGTGGACAGTTACAATGTGTTTATTTCAGATTCGTTCTGGGAATCGTGCGTCAAGAGTCCAGCAGAGAACCTTGTGAACGAGGAACGTTACACAAAATGGAGACGCATGCAAGGTGGTTTTCTCTTGTATCATTTGCTCTCTGGCTTCGGTACACATCAACAGGTAGGCTGAAATAGTATGTAGTTTTAATATGTCGACAATGTTACAATGTTACAGAACGTGTCTCCAGCCATATAGGATCACGGAGCTTCCAGGACATAGGCGGTTCCTGGACCTCTGTCTGTTGTGCTAGGATAGTTGGACTAGGAAATTCCGGGCGGCGCTATATGTTTACGTTTCTTCTAAGTTATTCCGTTATTAATTAAGGGATCGCGCTATGGTCTAGTGGTCAAAAGTGTATGTCTTTAAATCATGCTTGTCTTTAAATCACACATGCTGGTTTGCAAACTGACCATGGACCATTTTCACTGTTTGCGGGGCCTAACGTTTCGTCTAACGTTCGTTGAAGACCACAAATGTACAACCAGTATGGTGCGCATATTTGTACTTCATACATGGAGTAGTCCGTCAGTAACTTGAAAAAGGTCGGTGCTTATTGCCGGGCACTCCACGCTTGACAATGACGGCAACCGTATGAGCTACAAAGTTTTTGAGTATAGCGTTGAACAGCATAGGAGGAGCTATGTTTTCATGATAAAGGATTTGGTTTTACTTTTACGAATATATTCGTTATCCAGTCTATTTTACAATCGATAAATTCAATGTCTGTGCTACAGGAGCCGTCACAACACAAACCAACTTGACTTATGTGCCCCAGACGTTGACTTGGAATGATGCCAGCGATGCCTGTCATCACATGGGCGGCCATCTTGTGGAGATTCACGGCGAGACTAAGCAGAATGTTGTTTTACACTGGCTGGAAAGACTTCTATCATCGCTAAATACAACTGATTTGGGGAAGTAAGCAAAAGGAATGGAATGTATATGAGAGAGAACTTATAAAACGACACCGAGATAACAAAACACATTATCGCACAGTAATATAATTTACGTGGTGTTGTTTCCATTCATACGCATGTTTGAATTGTTGAATTTTTCTGTGTAGACTGAAACACCAAAACACAAGTAAACACATACTTGTCCACGTATGAATACGATTCACATTTTCTGGACCAGAGATCGGAAAATATTTTGCATATGGGAAGGATTACCTCCCCTGCCGATATTACAGCCTTGATCTCAGATGACAAACTATCACAATGAGGTCTACTTATAAACAGAAACACATTAGAATTGCTGCTTTACTTCTTTTCCGTTTTCTTTATAAAATGACACTTTCAATGACATACCACATATGTAACCATTCCTAACCAACCATGTTCCGTGCAAGGTGTATATATATATATATATAAGATTAACTGAAAGACAAGCATCTTTATCGGCATTTCCTCAGTATTGTTTAAAATTCCTTACTTTGCGTTGAATACTTATCACTTTATCATATGCATGCTCTTTAGTATCCAGGACGACAGTGTATTCTACGATGTGGTCACATTTACAGTAAATGTTGTTTCAAATTCTACAGTTATGTAAATTGCAAGAAAACTCAACGGAACTAAGTAAAACTATAATCCTAAAAGGTCATTTAAATGATAATCTTTTGGATAATAAACCCCGCTTTCTTGAATCCATCCTATCGCGACAAAATGTTAAAAATTTTATTATCAAACCTACACGGGTGACTGACAGTTCTAGCACAATCTTTGATCAAATTGCAATCTGCGGTGATTTAACTGTGTTTGAATGTGGTGTTATTAGACTGGATAGAGAGGTGAGTGACCCTAGAGCTTCGTACATCGAGTTCGCCATATATGTTAATGTCTCCCAATCATATAAGAGAGGTTTGGATATATAAGGCTGCAGATTTTGACAAACTCAATCGTCACTTGCTGATAGAAGTATTTGATAATTGTACTGACGTTCACGAATCAGAAAATGTATTCACAGGACTATTTATTGAGACAGCCAAAGAATGTATACCACACAAGACAGTAACCATATGTCCTAATGATAAACTATGCTTTGATTCAGAATTACGAAAAGAATTGAGAAAACGCGATCGATTAAAGAAGACTAAAAGGCTAAAAGAACGATGAGACCTGATGATTAGACAAAATACAAACAGTAAGGGAATAAAGTCAATATTATGAAAAAGCATGCATCGAGAGCCTAATTTAGTAATATAGAAAACCTCCTCGAACGAAGTAGATGTGAAACCCGAAATTTTACTAGAAAACTCTTAAATAAATCAACACATATTCATCCATTTATTGAACCAAACGGAAACAATACGTCCGAATTAGTATATTTGGATATCGAAAAAGCAAATGTGCTGAATGACTTTGTATTCCAAAGTAAAGACTCGACAGTGTCTGTACCTATTTTTTAAAGTATATGCGACGAAAAGCTTGAAATGTTTGTAATTTCTGAAGAGGAAATAATTGATACAATATGTACCTTGAAAATCAACATAGCCCTCGGTAATGACTTAATCAGTCATCGAATGATAAAAACCATATCCAGTAGTGTATGTAAAGAGCTAAATTATCTTTTCAACACGCCCTGGCGAGTAAGCGATTTCCCAGAAGCTGGAAAGCCGCAAATACCCGCCGGTGTACCACAAGGGTCAGTACTTGGTCCTTTATTATTCTGGCTATATATCAATGATATAGCCACAAATATCCAAAGTATCATTCGACTCTTTGTTGATTATTCTTCTTTGCAATATTCATCTTCTGTTAATGAAGACACACAAGTCATTATTAATAATGATTTAAGCCGATTATTGGAATGATCACAACAATGGCTACTCAATTTCAACGCCCTGAAAACACTTGTACTGCTATTCACCAGTCAAAGGATTTCACCAGAATTACGAATTGTGTTTGGTGGCGCTTTGATTGAGCCTTCCTTAACACATCGTAATCTTGGATAAACTTTCCAAAACCACTGTAAGTGGGGTGCCCATATCGCTAAAATATGTAAAGTTGCATCACAGCGTATAAGCATCTTGATGGAACTAAAATACCAACTTGGTAGAAAAGCCCTCGAAAATATATTTATCTTTTATTAGACCCGTACTAGAGTATGGATCAAATGTTTGGAACCTAATCGGAGAATGTGGAACCGTTACAGCTTACCGCAGCACGCACTGTAACAGGTCTTCCTTTTAACTGTAAGAGCACCACTATCGGAGAGGAAAATGATGAACAAAAGGTTTGTTCTATTCTCAGACAGCGTCAGGCCTTACACAAGATCAAACAAAGAAATACGAACACGCTAGACTATGGTCAATACACATATTTGAACACAGTGTATAATTATATATATATATATATATATATATATATATATATATATAATAGCAAACCTAACAATTATTTACAAAACCATACAGATAATTACAAAAATATATATTGTGTCGTACGGATGTTAGCGTCCCAAATCCGGGTGGACTTATTCCGGCTTCCAAAGGCAAGTCAGTCCGTGTAAATATAGAATCCACAGTTCTTCGGAATTCTCGATTTGAAGGATGACAAGTCCTGCAGTGACGAGCAGCAGAGGGCCCGGTACGACGACGATGGTAGACTCCCCGGCTATCACGTACACAGAGAGAAAAATGTAGGTCATACACGGACCCGGTTATTGCAGAAACAAAAAAAAAAAATATAATACAACATTTTAAAGACGGGGTTCGTAACACTGAAGAATATGAATTCTTTATATTTTGAGACTGGGTGGGAAACCTTAGGGAATGGAATGAAATTAGTAAAGCTAGAACTTATGTACCGATTATATAATGGTGAAGCTCCGTTCTATTCACAGAGTCTCTTGACACCAGTAGTTTATGATGCGACCCCTTATAACTTAAGGAACAATGGAGAGTGCGCTATGTATATGACAAGATTAAATGTATTTCGAAATTCGTTTTCCCCACATTAATACGAGAGTGGAATAACCATAAATTAGATGTTATGAATAAGACCACTATGGGAAGTTTTATTCACTCTATACCTAGGCGAACAACTAAGCCAAAGCAATTTATTGGAAGTCTAAAAGTAAGCATAATTCTTACTCAAATGAGACATGAATGTAGTCTTTTAAATGTTCACATTGTCCAAAGGCAACTCACCACCGACCCAAGTTGTCGGTGTGGACATCCGTCAGAGGATGCATACCATTTTTTCTTCCATTGCCCGTTGTATAAGATAAGCAGAACCAGGATGATGACGACACTTCCTACTGATTTAACATCCCAAGATTTGCTTTGGGTGAAAGACAACGATCCTTCTTTATCTTAAACTAATTTTGCAGCTGTGAGTAGATATATAATTGAAATCAAAAGGTTTACTCTTTAGTCACCGCACATGGCAAAGTTATATTAAAGTATTTTTTCGCTCTCTGACAGTGCAGTCTTTTTCCCTTTTTTGACCTCTCTTCATATTGTATCAAAGGTTATATAAGTCATTTGTATACATGACAAAACTCACTGTTTACGTTTATGTCTTTTGCTGTTGATATTATTTTGTTTTACGGCTGTAAAATATTCTGATTCAAAAGTACAAAATTTGTGTATAGTCTCTGCAGGGAGAAGGGCATGCAAGTTGCTAGAACTTGTCCCTGATCCCAGTTGACGATTTTTAATAATGCTAATTATTAACACAAATCCAACGACACCATACACATATATACTAAAATGATAGACGGTTAGGATGCGGCTTTGCTTCATTCGCCGAAAACATTCACTGCGTCTATTCGCCATCATTAAAAACTGTTGACTGCTTCTCTTTGCATGAATCCGTCATAATTTTTAATCTTTTTTTATAGATTCTTAGTTCTTTGATGTTTTGTGTTATTTGTCGTTTATAGAAACCGGTCATGAGATTATTCGAAGGGATATATCTGTTATTTTTGTGGTTGCTTCAGAGGCCGTGTTGAGCCGCCGCACTATGTAACGCCATACGAATGTCGGCGTCCAACGCATGTCGTCAAGTCGTTTATCTGTTGTTTTATCCTTTGTAGACAAACATCCATTTCTATTGGCTTGGCTAATCTAACATCGAAATCTACGACATTGTACTGGACTGAGAGCTGCACGCCAGTCACCTGGCAGCATTGGAAGCAGACTACCCATAAGCTGGATATGAAATGTGTGAAGCTCAGCAGCAGTAAGGGATGGTGGGCCCCCTCATATTGTTCCAGAGAGCGTCATTATATGTGTGAGAGTACGTCAGGTATGTTCTCAAAAGAAATGGTGGATCGAAAGGTGGCACAGCGGGTAAGCAGCTCCACTCTTAACCACGCCAAGGTTGCGGGTTCAATCCCGGTCTTAGATACCTAATTTATAGATTTCCCCGCTCACATTACCCGTGACGAGCCTTGGTAGCTGTAAACGACAGACGGCGTACTCGCAGTCTTACCTTTGTTGCAGGCAACTCGTTTTCCACCAATATGGCGGGCTAGTTTGTACGTGACACTTGGGAAAGTGTATTGCGGAGTACATATTCCACGGGATAATTGGCTAAATGTCGATAATTTACCCCAGCACTCCGGTTTCCGTCGGCCATGAAATGGATGGCCATTGCAACGGGAAAATTCTGGAGTGTGACGTTACGAGAGATGTTTTTGTGGTCAGTGCTGCCCGAATACTGAATTCAGATATGAGCGATTTTAGAAATGGCCCTCATATTTACAATAATTTGACGTATTTATCCCACTGAACGGCATTGTTCACTAAGTTGTACTGTGCATGCCTTTATTAGTCAGAAGAGGCGAGAAGGTTGGGATGATTCATAGTGGACTCATGTAGCCCTCCGAGTTGTTCACTAAGTATAGGTGAGCTGTCGCATGTGGTTCTGTAGGTATATTTGCCCGCCTTTACCACAAGCATCCGCAAGAATTTCGGTACCGTTTCAGTAACTGCCTTCGTTCGTGATCACGAATAAGGCTGTCTCTCAATGTCAGGCACTATTTTAACCACTGTTTCAACTAGAGTATTGTGATTGCTTCCTTCGGTTTTGCAGGTGAGAAATGCCCATATACGAAATACCCATACAGACGTTTACAACCAGGGCTGCCGCTGAACAGTACAGAGGTCTCAGGTCTAGACTTGAAGGAATGTTTTCGCCTTTGTAACAGTACCGTGTCCGATTTGGGCGTCGAGTGCTGGGCCTTTAACTACATGTCTTACAGAGCACACTGTGAACTATTCTTCACGACGCATCCGCATCTTTTAGCCAGTTCTGTTTTAGAAGATACGGGAAAACTATTCAACTTGTACATCAGAGAATGTTACAATGGTGAGCACCGATCGATGGCTTGTAACTGCGATCAGATTACATCTTGCCATTTTATTACTACCTTAGACTACTGTCATTTTAGCGTTTATACAATCAATATATACAATTTGACGTAGTGACGTTTTACACAATCTCCTTGCTGTCTTGTTTTAGTTCATTTTATTGAGCACGTGTTTGTCACGAGGAATAGGGCAACCATCTTCCGGCCTCTCCTGTTCCATTCTGATTTTACCTTTAGACTAACTGTATCCCATTTTTGTCTTTCTGGGTTGCGATAACGAATATTTATGGATATAAGCGTTTTCTGCCAATGAGTGAGTACTTGGGGTTTAACGTCGTACTTAACAATGTTCAGTCATATGATGACGAACTGCCTCAAAGACGAGTCGTTCTGGTTGGGCAAAAGTCGTATGATTTTCACTTGTTTGCGTTTTATTGAGAACACCCATTTTAGCCAGTGTAAAATACATTGAACCCAATAGGGGAGTTTCGAGTTCGAACTCTTTCGTCGCTAAGGGTAAAACGAAAACTTCTGTATCATATGGCTTGTCAAAAATGTTAAGCAAGGTTTGTTGACTTTATTTTACTCATCGTATTCAGGAAGTACAAATGGCATTTCTTAATTTCAGAAATCTCCAGTTCTTCGATTTGCATCATAGTTCATTTTTTTAGGCACTCATGTTACAGTTAGTAAAATCAGAAATGTCAAGTCACGTCAAGTCATGTGGTACAGTAGGAAATTACCTTTAAAAATAAAAAGATTCGAACTTGAAACTCCCCTGGTGTCAGTAAGTTTTGTTTTTAGGCATGGAAAATAACAAGTACTTATTTCTGTGTTACTAGCTTTGGTGGGAGACTTCTATAACCTGACCAGAGAACCCAATGAATCCCCAGAGCCTCAAGTGAACTGCAAAAGCACAAGCAGAACCACTGGGCCAAATATTACTATCACGACGACTGAACAAGCTACACTGCTGAGAAGTCAAACATTTGAGACCGATGATTCACAAACGATAGCGCCAGTAACAATAAGCGCATCCTTCTCGCCGTCTAAACATGTCACATCACTAAGAAGTTGGCCGAATGATTCACACAGGAATAGATCAACAATAACCATGACAGCCGCACGTGAAACACTTAACAAGGAGGTGTCACATATGATGACGTCAACAACGACAATAAGAACAACTATCCCGGATTACAACATTCCTCCGACGTCTGAACAAGGTTTCTCACGAATAAGTAAAGCAATAGGGTTTGAGGCGTCACGTATGATGACGTCTACAACGACAAAGACAACCACCGCGGCAAACCACAGTCATACGACGCCTGGAAAAGTTTTACCACGAACAATTCAAGCGTTTAGAATGATGGCGTCAACAGAGACAAAACGGACAACCATCGAGCCAAGTCGTAGTTTTACAACCCCTGAACATGTTCCCTCACGAACTAGTCGAGCACATGGGACTAAGGTGTCACAGCTGATTACCTCATCAACGGGAACAAGCACAACTACTACGCCAAATCTCAGTCCCATGACGTCTGACCAAGTACCATCAGTGACAAGTGAAATGATGTCATCAACAACCGCATTCCGCCGACCAAATGTCAAGCCTCCTGAGACCAGTACTACCGACGGTGAGAGAAATGCAACAGTAGTTTATACGCTGGATTTCCAAAGACAAAGACATGAACTGAACATTGTCAAACCCCAAGTTTTCGAATCTAGTTCCATCTGCCATGCTAAACGTGCACGCTTTTCAAAAAACGCAGTAATTTGCACCTTTCCATGACATCATATCATGAATATAATAGACTCCAGCGTAAAGACTAAAACCAGAGCAGCGACGAAAGTGTGATGGTTGGCAAATGGTCATACGTTACCTTTGAAATCCGGGTTCTTGTCAGTTTATCTCAGTTTGGTTTTTATTCTAACTGTTCATGTAAGTGTTTAAGAAGTAACAATTTACATGCCCCCTACCACCATGTCCTAAGCAAAATTAGTTAAAAAAATTGCATTGATATTAACTGCAATATACCAGACGTCACCACTCTAGAATTACTCAAAATGCTGTGTTGTCATCAAAGTTAACATAGGTATAGCACAATAGCAAATATATCAAGTCAACCGAACTTATGCAATCACAGTCGTCCCACAAAGTTTCATATCATGTATATAATTTTTTTCAGAATTGCATCACAAGAGGAACGAATCCTGTTACTGCGCTTGTTATAAAATGGCATCTGTACAAGACAAGGCGCGGTTGCTGGAAGATTTGCTGAGAAACTTGACCATCAACAAAACACAGATGTCGTCTTTTCGCCGGAAGTACTATAGCGTTATGGATGATCGCCCCCTAGCGGTGGTGATCGGCTCTACTGGGGTTGTCTGTTTTGTTCTCATTTTCTTACTTATAGTCTTCTGTGATGTGTCAACGTTTGAAATTGAACAAAACGACAAGGAAGTCTAGAAAACTACATCCGCTACTCTGGATGGATTTGGAAATCACACCCTTGAGTCACACTTTTTACTGACGCCTTGGTACACATATGACTTCATTGTTGAGTATGAAGGCTATGGTAGTAATGCATACAAAGTTTATGTATCGACCGAAGTCTGGCTGAGAACTAAGCTGTTTGACCAGCGTCACTGTGACAGAAGTGAACGGGGTTAAAGCTCCTAGTTTACAACTCACTGTACCTGTTGTGTTGTTCCAGAATATATGGTAGATGAGGTACCCTGTTAGATATCCTGACATTTGGATGTTGCACAAAGAAACTGACTGGGTTTGAGAACGCTTATTACAAACTTGAATTTATCTCGCAATTAACATTTAGTCTTGCAATTAACATCATTGCCTTTTTTGGCTTGTCTAATTCTACTGAAGGCGTGGTACTGGGGTGGTGTAATTAGGGTGGTGTATTATTTAAGCATTCACGCGAACAGTTAGAATACAACCGTAACTGGTAAGTCCATGCTGCAACATTGTGTGTTGGAGTGTTGAGTCTATGCAAACCAAGCAGGACTTAGCAGAAATCTGTTGGAAGTCAATTCAGACCATACTTGTCATTATAAACTGCGTCACAGTAACACGCTACACATCTGTTTTGATGTAAACATATTTCTGCTCAAGATATTGTATTTTGCGATAGGTTTTACTGTGTTTCTGTATGTGAATGTATTGGATGTTTCTTGTTAATGCTGTTGTAATTTTGTTAAACCAGTTCTTGAAAATCCACAATAGTGATTGATCTGATAGTAAAAGCCAGCTTTCTTACAGCTTGAATTTGAGCGCAAATAGGTCATATTGAGTGTTGTGGTAAGGTAACAATTGCGACCCTTAGTACACTATATGTAAGGAATATTAAAGGACATCACAAGCAAATTGACGTGTCTTCTTTGTTATATGCTAATAATTATATCGGGCCTGATACTAGTTGCTATTTTTATGCTACTAAAATATTAAAACTTATGCTGCAGGTCTATGTGTACATTTCCCGTCAGTAAGACACAGTTTTGCTATTTAAAGACAACTTAATATTATATTTCTGAACTTCTATTTTAGAATGTGTCTCAAGCGTATAAATGTTGTGACATTATGGAATCTACACCACTTTGAATAAATTTTGTAGGCAAATATCGACTGAGAACTGAATGGTCTGTCCTTTCGTTTTATGTACGTTTCTCTTCCCCTCATTGGATAATACCACGTCACGTGGGGTTCAGCAGCTCATGATGTTTCATACAGTGACGTCGCCTGACGTCTACAAATCCAATGTATAGCGCTCCAATGTGACAGCAGTTTTTGGTCACGACATGACATATGTAGACTAGTACTCAGTTTGGCCTCATTTTCAAATATGTACATCCAGTCTGGCATATAAAGTACATCAGGAATGTGTCAGTCGGTATAATGAAACAACTATTGCATGTTGTGGAGTGGAATTTTTCGACAGCTGACACTGGGCTTCCTGGCCTAGTGGTTGGTGGCTAGCGCAGCTGAATGACCAAGGAGCCTCTTAAGAAAACGGCCGCTGTGAGTTCCAGTTCCTCTTCGGTCGTACGTAGAAAGTTAAGGCCTGCTAGCAAACTGCGGATGGTCATGGGTTTCCCTCTTGCTCTGCAGGTTTCCCCTCCATAAAACTGTCCTTGTCGTATATGTGAAATAGCGTAGAGTAACAGATGCAGCAGCAAATGAATACATCTCGCGATGCGCACTCTTTGTGGGCACCAACGATCACTAGCACACGAATCATCATGATCCACATGTAACAGTTGTGCTGTTTCTAACTGATAGATACCTCATGAAGGAACTTCTTGACTGCTTTCTATATGCTTTCAAAGTGACAAGTGACGTAGGTCTTGTTTTAATTGTAAGACTTTACCCTATATATGATGTTGGTAAGTATTACGGGTTGATAAAGCCGGGTGTAAACCACCGAACATTGTCAAATAACTGACGTGGCCATCAACAAACACCGCGCAAATGCTCACTCAAGTGTGTTCGACCTCTTCATGTTCTTTAACAAAAAAAAAAAAAAAAAAAAAAGTGAGGAAAAGCACTGCGATTGTGAGTGTCTTCACGTTCCTGAAAATGTTGCCAGTCGATGACCTAAACCATGCATTCTCAGCACGTACATAGGCAAACTTCTTTAAATGGAAAAGAACTAAACGTTTGGGTGAAGATTATGTCTTGTAAATTGAGATCACATGATAATAATTACGAAATGTCACACTTGAGACTGTCAGATTAACAATTTCTTTTCTGGCATGTTGTGGCCATGTTAGTGATGATATTTCCTCAGCTGTCGTGTTTTTATCTGATAATGGCGGAGTTGTTTGAACGCGATCAATTTCTGGCGAGAAGACACACAGATCGTGTTCAACGGCCTGACAGTGCTAATGGCTAGTAAGCTTGGCCGGACATTCCATGGCAACCATCTTTCCTTCTTCACCCAAGCAAATAATATTGATTTTAAGTAAAACAAGTTCAGGTGCATTCACTTATTTATTCGTTATAGGAGCAATTCCTTCAAGAATATAATCGAAGCAATCAATAAATTCTATAAGCTGAACTGTAATCGTTACGTCTGTGCTACAGAGAATTACCTCGGCTGCAAACATCGTCCATTTGGCTAAATAATATCAGATACAAAAGAACATATAGTGCGCGGATATCACTATAAACACTTCGATCAAACTGGTGTTAATGGAGCCAGGCGTACATTCAAGATTAATTCCCAATATTCCCTTTCTATGACAAAATGGCGGGTTATATTAACACAGAACACATCAATCCGGAAATGCATGCACGGCATCACATAACACTGTGTTTAGGTTGCTTGGATGACGCATATTTACCCAGACAAATTTGTGTCAGAGTAAATGTCACTATAATCACAAAAATAGATCCATGAATATTAACATATTCAAGCTTGACAACCACATCGTAACAGGATTTAAATCGGCTTAAGTTACAGAAATGAACTGCAGACGGACCTCGTAGACGTGTCTGATGTAAATCATCACATGTAAGTAAACTACATTACATAGCCCATGGACAATTTGATTTATTTGATTTATTTATTTGATTGGTGTTTTACGCCGTACTCAAGAATGTTTCATTTATATGACGACGGCCAGCATTGTGGTGGAGAAAAACGGGCCGAGCCCGGAGAAACCCACGATGATCCGCAGGTTGCTGTCAGATCTTTCCATGCACGGAGGAAGAGGAAACCAGCATTAGCTGGACATGAATTCACAGTGACCGGATTGGTGGGAGGCTCCTGGGTCGTTACCCTACTCTAGTGTGCCAACCAACTGAGCCACGGAGGTCCCCGTATGGACAATTTGAAATTTCCTCTCTAATTGCTATTGACTTAACCACAGTTTTGAAATGTTGCACATCTTCTATTCTCTGTATTGACACTGTTAAATCTGACATATGTACAATAAGTGATTTTCTATATTAGTATTACTTTTTTAGTTCAAAAGTATTTTCTCTACACTTAATTTGTAACAAAGTCTTAGTAAAAGTACGTTTTTCTTTTCAGATGGCCTGTGAGTCAATTTTATTTCATGTGCGGTTTATTTTGTGCGTCAACGTTTTGCCCGTCGGTAAGTTGTGCAACAGTTTTGAAACACACGCATGGATGCATGTAAATGATTCTGATTACATAGCCACTGCCTCTCCATGGTATACAGGTCTTATTTACCATATGCCCTCAATTAAAATTTTTCGTTTTAAAGACCATGCAGAAATAGCAGAGCATGCAGCATCGTTTAAGTGAGGATTTTGGTCAGCCATCTAAAACAAATCATTTGTTTGACGCACAGTATGGTGGGCTATATTTACAAAAGGGAATCGCCCGATACTTTTGCGTCAGGCTTGATATAAACACACAGACGTCTGCTATGGCACGTTATTTTCACTTTACCGTTGTAACGAGATATGCTTCAAATCAGTCGGTTATCTGTCATGGTTTTGTGTTTCGGCAACATGTACCCAGTATACTTCAGCTTGTAAATTTAGTATTTCCCAACCACTTTTAAACACAAGTGATAACCGCCATAAATTACAGCTATTTGAAAGATATAGGATTACCCATTGTGTGGCTGATTGATCGCTCATGGCCCGACTTAGGTCTTTACGTTCAAAATGTTTGACTTGAACTGTCTTTCGGAAAATAAAAATTAGTACTAAGTTTAATATGATGGGTCTAAACTAAAATATTATTGAGACATTGCCGTCTGTATAACAAGCAGTTACATATGCATGAAGTTGTTGTCTATAAAATGACTGATTTATGACTATTTACTATGTATTAAGATCCACATTCGACAAGAAGTTGTCCTTTCCCTTAAGTGTTTATGGTAATTAAAGTATATATGTGTCTGTTACTCTCCACCTGATGTCCTCATTCAACGTTGCTGAACTCTGATGGCGATTTGCTGTTCTCACTTAAACACTCGTAATGTACGCCTTTCCGTTTCATAATATCGTCCAGGCGTTCTACTCATACTGTGTGCCTCTCTATTAATTCATGTATGCACTGCAGTTCTAGGTCAGAAAAATCGTCCAAATGAGATAAACCATAACGTATATATACAAGGCGTCAATCCTTATAACATCTCTTACATACAAGGCGCCAATCCTTATAACATCTCTCATATATACTCATGTAAGTGGTTGCTCACCGATAAGCGTGGTAAGTAACTTTCTTTTCGTAACTGATTTTATTCAAATTTATTAGATATCAGCTTGGGGCATTGTGTTACTTCGACCATTACTTACTTTAATACTATTATTTGTATCTGCAGTTGCCTTTACCCGGGTGACCAACTTGACCTTCGTCACACAGAAGTTGAGCTGGAACGATGCCCAGACAGCTTGTCATCACACGGGAGGCCATCTTGTTGAGATTAAAGACGAAACCATGAACAATGTAGTTCATCACTTCAAAGCCACATTTAAAGATGTTGTGTAAGTGTGATATTTCAGACATTATTATCTTTAGAAAATTCGAACCAGAAATTGGATTACACAGAACGACATCAGCTATTTATATGAGGTTAATCATTCGTAAAATATCGGCTTTCTTGGAATATGTGCCAGCACATTTAGTCCTGTTTGTAAATTACTGCGAAAAACAATGGACTAACCAAATCAACAAGAGATACAAAATGTTGTAGGAATTCATTGTATCTTTCCCCTCTCTATAATCCGTAAGTTCAAAACCGGTTTATGCTAAGTTTCCTCATATACACTTCATCCCTTGGCATTTGCATGTACGAGGGCGCCTTACCCACACGACGGTGGGCTCTTTCGAGAAACCAATGGTGTATTTTTACAAGATAAAAATTGTAGTAAAGATCATGCCGCAGTTGAGATGAAAACATAACGCACTCCATATTCCATACGATTTATAGCATACAATACTGTTCTCAAAATGTCGTATTTTTCAATATGGAACACCAAATCAAATGATCGTCTAAAGAAGACATAAGATGGCTCAGTCTATATTACAAAAGGCGCGTTGTGAGTACAGCGTAGATGTACTTTGAGGAAAAAAGTCGATATGACAATCATTGTGTTCATTTTAATTATATATTCAATAATTAATTAGTTTGCAGTATAAGAAATGAAAAGGAAAAGACGCGCGTTTCCTTTACGAGGTGTAAGAGGTATATAGCTGAATCCAGCTAAAAGAGTCTTCTTTCTTTCTAATAGGCTTAGTAATGATGCTTTGATATAAATTGTCGGAATTCACTGTACAGGATGTGTGATAGACACTGGAATGTTCTTTTTTTTTTCCGGCCTGATGCAAGTTAAAATAAGGACCATCTAATCGTCAGTTTTGTGACATCATCTTTTTAATTTCTACCAAACTTTTTTTCATTTTTGGGCATCATCCTTGGGATAAGAGTCGATTACTTTCCTCCGCCACGTGTGTAAGGAATGTTAGTCAGCGTTAAGTCGTATATAGATGTAGACTAACTTGGTTGAAAAGGCCTGTACATCTGAACGTAACAAAAGGCGCTTTTACCACTGATGTCATGATAAGAGCAATAGAGTACCTTTTGCATCTCTCATGCTTAAGTATCGCTTCAAGATGCAATTTCTGGAATGTCACAATCGAAGCTGCCTTCTAATTATAAACCTATATATTTTAGAACCAGTTGCAGTCTCTTGTATTTTGGTACATATTTATAGAGTCGTGGCGTTTGTGGAACATTTACAGTTAATTTAGCATGTTCTCTCCATTACCTACATGGTAATATTCGTCTGGTACCCTGCCGTCCACAAACTCCTCGCCGTCAGTGAATAAAGCCAAAAAGAAAATCCAGCTGTAGACTTTTACGCTTATGTTCTTCGCCTGTAAGCCCACAGAAAACATTGTTACTGTACCTGACATTTTGCAATAATTATTCACCGCCTAATAATTGCAGATGAAAAAAAGACAAACAAGCAAAAACCTTTGTATGCAGTTGGTATGGACTTAACACTTAAAAATATCAAAAGTAAGACCGTTAGTTCACCATCTTTTTTAGAGATACCCACATACCTTTAGGTCTAGTTACCCTGACTCCAGGCAAGCCGGACTTCCACTGGGCAGAGTCATGTGAGCCACTAATCCCCTGGGGTAACCCTATGCCAACAGACTTCGAAGACGACAAACAATGCGTCAAGATTGCAAAGGGTTCATGGGAGTGGCGTGTCGGGCAATGTAGACGTCCTCGGAGCTATATCTGTCAGTATAACTCAGGTATGCGAATGTTGTTACAGGGGTACACACAGTCCAATAATCGTCTTCTTTAGAATGTGATGCATGTCGTTTGATCTTCTCGATTATGGTAAGGTCTAATATGTTTTTGACTAAACTAAACATGTTAAAATCTTCTTAATATTATCGAAGTTTAGCTCAAGTATTGTAGATATCAATGTTAAAACATATGAGGAGCAATAGGATACCACTGTCAATGTTAATTTACCTCGTAAAGGAAAAAAACCAACAACAATAGATACTACTACCACCGTAATTTTCGTGGATGAAATCCAATAGTTACAATCCTAAACACTTACTTATCGTGAACGGGATTATTTGGGTGAGTTACTTACGAATGGAATGAAGCACGCCCACAAATTAAAGAGAGGAAATAGCCTTTTATAATTAAGCGCTATAAAGGCATAAATTTTATACTTGATTTTACTATTTGATATTTACACGCAAATATGTAAACTAAGAATCTTAAACTGATATTTGTTCAAGATGCGAGATGTCCTTATAAGTCATATGCCAACACAACCCTGAAGGCTGGAGGTTTACTGAACAGTTCCCTTCTTCACCATGTGAACTTATCGGGATGTCATGACCTCTGTAACACCCTGATGTCAGACGCTGGCGTCGAATGCTGGGCATTCAGTTTTCATCATTCTGGACAAAAATGTGTACTCTTCTCTACAACTGACCCGTTTCTTCCGGCCAAACCCAGATATCAGGTTCTGGACGCTGAGTGGAGTTTGTTCATAAAGCAATGTTACAATGGTGAGTTATTGTTCGTATTATCTTTGTTTCGTTAATATCGCATGAGTATATTATTTTTAAATTGAACGTTGCAAACGCTTAACTCCAGGAAGCAAGTCATGAGCCAGGCATGAACTCACGGCGACCGCATTCGTGAAAAACTCTTAAGTTATTGCCGTGCGATAGCGCGCTAATCTCCTCTGCCAACGTAGCTCTGATGACCCGTTTGATTTTCATGAGCACACAGAGCATGACATGACGTGACCTCGTACTTAGTGTGTTACACCATACTCACTATTAGCCAATCACAGCACGGATAAAATACCCAAACCGAATGTTATTGGGTTTCTAAATACGTTTGTTAGCATACCATGCAAAGGACTATAGTAAGATAGAATTTTTTGTTCCTATCGTCCAAGAATCAGTTAAAAAATCATTCGTTTTACAGGCAATGTTGGGAGACCTTATAACTTATCCGGAGACCCAAACTCGGCGAATGAACCGAAAGTCAATTGTCAGTCCACCCATCCGATGGAGAGAAATTTAGAAGGCAACACGTTTACAACGGCTCCATTATCCGACAGTGCCATATTTTCTGAGAGTACTTCAGCAACTGAAACAACTTCAGCGGTGGAAACCACCGTAGCAATGAAAACCTCTTTGGCTGAGGGAACCACTTTAGCAACGGAAATCACTTTACCAATGGAAACCACTTTGGTAATTGAATTGTCTCAGCCACCAAGACCAACAAAACACCACTCTTCCTCAGATACGGAAGAAATCAAGCCGGCTGATCTTTCATCAGTAGTTTATGAACATATGTCACTGACTAGAGCGCTGCTTTGCACTTCTACCACAACTCTTTCATCGAACAAGCCTGATTATGACTTATTCCCACACGATCAGACGTCTTCATCAAATACTGTACCTCTCAGTACAGAATTGCCCAGCCTGCGATCCCAAACAACCCATCTGACCTTACAGTCCTCAAAAAACACAGGTGAACTGAACAAACCCAAAATAGTTGTTTCTCAATGAAACCTGAGCACTATTCTGGAAATAAAATTACGCAACCCGCATTTATATTGGATTTTAGATATATCGCTATGAAAATGATTTTTTTCAGTTAAACGTACTGCAACTATTCTCCGGCCTTCTATAAACTTAAAATAAAACTACCAAAGATCCGCAAGAAACAAAAAAAAAAAAAAAAAAAAAAAAGAGAAAAAAGGGATACATAGTAAGATGACTTCTCCAGTTTTCCTAGAGTCTGTTCCAAGTTTAGAACTTTAAAGATATTTATCTGTTTTGTTTTTTTCCATTTCAGGTCTCTTACAGCAAAACCGAACTAGTGTCTGTTACTGTTTGTGTCAGTATCGAAGTAATGTTGACAAAAGGCGGTTCTTGAGGAACATATTGGCTAGCCTGACCATCAACAAAACACAACTCTCCTCAGTCCGCCGGAAGTATTGTAGCATCATGGACAACCGCCCCCTAGCGGTGGTAATCGGTTCTTCTGGAATTGTCTTTGTATCTATAGTGTTCGGATTAATAATACTTTCTGATGCCAGGAGGATTTTAAATACTATGAGAGATCTTCGTGACAACTAGATCCTTCGCTAATATTTGTGATCGAACTTGGCACTCCTCTTAGTGTTAGAATTTAAAGTGCATTTATGGATGAAAACCGGGCGACAGCTTCTCTCTTGCGCATGTAATGTGTGTATGTGTGCTTGGGTTTTATGTCGCACTCAACAATACTTCAGTCATATGACGACGATGAGTCCTTAGAATGTGTATTCAGGGCAAGTCCATGCCGCTAAGGTGCTGCCGCCACAGGAGCATCAAGACACCAGGAGTGATACCTCACCCAGTCACATTATGCTGACACCGGGCCGACCGGTCCTGTTTCCTTTATTACGAACCTCGCCTTTAAAGTATCCTATATATATAAAGACGGTAAGTGAGTACATTGATATAAGATCAAAACAAAGCCGTGACGTGATTTTGCCGATGACGTCAGAGTGACGTCACGGGGATTCCCCTTGCTCGCGGCCTTTCGGTCCTGTCGGCCACGCGAAAATACGATCAGACCACTTCAGCTAAAATATAAGCCTTTTAAAGGTAAAATCCCCAAAAAATATTGTGATAACATTGACTCCTAAGGTACATAGAACACTTCTCTGAGAGATTATGGGCTAAAGTCTGAATATTTTCAAGGATGCAGATGGATATAGGTTTGTCTAAAAACCCGACTTTCATGTTCCCTTTTGAATTCGTGCGAAGCACGGGTAGCAACTAGTTGTATTGTATTTTTTGTGTTTGTTTTAACGCTAACCGGGTCTTTGAGCGACTTATATTTTTTCTCTGTGCACTTTGTAGCCTGCACTGGAATTCAGTCACGTGTTCTCCCGGCTTCTGCGTTTATCAGTTTCGTGTCATTGTGCATGAAGCGTACATTCTGGAAAGATGTACTCATATTGTAAACATGTTTACCGACAGCCCTTCCAGAATTTTCTTTACGTTAGGCTATAAATATGAGCGACGAAGTTGTGAAGCTCGCAGTCATTTACTTACGTCCATTCTGAGAGCAGTCGTTTTACTTGTGTCCACTCGATTCATATTTGCTCTTGTCTACTTAGAAGCATTTTGGGATTTGTAAAGAATAGGTTGAGCTATTGTTCGTCGCTGACCCACTTTTCCGATGTTCATGAGAAATGAACATTTTTCAATAAACTGGCCTCACCCTACCACGTGACATCACCCTCATCCTAACTACTACCAGGATTTTTGTGGGATTGTGGCGATGTTGGCTTACACGCTTTTCGACAATTTTATCATCTTGTACTCCATTTTTCGGTACGTAGCACTTTCTGAGCTTGTGTTTCGCCACTTGCTATTGGGTGTACGACGTTCTCTTGGAGCTTGTATCGCTCATTGTCTCATTGTGCGATTATGTACATTTCATCCCAGTTTACCCTGAAAGTGACTTTGTATATATTTCCTAGAAGTGAAACATACATCGTCAGCTCGGCATTACGGACGCTGTTGTCAACCCGTCTGCCCAGGAAACTTGCTCCTTGCCGGGGAGTTGGATATCTACCATCGTCGGTGTGCCAGGCCCTCTGCTGCTCGTCACTACAGGAGTTGTCATCCTTCAATTCGAGAATTGCGGACTGACTTGGCTTTGGAAGCCGAACTAAGTCCACCCGGATTTGGGACGCTAACATCCGTAAGACACAATATATATTTTTGTAATTAACTGTGTTATTTGTATACAGTTGTTAGTTGCACTATTTGTCTGTTTTGTTCAAATATATGTATGTTCAAATATACGTCTTCGTGTTTCTTTGTTTGATCATGTGTAAGGCCTATCGAAGTTTGAGAGTAGAAGAAGCCTTTTGTTTTATCATTTCTCTCCGTTCGTGGTACCCTTACACCTTGTTCTAACTTCTCAGTGCCAAACGCACAGCGATGCAGCAACCAATACCATTTTCAATATCTTTGGTATGTTCGCCGTCATGATTGATCCCGGATTAAACACTCTGTGACCATACACCGTTAATTGTTTGCTGTTTGTTTGTTGTGTAATCGTCATGAAAGTTTGGTGTGAAGGAGACACAAGTTGTTCCTAATATGATAACCAGAGAAGTTCAAAGTGGGATGTACACGCATTGCGTCATTTAAGTGGCGTTATTTTGAAACTTTGCCACACATGACTTCACGGTAAATGGATAATGGTTGTTCAATGCAATGGGCAAGTCTTGCCGATCGGACAAAACAGACCCATGCGTTCTACCCTTGTGTATTCGGAAGCAATGGTTCTAAATATACGTCTGCACAATTTCGTACCTGATCATCCATTTCTGTTTAAAATTGCAGATTTCGGCACCGACTTGATTTATCATGATCATTGGTAAAAACATTATAGGGCATTACGATTTTGAAGATTTTTGTAACCGAGAGATCTTGGGTCGCTCTCGCAAATTCTGCTACTACCCACACAACACACTGACGATAGGCAGACGTCCAAATTTCCTCCGTATCATTCATTTTGCGCAAATTACCAGGAGGTCAATCGACGGCCAATGAATTTATGCTTCGCAACCGATATTCGTATACCAGTGGTCAACCAAAATGGGCGATGTGGGTCATTAATCGCAAAACCAGTTTACAAAACGATAACTGACACAAACCGCCAAAGAAATAAGACTACACAAAGTAAAAATAAAAAATAGAATGGATTCGTGCAAAGAGAAGTAGTCAACACATTCCTGTGATGACGAATAGACATAATTAATGTTCTTCGGCAAATGAATAAAGTATTGCCCCATCAAGACGTCTATTTGACGGCCAATGAATGTGACCAAAGGTGGCCCTCCGTATGATGTCTATATAAAGATGTCCAGCCGATGGCAAATTAATGACAATGATTGGACATCCATTTACTGTCCAACCAACGTCCAATTCAGGACAAAACTGACCGTCCATTTACTACCTACATGAAGGCGTCAAGCCGACGGCGAATAAATGACAAAAATGGACATTCACCAAAAGTGGACATGGATATTGTAACCTGTCAAGACATACAACCGATGACCAATAAAAGACAAAAAGTTCATACCAAGACGTTCTGTTAAAATGACCGAAAGATGGACGTCCGTCAGTACAGTCTGTATCAACATCCTTATTGCCTGATAGCCATATTTGAAGCATTTACTTGTATGGGAAACACAAAGTTCTGTCCTTGTAAGTTTAGGCTAAAATCATGAAACATGCAAGCAACATGTTGATGACAAAGTGAACCTGTTGTTATTATCCCCCGTGGCTAGAAACAAGGAAGATTTAGACATGAATTTCCCACTGAAATTTGAATCCCTTGGAATGACCAATTCTCAGCAGTGACACATAGAACAACATTATGGAAGTCAGAGAAGAAAAGAAAGGTTGGCACACTTTCAAATGAAAAAAAAATGAATTTCCTCCGAGACGTACCTCGTGCCGAGATGCGTTACGAATCGGCGTTACGAATCGGAGGTCATATAACAATATGACGTATTTGGTCTTACTAAACTAGAGATACGTTCATACTAGCACGCCGACACTGCATAAAACCTTATTTAGGCCCTGTACGAAAATCATGTTATACACACAAGTGATCCATTCGGCATCATTACATAAAATCACAGGGCAATCCGCAAGTTGCCTCTTTTATCAGATAGATGACACGTAAGTGATACAACATTGGGTCCGAATTCAAACATCAGTGGAAAGAATAACCTAGCGAGCAATCGAGCGACATTAAGCTTTACATTTGTGGATCCCGACGTACATCAGATGCAAGAATACAATACGAGCAATTAAGACGTAGGCAAATAATGCATGTTTAGTTTTCAAATGTTATAAATTAACAAATAACAAAATTAATCACAAGCGAAAATTGGAAACAGAGAGGTTGAGCAGCGATAGCTAAAGGCTATATTGTCTGTATGCGGTATGCTCAGCCGGGTAATCCCCCTCCACCCATGCCAGAAGAGCCGTTTTCTGTAAAAGAAACTGTATCTGTAACAGATGCTTTTATGTTCCTGCACAACTTTATGTATTTGATTGGTGTTTTACACTATACTCAAGAATATTTCACTTATACGAAGGTAGAAATCATCAGGATGGGAGGAAACCGGGCAGAGCCCCGGGTGAAATCCACGGCCTTCCGCCTGTTGCTGGAGGACGTTCCTGTTCATTGTAATCAGCAATCAACAACAGATGCATCTTACCTCATTTTTGTCGATATTAAGGAAACTGAGACCTAATTACACTCTACGATTATGACAACCTTTACGAATCGGCACTGCATTTTGCAAAAAAACTGTTTTCTACTTCGACCAGTTTCCAACTCGGAGTGACTATTGAGTTGAAAGTCGTACTGAATTGAAATATCCTTATTCATTTGATTGGTGTTTTACGCCGTAGACACTTATACGACGGCGGCCAGCGTTCTGGTGGGAGGAAACCAGTCTTATTAACCGAGTTGAAAGTGATATTGTCCGTGAGTTGCGAGTCGTATTTGCCGAGTTGAAAGTCGTATAAATTGCCGACATGAACGTCGCATTAGCCCTGTTGTATGTATTTGCCGTGCTGCAAGTCTTATTGACCTAGTAGAAATTGATTTTGTCCTCGAATTACAAGTCGCATTTGCCGAGTTGAATGTAAACCAAGGTCACAGGATGCAGCGATAGAGATGCATCGCCGGTTAGCATAACATTACACGTGTGGAAAGCAGACGACTGTCGTCTTTCTCAGCATAACGGCAACCCCGAAGAGCGAGGTTCAGCCATAGCGAAATTGTAGCGACGCAACAATACACGGATTATTAAATATACATGTACACAATCAATTAAAAATGTTATTAACAGAGCTTTTCTGCACTGGGTCTACGAGTATTATCCATTGGGTCGCCATATTGGCATGGTTTTGACACTAAAGTACATGATACATGATATCGTCTTGTAACTTACCGACCACCCTAATTAATAAGGCAACCTTTATAACTGTGGAAATGTTCAGACTTACGTAGGTTTAAAATGCAAATTTGCTCCTCTCCTACTAGCAGAGCCACTGCTCCCATATATAACGTTTGGCAATATAATAAAGGGACGATAGGGTTGCCCTCAATGGGGTGCGTACACGTCATTGTCAAGGAGTTCATCTCCCAGTCTGGCGGACAAGAACACTCGCCTGAAAACATAGATGTAAAGTCAGGTCAGGATATTTATTATTACTTGCTATGTTGTGGAAATCACTGGTATTGTTATTCATATATTGTTATTCATATGCTGTTGAAATCATTGATATAGTTATTTATATATGTACAGGACACAGCAGGTTTTTGAGTTGCAAGAGTTACTTCTTTGTATATAGGGCCGGAAAACGCCATTCGGCCAAACACAACAATAAGCCCAAGTCGGCATCACATCCGTCTCGAGAGATCACACTGGTTTGAACGGATCAGGGTTGGTTGTAAAGGGAGGGGGGCCGGGGAGCAATTTTTGTTGTTGTTCGACTCGTCTTTCAACGTTAGTTAGAACCCTAACTCGTCCAAAACAGCATGATCTCTCCAACCGGTTGCACTTCCGACTCGGTCTCACAGCACTCCCTCATCTGCAAACCCTAACCACGCCGGGCCTGATAGTCATTGTCCCCTAAGAAAACTCCAGTCAAATTCCTGATAGGGCTTGAAAGATGATTTTTTTCTCAAACCCACCCAGTCGAGGTCAGTGAACCCTGATTTATCACTACTTTTGCTTAGTGTGCATCTGCCTCCATTTCCTAAAAACTCACAAATTTCTGTCTGTAATGACACTTTGAAGCCTGTCCTACAAAATGAAACCACCCAAGAAGAAAAAAGAAAAAGAGCAACCCAGGCGAGCAAAATATGCATAAAAATACTACCAGAGTTGGTCCCAAATAACATTACAACGCAAGGACAATATATGCCAGAGGTGGTCCCAATTAAAATTATAACCCAAAGACAATATATACCAGAGGTAGTTCCAAGTAACATTATAACCTGAAGACAATATGTATCAGATGTAGCCCAAAATATTATTATAACGCGAAGACAATTAATACCTGAGGTGGTCCAAAAAAAACCACCATACAGAAATATTTTCAAATACTCCTTTCTCCTGAAAGAGACATCGTTTTCATTCTTTCTTCTCCTTTCAACACAAGGATAAACTTTGAGCAATAAGGTATAAGACATCTAAAGCCAGCCGCTCTACGTCCTGTACCTTGTGAGGGGTGGACATTCCCTCGATCAATCAAACGGAAAAAAAATCTTGGAGAAGATTTTTGAATACCCACTAAAAAGCCTTCAGAAGATTTACTGGAGGATAATTGTGAACAAAGACATTTTGTTTGCTGACAGCACTTAACAGCGATGCAAGAGACATTATCAAAACATCGCGTAAATAAATAAATGAACAAAGAAACAAACAAGTAAATAAATAAACAGATGAATGACGACGCTGTTATGTATAAGTAATTGGCGATGTCCTTGTTTATGTTATTTCCTATCAAGCTAAAAACTAATTAATGCAGTTACTAACGCTCAAAATCACAATTTTGTTTCATTTATTTTGACTGGAGATTAACGTCTTACTGAAGAAAGTTTCAAATGAACGATACCGATCATGTTCATTAGAGGGGAAACGCCCTGTCAGGCTCCCGCAAA
Organism: Acanthopleura granulata; assembly: GCA_016165875.1. NCBI lineage: Eukaryota > Metazoa > Mollusca > Polyplacophora > Chitonida > Chitonidae > Acanthopleura > Acanthopleura granulata. The sequence continues at coordinate 14,896,573 of JABBOT010000010.1, forward strand.
AAATCACCACTCATCGTCGGGTACTTAACAGGCTTTATGATTGAAAGCCGCTGTCAGTCCAGGATGGACCCGGTGCGTCTCCTCACTGGTCACGTATGAGCTCATTGACAGAGGTGAGAATGTCGCATTTTAGCAATGAGCCAATCAGGATCCACTTTACATATCGACATAACACCGACAACCTACAAAGAATCTAGAGGGTCTCTCTGACGATCCGACATATCAAGCTATTGACCAGTAAGGTTTTTTGCGCCGCTAATGTAATAAGTACCGATATTATGATAACCAACCGATATTGTATCGCTTATTGGCTGATAATGTTACAACGACCAATACTGTTGTATGAAAAATTTTCCGTTAATTTCTTTATTTAAGGGATAACTGATTGCATCTCCCTTGATCTAGCGGATTAAACCTTTCCTCATTACGTAGTAACTCGTTATCAGAAAAAGTAGTCATTATCGGGAAAGGATTAATCTGTAATATTAACAGAAAGGCAATCCGCCATCCCTCAAATAACCAATTCAATGGATGATTTTGTAAGTGCGACTGGAAATGTTCAAAACCTTGTCCAACCATTACTGTATATAGCATTGTCGGTAAAGAGTTGCTACGGTATCGGTTGAAAAAGTTTTAACGTTATCGGTCGTTCTTACAACAGTATTGGCCGTTGTAACATCATGGATCAAAATGTGCTACGTCACTAGTTGGTTGCTACAGTATTGAAACTTTCTAACATTATCGGTCGTAGCAGGGCTTCTCGTTCGGAGCCGATCCTCACTGTGATAGCTTCGGCTTTAAGTTAGATCAGCACTGCAGTACTCCTGACACTGAGGTTTCCTCCACCCATAAACATAACCACCGCTGTATATCTTAAATTTTTCACTTATGAAAATATTAAAAAATACAACATTCCTACCACATGATAACTACTGTACATATAAAATGAACTGTAGGATGTCACGGACAAGAAGTTGTGGACTAAATTACCTGAGGCAAGTAGTAGTACCAGAGTCAGAGCACAAATTGTCTGATTTAACCTGTAGGAAGCCATTGAGCACGGTTGGTCGAACTTGTCTCTATCGTTTCTTAGCTATGTCTTATATATATACATGTGTGTGTGTACATGGCCCCATTCTGATTTGATTGACGCTAATGACTGGACTGATAGAGGACGTCCTGCAGGTGCCCGACTAACAAACAGCGGGCAGAGGCAATTCAGCTTCAGACGGCAGCAGCTGCTTTCAGCGGAACACATTCATGGCCTGCTCAAGATTGCGGCTGACGACGTGGAAAGTTGCCGTTCAAGGCAGGTATGGCGTACCCTATTCTGACATGTGGATTTCTTGTTCAATAAGACAAACAGTGCTATAATAATCACACTGAACAGCTGTCGATAGATGACGATGTGAAGTGTTGTTACGATAACTGGACGAGAAAGCTGCAGGTTAACGAACAAAGTGCAACTCGACGGGTGAAAGTCAATATTTATTTCTGCAGTGAGAATTGTTAATCTTTGATGACGACAGAACTGATGAGAAAGGTGCGGCACAGCAATTTTCTACAGCTGATTTTTTCTCAATGTGTGCCAACGCCTCTCTCATACGTCTTGAAAGTTTTCTTTCTGTTAAACCTCTCTCTTTTTTAGTAAAGACGTAGTTGATTATCTACTTGTTTTAATACATTGCGAACCTAACTAGTGTACTGCTTGTTCACATTATCGCCAGTCAGTAAACGTGACTGATTTTGACAGATTAAACCCAGGATACAAGGTAAGGTTACATACGTGTTCATAAAAGTCAGGTAGAGCGTAACAGCAAACATACGCCTTGAACCCAAGCCATATTTGTTAAATGGTGCATCGATGAACGAAGTTATGTGCACATGCCACAGCCAAAACTATATCGGCCAGTACATGTAAGATAAATGTTCTTTGGAACCTGGTAAATATCAGCAGAATTATGTATACAACACCACCCAAGGCATACAATCAAATGTTAAAGTCATCTTGCTTATCCCATAGGATTTATTTTATTTATTTATTTGATTGGTGTTTTACGCCGTACTCAAGAATATTTCACTTATACGACGGTGGCCAGCATTATGGTGGGAGGAAACCGGGCAGAGCCCCGGGGAAACTCACAACCATCCGCAGGTTGCTGGCAGACCTTCCCACATACGGCCGGAGAGGAAGCCAGAATGAACTGGACTTGAACTCACAGCGACCGCATTGGTGGAAGGCTTCGGGTCATTGCGCTGCGATAGCGCGCTAACTGACTGAGCCACAGAGGCCCATTATTCCATAAGACGGTAATTGTATAAACCAGAATAAACCACCAAACCAGTGTGTATGGGTACATAGCGGGAATGTAATTCCAGCTGTTTAGAGGGAAAATCTCGGGGATTGTGTGGATCGACTTTTTACTTCTAAGTCCCATACCCTCATCACCTCGTCCCAAAGTGTGGGCTGTTGATGCCCGTGGCAACGTCGTGTCACCTGTACGTGAACAAAGTTTCACTGAGCTGGGGACATAAGTTGTTACAATATCTGGCAGAGCTATGTTGATAGTCGCACACACTCTTTCTTGCAAATCCGTGCGTGTTTTTTTTTCAGATCCAGATCCGAATCATCAATTAGAAGTCGAATTACTCCCGGTCCTCATGATTATCTGGTGCCGCTTCGTGCGCTACTCTTTCCTCTTCTGCGGTTTGCCAATCATTTACCTGCCGCCTTAAAATTTTAACATCAATAAGTGGGTCGAAAACATGACTTCACAGACTAATAAATTTAAAAGTAATGAAATACCTCGAAGCCATATTTGAGAAACAAATAAAGACCACAACATGGCTGCCGAATTTTACTAACCTTCAAATTCGAATGAAATCGGCCGAACTCAGCATTGGCCGGATCAACAAGCTCAAAAGGTGTCCACCATTTTCTGGAATACACCAGAGCTCAGAGACACCTCAGGTGACAGCACCGAATTTCAGGTTAGTGAATGAAACGATTTAGAGCAGTTAATGTGCAACCTCGTGTAGGATCATTAGGGAAATGGTCTACAAGCAAAGGTAAGAGAACCCATTTTGGTTGATATTGAATATAGGCCTACCTTAAATAACACATTAATTTTTTTTTCTGTTTCAACCGATTTTAAACATTCTGCTATTGACTGATGTGTTTTTTTAACAAGATGCATGCCATCATATCAACTGATGATCGGGCGTACAATAGGTATAAAGTAATATCCCTATCATAATTGTTGTGTATATATTGAGATGCCTGACGACAAAATCCATAGGTAAAAATATGACGCAAAGTTTAATTACTGTATGTATTTCTGGTAGACTAGGTATACATACTGGTAACAGTTTATTTTTCATTTGGAGGGAGGGAATAGTCAGTTCAATTCTCAGTTCATTTAAGACTGTTCTTAGGAACACAATAATGTGTATATTTGATAACTGGCACCTTTATTTATAACCTTTATTTTCAAATTATGTATATAATAGGGGTGAAGTCAGTTTACTCTTGGGGAGTTGATGAGGCGTCGTGTGTGGTGCATGTTTGTTACATGGCGCTCCAGTGAGGCGTCACAAGAGCACCGGTTCATATAGGGACCATGAAATGACGGACCTCAGGTTGAAAACCATCTTAAACCGCAGGTAAAGGAACAAGCAATATATAATGGATCTTACGTTATCTGCAAGATTCCACTTGTAGCTTTCTGGTACAGAATTGGAATCGCTATGTTTAGATACATACTTGAATAGTGCATGCATGACTGTAATATTTTATTATAAGCAGGCAAAGGCCCATGTGCGACTTCCTTAATGAATCTTAATAATAATGATGAAGTGAAGTGCTGTATTTCTCGTTTCTTTGGTACTCAGTTATGTTGTACATTCTCAGCCAAAAAAACAATATGGTGAAATAATGCCCAGGAAATATCCAAAACAGAAAGAATATAGTGAAATAATGCCCCGGAAATATCCAAAACAGAATTGATATTATATATGCTTGAGATGCTACTTTACTGCGGGTGGCCGAGAAATCGAGTAAGTGGGTAACCGGCGCGTTATGATCTAGCGTGTGGTGATTTTAAAATTAGAAATCTTCCTTGTAGTGGCCCATAACACGCAATCCTTCACAAGTTCTTATCCTCCCACTATATAATGCTAACCGTCGTAACGTCGTATGAGTGAAATATTCTAGGGTACCACGTAAAACACCAATAAATAAATAATTAATTAAATAGCCCCAGTGTATATATGTATGTATGTGTGTATACTTGGGTTTAAGTGGTACAATTTTTAGTGACATGACGACGAGGATTACTTAGAATGTACAAATACTTTCTCCCTGTTGCAGGGCGAATCCTGGCCGTCAAAGTACTGTGGCCACTGGAACATCATACCGAAGACAACAGACATGACACCCATTAGCTCACATTATACTGGCACCCGGCCGACATCCTGTCTCCTTACTCTAACCCCTGAGCGTTGAGCATTAAGCGAGGTAGCAACAAGTGCCATTTTTAAAGTCTTTGGGGTGGTCATTGCACATGGTCACAAAACTGCTGTTTAGAAATCTCTCACTGAATTATTTTCTGGCTTACATCATGGAGAGGGCTTGGTTCAGTGGATCGCCGTGAAAATATGAATCGGTGAAGGCATTCCTCTTACACACTAGTACGACTTTTCATGCTGATTTTCACGTCAAGCGAGGCGAACGTTGAAGCAGAAGACCAAGTTATACATCAAGTAAACAATGACCGGTACTTCCCGATCTCCTGAACACGACAACTGGTATAAATTAAATAGTCTTATAAATATTAAAGAGCACGAGAAGTCCTTAGAATGTAAATAGGCTATGTCTCCTTGTGGTAGGGTGAGTTCATACCGCTAAAGTGCTGTCGCCACTGGAGCATACGAAGATACCAGACATGACACCCGACCCCGTCACATCATACTGACACCCCGCTTACCAATCCTATTTCCTTGCTCTAATCTCTAAATGCCTAGCTCTAAGCGAGATCGCAACAAGTACCATTTTTAGTTTTTAATATGACCCGACCCGGCGTAGAGAGATGAGGGTTCAAGTCCAAATTATTGTTATCTATTTATTTGATTAGTGTTACACGACCTATTTATGAATATTTCACTTATGCAACTGAGGCCAGAATTATGATTACCAAAAAAAAAAAAATAATAAAATAAAATAAAATAAAAAATAAAAAAAATAAAAAATAAAGAAAAATAAAAAAATAAAAAAAGGGATATTTCGTATTTCTTTTCTTATTTCTCTCGTATTTCTTTATTAAATTTTCGAAATGTTGACAAGTGTTTAGAATCTCCAAGGAACGCGGACAGGGCTGCACCACGTGACCGGAGAGGGTCACACCACGTGACCAGGAATGTCCCACGTTAGCAATCCGCCTCCTCCCATATCTCCTGCCTGGTCAACTGAAATGTATCCATATAAGGCTATTTTAGTGCCGCATGGTTGTATTTGAGTACTACCCTCGTAGAAGATAATAGCTAATACCAACTATCTCAGGCTTTCTTTTTGAACATTACAGTGCTCAAAATTGAACATAATAATTCTACTGCAATGGCTTCACTCTATAGGAAATCAGTATACATGTCCACATAACAGAATCACCTCCATAGATTCTGATTCTACTGACCTTTTCCTAGGAAAGTCCCCTATGTCTTCACAGCATGCACGGATAACTCTTAAGAAAGTTAACACGGTTTTTTGATAGAATATAAAAACACCAAAATTAATGTGATAGCAACATTAATAACGATCTGTTCCGAATTTTGCGTTTATGTTTTTATATCATAAGCTGGTCTCCAGCTTAGACACTAATACCAGGAGTTATGTATGCGGGTCGATTAAGCAGTTTTCTTTTACATAGTTATAGATGGATTTGATTCTGCCGTTAATCTAATTTGTCATCTAATTTGAATGCATTACGCGACACGCAACCTTCACGTGACATACATTTTATATAAGCTACATATGTGATTTGGAAGTCTTGGCGTTCAGAGTTAAAACAAGAACACAAGTTTTAAGCAAACACAAAATGTCGGGAAAATATTTAAAACAACCAAATAGGGTTTTAAAGTTTACTTAAAATTAGTTTTGTCTTTTACCTTCATGTAATAATGCAATGGATTCTCGAGAAGAGAGCGTGTTCAAAGCATTACGAAATGGCTCAAGACACTTTCGAAGAAGGAAAAGCTGACTTAACAAGTACACACAGTTGCACTCCTTCTTTTTCATGGACTCTTGCATCCACGTGAAGCGTCTGGCCCTGGAGCGGGGGGCTATCAGGGTTTCTCCTGATTGGCTATGTACACATATTTATTGTCGGGTTCCACGTCCATTGTGCCCGGCATGTACCGGTTCACCCAACTACAACACACGAGCGAAGATATTACATGTGAATTACAGGTGAAATACTGGTATGGAAGAAATTGGAGAACGGTGTTCATAAAGATGATAAGACCCTAAGAATCATGTTGTTTCTCTGCGTATACATTTTCAGGACATGTTCCTTCAGTATTTGATACAGTTATTAATTTATTGCTTTCATCCACATTCACATCTATCTCATGATGGCCCTCGGTTTGATCAGTGGAGCAAATGGGTTTCTCGGTTTGATGGGTGGGGTAAACTGTCTTAATTGTTGTGAAAACTTCTTCCTGTCTTTCTATATAAGTTAACAATTAGCATTTTCGGCGTTTCTAAATTCCTGACTGAAGACTTTAGATAGCGTTTAATGGCCCCTTCCAAAACGGTGAAGCTGTTTTAAATTCAACAAATTCACTGGCTTCCAATGCCAGTATCAATTGCTACGGAACCTTGGGCATAACCGATTTCGTCGACGTACAATGTTTGATATTAGAAAAATGACAACATAAACACTGCTCCACATTTTAGGCAATCTATATAATGTAACTGTGAACATAGCAATTTATGTTTGCGGAGGGTGTCATTGTATGATTACTGAAAATTTCTTGATCGCCTATACCCTGATAATACATAATAAATGAAGCACAGTGTCCCCCTCTGATAAAGCCCCGATTAGCTTATTAATTAATTCATTCATTCATTATTTCAACAATATTTCATACATTCATACCTATCATACTAACGCAGCGGGCAATGGTAACCAACAGATAAGTGATATTCTGACTGACCACGGGTTACTAGTATTGACAGACGCACAGGATTGTGTTGTGGGAACCCGCAGACAAGTGATAGAGTGACCTACTTTCCTGTAGGAACAGGAGCAAAGTTTGCCTGTAGCCTTTGGGAAGTCGTTTTTCTCTGTTTTCCTGGATTCTCAGAGGGGGTCCTGTTTTACGGCTCCTGCCTCTGTCTTTATATATATATGACCTTGTCGAGTCTTCAAACACACTATTGATAGTGAACTAACAAAGGACATCAGCTATACCACAAACAAACTTCATGTAATGAAAATTAAACTGAAGATGGCGCTTCGTAGTCTTCAATAAAATGCAGTCATGACTCCATCAAGACTTATCAATGCCAATGCCAATGGTAACACCAATATAATAAAAACAAGTCACTGAGGTTCATATTTTGAGTAGTTTAGGTGTAATTCAATAAAACAACGGACTTATAACAAACAGATTTGACAGCCATTTCTCAAGGTCGACGGAAGGTGCTTTGAAGTGCTTATCTTTGAATTAGACTTTCGGACCATAGTTTACCGCGCCTTTCTTGACAGTTTTGTTATCACCCGAGAATTGTCCGTCAAATTATTCTCAATAACAGATTTTCAGACCAGACATTCCGAACGTCCACCTCTCACTCTTAGATATACCGAAACAAAATGCTAGCTAGTAATAGTCACTATTTTTCGACAATGTGCATTGTGTTCTCATCTTTGAATTCTACATTGAACTGTGGTGGTCATAGATTTGTTGACGATAACATCAGTGGTAAAGGCCCGATAAACAGGCTACTGTCAATAACACACTTTCATTTATAATAAACTCTAACTCTTCTAGAAACACATCCTTGTAGGTGGTGCCGAAAAGCCTTTTCTTTACGCTGCAGATATTACATTGAATGGCTTGAGCAAAGACAGCATTGATTATCAGTGTGTTACAACGCATTGCGGTTTATATCACGTTTCACATCAAGGCAAAAGATGTTTTTATTCAAGGCCTGTAAGAGATGACAAAGATCTGTTATAACAGACTGAACCGAGGGGACAGGAGTGGCTTGTTTCGATTTGTCAAATAAATGGCAACAATTTTTTTATTCCAGAGATTGAAATGTTTGTGATGTGGGCAATATTTCTGTAAACATTCTTTGTAGTTTTTTACTCCGTAAATACACATGGTAACCCATCAAAGTTCCATTCAAAATTGATCGGAATTGTTTTTTTTTTTTTAACTTTTAAATCGTGTTACTTTCATGTTAGGTCAATTTCCTGTCCTTGTGGGAGGTCTCTGTGTCGATATAGTCAGAGTCTAGGTTCATTGAAACAATGAGTAGTATACATCAAACACACTTCCATCGCATCCAGCATGATACAATTCGACGGGTCTTTAATTGGAGGCATTGCCTGCCTGAAAGAAGTCTGCCCAAGCGATGTGCTCTTCTGTCATTTCTGTGACAGACCAGGGTTTCGGCGCTGTTGTTCTCGTAAAGTAAAGAGGTGGTTCACAAGCACTGCAGCGTAACAGCAGGTCATGGTGTGTTCCACACATCCTGAAACAGGCTTATGTAGCCGTGAAAAGTTGTCAAAGACCAGGCAATCTATGACGGAGGGCAATGGCTTTCCTTCGCTGGTAAACCCTTTCCTCGTCACACTAAATCTTGTGCAGAGCCACAAGCCGTATCATATAACGAGAAATGCCACATTTCCAATTGATAACTTAAATCATGAAATCCATAAATGCGATATGGTTGGTCACCTACTGCATTATTGCTAGATCTTGAAAGACAAATGAATAATGGATGAAACGTTTTGTGTGTTAAATTGCACACGAATCCTTCGTAAGACGACTTCAAAGAGAGTGAAATTCGCCTGATACTAGGGGTCGGCTGGCCACACGACGTCACGGCTTGTGTCTTTTGACCAGTTTAGGGGTTAGATAGGGAATCCTAGGTTAAAGAGAGCTCTCAGACCAGGGTTGTTCCGGTCTAAAATCAAGTTTTCGAGGGTTTTCTGGTCCAGGAATGCACAAAAAGTTATATATGACTTATATAAATCTTTTTCAAATATTTGTGAGATGTTTTAATAATAAAACGAAAGTTTTACTGTATAAAACATTTCACAGATGTCTTCCATCGCTTTTCATAAAATTCTCGTAGATAATAAACAACCATTTTAAACCTTCTATAACGAGCAGACAGACATGAATTTTTCAATGTAAAAACCCGCGAAAACGACAAAAGTATAGTAACACCCGGGCATTTGCTAGGGTATTCCTCTCTGAAACCACAACAACAGTGTATAGGTATTCCGAGGGGTAAACATTGCCCCCCACATTCACAGATCTATACCGGTACATATTCTCGTGTGAACACGGCTATATGCGGAAGTTATTAAAGAGTAATCTTCAAATGGAATCGGTGCATTTTAACAGAACCTGTACGAGGGTCACAATGGTTTCCCGTCACGCCGGCTTTAGCCTATGTCTAGAGGGATACTCAGTTTGACATTGTGAATTATCCTTAAAAGAGCAGATCACATTTACAAAAAGTGCGCAACCTCTAAAAGCCCATATCGTGCTGATTTCCAATATGTTCATCATTATCTTTTAACATTTTAGTTTTGGACCTTATTTGGAAACTAGTCTTGCGATTATTGGCCTGGAACGCCCAGTTTGGTTGAAGGCTGGTAAAAGAATGGTTTTTTTACGTCAAAATTTATAATAAAGCAGACATTACTGTGTCTTTATCCTGTTAAACAGTTAAAACATAGTTACAGAGTAAGTTCGTGACGGACTACACGAGACTTATGAAACTAGTCAATTAAGTTGCCATCAAAAAAATAACAAAACTGTAAACATATAAGCACTGATGCCTGCGTCAAGGCCATTCCGTCGCAAAATGCCCGAAATAACACTGATGCAACATTGCTGTACCATGATTTCAATATACATTTATAGAGCTCAAAACTGCAAGGTAGGAAAGGTACATCTATATACACCTATGCTGAGAGTGCCAATGTCCATGGTTACATCAACAATAACTCAATTTCTAAAAGTGGTTTTCCTTTTCATTTCTGTCACAAATCCATACGAAGAATATCTTGCGCCCAAGGTCTTTTCTGTGGCAATTGATTTTTCTCACTTGATGGTTTGGGCAACATGATTTGATTTGATGTGAAAAGAAATATTAACTTCTATGTCATTATCACGCCGATAATGAATGCTATCTTTGCCCAAACCATTAGGCCTAAATGGAATTACTGTAAGGTAAAGAAAAACTGTCTCGCGCCCGCCTCGAGTAGGAACAACCATTAACAGGTGAAAGTCGCCTTAGTTATCAAGATTGAAAATCAGTCACTCATAATTGATTGCCACAACTCTCTCACTGGTACTGTCGTCACTCGACATAGTACGGTCACCGATAAAATGGGAACATTACAAATGAATGCAAATCATTGTGGATAAGTATTGAGTTTTAGCCGCTCTCCTTATTACGTTCGCTCGTGTGTGACGTTGTATTCCTGTATCCACACTGATTAACAGATGCTCAATGTATTTATTATAACAATACTGATCTTGTTGATTAAGAAATCAATCTGTCAGAATGCGGTAGGATATGAATTGGTCGGTTTGTAAAGCCATGATCAACAAACTTCATAGATTATCACCAGCAATCTTAATGAAGGAGGGGCCGTATATTGATAAAAAAAGAAACCATGTGCAGTTTAGTTTTCACTGTTTGCTGATTAATCACTTAATGTCCCTTGTTACTTCATGAGCTAGCGTGCATCCTGTAATAATGGGCATGTACTGGCTCAAGGTAAGTCAAACCCTATCTTAATTGTTGCAAGAATGTTCCTATTCGGCATTGTATTGCAGTCTGACCATAAGACTGCTGGTAATAGTTTACAAAATGGTAGGTGATGAAGGGACATAAACTTCGAGAAAACAGCATCAGGTGACGCTTGAACCTCTCAAAATAGCTGGACTCTACATCAGCTAAATGCTGGTGTTAGATTCCCTTGGCTAGAGTATATTCAAGGTTTTGAATCTATGCTTGATCAATTTAATATATCATTCAGGTCAAGATGCGTAACTATGTTTCCACTGGACACAAGCTTCTTAAATCTACCGCAGCCTGACTATAAAATAATTCAAAACAAAACATCACAAAGCCCTTTAGACGTTCAAATTAGAATTCTGGAAAGTGAACGATTGACTTCAAAAGGCCGTGGTAGATAGCCTGTCGCCAAACATAAAAAGTTTCCTTTAACACTTACCGACTTGTACAGCTACGTTCACAGTCTAATGCAGTATTTAATAAGGGCGATATTGAGTATGTGTGTGCAAAATTATTAACATATATATTGTATTTGCTGTTTTGCAACCCTGTATTTGTACATTTGCTATTTTATTACACGTTTAATCAGCTAAATATGCACGCGTGTTTTGCAGGTAATTGTAATTGTCCAACCGACTGGTTGTGGAACGATTTAGTAGAAAAGTGTTCATATCCCACTTTGGACAACCCCGCTTTCACTCAGATGTATTGCTTATCGCTTACTAGCGAGTCGCCAGTCCTTCAAGTACAAGGAGTGGACATGTGCGCGGTTGATTCAGGTAAGCAATCGTCTTGAAATGTGTTTGAAAACCTATTTTTTCATCTAGATGAACTCGTGTAATTTCAGAGTTTAAAAGAAGATGAAACTTTTTTACATGTACATAGGCCTATTTATGTCAGCTGCCAATTCGAAGTTGTGATTCACAAAAAAAAAACAAAATATAATATTTTTTTAACTTTGTTAGCTCGAAAATACATTACTAGTTTTATGTGGTAAAGCAATAAAACAGTTATATCTCGCTTATAATTAAGCTTGTTCCACCAACTCTGAATTATTGACAAAAATATTAAGATGACACTGAGTCGGGAACTTCAATGGTTTCTTGGATGGGTTTTAACAACAGATCTAGCCATCGATAGATTAATCTTACACGGGACAAATTTGGACAATAGATTCCAAAACCTCAGACTTATATGGTCTTTGCAAACTTCAGAACTGAGTTGGTTGTGTATACGAAATGAAAAGATGAGAAAATCAGGTTTCCCTACAGCTAGTTGTTTTAACACGATGCTGGCGTTAACTCTTCATCTCACCAACAAACAAGTTTGGCATACATAAGAAATCTCAAACTTAGAATGAAACCTGTCTACCTTGGTCACATTGGCTTGGATCTAGACAAGAGAACTTGGCGCCAGTATGAGTATTTCTACTTATGAGAAGGTCATGGAACAAAATTCGAAAAACGAGATTTTACAATGTAAAACCTTTTGTAAATTTCAGAACCGAGTCAATTAGTAGGTCTTAGTATGACAATATAGTCTTATCGAATAGTCTCTTCGTTATGTGAAGCCCCAAGCTGAATCTGTCGATAATTACTGTTTACTATTAGAAGTTTTGCAGATAACATATGACATTAAAGATGTTTTCAAAATGTTCGTGGGAGGAATTGGCGAAGACTGCCTACCTGGTGGAAGATGAGCCCTGAGACTGTTATAGAAAGTGCGTTGCCTTTTGATTTTTCATTTCCTTTTTTCAGATTTTTTCAGGTTTTAAATTTATTTCAACAAAAATTATTCGGTCAGGCGTTAACTTTGTCTCCCTATATTTATTTTATTTATTTGATTGTTGTTTTACGTCGTACTCAAGAATATTCACCGCGGGAGGAAACCGGTCAGAGCCCATGAGAAATCCACGACCATCCGTAAGTTGCTGGCAGACCTTCCCATTCACCGTTGGAGAGGAAGCCAGCATGAGCGAAACTTGAACTCATTACCCTGCGCTGGTGAGCTACCCCAGGCCACGAAGGCCCCGTGTCTCCTTATAGCTTTGTCGCAAGGACGTCAGGGAGATAGTCTTATAAGAGGAATTCTCCACGGATGATACCACCCTCCTTTTAAAGGGAAATGAAGATTAAAGCGCTGTCAGAAATTTGAGCAACGCGGTCGGGTGTTCAGATATAGGTTTGACTGCTTCTGCTGTGGATTTAAGTCAGGAGGTCTGTCAGGTGGTTTCATCCTGGGTACTTCGGTTTCCTTCATCCATAAAACGTCTTAATGTATGACAATGTATACATCATAACAACGTAAGCACTGTGTTATGAAGCAGTGCAGATGAGTGCTTTTGCTTTCTCTAGGGATTCAACGGTAGCTCTGACGTCGTACTATAGTTTGAACAGTAAATTATTTGTCAAGAATCTACAGAGCCTATGTTGTGAATAGCCCATGTTGCTTTGCCATGTGTATGGATGATTGGACAGCGTTTCGAACTAGTGATGATTGGACAGCGTTTCGAACTAGTACATAGCCCTTCGTTCATCCGACTGAGCTATCCCGTGGCTATCCATCCACCTGACTACATAATGTTAACCTTTATAAGGACAATATTGTCAGCAATCTATTTTCAGTTACCCGACAGGAACCTAGTTTAAAGATTATTCATAAGATTATATAAGATCATTTCTATGGTGGCTTGATATACTATTGTGGCGAAAGGACGAGAAGAATTGGTAGACTATACACAGCGCTTTCCTGACATACTCCTGGAGAACCCTACTCTATCATGTCCAAGTTTACTGGCCTCTTCTTACGTAATGCCCTTCCCCTGACCTTTGCAATTCCAACCCACCTTTATATTTGGCATATAATGATTCCTTAAGTCGTCCAAGCTCCAAGTAGCCCCAAGCGCTCCACCACAAACGCGGTGGTCTTACCTCCAGCCAGCCTCAAGAACGTACCCCATACTATCGATAGCAGTCCAATTGAATGACCGCTACACACTCTCCACGGCTGGGTTATTGTGTGTTGTGCCGACTTCTGCGGTACTTCTGCCTCCTGAACTAGCGAGATAACCGAGCGGAGAGTGTAACGGTCATTTCATCTTGCTGCTATCTTTAACGTGACACTTCGTACTTTGAGGCTGTCTGGTGGGTAAAGGACGAAGGTAAGACCACCGGGTTTTCTAGTTGTTTTCTAGTTGTGGTAGGTCCCAGATGTCGTTACACACCCGTTACGTGTAAAGAGAACGCAGCGGTCAAGAACTCAGGACATTCTACATAATTTTGCATTACAGCTCCTGTCGCTCTGAGACTGCAAGTGTCTTCGGAGCTGCCTGGGGATAAATTCGTACGAAGTATATAGGCATGTCACGGTTTGCATTGGTAAACCGAGGCCTTTAAGTCAAACAAGTCAAACCAACATCCGCCATGTTTGGAATTCGGATTTCTGCCAGGATCCTGCTGCTTTGTCGTTAATTATCAACTTTTAATCTTTCCAACAGCCAACATATGCCTTGTTTGAGATTAATTCGAGCATGAAACATGGTGAACGTCAGTTTGACTTTTTGATGTAAAATTTTAAACACTTGGATTATTGTTAGAAGATAGTTTGCCGGTGCAAGATTTTGGCATCTTTTAAGCTTGTGAATTCAAGTACAACTTGATGGGGTGGGAGAATCCCATGCATTGAGAGCTCAATCTGAGCTGATCAGTGAAGTGATATATTCTACCATTGCTTACACAACTTACATCCATTGTAAACCCTGCTGTATTCAGGAAAACATATAATGCCCCCAGCGTCATAAAAACTGACCACATTTGAAGTAAGTTCTACTTTTGAAAAATTAACCAGTTATTAAAAAAGTTCATTTTTGGATTCAAATATTTTAAACTTTTTATTCCAAAAGTAATGACCAGGATTATGAATTAACCAGTTATGAAAATTTTTAATTTTTTTATTCGAAAGTTTAAACTTTTATTCCAAAAGTAATGACCAGGATTATTTCAAAACTAGTAAGTGACCACAGCGGCAGAGACGTGTATTTGTTTTCAGGAAGAGAAAGAGAGAAAATGTACTTGAATCTGAAATACAACTATGCAACATATCTGTGGAAAATTCAGGTGGTGTGATTTATACTCTTTATTTATAACTAGAGAAAAGTAAAGTCAAAAGCAGATTTAGCTATTTTAGGGCGTTTTGCTGAGGGAATTCCCAACATAATAAAAATATGATTGCTTGAACCAAAATCATTTGTCCATATTTGATGTCAAGCTGGAGAGTTCTAATATATTGCGAAATATTATGTTGGTTCACGCAATCATATTTTTGTAAATCGAAAAAAATGAAATATTCTCTACGGCCATTGAAACTGCTTATTCACCATAATAGTTCACTACTTATGAATCCTTGTTCCCCACAGTACAGAGGAAAATAACGCGGCTAACAATCCCCATAATACTAGTGTCGAGGAGTTCGATTCATTTATCTGTTTACATCTTTTTGGTAACATGAGCTACGGAGAAAATTATTAAACCAGGGAAGAGACAGGTCTTATTTGTTTACATTTTGCAAAACTCCATATTAGATTTGTTTGCAACTATAATAAACCTGCATGGATATTATATGGTATGTACTTTCCATGAAAGTTCAATGCAGTCAAAAATATGTTAGTGGTGTCCACATTATCACTCCGTTTCAACGTGCCACGCGTGTGATGTCAGCATATGAAAAAGGTACATTGTGGGGAAAGGCACCTACATGGGTTTATCAACTGAGCCTGTTAAATGGCCATCAAAGTCCCAGTCATATATATTCACGATATTCCTAAGACAAACTTCTTTTAAATCCATCTTCTTATAGGTCTGGCCGGAAGAGAAATTAACGGACAAATTATTTGTGTATAAATGACACGGTAACGACTAGTAACGAATACTTCTTTATTGCTGGCCTATTGCACGGCAAGACCTGTTTTGTAACATGTAACAACCGCACAACGGGGAAGCCCTTGCATCTTTCTGCATTAGATCTGTCACTGCTAGAAGGTTGGAAATCGGCCTGAGCAACAGGGGGACGATTTCTCATCCAGATGCAAGAGATACTTAATATTTCAAAGTGAAGCTGGTTTCAATAATCATCACTTCTTATTTCCGAGTAATTTTTACTTCAAAATTGAAATTTTATTTCCAAAATGATCCCTACACGCTATCCACCATGTATCAATCTAACCACCGTCGTATAATATTTATGCACGTCGTCAAATCCAGAACAAAAAAATTAAGTTTGCATAGTTGCAGACTCAAGTAAGCACAGAATATTTTGAATTTTCTGAAATTTTGAAAATTTTCATAAATCTGGTGTAATGCACGGGTACGAACTTCCATAAGTTTTTGGAACTGATAATTATATAGATGTCAGTAGAACGATCACTACAGAATTTCCCATTCTACTGAACCTAGTTCTGGACCAAATAGAGGAAATCAACCATTCCCGGTAACAAATAATTAGCTGGAATATAAAAGTGTGACATTACCATGGTTCAGTATGTCATTTATTCGCTATGAAAAAAAAACCATGGATTAAAAACAGAGCCCATTGAAACTTATTGACCTCATTAGTAAGGCCTATAATCTGATATTGTAACGTAGAGATATCAGCGAGGGAACTAGCTTTGTTGTGGGTCAATGCCGTTCTGTTACTCCTACATGTGATACTAGATGAAGACGTTGACTAACTGTTCACAAACACTCTTGTACATCTTCTTGTCTGCTTTGGACTAGACGATTTTCTTCTTAACGTGAACATATGCATAATTTGTGGACTGTCGGCCGGGCGAGTGCGTAAGAGGAATGCCCGCGTCTGTTCGAATTTTCAAGGTGACCCGCTGAACCAAAGCCTTTTCAGGAAGTTAACAAGAAACTAAGGCAGTGACAGATTTCTTAATAAAATTTTTTTGACCATGTGTACCACGACACTATATACGTAACTGCTGTTGTTTATCCTTGGTTTAGTTATTTGGTTGGTGTTTCACGCCGTACTCATCGTAAACCTTTTTTGAGCAACTTCAAACAACTTGCATGCTGCGGTTTTATACGTATAACGTATATGGGACCCGTTCTACAAGAGAGTCGCAAATTTAGAACGTGTGCTAATGGGCAATTACACCAGCTAAAATAAATACGCCCGTCCTACGAAGCAGTGACATATGCAAAAAGTGGGAGAATATCTGGAATATGTGGATGGGCGTAATTTTTTTATTGAGAGCAGTCATGACAGGTGATATTCAAGGAGAGAAGCCTTTTATAGGCACAGGTGTAAACCTTTAACAGCGCTGATTAATACCAAATTAATAGAGGGATATCGCATGTCAAGAACATCAATTAAAAAGTGGGCTGAACAGCTCTCGCCAAGGATGAAACAATCGCCCGAAAGATCAAAGGCCTTCCCTGTCTCTCTTCAAGTTCTTGTATCATTGCGCCTTTACGTTAAGGGGTGCTTACTAATAACATCCAGGGAGTAAGCACAACCTCCTCATGGAACGTATCGCACCAGTTTTACCTATATAACGTGTAAAAATCCACTCACTGTGACGCCGCGTGCTGTTGACACTGCAGTAGATCGTCCTAATGGATGGGAGTCTCAACGTATCGAGAGGCCCCGAGATCCGTGCTGTAGTAGTGTCATATCGCAGACTTTAAAATCAACAATCTTTGTACTGCCCTGGCTTTGCGCAAGGCTTGAAATAACGAGCCAAACTTTTGCCGGCCAACTGTCAGTGTATACCATGGCTCTTTGTGGGCTGATGCTTCATGTCTTCGGTATGTCTTCGTTCGACTGAACCGCATGCAATTGCCAACGTCACTGACAAACATACACCAAAACAGGAGCACCCGACAATGCAATGTAAGCCCAATACAACTCCACGAAAATAATGAAACGGCAGTACCGCCATGTTTAAACCCGTAGTGTGTACGTTCTAGGTGGTACGACTTACGAATTTTGCCCTACGGCAAAAAGTTTTGACGAAAAACAAAGCGATTTTGAGGTCCATACCAGGACAAAAGTCACGTTAAACACTCAGTCTAGATTCGGCCATTTCCGACGTAAACCCGAAGATAGACGCAGTGGGCCACGATTGAGAGCGCTGAGAGTGTGCCGATCTCCAATCCTCTTTGAGGAGTTCTGCATGGTATTACGCTGTGTTCCTGATAAAGGCATCCGTATATTGACCATCTGTCAGTCGTCATTGATGATAACCTACAAAGATACACCGTTTAAGTATGATCAAGTAATCTTACGAGAAATAAAATTATATCTGAATCCAATACACACGCTCAACCCACGTCCTCAATCATCACAAAACTCAAGACAGATATTCATTAAAAGTATCACTAGCATAGTTTATTTTCTTAATTGTTGTACAATCGTTTAAGTTGTTCGCTGATACCAGTGTCGATACACAGGTTAGCGCCCGTTGTTATCAGCGGACCAGGCCACGTGGCGCGGAATGATCCTCCTCAGCCAGGTAAACCGCCTCCACCAATTCCGCCCCCCGAAGTCGCTGAAAAAAACCATCCGAGGGACTTGATTATTATAGTTTATCTGCAAAAACTTTTCATAGTAGTGAGTAATCAACGACAGATTTGTCATCAACATCACAAAAGAGAAAACTCGACATCAACATGGTGTCAAGACAGCGGGTTTTAATGAGGCCCAATGTCAAGTCATCTTCTGATTTCGTGCAACCGAATCGGTTCTGAAGTTTACAACGACAATTTTATTGTCTGAAAAGCTCATTTTATGAAATTTGTCATTCCGACATATTCTGCACAAAATTCCCTGATAGATGAATAGGTCTCTTATTCAAGTTTAGAAAATCAGAACTTTAGACGTGAACTTCACGAGACAGAGGTGACCTTGACAAGACAGACTTGACAATCACACAACAGACGTAACATTCATAAAATAGACGCGACCTTCACAAGACAGACATGACCTTCAGGCGATAGACCTAACCTACACAATGAAGATGTGACCTTTATGTTTGTTTGTGCATAATATTCACTGTTTTGTTGTTTTAACCATGCGCATAACACTCCTGATGTGTTTTCGGGGTGACAGTTTTAAGAAATATAGTAATTTACTGACTCTTTTTTTTTCTTTTGAGTTATTTTTGTGAACCACACCTTAACATTCTCAACTGATATGAACAGGTTACATGTATCGGAAAAAAGAGTTTTAGCAGTTTCTCTGTTCACATCGGAGACCTCTATGTAGAGACATAGGGTTACTTTTCGAGATGATGGCTCACCCTGATTAGCAGTACACATGTCCACTCCGTCGACTTCCTGAACTGTTGATCCGGCATTAAGCGTTATGCAATACAAGAGAGCGGGGCTTTCCTCAATGGGATGTGTACACTTTGCTACTGAACCGCTCCACAACCAACCAGTAGGACAGGCGCACTCACCTGCAAAACACGTGTGCGCAATTAATTGCTTAGATGTGTAAGAAAAGCAACCACATAGCAATAAACCAGCAGCTAGTACTACACTATATGGCTTCATACATGTACGTACTCATCGTCACAACTGCATATTGCACATGACTATGAAATTCAACACTTAATAGTGGTAGAAGTTGTTATCTGTTACAGTAAACTTTATGCTTTCAACAGGCCAGCTACCAAGGTCCTTTGAAGAAGTCAATCGTTCTCTGTTTGGCATTGTAATGTGAACTTCTAAATGAATGCCTTTGATGAGTTACAAAACGCAGTAACAAAGGCTGTAACACAGTGACGAGTGAGGCTAACCTTACATCAGTTAGGATATAGCTTGATTTACCTCGGGCGAGTAGCATGAGTAGTATCATTGCGCAGATTGTCTGTAACCTCCGGGAAGCCATTACCCACGGTTTGGGTGATTTCTCTGAGGTACACGTAGTCCTGCTTGACCACTCTTGGCACTGTCAACGTGTACAGGACGCTGCCATGTATTTATACACCTTAGCCACTGAACAAACAAGGGACCAACCAACATGCAGCAAACAGCCAAAACTAATCAAAGATGTCATCAGATTTTTTCAATGAAGTACAGTCATGCTTCAGCAATATTGCTGGACATTACAGGCCTACCCCAAGTGCTATTCTCACCTGGTGATCTCTTATTCAATAAGATCAATGGTTTTATATTAGACAGCTGGAACAGCTGTCGATCAAATGTCGATAGATGGCACTTTGAAGTGTTGCGGTCAGTCTCTATAATTATGGGAATACAAGGCTACACATGAGTGAACTCAATATAATAATAAGCAGAGCCGCTAAAATTCAATACTTATCCGTAATGATTTGTTTTCATCTGTGACTCATTTTGACTTTGATCCTCGTATGAGAAATGTGCGGTATACAATTGGCTGTAGCTGATTTCAATCTCGACAACTGCGAAAACTTTCACATCTGACCAGTAGTTGTACCTCCTTGAGGAGGGCGCGTGACAGTTTTTGTTTTTGCAGTAATGTCACTGCGGCCTAATGGGTTGCGCAAATGAACAGCCCATTATCAGCATGTCTCAGTACATAGCAGTCCACATCTCTTTTCACATCAAACCACTCCATATTCTTATTTGAAGTCATTCAGGCAGTGGGGAAAATCGATCGTAACAAATTAAGAATTGGGCGCTTGGCACACAGCTGGTATGGACTCGTGAAAGAAATGCCAAAGAAAAACACCTTTAGAAAATGGAATATTGTTGATGGAGTCAACTGAGAGATATTAGTACTCCTTGTATACATGTACCTTTCCTACCTTACAGTTTCATATTCTATAAATATATGTATGGGAGTCTTTGAGCTAGAATGTAACATCAGTGTTATTTCGGCCATAATATGAAGTATTGTCCTTCCGTAGGTATCAAGGTCCACATTTTATAGGACTGCTCCAATGGAACAACATGAAGTCCTGCAATTGTTTCTGAAATAAAAGCCCCTATTGAAATTACTCTTGTAACACTTTCTGAAAAAAATATTTCAATAAACGTTGAAACGTTCAATAAACATTTCGTAATCAATTCAGAATACTATTTCAACATGGGCTGCATTTGTAACGCGCAGTGAAATAGTTATTTCTTCTGGACATTTTTCTGCGCATCACTCCCTCTCATAACTCTATATTAAATTTAAATACCACATTGTCATTTACATTTTTAAGCAAAAATTATGCATTATACTGATATATTTCCATAACAAACTCACTGCGCATACGTGCTGTTCGAGTAACGTATTCTACAATACCCCAACTAAATTTGACACGTGCTGGTGTGACAAAACGGTTATTGTGAAATATTTTTTGGACCAGATCTACTTTATTGCCATCTCAAGTTTTGGGATTTAGTTTGGTTGAGATATCGGAGACTGTTGTCCTAAGACAACCTGTATCATACCTAAAATAGCAATCATTTCGTAATCAATTCAGAATCCCTTGCGGTGTTCCTGAGTTAGCTTTGCAGTTGTCTAGATTCTACCAAATATAACTATAGCTCCCAGAAGTGAAGAAGATTGATATTGCTAAATGTTGTAATGTACTTAGTACTTACCATAAAGGGATTCCATGACATAATATTTAGGCATAGCAATACAAATACATAAATACATCAAACATTCAGCCAAAAATACATCCCAGTCAGTACATTTAGAAAACCAACGTCAAAGCATGATCACACTGTGATTCAATTATTTCATATGTTAAATCGCTTGTCATAATGTCTTGAAATTATTAAGTACAATTCACAAAGTCATTTTTCAAATGCTTCCTTAGGCATCAATAGGACCTGCGAATGTGCGTTTAATGAACTAAAATGTTCAATATCAATAGCCATTGCCAGTCATCAGCAGATTGATTCTAACTATTGAAATAATTATATCAGAATGCGTTAAAAGTTTACGGCTTACTGAACAAAAAATTCCAATAAGTGTAATTTATTTCAATTAGAGCTGTAATGTAGCTGAGACTACATCACCCCTGATGACCTTCCTTCCCGCCCTTCGTCACTGTCTTGAAGTTAACGGGATTCTCAGGACCAGATTTCATGAAGAATACTTAGTGCTAAGTAGCACTTAGCTAAGTGCATTTCCTATCTCTACAACATATGTTGTCATGGCAGTTAATGGAATACTTAGCTAAGCGCGCTTC
Source organism: Acanthopleura granulata (assembly GCA_016165875.1). Lineage (NCBI taxonomy): Eukaryota > Metazoa > Mollusca > Polyplacophora > Chitonida > Chitonidae > Acanthopleura > Acanthopleura granulata. The sequence goes on from JABBOT010000010.1 coordinate 14,918,793, forward strand.
ATGAAACTTGGGCCAGATCTATACCAAACATGGCGAAGGACGATCCCTTTCCACCAGTCATTAATCATCCCTACCGTTGTATACTTTGGTGTACCTCATGTACTTATCTTGTGTGTATTTATCTTCCCCTTAATGGATAAAATCACGTCAAGTGTGATTCTGCATCTCGGGATACTGCATCCAACGACGTCGTCTGCAACAAATGCAATGTACCACGCTGAGCAGTGCCCCAATACATTCATCGCTTGCCCCGTCGTGAGTTGTGTCCCTTTAAAACCAACTTCGCTTGTCGTGTGCTTCTGTCATTTACTTATATGTTGGGTGATTTACGCCGTACTCAAGAATATTTCACTTATACGACGGCGGCCAGTTTTATGGTGGGAGGAAACCGGACACAACCCGGGGGAAACCCACGACCATCCGCAGGTTGCTGGCAGACCTTCCTACTTCTCGGAGAGAAAGCCTGCATGAGCTGGACTTGAACTCACAGCGACAGCATTGGCGAGAGACTCTTAGGCCATGACGCTGCGCTGGCGCGCTAACCAACTATGGTTCATACGTGCATGTACATTCTGTCGGGTTTCTCAAGGCTGAAGCAGAGCTCAAATCAACACATCAACTGTCTTGAGGCGAGAAATTACGGCGTTCCACTCGGCAACATGCAATAATTGTCTAATGTTCACGTGACATGACGAAGTTGCCAAGGACAATTTAAAAAGAAGTAAAGCATGTCTGCCTTGTTATTCCGAACCTTAAGTGGTCTTTGAGGAACGTTGGTTTGCACAGTCGGCAACACGGTCGCCGTCACCGAGGCCCCTCAACCAATGCGACCGGGAGAACCTATAAATTGATTGCACCCACCACTTACCGGTGTGTTCCAGTGATCTAAGGACAAGCATCTTAATTGCTGCTAAGATTTAAGGATGGATCCAACCAGCACACAAAGCATGGTACAAGGCACAAGTCCGGGTGTAAGCTGATCGGAGGCTAGTCGTGGTAGTGGGAAGCCCCTAGAGATACCTGGGTCACCCAAGGACCATTCTCTTGTTCTTAAATCACTGACTTCAATATTTTAATCAGTAATATCGCATGCAGGCCTAATGACGTTTGGGGATAATGACAGTCCCTCAGAATCTATACTTTAGAATTTTGACACACAATATAAGCAGCACATACTAAATAAGTCATTTTCTACCCAAGAAAGATGGACTGACGTAAGAGGCGGCAATCTATAACGATGTTATTCAGCATTCATATAAAACGGATTGATAAATATACCTAGATACAACAAAACAACATAAATAAGGGGAATACAGATAATGCAATGGCTCTGAAAATTGAAGGCGATTAGGGCAATTATATACATTTAATATTAATAAATATGACATAAACAAACAAGGACGATTATATACATTTCATATTGACAAATATGGCATAAACAGAGACTGCCTTATACCCACTTGAAATAAGTGACTTCTTTTTAAATAAAGCGGATATTACGCTGGTTTAAAAGCCACTAAGATAGTCGATACTGTACCAACAACACACGCCACACCTAGAAATGTACCAGTCCTTGTCAAACACTTCCGGCCATGACATACTGTTCCAGCTTCAGTGCCAATAGCGGATACATAAAATATTCCAAAAGCCTCTTGCATACATAAAATTGCAAATGCCAAAATAGTGTCGGCCAGACCGTATATTTTACCATGGTTGGTCGCGTCATACTTTTCACAAGTCAAAACATTGATGAGTCCATACGCCCCTCGCGCTAGGCCAGTAGAAAGACTAGCTATGATTAAGTGCGAAGGAGATGTTAAATTAATGGTCCAGAAAAACAAGCCAAACACGGATACTGTTGCAAACGTTCCACAAATCAGAACCCTAGTAAATGTTGATTTTATGCAATCGACGAAGTAGCCCATGAGTAATCTGGATAAACCTTGGCAAAACCTGTGAAGGACTATCAACAATGTTGAATACGACGGTATGTCCAAAGACTCCGTAAAAAACGGCACGTTAGTTTCGAATGCTACGCCAACACCGAGAACAAGCGCAAACGAAATTGCAAAAAGTATAATGTCTCTTCGCCCAAGAAGCTCCGTGTAAGTATACATCCGTTTTGAGTTGCCTCCCATTTGGTCAGAGTCAGCCATCTTTGGCTTCACGGGTAAAGACGTAAGAGCATCTAGCTTGCAGTGTAAGGGGCTGCAGCAAAACAATATTCCATTGGAGCTCAGCAGAACTCCCAGCAACAGAAGGAAATGTGTCAGATTTTCTTGCTTCTCTAACAAATTCTTGCTTCCGGAAAAGTAGAGATTGAAAAGGGCTACAGATCCTAGAGGTCCGAGTGTGTACAAAGTCGCCAAAAACGCCAGAGCTTTTCCTCGATGCGATTCTGAGTACGTGTTCAGCCCTGACACAATCGTGGGAAACAAGATGAAACTTTTGCCATGACCTGGAACACACAACAAAAATGACAGAGCAAAATACATGGTCACATGACGGGAAATGGTGCACTGTATATTCTACATAAACAATCTTGTTAGCATGTAGGCATGTATTGCAGGAATCGTATTTTGTACGTTCCCAGACTCGTGCGCTATATGTATGAATGCCTGTATCTCTTAATTATTTTTCTTCCTAAAATATTAATATTTCTCGGTAAAGGAAATAAATAAGAAACAGATACAAATTCTGTCCGATTTGTTTTTAAATTACAATCCAAAGAGAACTGAAGGTTAACGTGGATAAAAAAGGACAATTTCCCACGCAACACCGAACCTAAAGATTTATCGAAACTAAAATTGGGAGGAAAACATTTCCTTAAATCAATGTATGTGTAAAGAGCCCACTCAAAGCAGCATCGGACAGCTATTATTCAAATCAATATTGTCAATGGTTGAGATCAGTTTCGGACAGAATATGAATAATGAGTATGGAAACAACCAAAGGTTTTGACGATTATTGGGAATAAAGTTTGGAGTCGTAGTTTTTTTTTATTGTTTCATTATTGGGGTTATGTTTTTGGTTAGTATTTCTCTTATAACCCGTGTGATTGACCGCCACTGTGGCCTAATGTTTAGAGCCTCTACCTCAGGGTCGCGAGATCCTGGGGTCTTATTCCAAAGACATAAAAATTGTACTTGTTGCAACCTTGTTTGGCGTTCACCATTGAAAGGTTAAAACAAGGAAACAGAACAGGTTGACCCTTTGTCAGTATAATGTGACTGGATTGGGTGTCATGTTTGGTGTCGTTGGCATAATGTTCCAGTGGCGGCAGCACACTGGCCCTGGCATAAGAAGACACGGCATACATACATTGTTGTGCACCCAAGCACACACATACACCGTGTGATTGTATAGTGGCCTCTCTGATGAAGTCTCTACAGTGCATTTACTTACCTGCGGCAAGAAACAGCAAAGAAAGCACGATGTATCTCCCCTGAAACACATTGGGCACTAGACTAACTAGAGTGACCAGTGTCCAGGCGATGACTGTCAGGCCGACTCCGCGCAGCGCCGTCCGCCGTGGACCTAACCGATCATAGAAGTGACCCGGGACCAGGTTCAGGCCAGTGCCAACAAAATACATGGACGATACCAGCTCCACTTAGTTCATGTGGGAGGAAAAGAAAGTATAACCATCAGAGATTATATGATAGCATAATATATTGGTATACAAAAGATGTAGTAATAGAACCTGTCACAAATCACCGGAGTGTAGGAGTACTAAGGACATTGCAAAGTAACTGCACCTGTTCTATTTATTTATTTATTTGATTGGTGTTTTACGCCGCACGCAAGAAAACCCACGACCATCGGCAAGTTGCTGACAGGCTTTCCTGCGTACGACCGGAGGCACCTGTTCAAGGGTAAATCTACGCGGTGTCAGTGAAATACATGCATATTACTTCACGTGGTGTCGTGTTCGGTGTCATCAACATGATATTGCAGTGGGGCGTGACAATAAATAAGACGACACAGGGGTAGTTCTGCGTGGAAGTGAAATATGTCCAAATATGCCTATTCTGTTCATTCGAAGGAAACTCAACTGGATGTTCGTAGACGATGCGGTAGGCCTATATTTGCCTGCTGACTCGGGAAGTATTTATTTGATTTATTTCTTTGATTGATGTTTTACTTCGTACTCAAGAATATTTCACTTATATACGACGGCGGTCTGCAGTACGGTGAGAGGAAACCGGCCAGAGCCAGAGGGACACCACAACCATCCACGGGTTGCTGGCAGACCTTCCAACGCACGATCGGAGAGCAGCGTGAGCTGGGCTTTAACTGACAGCGGTCGCATTGGTGAGGGGCACATGTGTCATTATGTACTAAACGCGTACTAAACCCCTCGGCCACGGAGGTCCCCTTCGGGAAGTAATGTACAGGCCTATATATACATGTACATTTGCTCCAGGCAGCTCCGAAGCATCAGCACTCATTACGTTCCGTGCTCTCGGGTTACGTAGAACCTGTGTTATGTAAATGTGTCTGTGCATTATCGGTATGATAGAGCAATGATTAACTGCTTGACGCCACGTTGACAATATGTCAGCCATATACGTATCACACTTAAAGAAAGGTACATGTAGGTCATGTTTTTCTGGTTTTATATCTCCTCTATAAATAGCATATAAGACCTGTGTGTACGGCTGCACATCTCAGGCAGGTGTAAGGTAGGACTGTATAATGAAATGATACAGGTTACTTATACTGCCGTGACTTTTACCAGAGTTACTTTGCATTATATACCTTCCGTTTGCGTCAGTCCGAAGATAGATTTCACACTCTCCCCAATCACGTTAAAACTGAACGCAAAACTGCTGCAAAACACGCCCACAGAGCATATAATGAAGTGGGCAGCGTGCCGAGAAGCGCTGGCCATTGCTGTCGTTTCCAGCAGACTTCAATGCCATTGGTGGCCTACCATCCGGCAAATTGAACGTTAAGAGGACTCATATCATCCGGTCCGGCAGACTGCGACAGAATGCACAGGAGGCCGGGATTGATGTCCTTTGTGGCAGGATGTACAGACAGGACCTGCACATTGCCCATGCCCGTCCGCTGAGGCAGATAGGCCTAACACTGTTCATCACCGACAACACGTAGCTATCTTCAAGGCCGTGTGAGCGGCGCACGTGACTTGATGTAGACAACTGAACTGTTACAATTTTTCATGCATATGCTTCTCACAGCTTTACTCTACACTACACCGCATGGTTACACCTGGTCTGATCGCCATGACTACGTGCTTATAATGCCTTCCCTTACAGGAGTTGTAGCCTAACTTTAGGCTAGCCTAAAAACCTCTTGGAGAAAAAGCTCCTACGTGTGCACACATGTTACACACATCGATCATGTGTAGTCCATCAATGTCAAGACATGCGTGTAGGCTGTGATTTTGTAGGCGTCTGTTTCCATGTAGCTCCAGGTTGCTCCGAAGTACTAGCACTCACTACGTTTCGTGCTCCATACACATAATGAGTGCAAATGCTTCGGAGTTACCTGGAGCTGGTTTCGATATAGGTCATAAAGGTCTGTACTGACACAAAAATCCTATTTAACCCCGTACCCCGTTGCGTCATCTCCATGGAAGATTGTGTATAGCCCAGGTCTATGTAACATCAATATATAGGCTATAACATCAATAGTTCACCCTAGTACATTGTATTTCTTTTGTCATATACCGCCCGTTACTCAACTGCATATGGGTATTTTTTTTCACTCTGATATATATTTAGAGTGCTGCTAGAATTATTATATTTCACATTTACTCTCAAACGTACGGTGTAGTACTCTACATTATACAGACAGTGCATGCCGTGAGGTTGTCTACGAGCAATTGTGACCTTGAGAGAAGTTATATTCAACGAGCGCGGAGGACGAGTTGAACATCGCTTATCGAGAGCTCACCATTTTCCATATACAATCCCACTGCTTGCAGCATATGTTTTATTATACAGAAAGAAAGCTGAAGAAAAGGAGGCGGGGGGTGTGGGGGAAGACATGCTCTGCTGAAGTCCTGAATTGCTGGACTTCTACGCCGTTGGTAGGGCAGAAAGCCATCGTCGGACTGTTTACTGGCCAATCACCACAATTACTTTCCAATTTACTTACATGTTAACGTTTGGCCCCACAGCACTGTCCCTAAATCTGCAAGCCCTAAACCCTCCGGGCCTCATAGTCCTTGTCCCCTGAGAAAACTCCAGTCAAGTTCCTGATAGGGCATGACGGATGAAATTTTTCGCAAATTTGACTAACACCTGACAGGGGTCAAGCCCACCCAGTGACCGATCAGTGAGCCCTGATTTATCACTACTTTTGCCTTCAGTGCACCAGCCTCCATTTCCTGAAAAACACACAAATTTATACCTGGAATGAAACTTTGAAGCCTGTCCTACAAAATGATACCACCCAACTAGCAGAAAAAATGAAAAAGGGCAGCCCAGGGGAGCAAAGGAAAATATCCCTAAAAATAGAAAGGAACTAGCTTCGTCCTACCGACCCGGAAGCATTAATTGTGGTGTGTTGCCTACTGTATCAGTAAGTGGACGTTAGAGCGGACAAAGGGAAATAAACTTTTAGAATAACCACATGACATCGTTGGCTGTTGGCGCGTGATCGTTGTACACTGCCTGGAGACCGTTGTACATCATGTTTTGCGGAATATCATGTGACCATGTATTGACCAATAGAAACCAAGTATTACCCTCTAAGGTATGATAAAACTTAACAAGCCTATATAATCTGTGAATCATAATGGGCCTATGCGTGTACAGTCTTCCAATTCTAACGGTGTCAGCTTTGTTTTGCAATTAAAAAAGTTGCATGAAGTATTTATTTATATTTTGGTCTTTTATGCCGCACTCTTTCGCGGCGGCGGTCAGGAAACCAGGCAGATCTCGAGAGAAACCCACGACCATCCGCGGGATGCTGGCGGATCTTCCCCCGTAAGATCGGAGAGGAAGCTACCATGAGCTGAACTCACAGCTACCGCATTGGTGAGAGGCACCTGTGTCATTACACCGCATTGGTGCGCTAACTTCCTCGGCCACAGATGAACCCGACGACATTTTGATTTATTTATTTATTTGATTGATGTTTTACGTCGCACTCAAGAATATTTCTCTTATAAGACGGCGGCCAGCATTATGGTGGAGGCCTGGTACGGTGCTCGGGGCAAACCCACGACCATCCGCAAGTTGCTGAGGGACCTTCCCACGTACCGTCGGACAGGAAGCCAACATGAACTGGACTTGAGCTAACAGCAACCGCATTGATGAGAGGCGCGGGATCGAAGCGCTACCCTCCCTTCCCCCGGTATTTTGGGGCACAGAGCCGATTCAATGCATTGTATATCTGGTACAGTTTGTTGCATGTAAATGTCCCTAATTCTGTTGTGTGTTTATGAGAACAACTCAAACGTCTTACACACACACCTCAGTGATAGGTGTAGGACGTCAGGCCATTGACCCACAGAATTCGGAAGGGTTAGCTCACATCCAGAACTTGTAAGTAAATAATATTACATTTGTTGAAAAGGCCTGCCTTGCAAGTAGGCTAACAGTATAACATGATAATGCCAGTGCCTACTACATTGCCATCTTGACAGGAATCTAGCGTATAGGCCTAGATACGTACGGCATAATACACCGCCTATACATTTTTCTCATGGGATTGCAACCCCACATAGCTTTTATGTATTCTATGTAACAACAAATGGCTTTCAATTACTCTCAGATAATTACTGAAAATACCGAAGTGACGAAAAAATCATTGGGCCCTGTGTTCATTGTTACCTGCAGCCTACGGAGATACAGGCCTATAAATGTCCATTTTATAGGTTGAAATTGTTTTGATGATCTCCATACGAAGATAAAAGATAACAGGTACAATCGGGCTGTAATTGATAAGCGTTTAACGCTTTACTTCAAACTATCCAGAAACAATAATTCACGTTGCTCGTCACCTGTGTGTGCAATGCAAACTCCCGCCGTCAGCTGTGCGTTGCCAAGGGAGATAACACAAGCATGGGGGATATTTATATACGGCCCCTAGCATTTCTCGCACTACACCGCGTGAATCAACTCTGAGCCTAACAACGGTCATAGCGATGGCAGACGGTAGGTATCTCGTTTTAAAAAAAAATACCTGGTATCTGGGTTTATTTCAACATTCTTGCATTTTATTTTATACCTCGAGAATTTGACAGTATCGAGTAATCCACAATATCATGACATAAAGTGTTTTAAAAGTGCAAGTAGATTATTGGTGAAAAGATTTTGTTGTTGTTGTTTTGTGTTGAAAAAACAAGGAATGAAGGGAGTACTTCATTATTGCCTGAGTTGGTGATAGTATTTCATATACGTTTGTTAATCACTTGGGTGTGCTTTTAGAATATTACGAAGGTTTAAGGTTTAAGTAAACGTCTTAATCAGACACGTCTGTGATGTGTGCGACTACGTCCAAATTCGAAGTTCAGTTCCAGTAGTTGTCGAGGTTGGCTTTTCTTAGTGAGAATTTTCTGAGTAGAGCTTACAGCATATACTGTGATAAGCTTAACTTCATGCAGGAATATTATCACAATATCATGGCATGATATAACAATAGCATGGGCTTAGATGTGTGCCTGTATGTTTGTTAAGTCCAGAAGTGGGTATATTTTAAACTGTAAAAACGAAAGATTAGTCCACGCATAATTCAAGGGCGAAATAGCACATGCAAAGGGGTTCATGAGAACCGCTCATTTATAAACTAAGAGATTAAAGATTGGTGTTTTATTCCACTTTCCATGGGATTAGCAAGTCTGGTTTAACCCATGGATCATTGATGACGATTATCGGTCTACTGCTCCCCTCATGGCTTCTTTTATGCTTGACAACCCTGAGTTTGCTTCATCAGTGCTGATGATTTTTACTCAAGTTAAAAAAGGCTGGGGGTATCAACAGCTCTGTATGAAACAAGGCTGAAGAAATAAATGTTAGTTCCGTGGACATCTGTACACTTCTGCTTGAGGCTGCTTAGCATATGTAAATTATGAACGTTAACGAAACTGAGTTTGGGGCCGTGAAGCAGAGTTCCCCATTAACTTCCATGTATTTTAATAATGTTTTCACTGCCGTGTCACGGAGGAGGAAGCAAGAGAACTAATACCTATAATCGTTTCTGTAAAGCATTGCTGTTGATTTCTAAATATATAAACCTCTGAAATGCGTTTATTGTCAACTGATATTTGCCATATGCAGCATGCACACGTACACGTCTATGCGACTGACCGGTGTTGTACACAGGTTATACATAGAGGTTGTTTAGATGGAGGGCATTCTTGGTAGAGAGCGTTTTGACCTGATCCCGTCATTCTGCGTTCCATGTTTGCTAAGATATTTATGTTGTTCATGGCCTCTGTGGCTCAGTTGGTTAGCGTGCTAGCACTGCGTAATGTGCTAGAAGCTTCTCACCAATGCAGCCAAACGCCAATGAGTTCAAGTCCAGATCATACTGGTTTCCTCTCCGGCTGTACGTGAGAATGTCTTCCAGCACCTGCTGATGGCCATGGGTTTTCCCCTGGACTCTGCTCAGTTTCCTCACATCACAGTGCTGGTTGTCGTCGTATAAGTGAAATATTCTTGAGTACGGCATTAAACACCAATCAGATAACTAAGTAAATCATGACAAAGCTTCCATTTACTTCTCTTCAAGGATTGCCACAGTTCTGCTGCTATGCACCTGAGGCACTTACTGTGTGAAATTATGATACATACCTACACAAATATGTTTACGTTGACTTCTAGCATGAGAAATATGTGGATATGCCATAATCGTGGCTACTCATCCTGTAGTTAAAGGTCACTCATTACAACTCTTGTCAACTAACAGATGGCACTACAAATTAACAGTCTACATACCGCCATTGCAACTCATTATTTTGTGATAAACAGCAATCCAATAAAGTTTTGCTTCTTGCCATGAAGTCTCTAGGTTATATTTTCACCAGTGATTTCAAGGCAGCCACCAGTTGCCTCTTCATTCGAGTAACTCACTCGAATACTTAAATCATCACCAACAGTTGAACTAGTAGACTTAATTTCATGTAGTGCAAAATGATGATATTATTAATAGCCCTGTGGCCAAAACAAAAATTAATACAATGTTGAAAAAATACTAAAAAAGATACTGAAAAAAGCACTGAAAGCAAATAAAAATTACTAACATTGGCTTATGGGAGCATTGTTAGCAGTGTATTCACCCGTTGACTTGTATGTGGCCACCTGGAAAATGTGGCAGCACTGCTTTTTCGCGAGAAGCAAAACTTTATTGCATTACCCTTATAAACTACCAAGTGGCAGTAGAGGAAAGGGTGATGTTACAACATGGCGTTAACCAACTAGATTTATGTGGAGTTCTTATTTGCAGTGCAAACTCTTAGTTGACAGCTACAATAAGGAGTCTCTGAATAGAGATTGAGTAGCCATAATTGTGGTGTATCTAAATATTTCTCAACCTATATTTGCTAGTCAGGACGTGTACCTGGACTACACAAATACACACACCACAATTTTGGAGGCCTCACCTTCACCCCTTAGCATCGTTTTGGCCTTTATTATATCCCCACGTTAAACGGGATCCTGTGTAATTTGATATGTGTTGCAGGACGAATGGGGCTACCAAGTTTGTGATCATGCAGATAGATGTAGAATTTCATTGAAACGTGAAATTTTGTTATTGGACCAAAAGTCAAGTTACTTTGAACTTTTGATTTTATACTTATATACAGTAGTTAGGTAGAGTTTCTTTTCCAGGCTTCAGAGTTGGTCCTTTTTGATGACGATGTCCAGAAAGGATGTTTTCTTTCTACTTAACGAATGCATAATTTGGGCTGTTATTGTTTAAGTGCCTCAGTACTCTGTTACTTCTACAAACTTTGAACTGGCAATGATTGGAGTGCCATATGTTTGTAAGGCTTTTTTTTTTTAAGTAAGGTTATAATTGTCATTTAATGTTGGATACTATGTCAGTTTGCTTTGCACACTAGGCTGTAGATGTGGATTGAAACAGTTCCTGGACAGGCATGCCTGGCTAATTATGTATGGTGTTGTGCAGAAGAGCACTAAAGCCTAGTTTCCCTCATACTGGCGTCATGTAAGTGAAACAACAAATAAAAAATAATTTCCATTTTTCTCCACCAGATCAAGCAAATGCAGTCCCTTCCGCAGGGGAAGTCATAACAGAATCAGTTGAGAACACGCAGCCAGAGATCCCAGAAAATGTGCAGGTAATTCTAGTGTTTCCACTTTTCTTTCTTCTGCCAAAGGTAGTAACAACTATTATGATTTTGGCATCCTTTATTTGACTGCTTGTCTTTCTGCCTGTCTGTCAGCACCTGTAAAGAAAATGTTATTCACAGATTTGGGTAAAATTTTGTGTACATGTTGGTCGCAGGCTCAGGGCCAAAATTTTGATTCGTGTTTTCTTTTAATGATTCCTCACTATGAACACAGTAATGCAGAGTATTGTCCCTTTGTTGGTAGTCGCGTAGAGGATTTGTTGATTTTACTGTGGAGAGGCTTTCTTGCTGGAAGTGCCCTGCATATTGAATAGGTCGTATGGAAGGACAATAAGCCTGACATGCATGTCATGTGCAAGTGAGGCTTTAAATAGTCATTTATGCCTTGAGGAGGCCATTTCTGGCCGCTTACAGTTTAAAGATCAGAGAGAGATATTCAGCAGTATGAAAAGGTAGTAGTACATGTACGTGTGGTGCATGCTAGTAGGGGTCTCATTGGATACTTTAGATTTTTGGTGAGACTCAGTGGTTTTATGTTCATTCTGAATTCCTTTGTCCATGACATATTTTACCCAGAAGTAGTGGTTAGAGGATGAGAGGAATATGCCAAGCGCCAGTTGGCCTGGTGTCAGTATAATGTGGATGGAGCCTCATGTCTGGTGTCTTCAGCATGGCATTCCAGTGAGACAGCACTCTTAATATGTTGGCATTGGGTCTGGCCTCATGCACCCAACCAAACAAACAGATCCTTCATTGTGGTGTTGTAAAGTTGTAAATTACATAGTGGAACGACCAAAAAATATTGAGGGAGAAGAACAGAACAAATGTTTAGAAAGTAATTCATAAAAATAAGAAGGGTTTATTAACACACTTCTCATTTGTGTTATTTGATTTGTTTTTGTTTGCAGAAGATCATAGCCAGTGAAAAAGATGGTGAAGTGCCTGCCAAAAGGCCCAAAGTAGATTTACAGTCATTACCCACTCGGGCCTATTTAGACCAGACTGTTGTACCAGTCTTATTACAGGGAATGTCAGTATTGGCCAAGGAAAGGTGAGAGCTCTTGCCAGGGTTTTTTAAAAAGACAATAGCAACACTTTTCAGTTTTGGGCAGTTTTATAGCCTGAAAGATGTCTAACTCTAATTCTAGCAGAAACCATGCTGCCCAGTGGCCAGTTTATACAAACTGATCAAATGGAGCTGATGACCTGTGGCTGCAGGTGAATGGGTGTATTTCTTGACTGATGCTCCTAAAAATCTGGCCGAAAATTGGTGGCTGCTGATTGGACCTGGTTCTCACATGGTTTGCCTCAATGCTGTTTACCAGATGGCACTCGGTGAGCTTGGTGTGGCTACGTAGTTAGATCCTTGATACTCTGGCATAGAACTGACTTCGTTAAAATTGCAAGGACTTACATCTGGGTTTTGCGAAACATAGTTTCAGTGTCATTTTCAGACAGATAAGTTTCAAGATTTTCATGCTGCCAGCGTTCTCAATGAGTTGGTGCCAATGAGCTGCCCCTCATGAAGTTTGTTGGGGTCTGTTTACCTCGTCCTCCATTATGACATGTCAGGTGTGAAAATGTTTGCGAGTGGTTAAAAATTCTTGAGTATGGCATTAAGTACAATTGCCACAGGAGAAAGTTTTTTTCTTTGATGTACATGTACCAGAATTAATGGACCCAGTACCAGCCTGAGGTCTAAGATCTGTGAATCTTGTTTTCCTGTACACATGCAGGTACCTTGTAAGAACTGTTTTTGTATTTTTTAAAAATGGTTAAGAGTAAAAGCTGTATTAATAAAGATTTTTATGACTGCATTTGTTTTTCTCTTTGGCAGGCCTCCAAACCCTGTTGAATTCCTTGCAGCTTATTTATTGAAGAACAAGAATCAGTTCGAATGAGAGAGTTACAGTCATCATTGTAAATAAACTGCAGGACATTTTACCCATGTAACAGACGAGCATGTGTCACAAATTTTTATGACACCACATGCAAGGACAGGGTCATGTTTGGCAAACTTAATAGAGATGTTAATAGAGAAAGTATTGACTGCTGAAATCTGAAAATAGAATGTTTACTTCCTCCAGGTATTGCCCTCTAGCCATAAATATGTAAGGATTCTTAAACATAACCTGACTTAAGATCAATAGACTTTTAACTACATGTATGAACTTAATACGATACATGTTAAATATTATTGTCTCTGTTTTAAACTTGAATTGTTCTGTAAATGGGAGACTGTTTTAATACAGTAAGTGCTGAATAAGTGAGTGTTTTGTGTTGAGTGTCTGACACACTTTTGAGTAGTTGAAAAGTTGAATATTTTACTTTACGAAGTTGGAGTATGTATTGAGAAATGAATGTTGTCATGAAATTCTTGACTGTATTCAATCGTCTTCAGGGTTGGGTACCCATGGCTTACAGAATTTTGTGTGAATGTAATTTCATGATGAACACAGACACTTTTCCCAAGTTGCTTTGAATGAATGAGCCTTAAAAGGCAAGTGTCATTTACACCTTTTCACCCCTCCTCACCAAAGTCTGGTGGTCTTGCAATGTTGATGACAGTGATGTAGATCTTCACATATGTTTCATTTGTAACTCATGTACCAGTGAAATATTTTGTTATTTTCTTTTAAGATAAATTTCAACCATTTCTTTTCAATGTTACTTTCTTGAATTATTCAATATGTAAATATCAGATCTTATTAAAAGATTTGAATTTAATGAAAAATTAATTTATTTTTGTTTATGTTATCATGAAGATTCTACTATATCGATTGAAATAATAGCTTTCTTACTCTGTTAGTGTTGCATTGAAAGCTCTGTATTGATTACCAACAAAAAGCTCTGTTTTGAAAATTTAGAAGAGCTAAAATGAGTGTCCACTTTTGAATGTCGTGTTAATGTTGAGGAAGGAATTTTGGTTGTGTTCTCGAAACTATTCCTGCAACAGAAAACACGGGTACTGTCTCTGGTTTTGGTTAACATACCCTGGTGTTTTAATACTTCAGTAGAAAATCAATTTGCAATATTTATGTTAAGAGTGTTTTTCAGTTCTCCCTTTATATTGATCAAATCATTGTTAAGGCCTGTTGTGTCTCCATTTCTGGTGGTCTTTATTAGCCTTAAGCTAAGGGATTACATTAACATACCAGTGTTAAATATTTCATTTGATATCCGTACTATGTTTAGGTTAGACTCTGTTTGGCGAGGATTACTGTGTAATCTGAGCCAAGCATTGTCTAACGTACTTACTGCACACCTGCATTCGAGGCATTGGTGTCAAACACCAACATATCGAAATGCATTTCTGATAGATACAGAATGTTTGCAGTACATACCTTCAACAGGCAATTGTGAAATTTTGATCTGCTGAGAATGCTGAGAGAATTGGTGGACCAATTAGCATCAACAAATCGAATGCACTCAAAGATTTGAGCACCATGTCCATCTAGCTACAGGCTACATTATACAGGAGATGATCAACACTGATATACAAGACTGAAGTTGCTTTGTGGAATGGTAAATGTATATATATTGTAGTTCGGATGATGTGCAGGTAGGGCCGAGAGTGGACACATTGTGGTCGACTTAACGTCGATATTCTGATGTAATGTCTTTTAATGATCTTAATACTTGGGTGATTGTAGAACTTGGACCAGGTTCATGGGTGAACTTCACACCTATTCCACACCTCTTCAGATAGCCTTAAATTTCTTTAACATTCAAACATTTGATCTCGTAGCAGTATGTTCCATTTTTTTTACATACGCCTGTCAATATTATATTTCCATTGTACAGTATGTGTATGTTTACCTGAATAAACAGTGACCTCTTATTCAGCTGTTACATGGTAAATTACTCTACACATTGCACAGGTATTCCCAATTAATCAATAAATATTATGTTCAGCAGTACTCCCAACATGCACCCTTTACTTCCCTGGATCAGTAAGGTTTTCACTTGTCCTGCAATATGTTATTGTGAGATACACTATTGTGAGTCAGTTGTATGCATGTGTTGAAAAGAAGGGTATTAGATAAACCCTATTTTTAGTGGTTCATCAGGTGAGCATTTACAGGTAGTGTAACACTACAGATTTTGGAGGAGGCACTTCCTGTATGTTCAAAAGGCATGTAAAAGTGAGTTATGCTAAAAAAAAAAGCCTTTTGTGCTATTTTACAGATTACAGACCAGATGAGAACATTGAACTTATAAAATTAATATTAATGTATTAATATTTATTATGTACTAATAACTAATAGTACATGTATACCAATTGGACATACTACATGTATATATACAGTATTTTAAGTTTGCTCAAAAAGCTATGTTTGTGGTTAATTTGCAAATTTTGGAATTCTCATGTTATAAATACAGACATCACCAAGATCTGAGCTAACAACACGTACATGTGCTTTGGGGTAATATTTCCCAAACTGTTACTTTGCCGGCTACCGCTGCAGCTGTATGCCAGCAACCTGCAGATGGCCATGGGTTTTCCCAAGCTTTGCCCGGTTTCCTTTCGCAAATATTTATTTATTTGATTGGTGTTTTACGCCCGCACTCAAGAATATTTCAATTATCCAAAGGCGGCCAGCGTAATGGTGGGAGGAAAACGGGCAGAGCCTGGGGGAAATCCACAACCTTCCGCAGTTTGATGGTGGACCTTCCCACGCATGGCTCTTGAGGTGGCGAGGATGAGCTGGATTTGAACTCACTATGACTGCATTGGTGGGATTCTTCTGGATCATAATGCTGCGCTAGGGCAATAACCAACTGAACCATGGAGGCTGGTGTCATATAGGTGAAATATTCTTGAGTACAACGGAAAACTCCTATCAAATAAATAAAGTAGTACTCTGAATGGAAATGATTTCCTATGCTGACAGATTGAGGTCAGCTAAAATCTCTGCTCAGGTGATACCTGATCATAGCAAACAGAGTTCGTCCTGATTCAGGGTGGAATCTGGATCACCTTGGTAGGAAGCAGGCACGTTCGTCTTGAATCCAAATATCCACTGATTTATATGACAAACTGGTTCTGTGTCACACACAAGAATATTTCATCCATATACCATGATCTGACTTACGGCTAGAGGAAACCAGGCATAGTCCAGAGGAGACCACAGCACCCCAACATGTAGGCCTGCCTTATACATGTAAATGCCTTCAAGTTACAGCTGAGCCAGCAGGATGACAAGAAGCCAGCTCATTTGTCAGTGTGTTCTCTGTAGTCCACTTGTATAATATGGCATCTGACTGCATTGCCGTGTAGAGAGGGTGCTATATTAGTTAATGTAATGCTTCTAGTCATGCAATGTTCAGAGCCCTTATAACTGTGTCTCCTGACGAAATCTACTCTAACGGTCTGCTCTGAATTGCTGACTTCCCTGATTAAGGAATTAGCGCTAAACTTCAATTTTTAAGTTCAGGAATAATATCAAACTAAGACCATGTCAGCCGTAAATTTTCTGATCCTGTAAAGCCTAATCCTCGCCTTGGATCACATTTCAGAAAATACCTTATCTTGATCTACACGTCATCAAGCTAAAAAAAGAAACAAACACAAAATACATTTCACAGCATCACATCATGTCAAATTTTAATATTTCTGAATATTATCATTTTTCATTATTGAAACAAACTTGATCAAATACAACTGACGAAAATACTATTCCAAAGAATATCACAATCTTTACTAAAAGGTTAACCCTTAATCAAAATTGGTATTGCAACAAATTAGGCATCACTGGAGATTTATTAATGACTTATTCCACAAATCCAGCTTTGATGCAGGTCAAATTTCACAACCTGCCTAAACATGAAAGCCAAGATTTAAAGCTTCAGGTTCATATGTCTTAATACAACACACAATGAGTGGTAGAAATTTCAACAGTTGGAAGGCAAAGATGAACGCTGTCGTCCTCCTGCAACTTTTAACTTGCTTAAAAACAAGCACAAAATTGCACTTGCTACAACATTCTGCCAAAAAAAAAAAAAACAAAAAAAAAAAAAAAACACATTGCAAAGGGTTTTGTGTCATCCTGCATCAAGATCTCCATTAAGAGAATGGCACATGCTAGAGGAACAAACGTCAAAAATTCAATCGACTGACCAATCCGTCACCAAACACACAGACGCAGTGACATAGGTAACATGGTGGAGTGGATTGATCAGCCTAAGAAATGTCAGTCTCCAAATACATTATTTCTGACCGATATTCTCCTATGTCAATCACCTTAACAAATTCACTGATAACATACATGAAGCGGAATACAGACATTTAAAACACACGGTGTTCTGTTTTGTCTCTTTCATCATTGGTGTTAGCTTATATTTTGACTCGTCCAATCACCTGTATTGCACACTAACTTGTGTTTTATACAAGCTGATTGTAAAAAAAAAAAAAAAAAAAAAAAAAAAATTGACATTAAAAAAAAAAATCATTAAAGTTTGTCTGAAGTCTAAACCATATCCAGTACTTATACGCTGGACAACTCCCAGAACATGTATGTACTCAAAACCTTCGATCACTATGTTGTGTTCTTCCAGACATGATGCAAAAGATATTGGTTACATGTACTTGGCAAATCAGGCATTTTCAAGCTATCCAGTACTGTGGTAAAATTCTCCTAAATTTAGTTTCAATGACTGTTCATATTGTGTTTGAGTGTGTGGCAGATTATAGAAATGCACGCCTAACTGCCTGGATGGATGCTGGAGTTTAATCAGTCCTTTTTCCTAAGGACTACCTGCCTGCAAGTACGTAGCGAGGCCTGTCGTCCTTATAGGAAAAGCAACATTAATTTGATTTTGCCATTTACATGCAAGCCAACACTAAAAAGTCTAAAAATGGAATAAAAATACAACTGCAAATCCACCTTTTTACTTTGTTTCACATGTATCTTGAAGTTCTATAATTTTGCATGTTTTTCCAGGTTTTTCTATGTTGTATATATGTCTTCAACAGGAAATACAGTTCTGATAGTCCACTTTTTCCCCACAGATTTGATGATTTTCAAGTTTTCTAATTTTATACTCTCTTATCAAATTGAAAAGATTTATCCAGCCTGTGAAATGATAATTTACATTTGGTGTGACCTACAGGAATCAGCCGTCCTGAATTTTGCCTCTGGTAGGCTCCTTGTTATAAGCAATGAAGGAACAACTATTTGAGCTAATGTACATGTAACCTATATTTATGGGGATTTCTCGGTAGGAAAAGTGTACATTAAATCTGTACATAATTGGAAAGTTAGTCAAAATACAATAAAAATTGTACATATCTAAACACAACATGGGCCCGACAAATGGTAGCCAAATACATCAACTTGTCTGGATTATATGCAGCTACAGTGTAAATTTAACATGCAGTTGATACATTTGTACAAGCCAGTTCAGTCAAAAAAAAAAACGAAAAAAAAAAAATACAGATGTAAATTGATTGAGTTGCCCAGCAACAAGGTTCTAAAAAAGTATAAACTTTATAAAATTAGACAACAATACCCTAAAAGCACTGGTAAGCCCAAAAAACCCTTTTGTGCGCACAGAAAGCACCGAAGAATAACAACATGGAAAATTACTACTCTGCTAACAAGGAAGCACTCCAGATCTGTCCTCTTCCGACAAAGATTCACAGTGCATCTACCACCGCTCTGTATCTATTGGTTTTATTTGTGTTTAACTTAGCTGTCAGCATTATGTAAACCATACAAGTGAAGTCATTATGGTAACATCTTGCATCGGTGCAGTTTCCATGACACCATCTTTACAAGTGAACTGCCTAGCTGATCATGCGAAAGACACCAGACATGTCACCCAATACAAAGTATTGACGTCTGCTGTTACGTAATTTACACTATTTCTCTATGAGGTGTATACTCTTAATCGCCACTATGTTTTCAAAATGTGCACCAGAATTAGTGTGTGCATACGTGAAAATAAACAGAACATATATGTATATATCGTCATAACACAGCAAACCCTCACTTTAGTTAATACCATCAGTTTTAAGGTATGAACGTCTCATTAAATACGGTTAAATACAATAATACAGCCAGAAAAGCTAGTCCCACTGCTTATGCATTCTACACACCAATCAATGACATTCCCAATAGAAATGCTTGCAGCTATATCATAAGTTGTCACACAAACAGTTATGAATAGGATGAAAACGAATAAAGAAGAAAACAAAAAGTACATAGAATAGTACTATGGGTTTTGGAGTTTTGGCAAGTTCACCCCAGATGCTATATGGCTCTGTTTGTTATATCCCCAGTTTCCTCCCACCTAAATAGTGTATTCTGAAAGGTCACAACTATAGAGAATGTAACAGATCTTGCTTGGCCTGTGAAAAGATACCTGTACTGGTGTAAAGATACAAGCACAAATTAGGCCTACAAGTACATGAAGTCAAGGGACAAAATTCATACATTCTTTTTGCAAATACACATATATAGAGTAGGCGTGTGTATACACACCTGTGTGCATGTTCTGTAGCAAGCAGAAGTATACGTAAAAGGTACTACGTACTTCAATTTCAAGATTTCCTGATTCTTGCCAGCCTTTAACAATCGGAAATATTAAGATCCAGCAAACTGTTGTTTTCTCCATACATGCAAGTATGCCCTTGAAATGACACTACAAATGGTAGCATGTTAAGGCCTCCTTTTTACGCATTTTTCAAGATAATTATGCAGAACGAATATAAACCAGAAAAATTATCAAAGTATCTTCATCTATAAAAGAAAAGCATAACACTCCCACAATTTCTATAATCCTCACCCATGCACACCCAAGTACATGTGTACACAAAATGGATATCAGTCACTCACAACACTTCTGCACCAACTGCACACAAACTACATCAGTTACCACTCTTGTGCACCAACCTCACACAAACTACATCAGTCACCACTCTTGTGCACCAACCTCACACAAACTACATCAGTCACCACTCTTGTGCACCAACCTCACACAAACTACATCAGTTACCACTCTTGTGCACCAACCTCACACACACATCAGTCACCACTCTTGTGCACCAACCTCACACACACATCAGTCACCACTCTTGTGCACCAACCTCACACAAACTACATCAGTCACCACTCTTGTGCACAAACCTCACACACACATCAGTCACCACTCTTGTGCACAAACCTCACACACACATCAGTCACCACTCTTGTGCACCAACCTCACACACACTACATCAGTCACCACTCTTGTGCACCAACCTCACACACACATCAGTCACCACTCTTGTGCCCCAACCTCACACAAACTACATCAGTCACCACTCTTGTGCACCAACCTCACACACACATCAGTCGCCACTCTTGTGCACCAACCTCACACAGACTACATCAGTCACCACTCTTGTGCACCAACCTCACACACACATCAGTCGCCACTCTTGTGCACCAACCTCACACACACATCAGTAACCACTCTTGTGCACCAACCTCACACACACATCAGTCACCACTCTTGTGCACCAACCTCACACACACATCAGTCACCACTCTTGTGCACCAACCTCACACAAACTACATCAGTCACCACTCTTGTGCACCAACCTCACACACACATCAGTCGCCACTCTTGTGCACCAACCTCACACACACATCAGTCACCACTCTTGTGCACCAACCTCACACACACATCAGTCACCACTCTTGTGCACCAACCTCACACACACATCAGTCACCACTCTTGTGCCCCAACCTCACACAAACTACATCAGTCACCACTCTTGTGCACCAACCTCACACACACATCAGTCGCCACTCTTGTGCACCAACCTCACACACACATCAGTCACCACTCTTGTGCACCAACCTCACACACACATCAGTCACCACTCTTGTGCACCAACCTCGCACACACATCAGTAACCACTCGTGTGCAAACCTCACACCGCAGACTGCTAAGAGCGGCCACTTTTTGGAGGATGCTGGCTTTCAGCTGACTCCACTGTTACAGGGAGAATACCTTTTGGTTGATTCACCACAGGATGTTGGGCATATAGAAATGTAGCAGCACTGACAATAAAAATAGAGCCTATTGTGAAAATATCAATAGAGATACCAAAAATCATCCAACACAGAACTGCTGTAAACAAAAGCTCCAAGGCACTGGCAAAAGTCTTTAAAATAGAATTGAGCGAGCGAAGAAAGAGGCTAGTGACGAGTCCAATCGCAGCATTGTTCACCATCACACCAAGAACAATGGGCTGTAGAATGACGGAGAACTGGGCCGCACTGAACGCGCCTGTCAGCTGACCCCGGATCGCCAAGGCAACCAGGTTACACACGATGGAGTTGAGATACATGAACACATTTTGCACCATGATGTGCACCTCAAAGCCGGTGACTTTCAGCAGGAACTCATTGTAGACGCCGGCACCGCACGAGCTGAGCACCTGCACCATGATGAGGGCCAGGTGAGGATCAACGTAGGACCACCAGGGCTTGTCAGTGCTGGTCGCCGCTTCGCTGGAGCTGTGGTGCATCTCCTTGATGACACAGCCCACTGTCAGAAGGACCAGTGATAACCACTGGATGCGACTCAGCTGCTTGCGGAATAATATCTGCAAAAATGAACAGAATCACTTGTAAAGCTGTGTTCTGTTATCAAGGAATGGTATGCAGGAGAGATATAATGCAGGTAAATTTGCAGGTATTTATTTATTTACTTGATTGATGTTCTACACCGTACTTGAGAATATTTCACTTATACACTGGCAAACAGCAATAAGGTGGGAAGAAATGCCATAGGGAAGCCCCATCACCATCCGCAAGCTGTTGGCAGACCTTCCTATTTACAACTGGAGAGGAAGCCAGAGTGAGCTGGACTTGAACTCACAGTGAATATTTCAGGTAGGCTAGGCGTTTATGTGAAACCTATATACATATTGAAATAACAATAGCTTCAACACCTAATGAAGAGGCTGTATGAACTACTTCATAATGGATATATATTTATTTATACTGCATTTTACGCTTGCTTAGGAATGTCAGGTTGTTTTAAGCTCTGACTCAATATGACCATCAGGCCACAGACCAAAGAGGTTGCATGTTCAAATCCAGCTCTTGCTGCTTCAGTGGCAGCTTTAATTTAAGTCATGATGTTTCTTATTCACGTATGCCTGACGGAGTTTTCTTTTCAACCCTAAGTATCTGAGACCTTACCTGGAAAAGAATTCCAGTAACGACCACCCTAAACTGAAGCAGTAAATAGTAGGTAGTTGGGTCATAGGCTGCCAGGTTGACAAACTGTAGGTTGTTATACAGGCAGTACAGCGAGGCTGGGACGAAGTAGTATGCCAACACTGAAACAAAACACAAGTATCTCTCTGAAACTTTCTTTCAAATAGCATGCACAGAATAGCCGATAGGGAAGACAAACAAATGCACGTGGCCATTTATTCCCGTTTACACTCATACACTAGAACACTGAGAGCTGTTGACTGCATGACAGTAAGCTCAGTTTGAATTTTTAAGTTTATTTCGCTCAGTTTTCAACTTGAATCTATGCTTGAATCCAGTGAAGTTCAAGTGTCGATGAAAGATTCTTTTAAAATGCACAAAATTCTGCTGAATTGTGCCATATTGCAAAGGCTTTACAATTTCGTATGATATATGTATGTATGTGTTGTACTTGAGACTACAATCTGGCTTGGGCCAAGGTCATTTTATTCTTTGTTTCCTGTCATGGTCTTTTATCGAATTTGTTCAGGTCGAGAAACATTTTTTGTTTTCCATTATCATTATTTCTGCTATATTTTAGCAAACTCCAGCTTTTGTGACAATTTCTGAACAGCAAAAAAAAAAAAATTAAATTATGAGTTCCGATGTAGGTAAAATAATGTGCAAGAGCTGGTGGGAAACATTAGGCTTGATTTCCCTTATACATGTATGTGCACTTATATATTCCATAAATAGAGCCTCAAAGATAACATGAAAAATCCCAATACAACAGGTGACCGTAGGAGCTGAAAATTTCTACATAACAGAAGAGATATTTATTATTTATACATCAGTGAAATCTCAGCATTTCCTTCACTGATAAAAGTGTTATTTGAAATATCACACTTTGACATTTCACACCCAGACCTCATGACCTCAAAAAAGAAACATTTTATTTCATAAAGTTCCAATCTGATCTCATGAATTCATGATCTAGGCATGTCTCTGACGGCCTACGGCCGGAAAAAATGCCGAAAACACTTTTATAGTACACAAAATCACGAGGCTATTCTCTTGAGATGTGGGGCTGATAGCCCACTCGATGCTTTGCATCTTGTGGGTGATCACTTCCACCCTCACTCGAACAATATTTATGGTATTCAACCATCACTGTGCAATATCCTGTATATATTCAGCCACATTCTGTTCTTGTGCTGAATTCTGTTCTTGTTAATTCAGCTTCAAAATGTTCACAAATAATCACTGTTGATAACAATGTTCACATATAATCATTGTTGATAACAATGTTCACATATAATCACTGCTGATAACAATGTTCACAAATAATCACTGTTGATAACAATGTCCACATATAATCACTGCTGATAACAATGTTCACATATAATCATTGTCGATAACAATGTTCACATATAATCACTGTCGATAACAATGTTCACATATAACCACTGTTGATAACAATGTTCACATATAACCACTGTTGATAACAATGTTCACATATAACCACTGTTGATAACAATGTTCACATATAATCATTGTTGATAACAATGTTCACATATAATCACTGTCGATAACAATGTTCACATATAACCACTGTTGATAACAATGCCCACAAATAATCACTGTTGATAACAATGTTCACATATAACCACTGTTGATAACAATGTTCACATATAACCACTGTTGATAACAATGTTCACATATAATCACTGTCGATAACAATGTTCACATATAATCACTGCTGATAACAATGTTCACATATAATCATTGTTGATAACAATGTTCACATATAATCACTGTCGATAACAATGTTCACATATAACCACTGTTGATAACAATGTTCACATATAACCACTGTTGATAACAATGTTCACATATAATCATTGTTGATAACAATGTTCACAAATAATCACTGTAGATAACAATGTTCACATGTAATCACTGTCGATAACAATGTTCACATATAACCACTGTTGATAACAATGCCCACAAATAATCACTGTTGATAACAATGTTCACATATAACCACTGTTGATAACAATGTTCACATATAATCACTGTCGATAACAATGTTCACATATAATCACTGCTGATAACAATGTTCACAGATAATCATTGTTGTGAACAATTCACACTAATGTTCAACAGCAATTCAATTTGTGCTTACCTTTCTTGTTAGTAACTATGTCATGGAATAGTTCTCTTGGGCTCTTCCTGAAAAAGAAACAACAAATAATTTACAATCATGTCCGTGCCCACATGAGGATATACATGTATTAATTTGTATTTACATAACTTTGTCACCAAGGTAAAGGTGCATAGTTAGAGTTACTTTCAGTTCCTGGATAGACTATAGGTGCAACAATGTATGTATGTAATCATATTACCTCCATAACCAGGCTCAAAACAAAATTTGCTTTAACCAGAATACAAACTGCCCCATCAACAGAACAAATGGACATTCCTTGCCAGGCATGGTGGCTTAACCAAAGCATGGTGACTTAACCAAAGCATGGTGGCTTAACCAAAATTGGCACAACCCACAATTTCACCATTCCACATTTGACTATTTTGCCACTGATGCCTTTAGAGAAATACTGTAGATTCCAAATCTAAATATGCAGTTTCTCTGCAGAAGAGCAACCGTTTAAAATTAGAAGCAAATTAAAGCCAAAATAAAGTTTATTCAGTTTTAAACCAGCATGACCTATTTTATTTATGTACTTATTTATTTATTTGGTGCATTATGCCACACTCAAGAATATTTCACTTATATGACAGCACCCAGCATTATGATGAGAGGAAACCAGGCAGAGCCTGGGGGAAACCCACGACCATCCACAGTTTGCTGGCAGACGAACCCACATACAGCTGAAATGCAATCTGTTCTATACATTATATTTATTTATTTATTTATTACATTGGTGTTTTACGTCGTACTCAAGAATATTTCACTTATATACGACGGCGGCCAGCATTATGGTGGGAGGAAACCGGGCCGAGCCCGGGGGAAACCCACGACCATCCGCAGGTTGCTGGCAGACCTTCCCACGTACGGCCGGAGAGGAAGCCAACATAAGCTGGTCTTGAACTCACAGCAACCACATTAGTGGGAGGCTTTGTGTCATTGTGCTGCGATACTGTGCTAACTGACTGCACCAAGGAGGCCACCTTATACATTATAAACTCAAAATCCCAAACAGCAAACAATTCTGCTGCAAACACCGTAGAGTAAATGTGCAATGGCTTCTTACTCTCGGAGATAGAAGATGACAGCAGCCAGCAGTTTGAGACATTCTGTCAAAAGCACGACGGTCACAGTGTTGTAGTTGTACGTCTTCTCGCCTGCAGTCCTGCTCGCAGTCACCAGAATACCTGCCAAAGTCAGATCAACACCAATATACATGACTACTTCAGAACTACTGAAGAACAGATCATACAGGTAAATGTTTGTAATCATGATATCTTTATAGAGGAAAAATTTATTATTTTATTTATTTATTTCATTGGTGATAAACTTCGTACTGGTACATAAGAATTTTTGCAATTTATGGTCTGATGGTCTGATTCATGGGTGACAGAAACCAGAATAAAGTCAGTTCCTTCTTACTTCAAGAAATAACAACTAGAAATAGTAAATATGGTAAAAAAAACTAAAATTTTCCCTACATGATTAAGGGTAAGTTGCATGTTTTATCTGATTCTGGGAGTTCTGTTGATCTTGGAATGGTGTTTTGAGGTTGATTTGGAAGGTGGAAGGTAAGATGATATCCTGCTGGAAAACTGTCTCAGCGCCAAAAGAGAAGTATTTTATGATATTCATTACCTCTGGAATTCTATTCTTTGACTAAATATTCTATACTTTGTGATAAAATTTAGATTTTCAGTTCAAAATAGATTGCACTGTAAAAATGCAATAAATGGACCATATATCATTGAAAATAAGTATAGGTAGGTCGCTACAGCACATTACCTGTAGACATTTTAGTATTAGTAGACCGCTTTGATCAAAGGCTTTTAACAACATCTATAGACCAGAACTTTTTGAGAAGGGGATAATGGATAATAACAAATGTCACTCACACTCTCACTGTACAAATATCTCCAGTTAAATAAACACATCCGCACTTAATTCAGCAGGCTTTTAATATTACTTTCTAATTTGACATCAGATTTTGCATCACTGCCTGCACTCTTTACCCTGTATAAAACATAAACCGTGATCAATAACACAAGTTCCGACTGGTCAGTGTTTTATACAGCCAAGGCCAAATGAAGGCCTTTGAGTTGGCAACATTTAATGCTTGTGGTAAATTGCTACAGGGAGTTTCATCAGTTGGTATTTAGCTGATCAGCAGCTATAGTATTAAAGTTTTACCCCCAGCTGTTTAATTTTTGTGAACTACTGTTAATGATCTATCTAAATTACATCACTGTAGTAGACTCTGAGAGTTCTTTTGATCTTCGGTACATGTTTTAAGGTTTGCCTGGAACGTAGCGTCATATCCTACAGGGATAAAATGAAGTTGCAGCATCAAAGATAATACATTAGGACCTTTATTCTCCTCTGGTAATGGAATCTTTTGGGTGTTTTTTTTAGTGTGTATACAGTATGCTGTGGCGCTATTGCATTTGAGCCTGTATTGATTAACTTGTGAAAATCCTGGTTTTCTAGCCACATCTAGCAGGTGTCTTTCATCTCCAGTCAGGAGATGAAAGGTACTCAATAACACTGAGTACCTGTACTGTAGTTTAACAACATGTGAAAAAGCAAATGGTTTACTTTCACAGCTGTTAACCAGTCCTTGTTTTAATACATACACCTGTTAGCTACATGTACTTTTCTTTCTCTCTATTGATTACAAGTACATTAAACAAAATCAGAACTAAGTTTGTATGCTAATCGATTAACCTATTTTCCCCTGCGAAATTTTTCAATGACCTTCCACCGTATTCAACATCTGACATTTACTTATTGATAAATGTTAGAATAAGCTGAGTTGGCACTTTGAGAGTGTCACAAGTTCATCAGATTGAGGTGAGCCAAGGCTGGGGGGGGGGGGGATGGGGGCCCTCTCGCAAACTGTAACGTGGCAGAAGACAGGATTTTACCGTAGTTGCATAGTCAGCCTTTGCTTGGTGGAAAATGCTTGGGGCTTCCATGGCCTGCAAGTTTGACGGCCTTATCTATAAAGGTAAATTCAAATTAGGTTTTCAGTCCTGTTAATTTGCGAGAGTGCCCAACTTGTCTCGCCTCAAGCTGCCTGAACTGGTGAGACTCCCGAAATGATGACTTAATTGGATTACCCCACAATTAGTCAGACGAATCAATATCCGTTACAAAAAAATCCAAAGTACAAACGTGTGAAGAAATACAATACAATAATATGTTTTCAAGCACCACATAAATACAATACTTCACTACAACTTTTGTGTAGGAACTGTATACAAATCTGATAGTTGTAAAGTGAAGAAAACCACAAGCTTCAAAATGTTGAAGCCCTGTGCCTGGACACAGTAATGTGGACACATTTGACAGTAGGTCCTAACTCTCATTCATGATGGACACAGTAATGTGGACACATTTCACAGTAGGTCCTAACTCTCATTCACGCTGGACACAGTAATGTGGACACATTTCACAGTAGGTCCTAACTCTCATTCACGCTGGACACAGTAATGTGGACACATTTCACAGTAGGTCCTAACTCTCATTCACGCTGGATACAGTAATGTGGACACATCTGACAGTAGGCCCTAACTCTCATTCACGCTGGACACAGTCATGTGGACACATTTGACACTAGGTCCCAACTCTCATTCACGCTGGAGACAGTAATGTGGACACATTTCACAGTAGGTCCCAACTCTCATTCACGCTGGATACAGTAATGTGGACACATTTGACACTAGGTCCCAACTCTCATTCACGCTGGATACAGTAATGTGGACACATTTGACACTAGGTCCCAACTCTCATTCACGCTGGATACAGTAATGTGGACACATTTGACACTAGGTCCCAACTCTCATTCACGCTGGATACAGTAATGTGGACACATTTGACAGTAGGTCCCAACTCTCATTCACGCTGGACACAGTAATGTGGACACATTTCACAGTAGGTTCTAACTCTCATTCACGCTGGATACAGTAATGTGGACACATTTGACAGTAGGTCCCAACTCTCATTCACGCTGGACACAGTAATGTGGACACATTTAACAGTAGGTTCTAACTCTCATTCACCCTGGATACAGTGATGTGGACACATTTGGCAGTAGGTCCTAACTCTCATTCATGATGGACACAGTAATGTGGATACATTTAACAGTAGGTCCTAACTCTCATTCATGCTGGGCAGAGTACATGAAGCTTTCATCAGATGGTTATCGATGGGCTGGGGTCCCCTTACCCCATTCCTGGATAAATGGTCACAGACCACTTGGCAATAAGCCAGTTCAGGTCTTGGAGTATGCAGTCGCACATGACGCGTGACCTCCACTGACAACGGGCAATTTGACATAAACTCATCGCGAGGATGTTGTACACAGACTTAGCACATGAGCTTGACGTAACTTAGCTTTAAATAAACTCACAAATGCGCTTGTAATATCCTTTCTACGGAGTAAATTTAAGTAGTTACTGTAACTTTAGGGTACTTAAAACCTATACCCACATGGCCCATGTAACTACCAATATGTATATATTAAACAGGCCATTTCACTTTTATAATAAAACTTTTTGGTGTACATCTTCTATTCCTAAAATTTTGACCATTGGTGCAGTTTTAGGAAAATAATGTATAATTAATAAAAGGTCATATTTATAGAATAGACCTATGTAAGTGTAGATATACTACAATGCATATTCCTGTAATTGCACACCCCCTTTCTTGTTTCCTTCTAGTCCACACACTGTGTTAAGCTTTCTACTTACTTTTAGGCTTCCTATGTATGCAAGCATATGTCGAGTGAGAAAGTTGTTGATTTAGAAGACTTATATATACCCTAATTCCTCAACCTTTTGGTATATGAAAGAGCAACTATCAGTGCAATTTATGCACATTTTTGATTTGATTTTGGAGACAAAATGACACTGGTTGGATTGGTCATTTTCACGGCTTCACAAAAAGTATAATTTTATCAGTGAACACACGATAATGCCTTCAGAATATGCTTGAGTAATCATCTTGGACACATGTGAAAAGGTTGAAAATGACAGTACATGTATATTTCATACACATGCATACAGAGGCCTATATCCTTAAGACAAAGGGAACATCTGAGTTATATTCAGTGTAATGTTGATCCTTTCTTTCATCAAATACCTAAATATTTGTCCATTAATCTTTCTGTTGCGACAGACAATACGTTTCGTTTGGTTTTTTGTTGTTTTTTTTTTAGGTACTCTGTAAAATGACTGTGTACAAATTTGTACATCAACAGTGCATGTGTAGCAGTCGTACACAAATTGTGTAAGCCTATCACTGATACACAAGTCATTACATGTGAATGTATTAGACAAATTACACAAACTGTGTACTGCTGGTAAACAAAAATTATGTGGATGTGCACTTTTGCCACAATGATGTGTACCACTCGTACACAGTAATTTTTAGAGAGTAAAGGCGACTAATTATTTTGCTAAATATTGAAAAGTTTTCTGCATTTTAAAACTTGGAATAAAAAAATATTAATTAATCAAATTCGTGAGGTATCTACAATTAAGGTGATTCCTTTATCACAAAGGTTAATTACAGATGAATATATCTGTGCTATGGTCATTAGACCAATCACTCGTGCACCTATATATGTATCACATATTACATACGCCAGTAGTTCTATGTACATGTATAGCACAGCTTCTTATACGGATGTTAAATGCCATGTTTAACTTACAGGTGAGCTTGGCTGGAATTTATCTGCTGCAGGGTATAAGCCATACAAAGCAGTTGTCTCTTCCTTTACGGAAGTTAAGTAATGCAAAACGCATGTTGCATTACAAAAATGATTGGATATATCGACAGAACAACGTCCATCTGTATGCCACAACACAGAACACATGGGCTTGTTTATGTAGAATTTTCGTAGAGCCTTCCCAGAATTCCTTGTACAATCTGTAGAACTGGTTTATCTTAATAAATGACAATGGCCGACTCCTTGTTAGCATGCTTAAAACTCAGCCACTAAGGCCCTGCTATGCGGGATATTAAAGATGTACTGTACCCTGTACCTTCATTTCAATGCTAAAGGGCTGATTTGAAATATTTCTCAGTTTATATTCTGACATGCATCAGCTGTCAAAACTATGACTACACCTGTTAAAGTTTCTCAGGCGTATCTCCCGCCTTGTGAACCCAGTTTTAATTTCCAATGGTTGTACCACAGTCTGCCTGCGACTGACAGGCCATATAATATCGCCATATACACCTATGTTACATACACTGATCACAGCTGCACTAGTTCAATGAAATGACCGCATGTTGCATGCTCGTTCTGTCGCATGCATTCAATCAAAGGAACTGACAACAGTTCAAACGTCACCTTTCGCTTAGATCTGATACATACATACCAGTAAGCCAAAAAGGCAGCTCTCGCTTTAGTCTGAGTACTGCACATGTTAATAAATGTAGCCTAACATCACTGATCGCGCGTCTTCGTAAAATGCAAGAATAGGTCCTTACCCTGGTTGATAAACAGTCCCATGTACGATATGAACACGAGAAAACTTGTCTTCGTGGGGAAAAGTTCCCCTGAGCAGAGGCCTGACATAATCAGTTCTTCTTTGTCTGCTCGCTGCTTAACCCATGTATGATCCTCTCCTTATCTACCCCGTCACACCTACACTCCATGCAGTCCCACGCTGCAGTTGACAACACCGGCAGCATATCCGATTACTTCCGGGTAAGGGGTCATATACACTTTCCTAACCCCCTAAAAATAATAAATGCCTCCTTAAAATCTCGTCGACTAAGTTACCTCCCTTGCTTAGCCTTACTTCAAATGTTACATCCAGTTGTTTTTTTTTTTTTATTTATTTACTCGGTGCTATTGCCTCACCAGCATTTTGGTGATATCTCACCGTTGATAACTACATGGGCCTGGGATGCAATATGATAGACGTAGGCCTACAAAGCAAGTCAGGTAGCCGTAGCCAGTCCCTTGCCTAGCTGTAATTGTGCTTAACAGGAAAATGTATCATAGGGCTACCTAGAGCTCCAAACTTACAACCCCTACCCTAATCTCCTGTCTCAATAATGGGTAGTAAGCTGACCTGAATATGGTATAGACATACACTTTGCACAGAGTGAGCCAATCAACGGTTTGCAGCCATGAATCACATGCTGTACCACTCTTCGCACATGGAATTTTCAAGATGAATCACAGATATACGTGTTCCACTTTTGGACATGGAATTTTCAAGATTCAATGATTTCCCTTGTTCTCTGCGCCCGATCACTGGTGATCTCTGGTGCGGCTTTGCATAAAGTTTGCTGGAGACTGTTTGTCTTCCACCATCAGTATAATGGAAGGCACATACACCTGGGAAAACACATCTGTAACTTGCCAAAGGTTTGTTGCTTGCTTAACCTGTTTATTCTGGCCAATACAAGGCACAAAACTGTCACTGAATATTAAGTGAGAGATTTTTGAGCATAATGTTACCATGACCGTAAATAAACCAAAATTTGCATTCCAGATAAAAGACACAATGAAAGACAAGACACTGACTGCTACTTAGCAAATTAACATATCACTCATGTTTATTTACAATTTTACAAAACCATAAAAGATAAGCTTTAAAACAGAAATAAATTATAAAATGAGTTGTAAGGATGTATCTGTTCAGAGTGTTTAATATAACTTACATAATATTATGGTTAAATTATTTTCTTAGAGCACTATAAGATCAGCTGTATGATAGAAACCTAAAGCAAAAAACGACCATGTCAAAATGTTGAAATGACACAATACAACCAGGCTCAGCATATGAAAAATTGCTTCAAAAATCCATGTTTGAAATATTCTCAAAGAGTTGAATTTAAATAAATAAAAATAAATAAAAAAAACATGCCCTCTTCTATTGCATACAATTTATTCCGTAGCAAGAACTTTGAAATGTCAAATAGACAGCATGATAAATGAGAGATGAAAAAAAGAACAAAAAAGAATTCAAGGGAAAACAAGTGTTTCTTGTTAAATATCACTTAGTTTGAGAACTAAATGAAGAAATCAGTCTTCCTACCACATCTGTTACATTTACAAAATACTGGGAACTAAAGTGTGAATGTCACAAGCTGTTAGAGCACTCATGTTTATCACACAGCAATGCAATGTGATACTGTTGCGGTAGTGCCTGTTATTACAAACAACACAGCCTCAGACTGGCCTTACAGTAACACGACAAACTACAGGATTAGTATGGCGCAAGAACATTTACACAGCGATCCATGTACCGTCATGACAAAAACCTCAGCAGGATCTCCAGCACTGTCTGAGGCACTCACGTGAGAACATTCAAGGAGAACATTCTATCCAAATGTTTCCCCAAAAATCCATCACTGTGAACAACATGTGTAAATGTCTGTCTGCTTAATCCTAAGAAGCACCTTGGGTTTAAAGCGTTGGAGAAAGTATACTAACATTTATTTCACACTCAGGTAAAACAATACTCAGTTTTTCACCCAAACATTAGCTTCTCAAAATGTACATTCAGAAACACATTAAGGACTTAAAACAATACTTTTCATGTCAACACTTAGGTTTTTTCTGGTACATGTAATAAATCAACCAACCTTCACAGAAAATCTCTTAACTGGCCCCAGGACAAGGAGGAATGAATCAGAATGAAACAAATGTGTCAGTTGAGAAATGCTAAACTTCAGTGAAATACAATACTTGAAACAATAACATCTGATACCAGCGTTGTTTCTACTCAGCCAATTGTACTCTGTAGGTCAAACATTAAATTAGTTACATAGGGCTAATTCTCCCCAGTTATCGACACAATATCAAACACATTTAAGAAATATTTGTTTGACCTTGTTCATAACCATCAGTCACAATCTATACCTGCTACAGAAAACAGAGCTTTATAATGGTCCTAACCTCTGTGACTTGCTGCAAACAAAGCAGAGGGAACTTCCAAATTACAGTACAATACATGACATTGTCCAGTTACAGCACTGTATATGACACTGCAGAGTTACAGCATTGTATATGACACTGCAGAGTAACACAGCATGGTATATGAAAATGTAGAGTTACAGAACTGTATATGAGACTGCAGAGTTACAGCATTGTATATGACACTGCAGAGTAACAGCACTGTATATGACACTGCAGAGTTACACAGCATGGTATATGAAAATGTAGAGTTACAGAACTGTATATGACACTGCAGAGTCACAGCATTGTATATGACACTGTAGAGTTACACAGTACTGTATATGACATGGCAGAGTAACAGCACGGTATATGACACTGTAGAGTGACATAGTACTGTACATGACACTGCAGAATTACAGCACTGTATAGGACACCGCAATTCCTCTCCAGATGTATGTGGGCAGGTCTGCCAGCAACCTGGTAGTTACAGCACTGTTTGTGCCACTGAAGAGTTAGTGCACTGTATATGACACAGCTGAGATACAGCACTGTATATGACACTGCACAGTTACACAGCAAAGCATATGACAATGTAGAGTTACAGCAATAAGTATATGACACTGAAGAGTTACACAGCACAGTATATGAAAATGTAGAGTTACAGAACTGTATATGACCCTGCAGAGTTACAGCACAGTATATGACACCGCAGAGTTACAGCACTGTATATGACACTGCAGTTCCTTTCCGGTCATATGTGGGAAGGTCTGCCAACAACCTGCAGATGGTTGTGGTTTCTGCTAAGTCACAGTAATGCGTATGACACTGTAGAGTTACAGCACTGTATATGTCACTGCTGGTACAACACTGTCTACAAAACTGCAGAGTTGCAATCCTGTATATGATTTGTGGAATGTTCATACAACATTAGTCAAGAAGAAAGGGCTGTATAATCAAAACATATAACAATGGCACATTTTCTTTTGCTAGTCCATTGTAAATATTCGTGAAGCGATGTCATCTATGATCCAGTCTATTCCCCGTAACAGGTTCTCCCCGGTGACAGCACTACAGCCTTGCATCAGCCAATGGTGGGTTTTAATGGAGTCCAACTCCAGGGTCTGAAACAAGATATAGTTACACATCACAGTTTATTTATTTATTTATCTTGGTTTTGCTCAATGCTCAAAGAATAGTTGAGTTCACTTACTCATGTATTTAAATTCCCAGACTCTAGCCATCTAGATACAAAGTCACAAGTGATCCACCAAAAGCTTGATTCAAACATCAACATCTGCACCCAAATGCTCACATTTTTAATCTCCTCTGCCGGCAATGCTCCAGGTAAATCTTGTTTATTGGCAAAAACCAACAAAGTAGCTCCAGACAATCTCTGTAAATAATAAAAAAAAGATAATTATGTATTGTGTTAGGCAAGATCTTGAATAACAAAGATAAAAATACATAATACCCTGCACCACACTTATAAAACAAGTTCTGTGGCCGAGGGGGCTGGCGTGCTAGTGCAGCGCAAATGACCCAAGTGCCTCTTACTCATGCCGTAGTTGTGCGTTTAAGCCCAGCTCATGCTGGCTTCCTCTCTGATTCTTCGTGGGAAGGTCTGCCTGCAACCTGTAGATGGTCGTGGGTTTCCGGACAGCTCTGTCCAGTTTCCTCGCACCGTAATGCTGGCCGTTGCTGTACAAGTGAAATATTCTGGAGTACAGTGTAAAACACCGATCAATTAAATAAATAAATCGAAAATAAAGTGTCACTACAGGTCTGGGAGTTAGACATGACTGCTTATATCCTATATGTATATGTTAGTGTCTGGTCTGAAGGTTAACATCTGCATTGTGCTGACTCACAGACACCACACACCACAGACACCATACTCTACAGTATACTGACACCAGGCCGACTATTACCCCTATGAGGAGTGCCCAGCCAGGAAGTATCCATGCACTCACCTCTTCCAGTAGCAAAGACTGAAGCTCTTTCTTACAGTCCTGGAGCCTCATTCTGTCAGCACTATCCACCACCCAGATCAGACCGTCTGTGCTCTCAAAGTAATTCCTCCAGTAGGATCGCAGGGATTTCTGTCCACCTACATCCCACACGTTCAGCTTGAACCTGAAAGGTCGGATTGACCACGTGTAATCCGAGACTCACGGGTGGGCTACACAAAATGCTGCCGTGTTTGTGCACTACCTAAGTGTCTTATGTGAAAACGTACACGATAATAGTGATGTACATGTAATAAAGGAAACAACAGAATATTTCACTCATCTGGACACTATTGTTACAGGCAGGAAGGAGTTTTCAAGACTTCTCCATCAGACAATACAGTCTACATGTACTAATACACCAAACCTTTAAGCATCTTAACAGTTCATTCATTGCCTATGTACACAACTGGAATTTGAGGTTTCAATGTTACGAAAGAATTTCGTAACAGGAAATGTCAAAACGTTTGCACGTTTCGGCCCAATCATCATCAACACTGGCTGGTTGTCATGCTTCCAGACAGGTCAATATTAAAATTTAACATGGAGTTTCAAAAATCCATCACCTGCCAAATGAGCAGCTCTTCACTTGGCCATTTCCAATCACCTGTAACGAATAGCTGAATGCAATGATGATGTGGAAGGTGCCATCAAATGTCAGCGTACATTAACACTGTGAGTCACATGATGTCACCACAAAGTACACGGGTCCCTGGTTAAAACTAAGATCAGGAACTTACCCTCTGTGTTCCAGCGTCTTTATGTTGAAGCCCAGGGTTGGTGAGATTGTGTCTATGTCGTCTCCGTTAAACTTCTTCAGGATCGTGGTCTTCCCGGCGTTGTCCAGTCCTCTGGATGGACGGTTAAGGAGGCCCGCAAAGCACTATGAACTCATACCTTGTACTCTGCCTACTTGCTTTATTCAACATTACTTGATATTTACTATGCACAGATTTGGGGAATTTCAGCTTTAGAAGAACATCCTGCAGGTTCAATTAAAGGCAACTGTGGGAAACGACACAGGTGAGAGATTAGACAGTCAGGTTTCATAAAACTGATTTATTTATTTATTTGACTGGTGTTTTACGTCGTACTCAAGAATATTTCACTTACACAGTGGTGGCCAGCATTACGGTGGAAGGAAACCAGACAGAGCCTGGGGGAAACCCACGACCAGCCACACAGGAAGCCAGCATGAGTTGGACTTGAACTCACAGCGACCGCATTGGTGGTAGACTTCTTTCCCCTGCGCTAGCTCGCAAACTGACTGAGCCAAGGAGGCCCCTTCATAAAATTGAGAAATCTTTTTATTTAATTGATCATTTGTTTCTCATAACCTTTTCTCTCAAAATCAAAGACGCCACCAGCAATAAGTGAATAGATTATCAATTTCTTGTCTGAAATAATATTTTTTGTTGGTAAACTTGATGATGAACATAATCTACATGTAGGTTAATAAAAATAAAAAAAATATACCGCTAATTTGAAGTTCATTTAATGTAAACCCTTACAATGGTAGTTTCATTTTTATTTCATTTTTTCAATCTATAATGAACACAAACGATTAATTATTGACTGCAAAAAATATACACGAAGGAGGGTTATAGGAAACAAACAGCAGGTATAAAGCCAAACACTAGGGCACCAAACCTGTCAGCCAGTTCTAACCTCAGGCTGAAGTGACCCTGTTTCAAGCCAATGTCCTGAAACAGTCAAATCTCCAATTTGTTCAAGGCCACATACAGCTTCACAACAAATCAGCGTTTACCTACTGTTTTAAGATCTGTTGAAAATCTGAAAAGCATTCACCTTTCCTTTATTCCACAAATAAATTAATAATGTAAAGTAATTAAAAACAAATGTCACCAAGTCAGAGATAATTGGCAGTTTCAAAACATTAGAGGTCAATGCCTTAGCTGTTCGGTTTTAATCCTGCGCCAAATTTATTGTGGTTTGGGTAAAATCCTGAGGGTATGCACCTGTTCAGTTTTCACCTGGCTCTAACAGCACAGGAGACATTACTCGTTATCAAGTTAGAACTGTTAATCAGTGGTAATGCTGTATAGGACTATGGTATTCTCCATACTTCTGGCATATTCGTTTGCACCATCAAAGAGAAATCCCATAAAGGAGAAACCTGCTTAGACCTTATAAACTTTCCTGTCTCAGCTTTCTTAAATTTCACTTGACATAAAGTTGTGATGTTGGTTTGGTTTGAACAGTATGCGGACAATAATAAGGTTTGAATCTGGAAACATAAGCTAGAATCTGTCCGAAGCGAGATAGAAGACTTACCAAAGGATTCGGAAGCGATGCATGTCTTTGGTGTGATAATATTTAGATTCTTGACAGTTGAAAGACTGTTGTTGTTGTTCACAAACTAATGGGACACAACTTCACAAGAAAAATATAGTTGTAATGAAATAAAGCACGTTCAAACTCCAGACATTATATCGTAAAGGATACAGCATTAATAACCTCACTTCTTTTTCTTTCTGTTTCATCTTCTTTAAAATTGTCAGAAGCCCCATGTTGTCGCGATTCAAAATGTTGACGCATCCACCAGCATGATTGAAACATGAGTAATCTTCTGTATTTGGAGGGGAAAATGAGAGCTGAGGTTAGCCTAGTTACAAAGCCCTCACTGTTTGGCCTGATATCGAGCAAAGGGGGTGCTATGACTCGTACATTTCCATACAGCTTGAACACCATGGGGTGGTTGGGGGAATGTGTGGAAAATGAACCGCCTTTGATAATTTGCACTCTTGACGTGTGCTTTTCTGTACGCATTAATTCGTTTTTCAGGCCTAATGTGACAATACACACAGGGGACTTAAAGCTGAATAAAACACGAAATTGGAGTCCCTCCCCACTACGATTTAGCCGTACAGGCCTAGCTAGTTAACAACAGCCGCACGAGTGAAACTGACACCCCATTTAACAATATACTAACGTACCGAGTCTGTTCTGCTTGGTACCTTAGTACATCGTCAAATTAGTCGAGCCAAGTACGTGCGGATAAGCTTACATGTGCATGCACAAGTAAATGAAATATATATGGTGATTTCGATTACTGGCTCAGTTGCTTGACCAATAAGACCGCGCGTTCGAATCCAGCTCCGACTGTTTTGGCTGCAACTTTATATCAGGGGATTTGTCGGATACCTGGCAAAAGTCGGCGGTGCATTCAGGTTTTCCCCACCCATGAACTCAACCAAGCCTTTTATAAAAAAATTAAATACCAATCAAGGTAATGAATATAAAATATATAACTGTATAATTTTATAGCTCCGCCTTGACACTGACTACCACGATATACACAAAATGAAGCTAACAATTTATCTTTTGACCTATACATGAGAAAAAAGTTATCAAATTTGACTCTCACTAAACGATTTATTAATTTCTTTGCATCTTTGCATTTTACGACATATACCGGCACTGCGTGGGGGCTGCGTTTAGCGTGCTATAGCTAGCAAAGCGCATTGACCATTGCGGTCGCTGTGAGTTCAGCTCCAACCGTACGTTGTAAGGTCTGCCAGCAACCTACGGATGGTCGCAGGTTTCCAGCGCGCGCCCAGGCTTTCTCCCACCACAATGCTGACCGCCGTCGTATAAGTGAAATAGTCTGGAGTATCGCGTAGAAATAAATATTAAAACCTGTACAAAGACGGGACCTGCAGACGATCAATACAGCGAGCCCGCTTTTAGAACAAACTTGAAAACATACAGTAGTTGTCTCTTGCTATCAGCTCGCGTATTAGCGCCAGGTGCATTATCGTCGCTGGTGCATTATTGTCTGTACAGGTCGAGTATTATCCCTGGCGTTTGTGGTGTATTGTTGTCTGAACAGGTCGAGCATTATCGCCAGGCGTTTGTGGTGCATTATTGTCTGTACAGATAGAGTACTACAATCTCATATGTATGCAATAAACCTTCGTCTCTCTATATTCAAAGTTTCCAGATTGTTATTTCTTTGTCACCAGATGTGATCCCACGGCTGACAAACACTTCCCGTGCCAGTACTTTCTAATGATCAAGGCTACAACCAACGTCAAGGCAATTCTATTTATAGCTCTACATGTATGTATATAAAACAATGCATGCGGTTCTAGTTGTGCGCTTAAGGCTAATAACCAACTTAGTACTTCCCATTTCTTTGTCTCAACTGAAATACCGGCATGCTAGACATGCTTAAAGAAACCCGGTTTCGATTTGTATAAATGTATTTGCAAAGCATGAAAGAGCTGGCTACCTGTACTACTAATACAGACCTTTCTTTCATACAGGCTTACTTGTATATATGACTAGATATAGGTGTATGCATGTCATCAAATAGGGTTAATTATTAGCTAATTAATTAGTTAATTACAAGCCTACATGTCTGTCGGTATGTATGTATACCAACAGCTAGGGTACATAAGTCTTAATTCGCCCAGACATGAACGGTCTCTATGTGTTAATCATGCGCCAAAAAGAGTGCAAGTAAAGTCATAAATAAGGTGTGCCTCAAATGAAAGGCAAGAACTATGTCCGGAAATACCTGAAACTGCTCCCGTTTTGTTACATATTTTTTCTCACCAATAAATTTCATCACGCTAATTGTTTTCTAGGATGGGTTTCTGAGACCTTATTTTCCACAGATTTGTTACAATACTTTGAGTTCCTAAAATCGATTTTA
This sequence comes from Acanthopleura granulata, assembly GCA_016165875.1. NCBI lineage: Eukaryota > Metazoa > Mollusca > Polyplacophora > Chitonida > Chitonidae > Acanthopleura > Acanthopleura granulata. Next base: position 14,959,100 of record JABBOT010000010.1, read on the forward strand.
GACTTAATGGAATGGTCCTATTGGTATCGTTCATGGGAGATGATATTACACAAAATAACTATTTCCACTTATCTGAGGTCCAAAAGGGCTACTGTATCTCGTCCTACTTTACATGCTATTTATGGCGCATCCAAAAATATAAAATAGTAAAGGAAATTAGTTTTGGGTAGAGTTGTGCACGGAGGTTTGAATGACACTGATTTTCACTGTGAGGTAACGACTTTGAGTTTCATTTCTATCGCATTTACATGTATATGCTCTTTAAAAAAGAAAAAAAATCTATGCATATATCAGTGTGATAATACATACAGCAGCGTACGACTATGAATAAATGATAAATCTGGACACCAATCAGTTAAGGTAACATTCTGATTTTAGGCTTAACGAACCGAGAACTCTTCACGGAGGCCTGGGTTTGTTGCAAATCTTTGTATACCCGACTGCCCAAAGGTTGTATAGTAAAGAATTAATGAATAATATTTCCGGAAACATATCAAAATACCTTCTGAATTCAGACTGACCTCCAAAGAGTATATTTGCGGCAAAATACTTTATCAAAATGCTTTAAAAATATGCCGTGCCTCGCATAAGGAGTATTTAGGGCCTGTAGCCTATACATGTTTTATCCAAGTTAATATAACCTCTGTGTTTTGGTGACGCTGTAAGGTCTTTATTTAAAACGATATTTTAAGATACTGATGTCTTTGAAATTTTGAATACAGTGCACAGTCTGAAAGCCTGGCTACAACTTTACCTGAAATGTTTTTCAACTAATCTGGCCCCTAAATATAGATAACAACGCTTGACATGATCATAGTGAAATGTACTAGTCTACATACCAGACTCAATATTACTGCGAAAGAACATTGAAAATGTTGCGACATATACGCTTGCCAGAAAGTGGAACAACGTTCAATTTCACGACCATCACACTCGGGGTGTCCGTCATCAGCGATGGCTTCACCGAAGAAAAAGGTGGAGAGAGTGTGGGAATTTGATGTTTCCGACCCCAAGCTTCATCCAAATGGCTTCACCATTTACAAAGTCACTTGCAAGGTAACACTCAACCAAAGAACTGTCTTACTCTAAGCCGGAATGGGGTACATGGACCTCTGAAAGCAGCCGAATGAAAATGACGTAAAATTACCAAAAATCAAAATTATTAAACACCGGTAGATAATTGAAAACTGCAGCAGTATTGCTGTAAATAAGATTCAAACAGTTATGTTATTACAGTTATGTAATTGACAGTCACTGTGGTTGACTTCTTGCTGTGTGACTGGTTGACCTATTGATTTTATCATTGCTATTGAACAGTTATCAAATGACCCAGGGTCAGAATAGGTGTCATTATATTATTCATTTGACTGGTTAAACTAAGAGCCTTTCGAACTTATTTCTACAACTTTACAAGTGCCCAAATGCATCCTTGTGACCTTATCTTTGCCTGTGTGTGGATTAGTCTTGTGTAGTATGACTCCGTATTTGTAGGTCTATAACACTAGCTCCAGGTAGCACATTACTGTTAGCTCTTGTGGTCATTTAGCCAAGTAATTACATGGCCTATATGCTACGCTACAGCACCATTTTTCTATTTATTTTGAACGCTGCGCATCTGCTACAATTTCTGACCCCCAACGCCCACTGTTAAGTCATAATAAACTTGAGGTAACTCCACATATGCCTCGGTAACGCACGAAGGCACCATTGTTAATGATACTATGCATTATGGGTACAACTCTGTCTGTTCACCATCTCGAGCGCAGTAAATTTTATCCTCGGATTTATACTCTGTTACTGCTAGTTGTTCATTCTTTGAAGCAACAACTAAACAATGGCAACTTTTAATCTTCTAAAACACGTGAAGTATTTCACATTTGTTTGCAACCACCGCTGTAAAGGTTAATGTTAAGTAGCTGAGCATAAGTTCCTGGAATAAAATGTATCGATCCCTAGATCGGGTTGCTCAGCGTCATCAAACATGGCCAACCCTGGCGTGTATCGAGAGAGATTTTGCTCGAGACTTAACAGTGGATGTTTGGGGTTGGAAAGCGTAGCTGATGCAAAGCGGCCAACCTGGAGGAGAAAAATGCAACACAGAAACAGAACCGATGAGTTTGTATCATCAGTGTTCAGTGGGACCTTCCCATGGTGTTGTAGCGTAAAGACCGCATGATTACTTGGCTAGCACTCATTACATTTGGAGCATGGAAGCACAGGAATTTGAACTGCAAAACCTTGTAGCAGTCCAGAGTTCTTGTACAGTTCGTTCTTGATATACACAGAGAGAACATGTAACGGAAGTTCAGACACACTTATAACAACTGGAAAACATGGTGGCCTTACCTTCGTTCTGTACCCTACAGCCAGCCTCGAAGTGTGAACCCCCATGTTATCCGTACCAGTGCAATGCTATTGCCGTAACACCCACTCATGACTCGGTTATCAGAATGAAAATGAAAAGAAAGATAAAAGCTATCAAATTCTATGTCTTGTAAGCTGTGGGAGATCCAAAGTTCTTTAATGCTTCAGATAAACGGAATGGGTTTGGCCCAAATACTCAAAACAGCAAACAGCTGACCGAAAATATCATCAGGAAGATTGAGAACTGAAGGAATATCGTTTGTCAAAAATATGACATCAGCTGAGACAGTGATAATAGCAGGACTCTTGTGTAACCATGGGCTTCTTTACATTGTGTAAATTTGATTCATGTGGATGAAATCCTTGAGTTCAATGTGTTCAGTGATATTTTTTGATCAGAGCGTTTCCTTCTCCAGCATTGAATGTGACATAAAACAAAACAAAATACTGGATTGTTTTCATCGCTGCCAGAAAACTAAACATTGACTGATCTTAAAAACTTGACAAATGAAAAAAACTGAATCAGAACTGGACAGGTGTGGTGGTCTCAAACACCTGACTTCCTTCATTGATGAATTCACCATCATAAAGCGCCAATGAAATGAACAAAAATTAAGTAAAGAAATGAATAATTTTTTTTCCAGTGGTTTCCCTTTAGAATCTAATTGGGAATTTTAAACCAGTACCTTGTAGACATGATGGATGTAGTTTATTATTTAAATTATGTATACCATATCTCAGGTTTGAGAAAACGACCTTCTGATTGTACTAATTTCAGGTGTTTCCAGTGACAGTCCAAGAAAACTTGACAGAGGTAGGTTTTTCTTTCCATGGACACTTGAAATAATAAGGTAACGGTTCATATTCATGTCAGGTCTGAGGGCCCTGCTGGCCATGATACATGGAATTTGAAAATGCTTGTTCGCTATGACTGTATCTGCTGAAACTTTAGGTGGGAGTTCGCCATGTGGCTGGGGAAGGTTGGTGGTCAAGTAAAAAGCCTGACCATCATGATACACACCAGTCGATGAATCAGTCAGTCACAGGCGGTCGTTCCAAGAATGATCAGTTATGATGCAACTTGAAAATGCAGCCATTGTGTTCATCCTGCATTCTGATGGTGTGCAGAAGTAGAATTGTTGTCGAAATGTGGCTGCTTACCGAAAGTTTGTCAAAACTGTGCGTAAACATGTCGGATATTATGAATTGTGGAAGATTTGTTTTAGGTCTTGGGTATGGTATTGCGATTTGAGAAAATTGACCAAGTCATTTCACGTCACTCTCTTGAAATCTGGAAATAAAGATTGTTAATCAACAAATGAGCATTAAGCAGTTTGCTGGCATTGTGCCACGGGTTATGAAATGAGCATTAAGCAATTTGCTGGCATTGTGCCACGGGTTATGAAATGAGCATTAAGCAATTTGCTGGCATTGTGCCACGGGTTATGACTTAAGCCTTTCACTGGTAAACCAGTTAAGGTGGCCATTTTTTTTTTGTGTGTGTGTGTGTGTGTAAGCTGGATTTTATTGAATTCCCACACATCTGTTTTTCTATTGTTTCAAAGACCATGTCTGAATGCATAACATGTAACATATCCTGGTCAGATAAATCAAGCCCAGCCCTGGCAGGCCAGCATTAAAACTATATAGGGTAAACCTCACAGGCCTTCCAAAATCTGCCCTACTCTACAGTTTTAATTGGGCTTTTTCGATGGAACTGTTTTAAAAAATCCTCTGTCAATCTCAGTTTCTTTAAGATCCATATCTTCATTCACTAGAACAAAATAGGAAAAAATAAGGCTGGGGTTATGCACAATAAAGATTTTTTATAGGCAGGAGACTCAGCATGTGTGGTGCATATTGATCTGTGTGTACACAGGTAATTGATTCCCAGTATGACCTCTTCACAGGTCGTCATCTGGAAGAGATATAATGACTTCAAGCAACTTCACAAGACACTCTCCAGTCTGCACAAATGTCTCCACAGAAGGGAGGAATTCCCAGAGTTTGCTAAACCTAAAGTTTTTGGTAAGTACTTGTATGTACACCATGCCAGCTGATCAAGTGTTACTAGTCACTTGTGTTGGTGTTTAGAATATTAACCTGGTGATGGTAGTTGTGTTCTCCTCCATTCACATAACTGGCTGGTGTCATATGTGTTCACAAGTGAAATATTCTTAAGTGCAACATAAAACATATGAACAAATATCTGTAAATTGGTAAATATTGCAATAGTAACCAAGCTACTTTTAAGCAAAGTGCCTTATTAGATTGCTTAATTGGTGAATTATTTAGGCCTGGGTTAATTCATGGCCCATGAAGCATTTATTCTTTCATTTTAGTTTTCAGTGGTTGTGATGTGTGTTAGGAATGTGCAGTCAATATAATGTACTACAGTGTGCTGCATTGGTTATGTCCCTTGGTTCTGGATAAAGGGAGAGTACAAGAGCACATGCTCTAGGTCAGCCATTTTCATTGCTGACCCGTGCTTCTGGATTTTTCAACCTAGAATGAAAGACTGTCTGATTTTTCCTGAAGATTAGATAAGAACAGCTTGTGTACAGCTAACAGTGAGGAATAAATATTTCATTCTGTTAAGCTTCTGGCTTGGCTGACTTTTGTGGCTTTCTGATAAAAATTTCTTGAGCTGCTTTTACAAGCTCAGTGTTGTATGTTGTTGAAATTTTGCAGGTCGTTTTGATGAGAGCGTGATAGAAGAGCGGAGGAAGAGCGCGCTGGACCTGCTCAAATTTGTGGGGCGTCAGTACCACCTGTACAGGTCACCTGCCTTTATTGACTTCTTCAAGGTAAAACATCTAGTGATTACAGGTAGATCTAGAGGAATCTGCAGAAACCCCTGTCCAGTGTTTGTGTAACAGGCGTCATGATAGGTTGACCATTGAAACTGGTCAGTGTAACTCTGACTGAGTGTGAGTTGAACACAATCCAATAAAAAAACTGAAGGAAGGGTTGGATTGATGAGAATGGGCTGTTGAAACATATACAGGTAGACCATACAGGCAAGCTAGCACGTAGACAAGGTTAACACCAGGAGATAAAAAGGCCTTAAGTGAAGAGAACTTTTATGGACCCCAGATTCAGTTTTATGGACCCAGATTTAGTTTTATGGACCCCAGATTCAGTTTTCATGATGTAAAACCTTTTTTGAAATTGTTTCGTTTTGTAATCAGGCTTATAATTTAATTTTAGACTTAGAAATTTTGTCAAAGTTGAAAGAATGAAATATTATTGAACAACAATGATGTGAAGTCACATTACGGACGATATCTACCAGAACTGTATATGTACATATGTAACAAGAAAAATTACTGATGTTCTGCGCATGAGCATTTAATAAGATGTAGCCCACGATCAACATAAAAAAGGACATTATCCTCAACAAGAAAAACAACAGCACTGTTCTCCAACAGAGCAACAGCTAACAGCCAAAAAGGATTCAGGAATTTTAACAATATGCTTTTATTTTATGGACAGGGTGGGGAAAGAGTGCAGCATCAGAAGGCTGAGCAAGCTGGCAAAATTCTACGTCCCGTGAAGCTGAACCTGAGACAGAGCACGTCTTCAGTGACGGAGGAACCCGCCAACGATGTGACCAGCGAGGAGGAGGTGGACCTGACAACCCCGCAGAACGTGGAGAATGGGGAGGGCGTGGCCAACGCGCTTACCCCGTCCACGGAACTGGGAGTGTCAGCGGCGACCCTGGAGGCAGAGTAAGCTCACAGTTATGCTGTCGTGAATATGTGTGAGGGGATGCCTGTTCAAGGCTAAATTTATTTATTTATTTACTTTATTGGTGTTTTACGCTGTAGATAAGAATATTTCACTTATACGTCGATGGCCAGCGTTATGGTGGGAGGAAACTGAGCATAGCTGTGGGGAAACCCACAACCATTTGCAGGTTGCTGGCAGACCTTCTGATGTATGTGCGGAGAGGAAGTCAGCATCAGCTGGACTTGAACTCACAGCGACCACATTGGTGTGAGGTACCTGGGTCATAATGCTGCGTTGGTGCTAACCCCTTTGGCCACGGAGGCTCCCAAAGCTAAACTAGGGAAGCTGACATGAAGCATGTGCATGTATTTTTGAAACTTTGTGGAATCAGGGGAGGCTAATCTGTGTTGTGCAGTTTTATATGCTGATAAGTGATTACTCCCCTTAGGTTGTGGGAGATGATCAGATACACGGCTAGTGTAATCCTGAATAGCATTTTGTTTTGTCAGATGTGTGGTGTTTATAAATATAAAACACTCACTTTCAGGAGCATAGAAAAGGCATTAAAATGATGCTTCTGATGTTTCAGTTTTTCTGATAAGACATTAATCAGATATTTGTTAAAAATGACCGAATTAAATGGATGAATTAATCAGAATTCAGCAAAATGCATCTCTTGGAAAAAACTTAGCTCTGGTTGAAATACAGTAATTGTATGGATGAACAAATGGAGCCTGTTGGATTGTTGCAGGGATGAGTTCAGCCAGACATTATGGAACCTCCCCCAGGTCCCTGACAACATGAGCCTGAACTCGTTTGACGGAGACGATGACCCCGACCTGACAGACGTAGAATCTGCGCTAAGCACCCCGCTCCCTGAGGCTGACATCTCCTTCTTTGATCCGCTGAAGCCTGACACCATCTCCCCAAGTTCAGAAATGGACAGCCCCTCGGAGCTCACCCGCAGCAACTCCTGGCTGCTGTCTGCCTTCAAAACGTGCGCCGATATTGAGACCAATGAAGAGACACCCACAGAGCATAAACCTGTGCTAAGTCAGCAAGACAATGAGGCAGGAATCACATTTCAGGTGTCCGGGTTAGAGGAAAGCATTACGACTCCTGTGGCCACAGCTGGCAACGATTTCAGTGCTGACAGTGTTAAAGAGGCAGGGCCACCTGGTGCTGGCGAGAAGGGGCCAGACAAAGTAGACTTCAGTGAATTTGATCCACTCAAATCGCGTTCCCACTCCAGAGTGGATTGTGGGAAGGGAGACTTGGATTTGTCATCCCGTAGTCCCAGCATCAACAGCTGTGGAACCCCGGAGCATAAGACTTCTCAAGCGTCCAAGGCCTCCAGCACCACTTCCACACCCTCCCCCAAAAAGGTGGTGCGTGCCACAGCGGCAGGCAGCCCACGACGCCGCACGCCCACCCCGGATGGTGGGGCAGACATTGACCTGGGCGGCCAGTATGATTACATCTACATCGCGGCACACCAGATCTCTCGGGCCCAGGAGAGCGAGGTGGCCGGGAACTACGAGATGGCCCACGCTTACTACATGAGCGGGGTGGGCATCCTCCTACAGGGTGTCCAGGGTAAGGCATGGGTACATATGCTACACAGGCAAAGCTTGGGGTTAGGCTTGTTGAATTCAGAAAGCCAACAAGTCAGATGCTGACTTACTGGCCTGATAACAGACATTGATAACATTCATATTTGGAACAGAAAATAATATTACTGCAAATACAATGACTTCAGGTTTTATGCCTTGTTTGAAATAGGGATTTGTCTATACAGAATTTACAGGTTAATTGGAGTTAACTGTCAGTACAGTAGATACCGACACTGACCATGATGTTTCCATCAACTTATAGGTTTCAGAAATCAGCTTATGTTGTTTTACCTGTAACCATGTTAATCATCTTAATTTCTTGTTTCAGCTGTTAAAAATTGAATAAAGTCGAACTGATATCTGATACATAAGCCCTCACTGGCTGTGTTTAACAGTCAGTAAATCTATTCATTCAGGTGACACAAATAAGGCGCGAAGGGAAGCGGTGAAGAGAAAGACAGCCAAATACCTGATGAGAGTAGAGGATCTGGGCAAGAGGTACATGACGGTGAGTGGGAGATCCCCTGTGGGTTTATCACTGTGTATTAAAGGTACCTGTATACAGCTTGTCACAATATCAACTGTTCTCTTTCACTTTGATGCAGTAAGACTCGTCATTGAACTGAACACTGCATGTAGTTTGACCTGGTCACAGGTTAAGCTTTAGTAGGTCTTCCAGTGATATATCTAAACACATAACTTCATTCTCATATTTTCCTAGAAATTGCTGTGTGACCTTAATTGTGTGGTACACACTAAAATCGATGCTCTGATTGCTGACGGCAGCTGCTTTATTCCAGGATTTCATTGGTTGAAACAGCTTTCTCTTGTGTTTGAAATGAACTCCTATCACCCAGTAAAAACGCAAAAGTCAACCCTTTTGCAATGGGTAAGTGTATATGTTTATTGGTTTTGCTGGAGACAACGAAACTGCCTGACAGTTGTGGAATTTGGCTTGTTACAAGTTGATGTGTTGCTACTCTGTACACATATGTGGCATATCTACTTGTACCTTGGTTTCAGAACGAATCATTAATGTCGCCTGACATAGAAATTGACCCATCACTGGCATATCTGAAGGGGCCTCCATCAGAGCTGAAGAACTTCAAGGTGCTGGGCACAGTTGGGAAGGTGTTGCTGGTGCTGGACAGGAGTACAGACAGCACCTATGTTATAAAGGTAGGTGCACTGTGTGTAGGGAGGCTCACATACGTGTACATGGAGTAGAAAGAGCACAAGCAGCACTGTGTGCCCAGAAAACAGCACTGTGTGCCCAGAAAACAGCACTACCTCACAAAGGAATTGATATTTGATCAGCCTCAGTAAAACCTCAACTTTGATCAGATTAGTGAATGGCTCTAAAGCGAGCTGTGACACAGGGGACAAGATTAGCATGTTAACATGTCTCAGTTGAGATGAATTTAATCATGTCAGTCAAGGATTCGAGAATGGCTTCTTTCGTCTCTCTTTAAATAAACACATTGGCTTTCATGGAGCCAGCTTTTAAACACACATTTAAATGGGGAACATTATTCTCTCTCCAATAACTATAACGTGGTCACTCGATCGTGTATTTGAGACATGGAAAGTGTTATGAGCTTTTGAAATGAGCAGGCCTGGGCTAAATGGAAAATGGCAGGGCCATAGCTTTTTCTATAAAAAGAAATAGATAGGTGAAACTGCAGTCTATGTTTGGAAAGATTAAACAAACACCGAGTTCAGTGCTGGCCCATGATTAAGTGATAATAATTAAGGTAATAAAACTCTCACACCTTTATAATAAACTGGAAATGAAAAAATCCGGCGACAAAGGATATTTTACATCCATAAAATGTGGTTTAAAATCATAGTCTTGACTTTTAACTTAACCATATATTTGGGTCCTTTGTCATTTCGTTATAGCTCAATGGAGCCTATGATGTGATCCAGAATCTGTCCAGGGACTAGCGCATTATAGATAGGAGTAGGCCACACAGGCTATGCCTATGTTATACAGGTGTGCATAGTTGTCACCTTTCTAGACAAGTATTTTAGTTTGCCCGTAAAGTGCACTTTTTTGGTGTGAAATTTTAGATCATATAGGGTAACTTATTTCAAAGCTAGTATTCACCGGAAGGGTTCGCTTCTAAGCCTACATGTAAGTGAAAAATTTGCTGCCCACAGCGACTCTCTGTATCCTTGCATTTTACACAAACACGTTTGTTACATATCTGATACATTGTTCTTTCAGACGCTGCACAAAGCTGTTGTCACTCCAGTTCCCAAGCGACCGAATATCGTGCCCACCTCCTGCCCGTACATGGTGCAGTTTTACAAGTTTTACGAGACGGACAATGCCGTGTATATGCTGCTGCAATACGCCAGCGGGGGCAAGCTCTGGAACTACATCGGGGCCTACTTACAGTACAACCATGGCTCAGGCCTGAAGGGAAACGTGAACATATGCGAAGAAAAGGGCAAGGGGAACATCTACACTGGCCAGAAGCTACATTTGGAGGAGTCTGTTGGCCTGGACGGTAACAGGAATGGTAACTCTAACAGTGCCAGTGCTGGGGATGTCAGCGGAGACGTTGTCATCGATATTTGTGATAATGTGACGTATCTTTGCGAAAGAGACGGTAAAATGTGTGATATTACCAACCCGCTAGCAGAGGGTGGTGACCTGACTGATATTGTTACCATATGTGATAAGGATGGTAAGACAGAGGGTGGTATTACCACTGCAGTATGTGATGGGATTAGTGGTAAACTTGGTGCAGATAAAACAGTCAGGAGCTTGTCTCCAGATGTTTGCTCATCAGCATATGTCGAGCTGTTTTCAAAAGAGACCCCTGTTTTACAGGAACAAGGGTTAACGGAGGTAGGAGTGAAATTTGTCAGCTATAAAGATTCGGCGGAAGCGAAGCCAGAAATCACGACCAATCAATCACTTCCCTCCACCACAAATGGTGTTGACCAACCGGATTTAAGGAATTGTAGCCTGTCCTCCGACGACATGATGCATACTGATTTGAGTGTTTCCCATAACACAAGTGCATTCTCAGAGAAGATTCCGCCGGGTGAAAGATTTGAAGAGACATTACAAGACAGTAAACGTTCCTTGGAGAATTTCTCCATAGGTAGTTTTGATGAAGGAGACAGTTTCCACCGACAAGACAGCCACATGTCTGACTATATTAACAGTATTCCTGAAGAGTCTGAAGTCTTCTCAACGCAGGACGGGTTAACTTCTCCCTGCAAGGAACAGAGCAGCAGTGATCTGAAGCCACTCAACCCCCCGTACCCTGGTGCCTTAATAGATGAAGTAGATACAGAAAGTATTGTGAAAAGCACCAAAGAGTTGTTAAAGTCTGTGGACAGAAACTTGCAAGATGACAGGACTGCATTTAACACTGCGCCAAATTTGGAAGCCAGTCCCGAAGCCAGTATTAATAACTCAAATCTTCTGTCAAATATTACTTCAAATCATTCATCTTGTGAGCTTAGTATTTATGACTTAAACAAGTCCAAAGAAGGTGATAATTTGAGTTCTGGTGAGCTGCCAGCATCAAACGGGACAGTTTCAGTGGACGACACAGTTGAGGTGGGTGTGGCTGTCCTGTCACATGACACAAGTGCTCCCAAACCAATCCCACCCGCAACAAAAACTGAGGCGTCTTCGAGCGTGACTAAGCACACGGTTCAGCCAAGCCCTAGGGACAGGCAGCGGAGTGTAAGTGGCACTAGAAAGGGCACAAACATTATCAGGATGAATTCGAAGGAACCCTGTCGCTCAGCGTCGTTCGAGTGCGACCTGAAATCGCCGTCGAAATCCCGCACGAGGACTATATCAGCTGTGTTTGAACAGCTGGATACGGCATCTGCACATAACCATGATGTGGTGAAGATTCCTGAGAACTGCATCAAACAGTGGGCAGCAGAGATTGTGGTGTGCCTTAACAGTCTCCACTCCATGGGCATTGTCTGCAGGTGAGTACAGACATTGGCATTGTCTGCAGGTAAGTACAGACAAGTATCAGGGTGTTGTCTGCAGATAAGGACAGACATGTATCATGTGCATTGTCTGCAGGAGAGTACAGACATTGGCATTGCCTGCAGGTAAGTACAGACAAGTACATGTATCAGGGTGTTGTCTGTAGGTACATGTACGAACATGTGTTGTGGGCATTGTCTGCAGATAAGAACAGACATGTATCATGGGCATTGCTTTGAGAACAGACATGACCAATACACAAGTGAGACAACTTTTACTAGCTTATCAAACACGTCATACACAAAACAGCCATAATCACACATACATGGACACATACTGAGCCTCAAAAACATAATAATACTGGTGACACGGTTACTTGGTGACTGGATATGGAAACATATGCTGTCAGTAACCTCATACTGGGCAAGACAAAAGCTTTGCCTATTCAATGTAGAAGACCAATGCAGAAGCGAATCAGTCAGGTCATGGTTTTTGGAGGAAAACAAAGTCCTCACTGTTACCATTGCCTCCCAAAGAAAACCAGAGTATTTTGTGGGATGTGGGATAAATTTTAATGTTTGTTTCATCCAAAAACACAGCAAATGGGGCAGAAGTTCAAGATTAGAGTTTAGGTCGTACACAGCTGAAATCTCTGTATACTTGATATGAGCAACTGAACTGTGGTAGATATGATTTATGAGTGGTTGTTGTTGTTGCAGAGACCTAAACCCTGACAACATCTTGCTGGGTGACCGGGGCCATGTGCTACTGACCTACTTTAGTCAGTGGTCTAACACAGAGGAGAGAGTGGAGGAGGAATGTGTGGAACAGCTCTACGTGGCTCCAGGTAAGCTGGCTCTACCTGATGTATGCTACCTGTGTGAGTGTGGGCAACAGGTAACACAGGGTGGAGGAGGTTTATGTGGAGCAGCCGTATGTGGCTCCAGGTAAGCTGGCTCTACCTGATGTATGCTACCTGTGTGAGTGTGGGCAACAGGTAACACAGGGTGGAGGAGGTTTATGTGGAGCAGCCGTATGTGGCTCCAGGTAAGCTGGCTCTACCTGATGTATGCTACCTGTGTGAGTGTGGGCAACAGGTAACACAGGGTGGAGGGGGTGTATGTGGAGCAGCCACATGTGGCTCCAGGTAAGCTGGCTCTACCTGATGTATGCTACCTGTGTGAGTGTGGGCAACGGGTAACACAGGGTGGAGGAGGTTTATGTGGAGCAGCCGTATGTGGCTCCAGGTAAGCTGGCTCTACCTGATGTATGCATCATACCTGTATGAGTGAACACAGATCTGCTATGCTTGGTCAGATATCTGGTCACATTCTTCATGGAGGTCAGGTGTTAGTCAGGTACATTTCAGGCCGGATGTTTTTCAGGTGTCAGGCCAGGTGTTTTGTCAGGTATCATTCCAGGTGTTTGTCAGGTGTCAGGCCAGTTGTTTTGCCAGTTATCAAGCAGGTGTTTTGCCAGGTGTCGTTTTTTTTCTGGTATCATCCCAGGTGTTTGCCAGGCATCATTCCAGGTGTTTGTCAGGTATGAGGCCAGACATTTGTCAGGTACCAGGCCAGGTGATTTGCCAGGTGTCAAGCCAGGTGTTTTTCAGGCATCAGACCAGATGTTTTGTCAGGTATCAGACCAGGTGTTTTTTCAGATTTTCAGATGTAGGAATAAGCACTAAGTCTGTATCTTTGGTTGTTTATGTGATATTTATTTTTATATCTGATTGTGTTTTACATGTACGCAGTACTGAAGAATATTTCACTTATATGATGGTGGCCAGCCTTATTGTGGAAGGAGGCCAAGCAAAACCAATGACCATCGGCAGGTTGCTGTATTACCTTTCCATATACGACTGAAGAGGAAGATAGCATGAGCTAGACTGTCTTGAGGAGAGGCTCCTTGGTCATAGCACTGCACTAACTACTGCAGTCATGGAGGCCACTATTTAAGTGATACATGAATATTGTCAGTCATAGTTTATTTCTATTGTCTGTTCTTTCAGAGGTGCGAGGCATCACAGGGTACAGTGAGGTGTGTGACTGGTGGAGCCTGGGGGCACTGTTGTATGAACTCCTTGTGGGAAGGGTAAGTATTGATGGGATCACAGGGTACAGTGAGGTGTGTGACTGGTGGAGCCTGGGGGCACTGTTGTATGAACTCCTTGTGGGAAGGGTAAGTATTGAAGGCATCACAGGGTAGAGTGAGGTGTGTGACTGGTGGAGCCTGGGGGCAATGCTGTATGAACTCCTTGTGGGAAGGGTAAGTATCGAAGGCATCACAGGGTAGAGTGAGGTGTGTGACTGGTGGAGCCTGGCGGCAATGCTGTATGAACTCCTTGTGGGAAGGGTAAGTATTGAAGGCATCACAGGGGAGAGTGAGGTGTGTGACTGGTGGAGCCTGGGGGCACTGCTGTATGAACTCCTTGTGGGAAGGGTAAGTATTGAAGGCACCACAGGGTACAATGTGGTGTGTGACTGGTGGAGCCTGGGGGCACTGTTGTATGAACTCTTTGTGGGCAGGGTAAGTATTGAAGGCATCACAGGGTAGAGTGAGGTGTGTGACTGGTGGAGCCTGGGGCCACTGCTGTAAGAACTCCTTGTGGGAAGGGTAAGTACTGATGGGATGACAGGGTGGAATGAGGTGTGTGACTGGTGGAGCCTGGGGCCACTGCTGTATGAACTCCTCATGGGCAGGGTAAGTATTGAAGGCATCACAGGGTGGAGTGAGGTGTGTGACTGGTGGAGCCTGGGGGCAATGCTGTATGAACTCCTTGTGGGAAGGGTAAGTATTGAAGGCATCACAGGGGAGAGTGAGGTGTGTGACTGGTGGAGCCTGGCGGCAATGCTGTATGAACTCCTTGTGGGAAGGGTAAGTATTGAAGGCATCACAGGGTGGAGTGAGGTGTGTGACTGGTGGAGCCTGGGGGCAATGCTGTATGAACTCCTTGTGGGAAGGGTAAGTATTGAAGGCATCACAGGGGAGAGTGAGGTGTGTGACTGGTGGAGCCTGGGGGCACTGCTGTATGAACTCCTTGTGGGAAGGGTAAGTATTGATGGGATCACAGGGTGGAATGAGGTGTGTGACTGGTGGCCTGGGGCCACTGCTGTATGAACTCCTCATGGGCAGGGTAAATATTGATGGGATCACAGGGTAGAGTGAGGTGAGTGACTGGTGGAGCCTGGGGCCACTGCTGTAAGAACTCCTTGTGGGAAGGGTAAGTACTGATGGGATGACAGGGCGGAATGAGGTGTGTGACTGGTGGAGCCTGGGGCCACTGCTGTATGAACTCCTCATGGGCAGGGTAAATATTGATGGGATCAGAGGGTAGAGTGAGGTGAGTGAATGGTGGAGCCTGGGGCCACTGCTGTATGAACTCCTTGTGGGAAGGGTAAGTATTGAAGGCATCACAGGGTAGAGTGAGGTGTGTGACTGGTGGAGCCTGGGGGCACTGCTGTATGAACTCCTTGTGGGAAGGGTAAGTATTGAAGGCATCACAGGGTAGAGTGAGGTGTGTGACTGGTGGAGCCTGGGGGCAATGCTGTATGAACTCTTTGTGGGCAGGGTAAGTATTGATGGGATCACAGGGTAGAGTGAGGTGTGTGACTGGTGGAGCCTGGGGCCACTGCTGTATGAACTCCTCATGGGCAGGGTAAATATTGATGGGATCAGAGGGTAGAGTGAGGTGAGTGAATGGTGGAGCCTGGGGGCAATGCTGTATGAACTCCTTGTGGGAAGGGTAAGTATTGAAGGCATCACAGGGGAGAGTGAGGTGTGTGACTGGTGGAGCCTGGGGGCACTGTTGTATGAACTCTTTGTGGGCAGGGTAAGTATTGATGGGATCACAGGGTAGAGTGAGGTGTGTGACTGGTGGAGCCTGGGGGCAATGCTGTAAGAACTCCTTGTGGGAAGGGTAAGTATTGAAGGCATCACAGGGTACAATGAGGTGTGTGACTGGTGGAGCCTGGGGCCACTGCTGTATGAACTCCTCATGGGCAGGGTAAGTATTGATGGGATCACAGGGTACAGTGAGGTGAGTGAATGGAGGAGCTTTTTAACATAGAGAAGTAGAGGGGTGGGATTGTCAGAGAGTCCTGGTCTGAGGCTTAAATTGAGCCAACACTCTTTGTGTCCAAATGATTGAGGATAGAAAGAATGGAGAAGGGATCAATGCTGTTAGAGGACTCGTTCATAGTTCAGTATCCAGCTGATGTATCTGGTGCTGACATCATACATTACTCCCATTTATCATTTATATATAGGTGAAATGTCATGAATTCCTTCACTTTTAAAAGTGTTATTTAACCTGTCAGACATCACTTTTGCTGTTGCATTTTAATATTTCACACTGAGATGCCTTGATGTTGAAATGAAAAAATTATGAGATTCCAGTCTGAGCTTAGTGAGATGACATCGTAATACAAGTTTAGTCAAATTTAACATTCCTACATCACGCAGTCAGAAACGTCACCATACAAGATGTTATGTAAAACATCACCCTATATGTAAGTCTATCATGGCCTAGGGCCAAAAAAGTTGCCTTATTTCATGAAATGGTCAAAATCATGATATTGTCAAAATGTAAATGATAAATAGAGTATTACACACTGAAAAGTAGGAAAGATAACCTGCAAGCTGCAGATAACAATCTTTATGGTATCCACCTTAACTGTGCAGTATTCTCTATGTGGTAACTGTCTGTTGTCTAACATTCTGTGTTGCTGTGTTGTTACAGAGCCTGTTGTCTGCACACCCCGGGGGAGTCAACTCTCACACCCAGCTCTTCCTTCCCGCCCACTTGTCAGACGAGGCCAGAGCTCTACTGGAGGAGGTAAGCACACTTCTGGTCTACACCAAACCAGTCGTCTAGTGCAATTCATCTGTTGGTTCGTTATATAGGTTCATCTAGTCTCCTGCTCAAACGTAGTCTGGGGCAATAATGGTTTTCACTCAGCTGCGTTATGGGTTGATTTATTTATTTATTTATTTCATTGATGTTTTATGCTGTACTGAAGAATACTTCACCTATACGACAGCCACCAGCATTATGGGGGGAGGAAACAGGGCAGAGCCCGGGGAAAATCCACGACCATCCGTAGATTTGGGTTTTTTTATTATATGTAGATGCATTTAACAGATGTTTTTGGTAAGCCATTCTATTTTACATGTCATTTGTCCTCTTCTTCCATATTTAGGGTGGCCTTTGTTGCATATGTTGCATATGCATGTGTCAGTTTGCCCCCCTCCCCCCACCCCCAAAAAATTAAGAAAACAAAAGAATTAGTTAGGTCATTTGTGATGGTCAAGTGATGATATGAAGTAGGCAAGTTCCGTGCTGTACTACAAACGTACACGCTGTTACTGTTTCAGCTACTGCGTCACAACCCGCGCGAGAGGCTGGGTGCTGGCATTACAGGTGTGGAGGAGATCAAATCTCACCCGTTCTTCTGTGGCGTCGACTGGGCAAGTCTCACAGGCTGACATGTTAACACACAGCCAGGACTGAGGCGCGCCAGACGCTGATGGAGCAGATGCTTGTACCAAAATGTACCCGATTTCGTGGTCACTGATGTAAGGCCACAAACATCTAGCACCATTTAGTTCTGTTCCACGTTTTACGTATTTATGTGGTTGTTGATCCAGATTTAGTTCTGTACAGCTGAAGAGGGCACATTTTTGTAGATTTTATCTGGAAAACTGTGAAAGAGAGGAAAAGAATGGAAAAGACAGGAAAGGAAATGTTCATCAGAAGAATGTCCTTGTCAGCCACTGGTGCACATGTGCGTGGAAGAGTAATTTTTTTTATATTGAATGACAAGAGAAAATTCATGGGGTTATTGTTTTCTTTGTAACCGTGCTTTTAAGTGCAATTTCGTATTCCTCAAAGATTAGGAATAACTTTCATGGAATTCACGTTATCTCTGTACCTTTGGTGGAAAGTGTTTCTTTTTTCTTGACATTGCTGGAAGACATGTGACTCAGTCAAAGATTTGTTGCCTTCAGCAGGTTTGGCCTTCTTGACCTTCAGCACGTTCGACCTTCTTGACCTTCAGCAAGTTTGACCTTTGTTGCTGTATGTTGGGGTGACAGACAACTGACAGGAGACATAAGCACTATGACATAGATAACAAAGCTTGACTTTCAAGCATTGAATGCCATGTGGAATTTTGTGGTTATCCAATTCTTCTCTGAGAACAAGTATGCTCTTGTGCCTCTGTCAAACAGTGATGAAACACTGTTATCCCTAGAATTGCCCTGATATTGTGTAGTTGTCAAAGAACAAAGTATTTAAAAAAACCTAAGGTTAAATAATTTCAAGGGATGTAAATGTGTGAAGACTCTTGAGTTGTCTCCCCTTACTTGTCTATTTACCAATAAGCCATATAGTGGTTTCGAATTGCGCATGAGCAGAACGCGTCATATGGTGGCCATTCGTGTCGACAGACTTCGGCAACAGCCCAGTGTAGAGCACAGTTGCATTTTTTTTTCTGTGTTTTTCACAGAGTTTTCCACGTGAAACAGCCCACAGCCCATGCATAGTCTCAGATGTCACAGACACATAAAATGCACAAAATGGGCTGAATAGTGTGTCACTGCCTATGGTTACATTACTTTCAACACAGCCACAAGTGTCTGTTTATCTACCAGCGAAGGCAGTCCAGTCATGCGCTGTCAGCCATCTGGCTAAATCTGATTGAGAGTCAGATAATTATCTTTTCAGACAGAAATAATTTAAAACTACCATTGTCTGAATCATAGATCAGATATAATATCTATTTAATATTAAGTGCACGTGTAACTCCCAATGAGTCCATTAGGGTATGTGTATATGTTATGCCATCACACTACACCTTTTTCCAATTTTTAATGCTACAGTAGTCTAGGATTAGGAACATTTACATCCATGACACAAATGTATGTAAATTTTTATTTAATAACCAAAATCTGTGGTTTAAACTTCTTACAAATATATATATATATATATATGTATATATATTCTAGTTTTTTTCAAAATTGGTACATGTATCAAACCTTAATGTTTCATTATCGAGAAGAGCCTTAGATTAAATTTTAACATTTAATCAAGTTGGATGAAAACATTGTTTTGCTTGTGGCCGTGTAAGTGGATATTTGTTTTGTTCATGAAGTCTAGATTGTGTTTTAATATGTACAATGTTGAAAGTTAACAGTGCTCATGAACTCTGTTTTCAGATATCAAGTGTTAACGTGAGGTCTGAAGCATGGTGTAACAGTATTTTGCCCTAGTGATATCATTTTCTGCTCCCTTAGGTATCGTGTTGTATGGGTTAGTGTAACACATGTACTTCACTAGGTTTCCTGTGCTCATATTTTTAATACCGATCACACATACAAGTACACATGTTGTATGAACGAGAAAGAGATTGTTGGCAGTTGTGGCAGTTATGTGATAAATATATAGTTAGAACATGCGTATATACATGTGTGTAGCATATGCATATGCCCAATAGGTAACCTTTAAATTAATTGTCTGTTATACATACATATAGTATATATATTGTTAATGCCTGTCAACATGTTTTGGTTGTTGGTGTTGTTGTGCTTACAATCAGAATCAAGTGTTAAGTAATGCACTGTGTGGACTTGGATATTGCAATTCCATCAGGTCAGTAGGATATTCAGTTTGCAGAAATCACATATATGTATGTGTGTTTACTAAATATCATATGACTTTAACAGTTCTGCAAGCATCTTGGTTGGTTTCAACATTTTGCCATTCTACTGTTGAGATTTTCTCTTCGAGTAAGTGGACGTGGGTTTTCCCTTGGCTCTGCTCGGTTTCCTCCCACAGTAATGCTGGCAGCCGTCATATAAGCCGTATAAGTGAAATATTCTTGGGTTAAACGCCAATCCAA
This sequence comes from Acanthopleura granulata, assembly GCA_016165875.1. Taxonomy (NCBI): domain Eukaryota; kingdom Metazoa; phylum Mollusca; class Polyplacophora; order Chitonida; family Chitonidae; genus Acanthopleura; species Acanthopleura granulata. The sequence goes on from JABBOT010000010.1 coordinate 14,978,683, forward strand.
TAAATAAATAAATCTTTGACCAAGCCTGATTATCCTCATATAAAGGGCCTTTTATGTTTAACAGCATGCAGTGTCCATCTGGAACATGGTCAGACAGTAAAACTGTAAAATATTCATGCAAGGTAGCTAATATGTATATATTTGAATAGACTTGTTGTCATCTTCCTGGATTTTATATGGTCCACATGGATAAAAACTCATAGCACATAATATTCATTTCAGCTCAAGAAGTGCAAAAGTTTTGTTAGATTTGTTATTGAAATTTAACTGGGTAAACACTTCTTATTTGCATGAGATTTTTTCTGTTATTCTGTATTCATTCTGTTAAATTCATAAATTATGTGTTGCCAGGAAACTGCATAAAGCTGTACAGTCTGAAATTTGCTTCAGAATGCCAGGGCTTGTGTTCCATTGATCATGTGCTGTTGGGAAGTTTCAGTGGTCCCTGCTCACTCATTCGACAGTCTGTGACCTCATTGAAACAGTTTCATTTTCTGAGATCTGACTGCAGGAAACCATTACAATGTCATCACTGTCTGGAAAGAGATATCAGAAATGTGCGTTTGATGTATAATTTTACATTTATGCATGACTTTTTATGGCACTACTGCACCACTGATATAAAAGAAAAATTAGTGAGTCATTTTCAGATTGAAACCTTGCCAAAGCCGAGTCATAACTTGGTGAGGCCTATACACAACAGTTTGTGATCCATAGATGCCTGCTTCAGGAAGGTCACAACATATTATCACACGCTGTTACAACTTGTGGTAAATTTGTTTCTGATGTCATATGCTGGATGTAAATCATTTGGGATTCATATTAGATGCTGCCTTTTGATTTTCTTATTAATTTTAAGTCAAAATTTATCGATGACACAAACAACAATCTTTTTGAAATGTGCGTTACCAAATCTGTTGAGTGAGAAATCAATTTTGACATCAAACCATACATCATGCAAAGTATTTATATTTCAATGTGTTTTTAGTGCTTCATTGTCAAATTTTTATATCTAATATTTCTTGGTGCTAAAGTCTTACTTTCAGAACTCTGTTAAGCGTATTAGTTGGATTAATCTTTAAAGATGCAGAAGTAGAGCACAGATCAGATTGTTTTCTGATTTGTTAAAGAAATTGTACGCAAAACAATGTGGAGAGTCCCACATCTTACCTTCTGCACAGAAAATTCATTACTGCCATTGTTGTTGTTTTCTTCCTGCGATTTTTTTCACGGATTCCTGTGATATATACTTGCATACCTGGCTTTTGTTATTTGTGAGAGTTTCGCTGGCATAATTAGTGAAAATGTAACTTGGGGTAGAAAACGTCTAGTCTTGCTCAAACCATAAAGCCCATGAATATGTTGAACATTGATACAAGCTTAATTGAGACTTGGTCTCCAGTACAACTTGTTTGTACACTCTGTATTTTGTCAGGGCAGAGAACTTTAATGAAGACAATTCAGTGGAGAGCTTATAGACAGGTACATGCTATTACAAAGAGAGGGTGGCATTATTTGTCACAGTGGATAAAATTTCTTGCCCGCCAGGATTTTTTTTGTTTCTGTTTTTGCTTTTTTACGTCAAAATACCCATATCACATGCAATATGAGTGCTAAATGTGCAGTCTTTGCTGAGTTTTCAGTTCATTTATTAAAGTAAGACCAGTTTAGTGGGTGGAGATTTTGAACAATTATGAGAGACAAGCTTTAAACAATGAAGAACAAAGTATTGCTGCACAGTATGCAGTTTTATGAAACTTTGTTTCAGTAAACGTGAATTGTCATTTCATGTGTTTGGTTATCGATCACAAGAAAAAACACGCTGCTCAAAGTGTGTGTGTGTGTAAAAGTGTAAAGTGTGAGACATGGGTGTAGTACTGCCAACCCAACTGGTCGTCGTAAATTCTTACAAATGACCATGTAGCTTTGTCATCTCTCTGCTCAGTAGGCTCAAAATATCTGGTATTTATGTCAGAATTTGTCAAGTGTATTATGTCATAAATATTTATAAAGCTGTACTCAGGGTATGAACAAAGTAAATAATGACACCGTTCACTTAGCACAAATGACTACAGTGTAACACCTTTAGGCAGTATTTGATCTAAGAAAATTGTGGCAAGAACATTGTTTATGTCCTTCCGGATATATTTGCATTGTAAACAGCTGTATTACAAGACAATACGATACAGGGCTAAACTGGTTTACCCTTTAGATGTCAGGTGGTGCCAATCCTCAAATGACATTCTTCTTGTCCCCTTTTAATATTCAGTAATAAATACAACTTGAATTGTTGACAGTTTTACATCAGCATGGTGTATTTGTGTGTACTGGTGCCTGTACAGCTGATAATGATAAAAATGTCTGCTTGGTGTATATATGTGTACTTTGGTATGTTTGAGTTATGTTTTTGTGAATGTGATTTGAAAGAATTTTTCCATGTCTTTACATTTTGATCTCTCCACTCAGTTATGGAAAGGCGCATTCCTCTATATTCTTAAAGTATAATCAGAACTGTGTTCTTTCACTTCGAATAAATATTTATTGTTTCAATCTTGATATTTGTTATCAGTATATCATTTCAGTCTACTTACAGCCATTACTGCCAGTGATAGCCCAAGTCGTGGGTCTAATTGTCCCCATTACAAACTGGGCCAGGCAGTCCCAATTATACACTGGGTCAGACCTAGAAACACCACTATGTTATACTTATTTGATTTTTGCTTAACGCCATACACAAGAATTTTTCATCTTTACGTTGGCAGTCAGTATTATGCTCGGAAGTAATGAGAGTGCCTGACATAAACCACCACCCTTTGGCAAGTTGCTGACAAACTTCCCACCTATGATGAACAAGTACAAATACGCACACCATATCGCTGGAAGGCAAGTGGTCTTCATTTAATGTTGGCCTGTGCAAATGGCCACATGAGTGTCGTAAGCCGTTCACTGTGACCAAGGCCGCTACCTGGAGTGAGAGCGGAGAAATATAAAAATTCCCTCTCTGAGGACATGTTTTAACCAACATTTTGTGTGCCCTAGCCACTGAATGACAAACACCTGTAACCACTAGACTATGGCCTCTCCCAGACCACTTAGTATGACAGCAGTGAGGGGTTCGGGGTTGACTGGGGTGAGGTAGCATGACGAGAGATTTGAGGAAGCAGCCATACCATACTAAGTTCCAGAAGCACATGTACTGGGAGCTGGATTTGAGTGAATGATTTGGTGTTTGTTTCACCAGGAATACTGTGATGAACTCACCAGCAGCAGAGTTCTGCATGTCAACAATTCCAAGGCAACATACCATAGTTTGTGTTCCAACACACAAAACAGCTTATCATTACCAGCAGCTCTTGGAGACAGCAGGATTCTTACTAACTCCAGGGGTGACCTAGAACATTTTCAACATAATCCGGAACCAAGAATTCCCCTACACATGTACAGATCATGGACAAGACACACCTTGTTAGTCTCGGTATGAAATGTCCTGGCAATTTTCAGCTGTAAATTTGTTTTTGCCTTATTGGGTTCAGTCCTCAATTTGGAATGCCATGACAGCTTTCATTTCACATTCAATTCTGATTCACTCTGAAATGTCCTGGCAACTTCCAGCTGATGAAATCTTGTCTCTGTGTGAAACATTCACGCAACTTGCAGTTGGTGAAATCTTGTCTCTGTGCGAAATGTCTCAGCAACTTGCAGCTGTTGGAATCTTGCCTCAGTGTGAAATGCCCCGGCAGCTTGCAGTTGGTGAAATCTTGTCTCTGTGTGAAATATTCCCGCAACTTGCAGTTGGTGAAATCTTGCCTCAGTGTGAAATGCCCTGGCAGCTTGCAGCTGGTGAAATCTTGTCTCTGTGTGAAACATTCTGTAAATTGCAGCTGGTGAAATCTTGCCTCAGCATGGAGTGTCTCTTTGTAAGTCTGAGACCTTCACAAACTTCTTGTGGATCATGTTGCTGAGATCTTGAGGGCAGAGACTGAGTTATCCAGGCAGCCTAACACCACCTCCTGAGTACCATCACCATCCAGGTCTACCAGGTGTACAGAGTTCACCCAATCCAACGTCTGGTACTGGGCAGACTTCTGAAACAGGCAAGAAAATGTGTAATACCAGACAGACTTCTGCAACAAGCAAGAAAACATGCAGAGGGAACGTAACCTGATACTGGGCAGACTTCTGAAATGGGCCAAGGAAATGTCTGATACTGGGCAGACTTCTGAAATGGGCCAAGGAAATGTCTGATACTGGACAGACTTCTGAAATGGGCCCAGGGAATGTGTGATACTGAGCAGACTTCTGAAATGGGCCCAGGGAATGTCTGATACTGGGCAGACTTCTAAAATGGGCCAAGGAAATGTCTGATACTGGGCAGACTTCTGAAATGGGCCAAGGAAATGTCTGATACTGGGCAGACTTCTGAAATGGGCCCAGGGAATGTCTGATACTAGGAAGACTTCTAAAATGGGCCAAGGAAATGTCTGATACTGGGCAGACTTCTGAAATGGGCCCAGGGAATGTCTGATACTGGGCAGACTTCTGAAATGGGCCCAGGGAATGTCTGGTACTGGGCAGACTTCTAAAATGGGCCAAGGAAATGTCTGATACTGGGCAGACTTCTGAAATGGGCCCAGGGAATGTGTGATACTAGGAAGACTTCTAAAATGGGCCAAGGAAATGTCTGATACTGGGCAGACTTCTGAAATGGGCCAAGGAAATATCTGATACTGGGCAGACTTCTGAAATGGGCCCAGGGAATGTGTGATACTGGGCAGACTTCTGAAATGGGCCAAGGAAACGTCTGATACTGAGCAGACTTATGAAATGGGCCAAAGAAATGTCTGATACTGGGCAGACTTCTGATGCAAGACAAGGAAAACGTCTAATACCGGGCAGACTTCTGAAAGAGGCAAGAAAATATACAGAGTGAATATAACCTGATACTGTGCAGATTTCTGAAACAGGGCCAAAAAAAAACAGACAGAGTGAATATAACCTGATACTGTGCAGATATCTGAAACAGGACAAAAAAACATACAGCGTGAATATAACCTGATACTGTGCAGATTTCTGAAACAGGGCCAAAAAAACATACAGAGTAAATATAACCTGATACTGTGCAGATTTCTGAAACCGGACCAAAAAAAACATACAGAGTGAATATAACCTGATACTGTGCAGACTTCTGAAATCGGCCCCCAAAACAGGTAGTCTGAATATAATCTGACATTAAGCAGGCTTCCACTACAGTATAAGAAAACATTCAGGCTGAATGTAACCTTTCACTGTGGGAATGGTGCAATCCTAGAAACAGCCTTTAGAGTTCTCTGTTAGGGCCTGTGGTAAACATGTGGTGTACAGCCCAATCTCAGCTGAATGTCCAACAGCAATGATGGCAGGGCAATACCGAGGACCCTGATCCACTCCCTCCAGGGCTATGGCCGTACAATCCTGCCATCCTGACCAGAATTTGCCAGCTTTTGGGTTTGGTTTACCTTGGAGAAGTTTTTCCTGCTGGACAATTTCTCACAGAATTCTAACCTATTAAAGCATAGGTGTTAACAGCCTACTGCTTGGCATTTTTATGAATGAATGAATGCTTATTGTTTAACGCCCTACACAAGAATATTTCACTTATACGAAGGCGGTGTCTCCTTGGTGCAGGACGGATTTAGACTGTATCTTTTATCTGGTGCTGCGTCACCGAAATGACTTGCCAAAGATACCCAACAAGCCCCCCTCACCCAGTCACATTATACTGACACCATGCCGACCAGTCCACCCTCTATCCTCTTATTGCTGAGCACCTAGCGAGGAGGCAGGATGTACCATTTTGGTAAAAGCATGTATACACTGAGCATATATAATACAGTGCAATGGGAACATATAGGCAAATGAAGCTGTAACGTCAGCAATCTGCAGACATCTCAATATGCTTCTCATGCTAACTTTGTACAGGTGTACAGGTACGGGTTGAAACTGAACGTGTTTTCAGTGCAAAATTCTTCTGGCATATTGTCATGGATTTTAATATTGCTTCACATTTCATAAGAACTGCACAGGATATGTGCTGCCAACACAATTCACAGAAATATATATATACGTACTTGCTCTTTATGTCATTAGAAATGATATGTACAATCATTCGGCCCTCATTCGATCATGAATGTGCCACAATATGCACATCCTGATCAGATCACAGGGCAAAGAATCGATCATGTGGCACAATATGCACATCCTGATCAGATCATAGGGCGAAGAATCGATCATGTGGCACAATATGCACATCCTGATCAGATCATAGGGCGAAGAGTCGATCATGTGGCACAATATGCACATCCTGATCAGATCATAGGGCGAAGAGTCGATCATGTGGCACAATATGCACATCCTGATCAGATCATAGGGCGAAGAATCGATCATGTGGCACAATATGCACATCCTGATCAGATCATAGGGCGAAGAATCGATCACCATCATGTGGCCAAGATGGCAGCAGTGTATTGCGCTAGGATACGGCATACTGCATCTTGTGAATTAAGAAAATTTTTCTGAAACAATGTTTCTTGTCTTCTTTTTTTTTCTGTTAATCCTACCATGTTAATTCTTCTGTTAATCCTACCATGCTTGAGTACAAATACGAGTTTCTCATCCTTCTTTTCATGTCGCAGAAATGGATTTTAAGATGACTATTTGTCAGCTCGCAGCAGTCAGCCAATCACTAAAGGGTATCTATTACAAAGACTGTACTTCTGCACTGGAAAACAATTTGCACTATCACTTTTGGAACTTCCCTAAAACTTACAGAGAATAAGCACGAATCTGGGTTATCTAATGACAAGGAAGCAAATATTCATCAAAAATAAAAATAATTCCAGTGTTGCAGAGATCTGCTTCAATGCCGATCCCTAGACATGTAAGACTTATGATCCTACCTTTCCTTCATAGAACACCTGCAAGGCATTGAAGTGACCAGCACATAACAACAAATCTGATTGGATATCTGGAATGCTGAGGCCGGAAAGGTGCATGATGGGTAATCCAGTGTTGGCATATTCATCTTGAGACAGCTGTAAAACAAACAATATTTCTACATGTATTTATGACAATTTCCAACATATGGGCTAATGTAAAAGGTAATGAGTTACCAGGGCCGTACATCAAATCAAAGTCTGACATGCTGTTCAGATAGAAGAAAGATTATGGAACCGTTAGAAGAAAGATTAACAGGAATCTTTTAATCACCTCGCTAAGGGTTTTGTTTGTTGGTTTATGGGTTCATCGGCCCATAGGACACATGTTTTAATCTTCAGGCATGTGTGTTAGAGTACTTCTCACATTCTGACACACATCACCTTCACTAACAGGCCATCTTGACTGAGAGAGCAATACAATCCTGCTCTGCCTGGTGTCATAGCCTTCTGAATCTCATAAGAGTTTTGACAGTAAATGTCCTGTCAACTTCCCTGTTAACCATGCCTATAAACACTTCTCGCTATTAACATGTCAGCCATGTCCGCTGTTGAAGATTTTGTATTTTTGCTTACCTAAATGTTTGATGTGACTGACTGATTAGGGTTAACAACATGCCCCAAAATATTTCGGCTATACAATGAAAACGGGTTAGATTTATGAGTAGGGGGCACTGTAAAGCTGACCCTGTCCAGTGGACACTACCACACTTAGCCCTCATGCCGACACGCCCTCACTGGGCGTGCAAATGAAGCAAGGTATATAGGTGAATGGTTCTGGCTTGAGAAACTGAAACCGTCTCACGTAACAACCACTGCTCAGTTTGGACTGGAATGTCTTCTACACACAAGAACATACCTACACGAATACCCAGTATGTATTTACTTATTTAGTTTATTGTTGCTTAATGCCTTACTCGAGAATTCAAATAACCAACGTCCAGATGCTTACTGTGAAATCGTGCACGATATAGATGGATCCGTTGGATGCCCCCAGGGCTATCTGTGTGACAGGCTTGTCAGCAGGGTAGTCCCCCTGGTCTGGGGGCAGGCTGAGCTTGGCCCGGGGAAGGAAGGTGCCACTACACATCTGCAATACACAGACATCTCCACCACTCAGCTCAAGTTACTACTTCACGATGTATGAGCATGATTCCTGACACTAACATCAGGTCTACATCCCACAATGGCATGTTCCATGACAAAGGCATTTAAAATTTAAAATAAACACAAAAAGAAATAAGCACAATGTTCAAAATGACATCAATTTTTGTATTAAGAACCAAAATTTTCTCCTAACAAATGTTTATTTGAAGTTTATCCGAGAGTTTGTACAGAGAATTCATCACTTGATTCCTTAAATTTACTGATAAAAATTTCACATAATGCAGCACCTGTCAGGTGGCGTAACTCCGAAAAACCACAGCTTCATTCTGGCTCATTATTTCAGAACTTCTATCATGAAAGCAAAATAAGATTCTGAAATAAAATGCTGAGAAGTGTTTTCTGTTTTTGTTTTTTGACTGAGTTACACAGTTTGTGTACTACATCAACAGTAGAGCAGAGCCGGTAATCCACCTAAACTGTGTCCTTACGGCAGTGATGGTTTCTGGCGTCTTGAGGGTGAGCACGACCTCTCCCTGGTTGATGACATGGACTTGACGAGCGTTGTCACTGGCCAGGATGTAACTCGACCTCTGACCCTGGTGACTTGTGACCTCTGCTGCCAGTAGACATTTCACACTCAGTGATAAGCCTGGGTCCTGAGAAAAAGACAGAAAACAAGGACCTGCACAAATTTTTGTCAAAAACAGTGTAAGATTCTGCCTGATGTTAGTGTTATAGGACAAAAAGATCACATCTTACCCTTGATGATCTCTCTTATTTATTTATTTACTTACTTGATTGTGACTTTATGCTTTACTCGTGAATGTATCACATATAAGCTGGCGACCAGCATTATTGCAGGAGGAGACTGCGGGCAGAGCCCAGAGGAAACTCACAACCATCATGATCTGTTTTCGGTGTGTGCTTGGCCAAAACTGACGACTTGGGTGTGACGGTTCTAAGAGTTGTAAAAGTCAATTTAACAACCTTGCATGCAGTGCATTCTCTCTCTTTAGTCTTTGTATCTGCTTGAAGTCGGCTTTCTGCATACCTGATCAGCACTACAACGGCTACTGGTACCAAATATTTGTTCAGAAACCAAAAACATAATAATGTACTAAATTTAACAAACAGAACACATTTGTCTGGAATATTGCACAACTGAAAAATCCAAAAATCCAACCATCATATTGCTGAGTTCAGAATGACTTAATATTTAAATACCACATCAACAAAACTTAAGAGAGCCCAATGCAAGAGAAGATAACCCTGTATGTTACAGGGGAGGTAACTCACCCTGGCTATGTGTTGATCATTGAGGTTGATTCTCCAGAGCTCAGCTGATGGTAGATGACCTGCTATCACACCACTGCTGTCACTACTCACTATGGATACATTTCCAGCTACAACAAAGATAATGTATGATGGCACTTACAACATTCTAAGAATGAAACAGACTTCACAACTTCCTAAGTTCACAAGACACTATTTTTATTATTAACTTAATTGTCACACAGGACTAGTGAGTCATCAAACGTAGTCACTTCCTAAGTTCACAAGACACTATTTTTATTATTAACTTAATTGTCACATAGGACTAGTGAGTCATCAAACGTAGTCACTTCCTAAGTTCACAAGACACTATTTTTATTATTAACTTAATTGTCACATAGGACTAGTGAGTCATCAAACGTAGTCACTTCCTAAGTTCACAAGACACTATTTTTATTATTAACTTAGTTGTCACATAGGACTAGTGAGTCATCAAACGCAGTCATTCTCCATTTTCAAAGATTTGTAAATTATACAGCCTTTACCAAACATGATACCTGATGATATGGTTGTTTACTCACACAGTGCATACTACAAATACCTGCAGCTTCCTGTGAATGGTATTTCTAGTCCACAAATATGTTTTAAAGGAAAAACAGAACATAACAAAATTTTGACATTTTACTCTGCCATAACTTATCCAGCAGTTCATGAATGTCAACAGACTGAAAGTTTGGTACCACATGTAGACAGCAGAATGGTTTAAATCACTTCATTTATACAGATTCTTGTCTTACACAAAACATTTACAAACAATAACCAAGCAGGTCTGTGCATAAAATTTGGAAAAAAGCCAACAAAAACTTTGCCCACTGATCATAGATTTAGCCAGAATCTGAAATCAAGATGTCTCACTGAAACACTACCCTCTATTTGCCCTAACTCTCCGGCGTTAATTTTATCAGAATAGAGTGTCTCAAAGACACTGAGACACCCTCCTGGCTAAACCTATTGCAGGGACTGAATGATCGTTACATTTTAATGCCATCATGACACATAGCTTTTTTCATAAACATTGCAGGAGTAACAGTTCAGCGACAGATCAAAGGTTGCTAAGGAAACTTACTAGCATCTTGTAAGACCTGCACACAGTTGATGCTGTGACTGGAGATGGATTGACGGGACAAGATCTGACCGTCACAGAACACGGTCAGCCGGCCTGTGGCGTCTCCCACAATCAAGTCCTTGTGGTAAAACCGGGTCACATCATGAACAACCAAATCTTGCACAGGGCCACTTTTTGTCTCTAAGGTACCCTGTTTAAACAAAACACAGTGTGTTATTTGATTGGGTGTGTGTACTGGGTTGATACCACAGGAAGACATAGATGTACGTTCCAAATTATTTGTTATATAAAATTTTAAAAAGTCTTCCACTGCCTCGAATGCAGAAAGATGTTTAGTAATGAAGCTAATTGAAAGTTCAAAGTTAAACAACACATTGGTGATGACATCAGAAATGTGTACTCGAGAGCATTTCACATAAACTGAAAATCAGGTTTAAAATGTGAGTTAAAAACCAGGCGAATTACAAGTACCATCCCTCCTGGGCAGGTATAACTGTTGGGCCTGCAAATTTCAGATCGCAATCCCAACGTGATCTCAATGATCTTACACAAACTGGAATGCAACATTGCATATTCTGCAAAACGTCAACGTTGTTTTGTAATACAGATGGGATTTATGTTAAAAGTTGTCAACACTTTGACCATAACGATGATGAGTGGCTTACAGAACTGCATATCACTGCTGAAAACCCAAAGGAAATCAACTAACGTACCCTGGGCTTTTGTGGTTGTTTGTCATGGCTTCCTGTAGGAGGTTGTTCATGAATTCTGATGATGCCATCTTCACCACCGAGGATGACACTGAGTCCTGGATACCTGTAACACATAAAACCATGACACAGTAAACAGACCAGGCCATGGACATGGGTTAGCTTCACCTAAAAGTGTAGAACAAAATAATCCAGATCAAATACAGTTTTTTTAAATCGGGAGACCTATAGGGTCTCATTATTTTGAGAATAAAATGAACAAGAGTTCAGGTGAACACAATACATGCCTCCGTCTGAACAAATACATTCATTTGAAACACTCTCGCATAAATGAATACCGGCAGTATTGTGATGAGTATGAACTGTGAGGGAAAGTACTTCATGGGTTTTCATGATATGTTCTTGTATTAAATATTGAACTTAAAAGTAAACATAAAAGAATGAATTTGGAAAGAAATGTTCTGTGTATGTAAATCATAGTTTTCATCCTGTTATGAGGTTTTGGGGCGGAGGCACTAAATATCATGGCAGCCATGGTAGCATATGTACAAATGTCCATTGCCACCTCTCTTTTTCACCTCAAATCTATTTCTCTGCCAAAAAATGGAAATGGACAAATGTGAGTCGTGCCACATCTTCCTCTGCCTTTTCTATGCATCAGTTGAAATTTAAAACTGTACATAAAAGGCAATGGGAGCTGTAGCCCTAACACAAGATCCTATCAATTTATAAAGTATATGTGGGGATAGGTGCAATCTGGTTACCATGGCATTCATGAAAATCGGCAAGGACAAGTCACAACAAATCGTCACCTCCGTATATCTAAGTATCCACCAAGAATTAAAACTGAATACTGGTATGGAAAACAGTCCAACTTGTAGCCTGAACACGAAGTTTATACATAACTATATTGTTCATATCAGGTAAATGGCACTGTGGTTAATATGGCAACCACGGAAATGCTAAGAATGCACACTGCTTATGGATAACAAACTCCTTGACTTCATTTCTAGTGACATTTCCATACAGATATTAGCATCGTTTTCAAGCCAATACATTAAACAGATTTGGTAAGGCTTACATAGGTAGAATAAGTAGAATTAAAACAACACACCTTGACGAATGGATGGGTATCAGTAATTAAGTATCAATAAGGAGTGAATGTTGCCAAGAAAGTACACTGGGTAAATGTAAAGAATACGTCTGAGCCAGGTGTGATAGGGTAAGCTGTTTGGGTGACATGAAACAAGAAGAAAATAAACAATACATGAGTAGGGGTGAAAAGCTTAAGTAGTATATGTAGTATTATGGTGGTCCGTCTCCAGGGTGACATATGTGCTTGGCAGGAAGTATCCTTCGTCTATGTTGAGTTCTGGTTCTTTTTTATTTAAATAGCTTTCCAACAGTCTCCTGTTCTTGAAGTCAGATTTATTGATTGCTAATGCTTTTGTGGAGTTTTGGTTAGCGTGCTAGCGCAGCGTAATGACCCTGAAGACTCCGACCAATGCAGACTTTCAGAGTTCAAGTTCAGCTCATGCTGGTTTCCTCTCCAGCCATACGTGAGAAGGTCTGCCAGCAACCTGTGTATGGTCGTGGGTTTCCTCCGGGCTCTTCCTGGTTTCTTCCCACCATAATGCTGGCCGCCATCATGTAAGTGAAATATCCTTGAGTACGGCATAAAACACTAATCAAATAAATAAATCAACTATGCAACATAAATTTGCTTCCAAAGAGCTGTTTTTACCAAAACTGCTGTATTAAAGCTGTAGCTGGTCACCTTTTGGTACTGCTGGTAACTTTCAACACTGTAAACAGCTGTGCAATACCATTCAAGGTTCATGGTCTTTAGTTTTTAATAACTTTGGAAAACATTTTCCACTGCAAAACAGACGTCACCGTATGTGTCATGTTTGTTAACGGCTTCCACAGCATGTTGTTTCCCACAACAGTGTCAGATGATGTCATACATCAATAAGATTTAAGTCTGCTCGCTTCATTGTTTTCAAGCTCTCTGATCCCATTGGATAAATGGCTTATATTCTGTATCCAACAGTGAATTTTAATTGACTTTCAGAAGCCTTGGCTTGAAAACTATAAATCTATTAAAGTTTGAACAGATCGGTAATATTCCTGAATGCAGCCTCTATTGCAGTCTTTGTCTGTCAAACTTTCCAATACCCTGCTGAACTTTAAACTGAAACTGGTAAATGAAGAGAAAAGCGGATTTATAAAAGTTAGCCTGATAAATAAACAATTAATGTGTTAGACCACGAGGCAAAAGTAAACTTTTGAAACTCTAGACATATATTAAGTGTGGAAGGCATTCAGGGGGATTGAGTTGTTGGTGGCTCATAAATTTGTAATGGAAATTAAAATATTAATTAAAATATTTAACAAGATAAGTCCTAACCTGCTGTGATTTCATGTCACGTAGTGGTGGATCTTCTTTCAAAATGGCGCATGCCATAAAAATGTTCCAAAGGCGCAAGAATATTTTAACTCTTTGGCAAGATATTAGGTTTTCAATGAACACTGGAAATGCATTGCTAAAAATACCCTTTAATGTTTGTACCACTGCTCTGTCAAAATGTCAAAAGACTCAGACTACGAGAAATTAACTTTACAGTCCAGACCAAACTGACACACTACCACTGCTATTGCGCCAGCTGTAACAAAGCTTACACATCGAAACAAACTGTCCCAATCAGGGTATTTAAAACAGTTACTACAGGTATAGCGTATTTCAAAATATCTACTGAGATATTCTGGTAAAATTCTGGTTATTCATGGTTTTCGTGATAATGGTGTACAAAAGAAAATTGAAAAGGTAAATAAATATCGCACATGGTGCATTGGTGCAAGAAAACATATTTATTTACTACGTTGCTGTTTAGCTCCCTAGATACTAAACAATTTTTCATGCATCCGTATCCAGCCCACATCTCATGTTCTAGCAATCAATAACGGCTAAAGAATGGCTCTAGAATAATGCATCAAGAAATAAGGAAGAAAGTGTTGAACAAGCCCAATTCAAATGCTGTATACTGAGTATAGAGTTCAAATCTTTTTCAACCGTGGAAAACAACATTTGTACATTTTATAGGGGATTGGCAAGATATAAGTAAATGTATTTGGATAAGATTTTGGAGCCGTCCGCTGGTAATTTTGGTCTTGTCAAGATGCATGAAACCTAATTAAGTATTCGTACAGTAACTGAAACCTACAAATACCGGCACTGAAAAGTGAAACTTACCAGTAGCGTGTGAATATTTGGTTGCGTACCGGTACGGTTAAAAATGGTTTTCTTTCTATATGAAAGTTCAATGTACGTACAATTAAGTTGAGGAATTATATAAGTAATGGTCAGCTTCGCTTGGCGCTAAACAACACCATGTATCATATTAACAATGACATCGGATAAAAAGCTGTGTAAAAAGTAAAAGAAACGGCAAGGAGGCCGATGCATGCAACACTCTGTGAGGTTATAATGTTGCGGAATCAGTGAATGCTGTTGCAAATGGATATACATATACCTGAATAATGAGTCGACGACTAACGTGTTGAATCTGTCCTTCGTCTTGAAATTCCATAATCTTTTAAGATTAAATTTGTCTTCCACTGGACGCATTTTTAAGGGATTTACATCCACTGAAAGATATAAACGATATAAAAAAAAAGTAACAACAATTAAACACACGTGCGAATTTTGTTTTGAAATCTCAACACGCCTTTCCTACCTTTATCAAAGAAGAGTTTATAAATTATCTCCCTTTACTCGTTCTCACCGGTGATCTTTTTCACTCTGCAGCACGTGGCTGACAAAGTGTTTACACTAAAAGAACAGATGAAAAACAGTGTAATAAAATTAATAAAAAATAAAAAAGCATATTTACCGGCATACATGCACACGTATATTGGTTGTTCACAGATCATGAAATTAAATAAATAATTAAATAAATAAATTAATAGTTGAAAAATCTTAATAATTAATACATGTGTACCAAATTCTGCCGAATATACCAGTAAGGTATGGAGAACGTGGTGAGAAAGTGTTAGAGAGGGGAAACAGTCGTCTTTCGAAGTGAGATTAACATCCAAAATCAGTACAAATGGTAGGCCTAAACAGATGCATTTTAAGCCAGGTAACATAAAAAATGACTTCTATATTTACTACGGAGCACTGCCATTGATGCCGTCACATGAAGTCATTTGAAGCTTAGCCCACATCGAGAACAAATAATATGTTTTAAACAACGATGTGAGCGCAAAGGCGTACGGAATGCAGAAGGGGGGGGGGGTGCCCCTCTTCCTTTTGAAGAGAGGGCAATAGTAAGTTTTTGGCCTCCCCCCAATCTTTGGTGTGGTAAGTGTAAATTTTTTTCAACTCAAATGTGGATAAAAAGAACAAATATGCTTAGGACATAACATAATATGTTTATCCAAGCTTTCCATCATAACAAAACACACAAAACTTTTCTCCGGCTGGTTGTAAAGGGCAGAGATTCCGGGAAGTAAAGGTGGCCTCGGGCCAGTCGCTTATTGGAATGGGATATAGAATAGTTCCACTTTTAACACCATGTCCAAATTATATGAATTTCCATCGAAAAGGGAAAATATGCATTTTTTCCGTGTCTCATCATAATTTTAGTCAGTAAAAGATCGTCCAGAACTTGAACAAGTATCCAGCTATTAAAGGTAGTTCACTCAAAGCCAAACAGAAGGCATTCGAGTAGGATTCGAACCAATGAGTATTTATGCTAGTTTACGATCTATATAGTCGCCGTTTTGCTATTTGTTTTATATCCTCCAAGTAAAAGATTAGCCTTTTTAAACTAAATCTACCTTAAGATGTCTTTATGAATTTGGCCCAGTATATATTTTGTACTCCGACTAAAAAAGAAGAACTATATGACGTTGCCCGAAAAGTTTTCAATCATAATTTTGATTGCCAATATCGTATCTTAGGCTATCTAACAAGCCAGAGCTTCCGGCGCCTTTTAGGGGGCCCCTGGACCCTCGCTATTGGACATGGATAGTATTTCCTCTGCTTGAGCCAACCCACATTCCACGACGTTCTGGTAACTTGAGACTAAAAAATACCTTCTGAATTCCACCCAATGTAATTAAGTTCGCACTCCGACCAAAAAAACACAATGCCATGCACGTACCCTGAAAAAATCTCCCGTTAAATTTATAGGCCCTATGTTTCTTGAGTGACGACGGGTTGCATTTCCTCGATCTAACGAATTAATCCGTTCAACAGTTGCCAGCGTGTTAGTTTCGTCGACCTCAGATCGAGATTAGTTAGATCTGTTTGATGTGAAACACCATGCTCAAGAACTGTTCTCTCTGTGAGTTAGATCGACAAGACTGCAATGCACTGCGACCGATTGCATTTTCGTCGATCAAAGAGATTAATCCGTTTCATAAATGGAGGAAAATGTAATCCGACATCACCCAAGAAATGGGTTCAGCAGAAGATTTTTTGGGTACCTGAACGTCAAAACTCCCACCTTAAAAACCGAAGTAAAAACAAAAAAGAAAGAAAACAAAAGAAAAAAAATAACCAAAAAAAACCCCCAAAAAACTAAAACAAAAAAACCAAAAAAAACACAAAAAACGAGAGCTGGATTCGAACGCGCATGTCGGCGACCTCAATGATCAAGAGACCAGAAAATTGTGTTGGCCAAACCCACATGTAATGTGAAGTACAAGACCTCGTCGCGAATTTCAACGTGATGCATGAAACTATAGGCCTGCTCATGTAAATTCAACAATACCAAAGACTATTCTGACACAATCTCAATTACCTTAAAGACTGTACTGGCAACACTAAAGACTGTACTGGCAACACTAAAGACTGTACTGGCAACACTAAAGACTGTACTGGCGTAAATTGGGCAACACTAAAGGCTGTATTAAAGTAAGCTCTACAACTCTAAAGACTGACGTAAATCAACTTGACAACAATAAAGGCTTTATTAAACCTAACAGTATTAACTGATGTACTGACGTTAACACGGCAACACTGATGGCTGCATGTAGTGAAGTAAACACGACAACGCTGAAAAGTGCAAGTAGTGACGTAAACACGACAGCACTGAAGGCTCCACTGACTAAACACAACACTGAAGAATTCACTGACGTACACCCAACAACACGTAAGGATGTATACCGACGTAAAGCAGACAAAAGTAAAGATTTCACTGGCGTAAATCCAACAACACTAATTCCTGTGCGAACGTAAAGCCCAAAACACAGATGTCTGCATTAGGCCTACAGATTAAACCCGACAACATAAAGTCTATTCTGACGTAAATCTGGCAACACAATAAAGGCTGTACTGATTGACTTAAACTCGACAACACTATAAAGGCATTATATAATGACGTAAAACAACAAAACGAATCATGCATTTATATGTATAGATCTGTTTATTCGACAATATGGTCTATATGAGGTCTATAAATGGGATCACTAAGTAAAAACTACGCCAGTATAACGACCATAACAGAAAGGACTGTATACATGCCTGTGTATAAACCAGAAAGGTTTATATATAGGCCTCCACATCAGGTAGCGGTAATCTTGTTTCATTCACACATGAAAATAAGGGTTCATGGGTATGACAATCAAATCAATGAACAAGTATAAATCATATATTCATGTACGTTACCATTATATTATGGAACAAATCATATAGAGTCTTCAAGATCAAGATATAGATATACTACTTTCAGCCTTAGTTAGCCTACGCTCTCAAAATAAACTTGCCTGGATGAATCCATTTCTGGTAATGAATTATTCCGTCCTTGATAGCTGATGAATCCCTAATCTGGAACGGATTAAAACCCTTAGATCGACGGGAAGGCAATCCGTCATCCTTCAAGTAACGGATTTACAGTTGAGGATCGTCGACTTCAGATCACCCTTGATCTTAGATGAGTGAGGTCGCAAGTTCGAATCCAGCTTCAGTTGCAGAGTTGTAACGGCTGTAGCTCCAGGATTTTGTCAGGTATTGGCATTCAAGGTACGGTGGTTTGTTTCTGGTTTTGTCACATTTCCTTCCGCTGACATACCCACCTGCTTTCATGTAAGCGAAATATTTCTAATTATAGCATAAAACATCAAGAAAACGAACCAGGACAAATGTACTATGCAAACAAATGTGAAATCTGTAACAAGTCGGATTAGATTAAAGGGGATATTTACCAGGTATGCAATGTTTTCTCTCAAAGGTGTGACCAGAACATTCTAAGCAGCATATAGCGAGTTTTACTCCTTGGGTTGTTAAAATTGAGCCGACAATTGCTGAAGAAAACGAGCAATCCTTATCTTCTTATGGATTCTTTGAAATCATGTACTTAATAAAAGCAAATGAACTGTTGGATTCAGGGACTTCCAAGGCTTTACTGTTGATTAGGTAGGTTAAATTACAATGACAGACTCTGGCGGGCTATGAAAAGGGCCCAAAGTGTTACTCAATGAAAAGAGCAAAAGGCTTCATACCTTTGAATCACTTTGTTAAACGCGTAAATTAAGGTGTTTTTCGAATCCCCAGTAATTATTTATTTATTTATTTATTTATTTGATTGATGTTTTACGCAGTACTGAAGAATATTTTACTTATACGACGGCGGCAAGCATTATATGGTGGGGGGAAAGCGGGTAGAGCCCGGGGGAAATCCATAAGTTGTTGGCCCACCCAGTAATCATTTGCACGCTGCTTAACGCCGTACTAAAGAACATGCTATGGGGGTGATAAGTTTTATGGCGGAGAAACCGGTGTAAACCACCGACATTTGGTGTTGTTGCCGACGAACTTTTCCATGCACATGTGACATACAGATGTGTATACCATATTGGTTAAGACACGTTCGACTTTGCAAACGATCACACGAGCTCCTCCCACCACTGATTGCCACCAAGTCCGCACCTTCATATATAGAGCGAGTGCACCACATACATTTATGCCCATAGGAATAAGTAATGCATGTATATCTTTCTTTTTATTTATTTATTTATTTGTAGATTTACGCAATGCCCAAGAATATTGCGCCTATAAAACGGTGGTCAGCATTATGATGGTACTGTAAGATAACGGCCAGAGGCTGGGGGCTACCCTCGACCATCGGCGGGTTGCTGGTAGACCTACCCACATACGGCCGGAGTGAAAACAGAAGCTTGATTTGAACTCACAGCGACCGCATTGTTGGGAGGCTCCTGTGTCATTGTGCTGTTCTATATATCACCCTTACACCCCTTCCATGGAGGCCCTCTATCATCTTACATATATAACAGCCTAGATATGTAATAAAGGCAGCTCTGAATAATCACAGTTCCATGAAATTATCCATCAATTTCTCCTTGATTTTCTCATTAGAACCCAATCATGCGCACAGAAACAAGATATGTGTACCCATCCAGGAGTACATCTGCAATATAACCTTCAGGGAATCTGCATTGCGTTGCATCATCAAATAATGCGGTCACTTGTATTGCATAACCCTCAGCTGGCTGCGTGTCCATAGTGTACCATGTGGTGTAATTCCTCACGAAACTGTTGGTTCCCCGGAGTAGCCTCCCAGTCGGCTGTTCATGATGTTACGTCACAGACGGAATTGCATAACCCGCCTCAGTGATGATCAGTTACACTGGGATACAGCACGGGCTGCTTCGCTGGCCGGAATCTGCAAGTTTTCAAGCGGCAATGCAGTTCTCCAGTAACTCAGTGTTAGGTAATAATCAGTGATTGTCTAATGTCACACCCCCTAGAGTTCTCGGGTTGAAAAACAGAGCCGAGAAGAAATCAATTTCATCCTAGGGATGATATAATCGGTCTTCTTCTTAAGTACTATGCTGACTTTCTTGGCCGACGTAATATTTAATCGAATCTGTCAGCCGTCGAGAGCTCCAGCCAGGCAGTTCGTTATACATGACCGCCAATGTTACCTCACATGTCAAATGTATGACGTAACGATGAGTAACGGTTACATAAACTGTTAGCAAATGGGACAATTGCCTTTGGGCATATTAAGTGGATTTGTAATCAAATCGGCACGAGTCTAATATCTGAATCAGGCACAGTGTATGAATGATGGACTCTTCGTGATGAACTCCCCCGCCTGCAAGATATAATACCGGGAAGAAATGGATTATTTTGATTTCTTCGTCTGTTTTTGTCTTTCTCCAGTGTTACAATCCAAACAGGATCTTCAGTTTTATTCAAGTGTGTGTGTGCCAGCAACCTGCGGATTGCCGCTCGGTTTCCACCAGAATGCTGGCCGCCGCGTCGTATATGGGAGATATTCTTCTGCGTGCAGGGGTATAAATAAATTTGTTGTCAGGTGAAAATGCGTCAAAACTGAAAATGATATTAATACCAGATATCATTCTGATAACAAGGTTGTACCCATACATCAAAAATATTGGAGTGGTATGCAGTTTTCCCACTTGACATTCGTTACTAATGCAATATGCTGAATATGTCAGTTTGTATATGAACATGTTTTTGTGTTTAGGAAGTGTGTTACGCACACGGCAAACGCCAAGTATAATTTACTATTTCTTGTACCCCTTTGTCCCAGTTTTGTTATCCTTGGCATAAGTGGACACGCGCAAATTTAATTCTCTCTAGAGAGGTGGGCTGAGACCTATCGTGATCGTACCAATCCATTAACACAAAGGTAAAAGTGTTTCAAAGCTTTAATTTGTGATTTTCTTTCTAAAGTCTCTAGGGTCGTACGGTAACAATAGGTGGCCATAGACAGGTGATAAGTGAATGGTCAAGAGTGTCCGTCTCTATGATAACCACTGCTTTCTGCCCTCAGCGCACCCTCTGTCAGGAGGCTGGAGGAACACCCATTGACCATCCACAACACAGGATGGAGACGTTTCCTCAAAGACTACGAAAATTTCGGCCGCATCTTACAATGCATTGTATAAAATTTTATCCCTTAACCTCTTGACCTCGATTTTCGACCACTCCGGCCACTGACCATATGTCGCAAAGGCAGGCTGGACACGCACTGACCAGCGCCATTGTTACGGGGTCGCTGACCAGCGACCTTTGCTAGAATCGCACGCGACTTCAGACGAAACGCTGTGTGTGAAAGGGCCATTATTTTAATGTAAATGCGTTTTGGTTATGCCTTCTAGTCATTCGTGTCTGTAACCTGGCAGGTGCTGGATTTGGTGATGGAAACGGAATGATAAGGGAAAATCAGTGGTCATCTTGGCAAAAACTTTGTCAGGCAATCATCATGCATAAATGCCATTGTCGCGAGACTAAGACTGCCAACTGTGCCAAAAACCACGCGCCAGAAAGGACGCAATACGCTGGTCAATGGGAAACTGACCAGTGGCATTACAGGAAGGCCATCATTGCCGGACATCGTGCTTACAGATTTATGTGATAGTCAGAAAATGGTCATCGTGTGTCTGGACTACGTGGTCAGCATAAAACCGCCGACATCGCCGTTATAATCGTCAATGCAAAACCATTATCTTCACCGAGATACGGAATCATAGTTCACAGGTAGCTAATATTAAGGCAAAATTAAATTCGTCCTACTGTCTTGCACGGATATAACGAAGAAAAGGCTAGCTAGACAAAGCATGCATCACTGCGAACATTTTCCACATGTATATATATATTCGTGTGAAGATAATATTACAATATGTACCAGAAACATGGAATCATATTCTTTGCGCCCGGAACTAGCGTGCCTATATTTATTATATAACGTATAATATATTGTACCTATAAGTGCTCCAAGTTCACTCTTACTGTACTGTCATCGCAGATTTGTTCATCGTGTATGGACTTGATAGGTCTAGTTGACGCATGCAAACTGTACTGAGTTACATTTCTTTAAGATCATTTTCGACAAAGAACAAAATATGTGGGCATAAGACTTGCAATCTTGTTATAATATGTTATGTATGTACTAGTACATTTTCGGTGCATGCAAACTGTTTTGTTTGTTTCTTTTGTTGTCAGTGCCAACTAAATTCAGAAACAAAAATCCATGTTTCGGGTTATCAGTTATCCACATATATGTATCTTTTGTTCTATGAATGATTGACAAGTTTTGAAGAGAATCTGCCCTGTTGTGTGCGGTCATTCCAGCTGGTCAAGCGTGTCTTGTGGCGGGGTGAGACTGACCGCTGTCCACTCACACGCAGGCTGACATCATCTGTTTTGTCCAGTGACATGGGTCAGGCTGTGTGCGGTCATCCCTCGGGGCAAAACTGACTAGCAGACCATTGCGTGTAGGGAGGCCCTGGTCCCAGGTTTGTGCAGGCTGCAGATAGTGAGGGTGAAATGTTAATGGAGTGCTCTTCCCGTTCTTGCATGGGGACGTTGACAGCAGGCCTTTCCCCGGGCAAGGGTCAGAAGTTTCCTAATGGCAAGTAAACTAAAAGCAAACAGTTTTTAAAACCCGTTGTGTTCAGATGACATGAACATGCGGTCCCCCGGCATAATACCGGGATCATGCTAATGCCACGTATAGCGATATGCTGCTTGGACACTCGTACTTCAACTACATGTCCCGGAACAATGCCAACGGTGTGACATTTGCTGGATCACGCACTCTTACATGCATTTTCTGACATGTATACAAATGGAGTAATTTCGAAACGATAATTCATATGCATGTATTTGTACTGCATGGCATTTCTAATTCCTCAGCTCTGGGTTCATTAGTAAAAGTTTTTATAATTTTTGATAGCTTTTATTAAATATTGTTCTTTTTGAAAAATTTCCATCATATGTAACAACATCAAAATTATTTTAAAGAGATGACATGCATAATTCAAAAAAAAAAAATACCTATATTTATTTACTTTATTCGATGGGTGTTTTATGCCGTACTCTTATAATATTTCACTTATACGACGCCTGCCAACATTATGGTGGGAAGAAACCGGGCAGTGTCCAGGTGAAACCCACGACCATCCGAAGGTTGCTGGTAGACCTTCTCACGTACGATCGGAGAGGAAGCCAGCAAGAGCTGGACTTGAACTCACAACGTCCGCACTGATGGGAGGCTTCTGGGTCTTTGTGGTGCGATAGCGCGCTAACTTACTGAGCCTCTACGATGGCGGTCAGTTTCATAGGTGCAGGAAACTGGCGTTCCCGATTAAACCACTGACCCTTGGCAAGATATTGACGAGCCTTCCCACATGTGACGTGCAGATATTAATTTTGGTGGAAAGCCAAATAGTCTCTAGCGGGCATTGGACAGAACAAACGGCCACACAAAGGTAGTCGTCCGCCCATTGTCACGAACCACCCACAAGCAATGAGGGCGGGGGAATCTGTCAATTGCCCACCAAAGGCTGGGCTTGAACCCGCGTTTGAGTAAGTCTAGTCCTTCAACTATCGTTAACCAGAGTACTTTAATTATCAACTGCCTCATACCACACCACTTTGTCAATTGTTTCAACACATAGATTGCTTTTTCAAATGGAACTCTTGTTGCACTGAGTCATTCTGTCATGTCTATACACGCTTGCACAGCTAAGCGCGTCGCAAACTTGTTTGTTAAGTGTTGGCAAGTGTATCTGAGATCAGCTTGCGTGAATCTTACTTGCATTGAGGCTTGCATTAGGTTGTCTAAATAACTGGTGGTCGGATAACATGTGCGATTTCTTTCCTCTGATATTTTGGAAACAGCTTTATTTCGGGGATATTTGGTTGTACTGCCAAGCGACAAATGTGACAACTGTAGCAAAATGCTGTAGGTGAACCCTCGTGTTGATGGAGAATTAGCAGTCAGTCGGCTCTTAATAGTGTGTAAGTGTATACCGCTATAGGTGAACCTTCGTGTTGATGGAGAATTAGCAGTCAGTCGGCTCATAATAGTGTGTCAGTGTATATTGTTACATACTTCAAAGGCATATGTTCCATCGTTACGCCTTCAAAAAGTGTCCCCCTTTAGATGTATTCTCTAAGAAGGGAACTTTAGGTGTGGGATATATTTTATGAGTTGTTAATTATTAATTATTAAGTTTCAAATGTTATCACACGATGGAAATTGGAATATCATATTTGATATAATAAACCTTATTCAATAAACAAATAAATAACTATAAGTAAAAACAATAAGAAAACCAATATGCCAAGGATGTGAACAACAATGCCAATGTTTCATTGTTCCAAACAACTGTATATAATTTTATCCAGATATCTAATGGTAAAAGAAAGTGATTGAAGGATAAAGATAGGAATATTGTAATCAATAGGTCATTTAATACACGGATCAGTAAAGGATTAGAAACTTAAATGAATGCAAGTGCAACCTGTAAATGTCATAGAGATTATTTTTATTTTTAATTTTTCTTATATATTTTACTGATTTGACGATCAAGCCGCATATAGGCCTACTCAAAAATATTTCATTAAGATGGATAAACCTCGCAGATTACCACGTAGTTGACAAAAGTCAGTGAGATCCTAAACGCATCAACGCTTCTGAGACCTGAGCCATCAACGGCAAACAGTCTGTTTTGTAGTTTAAATAAGAGTTTCGCCCAATTACTTGAATTAGGTCCACAAGCAAGCATCAAACAGCTGGCGTATGTTACCTAGTTATCAACACCAATGGGAACATAATAGTAGAAGTTGTCTACAGTTTATTTATTAATTATTTTTCTCACATACGCCTAGATGACGTATAGAACCAGCAGACATAGAGGCCTAACTGACGTATAGAACCAGCAGACATGGAGGCCTAACTGACGTATAGAACCAGCAGACATACAGACTTACTTCGCGCATAATATCAGCAGATACACATACCGAGCCGACGTACAGAACCAGGAAAAATACATACCGAGTTGACGTATTGAACCAGGAGACATACAGGCCTATTTGGCGCATAATATCAGCAGACATACATACCCAGCTGACTTACAGAACCAGGAGACGAACAGGCCTAGAACCAGAAAACGTACTTACCGAGCTGACTTATAGAATCAGCAGAGATACATATCGAGCAGACGTATAGAACTAGGAAACATAAGGCCTGACGTATAGAATTGGCAGACATACAGGCCTAGCTGACTTATAGAACCAGGAGACATACAGACCTAGCTGAATTATAGAGCCAACAGACATACAGGCCTAGCTGATGTATGGAATCAACAGACATAAAGGCCTAGCTGATGTATAGAACCAGCCGACATTCATACCAAACTGACGTATAGAACCAGGAAACATAAGACCTAGCTGACGTATAGAATCAACAGACATAAATGCCGAGCTGATATACAGAACCAGGAGACATACAGGCCTAGCTGACGTACAGAACCAGCAGACATACAGGACTAGCTGACGTATAGAACCAGGAGACATACAGACCTAGCTGCAGTATAGAGCCAGCATACAGGCCTAGCTGACGTATAGAATCATCAGACATAAATACCGAGCTGACGCATAAAACCAAGAGGCATACAGGCCTAGCTGATGTATAGAACCATTAGACACACAGGCCTAGCTGATGTATGGAATCAACAGACATAAAGGCCTAGCTGATGTATAGAACCAGCCGACATTCATACCAAACTGACGTATAGAACCAGGAAACATAAGACCTAGCTGACGTATAGAATCAACAGACATAAATGCCGAGGTGATATACAGAACCAGGAGACATACAGGCCTAGCTGACGTACAGAACCAGCAGACATACAGGACTAGCTGACGTATAGAACCAGGAGACATACAGACCTAGCTGCAGTATAGAGCCAGCATACAGGCCTAGCTGACGTATAGAATCATCAGACATAAATACCGAGCTGACGCATAAAACCAAGAGGCATACAGGCCTAGCTGATGTATAGAACCATTAGACACACAGGCCTAGCTGACGTATAGAACCAGGAGACATACAG
This sequence comes from Acanthopleura granulata, assembly GCA_016165875.1. NCBI lineage: Eukaryota > Metazoa > Mollusca > Polyplacophora > Chitonida > Chitonidae > Acanthopleura > Acanthopleura granulata. The sequence continues at coordinate 15,004,770 of JABBOT010000010.1, forward strand.
ACCTAACTGACGAATAGAACTATTAGACATACAGACCTAGCTGACGTATAGAATCAACAGACATAAATGTGTAGTTCTCATAAAGAAACAGAATATTATTACTTTGAGTCACGGGGGCTCATTCGACAAGAGTGTCGTGCTGGTGGCTTGCTCTTCATGGCGGTCGTACCCAAGGATCGTTTCGCTTCTGACCACTAAGATCTTAGGTTTGAATCCAGTTTAAACTCCCCAAAACCTGATCGCCGTCTTGAAAGTGCAAATTAACAGATCGCCACCGAATAGTTAAGATGGTCCTTGAGTTGTTTTTTAAGATATCCACACGAGGCTTTGAGCCAGTTCCCCAAGGGGTACGGACATATTCCCCATGGAAACTTCCCCACTCCCGAACAATTCCTCTCAGTCAATTTCCCTCCTGGGCAATCCCCCCCCCCCCACACACCCACACCCACACATATCTATGAGTAGGAGAAAATAAAATCAACACCTTATCATTACTTTAATATATATATTATATCATTACTTTAAATCATTATTTCAATGCTTTAAATTAATTTATGATATTAACATCGATATTATAATTATATATATTGCATATATGTATATATTTCCATACATGCTAATCTAAGTAGCTAGCACATTATGCTAACTAGTTCGTTTTTGTTCCAGGTTGCTGTCTGATTGTCATAATGGTATGGCTATTGGCTTGTGTACATTTTCCTAATTTCCCAGACCTCTACAATACACAGCTGGCCAAACACCTGGTCAGGTTTTTTAGCCAGCTGTATATTGCTGCCACGGTCTGTGTGTATAAGACTATCCTTAATACACAACTCCGTGTTTCACTCCATCAGACCCGGGTCTTAGTCTTATACACAAATTATTTTCATTTGTTTCATGTCGCTTTGTGCAGTTTAATTAGAACCAAACTGAGTACATGTTTAACTATGGTATTTATAATATCCATCGTAATATCCTAAAAGGACAGATAAATTTAGAGTTTAAATTTAGAGTTCTGCCACAATAAATATGCAAAACAAATATAAATTTTCCATTTATTGAGAATTGTTTCAAGCATATGTAATAAAAGAGTAGATATACATGTTTTTTACTTAATATTTACTAATTCACGTCAGTTATGAGTTGTATAGAGCTATTGCAGTATAAAAATTATTGCTCCATTCAGTGGTGTATACACAGGGAGGAAAATTGCCCAGGGAGTGGGGGTGGGGGAGTGGGGGTGGGGGGGTGGGGGTCGGGGTATCAAGGGTGGGATTGTCTGGGGGAATTGACAGAGGGGAGGGATATGTTCTACATTCGTTCCCAACAGCCCCAAACTAAAAACATGAATGAATGAATGAATGCTTATTGTTTAACGCCCTACTCAAGAATATTTCACTTATACGAAGGCGGTGTCTCCTTGGTGCAGGACGGATTTCCACCGTATCTTTTATCTGGTGCTGCCTCACCGAGACGACTTGCCGAAGACACCCAACAAGCCCCCTCACCCAGTCACATTATACTGACACCGGGCCGACCAGTCCACCCTCTATCCTCTTATTGCTGAGGGCCTAGCGAGGAAGCAGAATGTACCATTTTTTAAAGTCTTTGGTATGACCCGACCCAGCTTCTAAAAACATGAAGGCAGCTCAAGTCGCAGTAAACTTTTAGGTGGTCATATACTACACGGAGCTCGTTGCTCACGTGGCCATACCGTCAGCCTGAGCTACATATGGATGGTAAATGTTTGTCAGTTGCTTGCCAACGATCACTGGTTTACTTCCGCAACTCCAGTTTCCTACATACCGGTGTACCTGTATATAATAACTGAACGCTGTGGCATAAGTGATCAAAATATTCCTTACTTCGGCGCTAAACCCCAAATACATGAATTAAAATAAACAGATATAGAATGTCAGAAAATTATGAAAGTAATAAAATAATAAAAAATAAGAATTCAAATAAATAAATTACGCATACACAACCATGCCAAATGCAAAAATCTATTTACGCTTTGTAAAACTTGTCGGTCTCCTTTAAGTTCGATGAACATATATATCATGAGAAATTACTCAATTCCATAACAACGGTAATGTGCTATATTCCTGTCCAAGAGAAGGGTTATATAAGTATTATATATGTAGTCTGGAACCGTTAGATGAAACCTGCATCCGTTGCTGGAGACTGCTTCACTCCATTTACGAGCTGGTGCTTGTCAGCCGCACCTTGTCGGCGTGGGAATGGCAGGCCTCAACACAGAGACGCCATTGTTGCTTTTCGTCTGTTACGGCCAACATATTGTCGGATTTCCTTCGGCCAAATCAAAGATTTACTGAATAAGCGAGCCTACAACACAATACTTTGCACATAATCTATTCAGGCCTTTCTCGACCAAGACGTTTCTTACGACATATCTAGTGGAATCACGTTGGAGATTACGCAATCCCAGAACCACAGCCATTTACGCACTATTAATCGTGGACCTTCGCGAAGCCATCAGGCAGGGTCCTAAAATAGCCCCCTTACGCAATCGCTGCAATGAAGGATGAATGGTAGTACATCTTGTACAACGTCGATAATATATTGCGTGATTATGCTAGAGTTATCTTGAACAACGTAAGACATGTATTAAAACTTGCAATAAACTTTCCTATGAGTAGCACGTAGTCCGATACCCTACATATATTGTAATACGAGATGCATTCGAGTTTATTAGAAGTTTAACCACAACACCTATGTTCATGTAAAATCATACTTGTACTACCTGTTTAAAAAATGGAATAACTATCAAAGTAGATCATCATGCAAAATATCTGGTAAAAGTTTCAGTGAGCATTCACAATTAATCACTATCATGTTCTCCCTGTATTAGCCAATTAAACATTTTCTGAACTGCGCAACGAAAGCACCTTTATTACATGGCAGTTAACAGAGAGTTGCCACAAAACTTAATGAAGCATGTGCATATGGGAAGGTAATTAGGTTTGTATATGTTTACTATCTGTGGCTTTAGAAATAACAAATAGATATTAATCTGAACACGCATAGCCCAGTCAAACCATTAACTTCCAAAAGGGCTTTTGTATAATAATCACAGTTTATATTCTTACACGATCATCACAGTTTAATGTGTATTTTATAAATAATTATTGCTTAATGTGTTGTCAGTCTGAGCTGTATGAATGATGCTGACACTGTTTTCAAACTATTTTAAGTGATTCATTGACTTAATTGTTATAATCAATTCAGCTGTGGAGTATTTCCTCCTATGCTTAATCGCCGTCAGTCTTTTATGTGAATAAACCAACCATTGCCTTAACACTTTAGCTTATCAGTCTGTGTGGGTGTCAAAAAGTTGCCGTTGTGAATATATAGGCTGCTCTCAACGAAAACGTTTCACTTGATGCATAATTGATGTCTTTAACTACGTTGTTGTCCTGTCGGTCTGTTATCAAATCTGGCCGCGTGAGTTTTAGGGTTTAGCGCATCAGTGACATTAAACTTAGGTGAACTGGTGAAGTTTCTATGCCAATCAGAGCGATTGTGATGTGTATTTTGCTAAATTTTGACACTTGCATTATTTATTCCGTTTTTCTAATGGGGAAGAAAAGAAGAGCGCCAACGTTAATAGTGGCGACCAGAAATCCTCGGATGTTACATTACTGATTAATAGCGGCATGAGGCAGCCACTGACTAAATGTTTTACTCACAAACAATAGGCAAATATGCACCACGCTTACTTTCGATCGGCAATACCGTATATGTACGGCCACAGAAAACAACCGCTTCGATTTAATACGCAAATGTGCCTAATGCATTTCTTAAATTGATTTCAGGCAATGAAACATTCGATAAGGCTTAATAAAGGCTATCGTCGTAGCTCGTCATACACGTGCCTTGTCCCAGTAAAAGCCGTTGAAATGGTTGCTACATGGCTGGACTATACTTGTCATCTTGCGCCACGATGGCTTTGTGTGAGGACCATGGAAACTGCTGTAAGTTGAATACAAAAGCGGGAGAGCATATGGCATTGAGAATCAAGTTGACAGTTACATTGTACCCTGATTTATCGCTTTTCGGCCTGATACCGGCTTGGCGTTATCCAGTTCTTGCGTATCAAATAGCCGGTATGGCACGCAGTGGTCAGCGGTTAGATTGATGACTTTAACCCTTGCTCTGCGTCCATTCTCCGGCCACAGCTGGTCTGCCCGGGTCCAGTTGTCCGGCTGGTTCACCTTGCAACCTTTACCAAACCTCTGAGAAACAAACACACAAAGTTTACCTCATGCCTTTAACTTAATATGCACGATTCGGGAGAGTCTATTTCATAACGCCGTCCGTAACGCGTGATAATAAAACATGAGTGGGGTCCCTGTCAATACCTGTTCTAAGAGGGTTAAAAGTAAAGGAAATTTGCTGGACACTGGTCAGACGAGAGCTTCTGGCTTTGTCACTAAGAGTGTAGTTAATCATGGCGGGGCTGGGATGAGGCCAAATCACCATCAGCAGCCGTGGACCGCTCGGTCACAACGGCCTAGTCATACCATCTGTTCCGCTTGGATGCGACAGGCTCTGGTAGACGGTAGATACAGAACCAGCCTAACACCACCCCTGCGTGATATACTTTATCACTGAAACCACCATAAACATCTAGTGCATCCCCCTACCCTACCCCCACCATCCCCACCCCGGACACGCACCGATATATGGGGTTGGCTATCCCAAAACCAGCGTAAATATCACCATATTGTCAGTTGTCCACCAGCGGAATCCATCTAGGAAGTGTCTGCATACACCTTGCTGTCTGCCCGTTACCAAACTCGCACAATGCCTACTCGTTTGTTATATTACCTATACAAGACAATCGACCATTGACTTCTGACGTTTTAGAGAATGGTCTTTTATATATACCTGCTAACAATTACAGTTTGATTACATTTGATCACTAATACATGTGAATAACCGTACAAAGAATTCTGGTCACCATTTACCTTAGGTTTCAATAAATACTCTTAAAAAGTAAATCATGATGTTTTCACTGATCTGACAAAGTTATGCAAGTTTTCGTCAGTCCATCATCTTCTCCGCGCAATTAAGGATAGGTACATTTAACAATCCAACTTTTATATATACTTTTTGTATTATATACAACATTTTAAAGAAATGCTTCCCGATTACGAAGAATTTAGCAGTGTTGGTTCATTTTCATTTATAACATTATACGACTCATAAATGTGATGCAATATATTCGATGAGTATATACAAATGTTAATAACCGATTGAACACATGATATAATGTTGGTCTGCCAAAGCTTTGAAATATTTGTTAACACGTGTAACGGACATCACAGTTGTTTATTTATAAGTTTTATTTGCATGTCTTCAGTACTATAAATGTAACCAAGTAATAAAACATAACTTAACCATTTTCTTAGCTCAGCTTTTTCGACAAGAAAGACAACAATCTGAATTTATAAGGCTAGTGTATTCGCACGGACTTGATCATCAAATGGCCTTTAACATTTTGTATTTATGTAAATTTATAAATATTTATAATCGAGGATCCTATAGAAACCACGTTTGCAATATATATATATATATATATATATATATATATATATATATATATATATATATATATGTATATATATTTGTTTATAAAGATATTTTTTCATTAGTTGCTTAGATAAAAACTATATAATTACATATATATTACAAAAATTACATTTATTCAGGAAGCGTGTAACCCATTGCCATATTTGCTAGGCCTGCAAGTTATATGTTTGACTGAACTGTCCCTTCTTGTGGCCTCAGGAAATGAAAATAGCAGCTGGTGTAGAAGTTATATTGGGACATTTTGGTAAACGCGCAGAACACCAAGAATACGTTTTTGAATTTAATGATGCAGCAACTATATATAATGGTCGATCGGTTTTAACAAGTTATCCATTTCAGAAGGCTCACGTAATCATTAGGCGCTGTCACAACAGCTTCCTTGTAATTCAGTGTTATATTTATATCTGTATTTATTTGCTGTTGACATGATTTTTAAATTTACTTGATATAAACAATGGTAGGTATATAAGGCTTGTAGAAAGAGCAGAAAGCAGCACTGTTGTTTATAGGTGCGCGCCTATCGATAGATAGATAATATGTCTTCGCATTGCTATAGACAACAATTCTTACCATATATGATGACTTGACAAGTAGGATTATATGATTCTCTATTTTGAGTGAATCTTTCTGCTGAGTTCAACTAAATTATGCCTCTGGGTTTATTTGTTACAGGATGTTGTATAATGATGCATGGAAATGACAAATTAGCATCAATTTAACCACACGTACAAAATATACCTGAGGCAAAAGTTAAGCTGTATTGGCGATCGTTAAAGGGTAGACTCCGGTGTCATTTACAGCTGACAGCATACGTGTTCAGAATGTTGTCAAGTGAGTCGATGGAGTGCGGTAATATACGGATTAAGTTGCAGTCGATGGAGTGCGGTAATACGGATAAAGTGCGAGTCTTATGCTAATCCTAACGCTGGAGGTAAATATGATGACCATAAGCCGGGTGAGACAGAAGCTCAGTTGTAATTACACACAGATGGATGTGGCGCTGGCGGGCTAACCATATATATATCTGTGAGCCGTGCTCTCTGGTGCTACATATTACACAGGTAATCATTGGATAACGGGTATTGATCGCTCAAAACTCTGTAATTGCGAGACGCTAATCTGTATATAATACCACACACTTATATACTAACTGTATAATATATTAACTATATTGGCCAAAGCTTTGAGATAAATTTATAATACCTGGTTAATTCTCGTCGATAAAATCGTTTTCGGGGGCATCATTTTGTCAATATATGGTGCACGTGTTCATATATACTCATGAACAGCTCGTGTCGAACGTATAACTATATACATTTAGTCCCTCTTGACGCTTCTCATAATTTAATATGTCTTGCCAACACATACTGACACCGTTTGACTGGATTTACAGATGAAAGAATAAAAGTTCACTTGTTCTAAATCTAAAAATAAAAAAGAGAAAAAGTGTTGCGTAAAGCTGCTTACGTCTCTGTTCGAATGTATTTATGTATATGCTTGCTCATAAAGCTGACATCATTCAAATAATGCATCAAACGATGGGTCTCTTTTTCTTATTGTGCCGTTTATAAGTAGTGTCCTAACAATTAAATGAAAGCACGACAGAGTTAATCAGCTTTGTTCTCAGAGAAACCACAGCTTTCCAGAAGTCAGAAGTCGTGACGTCAGCGGCGACAGCTGTCAAAACAACTATACATAAGTCAGGTGAGGGACGCTGGTGCGGCGTGTTCCCGTCGATGGCGTCTTTTCCGGAAATGGCTACTCTTTGACCCAAAACATGCATAAATATGATGAGTTAATAAGACATATTAATTAGTCTCAAAAGTTTCATTTTTTGAAAAATCTTGTTTTATTACTTCTCTTATAACATAAATCTTTGAATCTGCGGTGGTCGTCCTCGCGTTCTGCCCGGTTTCCTCCCACCATAATGCTGGCTGCAGTCGTATAAGTGAAATATTCTTGAGTATATGGTGTTAAACACCAGTCCAGTAAATAAATAAGTAAACATAATCTTAATTTTAGAAATCCTATTCATGTATGGCAGAAGTCTGCCAAGCTTTGATTTACCCATGTGTGTGACATAGGTCTTATCTGGTACGGCCAGGCTGTTGAACAGAATGGCAATTCTCAATGGTGTTACTATGTCCACATTAACCCTCCATTATCTCAAAAGATCAGCTCGCCATGAACCATGTTGCTGGTGGTGGTGTAAAGTCAGACAATCATTCATTCAGTCTAAATAATTAACTTGTAGACAAGTAAATTAACGCCCAATCTCTTTCGACAACAATTAGTACGAAATTTAAGGACAACACAAAGTTCGAAATGCAGATATAAAATGTAGGTGTATTGAAATCTGCGATACAAGGTTTGTTTCTTTGATTGATTTAACGTCACTCTGAACATAAATTCGTTCCAGTCAGGACGGTGTCTCAATAATGCAGCCCAGTCCCAACGCCGACATATTTACAGTGCTACCTCACTGACAGCCATATCGAAGCACCATGCATCACACCCACCAAATCACGCAGATTAAGAGAGAGACGGCGCAGTTCAATGTCAACGATTTTAAAGTTTTATATATCTACATGGCCTAACTCGGTTATGATTCGGTGTATGCATGGATACGCTCTAATCAACTTCACAATTACACCATGCACCGCAATGCTCCGGTCGGATGTGGGAAGGCAAAGGTGGGAAGGTAGCAAGACCTGGGTAGAATTAGGTTTCGTACATATTTCTCATCAAATAACGTTCTTGAATCATGAAATAGGGTGTTCTTCCATGCTATAGGATCTCCAGTGGGATTACAGGACCCTTTGAACAACTAAGCCGCGTGTTCGAATAAAGCTCGTATCAGAGGAACTGCGGCCTTAAGTCAGGAACGCATGACTGATTGTGACCTTACGCTACATCGGAAATATTTCAGCGAAACCGTGGCTAAAACATGTTAATATCTTGAACCAGCGTGATTTTGACCAAAAACTAGGTTTCTCCATAAAACTATATCGCTGACTGTATATCATGTATGCTGACAACTATCGCGTATAGCAATATACATTCCCTCGTACTGCATGAAACGCCGAAAAATACACCTAAATGTTTTATATTTTCACAAATTTTCCACAATTCTAGCTCACAGGCTGACCGTGTCAAAACTTGAGATGGTTTCTTTCAAAAACTCATAGAGGATGTAGAATGTTTTCCCCCAACAACATCATATACTTTTCATTCAAGTTTTAAATGTTTGTTCCAATTTTAAGCAATGTTTTGTATCTTCATCACAGTCTCAGGAAGTTTTGCATCTTTCTGAATTCTACTCATTTAACTTACTGCTGAGCTGAAACTTTGGTTTTTGTGAAAATAGCTGTTAAAGTAATCCTATTCACCCTTATTTCTCATGACACGTAGAATTTACATCATTTAAACTCGCTTAGATTAAGTTATTTACGAAACTCGCTTGGGGTAGGTATTTATATACAGGTATAGCCAACTGACAGGATTTAATTTACGCAGGAACCGGTATAACCCTAGATGCAACAGAGCATACATTTCAATGCTGAAGCAGTATTCTTTCTATTTTCTGTTCACGGTTCCAGTAGCGATCACCAGGGGTATACAAATGTATTTATCATATACGTGTATAATTCAGAAAATCGCCGCCTGTTTATTTTAGCCAGGTACCTGTGCGTATGCGGTAGTTTTATGGTACTTCAGCACTATAGCTCACAGCGTACAATTTTTAACGCAGTGTTTGATATTAACAAATGGTGCGACGCATTTCGGTCTGTGTGCTCAGAGGAGGCTTGGGAATAGCCGTCAGATATAATAGTTGCCTTCCAGTTATTTAGCGAGCCACTCACGCCTTATACACTGTGACAATGACTACTGATAATTACCACCTTTTACTACATGACCAGGTGTTCAAATTTTGATGATGATACTGTGAGAAACATTTAGCACACGCCGTTGCTTTACAAAGGCCCGCACGGTGGTCATTACAGAGAAAACATACAAGTTTAACTAATGGCCCAATCGATGGGGAACACTTTTACATCTCTGCTCAGGAACGCCCGCAACGGAAATACAGAAATCTTACGGTGACTTCCCAGCATAAATACTCATCAAATCACTTGTCTCGTTAGGACTTCCCTTTGATCTCGCCGATTTCGCTTATTTGGTGGCTGGTGTTATAGTACAGGTATAACTGCACAGGTAAGCAGTGGTTGAGGAGGCTCACTGGTAGAGGTTACTCTGACCTAGGCGTACTAACAATAGCTGTCAATACAGCCTGGCTTAAATCCTCTTTAGTCATTGAATTTAGATTCATCATTAATCCACGGGTCACTTCATTCTGATCTAACGTATTTTTTCTAATAAACCTGAGGCTCTCCTGGGTAAAAAACACATGCTGAAATAAAATGCTGCGCTACTTGTCCGCTGAGATTTGTAATGCATGGAAAGGTGTTTTTGATAAATAAAGATTGAAATCTTCTCAAATAAGCCAGCTGTAATAGTGAAGTGAAAATATACCACGTCTTGTTACCAAGCATGGTTACTTCACTGATCTGTTTAAACGACATGTATATTTTTAAATGCAAATGCAGTTCAAAGTGTCGGTCATATTTGATACTCTAGTGTGATGCAGGCTTAGACTAAAATAAACCTCCTCCATCTCTAACGACAAACTGTATTTGCAGCAGAACCATTTAACAAATATTTTCATGAATAGAATGTGTACAAAATAACGTTAGTGACACGTGAAAGAGAAACTGATATATGTTTTCTCTAACGTCAAATAGAATACAAACCAGAGTTCAAAAGTCCAAAATACTAATTATGTAAACAAAAGGATGTATTCTTTACGAATGGTCGCTCTAGTTGCAGCTGTTCTTAACTACACGCGCCTTTTGTGTCCAGTAAAATGCACTGATGACTATATTAACCCAAAGCGCCTCATACACACGACTATCCCCCACAACATGGATTTAGAACATGAAAGTGAGAGGCTCCACGTTGTGGCCAAATCTGCAATTACGAGTTCTGCAAAGCTTGTCATATTCATTAAATTAACAGATGAAGGGCCTTATATCCTGGCAATTAATCATATTTGCAACGAGACATACATACATCTGGTTTATCGAAATGAATGTACCTTTTAACTAGAACAAAACCGTTCTTTAAAAAAAAAGATTAAATAAAATCGTCATATATATTGAAGTAATTCATAACAGAACTGGAACATATTTGGATTTTCAACACTAGTGAAGAAAGTCTGCAAATCAATGCATCCAGCTATATTTCCCTTTATTTTCTTTTACACATCTATTTCTTTTACATTATTCGGACTGTAACACTAAGCTGCTTTATACTTCATGGATATCGTCGATATTCATGCGCCTCTGAATTTGCCTGTCCACAAAGGCTGACGGAAAGGGGCGCCTCTGTAGCCTCGCCAGGTAGACACAGCGCAATCTCCCCTCCCTGCGTGCCTGTAATCATGTAAGATAGGGGTCAGTTCGTATCGACCCTCTATAGCTTGGCTTCATTGCTAGCCATTACGGCCTCTGACGCTCTCCCTGTGCTCTACCGGTAATTCCATGCCTTTGTCCAGCTCTAAGCTTTGCATAAGGTAGATTACCCACAGCCGGGGGTGACCAGTAGAGAGCGAGTTCCCCTCTAATCCGATTAATTGGTTACAATGACCATATATAATACTCTAGGAGCTGGCCTATAATCAGTCCATCTCACGCTCTCACGCTGTTCATGGCACTGGCTACTTTCATTCCACTGTCTTTCTAGTCTTCCAGGTTTTGAAGACAATGAAGTGATGGCGTGCACGTAACGCCATCACTTGGACGTGCATTATCCAAACCTATGACACTCATCAGGTGCCATTAGGAGCGCTAAGAAAGGCACAACATCCTTGTTACACCAGTGACCACTGGACAGCGTCCAGCTGGGCGCAAATCTGCATCCGTCCATAATTAAAAAATGTCTTTTTCTGACTATTAAATGTCCTAGTGGGAAAAAATTTCTTCCTTTTTCTTAAAAATATAAATGTCTGCTGTAATTGCCCCCAATAAATCTTATTAAAAAAAAAACTTCCTTTTTTCGTGATCCAACAGCATAGTTTATTCATGTATATAAATATAAGTTATTGAGTTTTTTGTACCAAAATGCTACATCCCTATCAAAAAAATAACGAATGAGGGCGCAAAGGTGAAAATAATAAAAAAAATAGGAAAGACTGAAAATTAGAAAGAGAGAAAATGACGAAACAGAGATATATTATTATTTTCGGCCACAAAAAAAACAAAACAAAACATTCTACGTGAACATTTCTTAGTAATCCTGCATGGATTACAAAAATTTAATAGCCGTAAAAAATTCGCCTTAAAATGGCCAAGCATTTTAGCGGTTTTGTCTTCCGTCGGGATGGTTTAGGAACTTTCGATTTCCAGAATTCTCGTATATCTCTTCATTTATGTCATTGTTTTTCATCTAAACTCTCGTAAGAATTTCTTTTGACTTAGATGCACGGTGGTGATGAGTTTATGGGTAGAGGATACCGGGTTAAACCACCTTACATTGGCAAGTTACTGACGAACTTCCACAAGTTTGAAATGCACACTATATATTTGTGGAAGGCAAATGATCGTCAGCAAACGTTAGACAGTGTAAACAGCCACAAAGATCATCTTCGATCTCTTGTTATCAATAATTGTTATTTATTTATTTACTTGATTGGTGTTTTACGCCGTACTCAAGAAAATTTCACTTATACGACTGCGGCCAGCATTATGGAGGGAGGAAACCCGGCAGAGCCCGAGGGAACTTATTATCAATAAAAATTGAGAGGGTGGGTGTCGAGGGGGGGGGGAGTAAGCGGGGAATCTACAAATTCTTTGTCTAATTGAATTTTGTAGGCAACGAAAACGCAGGCCTTTTGTTTTGGTTTAAATACTGATTTTAGCGCCACTTTCTTGGAGGATATCGTGGCCCTTCAAATCAGTACTTTCTTTGAATATTTGTATATCACGGGAAAACTTGTTTTTGCGTGTGTACATAAGTTGACTACTGCAGTGAAATTTTTTTTATCACAATATGCTTATGACTGATTAGGTCTTTATCTGTTGTTGATAGTAAGGTTTATTATCTCCTGGCATCCCACACTGATACAAACATCACCTATAGTAGCCTTTTGATATTTTGATCGCGTGAAAAGCTGTGTAATCCCTTGTTGTTCACTCCCATGGCCATCTGTTAATGTCTAACCCACACCACTTGAAACCTGGGGTAAGTCAATCTAGATAAGTTAATCAATTAAGACCCCAAGGGATCTAACGGGGGTGGTGGTTTGCTCTTTCAGCGGAGCAAAGGGCGGGTCCCTCTTACCTCTCCGTTGTAAAGTTTCACACATAGGCTACACAATTCCAAGCTATGAGATACGCCCGTCAGACACTTATGTCGATGGGTGGGCAGGGGATATCTCTCCCTGTTGAAGGCGATCAAGCGAAACGATCGGCATTCCTCCTTTACAGGGATTTTTGACAAACAGAAAAAAACCTTTCGATCAGTGCACAAATCGTTATCACCTGGTAAACACTCCAGGTCTAAGCTACAAGGAGTTCGACACTTATCACATACAGAACAAAACGTCACACGACAGCTAAACAGATGCAATCGACAGTTCGCTTGTCTGAGATTCAAACATAATAAATAAATAAGAGGAAAAAGAGTATTTAATTCATCATAAGGAGTTTTACACTTTTTGCTTTTGTGTTTAACATTGCATATCGTGTAAAGCGTTATCACTCCAAGCAGTCACATACAGGCTACCATAGAAACTTTCTTCTGAAAATACACCATCCGCGACAAGCTTAAAATACAACCTAGAATGAAGTTGTCAACCATATGTAATTCTTAGCATGTTTTTTGGAATGTATAAACATCCAAATGAAAATTTATTTTTACACCTTGTATGAATAGAGCTTATCACAATCAATGTAAGGACGCTTACATAGTTGAAAAAAATAAATTGGTTACAAAATTGTTTTGACAAGAAATTTTCTCAAATTCACGTTTGAAACATCTAAAGATAGAAATTAACAAAATGGTTTGCTGTGCTCTGCACATGACTGGGCAGGTACTTCAAAGAGAAATTCGACATGGCTATACACATGCAGTTGGGCTACAAACAGTAATTGCGTAGACCTTTCTTGTAATAATTTCAGAAACTTGCAAAGATGAAATTATATATCTGGTAAAATTTCTGTATACATACACAATATTTGCTGCATTTTACGACGGAGAAATGTGCCTTAAATCAGTGGCAGAAACAAATGGAGTAGATGTACACAAAGTACTGTATCCTTACAATACTGGCATATTGAATTTTGCATACTCATTTTAGCTATAACCTTACTCCCTAAAAGCGATTGTGTACCATAATGTAACAAAACGGAACATCTAAATATTTTGTGTATATTGCACACATTGTGTGCTTGAGAGAAAAAAAGCCTGTGTATTTGTGAATTGAAACACAAAGTGACATGAAACTACACTATAAAAATACACCATTTGTCTGAAGAGTGTGTTGTAATGTTCCGCTTACAAAGGGATGTAGGCGAAGTGTGGGTGTAAGGCATCAACTCTGAGAGGCAGGTGTACCCTCTTCCCGTTTATCTTTCTCCCGCCCCAAACCGGAGCCTGAGTACATAGCTCATGCAGAGGGAGGGCACGCCTGAGTTAACACGGCTACAGTTAAAGATAAGATGACCCGTTCTTCTTGTCAGTCTGTTATATGGATATGTTGACAGCGGTTAAGACAACATATGAGCACCTGTATGCAAACGAAGGTAATTCAAGTTTAAAACGTGTGTGTAGTATAAATAAATGAGAAGAAGTCGGACAATGTTGATGACTGTGTATAATGACATTGTGATGTCATGTGACGGTTATCCCAGAAAGTGATCAAAAATTAGAGACATGAAGAAAGAAACGGAGGCAAACACAGAACAATCGGTTGTATTTTCTAAGGATGATACGAACTGAAGAAAATGTTATTTATACAGATTTTATTTTTACAGCTACTCACACTGCAGGCAAACAACTGAAAAATATATTAATAGTGATTGTGTTTGGTTACAATTACGATTGTGTTTTCACACATTATATACGCAGTCTGTCAATTCTTTTTTCACTTGAACCAAACAACTGCAATCTCCCAATAACCGTGCAATTCGAAATTTGCAACAAAATAAAATAATGCAAGTATTAATATATACCGGGCCCATATATGCCAAGAATGAATTATTTTCGAAAGCCTACACTGAGTGTTAAGACATAACGCATTCATTTCAGGCTTGCAAATAACTTTTTGAGAGATGATTGACAAATTTAAAACCCGCCAATCCAACGAGTATTCAAAAGGTCCCCTATGTTATTTACATGTAAAGCTTGTTGGACACCAGTTTTTAGGTTTGTACCTAACAAGAGGGGATTTGATGCCTGACATGTCCTTGTCATACAGGCTGCTTATTTGCAGCCTTGCATTTCATTTAATTTCTGTCGTTTTTACTCGGATATTGAATCGCTTACAATATAAAGAGTGTAGATATGACAGAGTATGGTTAGGAGAAAAAATAATAACTTATTTTCAATTTTTACAGCTTATCTTTAAACCATTCATCAGTTTTGTGCGTTTTTTTTTTTTGTAATGTGCATTTGAATTAAGCAAAATCTATACACAGCATGTAATTTGGCTAAATTTCTGAACTGGATTCTATATAATTATACGGGCAATGCGTCGTTTTAAATAATTATTAGCTTGCTTGTGTCTAGAGGACCTCGTAAATTTTCACCTGTGTCATTGAGTGAATTGCTATCACGGGGAACTCTTGTTGGGAGTGTTTCTGAATACAACACTCTGCGGCCAGCTGACCATAAACATGGCTGACAAAAGCTGGCTTTATCAGCCGTCGAATCCCAGAGCGTGATGGTCAAACCGGCCATCCAAATGCGGCACGTCTTTTGTTGTGGTAAAATGACATCTAAAAGCTGCCAGTTATATTTATGATACGATGATATCTACTGTGAACAGAATCGTATGACGTGAGAATTAGGAAGTCAACCCAAATTGGCCTAAAACTTTCAGTGCCAGCTGTGATCAATGCTGTGTGGCATGTTTTTCCAAAAAGCGAACTTCCTGATGGGTGTTGGCTTTGATTGGCTCAGAGATATTGATTGACAACGCCAATCAATACACGGTGGGGGGGGGGGACTTGTCTGCATGCCAGCTTCTTCTTACGAGCAAGGACGTTTCAAATATTTAAGTACAGACTCTCCATTCGTATCCGTCCCCCACAGCCCAGTTCGATCCGTGAAACCACTGAAAGAACACACATTCAACCATAAATATGCACTGCACGCTCTTAAACTAAATATATTAGCTGGAAGTTCAAGGGTTTATCCTTTCTTTGTCAAGCTTTTTCGCATGTTTGCGTTCTCCACAAACGCATAGGCCTGCGTGATCGAAAAACAACGTAACAACTGAGATTTGCAAAATTTGCCCCACACAGCCTTGTGTAATAAGTGGATTGTTGCTTCACAAGAGTATTTAAACCGAAACGGGAAAAAAAATGTACAGGCCCTTGGTAATGACTTTTTGATTGACATTTCGAATATTTGTTTAGTGAAAACCTGTCTGCCTGGACATGATATCTTTACAATTTGATATACGGGACACACGGATGTTGTTTCCATGGCATCAAGAAAAAACATAAAGATATTTGATATAAAAAGTATCAATGAACTTCGCGTAAAATGAAAATATAATTTCACTTCCAGACACTCCTTTCCTGAAATCCACGGCTACTTGGGTTATATAAGAATTACATAATCGCTATGTTATTTGCTGTCACATCTTGTTTTGCATTTTTGTACATCAGTATAAATGATAATATTTGTAGAAGACTTATTGTCATTATAATGTTTTATTTACAAATATGAAAAAATGACATGTATTGACAACTGAATAAATCACTGATTATCCAACCCTTCCCTGTTTACGCAAAGGTAAGGAGATACTGTTCTCAACAAAATTTAACTTACAATTTCTAGCTTTTCACATATATATCCCATTGTGCAAAGCAAGCCGCAAGGAATCACTGATACACAGTTTTAAATATATTGTAAGCTTTATTAAATTATCCGGTGTTACATAAATTAGCAGCGTCGATTAATGATGATGGATTGCCACCAACACACTCGAAAACAACACAGGCTTGAATATGGCAACCAATCGACGGGCCGTCTGCCATATGACGTAATTAACTTACTCCAATCAGAGAGCTCTGTCAGACGAAAGGCCCATCAATCATATTACACCAGGGAGCCTTGGTTACGAGACACCGCCCGGTCCGTCACGCAACCGCTATGTTTTTCCGACAATAGACTTGACCTTTTGACCTAGCCATTTTCCTTTACGCTGACAGCACAAATTCTATAAAACTCTTGCAGCGAACGCTTTAAAAAAGAGGAAAAAAATTTACAAAAGGGGACTTCGGATAAAACATTCACATGTATGGGATAGTTTAGATTGAATTGCATTAATAGCAAAATAAATTTAAAAGTTAGGTTTTCAATCAGGCAACATTTGAGCTGAAAAAGTTAAAGGTTTTTACATTTTTTTATACTCTCCCTATACACATAACAAAAGGCACCTTTGATACGTAAAAGCTGTTCATCCTATCATAATTTAGATAGCATTATGTATGAATGGTGGACAACCCTATCTCCAAATGTAACTGTGCTTAGCTAGTTGGTGATTCAAGCTCTTGGAACCCTTCTATATTTTAGTCTTCAAGCCAACTATTTCATCATTGTGGAGGAAAAAACACGTATTAAATGGAAAATGCTTGTGTGTGTGATATGTACGCGCATATTAGGCAGACGGAATAGTTTGTACAACTTCAAAGGAAGGAAAGACCTTTGTAAAACCACTCAAAGCTATATCCAGAAGACATGATGAAAACTTATGGAAATGCCTAATTTTTGTATGTCGTGGTCAATAATTTTTCTATAGCTTTTATAGCATGGCATTGAGTGACCACACTGCCGTGCGATGTCCACTATGCGAGGACTCTATTGGGATGCAGGCCAGTTGCCAGCGGTGGAAAAGAGGCAGTAATCTCTGGACAAACACTCTGGCAATTCTTGTTCAACGTTGACCGTCTCTTGACCCGCACTCACTCCATCCGTTGCGCTGTGGCTACTTTTTATCTCACCTTCACCGGACGTTCTATTAAGCCTTAACTGGACATTCTTATTTTCCTCTGGCTATCCCACCGTGACAGGTGGACGAATGGACATCATTCGCTGGGTGCTGCCAGCAAACGTAATTAAAGCTTCAGTAATGACTCTTCAATCGTGTTTTATAATTAGAAACATACGTCGCCATATCTCACCAAAATATCAATAGTACACTCTCTGTGTAGGCCACAGGCATGGAATGATACAGCACCGACAAATAAACACATCCGCTGGAAGGAAGTCAAGAAAAAAACGGTCCATAGATTTGTGCTCTAAGCCTAACTGAAAAATACAGGTAGTTCTTTTTTCTGTCAATACAACAGCTTGCACCGGGTAATGAAATCTAACTGATATAAAAGAAAACAAAAATGTGAATCCGACTGGTAACAGATATATATTTAATTAAGTTTATCACGAAACATTGAATCCATCAAGTTTTTTCCTTAGTTGGTTTTGTTTGGGAATTCACATCTGACCATAGTGGAGGGACGATTTACAAGGTCAAGTTTTCACGTTTTACTTTAAACTGATATAAAGCGGTTGAAAGTGAAAAAGGATTGGCAGTTTACTACTCAGTGCTATATGTTAAATTAGATTGAAAATTGTTTGATCTTGTCATTATAAATAAACTATAGAACAGGCAGTTAACTGCTATTATAAAGTGAAGAAGAGAAATTAGTTGGTGTTAATGGCTTTGAAATTTCAATTCTGGTTCAGAGTAGTTTCTCATAACATTGAGTTGGACATATTTTATTAGGCACACATATTTAAAGCGACATCTTTTGAACATGTACAGTGCTGTCATGTAGACAGCCTAATGCACTGACTGGCTGATCGACTGAATGAAGGAATCAGTGATTCCTCTTATGTCACCTATTTCTTCATGTGGAGAAATCGCCAACAGGAGTTATCTTCGAAGAAAGCCATTATTTTAATTAGTCATTCAATTAACGAGCTAACTCCACTCGTCCGTTTCCTCTTTGTGCAGATTTGAGCAATTAGTTTTAAGTAACTATATGGGAATTTCATTAGGGGCACTATGAGAATTTGGTCTGTGCGATATCTGAAGAGACCGATACAGGTGTATTCATTACTTGTACAGTTGCATAGAATGCCGACCATGAACGCTTTGAGATTCTGTGCACGGCCATCAGTTTCCTAGCCGCGACTTACGCCCAGCTACAGCGCACCATTATTAAGCAGCGTCTTAATGTTCTGTCGTGAAGATTTCTTTCTTTGTGCTCGGTGTAAAGACCCCATTGAAAATGTGTGGGAAAGGCAGCCGACAACTGACAACTCTACACGGCTTGCGTAATCTTATACCACTCGAATCTCTCCAACTGCCAACCAATAGGCTTTTGTCCCCTTCTTCACTTAAATAGCAATTTGTCACTCCATTCCTTATACGGCCCGCCCATATACCTCAGACAAGTGTTTTAACGCCACTCTTGTACTGTTAAATATGGATATTCAGACAGCGCCTATAATTGTACCTGTATATACATGTATTCCGATAACAACAGTATATATTTGCCAGGTTTACTTGTCAAGAACGGTGTTTCCGACCGCGTAATATATATTATATTGCAAGGAGAATTCCAGACAGCAAGACTGAGAAATAGAGTTAGATCAGAATAAATGATTGGAGATTGACATTATGACGTCATGCCTTCACAACTGAAGTGAAGGGTATTCTTGAGTAACCTTGGTCTCCCAACATTCGGGTACGTGTTAGGAGACTCATCTAGTGACAGCATGACGTCATTCTTCTGGTTGTGGTACTGGCCTATACATGCAGACAGGAAATAGTAGGCTTGTCCAGTGGTTTTCAATATTTTTTCTATTCACACATACAAAGGTTTTGCACATAAATACACTCTCTAAAAATAATCTGTTAATAGGTCTTTTGAATCAATAATGCTACAGAATGTATTTTGTTTTGGGGGAAATTATTTTGTTAAATGTACCGCACATATTTTATTAATTCTACATAAAGATTGTAAATTAGAGAAATAGGCCATTTTATTGAATATTATTGCGCAGTATTATATTATAATAACAGAACACATTGTAGCATCATTCAGACAACAGAATTTCTGTTAATATTAACAGATATATTTTTTTACATTTTGATCTCATATACTCAGTCACCGTGGAAGTGGCTTTCAACAAGCTATACCATAGCGGAATTCTCTTCTGTAGTTCTCCTGTAAAGATCAGATTTCTCGAAGAAGCAATTCAGATCGAGCCTATTCGAACCACCTTAAAGGCCTATCCAACCACCAGTTATCAAGTAAAGTCGTATGGATCAACCAGCGAGAGAACGATTTGAACTTAAAACACTATATACAGTACGCCGAGTAATGCTAGAGTAGCGACGATAGTGCTAAAGGTTACATCAGTTGAGGTTTTATTGCAACTGTAAATGCTTATGCTAAATGACCGAGAATACCCGGCGAAAATTAAAAGACAACCTTGCTGAATAACCTTATAGACGGCCTGGATCAGTCCGAACAATCTGTGGACGCATAACCAAAACGATGATCCTTTAACAGTATAGTGTACTATCTTGCCAACATTTTCCATATAGTTAACATAGATTAATCTTTTGCCAAACCTGGTTTGCGTAGATCTTAGTATTGACGATACAATCTCAATTCACTCTCTTTATAGGCTGGCACTGAGAGCTGCGCGATGCGAAAAAAAATTCGCTCAAAACTCAGGGCACCTGACACTCCGCATGCCATTTACTGTTTTGCGGCATCATAGATTTCGTGGAGTAAAATCTCCCATACAATCATGATTTCGCTGATCAGGATGTGGAAATATCCTTGATCTCATAGACAAAAGACATTGTTCTCTTCACTCGATTGCTAATGACATACATTATAACCCGCAATCTATATATGCCAGCGGTTTTAAGCATTTCTATTAATTACAGCTATATTAACTTTTTATGTTAGATATTCATTTCTGTCTATATCTTTATACGACTAACTGTACGAAAAGAACGTATTAGTAACAATCTGTTTTAATATCTCACGATTTGCTCCATATAACAAGAGTGATCACCAT
Organism: Acanthopleura granulata; assembly: GCA_016165875.1. Lineage (NCBI taxonomy): Eukaryota > Metazoa > Mollusca > Polyplacophora > Chitonida > Chitonidae > Acanthopleura > Acanthopleura granulata. Next base: position 15,025,773 of record JABBOT010000010.1, read on the forward strand.
GACACATACAAGTGTAATTACCTATACTCTCACGATCCACAGACACAGCTGCAACCCAGGTTTTAGGTCATGGTTTCGTCATCACTGCTCGATCCACAATGCAGGCAACAGGCCCATGACCAATGGCGTCCTGAGTTCGAACCCAGGTTTGGATTGTGAATTTACGTTAGGGGATTGTCTGACCGAACACGCTTACATAATTATAATGATTTACTTAATCTATAAATCCACCCAGCGTGACGTGAGTCCAATATTCTGCAGTGTGACGTAAAGTCCAAAACAAATAAATATAAATAAACATATCTCAAGGATTTGAAAGAGAGTACATTAAAATAAAGGACAATACTAGACCAAATAAATGTATGCATCGATAAAAAAATCCTGTTTAAAGTTTAAAAAAACGTCACTTTTTTGTGATATTGCAGTTTAAAGTAAATTAAACGCCCACGTGGAGAAACTATAAAAAGCCACGCTCTTAATATTAACCAATCAAGGGCGAGATATTTCTACCACTCGAGAATAATCTCTTTCCGCTGTGACGTCACTCGTACTTAGTTCACCACTTTGCCATATAGAAGTAGTGTTATACCAGCTGTTTCCCTTGTGATTACGAGACAATTCTGGCATACTTTATAGTCATTTTGAACGATTTTCTTTTTCGATTTTAATAATAAAGGGGGGCGTCCCTCGCACAGAAAAGAGTGTCTCGCCCCTAATACTGAAGAGCGTTGGGTACGCAAAATCGTGTTTCCGATCTCTCTAAAATGGCGTATCCTATGGCCTTCTAAGAAATAAAGATAACAAGATGATTTATAGTGTTACCAAACACGTCATAAAAGAATGTCTATGCCCGTTTTGGTCTGCGTAAACCGTCTTTTGAAAGAGCTTTAGTTATATATTTGTTGTTTTTTCTTTTAAGACATATAAATACGGGAAGAAACCTGAAGATTTACAATCCATAGAGAAGAGACAAAATGTGTTTTACGATACCTGAGTGTCATAAATGTGATGGAAGCGTTTCCAGCGTTTCTAAATATGACTCTGGGGTTGAGGTGGTGGATATGGGGGACTTTTGCAGTCTTCGTTTTGTAAATCTGTATGGGAAGATTTCGAAACTGTTGTGTTTCTGTAGGGAAGAAGCAAAACTACCACAAACATTGTTCTGTCACTACTAACATATCGTAATTACTGATGTTCATTATTAAACTTATACTTAAAGTGGATGAATGGCTCATGAATTTTGAAAATACGCGATTTATCGCAGTATACCAGTGTTTAATAACAACAAGTTCCCGATGTGTGTGTCCATGAAAATGTTAATAATCTGAATTCCAGTCAACATAATGCTGTGTTATGGATTTATTCAAATATGTGCCTAGAGGCTTATGATATACATCGCCCAAATGACATTTTTACCTTCTTTCAACATGAGCAATTTTGGATCAACTGATGTCCAAGCGCCCACACCTATATGACGTAATGGTCAGCACTAATACGTGACTTGTGATACTATTCATCGTTTGCTTCATGGATACAACTGCAGTTCACTACAAATGTCAAAATACACAAGGGGTGTCATATGGGTATAATCCGTGTGTATCATCCTCCCACTGTAATAGATGTGTACCGAAGCGTAATCATGTGCAAGCATTGCATATGTATACGATCTATTGCCACAGAGCACATGCTACCGCGGACATCTGCCGCCCATTATGGGAGATACGTTATAATAAACCGATTACTATGTAATCTATGCAGTGACCGGTCCGAGCAGCAGCTGCGGACGGACAGAGAGTGTGGACATGTCTCGCTAGGGAGTGACCAGCGGTTGTGGGACCTGTTGTAATGGTTATTAGACTGGACACAGCTGTCGACGTCATCAAGATGTAGCGGCGTAAAGCCTCGGGTAAAACCATTCATAGTGCGCCTGTTTAGCATATTGCCTTGTACTCACTGGTAAAGTTGTTAAGTGCACAAAGAACGGCTAAAACTCTACCGTCATGTTACTTGTGGATTAGCGAACAGATTATTGACCTGTTTACTGACGGAGTAAATATGTGGTTCAATACTATAGCGTTTGGTTTTACAATAAGTGGATTTTGCTGCAAAGGTTCACTTTTTTTTTCAAAGGATTAAAATGTCATATGCCCTATGGAGTGAAGGTAAAATTCGAACCGATGATAGTGAAGTCGTTACCTAAAGATATGTTAGTGGTTACATGCATTTCAGTATTCAATGGGGGAGTTTAGAGTTCGAACTCTTGTCGCTAAAGGTAAGAAAAGCCCTATTGTACCATGTGACCTGTTAAAAATGTTAGGCAACTATTTCTGATTACATTTACTCTAACATGGGTGTCTAAGAAAAGTTAAAAAAAAAAGTTATTTAGACTAGACGTACGATAGGGAAAATTGAGGAGCTCGAAGTTTTTTAGTTTAAGAAGCTCCCAATTTAAGGAGACGTCGTTTGTACCTCCCTAACATGGCGAGACAGGTGATCGGTAAATTAAAATCCACAAAATTGCCTGACATTTTTGACAAGTCACATGGCACAGTTGAACTCTTTTTACATTTCTTCGACAAAAGAGTTCGAGCTCGAAACTCCCCTATTGGTTTTCATAAACAGCATGATCCTTAGAAATTAAAACAGTAACAAAGAGAGCAGTTCTCAGCATTCTTATGACATATAGAAAAACCATGGTTATTTTGATGCGATTATACCGTATCTAATACCCATATCAAATTTCAGTCTTTCAGTTTTTAAGTCAATGATTAAGACATACATATTGAATCAGTAATACATACAAGTAAATGTAGGTCGTAGTCAAAACATACACCGTGTATGCTGAAGAGGGCATAACTGTATGGTCCGAGCGATCGAATGACTGTGCTGAGTTCATTACTTCAAATGTGCTACCATCAGCAATAGAATTTGGAAACTCACTGTCTTATGCTTATAAGAAGATGATTTCAAAAACACCAGTGGCAATAATCACGGAAACTGATGGTGTAATCAATTTCACATGATACCCTGAAGGTCCAACCACTAAAAGACGATGTTTAATTCCAATATGTGTCAACAAAATGTCTGGTATATGCATGTTTCCCCAAATCCACACCACTATATTCCCTGAACACTTCAGATTGGTAATATCGTTGATGTGGCTGGTCTTTATGATACCTTTTAACTTTTCTGAGGGATGTCTCAACGTACCGTTTCTGCGCTGAAATAATTTCGAGCGTTTGTCTACTACATGTATCGCATTCCTTTGTCTTTAGACTGAAATAGGAAATGTCTTTAAACCTGTCCACGAAGCTGTAACCTTGATGTAGACAAGTTTATAGTTTAAGTAAAAGTACAATTATTTAAAATGATGTGTTTTTATAAAAATATAATCTCGTTCACACCAATGTGATGTGAAACTAGCATTGGGCGAAAGTTTCAATGACATTATTTTTTTTTCGAATGACATGGTATTTTGGTCGTTATATTCGTACAAGAAATTTAGAAAATAATGTGAATATTTTAGAGCGATTCACCCTTCTCTATCTCGTGATAGATCCGTCCGTATCCGATATTCTATGTGGGTGTGGCCTATTTGACCGACCCACCCGTAGACTTAGGGGTGTTCAGCTCTGTAGATTACTGAAGTACATTGCTAATGTAACATATTTTATATTTTTGGTGTAGAAAAGTCATGCTTTTCGTTGCACTCATGCATATTCGTTTGTTTCTCTTCGTCGTCTGCTTGATTCATCGAAAGCAAAACGCCGCGCACCGGTACCTATTATGTTCGCTTCTAGGAATGAACTAATCCACGAAAGAAAGCTCAGTCCAACGTTGCCAAATGCCGTCTAACTGCTTCCACAAAAATGAACACCTGGCACTAGGCCAGATAACGTTGTAGATATATATAGCTAGAATAGAGAGAGATTGTATAATATCTGTTTCAAGACATTCTTTGAACGTGTTTTTTTTTATTTAGTTAATCTCGTTAAGTCCAGTTTTCTCTTTTTGCTTACAAGTGATTTAGTCATCAGCAAACAGAATGACGATTTATATATTAACCGATCGAAACTATACTTTAACCTTTATTGACGTGCGTCACCCGTATTATAAATATTATGAGTTGTATATTCAGTTAGGGAATATTATAAGTAAACACCGCCATGTCTGAAGTACGCCAATGTCTTCTGATAACAATTAAACCATTACCTAAGAAGTTTGCGTCTTCTAGTTCTCACGAGATGTTCCGGTCGAGAGGCGTCTCTGATTAAGTCATTGAGACAGTTAAGCCCTTTCTAATTGGGCCCTATTTGACGGGTTAGATTTGGTCTTGTTGGTCTGAAGCCGCGCGGGTTATGTAACATTCACTCGCCGCGGATATCTCCGCTATCCGGTCGTTAACGCCTTTAGCTTGGGCACTATCTCATTTTCGGTAATAATTATGCTGGAGTGCTTTGCTGTAGGCTCCAGGAAATTAATTTGATTTTCTCTGGTGCAGATTTTCGTTGGGTAGTTATTTGATGTTAGTTTGGCGATGGCATCACGCCATTCGGTCGCGAGATTCAATCTGGCTTGTAAGAGAGCAATAATTCACACAGACTGAAAATTGCCAGCTTTGGCCTGCGTCTGATATCGACTCGTAAAACGTTTACGTGGCAGTTCTAAACGATGTTCTCTAACACGAGGACTAAGAGAAATCAAGCCTAGTGCAGAAGCTGTTACAACAAGTCGCTTAACAGCCTTGAAAGATAAAATCATGCGGTACTTAAGTTCACAAATTGTATATATGCCATAAGAAGGCTGGAAGAAAGGGCAAGAATAGTTTAAGCCGGTGTCATGTATCGTTTTAATGAATCTTTTCAGTATATATACGAGACAGGCAAAAATGTAATTCGTTTACTGCCATATATTCTACACGTTCTGTTCGTCCTCTCACCGGTGAGTGAAAAATTCCTGTGCATGCCGTTCACAAGAATCGGTCAGTCGGTCAGTCTCATATAGTGCCCAAGTATATGGTTTTAAATGTTTTTTTATCAGAAATGACGCACTGCACGTATATAGGAGAGATGTGGGTCTGAGACGTTGTTATACAACGCACGTCGTCTATAGGATATATTGACGAGGTGGATACACAATACGGATCCATTTAAGGAGTAGAAACACGGACGTACTTACAACAGAACCAGGCAAACTAGAATAATTACACACTTTAACCGAAGGTGCAGCGCTCAGTGAGCAAGGACAGAAAGCACAGCTCGAGAACAATTGATATGATCCATAGTAAAGTGCAGGTGAAAGCAAGTAATCATAAAGTCACTCTGAACAGAGCGATATCAGAGCAAGGGTTCAATTACGGCGAAGTCCAGCTAATGCATTTCTGCCACGAGCTGACCAGCACATGAGGCCTCTGGACGGCGAGATTGGCCGGACTCCGGCCGCAGACCATCTCCCGCTAGACTGACCACGGGATTGACGTGTAATAATACCACACCCTGACCACTAAGGCTCATCACACGCGGTAATTGGCAAGCTAAAGATTGCGCCTGAAATTTCTGTCGAATTAGTGTTGGAGCCGAATGAAGTCGCGAGATTAATTAACTCAGGCCTTGACAGCGGTAATACGTTGACAGAACGCGGCCTGGAAATGGACCCTGGGTTTTATTATATCATTAGCTTAAGCTAACCTTTCTCAGAACCTTCTACTCTCGCAATGTTTCTTCACTAGATTTCACGCCTAAGTCAGGGTGACAAGCTTTCAGCAATTCACCTCCATGTCCAGTTCTGAACGCTTTCACACCATAGGTGAGAATTTCTCATTTTTTCCCCAAAGCTGACCTGAAATTCTGAAGCGTCTTATTAGCTAACTCGATAGAGGAGCATAGAGGGATGAACTGGCACAGCGTCAACGAGGCTTTGCGATTAACTCTCTACGCCATATGGCGCTCGCTTTTTTTAATTAAAACTTTCCTCCATAACTTGTCTCATTACTAATATATTGTTTTCCAAGGATAGGTATTAAAGCCCCTCATTGTGAACTTATTGCTGTCTAGTATCAAGTTATTAGAACTACAAAACGACTCTCCGAGCTATCCTTTCTCCGAAGCGTGAAAAGTAATAATTTGGCGGGATCATATTGTACAGCAAAAGAGCGAGTCGTTACAATATTCTTGGCCTTGAGCTAGTGACTGGTAACACATGAATCCAAGGGCTGAATAGTCACTGTCATCAATATCTCGTCGCCTCGAACGATCCTCAGACAATGACCCCCGATCTTCATTCAACTCTTAGTACTCTATCTGAACCATACTCTATTGTCACCTGCCCGAAAGGAGGACAGACCAAAGAGTCAGTCACCTGCTCATCTTTGGCGACGACCTGTGCAAATATATTAGAGAGGAACTCAAACACTACCTGTCTGATCACCACAACAAAAGTTACCAAGTCTGAATAACCGCTATTAGCTCTTTCATTCAAGACACAGCACGATGTCAAAAAGTCATTTTGTTGGAAACTTAAACGGAAGAATATAAATCAGGCCCAACGCCAGGGAAAAGCAAACAGTTATTCGATGATGCTAACTGTGCCAAGAAAAGGGCAGTTGTTATTTAGGAGAAGTCACCTGTTTCATCCAGAGTATCAGAGATAGAGATTGCCATCTTAAGCCACATTGAAATGAAATGGACAGGAACCAAACGACATATTTATATCTAATTATAAAGTCGTAGAAAGTCATTTTGGAATGCCAAATTGACTTGTCGCTTTCCAATTGTCGGTCTAAGCAAGTTCATCCTGTGCAGTGTCTAGTTTCTAGAGAAAATCGCCAGATACCATCTTAACATCATCTAAAAAATGTCAATTTTGACGAGACCTCTAGGCCGGTAAATGAGTAGGGGTTTGGCTGAAGGCGTCTCATTGAGAAGCGTTATGGCTCTTTTGGAAGCTTCACAGCTCTTGTACAATATCAGTGTTAACTGGTCACCAATTCGGTAATTCATTCATAAAGCCCAGGCCACCTGCCCCCTTCTATTGAGTTAACCCATACGACACGCAGTGCAATATGTGATCATCCGAGCGTACAGTCAATTTCCAGTGGCTGGTTGGCCGGCGGGGGAAACCCCCCCTCGCACATGTTCCACCCCGAATTGGGCTGTAGGATTTGTGCAGTGGCGGTATCCCGCAAACTGTGAGAGAGCACTGGAGGATATCAATATCCATCGCTGAGATGTTTGCACAACAGCGCCATCTACGCGGAAGATTAATTAACCGGAAGTTAATAATTCTTACAGAAGAAATTGGCCTGAAATTATTAAAAGTTTGATCAAGAGGCATGGTGACCCGCGGCTTGCCATTTACAAGCCGACTATAGGTGAAGGGTTAAAACACCGTCTGTTTAACAGAAGGGTTCTTTTATAAACAAAGATTAGTGAGAAAATAGTAACACATAAATAATATCCTGCATACCAGTGAACACTAGCTCAAAGTTGAGCTAAGATCCAAATTTCCTTGAACAAACACAGCTTTTATAACCAATAAACAAACATTTAGGGACACTTTACAGGGGATCTGGTCGTTTTCTTCTCGAGGGTACCTCGTCGTTGAAAGCGGATCTTCAAACGCGAGTAACAATAACGAAACTGGAGAAGAATGTGATGAAGGAGATGTTGAAGTAATTAGCGAGTGTTCTTTATTTGATGAGTGCAGGTTTCTGGTCGGTCCGATACTGAACCAGCTAACCATTTATCACCGGGGTCCAGGGCGGGCTAGTGGGTCGACGTAACTCCGCGGAATTACATAAGGGGTCTGGCGTGTCGGTCAACGGTGATGTAACTCCGGTCCCTTGGCGTTCGGCTGACCGATAATAGTCAACACTGACCCGTAATGGGCGGGTGGGGAGAGAGCTGTGTGATTCGGTGAATAATTGAGCCCATTTAGGATAAGACCCTCCCTGTGTTACACCATTTTCAAATCTTGTCAGGCACCTCCCTTGGGGAATGCAGTCCGTCAGTTAGATTACTCAAGTCATCCAAGAGTTAAGGAACTCGCGAGCGAGCAGAACGCGGTAAACAACGGTAACGACTAGAACATTACTGCAGCAGAACATGTTGTAACCGGTGTACTTGTCGACGCCTTTTGCCTGTGAACGAACGAAAGTTTGCCATAGCTTTGTCAATGCCCACACAGTATGATATGTAAAAGCATCGCACGAATTCTGTCAATTTACACTACAAAATTCAGTATCGTGCTGTGATAAAACAAAAGGCCGATAAATATGTGGTATAATTAGGCAACAAACTATTCTTCTTCCCAAATAATCTTGGGAATGAAAAGAACAATTCTATGACTTATATGTTTAATGACATCCACAAGTAAACCATACATGATTTCGGACACGAGGCTGGAAATAATGCTGCTTTGTTCACCTAGCATCTTTCAGTGGTATTTAGTGTTGTCATCAAGAAATCCATATATAGATATAGAGGTACACAACATCTGGAATGTTGCTGTAGACTGCTTATGAAATGGAGCCTCCATAACATTATACTGTCACTATGAACTTGAGAGTTTAAACTTGCAAGGTTTGACGGTGACCACGGCCATTTTTCAAATTAGTTATTTCTGTTTTGTAGAATTTATCAATCCTATTATATATCGATTTACTTTACTTGAAATAACACTGTGTTGTAATATTTAGGTATCTTGGGAGTCTGTTTTATCAGGATGTAAAAAAATGTTCATGGCTAACTTGACAGTGACTCCGCTATGGTGTCAATGTCCAGGCAGACAATGGTAGTGGCACCGTGAGAAATCATGGGCTTTATGGCGCGATCATAGTCTGTACAGCTATCATGATCACATGGACGGTCTTTGGGAAACACAGAACCTTGGTGAGAGAACAATGGACACGATGCGAGGTCGATTTCAAAGATGACTTTTGGACTGGTGTGAACGATGAGGAGTCGTGTAAAACGTCATTGGTCATCGGTAATGATGCCTGCATCAGCGTTGTCTGTGGGGAAACACACCTGCCTTAGCTCGCATCACTTCACAAGACTTCCTTTGGATTTCCAAACATCAGAATCAAGCAGTTGTAAAAATAGTAACATTGTTCATAAAAAGCTTTGTTCTCATTTTGTCTTCATCAAATGCCATGCGTGACATGCGTTTGGCGTGGCCAGATAAAAATCTAAATCGACCACTTTAAAAATGGTACCAGGAAACTGAATTTTTGTATTCCACATTATGTCAAGAAGTAGCTAGAACACTTTACCCTTGGATGTAACCAGCTTGAGTTAATTCGAAGTGTAGGTCTATTCTTCGCACAATAACATTTTGCTCGTAAATATTTGCAGATAACTTTGAAAATGCATGTGTCGCTGTTAATTCTGGAAAAATCTTACACTGGAGTTTTGAGGAAATGTCATTTAGCCTTTCTACTTTGATTCTGATTCATTAATTTATATTGTTGCTTAACGCCATACTAAAGGCTTTTCACACACTATGGCGAACTTTAACTTCGAAACAAATGCTACCAAGCTATAGTATAATGTGGGCAGAAAATACGAATCGTTTGCATCGAAACTATATAAATACATGATATAGTGTGTGATGAACACCCAAAACAAACCAGACACGTTCATTCGTTGTGAACGGCTTGCCATTGGCAACATAGAGGTTGCCTTGTCTTATTAGGCTGACATATATCAGGTGCCATTGGACAAAATCACTTTCTTCAATATCGTTGTAAAGGTTATATAATAGATAGCAAACCTGATAAGATGTCAGAATTCAGTCAGGCCAACTAATGGGCCTATCGCTAAAATCATTTAATCTCGCGTCTTCGCTCCTGATTTGAAAGATAAAAATGAAAGGTGGTCAGTGTAATGTACTAATGGCGTGTTGCAATGGCCTGTGCCACACGACTGTTAGCGGATAACGCAGTGGTCAGTTCAGCAAGTGTGGTTAGTGGCTGTGTCCGGAGCGTGCGGGACTGACCGGTGATGTGCTGGTCTCTGGCCTTGGACATGCGGAGGGTCAGATGTTGTTTGTGGGAGAAACAGTTGTAACCGAATACCGCCATTATACCAAATCAGACAACTGTCGGGTTTTTTCTTCGATCGATATCTAGTCCTGAACTTTGTCAACTAGCCATATTCGTAACTGTAGAATGTTCAATTTGTGAAACGGAAAAAATGACACTCTTTTTTTATGAGAGTGCATAATGGAATCTATGCATATTGAGTATAAATGCCAAAAAAAAAAAAAAGAAATTGAATTTATGGAATTCTAATGTATGTCTATGAGTCTGTTTTTCTGTATAAGCACAAAGTTACACAACAAAGGTTATGTTTATGACATATACAGGTCCGACACAATAGAGAGAGTTACTGCTAACTGCTTCCGGAAAATCCACTATTTCTGTCCACATTATTTTGTTCATCACGAAAGTTAACAAGAGGTAGGCAACAGACCTGCGCACTAGGTGTGCTATTTTTAACTATAAATTAAAAGGGAAGTAAGGGTCTTTCAAAAGGGCCTCAATTTCAATCATACCCTGAAAAAAGGCTTTTTCAACCAATGAGCAGGTGTGAGGAGGAAAAAAAGCACGTGGCACGCGACATACACGAGCATGGTTACGTAATAATCCGCGTGAGATTGGGATGGTTTTAACCTAGTGACATGTGACTGACCCCCTGCTGCTGAGAAAGCATGACGCTACATTTGAAGGCCAAGAAGGAACTTTAAAACAAATGTTGGTTTTAGGATTAAAACGTCTGCATGGCGGAAAGGAAGTTGTGTTAGCAAACCGTTTACTAGCTTGTTCAAGTGCCATTGGCGATATTTAAATAGATTATTGAAGCAATCGTCGACAAGGTGTCTTCTATGTGCTGAAGATGAAATTTGAAATTTACTGCGCGTATCTAACAGGTTGAGAAACAGCCTAACACAACCCTGTTTTCAAGAGGAAGGGCAAAACAGAAAGATTGTTACATGCAATAGCTCGTTGAAGAGGTAACTATTAAGAACAGTTAACTGTCATTGACAATATTTCTAATATTTAAGTCACTAACATATTTAGGCGGCTGATAAATAAAGCTCAGTCTTAAACATGCACAGTGATAATATTAAGCTGGATTGTAAAACCATTCTACACATCACTGTTGTCTTTGTAATTAGACATCAGTGTCTGTGGAGATAGTGATGTCAAACAAGTAAATAAACAATTTACGAACAAGTGACACTTTAGTTTTACTGTAGTGGCACACGAAATGGTCGCGGTATTGCTTATATAATAACATTCACAAACGGATTGTTGTTCCAATGTCATATACGCAAGAATGGGCCCTTCAGACATTACACAGCACGGTTAAACGCGTTAACACCACAATATACACTGTGACAGACTTTTCCAAACAGTCATACTACCAATGCATGCTTTCAAGATATCTCATGTGGTGTGTCATAATTTACGTTACAAAACATTTTTCACAGATAAGAAACTACAGTGGCATAGATAATTGGAAAAGGACATAACAAACGAACAACAAAATCACCACAGCGCATACATTATTCCGACACCTCTGTTTACACGACACCCGCCGAACCTTGGTCAATGTAGAATGCGCGATCTTGTGCAAACGCAAGACGTTGAGAATGTGGTGCGCTAACTGTTAGGCATACAGATTTCCCGGCTTCATGTGAATACGAGAACAGTTCATTTTATTTACACTTTCAAATTGAAGAGAAACAAGATTGTTTGGGCATAGAGACCCAAGTTTGAATGGGTCTTTGTGGCTGGCCCGGACCATCGAGAGTTGATACCATGCAAGAGAGGTGAAAAATCACATCGCTTAGTGGCGTGATACTAAACCGGCCGATACTATTATCAGTTCGCCTGGACTGACTACGGCGATATGCGGTCACAATACCAACAAAATGGCGAAACACTTGAAATGAAGCCATTATAGTCGGCTAACAATGAAATGTAGCCTGAATGGATGTCCTTGAGCCACCCACCAGTGGACAAACCGCACCAAACCCACAGATTCTTGTTAATTGTTGAAGGGATACTTGGGGAAGAACAGTGTGAGTCGCCTCCTGTGTTTAAACCCCATGAGCACATCATCCCAGCCTAAGAGGTTTCGGGGATTTGTCAACCTCGATTGAACAATGACACGAACAAAATCAATGACAAATCGATCACGTTTGAATAATATTTTACAAAAGTATTATATCCGAAGAGCGCACAGTCGTGAAGTTAAGGAATCATAAATCAGTATCATCCAAAAATTTTTAGCGTCATTTTTGACTAAGGATGATATGCTGGTAATATTGTCTATTAAGAACTGGTAAAATGCGTGTCATTCAAATCACTGACATATGACCAAAGTTATTGACTTAAAACATTACCATGTAAGGCCTAATGCTTTTGAAAATCAGTGTTTTCTACGAAAATATTCTAAATATAATGACATGCATCATACACAGACACACCACTGGTAAAAGGTGTGTTTTATATTTACATGTATACATTATTTCTTACTTCTGAAAGTGTTTTAAATTTATGCAAGAAATGTTTCTTGTGACTTGGAACGACTTGGAACGCTCCTTCGCGATCTACGCGCGGTTTATTAATTCTTAAAATTACACTCTTTCATGTTGGTTGATACACAAGCCTATCACTTGTCTAGAAATAGCTAGGAATGACGAGGTCGTGGTATAGCTGGAAGTGTGAATTTTGGCTCGAAATATGTCATACGCACTTTAGTGAATTTGAAAACTAAACAGGTAGGAACAAAGGTGTGTTGTACACTGCTGCATGTATGGATGTCAAATTAACCCAGAACATGTGATCATTGAGAGAACATTGTTTTTACAGCTTAAGCTTTAGCTCTATCACTTGCCCAGTAAATCGCTAGTTATACGTGGCCTGAAGGCAGAGGCCAGGTCATCTCAACACCTCTTGGTCATCCGTAGGTAATGTAATCTAGTTTTTGAATATCGGATAAAATCGGATTAGCTTTCATGCTTTATGAGTGTGTGATAGAAGTACAGATGGTCGCCTTGTTCCTGGGAAAAGTCACAGCGGCCGTAACGATATGTTCATGGGAGTAACAATACAAACAGAGCGGTAAGAACGAGAGTCGAGGACTGACTTCGGACATCTGACCCGTGTCCAGCCAGTCCAGCTTCCCGCAATTTGTTGTTTTTCAATTACCCCATGCGTGGATGAAGATGGCATATTAACTCAAGAAAGGCCAGCTTGACCATCGGCCAGACGTGATGGACAAAGACCCCAAAAAGTGTCGTTTGTAATTTGTCAAAAAATTCAGGTGCATGCTTTTGTCTCTGAGTCCTTTGTCTTTAGACTTTGCTTCGCGTTTTTTTTTGTCCACCAGACTGTCCCTGACACAGGGGGTGAAAGGAGAATGACACTGGCCGAAATGCGTGTCCAGTAAGCAGTGGTCAGTCATTGTGTGCTCCGCCAGAAGCAATTTATTCTGGCTGACCAGTCCCAGCCATTCAGCCTCCCATGCCGTATGCAATACTCGCATAAAAGAAATCACATTCTGGACAATAATTAATATCATTACCGAGACTGACCACACTCCGGCCAGGGTCTTGAGTATCGTTTCAACTGACCACTACCTCGACAGCTGTATGCAAATTACTTTACTTGACCTTTCCTCCCTATGTCCAGCGACCTCAGGGCAAAGGCCAAGAAAACCAATTATTAATATTTTCATCCTTCGCGTGCCATATTGATAAAAGAGAAGGAAAATACAAAAGATGGATTCTGGCCAAAACTGGACACTGGTCAAGCGACATTCGCTGGTCAAGCGTTAGTAGCACTTTGTCATCGCATCACTCACACCGACCCAGTCCCCTTAAACCTTTTATGCCCACGCGGCCCAAAGGGTTAAAGACTCGTGGCGATGAATACAAATTCACGTTTGTTCTCTAATGAATATAGGCTTGAGTTGCATTGTTTTCGCTAAACCATTGTTAGAATACTAGACAAACTGTAAAGTTTGACATTATCGAAATATCTGCTTATTTACGCCTAATTTAATAACTTGGTACGTGTGTTTTGCTTCACAAGACTCCTTGCTCTCCGGTGACAGAATGTTCACAGATGGTCAGTATGTTCCAAAGATCCAGAGAAACTAATGCCTCAACAGTTTAAGAAGTTTAAGAAAAACAAAGAAACTGCCCATCTCTGTTGAAGTTTTACAAAGATGCTGTTAATGTTCAGATTTCGAAGGCTTCATTAAGTTTATTTTTAGCTGACAGCTGCAGTGTGACATTCTGCATGTGAACTGTTTGGTCATCTTTTTGAACGGGAAATTTAAATTTAAATTCTTCTTGTTCACATAGAACATATAAAATGTATAAACAGGATATTGTATGTTGGACTTAGTTGAAAAATATAAATAAAAAAAACAATGTTACCTTACGGACAATTTAACTCAACAACAATTTGCTAAAACTTTCCTTAATAAGACTTCTCTGGAATATACCCATGAACAGTTTACAGACGAACTGTTCAACTTTAGATTGGCAAATCAAAATAGACACCAACATTAATAGATATTTATTTCTTGGACTTACACAGTATTAAGAAATCTCACTCTTGTGCTAAATACTGTACCCTGTTTGTGATTTATAAAACCAAGAGGACCCAATCGTCGGTTGATAGAAAATTGTTTTCACAGGCTATATTATCTTTGATAACCTGTTAATATTATCCAGTAAATCGACAGCGATTGAAAATGTTCAGGGTGCATTTATGATTGTGGAAAGCCTCCATTACTGGGGTGGGCGGAAGTTGGGATGGGGTGGGATGGAATTGTGTTATAACGTGTAAGCGCCTTTGAGCACATCACCAGCAAGAAACCACTGGTTTGGTTAACTGACTGTTAGCATCCATGTCAATGATGATAATGGCATAGTTACCATCTTGTTTACTAACCATATAATGACCAGCCAAGAAACAGATTGTAATACAATTTATAAATGTACGGTGATCAGTGTGATGTTTCCGATAATACACTTACTTTCCATAGCCATACATTTACCCAAATTGATACATGAAATTATTACTTTAACTATTAAGGATAGTACAGTGCTCCTCAGTGCAAAATGTTGCACGCGCATGATATAGCTTTCATGGCTTCAAAAGAAGAGATAAAACATCAAAGTTTCCAAGCATATACAGTTACTAGTATTTAATGATATGAAATATGTTCTTTGTTGTTGTTTTTTTGTTCATTTTTTGTTGTTGTAAATTATTTTTTTCTAACCTCGTTTGCTTCGTTGGGCTGTTCACAACCGTATACATACGTCGTATGTTATATATGCTGGCGCAATGTAAACACTATTCGGAAGGTTTAACTCTGCCGCCACGTGAGATCAAAGAAAGAAAAAGTGCCACCAATTATAGTGCGGAAAGTTCACCATGCAAAAACACCGTTTTGATGGTTACTATCTGACTCGAAAGCAATTCAAAACATTTATGTTTTTGAATATATTTGTCAAGAGATTCCCATTTAATGATTTATTTTTGATATGAACATATGTAACTCTTTAACTCCAACAGCTGAAGTCATCAGTTGTGCAACGATACGCGCCATTTACGAATGTGCAAAACCACTGAAGATGCATATAGAAACATTGAACAATTTTTAAAAACATTTTTTGGGAACAGAACAAACATTTTAATTAACGTTAAAATAAAACTGACTAAAACTGACTACAAAGGAAATGTGCTGCACATGCAAATACTGTCAATATATTCTATTCAGTTTCAAGAGAACAAATGGTCACATTTTATGTTTGGAATCCAGCTGTTGTATTCAGCTTTGAACCAGTATCATCTCCAGTTTATTAATGCTGTAAAACATCCTGTCTGTCTGTTTGTCTGGCGGGAATAATGGATACATCGACAAGCAAAACGGAATTTCGATTTGAGCTTAGGAAGACAATGAAAAGGATATAAAATTACCTGAACATACAAAGGGAGTAACACTTTATTGATGGTTACCGAAAAGAAACACAGGATCGTAGAGTTTTCAAAACAAGGCAACTCCATGTTTGTATATATCTACCCAGCATGAAAACCGGAAGTGACTATTTCCCTCATCCGGGCATTGAAATCCCGACGTGAATTTGTGCACGTGTAATTGTAACGCCTGGTATTACCATAGTATCCATGGTATTAGCACAGTATCTCTGTTCGATCTATCAGCTCGTCTCAGTTCTTGGGTGTATATTCAGTAATGGATAATGACTTGGCCAGAACATGAATAGCCTATAGTAATTTATATTTACCACTTAACCAAATTTATGGCTTATTTATACTGGACAGATTTGGCAAAGTTGTCTACACAGTTGTCGACTGCATGCAAAGAATGCAATTCTGTGACATGCAGTTAAATATTTATACCGGTCTGCGCATACAGGATGACATTTCGCTTGGTTTTCTATAATATTGTACACATATATCAGCTGTGGACTTTTGACGTAACGATGATTACTCAGACGTAACGTTGGGAATTTACGTCAGTACAATGTCGCGGTATATACCGCATAATGCATAATGAAATTTCACGTTTGTTGAGTTACCAACACTATAAGATGTTTTTGAGAATATATTTTATTAATTTCATATCGACTGACAGATTTCGACGTAATTCGATTGTGCGTTGTTAACTTACATTGTATATACTTATTCACATGCCTAATATTACGCAAGTTGACGTACATGTAATGCCAATTTTCTTGGTTAAATTTACCTATATAAGCGTGATATATTGATTTATGTCCACATGCTTGTTGACCTATATAGTACACTGTTCGCAGTTGATTTTTGTCATCGTCACCTTTGTTTGATATTTTACGAAATGATATATTTTATTAATACCAATGCCATCTGAGTAATTTTTACTAATATTGTTAAATGCCCACTTTCGCAAAGCTCTGTAAATCAGATTTTGGTATGATTGTCTACTCTCTTAGCATCATCCAAATTTTATTAAAAACATCTGTCTTGAATGAAATATATCTTTCCACCAGATTCCCTAAAAACGTATGTAGGAGTATAATACATAATGAAATTATCAAATCGGCAAAATTTTGACCGCTAACTTTATGCAATAGTAGTAGTGCAACTTCACTCAAATTTCAGCATCCAAGTTCAAATCTTTTGTTGGTAAGAAATGTTACAATTTTGGATTTGAGGTCACAATTGCATGATGAATATGTCCCCAAGGTTATATTGTGCTTCTCTGGTTCCCCACAATTTTTCCCCATCAAACATGAGTATGTTTGTATTTGAACCTGACAGTTTGATAGCCGTGTATAAGTTGTGCTAGAGGTAAACTATTTTATATTCAGTAAAATAGTGGAATATATTCGCGAGTGTCCAGGTTTCTTGCTAAACGTGCTTGTTTGCAATATATTCCCATCCATAATTCATCATAAAGTTATACTGAGAAAAGACTGTTATTGAGCGTTAAAATACATCAGACTGGACAAAACGATAGAGACTGTGACGAGTGTATGTACATGTATTTATCAGTCTACACTGACATAAGTATTATGCAGATTATGTTTCAATCATTTTGATCGACATGTTACATTATGAATATTCACGTATTCTGCATGCAGCTCTGGTCACGACCTGACCAGAATATTCCCGATTACGTAAGTGATTGTATAAGTGATGATAAGTAATAGCTCCAGGGGCCATATGTGATTTAACCACGCTCATATGCAATATTACACCGACAGTTCGGGTAATTTACACATGGCGTGTGTTGCGTTATTCTTATGCAGAGCGCTGTGCAACCCACAGTCCGTCAATGGACATTCCTCTTAGTCATATGTGTACCTGGCGGCAGTGTGGGCGGGGCACACCTGAGCTATCGCTTATAATGGATAAGTGCATTAACAAATAGGGTGTAATAGTCAGCTCATTATTGTGTAATTATGACTAAACATGTCTGTGAAACCCTTTTTCCCCGGGGGCGGAGATAGGCTAATTGGCTAGACACGGACCATGGAAAGTTACATGTTGCACTGCCTGGGGCGAAATCGTTACGGTGTTAACCGGCAGGCCATGTCACCTGATCAAATGTCTTACCTGTAATCAACAGTTTGCCATCAGCGAAGCCAGTATAAATACGGGCCTCACAAGCTGTCGCAATGATTACACAAGAGTAATGTCGCACCGCCTAATAGCGAAATCTCGCGAGCACCATTCAGTTACGACACAATAGCCAAATATGGAGACTAAGCATATTTCTAATAGTTATGACGTTAATACTGCACGTGTGATGTGAATCTGCAGGTGGAAAGTTCATCACAGTTAATTATGACTGAATGTTACGTAATTTTCAATCCTAGTGCATCAATGTTGGCAATAAGACTGTATACGGCCGATGGTATATGCATCTACAAGCGACTTCAGGCCAAGGGTATACAACCTGTGATGAGGGTCTTACTGGACAGATTTTAAGACATACATGCAGTGTAGAGGTATCTACAAAGAGCTCTTCAGGGCAAATCAGCGTCAGGGACAAATTTGCATATGAAAACCAAGTCTTGCTGGGGGTAACTAACTTTTTAAAAAGTTTCTCTGCTGAAAACTTAAATTAAAGGCGTCTACTTTTCCAGTGTGTGTTGAATGTGTTTCCCACTGAGTGTAATCATCGGCAATATATCATTAGAAATCATTTTCATTAGAAACAAATATGCCCCTTTTCTCTATGTCCGTCGGTTTTTTGACATGCTCTCTCATACTTTCAGCATAGGCCATTCACTAATTTCCTTATAATATGATGTCTCATTGTAAGACGACACGAAACCCTTAGACTTATTGTAGATTATTGCATCTATTTGCTTATTGCGGGATGTCATAGCAATCGCGCATTTCCGCTCGTTAATTCACAACTTTCTAATCTTTTTGTAAAAATTTTCTCTTGCATCAAGCAACACTGGTGTTCGTTTATAGCTGTATACCCTGATGCTAAAGCCTATACACCGATCTGAATGTCTGCATGTGGCGGATGCCGGGGATACAGTGGTGGACGACGTCCGGATACATGGTGGGTACGCGTTATCGTTGTAGGACAGCAAAACATTGAATTAAAATTGGGATCTTGTTAATTAACTCTATCACTGCGAATAATGCTTTAAATGTACGCTTTCGTTACTTTCCACAGTGTTATTTCCAGTGAAGCTATACACTGCATCGTCTTTTGCAAGGGGACAGCGTCCACGTTGGCTTTGGGACCAGACTGCTACAAGGAGACAGCGTCGGCGTTGGCTTTGATACTGGTCTGCCACAAGGAGGCAGCGTCGGTGGTAGCTTTGAGACTGGTCTGTTGCAATGCAACAGCGCCAACGTTGACATTTGGTCTGGTCTGCAACAAGGGAACAGCGTCTTTGTTGGCCTTGGGACCGGCCTGATACAAGGGAACAGCGTCTTTGTTGGCTTTGGGACTGGCTTGCTACAAGGGGGCAGCGTCGACGATTTCTTTGTGACCGGTATGCTACAAGGAGACAGCGTCGGCGTTGACTTTGGGACCCATCTGATACAAGGGAACAGCGTCGACGTTGGCTTTAGGACTGGCCTACTACAAGGGAATAGCGTCTTTATTGGATTTGGGATTGGGCTGCTACAAGGAACAGCGTCGACGTTGGCTTTGGGACAGGCCAGGTACAAGGGATAGCGTCGATGGTGGCATTTGGTCTGGTCTGCTACAATTGTAGGGAACAGCGTCTTTGTTGGCTTTGGGACTATTCTGCCACAATGGTACAGCGTCGACGCTGGCTTTGTGACAGGGCGGCTACAAAGCAACAGCGCCGACGTTGGCTTTGGGACTGGCCAACTATAAGGAAACAGCGTCTTTGTTGGCTTTGGGACTGGCCTGCTACAAGGGGACAGCGTCGATGTTGGCTACAAATTAAGGGGACAGAATTGGTATTGCCTTTGGGACCAAACTGCTACAATTAAAGGGACAGCGTCGGTGTTGGCTTTGGGACTGATCTGCCACAAGGAGGCAGCGTCAACTTTAGTCATCTGACCGGCCTGCTACAACAGAACAGCGTCGATGATGACTTTGTGACCGGCCTGCTACTACGGGACAGCGTCGACATTGGCTTTGCATGGGATGTTTCTACTACAAGGAGACATGTTGTCAAGTACTTTACACATTTGCGATGGCATATCTTTTCGGCTCAGTTTTAAAAAAATATATTTCTATAATAATATAAACATAGCTGTCAAACCTGTGAACACGAATATGTTTGGGAACATCGAAACCGAAAGTTTGAAATTACCATGAGTTACAGATGTGCTCGTTCGAGAAGACCATATCATATCATACCGTCGCTGATCCTCATTACACAAACTTTTAATTAGGTTTCCTTAACAAATTAAACAAATTAAACCTCGCAGCGTAAAGAAAACCTAGTAAATCAGGAGGTTTGGTAGGTACCTATGTGGGGCTGGCCGTTACACCCATAAAGCTGAACGTGATCAAATATTAAGTAAAATATTCTTAAGTACCGGGGTAAACACTGCTCAAATAAATAAATAAGTCAATAAATAAATAAATAAATAAATAAATAAATAAATAACAGTATATGGCAAACTTAGTAGTAAGCGTGTCTGTGTTTACTGTACTCTAGAGAGGTCAAGTTACCATGGGTCACGTAAAGTGTAACATCACATACAGGTTACAAAATAAGACCTCAAAATTGGGGCTGGCATTTTCAGAGTTATGTAAAACTCGGGCAGGCCTGCTCACGGGAAAGTCCGTTCTTAGTTCCAACATGTTTGTGTGTGAGTCATAAGCTATAGTGATTGCACCAGGAAAATACCCATGACGCCTAAAAGTCAAGCGGTCACTCAAATGTCCAGAGAGTTGGAAGCCATAAACAGCCAGTTAGCAGACGGTTCCGTCATAAACGTTCCCTGGCACACACTGCAGCTGTCCCGCTCTCCTCTCGCGCACCTCATGACAAGATCATAAAACCACGGAGTCTATTCACGCCGCTCTAACGCGATAGGCTTTTTAGCGGAAGCCATTATGCAACATGGCCGTCATTTTACGTGACCCTATGACCTCTCTTTGACCGCACCCGCTCTCTCTCTCGCTGAAAGCTTGAGGCGATCCACGCATCGAACCATCGCGCAATCAGTATCGTCACAAATCAAAAACCTCTGTCCAGTGCTGACTGTATTTTGTTCCTTGCCGTGAGTTACATTCAGATGTGAAGGGACAGGTGCCAGCTAGCACCGCAATCCCATCCCCCGCTAAACACAATCCTGTCTCTGTCTGCGTATTATGCTCGATTGCCCAACTCTAAAGCCCCCTAGCCCAGGCTTGTCCGGTGCCCGATTTTACTCCCTAAGTCTGATTTTCTCCCACGGTGTGAGAGCGCTTTACAAATCTGTGGGCTGGAGAATGGAGTAACAAATGACACGCTAGACTGCGCCTTCTCAGGCCGACCATCCTGAATACGTAAGTTGACAGCGCTCCGACCAATGCTGGCCGCTGAATTCCACCTCCGAATTACTCACGCTGAAAAGCTGATAGAATTGTGTCAAGGCCATATTACAGTTCCACTGACGTAACCGAGACGGCGGGAATCTCAGCCTGTGTCAACCACGCCCACAATCTTCTTCAATCAATCCACCAATATAATAATTATTTAACAGTCGCCAGTCATACATTTGCATAATGATGTACACCAATCAAATACATAAATAAATAAATAAGCAAATAAATAAATACATAAATGCAAATTTAAAAATTCAACCCAACCAGATTCATCTGCATGTCCCTCAAATCACCTGCATGACAGTGATGTGTTTTCACGATTATCATGACATGAAGTGATTAGCCGAACTGTATTACTTGTTCATTGGCATTTATGTAATTTTGTTTTCGAGAAATATCACCATGAACTGGAATATCTTGTTTTTAGAACAGTACACCATATACAAATCAAAGTTTCAAGGTAATATAAGTATTTGGATGTCTAATGAACCAATGAAATGAAATGGTTAGAGTTAGCTGCATGTATGTATTTCATGTGGTCAGGCATGTAACATCTGAAAAGACCAGGTGCGTTTTATACCTTCAGGTATATATGAAGTCTGGCAGAGGTTGTGCAGACTACAGTCTCAAAACTAGTAAAATGTGAAGCTCTGCCATTCGAGTATATGTGGAAACACGCATGTGGAAAGGGGACATATGATGGTGGACTGCATGGTTTATTACCATAAACTTTGAAAAACATTCAGGGTACTTCATGAGCTCTTTATTGATGAATGCAAATATAGGTTCACCTGTGCTAGATAATACTTTCAAATTGGTGAATTTAAGAATCAGTACCAACGTTATATCTACAAAGTGTGGTCTCTGATAATACTTCTAATTACTTTCTATTGCAGAATAATTTTGATGTAGAAGAAGAGTTTATTTAGATTTGCTTATGTTATAAGACATTTCTGACACGACGTGATCGGGGTACCGGTACTGTTCTTTTCGGTGTCACATAAAGTCGCAAAAGCAGACAGCGTTCAAGGTGTTCAGTGATATATTTAGGATTGAAGTTTTGTTTGCAAACACCTGTGAGTGAGATGTGTCCATATTCTGACACGGAGCACCAGTTATCACTGCATGCACCTCTCAGCGCGGACTGCAGAGAAAGCCAGCTCCACAATCACAGCCGCATAATAACCCATGCTCGGAAATCAATTGTGCGCGTTTCCTTTATCCGCCTGCAGCCAAACACTTCTCAAATTATGGTAAAAACGGCATTGTTACCATACATGCATTGTGCCAATAATTCGGGGGGTAATTGTTGTCTCTGGCCATTGTTCCTCGCCTTCAATTGTCTAACCCCCTCCACTTATTGCATGGAACTGCGAACAACAATGCCAAGGAGGAACCGTATTATACACAAGACGTTTTCATTCATTGTCAGTGGTCAGTCCGCAGCTATAGTCATCGTCCAGTGGTGTCCAGTATGAGAAAACGGCTAGAGCAACAGGCCATTCAGAGCTATATCGGAAAAATCTTTTCACCGCTGCATAATGGGATGCCGTAATGAATGGAATTAGGCTGTAACTCCAATAGGCGGGGTCCTGCGCGAAGGGGTTGGAGAAGACAAGAGAGCAGCCGACTCGAAGGAATCAGTGAAGCCTAAAGGACCGTCTCTAACTGAAAAAGCATGCGTGTTGTGGACTTCACACCTGGCTAGCCCAAGAGCGCCAAACAGGACTGTCAAGCCCTTCTTCTCTGTCCCCCTGTCCGAGGAACAAATAAATAATTGATCACTCTGGAAACAAACAAACAAATAATTCCGTAGTGTTTCACCTGATTTCGGCCCTCCGATAATTAGAGTATTCTCTGTCACTAATGGAGGAGTTCTATAGACAATTGAGGAAGATAGATGTGAAATTTGAATGGGAGACATCGGTAATTGTTTGAAACTCTTTTTGACTTTACATTCAGTGTTAATAGAGCCCTAAATTAGCACCAAGCATTTTGTGTGACTAAACTAATGCCCCGAAAGTCGTAATCGTTGATCACATTCCTGTGCCCAACTCGTGCCCATGCCATTTGCTTCACGTAACTTTATGTAGTTGTACGGTATATTGTATTGCTTTGCTGTATACCGCACAGTTCATCATTTTGTTGCGTTCCGCAATATTGCGATCTGTAACTCTGGCACTGGTGTATTGTATAAGTTAAAAATAAAGATCGCGTACATAATTCACACGGGGGTAGAAAACGTTGTGAAAGTTTTATTATCTCTTATCTCTGTTGCGCTCTCTTCAGTAAAAACCACAACCAGCCACACTCCCTCCCCTAAGAAGATAATCTCCCAAACAATGCTTCCAGATTTTATTTATTCAAGGTAATACCCCTCAGTGTAACTAGAAAGCGTATAATCTGTTTGGTGCGTTACAAATAAGAAGGCAATAAAACTTGCTTTTAACTTTTTCCCATTCAGAATAATGTAGCACAACAATACACGAGCAGCATATAACTTGGTTTGTGTGGCAATGTGAAATTTTCTTGACAACAACGCTTGTCCTGTTCCCAGCGCCGAACTACTTTCTTTTTCCTTTACAAATCATTTCAGCGCTCACAAGAAGCTAATCAATAAACCGAAACTTACGTTTTACCTGATAAGAATTTAAACAGTATCCAATTTCCAATTGCTAAATATAGAATATATTGTTACAAGACTATTCAGAGGTTAATAGTTTATTAATAGCGCTACATGTACTTAACAAGCAGATTTAATTTTTCGATGTGAAGGATTGGAGATTTCTTTCTGGCGACCTCCTCGCCCCAATACTCCCCTAGGGCACCCTATGCGGTGCCCTCAGACCTGGTGTTTGGGGTGCTTTATGACGATACTGTCAGGCCACGTATATGATCTTCAACCAACACCCCATACGTTATTTGACGCCTTTGCTCGATATGAACATATTCTGTCTTATACAGTTAAAATCCAACAGGTCAACCCAAGAAAATAATTCCTAAGAGCACAAGATTTCTTTATACATTTTCACGAGAGCACGTCGTTGGCAAACGCTGAAGTTTGTTTGCTTGCATCATGTACCAGTCGCCATTGTACAGGTGAAAATTCTACAGCCTAGCGTAAACACTCAAATAAATATAAAAGGACTTGGCATGGCATAATATAAAACTGCTCTGCAAACTCCAAATCATTTTGGGAATCTTTCACAGTAGAGTACCTCTTTTTGTTATTGGAATTTACTTCGAGAAGCTTTGTCTCTCGAGTCTGTCTCTGATGGAAGATGTATTAAGACATTGATCCGATAGGCATCCTGGCTAAATGGGGTGAAATGTACTATACGGGTGATTCCTTGACCAATAAAATCATGATCCTTGGGAATGTCGATATTTTATATCCTTAACGTTGCTTCACTGAAACATCAAGCCCTAACTCCCCATGTCAAAGTGTACGCGTACCGATCATTTTTTGCACCACACCTTGCCAATACAAAATGCAAAAAATATACCACCATCACGGTAATCTCCGTCATTTTTGCGTAACTGTGGATCAGAGTGTGCATGGATTTGTGACAGGAGGAAATCTATGGCTATACACAGTTAGGCAGAAGAGCTCGCACATATGCCGATGGTGGTATGCCTTATAGTTGTATAAGTGTTCATGGTGTCATTTTGTGTGGCATTTCTGGATATAAATTCGAGGAACTTAAAGTGTAATTGGTACCTATAGGGATATTATATATATATATATATATATATATATATATATATGTGGACAAAAAGCTGAGCATATCACATGGAGGTATCTGTAAGAAGATGGCGATAAGGGACTGACATGTCACCTTCATGGGAGCTACATTGCACCAATCAATATGGGGGCTCTTTGTGGCAGGCCGTTCTTTTCGCCCAGCAGTTTACTGAAACAATCGTTCAGTTGGTGGTTCAAGCAGCAAATTTGGAATGAATGTTACTTAATGTGGCATGAATTTGCTGAAGTACACATTAGCTACCCGATTTATTTGCACAATGGACACTATCATGATTATGTCGTTTGCATTTTGAACGAATAACATTTTATATTTATCCTGAAACGTGATACCTAAAACAGCAGATATGACACCTAACAAGAACAGTACATTGACATCTTGCAGACCAGTACTTAGCCTATCCCCTAAAAGATCAACAAATTGTCAAATCTTCGCCTCCACCGGACTCGGGATTGACCTTGGATCTCCTGCTTACGGGGCGAACCCCCCCAAACCTCAATAATAGAAGTCTTAAATTGAAGTACGCTATACAAGAAATGGCGGACCTGGCTGTGATAGAAGGGCCAGGTCGAATGTCGGTCAGCTACCAGCTCATCATATGGGTTTTGGTGCGGAGTGTCGTCTGAACGATGGTCCAGTCCGTGACAACAGACGATTGCCGAACGTCTATGGTATAATCAAGGCCGGTCAACAATCTCCTCTGAGCCCCCCAGCCACATTCCAGACAGAATTGCATAAAGTAGCCATTCATGCGATAATAGTGTCCGGCTAGTGCTGGTGGCGAGATGCCGGCATGTCAGTTAACTGATCGTTACGTGACTATACAAACCCAGACATACATACATCTCGGGCTTTGACCATTCATTTGATACCACAAGTCCAAGCAGATCCGTGCCACGGGGAATTTTTCACCCAGAGCCAGTGTCGGGGCAGAATAACACGCCGGTTATAAATCTGGTGAATTAGCATATAAAACCCGGGCACGTTAGGCAACCTATACAGTTTACTGCAATACCTGTTATGTACAACCTGGAGGCCAATTTACGGGTGGGGAGGTAGGCCAGAATCAGATATATGGTGTGATTCTTTACAACGTAGAAAACGATTTAGATAATGTCGTAAATTAGTAGTCATTCTCTGTAATTACAGGAACATGGCACCTCACAATCCCAGAATAGTTTCAACATATACACAGCTGTTGACGACAGACAACATTAATTCTATTAATTATAGAATATATATTCTATATTGTTATATTGTCATTAATGGCCAGTATACAAGAAATCACAAAGAAAGGTTGCCTTTATCATGAGTGGTATAAGTATCATTAAGGCACCAATGGCAAACAGTTGATAAACGATGGCATCCCTGGGGAAACCGACTAAAATTACATATTAACACTGTTTTTAGACTCGAGGCTTTAAAGCATTTAGATGGACTTTGGGGCAAAGGGTTATGGTGGGCTCAAGTAAAGAAACCATTGGATAACCCTGCCAATGATGGGAAACAACCAACAAGCACAATGACGAAACTTTAGTCTAAGATTTACTCAAAGGCCTGAACACCTTAACTGTTCCTTACCAAAGTAAATACCCCAAAGGCCTGTGTTAGGCAATACAACCTAAAACAGGACAGACAGGCACTGGCTTAGCGAAACACAGTCCATACAGACACGTATATTCTAATATATCCACACGATGTACATTTATAGTACACTGATGAAAAATGATATGTGACAAGAGGGAAAGTGTTTTTAAAGATAAAACATCAGCAGACGATTTGTTGAAGAGAATCAAAGTTCATAATATTCGTCCAAGTGCATGCTTGTAGTATTCAACATTGACGCATAAACCCAAAGTCCCAACTTGGAAGATGAAATAGAGAATGGAAGAAACAAGTAAATCTAGCGTCGGAATACTATAATCATTACTATTGAGGTTAACCATTCTGTTTTATATCTGTTACCAAGTTTCTTACAATCTCTTTTCCTTTTGGTTAACTTCTTTGACTGGTAAGTTGTGGAGCGTGATAGGTCAGCCAGAACGAGCCGCAAACTAGTTCAAGGTTGTCATCACTTTCTGTTCTCATTTCCATTTGTTCCCATCGAGCGTCTCGATTAGATTGTGTCGATAAGGAACATCTATAAGTATCCGAAGAGATATGATAGGTATGAAAGTGTAATGGATTGCTGATCACATTTCTCTCAGACTTTTAGGCCCAACTAAGCACGCTTCAACCATGTAGCCGGCGGCCAGCGGAGGCTGATTTGTTCCTAGAAGGTGGGGTGTGTGGGGGACATTACGAGTCTTTTTGATACAACTCCTGACAGAAAGCCTTTTACCACCTCGGTTGACGTCCTGGAGCAGAGTGGACTGAAGGTCAAATCCCCGACGGCCAGACCTGTTTACTTATAGCATGCAAAAGTACCATTCAGACAAATGCAATCATTATATCGTTGCCTTTACTTGACAGTAGTCTGAGACCCCGGGGGGACTGAGCTAGGATTTACCCCAAGGTCCACTGACTTCCGCCTCCGACGGAAGCCCGTGACACATGACGGCTATCCGTCTCTTCACCTGTTAGAGCCTGTTATTGGAGTATTAATTTTACCTACATGTACATGTGTACCGAAATAAATACATTCGAAAGTGGAAATTTAACTTCAGATCCCCTTGACCAAAGACACAGTCTTGAGGGCATGTTGTTTCACCTTTAGATATCAACACTTTCTATAAATGAGACGTTTGAATAAAAATATGCGCAAAAGAATGCAAGTGAAAAATCAAATTCCACTACCATTCCAGCGATCATTTCTGAAGCAGGATTGTTATCCGACACTTGTGAAGTAACCTGATGGTGTCCTGGAAGATTCATTACCCAGATGAAAGCTTGGGTCATGAACGTTCTCCAGCGTGGAGTCGAAAGCTGCCAGTTATGACCGGTTTGGTACAAATTACTTATCATATCACGTTACCGCAGTTTGTCAATAATGTCTCCTTGGGGTTATCTAACTGCGTACACAGTCATTGGAGTCGCCAAGAACATTCGCATTCAAGAAGTAGACATAAGAGAATGTAGACTGGGCTTTGGTACGGCGGCACTCTGGGCCATTGATTGCTGCAGACCTGAGTTGTTAAAGGTTTCATGTTATATATTATGGCGCAGCAATTGCCCTGGAGCGGCAATGGATTGTGTACCGTCTGGCCGTCTGATAGCCATTAAATTAGGTGGCGCAATAACAATAAGAACGATATATCGATTGGACTGGCCAGACAGGTCTCCCTGTTGAAGTGAGAATTCATACTTACCGGCGATTTCATGGGGACTCGGCTAATGCCAGCACCAAGCAGAATAGGTCATCCTACAGGCACGCCGGGGATCGACCAAACCACGGCTCTCTATTCCAAATTGGACACGCATCTATTTTGGTACAGTACCCATTTGACGCCGCGTCGGTCGATGCTGGCGAGGACATCAGATGACATGATAGATACCAGTGTTTTAGTAAGCAGTTCTCCGTAACGAGACACTTGATCGACCTCAACAAGAGTTTCATTTTAAAACTTTCTTTACGCAAAGCGCTTGGTCTAACTAAAAGTAGGATCAAAGTAATGTCCGAAAGTTAACACTTAAATTTAGACAATACAGTAACAGATTATTATTTTAATCCTTAACGTCATTGCAAAGTTTACATTTTATTATTAATTGATCATTAATGTGATTCTTCAGCGTCTCCTTTTAGTGAAGATAGATTTTGCCATGACAGTAACAACACCGGTGGGCAAAATAACAGCGGGTTAAGTGTGAGGATTACCGAAATGAAACCTCAATTCCTTGATTTCCCTCAGTCGACGAACGGTAGCTTGACCTGTACATCACGTCAAACTTTTTTAACTGTCATGTCGGGGTCATGTCACGATAAAATCACGGTCACATCTAGCAGTATTGCAGTAATGATGCTGTATATCATTGAGATTATCGTCGTGGTTTCATCCTCATCATATACACAGTAAAAGCATATGCCCTACTATCATTTTATATAGATCACGGTGGCATTATTGTTACATTGTATTACTGTACTCTTGAATCGTCTCAATGCATTTAATCTTTGTTACGCCATTATTCTGCCATTCCTTCATGGCACGGTAGGAATTCACATCGAGATCCCATGGTATAATCTTATATTGTGGCAACGCGGTAAAATGTGCGTGTATAGCATGTTATGTACCAGAGCATTATTGACCTCGTCTAGCAGTACCATTTGTGTCATCATTACTGTTGTACATCACGATTTCATTATTGTCATTACTATATTAATGTATGTATACAGCAATTACCATAATCATTGAACACTGTTCTCGGGGAGATTTTGAGCGGCCGAATCACTGAGGTTCATTTTCTATAGTAAGTCCATTGTTAATTCGTGAATACGTAGGCTACATATGAGGAACTGAAATTTTAAATTTATATATTAATTTCATCGATTTTTTAGTGAATTCATTTATTTATTTATTTTCAGAATTGAAGTTAGTGCATACAAGCCGCCAGGCAGAGCCTGTATGGGGCAACCACACAATTTCGCAAATTACCTTGATAAACCGGTGACATGAAGCCAGCGGCCGATCTTGTGAAACAGGGAACTACTACATGCGTGTTATATTTTCCTGTAATTCTCTTAGCCTGTGTTGACTTATTATTTCTTATATGCTTCTCACCTTTACACATATACGTACCTATAGACCTACGTATATATGACTATAACTTAATTCTGGGTCTCCGTGGCCGACAGAGTTAGCGTGCTAGAGCAGAATAGTACCCCAGGAGCCTCTCACCAATGCAGTTACAGTGGGTTCAAATCCATCTCATGCTGGCTTCCTCTCCGGTCGTAGGTGAAAATGTATGCTAGGAACTTGCGGGTGGTCGTGATTATCTTCCTGGCTCTCTACCACCATAATGCATGCAGGCCGCTGTTGTACATATAAAGTCTATGAAATGTTCTTGAATAAGGCGTAAAACACCATTCACATAAATCACTTGATTCACCTTGCAGTTTAGTATGGTGACGACAAGTGGGAAATGCTTATAGTTAATGAATAATCGATGTTTTAAGTTACGAAGCAAAGGTACAAAAATATCAGTTTTGTCAAGTTACTTCCATATCTGTGATCATTCTCGATGTATCTGATGTAAATATATCTGATCAATTTTCCAAAAAAATAAAAAATAAATAAAAAAATGATGAATGTCCCAAATACTGAGTGACACAGCATATCTGATTTGTGCATGTTTGGTGTCTGGAAAATTGCTTAATACACTGTTATCTTTACACCTCCATGTTAATGACGAAACAGTTAGTTACATAAGCAAAATAACTTGTGATTACAAAGTCTCATGTAGAACTAAAGTATTGCTACGGATATTTACTTGTTACTATACAGCCTCTTATCACAGCACATGAGCCACACAACATTCCTCCAGATCAGAATTCCAAAGGACAAAATTTATTTTTGGGAGCTTTGTACTATAAAGATCACTAATGCGTGGAAATATATATGTGAGAAGAAATCCCTATCCCACCCCCAACACCCCACTCGCCTTGATCAGCCCTTCCCGATTCTACTAACATAAGTTCTCAACCATTCATGTTAATAAACAGAACCTGCGTGTCATATTTCAAAATCAAGTATGCAATAAGAAACATTATGTCGCACTGATTGTATGTCCAGTAATAGGGTGAATCATGTATACGGCACAATCGGCATTTTGACTGATTCGATGACGTGCACGGCTAATTTACACACGCTGAATCCAAAGAAATACGATAGGTCAGCACAGCTTGTGAAATTATACAGCTTGCTGTTATACAAATGCTTCAGAAAGTGACAGTCCGACAGAACGGTATCTGATGACATCGATCTATTGCTGAGCAAGGAAAACAGGAGATGTAGCCGCATATATAATTACGTCAAAGAACGCTAGACATCAAAGATAAATTGGCTTGGATAAGGCTAGCCAGATCCTAACAATATCTGTCAATGTTTATTATATCGATTACAGAGATCGATCGACCTATCAGGTAATGATCAGCTTGAGTGTAGAGGAAATTACGTGTCATATCATTTCCACCTGGTCAGTACGTTCCCCGTTGACCTTTTGACCGATACCTGTGTTATGTTATGATGCACCTGAGCAACGTAATTATTACCCTTGTTGTGTTGTGATGCACCTGGGCGATGTAATTATTACCTGTGTTGTATTATCATACACCCGGGCGACGTAATTGCTACCCGTGTTGTGTTACGATGCACCTGATCGACGTAATTGCTGCTTGTGTTATGTTATATTGCACCTAATTCACGTAATTGTTAACTGCGTTACGTTATAATGCATCTAAGCGACGTAGTTATTATCTGTATTGTGTTATGATGAACCTAAGCGACGTAATTGCTGCCTGTGTTACGTTATGTTACACCTGAGTGACGTAATTATTGTCCGTGTTGTGTTATGATGCAAGCGACGTAATTGATGAATGTGTTACGTTATGGTGCATTGGAGCGACGTCATAGTTGCCTATGTTACCGTATGATGAGCCTGAGCGACGTAATTATTACGTGTATTGTGTTTTGATGCACCTGAGCAACGTAATTGTTGCCTGTGTTGTGCTATAATGCACCTGAGCGACGTAATTATTCCCTGTGTTATGTTATAATGCGCCTTTTCGACGTAATTATTACCGGTATTGTGTTATCATACACCTGAGCAGCGTAATTATTACCCGTGTTGTGTTATGATGCACCTGACCGACGTAATTGCTGCCTGTGTTTTGCTATAATGCACCTACTTCACGTAATTGTTGTCTGTGATATGTTATGAGGCACCTGATCGACGTAATTGTTGCCCATGTTGTGTTATGACGCTTAGTCCTGTGCCATACAATTTTCAGCTATGTTATTCTGCATATACTTGCTCGACGCACAAGTAACTGTTACCTGTGTCACGTTACGATGTACCTGATGGGAACAAAAATCATCTGTGTTACATTAGGAAACACCTATCGCAGGTGGGGCTGGTAATGTTAAAGCATACAGAGTGAAAGTGAGTTAACAAAGTGATAAACAGGGAAACATTATTTTATATTACGATACACCCTAGTGACATAAGCGTTGTATACCTCTGCCATAATTGATAGTATACCTGAGTAACGAGACAATTACTTCTGTACAATGTACCCATAGGAATGAATGATTTTAGCTTTACGCCACATCAGCACTTTTACAGCCTTATCGTGGCGTGTGTACCGATAAAAGAAACGCCTATTGTTTACACAAGAACAGGAAATCCCGAAGACCGAACTGGGAATTACATGCCTTATACAGTATAACGCAACAGGATGGGATCGTTACTGGTGTCACAATAAGATAACCGGAGAGACTGATCTGTTATATGGGCCACATCATAATGCATTACATATCGGGAAGAAATAATTGCCTGAATCCTATTGCACCAAACCTTAGCGAAATACCCATTTACACGTGTCATAAACAGGTAACGTTATGCAGAAGGACTTCAGTGTTATCTGTGTCACAACCAACCGTTATCCTGTAAAAAATCTTCCCTTAAATCCTTTATTTGAAAGATGAGTGATCACCTTTCCGTTAATCAAACGGAATCGGGAACGGATTAATCCGTTAGATCAACGGAAAGGCCATCTGTCATCCGTCAATTAACGGATTTAGCGGAAGATTTTTTTCACGGTATAGATCAGAATGTACATGCGGGGGTATTGTGTGTTATAACGCAATGGAGGGAGCCTTTGTCACAGTAACACTATAAGCCATCTGGGATTGTCGGGCACATTGTGGCATATTGTGGCACATATGTCAGAGTAAAGTTTGGAGCAATACCTGAGGGTTGATACCTTACCTTTTTCATCTTATGAGATTTGAGAACGTCACCACGTATGTAATGTTATGATACACCTGAGAGCTGGGAACGTCACCTGTGTCACGTTATTTCATATCTGACAGCTGAAAAAGTTACCTGTGTCATGTCATCCCTGGCAGTTGGGAACGTTACCTGTGTGATGTTATAATGCATTTGAGGGTTGCAAAGTTACCTGTTATGTAATGAAACACGTGTGGGATGGGGACGTTACCATATGTATTTCACTGTTGCATATTTGGAATTAGCTTAGTAAATTTCACTAATTCACAATCTTTTCTCTCAGCTGTTTACAGAACTGTACAACATGCCTGCTAGTCACAGGTAGACCCCAATCATTTGTGTTTATGAATGGCTGAGAAAACAGCTGTAGTGCCTATTTACACCTGAGCCTGTCCATAATGCACTGCGGAGAAAAGCAGTCACTGATGCTATTATCCATATACATACTGGGTTTTAACGATTATGATTTATTAAACATAAATATTTCCTTTCACGTGAGATGGCCGTCATTTGTTTTCTATTATAGGTAGCCTCGTTACCGGCTTGAGGCGATATGTGGCGATCCCGAGGCTGTGGGTATTTGCCTTCATGGGGAGTCCATTAGCATTGATAGCGTATCGGAACGTAATCACTTTGTCCACGAGGGTCGAGCTGACCTAAATATCGATTTTAAGCCGGTCCTGTAATCTTACCGTTTACTTTAGAATACCGTGGTTTTGATACGTTGAAGTGAGTGGCCGGAAGCACATGTAACACAAGGAAAATGAGTTCTTGATGGCATAAGTCGGAGGCTTCCGATCTTTGAGAAACTGTAACTATATAAGATGAAATACTTGCAGTGTACACCTTTTGCGGTAAAACATAACGGTGAACTTTTAAACGCATAACACTTTTTATATCTGTCGATAAGTACGATTATACGAGCTTAGTTTAGAAAACATACAAAATTTAATAAAGGTAATGTTTACTGAGGAAGCATACCTAAACATAATTTTACCCTTTCCTGGTTACGAACCTCTTGATACGATCATGACATGATAAATGATGGTATATACATGCAGGTATATCGTCCATTTTTTCTGCTTGACGCACATTTCTTGTGAGTGTTTGTGTTTATATCTTGTGCTACATGTAAAATTATGTTTGGATTCCTTTTGGATGTGTCACTTTTCAGATTATACGTAGATTTGTATTTATTTCATATATTTACATATATGATGCAATCACTACACAATCTGTACAGGATTGTATTCATTGCACGAAGTATTTTTTTATTCCATTTTTATTTATCCCAACCTAAACAGAACTCGTCCGGATGTAATTTTTGTACTAGGTTTGCATCTTGATACCATTGTCGTGTCAAGTTGAAGCAGATTACAGCTCTTTGTCCTGTCGTACAATTCGTCATCATACATACTACAGCCCTGAGGCACCCGCACCGACCCTTCCTGTCCAGATGTGTACATCGCACATCGACATGTCACTCAGTGCCTGCACGACCATATCGATTATGTTATTGAATATCTCGCAAAGATCAACCGGCTCCAAAACTATATTTTCCACGCATGATTAAACGGGATGAAAAACACATAATTCCCGGGGCCTTGGTCCCTCTTCAGACTCACTAACTGCATGACTAATGAGAAGCGCTACTGTGCACATGCTAGGCATTGGTAGCCAGCTGGTCTGTACTTAGACACCATTCTGGCCGTAATGAAAAAATAATCCTATATGACGCCATGTGCAGGCGGTTCTTACCGTATAAGGTGCGTACAGCAGCCACTCCCTGCAGACATGCGCCTGATTCGTCCATTCACCGCTTGATTACCATTAAATGCAAGATCCTTCTACCACTCATATCCATCCTTCCTTCGAATCTGCATGTATATAATTTTAATATATTTGAATATTAAATGTGAAAAAGCCCACAGAAACGACGAAAAACAAAATACCTTAAAATAAGGACAAAACAATGTTTTTCTGATGTCTTTTGTACATTAAACAGAAAAATTTTTATGTGAAATTATACTGAGTGCATTAACGTTAATTTTACATCATATACTCTACATATCACGTTTTTCTTCGATAGGAACAGCTCCAAAGCAGATTGACGAGTGGATATCAAATACAGGATGGATAACCGATGCATGTCTTATATTAGCTCGTTTAACGCCACATTAACCTATTCAGAGAGTAAAAGAACAGAAAGATTACAAAAACTAAGAATGACCAGAGTGATAAAGCTTAAATGACATTGCTTAGAGTGAACACTAAAAGGCGAAGACCGCCTATAAAATATATTTAGAGTTGCTACTTAATGTGGATGCTCCAGACGCCATATCATATAATCAAGGTGTTGTTTTGTACCGGTCAAATACAGAATCGCTTAGTCTTACCACCAGGCTGTCTGAACGCGTTTGTGTACATATCTGTATGTGATAAATGACCATAGTTATATCAACCATCTCGTATTTTATTATTTATTAGCACTCTTTCCTTCATTGATATTTTTAAGACCACATTTACCTCTGAAAGCGATCATGCACACACACACTGGAAAGGTCTGTTCGTTGCTATATACTTAGGTCACCTGTTTTATTTATAAAGCGTTCCGGTGATGAGAGAGTGGGAGAGAGCGGCCTGAGAGGCTGTTGAGGGGTTTTGTGTCACAGGGCAAGTTGACCGCTGAGGGAATGTCATCCGCTCCTCTTTGGCTTGAGTAAATGTTTAGCCGTCTTTTATGCATTCCTATCAATCACGTGATTCTACAAACGCTACAGAAAGATCCAATTCATCGAATGTATCTTACTAATGTAGCAATACATATATACATGTATATATATCATTAAGGTTCAACAGTTTTAACAGAATCATTAATCACTGGGCCAGGTGACCATGCGAATGTGTCGTGATGGAGAATACATAAGGCGGTAAACTGTCTGCTGTGATAATACAAATCCCAATGTCATCTATACTCTTCCTATAGAAGGTAAATTAAACCGATATACAATGGATACGTTATACGTCATTGGTTACGCAAAAAAAAGCTTCGATATCGCATTTAACATCATCAGTTCATTATCGGGCATGAGAATGCCATAATCTGTTACATTGTCCATACCTCTAAAACATTACACCAGGAAATGTCTTTTCCAATGATTGTGCTTGCTTAGTTTCAAACCATTACATACTTTACCCGATCTTTAATGCATTGTTTTATTTCAAAGTACTGCGTGTTGGGAGACGGTTTGTTCTGTCAGCGTAGGGAGGCGTTTGCGATGGAGGCTGTTTAGAAGCGGTAAGTGATTGATTGTGACGAAGCCCTTCGTTCAACCGACACCGCTAGCGCAGACTGCGCGAGAAGCCATTTACATCAAAGCTACAGGGGATTGCGGAACCGTATGTTTTCTCATGGCTAACGCCAATTTGACCCCTCTCGAGACGGGTCAGAGTACAGGGGGTCACTGACCAGTGGCTATTTCATACGTCATGGCCGATGCAATAGCGGTCAGCGACGGCCCAAACCAAATAGCACGGGAATATTTAGCCCTTTGTGCACATTTGTGTAAATGGCACGAAATGCTGAAACAACACCAGTCGAATCGATTTGTCCGGTTGTGTAGAGTGGCTCGAGCTGGACTTAGCAGTGGTCAGTTCTGGCTGACCGGTTCGGAGAGCTGTGCAAATCTTACGTGGCTATGTCTGTTTGCTTAGATGACTTCAAATGATGGAAGTGACCAGTGGTCTGGGGACTGAGAGTAAACTGACGGGTTTTCAAAATCCGGGTCTTGACCGCCACTTGTCCCCCCCCTCCCCCAGCCTTACAAACTGAACTCGCTCCCCGACCCCACGAGCACACCTCTCCCCACCAGTAGCCACGTTCTCCTCCACCTTAAAATCTATGCCACGTCCTCTGTGCAAATACCACGTTGTGTAAAGTCAACATTCGCACATAAACACTCGTTGGTATTTCTTTCAGTAACCACACCGGATTACAATAGGTTACTGTCATAGCTTGCACTTGAACCACCGGAATTTAGCTTCTTATAAATTTCCCGGAGAAAGTAATGTTGCAATTGATCCTCTCATTATTCATATCGCTGAGTAAGGTACGAAAATAGGCGAAAAGTTTCCCATTCCCACACACTCTCTCTCACTCTATATATATGCACTTAACATACGACGATATATATATTAACAAGTCCCTTTATTTGGGATTAAAGGGAGAACTTCTAACAAAATCTTCTTATTCTTGTTAGGTAAGCCAAACACGACTGAGATACCTATATTTATATTCCACCTGGAAATTCCTAAAGGATTACGAATTTGAATTTCGTATTGAATGCCATGCCTCCAATAGGGCCTCGCAACGATGTGGCTGAAACATTGCCGATGTGGCGTTAAGCCATCATCATTCATTGGTTCGAAAAGAGCCTACCGACTGCTCCACTGAAAACTGATCACTGCTTTCTTCTTTCATCCAACCAGCCTTAATTAAGATGGATTTATTATTTCTTTCCTTTGGAACTGGCGTTTTGGGTTATTTTGGAAATGGGTCTCGCGTTTGTCGAATTGGAACACCCCTTCATGTTTGACGAGTGGTCTTCTCATGTCGGACTTCGCATTTGGTTCCCTTCGCATTGGTTCATCGGTCTTATTTTGTTTACTTGGTGAGAGATTCATTCAGTGGTAACAATAGTTGCTTAGCCCTTCTAACATTGACAAAACCACAAGTGTCAGATTGGGAGGAATTAAGATTAGGGTTGAACAGCAAACTCCAAACTTCTGCTCAGTTTTCATGAAAGATAAATTATTAACTGACTGCAGACGTTTTCGATCTTCGGATATCAATACTATGAATCCACTTGTTACACTTGAAAACACATATAAATATAAGTAGATATCTTCATGATATATTGAAATATTCCCGTGGCCTGCTTTCGTTAGGGTGAAAGACGGCTTATGACTGAGGTACTGTTCATTAAAAAAGATTATAGAATTATCTCATGAATGCAAAAATCTGTTTGAAATTGTATGAATCCTTTACTGCATTATCTTCGTTTGAAGTGTGGAGAATTGTGCTGCCGACTGGAGATCTGAAGGCGTCCATGCTTTTGAGCTTATAAGAAACTGACCAGTAAGAGAGCTAGGAGATTATAAGATGCGCAGTAAATGTTCTGAGTTGTCTGTTAATGTAACATGCAATAACATTGCGATAGCACACTGTTTTAATTTTATATGTCTAAATTATAACAAGTACATGTGTGAACAACGCTGCAAAGTATTTCCAGAGCATTGTATTAAGAGGTGTGGGAGTGGCGGTTATGTTTCTTGATCATTTCATGTTTTAAATTTACATATATAATTAACTTACAAACACAACCCTAGCAGCTTACTAGTCTCAAGTGACAAGAGTGTTCCGCACTTGGAACAATTACGTCACAGCCTAGACAGAATAGATGCGCTTCAACCTAGTCGACGGAGCACGGTCAAATGTCCGTTTCCGCTGTTGTTAAAAGTCACTTAACCGAAATAAAAAATAACATTGTCCAATCTTTTTGGAATCCTTAACTTAGAACATGTTTCTCCATCTCTCACTTTAAAAAGCTGACTTTTTTGTGTTAAATCTGATTGGTGACGCCCCCATTTATGTTTCTTATGTTTATTATTTCATCTAGATCATTAATTATTTCGTAAA
This sequence comes from Acanthopleura granulata, assembly GCA_016165875.1. Lineage (NCBI taxonomy): Eukaryota > Metazoa > Mollusca > Polyplacophora > Chitonida > Chitonidae > Acanthopleura > Acanthopleura granulata. The sequence goes on from JABBOT010000010.1 coordinate 15,064,751, forward strand.
AAAAAACTTTGTGAAAAAAAATTATTTAGAAAAAAATAATAGAACACTTACCTGCAGATTTGGATGGAGCGTCCTGGATATAGCCAGACGTACGGTTCATGAATCAGAACAATTCATTTCAACCCGAGACAGTGGTGGTATGAGCACCGCTTTTATTGCAATGATATGTGCTTCAGTTAGGAGCTGAAATTAAAGCACGACTAAGCTGTGTCTATGTACTGTATTGAATATGACATGGATACATATCAATAATTTCTAGTTTAAACCTTAGTACAGCTTTAATGTCAGAATTATTGGTTATGCCGTCATGGCTTTATTGAAAACCGACCACTGTTTCTCTTTTATTCCATCTGTGTTTTGTATGTGTCTGTTTATTTGGGAATAGGACTTGGATTATTTCCGAAAGAGAAAGGTTTGCAAATGAGTCTTCTTATCTTTGACTAGGAGGGATCTTGCTGACAGGTGGAAAAAGAACTAACTCTGTGTATTCGAGAGGTTAGGTACCTATCGTTATTACATAATTACGGTAAAATATCCATGTATCAAGACGTTACACCAGTAAATGAATCTTGAAACTGTACGGGAACAATGAAAGTGATAATATTAGGACACTGAAAAGAAATCCAACCCGGCTTCAGGAATGTAAAAACGAGATTAAAAAAAAAAGAAAAACAAAGAATACCAATTACTTAATTCTGTCATATCATAAGCTGATATAAATTCGCAAACGGTGCAAACTGAAATAATGGTGGAGAATTTATCCCAACTTAATAGTTGGAAAATTCTAATAGATACGAAAACCATAAGCGTCAGTTACGTGCACTACTGGGAGCAGCTGCTGCTATGTAGATAATGTGGGCAGGTGCATGTGTACTAGACGGTTACGTCGGTTCTGCGCACTGAACAAGGCGCTCGATGCGTGTAAAAAAACATCTGCCATTTGATGGCCAGCAGATAACTCATGGCCCTATCCTTGTAAAATGTGTCTTCTCCAGTAGAGATGAGGTGAGCGATAAAGATTTAAGAAGGGGTACGCATTTAAATCTGTGTTGGCCATAAAGCCTGGGTCTTTGTGGACCTTCTCAAGCATGACTGAGAGTGACGTAAAATTCCAGACTTTGTAAGCGTCACTGGGTGAGTAAAAGGTTAAAAAGTCGGAGAGGACGAATCCTCGAGTTCCGAAGTAACATTTCAAAACCCCATTGCATAACGTAACGAGCCATGCTTGAAACAAAAAAAAAGTCCACACTGTGAAGTAAATATGACTACGTCCGTCCTTGCGACTGTCCCTGTATGTGAAAGAGGATACTGATGTTAGAAGAGCACGGAGAAGTTGGCCGGGAAAGTTTTTTGGCGGTCAGATGTGTTGACCAGGTCGCCAGCGCTCACACCGGATGGCTGTGGGCGATTTCGGGGGTTGCCGTGACATTGGTAATCCCTTTCACACATGACCCAATACACACTCACACTCCACTACCAAGAAGTTAGAAAGCGGACATACTTTCAGCATGGTTACCTAACGTAAGCAATTCATGTGACACGCATTATGTCGAATCTCTTTTGTAACGCCTTTTGTACCTTCTCTGGGCAACCGTACGCAAATTGGCCGTACACTTCAAATTGGAGCAAATAAACACAGGCAACCAGTACTGGGATTGTTCCCTTTTAACACAAGAAACAATAACACATACTGCCTTACACTCCACCACGATATATGAAAGTAGGTGCAAATTAACCGGAACATTGAAGATCTGTGGGGTCTGTGCAGACCCGGCCGTGACTTTGTATATATACTTTCTGTTTATCTTACGTAGGGTTTACACGACCACCGAGATACTGACGCATGATGTTACGCAAGATATTCCTTGCGCCATTTCTGTGACATACGTAAATAACGAGCGAACTGTTTACGCCTTATGCCACCTTATGCAAGATTTGAGATAGAGACGTCTTGTATTGCCTTGTTACAGCGGCGTAAGCTCGCCGGGTAAAAGTTCACGACGAGGTGGGATTGCATAACGCGGAGTTTTACAGAATAACTTAAAATGGACAGCCGCTCTTTACAGCTTAAGCCTTTTTCTCTACGGCCAACACATCTGAGTGAAAATTTGCATTGCTTGTCATAATTTAACAAGAAAGTAAGGATTTTTCACAATGTAAACTTACCTAACATTTAATTTTTTCTGAATAGCTTGGTGAAGTTTTGTACGGAATTTTAAATTGCACATGCCTTTTAATCGAGGCTAAGAACCATTTTGCTGCTTGTGTGGAATGGAGATAGTTAGCTCAAAGACTTGATTCGGAGCATGGACAGAAGTTTCTGCTACAAGGTTACCGAAAGACAAGCCAAGCCATGTATATTCGCTGTTTTCCTCACTTAATTAACTGAGAACATTGTCAAATAATTAATGACACTTCTTGGACCTTTTATCTCCAGCGATTTGATAAATGAAGACGAATGGCGCACCAGGAACAGAAACAGGTTAAATGATGAAATATTAAGACATCGTGGAGGAAAACTTCGACAAGACATGTACAAAACAATCCCCTGTAGATTGTGAATGAAACATAGGTATGAATATTTTAGGTCCCAGTGGTTCGTTGTAAGGTTTGGCACCAACAACAGGTCAGTGTTATACGCTGACAGAGCACACTTCTGTTTATAGGTGGAGGTCATACTCCAACAATGGTGCCAAACATCAGACTTCCCATTGAGGTTATACAACAAGACGCATGCATATGTACAATTTACCCGTGAATGCGGAATTTCAAATCTTGAATTACTGGCACCAGAAATTTGTATTTCCGGTGAAATAAAACTTTCTTCTCAATAAACCGCTATAAATTCCAACAGGTAAGATCTGTGCATCTGTTGGTAAATGGGTAGCCGATAGTCCGCTTAAAAGTAACATGAAATCAGTGAGTACTGTTCAATGCCACAAGCATTGGCGAGTATAAGGGAGGATGAAAAGACAGTAAATAAAAGCACAAAACACAAAATGTAACTGATTTTTCATTTTTTGTATTCTGTAGAGACTCCATCTTTAAATAATACATAAATAGCTATAATGAATCATGGGTAGTCTGAAGACTTTCGTTATCAAATACCGCCGAGACATGAGATAGGAAAACAAAGCCCGTATTATGTCCCTATGGAACGACACAATGTGAAAACAAGACTCTTAAAATGAGAAACAAAATAAAGAAAACTAAACATTTGCTGAAAATATCTGATGACAAAATGAATGAAATTAATATGAATTATGAAGTAGCACTATACTTTAAGATACAGCATTATCTGGGGGGATCGGTTGACTTTCTACTAAATCAAAAGCAAAGGCTACAGTCACCCGTCTTAATCCGAGCACAAAGAAGAAGAAAAAAAAATCTACACTTATCGCTCTACGCACTGAAATTCGCGTTTGGGCACTAAACCATTTTTAATTATCCACTATTATGTTGTCTATCCCTAAAGACGTCCCTCGCTGTTTATAAGTAGCACTGATGCTAATAGCATCTTTGTGACACAGTCCTAAATAGGGAAACATCGATAGATAAATTTGAGGATTTCAGTTCAAGAGGTAACGCGGTTAGCACAAAAACTTCGATGTAAATGTTTCGAGAATGCGCCATTTATCACCCATTTTAAACTAGGGATCTAGCACAAGAGTTTGCCGGTTTCCAGCACACTAACAAAACGGCCTTAGACCTGAGTTCTCTGATGTAATGATATCAGTATGGTTACCCGTGTCAAAAAGTGCCTACCCTCGGCAAAGAGAGTAGGCGATCCAATAGCGACTTTTCAATGTGCATCGACACTAAAACTCAAGCGTTCCCTCATACGCTCAAAATACACATACATAATTCGCTCAGTCATACTTCTAACAGCCCCTCTCACACTATATACGTAGAATTATTCTGAGACCGCATATACACAACAATAACTTTATCACGGGAACGCATGTAACGAGGAACGACATTGCTCTCTCTTCAATGACGTAGACTGTACAAAAATATATTTACAATATTTGCATCAAAAAAGCTCGATCCAGTTTTGAGTAAAGTCACTGTCTCTGCGATCATCTCGACAAAGTCCTGTCTCTGCTAGCACAGATATGAATGTCTGAAGATATTTGCACCAGTCTCAAGTTAAACCGAGATCACTGTCCGTTTAGAATAGTCAAGCAATTGCATTGCTCTCTCACATGCGATTGTACAGCATGTAATGCAATTTAGCTGTCTCGTTTTTCAAAATTGCTACCTGGGCTCTAAGTTTCAAGTTTTCCTGTTCTAGAAAGGCCGCCCTCATGGCGATTTCTTCTTCCTTCTGTCGCCGGGCATCTCTCGACCGTTTGGCAGCCTCGTTATTCTTCCTCCTCCTCTCCCAATAAGCTTCGTCTTTTTTATCTTCGGGCACAGGTGTGGTTTTCTTGTTGTTTTCGTCGATCATTTCTCGGTTTTCGGCCCGGCGTTTTCGCTGAAGTAAGTGTGACGTAAGAGGGGTCAGAGGCAGAGGGGGTAAGGAACTCTCGTACAGAGATGGAATGCCTAGTGCCGCACTGTTTGCCATGGCTGTGTTAGCGGCAGCGGCTGCTGAAAATGCTCCAGCAGCAGACACCAAAGGGTTTGAATACATAGATGCTATTCCATCCACAGGAAACATTTTTAACGATGTTGGAGTGGTGCTGCGTGAACGACTTGGCTCACTTTCCAATTTCACCTTCTCTGAAGCGTTCGTTGGAGTGAGCTGAGCAGACACCGGTTTTACTGCAGTTGTTGTTGAAGTGTCACTTTCATTGCCGTCGGAAGAATTCACCATGGACGACACAGATGAGGATCGCTCCGATTCCACATGTTCCCTTGATTCGGAGACACCGTTCATCGGGCTCGATGGAGCTTTAATTTTGTCCACGGAAAGATCCAGAGGTGCGCTTTCAGTAAGAGTGGCCATCTTCAATACCTTCACGCTTCCACTACAAAACAAACACGAACCGGATGTTATCAAAACGTTCCTTGAGGCAAACATCCTCAAAGAATATCAAATCCATCCACTTTCGCACAAAGCTCAGCTATTACATAAGCTCATGATTTATACCTCCAGAAAGCCCGAAGTTGATTACACAAGATATGTCTCAAATATTTTTTTTTAACAATCACATATTTTCATGATATCAACGTGGAATAATCGTTTGGATCACGTATATGATAACACATGTACCTACCTATATGTGTCGATTGTGAGGCTAGCTACAGCATGAGTCCAAGCCGGGCCTGCGACTGTGGGTAAGGTAGATTATCCGTATAGGCTTCCTGCTCTCTCCTAGATCTCACACGACTGCTCTGACTGGCAGCACTGCCTGCTACTATAAGAGTGGTCTGGCGACACTGACCATCCGCTTTATAACCTGACCAACCAATGACCAGTCCTTATATATTTGTTTGCCCAATCCATGCCGCTGACCCCCTTCAACAGTTACTACACAAATAGGCAAACTCATGACGTCGTGACCTAATATCGGCGGCTAAATTTACGAGATTCTGCGCGTTCTGATTGGTCGGGAGGCGGGGTCTGCCGGACGTTACGGATTTGACTCCTCCCACCCCGGTTCTGCGCACCGTACAGCTCACAGCTCTGGCTGGTTGCGTAAGGGTCAGATCGCCGGACAGGTCGTTGGGTCAGGCAGGGTTGAGGCTGAAAATAGAGCCGCAGCCAGGCCCTTCATATGGCCCATTCACCGACTGGGCACCGCGTAAGAACACACAACTCAGGAATCTTGGCGGATTTGCACACTGAAAGTGCTCTCTCCGTTTTGAGTTGCGCAGCAGGTATTTACATCGATTTACACGAAAGCATGGACTAACTGTGAACAGCAGGTCCAAACGTCATCAGTTATATATTAACCCGATACATGTTGCGTGAGTCCCGGAATTACGTGTCAGTATGAAAGTACGCCGTTGTCAGTCATTATGCACTCTTAATTAATTCGCTGCTTCAACCCATTCGAACTGTGCAAGGCATATGTGAAGCTCCTCGAATTCGCCTAAAAGCGTATCGATTGGTGTCATTATGTAACGAATTATGAACTAAAATAGCTATTCTTTTCTAGTGATATTTTCGAGTCTTTTATTTTGTTAACCTTAAGTGCATGGTGTTTTAAAGAGCGCATGAAAACAAACATTTACTACAACTGAAAGGAGTTGACAAGAAGGATGTATGCAAAAAATCAATATTAACAGACTAAAAGCCTACAACACGGTTTTGCACGGCATGGGCTTGACTTACTAATGGTAACCCACGCTGCAACAGCGCAAGGGAGATAATCCACACTGCAGCCCCGAGAATTTGTGTTGCACCATATCATGCGTTCACGACTGTATGAAACTGTTGCTAGATGCGCTGGATTGAGAATTAGCTGGTTTGTTTATATTCTTTATGTATATGGTTACAATCGAAATTCTTGTTATGCTTTGCTGCTTCATATGCGGTAGTAGGTAAGTTTAAAAGAACACTTCTTTATAGGTGTAAGTCCATAATAATAGTCCAACGAATCCAACGAATTTAATTAGCCTACATGTAGCTAGTGATTCTCTAACCTGAAACACCCCATACTTTAAATCCCCAGGTCGTACAGCAGTGTACAAAAGTATATGATTCAATAAACAATTAATACTGTTACGCACTGAATTTGCAGCCTAGTGTTCCAATGTTCCAATGCTTAACAACAATGAAATTGCACGAAACAACCGCATATGCCAAACGCAGGGATATATCAAGTCAGCAGTCCTAACTTCAACAACTAGGGTTATTACCATTGTCAAGCTCAGCACAGTCATTGCTAATATCATCGTAGTCGTCATCAACGTCAACACAGTCATCGTCATCATCATCGTTGTAGTCATCATCATCTATCGACAACATCAACTCATAAACATCATCATGATTCATTGTTCTCAACATATCACTGTCACTGTGACAACTGCCATTCTCTATACTATGCTCTACACCATGATCACATTTCGTTGTTACTGTCATCACCATTATCATTTTTTTTGTAATTGTCAGCATCATTAACCCGCATTGCCTTCGCTAGCTCTTCAGCATGCAGGTCTAAAAGCAACTGATTGGCCGTGAACATGGGCTTCCCCACAGGCTTTGTCCGCTTTCCTCCCACCATAATGCTGGCTGCCGTCGTATAAATGTAAATATTCTTGAATGTGGCGTAAAGTACCAATGAAATAAATGGATAAATTTAGCGCTGCACTCCCGACTGTTGCCTGTAAGAAGTGACCTTCTGCCATACCTGACTGCATGGCCGGCAGATAACATGGCATGTCACGTGCTATCTGTGTCACGTGATACAATGTTTTCCGCAGGGACTGAGGGTCTGATTTTCTTCACCGTTTGAAAGATTTTCTTTATATTAGTGAAATATTATTCAAATATGAGAAAACCCTCTCAACAATTTCAAGGACTGAGTACAGCGTGTACACATTTGCTGGTGCAGCTTAGTACTTGGCAAGATTATGTCCCTCGTGAATGGATCTGTGATATGTGAGGCAATTATTGACATCTTGAAAAAGTGACAAAATATGAGAAAATAATCAAATAAAAAATCGACACATTCACCACCAAAATCATGATTATCATAGGAATGGCTAGTGAACTATAGTGCTTAAGAAGCTTGTCCTCCGGAGACATACAGGTGCACGTTCAAGCCCAGTTTTCCATGAACTTTTCCTGAGAAATAGCTCTTTTACCTGCCACGAAGGTCATATTATTTCCATGTCCTAATATAAATGCAAAATACGTTTAGCTTCCAAAATTGCAGGTTTTTGGACTGGAATAGATAAAATTTTGAAAAAGGATAAGGATGTCATGAATGAATATGGCGAAATACAGCAATAAACAGATGGAAAAAAATTACGATCATCGTAATTTATAAGCTAAAAACCCCATGATGTATTTCTGTTTGGTAGGCCGATGACTTTATCTGTCCAGAGTAACACTGAAAAGGTGTGCTAATCACTAACACGGGCGACGAGGGCATGGCGAGAGGTGTGGCCACCTTTTGAAGCGATGCTGTGAGGCACGATATTAAATCATCGCTTCGCAACATTACCTCGCAGTTCAGTCGGTTTCTTCAGTTCCCAATACTTCCTCCACTCCTCAATACCATCGCCCCTGTTGCTCCTATATGGATATGGGCCCCGGATATGCGAACAAGAAGATGCCCGTACGTGGGAAAGTCCGCCAGCAACCTTCAGATAATCTTGGTTTTCTCTGCCAGGTTTCCTCCCGCCATAACGCTGGCCGCCGTCGTATAAGCGAAATATTCTTAAATAGGACGTAAAACATTAAACAGATAAACAGATAAAGACGATGCCCCTCCACTCATACAGCCATAATCGAGCTTTTATTAATGGCTCTGTATAAATCTGAAAAAGGAAACATCCTTATCTAACTTCCAATTTTATCGTCAAGAGTCTTACATCCTGCAGTGATGGAGTCAAATGTATTGTTGCTCCTATTGCCCTTTCGTGGCAGGTAAAAGAGGTATTTCTCAGGCTTTAAATGTCATAATTGTTAAGGCGTTTCTGTTATCGTATAATACATGCCAAAACTGCTTGATGTGTGAATGACACCCGATTAGGGTTCCGACAGCGCTGTGTACTTATAACTAATCGTATAGAGAGACATGCGCCACAATGAAGTTTGAATGTTATTATCATATGTTCCCCATATAAACGGTGAAAAATATCGAAAAAAGCTCACCGGAAGGTTTCTGTCTTATTTATATGTTGATTTATGTGTTTGGTGTTTTACGCTGTACTCAGGAATATTTCATTTATACGACGGCGGCCAACATTATTGTGGGAGGAAACCGGGCAGAGCCCGGGGGAAACCCAAGACCATCCGCAGGTTACTGGCAGACCTTCCCAAGTACGGCCTTAGAGAAAGCCTGCATGAGTTGGACTTAAACTCACGGCGAACGCATTGGTGGGAGACTCCTAATTCAGTGAGCTGCGCTATCGCGCTAACCTACTGAGCCACGGTGGTCCACCGGTTTCTGTCTTGTTGGTTGTGTTTATACCGCACATCCTGTCACGCCTATGCATTTTAGATCATCGGATGTTATATTTGTCAATCAGGTGTGGACGAAGATGTATGTTCACGTTGTAATGTTTCATCAAGCTGACATCCAGACCTTGATGCTAGAGTTCACCAAGGACTCATTTATTAAATCATTTTGCTGACTGTCTTTGACGACTGTATTGTCTGTCTAGAAATTGGAGATGTTATGAAGCCTTACACATCGGTGATTCCACATTCTCAACTAAAAACTAATCTTAAATGCCGGGTCATGTTTGGCTTTTTGGCTTCCTTTCTATTATGCTTTTCTATTAGCATTTTCTGTGTTATGTCCATATTCACTCTTGAACACATATAGTATTCACACCTCTATGCAAGTACATTATTATTGATGCACGAACTAAAGATACATCGGATTTTCTCCAAGAAGCATTGTCCTAGCTTTGTACATGTTTTACAGAGCACGGCAAAACTGCATTACAAAGCACCATGCAGAGCGGTTGTGTGTCTGTGTTTGCTTGACTGCTCATCACACTGCTGATCATAATACAGATGTGCGAAAGCCATTAACTTACAGTTATGGTACGGAAATATTACTCGGTTGTCAAGGAAATATCGGTGCTCATGTACAATATGTCGACATCTTGACGTCATCGCATCAACGCTGGCCAAGCATCGCTCTCAATAATCTTAATCAGCCTCATTAATTATAGCTTAACATGCAATCAAGCTAATGAACAACACTCCTCTACTCCTCTGTATTTGTCTAGAAATCATGTAGCATTAATGAATAGCTAACCTGACGTGTTAAGTACTGCCCTGCGGAATTATTTACACCGCTTGTTCTGTCGCGATTCTGAGATCACTATGATAGCTTTCATTTAGCAAAAACCAGAGAGGGCATCCTCTGATTAAATTGTGATGTGTTGAGCGCGCAGTTATACAAGCTAGTAAACGTCCATCGCGCAGATTGTTTAACAAGATTACTTTTAACTTTTAACAGGTGCTTTGTTTTGCGCACAAAACGCCTACTCCGCTCTAAAACCTGTTTTATTCGTCGATAGGTATGTCCTGCTACAATGCCAGCAGTTTAAGCGTGAATGGAAAGTACCGCGCACTTTTCTGTCGGCCTCTCGGACCATATTTCAGCCTTTTGTTGCGTTGCCACATGTTATTTGTTAAGGAGAAAACGGAGTGTTGACCGGGTCACTCCTGGCAAACATCTTGACCAATGACCACCAGACGGCGCAGTTCTGAAATCTTATCTATGATTGAATATCTCAGTTACCACGTGGCAGCGAATGTTAACTGGAAAGGTTTGTTTAACCCGAATGGCCCGTAAAGCGAACAGCTACTACTCAAGAGCCCGGACTGACCCAAGAGCTACCATCTACCATAAGGTCAGCTGGGGCCAAAGTTGAAAAGTTTTACCTAACGGCGCTTTTTAGAAAGTAGATATGGTCAGTTCCTGCGGTCAGCGATCGATCAGAGATATGAGTTTGTATTTCCCATAGCTAGTCCAGTGTGGAAAAGAAGTCCAAAAGTTACAGACAAAATACTCCTTTGCGTAAGTTTCTTGCAGTATGAAACTGAAATATATCTGCAACTAACACTTTTCCATTTGAAAGTTCTTAACTGACGTTGAATTATTATCATGGTTGGGTATAGAATGGTTCTTTTAAAGAGAGAAAATCCTAGACATCTTTAGCTTTTCAAATTATATGAACCATTCTTTTTTTTTTTAAACAAAATTCGGTCAGGTAATCTTTGCACATCGCCGATGCTAATATTTTAAATAATACTGCAAATAGTCAACTTATAGAAAGCTAAAACAAAAACATCGGCTATTGTTAAAAACGCAACCATTTGAAAATATGTATCACTTTACATGTCATACACAACAATTTAAACTTATCCCTTATCCCTCTGTAAGTATATAAAATGTCTATGTTTTCCTTCTTCCTTCGCTTTATCTAACCTTATAATTAAGTTCTTTCATAGCATACATGATTTTGTTAGCAATTTAAAATGTAATCATTCGCAATTAAGCATATAAAGTTAACTAAAAAGATCAATATAGATGTATTTATATATGTTTCATGTGATGAATTGACAAAATAAGCAAATGTATACACGTGCAGAACCTGTTTTGGAGAAAGGCGTTGAAAGTCCATCAGAGATTCCTTGGATGAGTGATTTACTAAAGCTGTACTCGGGGAATTTATCCAAAGGCCTTTCACAACTGTATTGTGGTAAGGTTTGTACACTATGGCGCACTCTGAGCAAGGAATTCAACGATCACTGATCCGTGGTGTACATCGCATAAATAAAATCTGTATGACCTCTTTGGCAAGTGCGTTGCAGCCATTCAATATATATTGTCTCGGTGACATGAGTTGTATGTATGGTGATTCCAAGCGCTATCCTTGAGCTCAGTTCTTACAGCTATATATAACAGCTATCAAGACAAAATAGAAAATGTGTGGATGAACTTGGCACCCATTACAATAAGTTGAGATTACCATCAACAGGCAAGCCTCGTTCTAGAGACACATTCCATGAATTCTGCTGCAGTAAGATTGTTCCACATTTGCATTTTTTATAAAGCCTAATGAAAATTATTTGGACATGTTATATTGTGCAATATATATTACAACCTGGTTGTTACCGAAACAGTTACGACACAAAATTTCCCCTGGTCGGCAATTCGTAACTAATTCGGTCAACTCGCAACTTTTTTGAAAGTCAGCAAAACTGTTACCCCAGATGCATTACCCCCTCTCCCCCCCCCCACACACAACCTCCGCCGATTGAAAACCCCGAACACTTATGTAAGTAGATTTGAATTTTCCTCTAAGAGCTGTTTAGCGTTGGTCAGTTCCGACGAATTTCTTTTCGTGTGCACTGTCACACTTAGTCTTCTGGTAAAACCTTCGCAGTTGCAAGAGATGCGTCTGTATGCCTTGACCTCCTGGGGTCTATTCAGGGTAGAAGCAAAGTGTAAATAGGAAAGTGTGTATAGGTGTAGGTATGGTCCCCGTGCTCTTTCACTCGCCCCCACCCCTCTTCTCTTCTCCATAACGGTTATCGGTAGAGTTACTGTGTCCTGACCTTAGCAGTGACCCAGTGAACGCCTTGTGACCGCACACTGCCCACTTTAGCTCATATAAACGTTGTGGCCGGACAGATGTAAGATTCTCCTTTTTTTTGACTGAGCCAAAACGGTTTTAGCATGGACAAGAATGTTTCTCCCTGCCTGCTTCCAACACTCGGGTACAAACCAACGACGTCGTGGGGGAGAATTTGCTGTAAACCGAGCTGAAGGCAGTAAAGTTTTGAATTTGCTAAAGTTCTTAGCAAGTCTGCAAGTTAAATTGGCTCCGCCTTTCCACAAATGCCCAAACTCTCTTAAGTAATTTTAAGTCTTTTTAGTATCTTGCAACGTTTTGAACTCTTTTCTATTTGGTAATTGGGGAATTTTGCAAAATTGTTTCTAGCATATTTTTTCGTCCAACAAGTTTCATTAACATCAAACGCTATCTGTAAAGCTATTTCCATATACATTTGTAAGCAATCATCAGGCAGTTGAAAGGAAGCTGTTGGATGGCCTTTTCTTGTATAATTTGCAAATTAAGTGCAAATCACGGAGTGAAGCAATCACGGCTTTAGAAACACTAGCAACGTTACTTTCACTGCTTCATTCTGTACATGAACTTATATCAAAAAGTAGAGATGCTGCACATATATATCCGTCTTCCAGTGTTATAGACATGTTATTAATTCTCATCGTTAAAGTTTTGTCATAGATAAAGTTTTGCGTGTATGAGTTGGGGGATGAGGCTTTGATCTCGTTAATGTGAGGCTACACTGGGGGTAGTAATGATCAGTGATTGCATCAAAATTACTCTACAGTTTTGATGTAACTTTAAAATAGCTTTAAACTTCATTAAGGCATCTTTTTATTACCCCATGCGGTCGTTATATAAATATTCTTTTACTGTCAGTTTATCACTGTGGTGAATCTCAGAATGCAGATAGTGGTCATGTGAAGTGTCCATTCAACTTACCTGTTGCAGCTTTGAAAGTTCCCCGGATGTAAATTCAGCAGAGAGTGTGTAACTGCCTACATCAGACAGGTCAGCGCCAAGGAAGTGGACTTCCATCCATTTAATGAATATGCATGCACCTACTTTATCAAAGATTAGTCATTGATTTGAGATAAACTGGCTAAAACCTTAGTTATCTGTCGTCTTTTTAACTTAATCGCCGCCGGCCTGTCCAAGTACAACGCATTCTCACGATAGGTAGCCGCGAACTGTTCGACATCACAGTAGCGAAGTACAAATGAATTTACGCTGATTTCTAAAGCATTATATTTTTAACGACCATAAAGTATCGGATAGTCCCATTATTCCTTGGGCAAATAACAGAATGCTGGGCTTAAACATGATTTTCCTGTGAGCTGAAATAAAGCACACTCAGGTTTTAACATTTCTCTCTTTTCGTATATTTATCATGTTTCGTTATGTTATTCTATTTTCGTTTAATTATAAATTTGGCATTATTGCTACACAACTAATTTAAAATGATTTTTGTTACATAGTATATTGTTGTAACATTTTTGTAATTTTTTTTTTACAAATTGATGACTGTGTTTAGTTATGTTATTTATGTTTGTATTCAATTGATCAAAACCCTCTAAAATCACATTAAATACATGTAAATATCACAACATTCTGCATATAACTTATATGGGAAAATGTAAGTGTATGGACACTGAATGAATCCATAGATATCCTTTGAACTGACTTCAGTGCTTAGTTTGAGTTATAGTTAATGTTATGTTAAAAATACCGAAATTCAGACCATCCCCCTTGAACTGTGGAAGATTTAGTGTACTATATATAATGGTCGATAGCACCTGCATTCTTAACTCAAACTTATACGTCACAGCTCAATCCTTTCATCCCGCTCCCTTTATGCATGTGAACTTTGAAAAGGAAAGAAAAAATAGAAAGAAATAAAAATATCTCCTATTACTGAGTGGTTGAGCTGACCTAAGCGCTCGATTCGCTACTGTGATGTCGAACAGTCGCATAATATACCACAAAATTGACCGCTGGTCATTTCTGACAATCACGTTCCTGTGTACATGCATGTCTCTTAGGACAACGAGCTGAACAGTAGCCCCCGACTGGTCAGTTCATGCATGATTGATCAAGTGGTAATTGATACAGTGTCTGTATAACTCACATTAAGTGTTTGTAATAACTACCTATTATTCTCCCATCCCTAAATTACATAAATATTGACTTCGTATTTATATATGCAAATGTACTGGACTACAGTATATATACAAAGCACGTACTCTTTTTGTTTTGTAACTCTAATAAAATGAGTCAAAAGAAAACGACGCGTCATGAAGTCTTTTGCGATAGGGTTGTTTTTGCTTGTTTCTCTCATAAAGTGAAACATATCTTTGGTATCTTGAAATGAAATGTACATCGATGTCTATGTTATAAGCAAAATCCTTACATGCGTGGGAAAGTGAAATAAAATCAGAGCTGACACTATCCTTTTTAAATAACAATAGTGGTTTCTGAAATGATAAATAACCAAATAATATTTATCGCATGGGCTGTCTCTATGTACGACGGTGAAATTATATCCATCATTTACCACACATATTACGTGTGTCCGAATTCACCATAGCTGTAAACCAAAGCACTAAGTGACACTGAGCCAAAAATCGTTTGCCAGTCCATAGAATAAATGTCCATGCAACAATGTCCATCTAATTTTGATAAATCAACTTCAATTCAACAAATATCTAACAATGGGGAAATGGCATGCAACAACTGACCTCCATGCAATTAGTTAAATGTATCCAGTACAGAGTCAGCTTTCAACTAAAATGTCACCGGTGAATGAACAGCCTGGAGAGAAACCATGCATTCGTCCACCACTCAGGGAGATACACAAGTCTACTGGGTTTCAATCAATTAGCCAAGTGTCCACTAATTGTCCTGTAATATTAACTAATTTGCCAGAAATCCACTCATTAAGTAAATCCACAATGATCTGATGTCAAGCATCCCCGTGTTCCTCAGTTGTTAATGTATTTAATCTATATTTATTGCTGTGCAATTCGGTGAACTTAACACCTATTGCACATCAAGGCTGTAGAAGCATATATATAACAAACAGTCGGTTTAGTTGCAAGCATACATTCTAGCCTTCGCTCTACAGACACATTGTTTGTCAACTGCCCACATACCTTCCTTGGAACAGAAACCTGGTAATTTTGGACTTTACGTCATTACGTCATACACTGAAATACTATACTAAATTTAGTTTGTGCAATGTACATACCTATATGCATATACAACCAAGTTTAGGAATAGTCTAAAGTGCTAATTCTTATTATCCTGAATTATATACATAAGATTGTTCAAGAATTCTTCTTTCGAACTTCAGTCAGATTTGGGTTCGTACAAACTATATGTATATCGTCAGTCGGACGTGTGTATCGAATTTGTCTCACTGAACTTTGGTGCCAGTTCACCAACTGTACATGTAGATGGACATACAACATATCTATAGTCACGCGAACCGGCTTAAGGGTGTGTCTGTAATTCCATCAATCCATTCTGACATACACTAGAGCTTTGTGCCCGTTAAGCCAAGCATCGATTACGATTTTATAACAGGCAGCCTTGGCCTGCAGCTAAATCTTTAATTTGATATGGATTGTCAGCTTAACTCACATTACACAAAAACCGTAACTTACGCCTGGTGTCCACGAAAAGCTGTGTCAGGTGTGAATCGCAAAGCTTTGCGCATGACAGGTGTTGTCATCTCCAACCTCTTGTGAACACATCAAGTGTAAGTGATGACAATGTCATTTTCGTTAAATGCCTTGCATGACGCGCCATTGTAAAGTATGTTTGATCAACTGACAAGGCATATTGTGCTATGAAAAGCAATTCAGTTCCATTTGATGGCAAGACAAAGATATACTAAGCAAACAGAAAGAAAGAAAACACTGTGATTTCCAGTAATGAAGATTACACACGTATATACTGATTCAGTTTAATTGTTGTCTTTATCATCATCTTTATACCATCGAGGGCGATTGGGTTTATAAATAAAGAAAATCAGAAATACTTCGCATATCCAATCAGATAGCATTTAACAAGATTATGCGGTGAATTTGCTGAAGATACAAAACTTGAAGTACAGGTAACTGAATGAATAAGAAGGGATATTGATAAATCAACCGAAGACAGATTCAGCTTTTTTTTTTAACTTGATTGGTGTTTAATGCTTTATACATAAGAATAGTTCGCGAGAAAGTATCGCATATGGGTATGCAGATATCTGACTAACTAGCGGCTGCAGCCAGTCCGACAGGGCCTAAAGGGGAACAGTCAACATTATTCGTCAAAGCAGATAGCTATAAGGAGTTCGACTCTGGATCAAGCGGGAGTCATGAATGAATGATAAAAATGAAGACGTTGTAGTGAGTATCAATCAATAAATCAATGCACATGTCAGCCAAGTGGCACGAGTATTGCTGCGCTCTATGTTAATCACATGTATAGATGTGAAACAAAAGAACATGAAGTGTGGGAGAAACATTTGTCGGATTTTTTTTAACTGAACACGATTAGTAAATCATCTGTCATTCAGAGAAGCTGCAGTGACTGCTACATACGTTGGGGTAACTCTACTTGCGTCTGGAGCTTGCCTGAACACGTTTACCAGGTGACAGTTTTTGCGGGACATGAATGGCCGGATGACAGAAGCGATCGTGGAGGAGAAGACAGACGGTAATGTTATCCTGTCCCTCCACCCCTGAGCCGTCATCAATCAAGCTGTCATATTGGGTCATCGATCACAGCTCAGGGGATCAGATCCCTACATTACTCTCATCACCGCTTAACCTCCTTCCCCATCCCCGGACAACCCTCCCCCGGGCACCCCCCCACCCCACCCCCGAGGTAACTCGGTACTGATGGTTCAAGGCTCCCTACAACAAGGGCTGTGGTCATTGAAATTGTAAGACCCTATGTTTATAAACACCCCATTGTAATGGAAAAAGTGTTCTCTTGAAATTCTCTGCAAACAATAAAAGTATTACTTTTTGAAACCCTATTGCAAATGTTTTTACATACTTGTTCCTACCTTTTTTATGTTTACTGGGTGTGCGGTATTTGTTTCAGCATTGCAGTATGGCATTGGTGGTGATTAACGTTTTGTAAGTTATCAGAAATACAAGCGGATACAAACATAACTTATGTAAACGATCCAATCGGATGGGCCATGTTCGTATTCATGAGGCATTTAATTATGTATCCGTGGCCTCGATTGGTGCAATTATGTCAACATGAAACCTAGGAACCTAGATGTAATGGTTGAAGGATTTACCTTGTGTTTCACAAAGTGATTCGAAAACGGATTTCCTGTTCAACTGAGCTAAACGGAAACACCCATCAACATCCCGATGCTTCACATGATTTTATTGATTTGACCGACTGACAACAGTATACCGACATGCATACTCAAGATTTTTCACTTATACGATGGCTGTGAGTATATTAGGAGGGGACAACCGGAGTTCAATTGTTACAAGTGGTTATTTGGACGGGTATATAATATTATATGGAGATAGTATAGAAAACAGACCTTCGCCCTTATTCTTGGTATCCAAGAAGGATCTTCCTACATGTACCGACAACTCAGTCGGTGTTTTGCGTAAGAAAGGCTGTAAGAACATACCAGTGATTCAAGTCCAAGCATCGGATGCTTGATGGTTAATGTAGATTAACATGTATCATTTACGTTCAAAGTTTTTTTAAATGCATAAAATAGGTCGAGGAAACTTTCGATATTTATATACAAAGAATGAAAAACTACAAGCGGAACTAGAATATACAACAAGCGAGCAAATTCTTTGCATTAGTGGACAGGTTGTCATATATACTTTCCTTTCTGTATTGAAATTAACATATTTGTTAGGTGTTAGGCGTTTCATTTTCACCTATAATGCTATAAAGTGTACTTGAACAGGTTAGGAATCTTGCATAGATTTAAACTTTCAAGAGGTTTTAACTACTACTGTCATTTTAGCTCAAGATTACCGCTGCAACGAAACGGTGTATATTAATTAACAATTTCACCCTCCTCTGAACTTGGGGTAACACTAATGTTAACTACGTGTATGAAACCTACATGCCCTGCCTTGAAGTGACACACATCAATGCTAAGAAATCAGTGGCCAGCAACATAAACCCATATATGTATGTGTATATATGGTTAGATTCCATTGTCTCTTTACTCACGTATATACGTTCATATGCATACAGATATATGGACTGGTCTTGAATCGCATTAGTGGTGTTCTTATTGAAATGCTTAAATATTAATAAATTTAAAGAAATAAATAAATAGAATGATCGTCTTCTAGCTGTACAAATGATGTGGTTTAATTAGGTACATTTGGTTCTTTGTTTAATCAAACAGCTTTAGATCACTAAATCCTCTGCATTGGAAACATATGTGCTTGTGTAAGAGCAATAAAATACCCGTTCGTGCTGTATTTGTAAACACAAATGCTATATGCATATCGTGAGTCATATGTCTGTATATGATACAAAAAAGGCCAGCTGACAAAGGTGTGTTACACACTTTTTGTATTCCTAGCTTGTGTTTTCATAGCATGTATTACGATGGTCACGCATATATAACTCCATTCCAGATACCTGCTGACACTTGCAAGTTCATTGTCACGCAATGCCAATTAAACGTTCTTTTGATCCAAACTGACACTATAGACATGTGTATATATAGCCGACTTCGATTAAGGCCTTTTGTTGATGGACGGGAGTCGAAAGTTTTAAACAATTTAAAATATCCTGAAGTTTTGTCTTCAAACAATTAAATTAGATATATAGATATGTATTTAGATTAAGTCAAATACTTCGAGGTAGAGCTTAAAGTCTAATAAAAGTCCTGTTGAAGCAATGATAATTTCCTCCCAGAAATATAATTCAATCAGTTCAATGAATATGACACAGAAGGTCAAGATCTCATGCATATTTATCAGATGTGTCATATGTGAAGAATGGAAATACTGATAACGTTGATATGATTATGTTGACATAAGGTCAGGGGTCAAGATGACCTGAAGATGATGGCGTCATAGTCATATGCAGCCATACACGGATCCTTCCGGAACTTCCTGGTATTATATTGAGGACAACAATCCCATTTACAGACATAACTAAGTCATTGTATCAACTTTAGAATGCCCTGCTAGGGTGGGTGGCTAAGAGATGACAAGAAAAAAAGATTGACCATTATACCCACGTTTTTGAAACAGATACAATAATGTGATTTTTAAGAGTTTTAAAGTGAAGTCCTTTTCTGGAGAACAAGTATAAAGCGTCGATATCTGTAAATCGGACAAAATCCACAGTGCACATAACAATCATCCGTTAACCATTATTCCATTATTCAGTTTGGTTTCTGTGCTATAGCATATCAACAACTTGCAGGAAATTTCTTGAATTTCTTGCTGGTTTTTCTTTAAATGTGAAAATGAAATAAAAAAAGCAAGACATGAAGACTTCATAGCTTTCAAAAGCAACCAACCACGACGATTCGATCTGGAAACTACCGAACCATAACTTATTTCACCAAAAGTATGAAATCTTTTAAAAATCAGTATGACCCGATGTCATCGAAATGCTAGCGTTTTACCAGGTTCGTGGTAGTCATGTGGCTTACCCTGTACACATAAAATACAGTCTATGTTTACTTCTCTCTAACTCTGTCCATGTTGCCTGGGGCTGTTATTGTGGTCGTTTTCCTGCTCTCTCTTATAGTAGCAGTCTTTTTTCTGTAGTTAGCCGACATCAGCTGTAATTTATGGGTCCTTTCATGAAAACTGGCTAAATATAATAATGTGTGTAGATATGTAAGTCTGACTAGGTGTTTATGCTGTCAACGGCAAAAAGCTGACACTGTTTGCATTGTGCAGGCCCGCGTGTTCGACGGGGTCAATAGGTGTATACTCGTAGATTGGTTTTCAACACGACATTAGACGGTAAGCGGGATCCCTTTGCTTTGCATGCTGTGAGAAACAGCTCAGCTATTTTTTTGGCCATTCGTTAATCTTGCTAATAAATCGCGATATTTTTACACAAGGGAAAACTAAGAAAGGTCAAAAATGCACCTTGAAGACGTTGGCCTAAAGGTTGCCGTCTATCTTGACCACCACAAAAGGCGCAGTCTGATAAGACGTTTTGCCTCACCCGTCCAGACAGCGTTTTTGTCATGTTTTCACATGAATAAAATACATGTCCATTCACTATTTACATTTATATTGCAGTTATTTAAAGAGAATTACTCACAAGGTAATATAAAAAGTATAAAAAAAAACTTTGTTTATCCATAAACAGCACACATGCCTCAAATTCCTCATGGCGTCACGCTGAAAGCAGCTATTCATTATACTTTTCAAATCACGCTAAAACTGGCTTACATAATATAAGTATACCTATCAATGAGAGCATACGAATTCTGTTACCTACCATTGCCATTTTTATAAAAGCCAAACAGAATGTGCTTTTTTTTATTGGACACACCATTTACATCTGTATTTAAAAGTATGTATAAATTGTTTCTAAAGTTCCTTCCATAGAATTAAATGAAATTAAATGTATGAATTGTACGAAATTTTGCTTTATAGGCTATATTTTTACTGATGGTCGACAGTAATGTCAACAAGGTCTCTACATATATGTTTGGCAACATTCTTGAGTAGTGTACTATGTACAGTAGGACAAATACAATGTGGTATTGTGACTGTTAACATACGGTTCTGAGCAAAAAGCTCATGACGTCATCAGACGACCAAAAATGTAAACACACTTTATATACAATTAAAATGTTTGAATTCATTTAGTTCTGTTTAATAAGTCTAACAAATTAAAACTACTTGGTTAGATGCACTTTTTAGTTCTTCGTCTGGCAGGATGATCATTGTGTGTTGTTTTACTGTTAAAATAAATATGTAAATGGTGGAAAGTAAATGCATGGCGAATTGTGTCATGTATAAAGACGTCACTCCAGTAGCAACAGTAAACCTCAGCAAAATGGATGGTCAAGATTGCTCGCGTGAAGGAGCAACTGACCAAAATTCATGATAACTGCGACAAAGAATTGTGCAGACGTTTGTGTATCACTCTTTGACCAGAGTCAGTAGATTTCATCACATCCAGTGAACTAAATGGTCAGGTTTGTTCCGTTGACACAGTGACGGACGCCAGACAGTTGCCGATCCGGGCTGCCCCTCTACCACCAATTAAGTGGAATTGGCGCAGACGAACTTGGAAGCAAGCCAACGTACTTTTCTTAGCTCATAAACTTTCGTTCAACGTTCAAACTGTGCCGGCTTTGCTCTCTCTCCCCTGCCTCTGACCGCTGTCACTCCCCATCGAGTTAAAATAGTATGAGGTGCACGTTTAAGTCAGTGGGTTAAGGTAGCCAGTTACTGGCTATCACGTCAGGTACCCGTTATAGCCTGACCAGTGGTCAACACACTTCGGCCACAGAGTTTAAGTGCCTGACACTGCATCTAGTGAATTCGCAAACAAATACAGGGACGTTTTAGTTAACGAGGAGTATTTAAAGAGTGCAAACATGTCCACAACAATATTAATCAGGCTGGCTTCGGAATTCCACTAACTCGTATTTGTTTTGCAACTCTCCCAAAGGCTTGCACCGTTAACGTGGTAAAGTTTGTGAGCTTCACTTACTTAAGTATACGCTATTTGAGTCATGAGACATACCTAAATTATTTGATAGATGGGTACCTCTAAATTAGGTAACAATAAAGGTTTATGCGATGCGATCTTCTAAAAATACCATTCGTCTAAAGGATCATTCTCGATCAGATCGACCCCTGTTTGGCCACTGAGGTCGTGAGTTAGAATATCGCTCATGCTGACACACGTTGCACTTTCTTAGGTGCAGGTTCCTGTAACTACATGATGACGTGCTACATGATGACGTGCTACACGATGACTTGCTGCTTACAGGAACTGGGACTTGTTTATGCGTTATACGACCGAGGCGACGTAACACATGTATTGGTGGAGGCCAAGGTAGCTATGTGTATGTGATTACGGCTTTGTGAAAAATACACACCCGGCAATTACTCCTTGTGGATGAATGAATGAATACGGCTTAACGCCGCATCAGCAGTATTTCAGTCACACAGAGGCAATGTTCCTTGTGATGTCAAAAGACAGCTAATGTCTTTAAAAATTAAAGAATATTAATGTTCTGTCGCATGCATTTTTGTATATCACAAATTATGACTTCGTCATCTTGCAAGACCTTAATACCTTTTAATACCGGGAAATAACTGATGTGTATATATCTGTGAGTTTAGAATGACAGGCATCTCAAAACTGTCTCCCTTACACAATTGTCGAAGGAGTCATTTATGGGCTATGGCTATGTTTATTTATTTCACTTATACGACGGCGGCGTATGCTGGGAGGAAACCGGGTAGGTCACTATAGATGGTGTATACATATCTATTGCGTGTTTGTACATCCGTCATGGTTTCATAGCTGAATTACATCCAGTGTGTGTTACATCCATATTATACAAACATCCTGTAGACCAAAGCCATCGATGTCAGAACGTTTTAATGTGTATCGTCGGTGATATATTTCCCGCAGTATTTCCGTTCAGAAATCCATGGCCATGGTTGGCTGATCAATGAAGTCGTCACAAGGACCACTTCAAATCCAACTCAGATTTAATGTTTGAAGGATTCACTCCAGGTAATCCTTTTCCGAAAACCAGAATTCTGTGAATGCTGCACGAGGTAAAAGGAGTTTCCCCGCCATCTTATGCAACTGAAAGCAGTGAAAAGCTGCTCCCTCCTGACACGCGCTCACGTGATGTATATCCTTATATGCAAATGGAGCAAAAGACCAATGCAACAGTGTTTTTTTTTTTATGTAAGAGAAAAGCAATGTAGTCGTGTTTCCTAAGTGGACATCGACTTTTTGTGTCGCGTTTTCACATGTTTACATCACATTTGAAATTCCACGTAGCGTTTCAAAACCACATTCAGTTTTAAATGAGTATTTCACCAAGAAAAAAAGTAGACGTCAGATTTGAGGTAGAGAAACCATCTACCAAGAAACACGATGTCGAGTTTTGGGGGTGTTAAAGATCCATTTAAAACTCTACGTTGCGTTTTGAATGGGTTTTTGGCGCGTTTTAAACTGGATTTAACATGCAAAAGCTGGACGCAGTGTTAACTATTGTCATTCAAGATCGAACTTAGCGGACTGATGCAAGCACAAACTGAATGCACCCTGAGGACTTCAAGTTTTTATCTTTCAAATCATTGTTACGATGTGCAGGCAAGTTGTATAGGCCGCCATGTACGAAAGATTATATGACAGCCCATTGGTGTTATTCCATCGACCGATTTGTATCATAGCAAAATTTCCCCCGATTCCACAAGATTTCGAAAGGATCTGTCGCAGCTGTAGACCTCACATGAATGCTATCCGTTAACATTATCAGAACAGCAGGTAACAGGTGTTTACATGCTGTTGATTAGCCAGGTAAAGTAGTGTTACACTCCCCTTTGAAGTTGTCATCAAAATGTCCATCAGGTAAAATGGTGAAGGGTAAACAATATATATATATGTATATATATGCAACGATGACTCAGTGTCATTGTTAAGGGTGAGTTAACACAGGAGTGGTCAAGTGCTTCAACCAGTTCACCGACCGTGTTGTGTTATCAACAGTTATAACAAACACTATCGGTCAGTGGAAGGTCAGCGATGACCAGGCCTGTCCGTCTTTACGTGTCCCAAATACGTAGGCTACTTGTGTTCATCAGCTCTAGGGACCTGTACGGTATCCCTGACCTACATGGGTTACCTCTGCCTACAAGGCTCTGACGTTATCGCTTGTCACAGCTGGGGTGAGAGGTTCTGCATGGATTCGAAAACGGCAGACAGGAAATATGGCTTCCATCAGGGTCTCTGCTGACAGCTGCCAATCTTTCGTGCGAAGCCATCTTGATAAGTTTTGAGACTTCCAACCGAAAACTCAGTGCAGCGTGTATATTATTAAAAGTGCGCGTTCCTGTTTCATTCCAAGTATCTAAATGCCGAACTTTATTTCTCGTTCAAGAAATAAAATGAATGAAAACAGAATTTAACAGGAAAGAAATATTAAAAATGAATTAGTTTTGTTACAATAGTTCACAGAATGCAATATTGTTTGTCCTAAGAGTTTTGAAAGTTTGTGTGTCTCAGCCGGTGCGTCGAGAGCGCATAATCAGTTAACGTAAAGGCCTGCCTGGGCTGCAGTACGGGTGTTACTGGTCAAGATATCACTTTTAGAGTTTTGTTCAGGTCAGCCAAGGGTCAGTTTAGGGTCAGAAGCCTTTGTCTCACCACGTGTGCTTAATGCACTTTGCATGCCGGTCTTGCACGGATTTGGCAAACAATCTACTTTAGCCTTCTATACGTTAATTGAGAACTTAAACGGGCGTGCATGAGAAAGCGAGGACCGCACTTAAGCTATGCATTATCTCATTGAATGTGAATAGATTAAGCTAGGATTATGCATAACCTGTGGATAAAAGCTACACATTAAAATGATTTTCCATATACTCTGTTAACTATCTAAAGCCGAACACCTATAAGTAGTTCTTGTCGTGACGCCATCTGAGCCCATGAATCGTGACAATGTTTCGTAACTAATAAAGAGTTTAGCCTATGTTATACCTGCTAATGTATATGCAATTATTGGATAATATGGGAACCCTTTTACCAGCGAGAAGATTTTTCTGGGCTTAAACATATTTGGTGCCAAAATTAAGGAACCGCTATTGTTTATGTTATGTCAGTAATGCCTAATATTCTTTGTAGAGGGTAATTAATGCTCACGGAAACAAAGAAAAAAGTATCTAGATTATACAGCGTGGATTATACACCGTGCTCAAAGAATAACATCGGGCTGAAGAATATATATTAAAGTTTTCGAGATGAAAAAGCCTAATAGTAAACAATTAAGATGCCCAAACAGGAAGTTCCAAAGGGAATCTGTCAGAGATTTGTGACTTTACAACCGGTAAATCATGATGGTGTGATAAATGTTTGTCTGGGGTGGGGGTGGAGGTGGGAGTGGGGTGGGGAGCTGGTCAGCCCTGTTCACGCCAGCTTCCCAAAGAATTCCTCTTGTAAATATTGAGTCGGTCACATAAGGTCAGCGCCACCAGCTGCCCGTTGGTCACTCCTATTTGTTTGAGACTATCGTAAATAAACTGACCATAGTAAAAACGTTTCACTCGGTATAACACCGTATGGTTTGGGGATCGCCTTTCGCCACGGTCAGTCACGTCGCAATTCGCAGGATTCGACGGTAATTTTCGCAGGATGTGTCCAAGACCTCGGGATATATCCGTCAGCAAGAACGATATGATGCTTAAAAAATAATAAAACGATGACAGGCAGTGCACCTGGCCAAGTTTGTCTCTAAAAGTTTAGCAATTGCCGCCATAAAGCGTGAAAACCAACAGAAAACTTCTTTTTGAAGTTTCTTTGGGCTTAACTGATTTAAATGAATCTTTACAAAATTCAGCCAAACATTTATAATTTATAATTAATCATTCGCTCTGTACGTAGAGTACAGCTGTTTGTTGAATCATTCTCGACAATCTCACGTGGACGATGGTCCGTGTCTAAAGGTCACTGAGGGTGCAGAGGAAGACGTAAGGTCTCGGATGGTCCGGTTTCGGGCAAAGATAAACCAGGTCAAGCAACTTTTGAATTTTATTACTTCAAGTTATTTTCTGTCCGGTGTTACTGAACTGGCATTTCTGGCCGGACCAGAAATAATAAGTGGCTGGGTGGGAGGGGATGTGAAGGGCTGCTATGTCAAGACTGGCTGATCAGGAACAAAAACCGCTACACTTGTTGAGCATCACTCAAAGCGCTTGCTCTGAATGACGTACGTGCCGCAGGGTCTGTTGGCCCACAGTATAGGTATAGGGTAAGACATACATCATAGCTGTGAATGGACCTGCATAAGAAACAGCCATAGTTGTTTGTACTGAGTGAGTTGGTCAGCCCGGGGTCATTCAGAGGCCAACTGGGCCCCTATCTAACCAAGTGTAAAGGGCTGAGAACTGCACTGAAGATTCGGCCACGGGGGTTTTATGTTTCACGTCCGAAGATGTGCACATCAACGTGTTGTAACCTTATGACCGCTAGCGTAACCCGGTCAAAGGGCCTAACCGGATGTGACAATTTCATAGCACAGGGCATAGAACCGGCTTCTCATAAACTACCATCTATATTAACAATCTTAAAACAATGTTTAAAGTTAACTTTAGCGATCGAAAATGTCTCATAATAGGCTTGTTTTAAATGTTGTCTCGACAGTTTTAAATGAATGAAGGAAATAAAGCGATACCACAAGCTAATAGTAAACTCTAAGGTTGCAAAGGTATTAAAGATATCCGAAGGCTAATAAAGCACATTCACGTGATATAAAAGTCATTAAATGGTTTCTCATTTGAGACTCTACAGATGCTTTTTTCCCAGTTTTTCTTTTGTTTGGTGGAAATCACATACTATAGTATGAGGGTGGGTATTACAATCTTTCTCACTGAAACTAGTTGTAGTTAAATGACTAAAGTTCGGTTAACTGGAAACAGTTAATCCATCATCAATATGAAACGAAAACATATCACTTTGGCGACTTTTAGCGGTGGTGGGTGGTGGGTGGATAGCAATGGATTATACACTGGACAAAAGTCTTATCAACTTAAAATTCTTTCCTTTGGAACTCCTCGTGTCATAATTAGTTAAAAATAACTTACGCTAAGTCCGATTTTAGCGTCAGTGCAAGAAACCCATGAAATCTTGCACGGGTATATTGTATATGTATCGGAGTAACATGGAAGAAGTGCGAGGGAACGTGTTTACTAGATGTACAAAGTGGGTCAGGGGGTATATATGCAGCTGACTGCAGTTTGTATCGCATATCGCCTGACCGGTCAGGGAAACATTTGTTTCTAGTTTACAACCGACAAAACGCGCGATAACGCATTTCTAAGTAGAGCTACATGAAATCTGCAAATATTTCAGCAATTTCAAAATCCGACAAGATGGAATGGAAGGCTTTGTTTTTATTTTTATACGAGGTAATGAAAAAACTTATGTTTTGAGCGCATGAACTAGAGAAGTATGTAGAGACATTTTTTCCGGGTATAATGGTGCATGGGCACTGTTCCCTTATTGAACGAGGTGACGAGGCCGCGTACCTACCTGGCTGAACGTCAAATCCCTCACATAATTATTACGATTTGCCTTCAGGTTGATTGCGGCGAGCTTGCATATAAGAAACCTTGTCTGGCGCAGTGGCGATTGTTTTTTTTTTATGTCTGTCGTAATCATTCTATCCATGTGTGTACTGTTATGGCGTCGAAATTTCTGGAATAATCCCATAAAAAATGAACCTGTAAAGAATTTCGGTAAATGAAATTAGAGATTAATGCCCATGTATAAGTCCTTATATACGTCTCAGCATATAGTTGTTATATTACAGTGTATTTCTTCTGGAATAGTTATAACTCTCCTATGTCGTATTGATAAATGCTACTGTCAGTCTTATACATCCATTATGTAGACTCCAATGGAAGATTTTTCTGTATTTATAATCATCTTTGAATGCAACAGTATACGTTCCAACACTGCCCACCCCTCCTTTTCTTGTCAGAGTTTTTCTGTTTTCACGGGTTATTGCCACTGATTCCATTATTAGATTTTACTCAGCCTGTTATTACTTTATTTCTAGAATTGTGTTTACATTTACGTCTCTTTATGATGACCATAAAATTTCAAAGCAACATACTGCAAACTCATATTCAGAATTTCTCAGTTTTGACATGCCGATATGTTTATGAAATCTATACTAAACACAAAGGTAGATCAATAAATTTAAGGCTTATATACATGCATATGTATCTAGTTTACCTGTGTCACGTAAAAGCATACCTGGAAATCACCTCGAGACTTTAAGGACATTTCTAGTTTACCCTTGGGACAGAAAATATTTGAGCAATTTCAAGACATCTTCATGTCCAAGACTATATGCAAACTTATTTTTTTGTTATTGATATGTAGCATATATACCAAAATAAAAGAGAAAGAGGAGCAACGTTAGAGGGTGTATTTGCTGGCTGTATGGACCATTTATGTTGCTCAATCAAATCCATGTTTCACTCTCTTAACTGTAGCTAGCTTTACATCTAATCAGCTATGTAAGTTATCTTTCTGATGCGATGATGCCCGTAATTCTTGTTCTTCGCCGTTCTATTTTCTGACTCGATTTGTACGTGAAATAGCTTTGGGTACATAGAGTATAAAACACCTGTTGAATAAAATGTGTATATATGGACATCAGGGCATGGTGACATTGCATGTGCTATACAGTCGGCTCTAAGTCTTTACAAAAACTGCGACGATTCGTTTTGTAATCATACAATAATAAGCTAGCAGATCTCTTTCCGCAGGATATGTTAAAATGGCAGGCCACAATTTGGCCAGCAGACAGTGCTGTTGGAGGTGGATGTATAAGCAGTTATTGTTATTTGTCTGACAACCAGAGTAGTAATACAGCAGATCTAGTCGTGCCAGAAAACAACTTATGGACAAGTCTGACAGCTTGCTTGTCACGTATGATTCATTGCTGCAGTAAATGCTATAACAATCATGCAGCTCTGACTTGCATCGCAGCAACAGCCACTCAACCGTGGACAAGTAAAGTATATAACTTATTCAAATGAGACAGAGAGGGTTGAAATCGGAGAGTCCGGCATGAAGGGGTTTGTGTTAACGTGCTGGAACGTTGAACCATAAGCATTGTGACCGTGACTTCACAACTCGTGAACTATGCCCCAAGCCTGTTCATGAAACTCCAGGTTCAACGGGTGCCAACAAAAGTCGTAAGGACCCCGGTAACTATAGACCCGGAGGGCATCAACACAATATCTGATCTCATCCATACCCGAACAATAAAAGATCATTCTCCTACAAATATTCCGCTTGAAATTTGATTTAACAAAACTTGAGCTGGCCGTTGACTGTTTGACCCCTGCTCATTCAGCGGGCAGTGTTGGACAATTGTTGCATTCTTCTGCGATAAAGATCGCCGATTGATATACGCTGGCTTTATATGACCTGCCTTAAGAGTGACACATGAAATCACAACTGACACGTCTATGTAACAAATATTCTATTTGTAACAAAGCCAGTCGACAATGCGGAGACACTTCTCATGCCTGTTCTTTGTCAGCCGAAAAGTTTCATTAAACAGTTTCTCCTTGGCAATTGGGGCATCACTATATTTACTATTGACAAACGTCTTAGAAAACCTAAATTTAAGGGCTTCAGTAACGTAGCAATTTTATTTAATAGAATCTGCAAAGAAAGATTTTGTTTTATTTAAAACACTCATTTGCATGGATCCCACCACTTAATTCAAAACTCAGTTCTTCTCCGACTGTGTCACACCGACTCTAACAAAATTTGTTCTCGCTCGTCAAATTGGACCATTTCTTGCTTTCATCCTTTGCTTTAAAGTTCTTAGAAAACTGTGATCTTACCAAAGTGAAAGCCAGATATACATTTTACTGTTCAAGAAATGAAACCACACCCTGAAATGTACTCGATCGTCTCCATGCAGGCAGCTAGACCGGTACTGATAATCATTTTTGGCAAACATTATAGTTTAGCCTAATGACTTGGCGTGGAGGATTTATCATTATGAATGGCAAACCACAGGGGTCTTCACCATGTACATAACGTTATTCAAGTAGTGTTGAATCTGTTCATTTTCCCTTACCTATAATCGGTCACACTGTAATCACAAACCCGGATAACTGCAGGGGGTGGGGCTACTGCCTTTGCACTTCGTGTGGCGAATTTCCCTATTCGCACCTTTTATTCATTGGCGTATTTTTTCTATCTTTCTTTTTTATCGCGAATGCAACCGCTATGGTGATTCTGGTTTCAATCATCCTTTAGACTGTTAGTGTCTGTATGTTATATCGTTAAAGA
Source organism: Acanthopleura granulata (assembly GCA_016165875.1). NCBI lineage: Eukaryota > Metazoa > Mollusca > Polyplacophora > Chitonida > Chitonidae > Acanthopleura > Acanthopleura granulata. The sequence continues at coordinate 15,095,021 of JABBOT010000010.1, forward strand.
AATGAGGAAAGAGCATGGATGGAGAGCAAACTTCGAGCAGAGACGACATTGTGATATGGTTGGCAAATGGTCACATGCAGTCGGTGAAATCGGGTTTCGCTTTGTTTAACAAAGTTTATTCTAAGTGTTCATGTCAGTGTCTAAATAATAGCAACTTACACTTCCCTAGAACTACATGGATTAAAGTTTTTCCTCATCTGTACCCATTTCGTGGAGAAGTTATACGAGGCATTTTGCCAACTGACTTATCCGTGAACCAAAAACTGTTGAGATTTATAGGCACAAGTGTTACGTGATGGTTCCTTATTATTAGAAGTAGATCGTTTGCATTGGAAACCGTCCATGCATATGCCCCATGAACTTGAGAAAAATATGTGGATTAGAGAAAGCCGGACAAAAAAGTTATAAAATCATAGAATAAAACCTTACCACTCTAATGTCTTTGGATTGGCACGAGTTGTTTGTTTTTTTATTACAATCTGATAGGGTAGGCGTGTAACTAGCTCTAGTTGGAAATAGAAATTAATTCCAGGAGGATGTATTTGCTGATCAGAGTGTAAGGTCAGGCATGGATAGCGTCAGGCTGCTGGTGTACTACATGATGGGCAGGTCACATTATACTGGGTAAATGTAATGATCTACTTCTAGCGAAGCTCGTAGGTGGTAATGTCAAACGATCAGGTACTGATAAATGTCCACAATATTGAAGAAGACGTGGACAAATCCAATTGTCCACGAATAAACTCCAAATTGAATCATAATGGGAACGTCTTTACGATATAGGCGTTTTTACGCTTACAGGAATTATCGAGGTGAAAAGGTTCCTAATGGTGCTTTGACCACAGAGAGTGGCGATTCTTGGAGAAGTGTCCGGAGAGTGGCCTATGTCAGGTCTCACACCGGTACTAGCTTGCCTTGTAGGCATCTTTAGAGGACGTAACACATGGCTTTAGGGGGGGACTGGTCAGTTGCGAGGATTATTGGTCATCCCAAGTGGTCAAATTAGGCCAGTGTCTGAGTCCACAGTGGTGTTACACGTCCAAGCACTTAGCAAGACTTATTGACCAGGAAAAGATCGATAAAAGCAAATTGATTTAGTCTGGCTCTGATGCGGACACCCGGACTAATGAAGTAATTTTAGATCGAATGTGGTCACTTATTGTCCGAGACTCGTCCATTACGTGGGATTGCTGGACAGTTACACGGTCACCTTGATGAATCTATTAATTGAGTATTGGGTAGACATATTGTCTTACAGGGGCCCGTGGTCAGTGACATACTATCCCCGTCTGGTCAGCGTGTCTGGAGGACATCGTGACGAAGTCGTATCTAAACAAGCTGGATAGAACAGCGCTGTAGCTGGTATTCCAGACGAAGTCCAGGGTTGAATAGGCGTCCTACCAGTGTCAAGGAAAAGCAAAGTCTGATCCTGTAAGAATGCCTACATACAGACGTGATCCGAAGGGCTTCGCGGAGATCACGAGCTAACCATTTTCCGCAATAGATAAGCTGACACAACTATTTAGTATTTAGTGCAGTTACAGTTCCTGATGAAAAACAGGTGAAAAAGTTTTAAAAAATCGTTGTCTTCAAAATAAGCTCATGCTTTACATTGCATTAGAAAACTTAGACAACTGTGTATGTGCTCCAGTAGGGCACTATCGAATTACCTCCGTTGAGGTCACTCTCCCATTTGAATAGCAGTTTTGGGGAGCAGGGTTGAACCTCAGAAAATGGCTACTGTTTTGGAAGTTAAATCGGCATAAGCTAGCTGAAGACCTACCTTCAAGGCAGATCTTCACTTTGTAAACTGATTTGGAAAGCCCAATTAATATAGGCGTTAAATATAAATTTTTAAGCTAAGCAGAACGGATTTACGCCCTTACGCCCTAAGGGAAAGCGTCCAGGCCTACTTGTCGTAGTTTCAAACATCAAATCTCACCATGCAACTGCCGGCGGGTGACAAAGGAGGTAATTTAGAGGTGGTCTATTTGAGCATGCATGTGACGCTCTTGGTTTCTCTTAATATGAATAATGTATAGATAATCAGACAATATTTGCTTGGCTTCGTACACAGTACTCAAGGATATTTCATTTTTCACTAAAGGCGGCTCGCATTATGGTGGGAGGAAACCGGTTGAACCTGCCAACTACGTCAATTCATGCAATCAGAGGACTTCAAGCAAGACTGTTTGAATCGAGTCTATTTGAATCGAGCCTATTTGGCTGACTCGAGGTCTGCCTATTCCCGTTAACACGTAAAATCATCAGATTTCAAAAGCGATTGTTCGAAACAAGCTTTATATTGACCTGCCCATTGTGACCATAGATTCATTGAATCCGATGGTTTCAGAAATGATTGTTTAAAAGAGGGTTTCAAATCAGATTAATTGTTCAAGACGTTTTACACTGAATCTTCATGTAATTGTCAGTCGGGGTCTTAAAAATGTATTTCAGGGACAAATACTTCTTATTGTGACTTTTCGGTCTGGGAAATATGGCTATTGCGTATCACTTTTCATGAATCATGTTTACAGGTTTTGGACACTCGTAAAGCTTAAATTAGATATATATGTGTAGGCCTATATCTACGTAATGCATGTTGCACATGTAGGACTTACAGAATTAGTAACGTATGTTTTATAACAGTGAACACACGCATGTCTGATCACGATTTACTCATTATCTCCAATTCATTCTTTGGTGTTATCAAAACTCATGCATTTTCAAACAGTTTTCATATCACCAACATTTTTGCCTTCAGTACATAGAAACAAGTAAGGATCCTTTGTTGAAATAAAGTGCAATTTCCATTCGTTGAAAGTATATGCCCTCAACTTAATCAAGCTTTTCTAATATAGACGTTACACTTGGAAATGTCATGTACCACAACAAAATCGAAACAGTCGTTGCATAAATAAAAACAGAAATTATGGAGAAAAAAGCCATTTATCGCCTGTTGTGAGAGTAGGTACAATTACGATTCTGTTTTCATGACCACCTTAATTACTGGCTAATCAATGGGGTTTTAAGTAATCAACGACAAATACCATGGTGTAAAGTCACATGCGCACATACGGGTGTGCCAGAGGAGATAGTTCTCCCCTAAATGATATCTGCATTATTATGAGATAAAGCATGAAAATGTCAGAGTTCATCTCATGTAAATACCTACGTGCATGATAATAGCGGCCATTGTCCCCAGTTTAGATGCAAAATATATAGTTTTATAAGATATGTATATATTGGTATTAATGGTTTAATTACTGTGATATCTTGTTGAAACCTTGTTGCCAAACTACCGCACCCTGATCCGTGTTTAGTTCACAGATGTATAATATTTCATTTATATTCGATCGTTTATCCCTTGTTCCATCGGGCATTTCAGTTATCCAAGTTAATAACACCTTTCGAAATGTCACCACTTTTAATATGTTTAATTTATACGATAGTCCACTCAGGTTGTAACAATTTCGCACATGATTAAACCTATATGTATGGTCGGTAACAGCTCGATGGCCTATTGCCCTATATACATTCCTCCGATGACCGTAGTGAACGATCGAGGCTATCGCCAATATGTTTGTAGCCTTGATAAGCAACAACCGATAAACCCTGCATAATTTGCGCAACTCTTGCTGGTCGGCCTTTGGAGAGAGGAGTGTGAGGACCCTTGTAACTTTGGGGTCACGGCCCAGTTCGTCCGGGGAAGGTCAGCGAAAGGGCAGGTCAGAGTTAGTGAGTGAGGGGACTGGACGCAGTGTGGTGAGCTCAGATTGCATGGTCCAATATGGCCTGTAGGGTCAGCCAGTCAGCCAATGTTACATCTGTTCCTCTGGCCAGCTCGGCTCCGGCCACAGGCAAGTTTCCCATAGAGCGCCGCCAAGCTTGCTCTGCCTCCGTCACTGGACATGATGAACAAATGGCACAATGCTCCCAGTGTTTATTGATTATGTTAGAACCCGATGGTCACCGGTCTGGTGGACATCTCTGCCTTTCTAATCAATCACAATTTGTCCAGTTACACTCAACCCGACCCACGTTACACTGTACATCTACACCAGCCCCGTTAGATCGAACAGGCAAGGCTGAGCGACCTTGGTCTGTAGACTGTCCCCTGACCGTAGGTCTTCGAATTTAAACCGTCTGACGGACCAGGCATCCTTAATTGTGTAACCAAGGCACCCTGGGGTCTAAGATGCTGACCATAACTTGTACGGTGTCTGGTCAGGATGGATGGAACACGGACAATACATTGACCGGATATTATGTCTACATCGTTCTTACAAGTCATCTAATCTGTGCGATGGATGCTGCGTTAACGGCTTGTACAGCTGTCCCTACACAGGGATGGTTCAGCCGACCAAATTAACGGAAAGGTCTTCACTTTGGAAGGTGCGTCATCAGGCACCCCGGTAATACTACATTCTTAAAAACATGTCCGAAAAGAATTTTATTAATGTGTTGATCTACCATTTTATTCTTTATGGATAATCATTGCCGTATTAAAGTAACATACATATACATGAAGCGCAGGGCAAACGGCAAACCCGTAAGACGGTATACCAATTAGTCATAACGTTAGCCTTAGCTATTTATAAAAATAAGCGCATAAATATCTGATTTCAGATGTTTACTGATCCCATGCAGTGCTTGTGTACCCGGGTTCTGCAGAGACCGGTATTTAACTGTAGCCCTATATATGTAGGTCTACTGTCGGACTGAGACCGCTTCGGAATAAAGTAGCCTACTGAAAGTAGCCTAAGATGAAGTTTGGAATGAATCTAGTGAACTGGATGATGTTTATGTGTTACATAAAGTCACATTACGTAAAATAAGAGTGATATACAACATCAGCTATCATTCTGATGTCCGTGAGACAAACAACTTTAAACTCTTCAACCCTGATTTTATTAAAACGTGATTCGCTTATTAGACAGGCTATGTACGAGGGACAACTGAACTGTTACATAGGCCAATACAAAAAGAACAGAGAATGTTTCAACAGGATGTTGTAGGTTGATCATGATTAGCTTTTTTTTCTGTCCGCAAGTGAATTTGCTTACAACGTCGGAACACAGGTCAAGTGATTGTAAGCCTCAAGGGCCTTTACATTGTACATGTAGCTGTACCTTAATTTCTTGTTTAATCATTTCCGTTGACATCAGTTTTATGTTTATGTTTTTTCGTGTATTTTCTTTTTTTTCACTACAAGGCTCTGTAAGCAATGTGGAAGAAAAAGGGCTTTTCTGAGTGTTGTTTTCCTCAGGGCTGTGGCAAGTATATTGGTAATGGCTCATAGCATTCCACTGTTGCACTGGATCTGTATTGAACCGCCCTCGTTTTGCAGGGGAGACAACTACTGTTACTTGCCCTCTTTCAGTGAATTAACGTTCTTGTTTGTGACCCTTACAAATATGAACCAGATGGAGTATTCTGCCTTGCAACTGAAATTCGTTGTGTCATGTTGGTGCCATGAATAAACGACTCGGTCTGTCCAGTATAGGCTGAGTTTGTTTGACGTTCATGGCAGACGAGAATGAACCTTAAATTATACTCTGTATGAAGATTCTGTTGTTAGAAACTAACTACCTTTGCCCAACTGTTTTTTTTTGTGCTCTTTTTTTCTTTTCAAAATACACCCCGTTATGAAATTTTAATTTTAAATAAATATGGAACATTTACCCTTACCCTAAAATAAATAGTTCTAAAGGTATTTTTGGTTTATTTTTCAAGTGATGTGTCAATATAAATCGTTGATGTCAAATCTGTTTCAGCGGAGATAATATAATACATCACCAGTACTTTAGAAGCCTTTTTATAGTTATCGTCCTTGTATTGAAAACTTCGAGTCGTGTTATTTTCGAACGATCAAAAAGTTGATCATTTCTCTTCTTCTATTTTTCCTGTTTTGTCATGTGATTTTTCAAGTTGAACACTACATTTCAGAATTTTCGCTCTTGTATTGAAAAATTTGAGTTATGCGGTTTCTTTTCACCAAGCAAATAATTTACGTTCGGGTAAACTTAATCGGTCAGCTACATGTCCTCCTATTTACTGGAATGGGCTGTTGGCTGAATGAACTGGACAGCTGACATGTATTTTTAGCCATTAGTCACCAGAGTGAAGTCGCGGGTTCAAATTCCGGTGAAGTGTTCTACTACTCAATATTCTCTTGAAATCTTACATTTCCCCCATACAAGTAATATGGCTAGAATTGCTGAAAGATAAATCTGTCTTCTCAGTTTGGTGGAAAACATATGTATGGGACTAGGCCATGGTTGTTTCTTAGTAGATCACGTGATGCAGATTTTTAAAAGAATAGACAACAAAAAAAGCCTAACCAAAGTTATTACAGAAGAGAGTTCCATAGAGACCTAAAGGCATATCTTTATGGCGTGCTTGGTAACTCTATAAATGACGTTTAAATCCGGAATTCTTAAGAGGCCATGGGATACGCCTTTGTAGAGAAATCGGAAACACGTTGTCACGTCATTCCTCTCCTACACTCTTCAGGCGAGACACTCCCTTGTGTGCGAACGACGCGAACGACCCTTTATTATAACAATCGACTGAGTGCGACCTCAGGAAATGACTCCAGGCGTATTCCACTACCACTTTTTTGTCGAAAAAAGCGTTCAAGTATATCAGAATTGTCTCGTAATCAGAAGGAAAACAGCTGATTTAATACTAATTCTATGCTGCAAAAGTTGTGAACTAGGAACGGTTGACGTCACAGCGGAAACACATGCCTTCTCGGGTAGTAGAAATATCTCGCCCTTGATTGGTTAAAAGTGAAAATCGTTCGATTTTCCCTACATGGGCGTTTTGGATTGCTTTGAACTACGATATCTCGGTTATCCTATATCACAAAAATATAAAGTGAAGTTTTTTTAAACTATGAACGGGATTCTTTATCGATACATACATACATTTGATCTAGTGTTTTCTTTCCTTGTAATGAGTTACTCCATGTAATCATTGTTTTGCAAGTGGTTACATAACGTTTAATTATTAGGCTTTTAGTATTTACACATGTCACGCGGAATACAACAAAAAGTTAATTTTGAAATAACACACTGTTAGATTTCTCATTATTTGTATTTTGCTAAATGTTACTTTTAACAATTGAGATAGAAATCTAACACAATAAGTGGACCTACTTTCCTTCCTTCACCTGTGTCATCTGAGTCGATTTGGACATTTGGATATGGACATTTGGACATTTGGATATCCGCATCGCTACCAAACCAATAATGACTTGGTTTTAGTCCACGCTCAGCATATCCGCTAAATGTCATTCCTAAATACCTTGTCGATAAAATTCCTGACATAAAGACAAAAAGACAAGTAATAGAGGCAGAGATATAATGGCCATCCAACAAAAGGAAATGCCGAATCCATTATTGCATGGATATGTGAAGTCGTTTATTTTTATATCTTAGAAATATTTGGCTCTGTCTATACAAAGGCAAGACGCAGGATTGAGACAAAGCAGGGAACTAAGACCTGACGTGTGTGTTATTTCAAGGGGAATGGGGATCAGTTCCCCCGCAATGTCTACTCGGATCCAAGCGAGATAGTTAATACATGGGACATCTAAGGTAGCAATGAATAACGGACTGTACAGCTTTAGTCCGAATCACTTTAGGCCTGGCAGGTACCTCTTTCACGTATCTTTCAATGGTTATAATTTTCTCTTGTTTTTAAGGGACACGAGTTGTTGTGGTTTTCACGGCTGTGTATCTCTATCATAGATCACACATCTATCTTACACAATATTTGGATGAATACATTTGTTTAGCATCCAGATCCTATAGAAAAAATGTATGAAACAAGACGGCAGAATTGCAAATTAGCTAGTACATCTTAGTTAATATAATCCCGTTACATCGATTTAAATTTTACAGTGTGTTTCTTCCTGGTTTTTGGACATACGGTCTGGAACTGTTCGGTGTTCCACTTCATCCGAGTACACACTCCTGGGATCTTCAGATTTTTACAGTTTTTGTATTGGTAATAGCCGAGGTATTCGGCCGACACGGCACACTATTTACCAGCCCTGATTTTGTGAGTGTACGTCAAATCTCCCCGGTAGACGGCGTTGACGATGGCAATCTTCAAATTCTCCAGAAAACTGCAGAACTTACGCCGTATTCAAGAATATTTCACTTATACGACGGCCTCCAACATTATGGTGGGAGGAAACCGGACAGAGCCCGGGGAAACCCACCACCATCCCCAGGTTGTTGGCAGAACTTCCCACGTACGGCCTTTAAGGAAACCAGCATGAGCTGGACTTGAACTCACAACGCCCGCATTTGTGAGAGGCTCCCGACTGAGCCACGGAGACCCCCAAAAGATTCTTATGTTGTACATGACATTATTAAGATACAATAGCACACTATATTCAAGAATCACCCTAAAAGAAAATATTAATTTAACCGATTAGTTTTGCGGGTGTAATTAAGACCATTTGGGATAAGCCATACGCGCGGTATTACCGCCTCAAGGTGCCTCTGTTTCCCATGAACTTACCCGGAATAGTGCCATGCACTAAGCTCAGGTGAGGGAGGTGCTACCATTGTAAACTGAGTCAAAGTTAAGCCTGGGCAGGACAGATCTAAAGACAGACCTGACCCCATCTCTCTTCAAGTTAAACCCAACACTTACAAATATTACATCAAAAACTGAATAGGCTGACTTTTCACATTTAAATGGCTGCTTTGTTCAAAGACCGGTAATTAATTGAACACCTTGTGATTTTCAGCTAAGCTATACAACTATAAAATAGGAATGTTAGCAATCAAATGAAATAAGATGTTCATTGTGGGTTTTGGCTACATCTGGTGTCACCAACATGTTCGAACTCTTTTTGGTACCTTTACGGGCTGAGTGCATAGAAATATATTAAATTATTTTTGTTTGTACATTTTTTCCTCACGCCTGTTCAGTTCCTATTTAGTACTCACTTCCGTAATTTCACACAACATTTAACGAATGTGTAACGGCCATAAACATTTGACAGGGCGTTTTACATTGCGACATGCCAAATGTGTTAAAGACGGTTGAAGTTCACTCTTGCAAATACGTGCATTCTTTGAACAAAGTTACAATGAAACTTAGAGAACTGGTGATCCGGCTTTGTATAGAAAAGGCTGTTTGGTCCAATCATATAGACATAAAGACAAGGAGTCACAAATCTCGAACTTCAGATGAGACCAGGTGCGACAGCCACAAAGAATGATAGGGGCTGTGTGTTGCTACAAGATTAGTTCCCCTTGGGTGAGGCCGAAAACTGCGCGAATGTGGTCTAGGAACTTCCTGTGGTATGACATGATGTGTAATGAAACCTTTATCTTCCTTATTGCGTTACAACAAGCCAATTGCAATGGTTACTGCATATGCAGTATAATGGTCACACACACATATAAGTGACCAAGTAATATTTCTCAAAGGGGAGGGGTCGGTGCAAATCGAAACATTTCACCAAAACCTTCTATTCTATCAATATATTCGATCAAAACAAGTCATCGCCCTACATGAAAAAATCAAGCACAGTTCCTGATATCAAATGAATACACCGCCTATGCTTAGGTCTACACCATAGTTATACCCTACCTATACCTTATAAAAAGTATAGGCTGGAAACGAAACCCTACGTCCACCAAGCCAAATGGACTCGAAATAAAGCTTTCTGGAGCCAATTCTGACACAGATCACCTCTAATGGATGCTATCCATTATTATCCTTATTTTTCCACACGAATGACAAATTCCGGCCTAACACGGTGATTAGATCACTTGACCTGTAAGTCAGAGCGATTAGTATCCCATAACACATCAACCTACCGTATTTGGAGATGGTAACCTCTGGATCAGGGGTCACATTCCATATATGGCGTTGGTTGAACTACTTGCCCCACATTTGAAGTATACAGCTCTCAACCAACGTTCTGGTCACTCTAATTTACAAGTCAAGTGGTCTAATCCCAATTTTACGCCGAAATTTGTCATTTGTGTGAAAAATACGAGTGGATTAGGCGTATCAACGACAGAAAATGTTGGACAGCATTCATTAGAGGTATCAGAATTGACAGGAGAAGTCTTTATTTCGAGTCCATTCGTGTGGCGGGCCGAGGTGTCTTAACTTTTGATAAGGTAAAAGGTAGGGCATAGCTATATAGGCTGTGGTAGAAGCATAGATAATCTACTAATTTGATGCGAGGATCTGTGAGATCTGCATCACAATTAAGGAGTGCAACTGGTGTGATGGTGGCAAAAACTGTTCTGTAGCGACCTGTATTTTTTGAAGACGACAGAAACAAGACTGGTAGTCATCATTTATAATTATTGTCAGCAAATATTGTTATGTCTTTACATGTCTCAGCCTACATCAAAGAGGGGGGTCAGAGACAATGGCAGATAACTTACAGATGGTTCGGTCCACGTAGCTGCTCCCTGTCTGCGCGTCATAAGCTGTTAATCGGATGGACTCGTTCTACATCAGCTTATCTTCCAGAGCCGTCATTTCTGAAGACGTGAAGCAGGAGCTGCCTGTGAATAAACCAAGCAGTAGAAGCTCTATGAATATAAAAACAATATTCCGGTATGATAGCAGCATATTACAACGGCAGAGGGACTAAGGTTTCTGTCGGAAGCCTTCAGTAGCTCTTGGTTTCTTCGTGGCTTCACGTTAGGACGTTTGTCAGGTTACCATAGAAAGTCTGCGATTTCCTCCATTAATAAACTAAAGTCAAAATATCTTGACCATGGCGATAAACACTAATGAATAAATAAATAAATCGAGGCCTCCGTGGCAGGGAGATTAGCGCGCCAGCGCAAAACAATGACCGAAGAGCCAATCATCAGTGTTGTCGCTGTGATTTAAGAAAACAGACCACATTTTTAGAAATTATGTATCATTTGAATCCCAGGCGTCGATACTGACATTCGCGTGCAAGTCGTCAACCAAATTCAGCGTTCCGCGTCAATAATCACAAGACCAGTTTCCAAAAACGACAAATAACATAAACCGCCAAAGAACTAAGAAAATACATAAATATATAAATTAGGACGGATTCATAACTTGTGACTTTGATTAACATCATAACACAGCACTCAGGATCTAACAAATGCAACTTGGCGAGATATGTATACGCCATATACAGTACAATTTGGAATATTGCTATCAAAGTAAGGACAATTCAAAATATCAAAATCAAAACTATATCTCTTGTCGTAAAGTGGGCGTGACAGGAAACCATTGTCGCCTTTGTACATGTACAATTCCCGATAAATGTACTATCCGGAGAATCTGTAGTTTCCGTTTCGTGCTTATCCCAAATATGGTCTTCATTATATTTGTGGCATTTTTCTTTTAAAGTGGTAAGAACGAAAATAAAGATTGAGGTGCTTTGGTGGAAATTTTGGACCATATTGAAGCACAGTGACTCCACTTTCTTTTCAGCTGCTAAACTACTTGAATATACATGTAGTACAACACCTGTGTCTGTATTTAATGTGGATGCAACAGTTACAGCATGGTTAGCCGCAAAGGACAATCTGTGATGTCACTGTGCTTCAGCCTGTTCAATATGGACCAAAACGTCTATAAGCACCCTAGTCTTCTCTGTCACCTCCTTCTTCCCACCAAAATGTTGGCCCCGTCCTGTAAGTGAAATATTCTTTAGAACAGCGTAAAACACAGATGAAGTTAATCAAATCACAGTTTCCATGGTTCATCTAAACTCCAATAACTACACTGAATCCCAACAGTGGCGAGATTCTATTGTATAGCCTCTAAAAAGACGAGACATTTCCATCAAAACAACACGTGGAGGTTGGAGAAAACACACCAGCTCACACGAGAGCAATTTCCAAATGTAATCTGAGAATATATAAATGGTTTTTCTTTTGTCCCAATCCTGAGTTCAGCTCTCTGAAGACAGCGTTTAAAGTTGCCGTGTTAAGAGACGGTTTATGTATGAACTGGTGTGTTGACTCAACGACCTGCTCGCTAACTAGAACTGTTGTAATTTCTGTGCATAGTTAGCAGAATCGTCGGAACGCATAACCCCTAACTTTTGCATACATGGACATAAAACACGGAAAATATTCTCACCTGAACCAAATGACATTCGTTCGAAAGCTGACACACTCAACTTTACGTTTTTGTATGAATCGTCAAACAAACTTGCTTTCTCTTGACTACACGAAGTCTGCAACACAGAAGTTTATGTGTTTTCTGTTTAGTCGGAAAAATCCACTAACAGGGAGAAGGAGCATCATGCCCACAGTTCTTGATTTCTCCCCAATGAATGCAGCTGTATCCACCATATTTTTGCTATTGACAAAGTCAAAAAAGCAGGCTTTTAAATACTCTGGTTACACTCCACGGAAGTTGTATGACTTCCGCTGCTCTTCACTCATAAATACACAGCTGTCGGTTCACGTTTCGGCCGTCACTCTTAAGCCGCCATGGCGATAAAAGCTCAGCTCTGATTACACATGCTTGACTGGTGTGCGACCAATCAGAGAGAAGCTTTTCCTTGTGACCTGATTTCCGACTAAACAAAAAACCTACAAAATTTTGGGTCTCAGACTTCGTGTAGCCAAGTGAGAGCATGTTTGTTTGATGATTAATTAACGTTTACACAATTTTACGAAAACTTTTACAGTTCAGTGTGGCGGGGCCTTGCTCGCTGGACAATGCCCTTGCTCGCTTCGACCATTGATTATTGAGGTAGCGTATGCGATTTCAACACTCGCTCTTTCGGAAGCACTCTAATCCATAAACAGCGATTTTAATAATAAGAATTCATTTGATTTTGAATTTAACTCTGCAACTGTTACCTATTAACATATTCTTGTAGTCCTGGTGGTATGCGGAAAATTGAAGGGTGTTGCGCATTTTATCATTAAAGCGTGAAACTTGGCACATTTGTAGATTATGTCCTTCTGAAGATGTTGAGCCATCGCGAAAATGACCCTTTTTTATTCTGGCGGCCATTTTGCGTCCGCCAATATACAGAATCGTATTTTCCTCATTATCAGTATGTGGACGAGATTTATGTCAAATCTGCTTCCCTGTTGGTCCATTTTAAATGTGAAACCATTTAGAACAAGATCAGATGTATGTAATACTCACATATACATTATGTACCACATAAATTACGGTCGCTATTGCAGAAAACACGTGAATTAAATATATTTGTAACCTTAGCATGCCTGAATGTCAGGGTCTGTTTTTCAGGGTAAGCTAACAAATGTAGAAAGTCTGAACCCTGTAAACTTGCTCAACTTGCTCACACCATTGCATGTAAACTCCCTGAACAAACAGTTTGAACTCTAATTGTTGCAGTATAACATTCATGGTCGTCGACCCAATGCAAGAACGAATTCCCAGCACAGCACAGAGAACCACCACGGCCACCTGCGTAGGACTCTCATCCTGTAGACTTGCTTTTCGTGTTAACTAGGGCGTACATATCATATGACAGGAATGAATATCATCCCATTCTTGGGAAAAAGTATTAGCATCACCATCGAAAAATAAAAATCTGCCCGTGGCAGTCTAATTTGTTCTCGTTAGCAAATATTGATAATACAGAGCACATTCAATGTAATGGGAATCTGTGTCATACGAAAGAATAGGATGAACACAGAGGGGAATTGTTTGTCCGAAGCTTTCATCGCCCACATCACCAGGAAATGAACTCAGAACCGCACACTATACAACAACTTCATTTATGATAAAAAAACAAAAGGGCCACTCTTCCCAAAGTGTCTGACCCGTTTTAGGGAAATATAACTGCTACAGCAGAGACACTGAAGGCAGAAATTTCAGCAGAAAGTAAAATGTCCAGGTGGCTCTTAAGAGCCTGATATGCTCATACGATTCGTCATGCAAAGGTTGTGTTTTGGAAGACAGTGCCAGAAATCAATTCCGATGTCCTCACACAGCCCTTTACATCATAAACAAAGTGGATACAGTGGAAAATGATCAGCTTACTAAGTGAAGATCATCATTCATAGAGAACTGCGTACTGAAAATGAATGAATGAATACTTAGGTTACTTAATTTCTTAGTCACATGATGACAAGGAGCCCTTATTGTGTATATATATACTGTGTCTTCATGTGGCAGGGCAAGCCAATGCCGCCAATGGAATATCATATCGAAGACATCAGACATATTACACCACTCTGTCACATTATACTAACACCTGTTTCCTTGCTCTTACCTCTCAGCGCTGAGCGCCAAGCAGCAACAAGTACCATTTTAAAGCCTTTGGTATGACCCGATCAGAACTGACCAGGGATCTCCCGATCGCGGCGCACTGAGAAAGCTAGGCTCCAAATCATTGGTGATTGGTTACAGGACAGTAGTTGGCTAGAAACTGTGGTTCAAGACAAAGTACGTTTCACTTCTACAGAGTCGTCAGTCTATAGAACCTATCAGTAGACCTTTTGCTACCTCGACCTATAATACAAAGGCTGAGGGACGGAGGTAACTCAACTCACCATCTCGCTTTGATGCCTCGCTATCCCACTACCTTGCCAGCCTCACTTCAAATAAGTGTTTAAGCACACATAAAAGCGATACATAGAAGGTGTAGAAACAACTAATCTGTCTGATACGTTTGAAGCCAAGTGAGCCGCAAAGGTAACTTCCAGTTTTTGTATTGGTATTATGCTTTGTATCTGGAACTATTAGACTTACTATCACCAAGGGAGCTTTCCGATGGGTATGTACACAGAATTTCACGAAACGTGCACCTGGTTCTTCACCCAGGATCACACTAAATAATGCGCGATGGTTCCCAGTCTATCCCGTGATAGACATGATCAGTGCCCCCCCCCCCCCCAGGAGTAAATGCGACTAAATCGGCAATGGTCAGTTCACAGTTCAGAAGACAAAATGAATATTCTCAGCAATGTCCACGGGCCAGACCTATGAACAAAACGATGCATAAGTGATTGGAGGTCGTGAGGCCATTTGTGTTGACATGGTCTCCAAGTTCCTCATGCTCAAGTTCTACAAAATATACAAGACATTGTTAAGAAGCCTGAATGTATACACACCACCTAAACGCGCTATTCAGGTCAAAACATTGGTCAACGTAATGATACGCGTAGAGAGCCCATTTACAGAGGAGACTTCTACAAAGGAACCGATTTCCGCCTGCCACTTGCAAGAGAACCCTCAAAGCCAGAAGTTCAGGTCAAGTTTTTGAAATAGTTTGTTCAGCGGTCTGTATATAGTCTGTCAGACAATAGATGGCTATCTGCACTATTTGTTCCATGCCATCCATACAGTCAATGACTATCCTTTCATGGCAAATCATGTCTCAGAAAAGAAAGAGGACTCACAAGCTGTATACATTGAGAACTAAGGCGAGGAAGGCGAGAACGACTATAGTCTGTTTATTTATTTAGTCACTTAGTTTTAGTTTTTTATTCCATGTTTACTGAAACAAAATGCAAAATCACAGCACACTCTGTTCTCAAGTTCATCAAATCATAGATATACACAGCAACGGCATCCACCAACTGAAAATGTTAAAAACACCCCAGGTATTAAAAAAGCTATTTGACGTGATCACAGATGGCGATGACTGTCCTTACCAGACCATAGTCTTTTCTTTTTCTTCATCTCTGAATTTCAAATCCGCCATGGTTTATGCTAGTTTGTAAGTACGGTGTCCATTCAATTTCAAACTGTTGTTCAACATTTGTGCCTAGTCAGGCAAAATAATTGTTCCTCAAACTAATCATGTTGAGAAAGTAATGCAAAGAAAATACATGTAACTTTCCACCCTGTCCTCCGCCCAAGGTTCGCAGATATAGTAGAGCTATAAAGTTAACGGTGAGAGGAGTTTGAAGACACTTCCCGCACTGAAGCAATAACCTATAATCTAACCATACATTCTCGCTGTGAGAATAGTTAATAAGCTAGATAGCGATTTCGAGTTGCGCGTCATATAGTAGATAAACAAAAGCACATGGTCGTTCATGCCATTCTTTTAACGTTACAGACAGCTTCGGCGACTGCACAGTTTAGAGCCCTGTTCTAATTTTTTCAGTGTGTTTCAATGAGTTTCCCACAGGAAACAGTCCTAGAATCCATGTATAGTCTCAAATGTCAAACAGACACAGAAACGGCACGAAGTGGGCTGAATTGTGTGTGACTGCCTACCGTCACAATGCATTTAATACTGCCTCCAGGATCTGTTTATTTATCAGCGAAGGAATTCCTGCCATGCACAGTCGAAACAGATATCTGGCTTTTACCAAACGTGATCTATACCTATCCCGTTACCCAGCAAGCAACGCTGACTAAAATAATTGTGATGTCACTCGAGGCAATCGATTTATTTATTTATTTATTTCATTGGGGTTTTACGCCGTGCTTAAAAATATTTCACTTATACGACGGCGGCCAGCATTATTGTGGGAGGAAACCAGGCACAGCCCGGGGGAATCGACGACCATCCGCAGGTTGCTGGTAGACCTTCCCACATACGGCCGGAGAGGAAGCCAGCATGAGCTGGACTTGAACTCACTGGGACCGCATTAGACGGACGCTTCGGTCATTGGGCTGCGTTAGCGCGCTAACTGACTGGACCCAGAGTCAATTGAGACGAGGTGCTGAAAACATGCTTATGGGAACTAACATTATAGACCACAAAAAGTGATTTAACTTGAGCTTCATGGCGAGTACGGAGATGTGCTACATATCATTTTGTAGAGTTTTGGGTGTTACATGTCACTGAAAAACGGAAATACCGATAGTAAAAATGGGCGAATTTACTCAAGCCCAAAAGTACGCGACTAAATAAAAAAAGACTATAATTACAAAGGCCTGATAAGGGCAGTCATCGCCATCTGTAGTCACGTCAAGTAGCTTTTTAATCCCAAGGGTGTTTCTAACATTTATGCATCTATGACCTGAAGGACTTGAGAAAAGAATATGCCGTGATTTTGCATTTGGTTTTAGTAAACATGGAATGTATTGTTTGATAGGTGTATACACTGTCATCAAGAAAATGTCAAACTCAGGGAAAAACTGCTTCAAAAATATCTTCACCTTAAGCCAAACTGCTCTGCTACAAGTTTGAAACACGCAGTCTGCAATAGTATAAAAATCTTTGCCGTTGTTACAAATAAATCTTGGTAGCCCAGTTACTGATCAAGAAATAGAGGGTCTTACACGAGCGGTCATCTCGTATGAAAATTAAAGCTCGCAACAAACACAAAATTTGATCAACGAGTTTTATAACTTTCATATGCGATGGCCACAAGTTTGAGATTCTGTTTATCACATAGCTGGACGTTTACGAGAAAACAACCACAAGAAAATCATATCACTCCTGGATAAATTTCACGACAAAACAGTTAGAGCGTGCTAACTCCACGAGTGAAGGTGACAGCAGACTTGACACTGTACTACAGTATGGAGCTGCTTGGTCAGGTTCACGCACTCCTGGGATGATCCCAGATATAAGCCCGCTGTTCTACCTCAAGAGCGGAATTAAATCTTAAGTATTAAATAAAATCCTGACTTTGTAGATTTACACATCGATGAACAGATAACTCATGTCTGTATGCAACTGTAGCTTCAGTTTTATGTTCCTATCAGACCAACGCGTAGAGTAAATTCTTGGTGTTTTGACGAAACGTATTCGATTCGTTATACTTCCGTCATGTTTGAAATTTCACGCAATAATCAATTTCATGTCGCTTGACATCGTGAAATCTCGGCCTTTGCATCACGTGGTTTTGTTTACTGGGCTTCTCCTACAGCTTTGGCCATGGGTCACACGCAGAGAAACGAGAAACGTCAGAAGTTGTCAAGTGGGGAGAGTATTAATTGTGGCTATCATTTTGCCACAGCATGGGGACATGTCCAAAGATATTTCAGTGCAACGACTTGTCAACAAATCAAAAGAAAGGAGGGATGTTACTTTTAGCCTTTGCTTTCGGGGTGAACTGAATTAAATTTAATTTGAATTCTATTTAAAGCTAGACGGCTCATGACGCTTCTAGCCGGGATCACGATTCACGTGTCGACGAGTTGGGCAGCCAAAAATGCGACCAACACATCGAAGCGAAGGCAACATGTGCGTTGAAATCGTTTTCATTTGTCCTACATATTGGAGAAAGGTGTTTGTTTTGAAGCACCCCGTTACCTGTTGTGTCTTCACAAAAGCAGCAATTGGCTGCCCTAAATAAGGTAAGGACGTAGTGTTTGCTGCTGAATAAGAAGAACGGCAAAAATCCTCTGCGAAAAGAAAATCTTCTGTCGTCTGCTTCATCTCTCCGCAGCAGAGCTGGTCGAGTGGTAAATTGATGGGTTCCATAACTTTGAAGGACGTAACATTTCACCGACGGCTTTCTCTTAAAATGTATTTCTAATTGTTGCTCTCCATCATTTATCAGTTTTGAACAACAACACTCGTAGTAAAAAAAATGCATGTAGGTTGACGTGACATAACGCGTAGGATTTTGTTTTTTCCACGCTCTGCAGCCAATCAAATGTTTTCAAAAGTGTTTTGTACCTAGGGTAATATGAAAAATATGTCATGGGCTGGCATGAATGAAAAGTACTATAAAAATATGTTCATAATGCAAGGGTACCGCTATCGGAGAGGAAAAATGATAAACAAATGGCTTTGTCAACTCTCAGACAGCGATAGGCCTTACACAAGATCAAACAAAGAAACACGAAGACGCTACACTAAGCTCAATACATATATTTGAACGAAATAGACAAATAGTACAACTGACAAAAATATATCGTTTCTTACTGATGACAGCATCCAAATCCGGATGTGATATTCCGGCTTCCAAAGGCAAGTCAGTCCACGTAAATTTTGAACCCACGGTTCGTTGAAATTGTCGAATCGAAGGATGACAGTTCTGTAATGACGAACAGCAGTCTCCACTGTACGCCGGCGATGATTTTAATATCCAATTCCTCTGCCATGTGCAACTTTCCTGGGCGGACGGATTGACAAAAGGGTCTGATATGCCGAGCGGGCGATGTATGTTTCAGTCCTCAGAATGTACACAAAGTCTCTTTCAGGGTAAACTGGGATGAACTGTACGTGATCGCACAAATAGACAACGAGCGATACCAGCTCCAACAGAACGTCTCAAACAAAATAGCACGTGGGGAAACACAAACTCACAAAGTGCTAGGTGCAGAAAAATGAAGTAGATGGTGTGTTCATAAACATGTTTACAACATGGGTACATCTTTCTAGAATGTACGCTTTATGAACAATGACACGAAACTCGTAAATCTGATATTGATTTGATTTGATTGGTGTTTTACGCCATATTCAAGAATATTTCACTTATACGACGGCGTTCAGCATTATGGTGGGAGGAAACCGGGCAGAACCCGGGGGAAACCCACGACCATCCGCAGGTTGCTGGCAGACCTTCCCACATACTGCCGGAGAGGAAGCCAGCATGAGCTGGACTTGAACTCACAGGGACCGCATTGGTGGGAGGCTTCGGGTCATTGTGCTGCGGTAGCGCGCTAAACGACTGAGCCACGGATCTCTCTGGTTTTGAATGTCGCTCTTACGTCGCCAGTGTTGGAGCTGGCCTGTCTGTTACTAATCTCAGGTGCCACAATATTATATAGCCTTGAATCACTTCAGGAACAGGTGACGTGTTATTTGAGCACGGTAGCTGAACAGACTTCCCGAGGTATTTACCCAAAATAATCGCTTGTCTGTCATTTGTTTAACAAAAGCTTATGTCATTGTGTATTGGCATCCAGTGCGAACATACAAACATGTTTGTGTCATAATCTGTACAGTCAGCTTTTATTTCTTAGTCGAGACTGCATGTGTCAGAAAATTCAAGTGAGATGAGACACCAAGTTTTGCACAGTCTAATGCCATTGACAAATGCACCAAAACAGAATGTGCATCGATGCGAATCAGTTCACATTAAAATGTGATTGTGGACACACCAGATTCTGTTGGAAATTTACATCGATACGCATTGATTTAACATGATTTCAGTATTAAACTAGTGGCATGAAACCAATTTAATCAATTTAGTTCTTTCATTTCTGCTGTCATGTGATCCTTCCTTGGTGAAAATGAGCGGTCGATGCTGCGCTCGCGTGGGCAGTTTGTGCAGACCACGAGGTTTCTACCAATACGGTGGGCATGTTCGTCAGTCACACGTGGGAAACTTCGTCAGTAAACTACATTCTCTGGGATGATCGTGACGGCAATACTGGTCAGACAACTAGGCCTGCTTCACACAAAAAGATAGGATCAAACAAGTGCTTTGAGATGAATTAACTCTGAAACGATGGTACTGGAACATTACGTGCTTTTGTTTGAAAGGTAGGCCTACATTCCCAGAGAAGAACGGCGCACGTTGAATGGAATGATTGAATGAATAACTACGGTGTAACGCCACATCGGCGGTATTTCAGCCGTATCATGGTGAGATGGTACTGAATGGAATTCTGGTGAAAACGTCAGTCTTGCATGTTGGAGCTTGATAATTTCTTAGGTAAAGCATTACCGGTAAGAAAAAATAATAAAATAGTAAAATTAATGCTCACAAAACAACTGAAATATAAAACTAGACTCAAACATTGTTTCATTGTACAGTAGATATTTGGTATGAATATTTGGATTCATTTTTTTTCCAAGCAATATCACGAGTGGGAATCATGTTAAAATCGAATGAAAGCTGCATACTAAGCCATAAATCGAATACAAAAAAATGTAAAATACAAAATATGTCCAAATCAGTTGCAGACAACAAATTATGTCAACATCAGATGCTATAATTACAAAATACCAGTACGACGAAATCAAGTGCAAACTAAAATTACGTCAAACTCGCATACAAAGTACAAAATGCTTGTATGACGAAATCGGATACAAATTAAAATTCTTTCAAAATTGCCGGCTTAATTAAAAATTGTACTGTAATCATCAGAAATGCATAAATGTACTATGATGCGATGGTGTTTATTTGCATCTTATGCATTCCCGCAGATCTGAGTCATAGCTATTACTGCTCTGAAAGCGGTGGAATAAATTATCTGGCATGGAATCTATTTGCTAATTATCTCTCTGCTTCACGGGCTTTAAAATATTTAATAATTGATTACATCAGGTATGGAAAAATTCAATTTGCAGTGTGTGGTTGGCATATAATAAAGAGGTAAACGGGAAGATAGACGATTTCAGCCACGAGGTGCGCGTTCGGCCACAGCAATATGGAGGGTTTTTTCCTCTATCTTTGTCGATCGTTGGACTTTGGTAATAATAAACGCTAGATGGAGTTCGTGGGACCATATCCCTGTCTAACTTTTTGTCTTCCACGAACATGACACTTAAGCATGTATGTATCACGTGGGAAATTTTTGTTAGTAACGTTCCAAAGGCTGGTGCTTTACCCTTAACACTCCCCCATCATCACCGCATAAGAGAAATCTTTAGTATGGTGTTAGATAACAATCAAATAAACAAAAAATAAAGGAAAAGGTAATAGCTTATTTGCTAGTTTATATGCTACACGATCATCATAGGCAACGGACAGATCTTAGAAATGAGCACTTAGGATGAGAATCCAATCATCCGCTTACTTCTTAGTACGAGAATCCCATTCCTTCTGTACACTTCTTAACATGAGAATACCAGTAAATCCACATACTTCTTAGTGGCAGAACTCCATCTTATCTATTCTCTTCTCAGCACGAGAATCCCATCATATCTGTTCAGTCTTCAGGGTGACAATCACATCTACACAGTTCTTGGTGGCAAAACTCCATCACCTTTTCATACTTGTTAGTCCTAGAATTCCATTGCCACTGCACAGTTCTTAGTGCCAAAAACCAAAGTTTCCAGTGCTTCAATTAAACTGATCAGATGAGATAAATATTGTGGATAAGTTAAGAGGTAAACTGAAAAAGACTTAACATCAGAATAACGACCCAAATGGTCCATGCCCACACGCGTGACGGTTATAATTAAACATTGCGTGTTAATATATACGTGTACTCTGTGCTGTCGATGAAACATGTTGATAAGTTCCCTCTGGACATCATCACATCCGGTCTTTTAAATCCCGCTAGAGTCAATAATTAAGCATGCAAACGAAGCCTTGGGCTTCTGC
The DNA here is from genome assembly GCA_016165875.1 of Acanthopleura granulata. Classification (NCBI taxonomy): domain Eukaryota; kingdom Metazoa; phylum Mollusca; class Polyplacophora; order Chitonida; family Chitonidae; genus Acanthopleura; species Acanthopleura granulata. The sequence goes on from JABBOT010000010.1 coordinate 15,117,187, forward strand.
CTTCTATATGATGGGGACGTGAAACCTAAACGTCACTGCTCATGCAATGTGCACATTTAGGGCAACATAAATTTCACGCGCTTGAAAGCGTCTCGTTTGTTATTTTATTTATTTATGTATTTATCTTCTTTTGGTGGCCGTGCCATGAATTATATTACCTATTATATTGACGTATTGCTAGCTGTTCAGTATATTAATGACAGCTGCATTTTCCGAACTCACGCTTCCGGAATACCAGTGAAATCCAAATTCGAGTGTCCATAGGTCATTGCCACCATTTCAGAGATTTCAAAATCAGTACCTTTCCTGGACATTGATAAATTGGGTCCAAACCGGATAGCCCGATGTTGTCTGACTCGATTAATGTGATGCCAGTTTGAGCCAAACATATTTTTTCAAAGACTGTAAGGTCTAAAATATCCTGGAGTAATTCAACTGATACATGTGTACTGAAAAAAGAACAAACATGTAAACTAGAGTTAATTTTTTTTGAAGTTTAAAAAGCACCAAATATTTACATTCGTTAAGGAAAACAGACAAAATGCTCTCAAAGGATCGAACAATATGGGGTATGGCTATCCCCACTTCCACATCACTCAGTGTCAAGTGCAGAGCATAGTTAAAATTATTTCGATCAGCATGACCATGGCAATTTGTGTACTTAGAAATGTATTCAGAAGAGCATTATTCCCAAACTAGTAAAATTCCATAAAAACAACTCATATTTACCATAGGAAAGAAACAAACACAGTTGAATGTCCCGCTACTACGGACTCCAAGCAAATACGCAGGGAGCGCAGGGAAATATCATGGAAAAATAGTCCGCAAAACATTCCTAAACTTAAAAAAGTGCTCTTAACAAAGTGAAAAATTATACTCAATAATTCAAGTGGAACACTTTACAACCATTAAGAACATGCTAAAACAACGAGTAACCGGGAAAAATGAACTGAGTTCAGAACCATATATCAACATACATTCGCTCGTTGTAAACAAACAAAATGGCCTCCACGGGTGACGAGAGAACGAAGCCCACACTGAATTTACCCTTTTTACACATGATATACGAGATGTCAAGCCCTATAGAAGAGGTAACATGTCACTTTAGTTCTAGGGAAGCCTTCTACTATTGTCCTTCAATGCACTGTGGTATAAATGAAGCCAAGACAAGCCAAATAGTTTGTCACAGTCCCACACGTAAAATGTACAGATACAACGAGTACATTCGTAGATTTGTCAAGTGAATTACAGATGTTATCGCTATAAAAATATCGTGCTGTTATTACACATTGCATTATTTGTTACAGTATATTGGAAGATGCTTTACACACTGGATTTTCCTGTTTAAAGTCGACAATGGTTCCATGCAGTCCAGACAATGAAACGATAACATGGAGAACATAATGAGAGACTCAGACCAATCAAAGAATAATAACTTTTAACGAGCAATGTCAGAGAATGTCAAACAGTGATAACTTCCTTTCTTCTTCACAGCTACTGGAATCTTATATAGAACAATGACCTATGTGTAAATCACGCTCAGTGGGGTTATAATGACATCGATTTATTCATTTATTTCACGTGTGATTGATTATCGCCGTTTTTAAGAATTTTTCACTTACATATTAAACTGTTGTCAGGTTTATACCCTGAAGTGTACCTAAAGCAAACCACTTTTCCAGAACCCTAAGAAATATCCTGTCATAAAAACGCAGCGGAAATATTTAGCCAGAGCTGGATTCAAATAGGCATCTTACTGGTGATAGTTTGTTCAGTATGAATACTGGAATTCAATATGGCGCCCGTGTATTACTAGACATAACAGGAGATTGACTAACGTAAATTTATGCAGAGGGGAAGAAAGGATGCAAATGTTGTTTATATCACCTTAACAAAAGAGCTTTCCAAGCATTTGTGTTGTGGCATTAAATAGTTGCATGTGATCGTGTTCAGAACCATATTTCATTTACGTAATGCATTTTGATGACAGCTTTAAGTTGACTCATGGCCGGACAAATGTGGAAATTTAGCAACGTCACATATGTTTTACTCTGGATATAAAACACTCTGGTGGGCAAAACCTTCCATCATTTTATCCATGAGGGTAAAAGCACTGAAAGTTTTATATCAAGTCAGGCGTATGAGGAACTTTAATAATGCATTGGATACCAGCTCGCTTTTGATCTGTCCAGTGATGTATCTGTCCGCATAAACGAGTGTATGTGCTTACACTTATATCCCATACAATTGCGGCTATATCCATAAACAACATCATCAGCCCTATTACATCAACCCTATTACATAAACTATTGATGTCATGACATCTAAAATCTTTCGGGATAATGTCTCTTCTTACATCGGACCGTTGCATTGTGCACCGAGAAGGATTTCCGGTACATGCAGGTTGACATTGACTCAAGCTTCTACATGATTCAAAGTATTTATTTATTTATTTATCTATTTATTTCATTGGTGTTTAACGCCGTACTCAAGAATAAAATTCAAAGTACCGTTCAGTGGAACTATATGGCTGTTTCAAAAACATTACTAGAATGCTTTTACATGAGTCGTTTTCTCCAGGGTATAGTCCTAAGTGTGGCATGTCCACACTGACACATTAGTCTTCACCTTTGATTCACAATTAAATCTCTTGGTACCATTGTCACAGACATTCACCGAGCTGATTTTGCGCATGGGCGTTGCACAGAGAAAGACAGGACTTACCATGGGGACTCAACGCTCGGGATGAACTGGTCATCGGTAACAGAAAACAGGTGTTGATTTCACTTCTACTCGACCATTTAATATTCCATATGCTATTTTCAGATATAACATGATCCCGAGGATTTGACCTAATAAGCAAAAAGATCGATGGAAATCTGCAATTCAGGGTCAGCACTATTTAAAGTGTTTAACCTGCGTAGAGCATGTAGCCCATGATTCAGCTGCCCTATGGCACACATTGTGTGTATCAGATGTTTTCAGGTACCTGAGACCAGAGGATGTGACCGGAGGATACCGTAACAATTCATAAGCCCCAGAAACTGTCAGGATCCTGACAGCTGGTCGAATGCTGTAGACGATGAATCATCACTCTCTTTCTTTCCGATACTGACCAATATGTACTGGTAAGATATATCTGCTTTATGTTCACTACACTGAATGGATATCGAAAGGTGCCCGTTTTAACTTAACACGTGATAGTATCTTCACCAGGCTGATAATCGATCACCTCTTAAGTTTAGACGGACACCTTTCGATTTCCAATTCTTCGCAGGATTCGAGTATTATGAGCCAACGTATAAAAATGTGGCTTAGGTGAATTGTAGGCCAATTGTACTTTAACATTTCCGGGCAATAAAATCTTCATAATTTGCTATGAAAGCAACCTGTATGAAATGTCTCTCAACAAATTGAGGATTTTAAGAACGTTATTAAACGGTGTGGCCGGGTGTTATGTATTTGTTCTCCAAGCAAGGCGTCATATAGGGCATTGTTAGCCACAGTCAGTAGGCTTTCTCTTAGAATAAAAGCAATGTGACGGAAAAACCCCCCATAAAAATCTCGAAATCTATGAGAGTAAATGCTGTATAATGCACATGCCAAGAATTTTTTAAACTCTAGTTGATGGTTGTGCTTAACATATGTCGTCATAGGTTGTTGTTTACCATTTAAACGGTAACCATATCTCGTGGGTGAAACGTTTCAGTGCTGTCATATTTCTATACGCACATTGTTTACATCAGCGCTATTTCATGTTTGTTGCAGATGCATTCAGCACCTAATGACTTTGTATCGATTTTGCGCTAAAGTTCCACTTAACGCGGGAGATGCACATTGCATATGTCTACGTAAGGTGTCCGGCTTCTCTCTACCCACCAGCCATTACGTTTGATGAAGCTTAGCGGCTTCATATTTTCAACGATCACGTTTCGATTGGAAGATTAAGTCATCAAGACATTATGTAAGAGGCAGTGGTACTCTTACATATGTGATGCCAAAATGGACAGTTTTCCCGGGTTGTCCAATGTCACCAGGTGTGTACAAGTACAGATACAAATCAAGTCAGGATAGATTCTCAGTCTAAACCTTTCATCGCAGTTGAACAGCCGGTGCCAACGACTGTGTGTTTGTTATATTCTGCCAGCAAACAGCCGTACTCATGCGTCCTATGTCACGTTTCGTCGTTGTTTCCTGCGATGTGACATTTGGAATGAATGTAATATGTGTTTCAAAGGTGATTTTAAATGCCTGTTACGATTAAGTCCTCGCCTCCTCTAAAAACCGCCATACTGTGCAAAAAGGCGTTCACGACAGTCTTTCTCAAGAGGAAAGCCGATGGACTTTGCCCACAGGATTGTAGATGTGAGTTTTACTCCGTTTGCGAAATGATGGTCTAGTGAGGCTAATAGTTTAACACTGGAAGGATGGATCTTTATTGGGATCTACAATTGGTCACGGACAGTTGGGATATGTTACACTTCAGTCCTTGGCGCACAGTTCAGTAATATAGATGTACACGGATGCCACAGAAGGATCAATGGCTACAAGGGAGACGTCAACCCTTGTTGGTTTAGTTTTGTTATTTGGATTGACTGCCGGAGAGCCAATAATCAAAAACAGCGAACACCTAGATTCAATACAAATAGGTAAGTATAACTGATTTGTTTTCGACATAAACTATCCTTCCGGCAACAATACGATGGCACTCTCTCTTTGAGCCTTAATTTAGCTGTGCTTTTGGTTGGAAGGTAGTTGTGTGTATATTCGTCACTTGAGAATTAACGCAGTTAATCGTGTGAAAGCTTTGTTTCAAAAACGATTGTTTGAGAAATACTTGGGGCTATATTTGTTTCAGTGGTGTTTAACACCGTGTGTTAAAGGTGGTAGCGTTTCTGGCCGGAGATAACGGGAATTTTTGGATCAAACATAAATTTTCAACAAGCATTTTTTCAATGTAAAGTTGTGACATGTGGGCCTTTCAAACAAAGTTATCAACTTTAAGGAAAAGGAAACATTGACAAGATGTAAATGTTCAGTGAAAGACCATTAAACACTGTTCAAAATAGTTTCCTTTAACCCAGTAAAATGAATTCTACGACGGACTTTTCTGGCGGTATTTTATGTGACCATGAAGGTCACAACACCCTTTCGGCACCTGGTAAAGATTCCTAGACTTTTGCACACAAATTGCATGACTTTGAAACTAACTTGTTCAAAGAAAAAATACCTATGCGACGTCACTGATGCCAGCTAGGGCCCACCGTAGGGTCCGATGTTTTAAAATCACTTACACTATTAGATAAAAGTTCTAATCTGATTTTATTTTCAATGACATTGTTTAATGGTCTTTCTATTGATTTATACTCTATTTCAGTCTTTCGCCTGAACATAAGCTTTCCTTACAAAACTTGCAAAATTCACACATATTTTAAGTGCTCTTTACCCAACGTCATCTGCAAACTAATGTGGTAATTGCGAATTGGTGACGTATTATGCATTATCTCATTATCTACATGACTTTATATTAAAAAAAAGGTCACGCGGAGTGTTGTGTTGATGGTATAATATTCTTTATCATTGAATGGCGAAAACAAACCAATTTTTTCCTGACATAATGCGCCTTGGGAGTCTCATAAAGAGTATAAAGCACGTAAACAATAAAACACATTTTAACGATGTGAATCAGTGAGGCTTTTCCTATTAGATTCGTTTTCACGGTAGCAGAAATTGCGACAGTTTTATAATCTCTGCTTCTACCTAATTGTAGTAATGCTTGTACTGGAAATTTATTGATTATTTACTTATTTGATCGGTGTTTAACGCCGTACTCAAGAATATTTCACTTATACGACGGCAGCTGGCTTTGTGGGGAGGAGACCGAGTGGAATCCACGACTATCCTCAGGGTGCTGGCAGACCTTCTGGCGTACGGCCGCAGAGGAAGCCAGCATGAAGTGGAATGGGGGCCTCCTATATTGGAAATACCTTAACACTCGCTTCAACACAAACCATTCATAAGACTGGAGCTAACGCTCCAAATATTGTGTGTTTGACCTAACAACTGGTAATATGGCCATGGCAACTCATTTAAACAAAACCAAACCCTCCCCCCAAAAAACAACAACAACAACAACAAAAAAAAGAAAAAAAAAAAAAGAAACCAACATATAAACAAACAAACAAAAAAACAAACAAACAAAAAAAACAAACAGTTGTATCCTTTTTTTAAATTAAAAAGAAAAATTCGCCATTTTTCTTTCAAGAACAGCGTTAACTCGTTGCTGAGTTTAAAAACAAATTGCATGATTCTACCACGGTGAATTGATTTGTTATAAATATACATACATTTTCTTATTTCAAGCTACGATGATTTACAGGCGAGGCGTAGTACGTTATCCCCATGTGCTTGGTTGGCATTGAGAAATTGAGGCTCTATTTCTAAGGAATTATTAAGAACAAGTGAAGAGAAGGTCTATCACCGCCGGTGTCGTCGATGCATGAAGTCGGACATATTCAGTATTAAAAGAAGAGACCACCTTTAAATAAACTACATGCATTTTATGCATGTTCCAAAGATGTTGAATACATCTCTTTCATTCTCTTTTTACCTTTTGGGGGTTGTACTGAACAGACTGGAGCACAATGACTTCACAGATTCTTTTTTGTTACTTATATATATATAGCGTAGAAATATAGGAATTGGAGGATATGTAGCAGGTAAATGAATCAGTGACGTCAGTGTTTTTAGTCAGCTTCAATATGGTAAAATAATCCACCGTTGAACCTCAATCTTAACTTAAAACAAAATTGTGTAACAGAAAAAAACAAAAGAATACAAAAACTAATAAAAAACAAATAAAGACCGTATTTGGAATTAGCACGAAATGGTGTTTTAGATGAAACGTACTTTATTTAATTGTGGTCAGTTGTTTTAATTATAAATTTCAGCAAGAATCGTTCCTGATACGTTTTAATTGCGAGTATCACAGTATTGCGGCAGTAATCCGATGTAGATGTGTTTGTGGTTTAAATGCTCCTGTGAACAGAATGTCGATCGGACATATCACGAGGCGGTCAAAACCGGCCGAATCCAGACTAACTAACGTAACCTATAGAGCCCACTTCGCTTGCTTTACAGAGCTATGGTATAGCTACAATATACTTACAATATACTTACAATATATCTTACAATATAGAATTAGAAACTTTGATTGAAACAGCACACCTGGAGACGTCTTTACCCGCGTTCATGTTCAAATCTCTGTTCAATTGGGAGTGGTAAAATGGCATTTTGTCGGTCGTGGCGTTGTATTCAAATGGCACTTTTGCTGCGGTACCAATTTAGATGTGATTTATTCATAAAGCGGCCATGTTCAATACAATGGGGATGAATGTTTGGCCTGACTAATAATCTGTATATCAAATATATATATATATTATTAATTTCCGGTAATGGGTTGTTTGGAGAGGCAGCTATCAGATGATTAACAGTCGTTTTTGTAGTGTACCGAATTAATTCCAGATAACCACCGGCAATCATCAAACATGGATATTCTGGTGGATTATGACGATAGCACCTTGCTTATCTGTTCGTACATCTTCTGCCACTGAAGTGTCTTGTTTAATCAGGACGAATAGCTAGAATTATTCTCAGAGGCTCCCTGCATGCACTTTTTTGGATGCTACATAACCTCGAGTTACATTCATAGAATATCTTAATTTCAAATCTTATATTTTGTGGGAAATATTTGTGACTGTTTTCTTTTGCATGTTCACAGGCGATTTATTTCAAAACTACCGGTATTTTTTTACAGAGGCTGTACCACTTTCAGTCCAGCAGACGATTCCTTTACAGCATATCTCGGTGACAAAAATGTTCGAAGTTCTGGACCGGCTTCCAATACAAGAATTAGTAAAGCTACACAAAGCTGTTACTGTGTAACAAATCCCTAAATGACTTTGACCAAGAATACATGAAAAATCTATTTAAAGCAAAAGACCTCCCAGAACGACAACTACGCACGTCAAATAAAAACCACTTGGCCATACCCTTCCCAATTTCCCTACTGTTCAAAACTAGTCTGTCCTTTTCTTGTCCCACAATATGGAACACCCTACCTAGCACAATACAAAGTGCACCATCAAATATCAAGAGCCAAGCTAAAAATACCAGACACAGAAAACAGGAAGCAGAGGCTGTACACAAAACTATGCTTGTATACGTGTATATAAAGAGCTTCATATGTTGAAACATTTAGCAATATATAAATGTATGTTTTTCTAACTGAGCAGTATTTTATGCTTTATGTTGTGATTTACATTGTGATTTTTTGTATTTCTTTTTCTTTTTTTTCTTCTTCTTTTTTTTTTCAGGATGAATGTTTGTGTGAATGTAGGAGTGAGAGGGCTTCAGGGAAGATCAGCCACTATGTTAAATAACTGTATATCACTCTCTGTAAATAAAGTTTATTATTATTATTATTATTTTCAAAAGGGTTGTGCCGTATCGATCAGCGCTTGCTGACTACTACCGGAAACGTATCGATTATACGATTAATCATCCACGTTTAGCAACACGGTGCACCGAGGTGTGCTTGATACGATCTCTACCAGTGTATTCTTGCAGGTGTGTGCACCATGGGTGTAGTGAACACCCATTCAACCAACTTTATCTTTGTGGCAATCACTGGATTGGAAAACAGTGGCGGTTATATGAACGGACAGTTGATTAGCAAATCATTATCACTGGTAAATGGCGCAGGGGAACCGTTGTAAGTTATACAGGTGTGTCAGGTTGACATTGATAGAACTACAGTGTATTTGTCATTACCACGTCGTCATTACACATATCTTGTAGCTAAGCACTGTTTATAACATTGAGAATGTTCATGCAATCTTCAGTGCCTCGACACTGTCCAAGGTCATATTACAAAACAAAAAGAAAAAAAAAAGTCAAATGGCTGTTCGGCTTCAGTGTTATTGCAGATCTATACCCATGCATCATTGTCACTGAAAAATGTCAAAATGGATAACAATTTGTATTGATGAGATGTAGGCATGTCTTAATATGGAAGAACATTTTTCGCATGGTAAATGGTAAATGTTGTGCTACGAATGAGGTTTTTCACTAATGTCCTGAACAGGTCTTAGGATAACTGCTATGTTGCTTTTCAGAGGCCAGTCTGTGCTTGTCAACATATAGTGGATTGATATGTTACCGTGGTAAATGCGCTTGACGTATTGCTACAGTTTTGTAGAACAGGCCCTAGAGTTCTGATTTTGGATGTCAGCATTTTTGACATCTGCCGAGTGGCGAACGTACATAGAACGCAATCGATGAAACATTAACATTTGTTAACGCTGATCACAAAGATTCACGAACTGTAAAAAGGATCTGCGAAGAAATATATGAACAATGAGTCTAAAATGTGTTTATGTGTATTGATGAAGGGAAAGGTAATTTTTACTGACACTGGAACCTCTGTCAAAGCAAACTTTTGAGGAAACGAAGAAAAAATCTCTGAATAGTGAATCGACTGTAATTATTGGGTCCTACACTCTAAATTTCGATGTTTAAATTATAAACATTTAAAAATCCCATAACATCTTGAAAGAAGTCACAAAAAAACATAACAGGTCAATATTTATTTTGATCTATTTTCTTTTCCTCCAAAATAAAAGCTAGAGTACCATTTTATCGGGTACATATCCATTGCAACGTTCTTGCCAATCTATGGGCTTCATTAATTTTTTGCCTGACAGGTTTATAAAGATTATAAAATGTAGTGTTGTATATCTTTTGCTACGTTACCGATGAAATTGTTCTCATATGGAATCTTTATGAGCGGTTGAAGGAAAATATGACGCATCCTCATTATGGTTATTTAATGTCGATATGTAATATACATTATATTGCATATTCCCTAATCAAACTAGCCTTGATTTGAACTTCCTGCCCCGAATGCCATTTATTTCCTTTCCACTTGATCACAAAAAAATTTCCTCTAATTGCTAGTTTATTCTTACATTAAATACGAATCAGTTTTAGATGTATGAATTATCATCCTTTCACACCACATCACAATTACTAATTACGCATGGTGAGAATGCATGTATATATATAAATAAATCAACAGATTCTTATCATGATACATATTCTATGGCTGTGGAACACTTTTCAGAAAACGCCAAGCCTACATGTACGTTATCATCATGTATTGTGCACCTGAAAGGTGATCTTATAAGTATGGTATAACACTTTACCTTTTTTTTAGTATCTAAATATGCAAGTGGTACAGTTTAGTTAACATGGATTCAAAGGTTAAAGGGACACGGTGTTTTCAAGGTGATAAAGACAGAATGCAAAGGGCTGGAAAAATGGGTCAAGATCAAGGAAAACACGCAATCAGTTCTACGTGACAAGGTGCACAATTGGAACAACTGCGAGGAAAATTAAGAGACGTCCAGACATTCAGTTTTACAAAGAAATGGATTGACAGACGCACAGACAGACGGACGTCGATAGCCACGGATATGGCGCTTGGCAAGTTTTGCCTGAGGTGAAAAGACGGATGTTGCTGTGTAGAGCAACTGCTGAAGCCGTTGTTTTATGTTTATACAGGATTCAGCAGTTTCCAGCCATTGGCGTCAGTGGAGATCAGTGGGAATAACAGCTCCAGCTGTAGGAGTCTCCATGTTTGGGACACGTTATCCATGTCTTACTCACCATCTCTCTTCTTGTTGATCAAATCAGGTACGGCGAATTAAAACACATGGTTTATGCCCGATGAAATTACAAACACTTAAATGGGTGCATAAGGATACTTGCTTCACAGAGAAACCACTTATACATCGAGCTTTCACATCTTTCGGAAGGGGAAATAGTATTATTACAGTTACATGGCTGTTTATAACGGTAATTTTGCTTATTACGGAAATCGTAAGCACCTAGCTCATGCTCTGGGTAGTAAATAGTAGAATTTAAAGATTGCTCTGCTGAGTGAAACCCACCGCACATGTACAAGAACCACGATGATGAATATACTTCATACGTCCATGAATATTGCATTCTTAGTTTCCCGACACCGTAACTATACAACCCCCATTATCAAAGAGTGATCATAATACATTACTTTATTTAACAGTTATCAAATTCTATTAAAATAGTTCTTTTATATTAGTTATCGTTTTCTGAAACACAAAAAATATCCATTCGTCATCGCTATATACTCATATTAAATTTACAAATGTTAAGTCCATAGAGCTATATCCTGTAACCTGTTCGACGTGCTGGAGCAGCATTCTATAATCCTAACCAGGATGAGTTACATGTTCCGATAGAGAAAGCCAAAGATGGCCATGAAATTAATATAATGCTCCCATATTTTAGGGCTATCATATCATTTCATTTTCAATTTCAGTTCGGAGTCTACTGGAACGAGATCCTGTGACGATCGGCCTATCCGGGGGATGCCACAGTATTTCTGTGGCCTATCATCTTCTAGACAGCAAAGGCGTGTTGCACTTGGATTATTCCGAGGAATCGACGGGAGAGGCTCATCAGATGTGCTGCCTGATCTTTTCCAGTCTAGTCAACAACAAGGCGTGTGGAACCAGAGAAGAAAGCACTTTTTCCCCATACGAAGGGTTGAGTCATGTCCTAACAGATACTTTCACGTTGTTGTCATGGAAGTCAACTTGCGTGTTGTACGATCATAACAGAAGTAATCACATTTTTTTCGCCTTTCTTTTGACTAACTACATATGCAAGTGTAACGGCGGAGATAATTTCATGATATTTATATCCCTGTTTCTGCAATTCAGTTTTGCAAATATCATTGACACATAACTCACGTCCATGTGGTTTGCTGAAATCCCGTTAAACAAGATAATTACTTTAGACTCTAGACTTATCCCTTGTTACTTGTCAGACATAGCGTGTGGAACACTACGCCAGTGAACCTATATATATATATATATACACATATATACAGCATCATTTCCATGGCATTTTCACCTAGTTTCTTGTTTTACTTCTCAGTAGCCATTTTCGGTTTGTTACTTGAATTTAACTTACTTGTAAATTAGGGCCGGGGAACTATATCCATATATGTTCATAGAGCACCAAATATGGTTACTTTTAAAAATTAGACGATTACGCTGATTTAAAGCAAATATTTACTATACATAGATTTTATTATAGTCGGATTGGAACTTTATTTCCAGAATACCAACTGTCTTTTCCGACACCAGTGAAAACTGGGGAAATGCAAACTACCTGCAACGAATCTATGCCTCTGTTTTACGTCTTTTAAATCTTACATCTTTACTGAGAAAGCTTTATTGTTGAGACATTTTGCAGGATAGCCTATTCACAGAAGCCTGTCATATTGTTAACCCGAGTTATTGATATCAACGGGATTTTGATGGCCTGTAGTTACCGTATCAAACTGATGTACACACTTGCTGAAAACCACAGACATGTACGTAATTTGACGTGTGTTCAAATCCTGTTCTCGTAGTAGTGCGTTAGTGGTAAAATTTACACTGTAAAATGATCAAAACCCAACGCGTTTAATGGGTGATTAAACTTCAAACAAGCGTATTTAATAAATATTAATTTAGTGTCTAAAACATGTAAATAGGCCTATTATACTATAATGCTATAATCTCCAAGTGTTTATTATCTCATGCATAAAGGTGTTTGTACATGTAAGTTGTACATCGAAATTTACAGTGTACGGTGGGTAAGGCATGGATTAGTTCTGTTAACTTCATGGCTCTCTTGTCCTTATAAACCAGGAGAAGGGATGCAGGAGGCAATACAGTCTCTGCACGCTGTGGGAGTGAAGTACATCGTAAGGCGAGTTGAAGACGTCGACTTCCTCAATACCACCATCTTGGACTGTATGGAGTTTCAAACGCAACACAGTCCAACCTTTGTGGCTGTTTTCTCAGACAATTTCCTATTCAATGTATCATCTCGGGTAGGTACAGACTTTTCTCGCCACGTTTTTCTGATGCTGGAAATTGGTACTGAAAGCATTTATTTAGGAAACATAGGCAAGTCACCAACACTGTGCAATGAGATAAAGTGCAATGTGAAAGAAATGAGACTTCCCCCATGCTCTCTCTGGTGTCCTACATACAATTCTAGGTTCCCAATCTCACGTTTCCTCCAAGCTGCACGTTGACCACTTCACCATACAATTAACACAGGTAATACTTGTCTTGAAAGCTTGCATTACTTTCAGTTATGCGATGTAGTCATTAAATAAAAAACTCCAATAGCCTTTAACTTTTTAGTTTCATTCGAGCATTGTAACATGTTTCTAAATGTTTCATCTCAGAAATTTGGATTTTGCTTTCTCAACGTGAAACCTTTCGTCATCTTTATGTTGTCACTTTAAATGTTGCCATTTAAAAAGATTCATCATTTATTCGTGTGCTAAGTAACTCTTCATTCACATGTATAATTCATTAAAATCGTGATGCTTATCTTTTTGATACAAAGATGACGACGTTACCACGTGACATTCAAGGCTTGGATCTGGTTTCCCAGTGGTTGATCTGGACAAATAACCTGATGAACCTGGACTTGGATGGACTTCCCCTGAACACAGCCATACTGCAGGATAGACGAGCTTACCTTGTGGTAACACACAGCCATGTTAGCAGTATTATACACGCCTTCTGTTTTATTATGCTTTGCATCACATATTAGACGACCACATTTTGGAAAACCAAAGAGAGCTTATTTTAATAAATCAATAGATGTACAAAATATGGCACATATTGTGGCTGCTTTGTGGCGTTTGATAATCACGAGGTACACGTTCATGTCTAAACATTCCTTTTGCAAATACGTCCGTTTGCCTATACGTTTGGCCATGAGTACAAATGATACCCAGTTTATCTCTTTGGAAAATATTACAATATTTCTTTTTTGTGATTTCTCTACTTTATGTAGGATATTTTCCAAATGAAGGAATAAATGTCGCATTGCACACAAAGGTCAAACGAATATCATGCAACAGCGACAAGTGACATTAACTTTGAATGAAATGCAAATTCGATTAACCTCTGCATCAAGCATGTTCAGTCAGTACATGGAAGACATTTATGTGTGCTTCTTTTCTCTTTCATAATGATGATTAAAACCTGAAATCGTTGTTAATGCCTCAGTTGAAATAAATCGACTCCCAGAAGTGTGACGCGTACTTTGGTATTTGTCCTATATACTGAGGCATTCTTTAAATTTGATAGTGTGAGTGTGCGCGTTTTATCTGAAAACTATACACGTTATTTTGTTTCAAACACATGTTCTGGATATAATTTTATACCACCAACGAACATTTGTCAGACCATTTTCCTTAAACGGAAAACAACAAGTTAACAAACCATCCGACAGATGCACATTCTAATTCAATATGACCCAGTTCAATTCACTGTCTCGCTTCAGCCACTGGAAAACACTTGGCTTACTTGGCAAAAATGAAAGAAGGGCTTGCAGTGAGTATGAAAAGGCTGCAAAAATATATGTGCCAGAAAACTGCTCGAAACTTCGGCTGTGATTCTACGAACGTTGCGTTTCGCGGTTTTACTTGTAATCTATGTATCCTGCATGTTAACTTCTTTGTACCTAGTGAATAAGTAATATATATCTGTATTTTTTTCAGGGCGGGGCCCAATATCACATTTTGGCAAATGTCGGCAATCTGAAGAGCAGTGATTTTAGGACAGCTGTCGAGTGGAATTCTGAATTTTCAGCCACTTATTTCTGTGATGTTTTTCCCAACAGAGGATATGGATTTAACGGCATCGTCTTTAAGATTACCACCAAAGAGGTAAACAAAGCATAAGACTGAATGACACCCCGCGTACGTGTGATATCACTGCGGTCTTGTACGTTGATGAATGATAATACCTGAGAAATTTGAATTTTAAATCATTAATAAGCAAAAGTCTTGGTCCTTTTTTTAATACCGCGTATTATTGATTTGCTGCCTCTTTCTTTAAACTGCTGTATAAAATTCACTAATTTAATACATAAGGCATACAATATGTTTTTGTTGTCTGCTTTTAGTGGCCTCCATTTACCATTAAGGAGGTTAGCAATGACGGCGAAATGGTTTACTCTGGATTGTGCGTGAAGATGCTGGATGAGCTCGGTCAGACATTAAATTTCAGGTAACACAACTTGTCTCTTAATATTGCCATGTCTATAAACTTTCATGGACTTCAAAATCTGAAAATATCGGCGAAAACAAACCCAGACCTAATAAAACTCTTTTTTCGTCACTCAGAATATATTTTAATTTCCCTTCTTCAACTGTGCAAATGTCAAACATTTTATATAGTGTCGATTATAACTCTATGATGATAATTGAAACAAGCTTGCCAAGTTTTCATATAACCAACAGGAATCTAATTACAGCCGTTGCGTCATTCCAATATCATGCTTTGTCAGCTGCAAACATTCGGGATAGAGATTTTATTCAAATGGACCTCTCTTTCTTTGTCAGATAAATGCAGTGAAACACAAGAGTGGGCGATTGACGGCCATAAAATCAGTACTAAAAACAAGAAGACAGTGATAAAAATGAAACCCTAACCTCTTACATTGTTAGCTACATAATAATAAGATATATAGTTACGGACGTGGGAGCGAAACCAGTGTCTCTTTCTTTGTCATTTAAAACTAGTGGAAACGAGGGATAACGATTACACTGGAATCATTATGTTCGTCACTCGGAAAAGTGGAACGTGAGGACAGCATTTATAATGGAATCATTATCTCCTCCTTAGCAAATTAGAAACTAGTAGAAAGTAGGAATAGTGGTTATAATGGCATTGTCTTTTGCTTTGTGAGAAGCTAGTGGAAACTAAGAAGAGCAAATGAAATCATTGCCCTTTTCACTTAGAAGCTTGTGGGAATTATAAGTATTGGGGTAATAGTGGAAACATCGTGTGTGTCAGTTATAAACTAGTGGAAAGTAAAGATGTAATAATTGCAATGGACCCATTGACTTCTTGTCTCCGCGGGGTCTGTAGGGTAAAAGAATAGTAATCAGAATGGAATCATCGTCTTCATGGGACAAATTGATAACGATTATAATGGAATCATTGTCACTTTATATGTCAGTTCGATCCTGGAGTAAACTAAGAATAGAAATGATAACGAAATTATCATCACTTTGCTTTCGTCAGTTTCCTTTTAACTTGTGGAGCATATTGGCTCTCTTTATTATCAGTTTCCTTTGAACTTGTGGAGCATATTGGCTCTCTTTATTATCAGTTTCCTTTTAACTTGTGGAGCATATTGGCTCTCTTTGTTATCAGTTTCGTTTTAACTTGTGGGACATATTGGCTCTCTTTATTGTTAGTTACAAATTTGTGGAACAGTGGATGTAATGATGTCGCCATCTCTTTATGATCAGTTACAGACTTTTGGAGGAGTGGATATAATGGTGTCACCGCCTGTCTGGTGGAATAGAAATTATAATAATATCTTATTCTCTTTTTTGTTTGCAAAAAAACCTTGTGGTATAGCGATTATAATGGCATCACTGTCTCTTTAGTGTCAGTCACAAAAACTTGTTGAATAGTGGTTATAATGATAAAAACATGTGGAATAGCAATTATGTTGGTACCAACATTTCTTTATGGTTAACTACAAACTTGAAGAATAAATAATGGTATCTCCTTTTCTTTATTGTTAGCTACAAACCCGTGGAATAGTGGATGGTATCACCATGTTTTCATGGTTTGCTAAAAACTCCTGGATTAGTGATTATAATGGTATCACCGTTTCTTTATTGTAACTTACAGATTTATGGAATACTTTGCAAGGGTACCGCTATAGGGGAGGTAAAATGATAAACAAATGGCTTGTTCAACTCTCAGACAGCGATTCACCTTACACAAGATCAAACCAAGAAACACGAAGACAGTAAGAACAGTACAACTTACAATATCACACAAGAGCAATACACATAATTTCAAATATATAGATTCTAAAGGATTACCGCCCAAATTCTGATGGAAGATCTATGTAAATTGAAATTTACGGTTCATGTGAACTATGCATTCAAGGATGACACTGGCCTCCAAGTGACGAACGACATACGAAACGCCGACGATGATTTGTACCCAATGGCCCTTCTAGGTACACCTTCCAGGGTGGACTGGGATTGGCATGAAAAGTATCTATTCGCAAAAAGAGACAATGAGCGAAACAGGCTCCAAAAGATCGACTCGGAAAAATAACAAGTGGCGAAACACAAACTCACAAAGTGCTACGTGCAGAAAATGGAGTACAGAATGACACATATCGAATGGCGTGAAAGTCGAATCTCCAATGACAAATCAAAAAATCCTCTCCAGTGGACTTGAGTAAATATGAGCGCGCCTTTACAACTTTGGCGCTCATATTTATAGATTATCGTAAAGAAAATGCTGGATGGTTTGATTGATTTATTGATTTATTTGAATAATGTTTTGCGCCGTACTCAAGAATATTTCACTTAAACGACGGAGACCAGCATTATGGCGGGAGGAAACCTGGCACAGCCCGGCGGAAACCCACGACCATCCGCAGGTTTCTGGCAGATCTTCCCTCGTACGGGCGTTAAGGAAGCCAGCATAATCTGAACTCACAGCGACCGCATTGTTGGGAGGTTTCTAGGTCATTGTGTTAAGCTAGCGCGCTAACCGACTGTGTTACCGAGGTCCCTTGATGGTTTGATCGTAAACATGTTTACAATACGGGTACATCTTTCCAGCATGTACGCTCTATTTACAATGATACGAAACTGAGAAACACAGACGTCTCGAAAACGCGCGACTGAATTACAGTGCAGGCTATAGTGAGTACAGCAGTTAAAACATAGGTCAAATCCTGACCTGATTAGAACACAAAAAGAAGAGAAAAAAAAATATGATAGAATGTTTTAAAGACGGGGTTCGTAACAAGTGGTATAATGGTATCACCGTACCTTGTTGTTGGTTAGAAACTCTTGGAATAGTGATTATAATACTATCACCACCTCTTTATTTGCAGATACTTACTTGTGGAATAATGATTATAATGATATCACTGTCTATTTATTGTCAGTTACACACTTGTAGAACCCAGTGACAACGAGTGGGGCAGATTTCATAACGGTAAATGGACAGGCATGATGCAACAGCTGGTTGAAAAGGTAAGCAATTAGGATACATTACATAGTTAAGAGCAAGTATAAATATTCAAGTTGGAAGCATGATGTTAAAGTTTATTACAAACCCAATGGGCAAGCGAGGAAAGTTATTAGTGACGTTGAATAATGCATCACTTGTCTGTAGTACAGTGAAGCTTAGGGTTAAAGAAGAAATAATATAAACCTATTACTTTTCTAAAAAGTAACTTGTACAATTTAAGAAAAAGCGGGGAAATTCTGTCGGAAAGCTCATAAGCTATCAACAACTTAAAAATAGGCCTATATAATGTTGTAGTGGTTCGGGGGTAGCCTGTGGAAGTTGCTGGAGTGTTAGAATAGATTGCAGCATTCATTACTTGGTTATTTTCTCTATTCATATTTTTGGATGACTCGTACTCGTGACAACACATTCTCTTGCGGCAGATGTTTCACTGGATTCGCAAGAAAACTCCTGATTTGATATAAGATTATTATAAGATAATTTCCACAGTGCATGGCAGTTATCTCGACTAAGAAATAGAAACTAAGGACAATATGGAGTCAGCCTGGTAAAAAAAAAAGCTGCGATATTCGGTTTAACATCGTTATTAAGTGGTGATGTTAGTGTAATACAAAAAACCTTTGTATGACTCCGTCCTCCCTGACGAAGTGCATGTACGTGTAGTTGATATTTTTAGATCTTCGTCTAGTCAGTGATGGCCTGCAAATCCTGCAGATCAACGCCTTTAATATGCAATCGCTTCACGTTTGACTCCGCTCTAACCATCAAAGAGTTGTTTGATCTTGTTCTTGCCTAACAGACTGGAAACATCAATATTTGATCCGTTAAAGAGGAAACACGATACCTGTCGGGGATTTCGTTAGTTAAGCAGTCTCGCTGTAGGCTTTTGTTGAGTGAGTTCGGCACGAAAATCCATCTCGATCAAAGCATACATCGAGAAGCCCGTCGGCAAGCAGCCAAAAAAACCCCAAAAAACAAAAAGGCTGCAAGATTGAAGAAAAAGACCAGGAAAATATAACATAAATTGTAGTAAAAAGAGTAAGGTTTGAAGATTTAGAAAACTCCATCAGATAACTTTTAGTCGCCCTCTGAGAAACAGCTGCTTTATAACCGTAAGCTTCTATAGCTATCAGAAGATATTTACCTATGCGAGGCTGGTTAAATGACGAAAATCGGGTCGGTTGCTCAAGCCCGGTTCCTTCCCGCCAGTATTCGACAAACTCTTTATGCAGTTATTTGTGCAACCAAGCTTTAGCATCCTGCGAGCTCTTCATTCTGCTCTGTGCACTGATAAAACAAGATGCAAAGTGTACTTGAGTTGAACTCGTGTGTATAAGAGTAGCATTCGGTGCAGTCAAGAGAGAGAATTACGCTCGATTGCGTGTGTATTATTATCAATCTTGAAATTTATTGTGTCGCGTCTAGAAAAATCTAAAAAATATGTATTCAGTATTGTCGATTGAGAGTGTGTTATTATCAACTTTGACATTTGGTGTGTCGCATCTGAAAACATTAAAAAAACAACAATTTGATGGTCGTTTTTAAATCTTCAAACGAGAATCGGTAAAGAGACAACTGGGCAGTTGGGCAAGGGCTACTGGGATTCCCGGGTTTGTGACGAGGAATGGAATTGAGCAAAACGCATTGCGCCTTGACTAACAGTTTTAGTTGTACCGAAGAAAAAAGCCATCAGCACATTACATGTGATCAAATGCGGTTGAACAAAGTCTATTTTTAATCCATTTGCAGCGAGGAATCGAATGATGCAAAGCACGTTACATGTCGACCAATGGCTTTAGCTGTAGCGAAGAGTAAACCATTAAACATTGCACGACATTGTAGCTTATGACAATGACCAGTATCAATTAGGAATTAATTAGCTATGGGGAAATTTTATGAGATGTCAGAGAGAGATTTAAAAGGGGAAATAACAGGCCAAATGGACTCACCGGAAGTTCCTGGAGCCACATTCCACCTCGCCATGAATAGATCGATGACACTAACACTGTGACTTTGCCAACAGGCTTATTTGTCAAAATTCTTCAAACCCAGGTACAAATATATAGGTGCTATATCATTCATATTTCCTCACTAAAAGCTAATGGTAATTAATCATAGTCGGAATAATATTGAAAACATGATCTGGCTGTGGAGTTCTATATCTTATTAGGTGAGAGGACTAGCGCTCTCTTTGGTTAAAATAAGCTGTTATAGTAAGCGGTCAAAAACCAAAGAATACTTGAAGTAAGTATATTGACAGGATAGCTGCCTGCATTGCTCTGCCTAAAGATGAGTATACATATAACCTTGCTCACAAAATATTTTGCTTTGAAACAGTTGTATCAATTCTGAAACTGCGATGCATGTCTGTACAAGTCATGAGCTACTGCATAAGAGCCATGATTTTGTTGTGATAAGATATTTCAGCTTGATAACTTGACATGTACATAGTTTCGCTTAAAACTCAGCCTTAGCCTTGCCCTTTGTTTATAGCATTTCTGTTATTGTCCGCCTAAGCTGGCAAGTATTTCCTACCTGCCAGAATTGGTCTCAACTTGCGTTGTCCCTATACACTATACGTTCACTCTTTTTGTAGAGGTTTTGTGAATTATTGAACTGGTATACAAAACAAGATTAGTTCTTTTTCTTGTCTGCATTATACAGGCGCGTATATCTTTTTAGATCACATGATGAATTTTGCGAGTAACTTACCAGTTTTATTTTATACGTATGCCTTTCGGGTACTGGCGTTAATTGCCTTATCTGAAATGGGGAACCTTTTCCTGCGCAATGGTGATTTCGATCCAAGCTGTGCCACTGTAGACTAATGTTCTTTTGTAATACAAGATAGTTGCGTAACCGAATAGCTGTTAAAACATTACTAAACGAGTGAACAACAGATTGTACACCTTAGGCTCGAATTACTTCACGATTGAAAATGTACCCTATTGACCTTCGATTTTTTTGAAGCAGTCCCATTTTCTGTTCAGGAGTGAAACACAAAACGTTGGAGGAATATCTGTCTTTCTCCTCACAGGAAGTTGACATGATGGCGGCAGCCATTTCCATACAACACGAGAGGGAAGAAGTTGTGGATTTTACGTACCCTTTCTTCTACGACTACAAAGGAATTATAATGAAGCACGATTCAAGCAACTCGGACAAACTCTGGGGTGAACTGATTGACCCATTTGAACCTTTGAGCCTATGTCTACTGGTACTGAGTGTACCGACCATGGCAACCCTTCTGTGGGTATGCGAAAACATCACCCCAGCTAATCAGGAGGAAAAACGGTTTGGTGCCCCGATGGAAATAAGCCCTTTCAAAAAGTTTTCCCACTGTCTTCTCTATATATATGGTGCACTTTTATGCGAAGGTAAGATCATTGTCAGAAAATCTGACAATGCCAGCGTTTACTTTGGCAGAAAATATTAAGAGCTCTCAACGATCCTAGGGTTATCCGGTAAATATAAGCCTTTTAGACGTAGACTGGAGACAGTTTGAGGAAGATTTAAGTAACTGATGCTACAGTTTCCCAAGTATTAAGCAAACTGTTACCTTGAGGGGGGCATCGATTGACAAGGGTGATTCCATACTATTGTATGTATTGTCTTTGAGCTGTTGCCACTAATGTGTATGTGGCTCAGTCTCTTTTCTCTTGGTTCATTCTGAAGCTAAGTTTGGAAATCTCGATGGCTCATCGCACATAATTCATTGCTATCTATATTGCTGAATAGAAAAAAAAAGGAAAAGAAAGTCCTGTATCATAAAAAGGAGCGTAAACGGAGCACATAACATGTTACTTTAAGATAAAACTGTGTGATGTACTCGATTGGTTTATGAAAATAATGGAATTAAATACGTCCGTGACAAAACCCAAGATATCAGGATGCATTTCACTTTGCTCTAAACATAGTTTTTTTCTTTTGTTACACAGGCGGTGAAGATTCGTGTAAGAGCCTGACTGGACGAACCATCCTGGCTTTCTGGTGGCTATTTGCCTTGGTTGTCGGCGGCATCTACACAGGAAATCTGGTGGCGTTCAGGACAATAACGGCCCCTGTGCCAGTCATCAATACCCTGGCCCAGCTGCTGATCCAACCCAACTACCGCTGGGGGATAGAACAAGGCGATTATTTGTCCATGATGTTTCCGGTGAGCAGTTAATGTACAGCGGTAATCTGTCTGTGCACGGACGATGTTAGCAAAATACAGCACAGATTTGTGTGTGAAGAAATGATTGACTGATTGGTGTTATACGCTGAAATCAAGATTTTCTCCACTTATATGATGTACGGTTTAGCCCAAGTAAAATCGGCAAAAATAGCAAGAGTACATGTGTATAACTTGAATTGGTGTTCTATATTCTATATCCCTCTGTTCAAGATTTCCTTCACTTATACGATGTATCATTTAGACAAAATGAAATATTTCTTAGTGACATTGGTCAAAGCACCAAGAGTACTTTAGTACAACTTCTCTTTAGTACAATTTCTCTTTCGCTTCCGTACTGTAGAAATTTTTAAATACTCTCCGATAAAAACAGAATAACCTGATATGTAATATTGTAAGATTTAGTGCACTTAAACCTCTTGTTCACACTCCATATATGCATTACTGTAATTTAATACAAAATGATGAATGTAATTTCTACGTTTTCTACATAACCTAGAATGCTGTGTTTTGCCCACAGACATCCAAAATTGATAAATACAGAGACATTTGGGCTGGAGTGGAAAGGTTTAACAAGACAGACTCCACTGTTCTGAGTTCCAACTACTCCGTGCATATGGCGGCCGTGAGACGGGGAAACTATGCCTTCTTTAACGATAAGTCTATCTTGGGAGTTGAAGTGTCCAAGGACTGCGAAAACCTCGTTTTGGCGACAGAGCAGTTTTTACCGATGCAGTTTGCCATCGGTCTTCATGAGTTCTCCTTATATAGACTCCAAATTTCAAAACAGTAAGTGGGACATACAAAGTTATGTAAAGTATTTTGTAACTAAGCTGTGTATATAATCTTTTCTTCATTCCCGCCATTGTGGTGGCGTTTGCTCAGTGTAATTGTCCCATTATGCATTACTGCATTCCCGCCAGGTCAAAGCTGTCTATTGCTTGTTCCTGCATTTACGATGACGATTTACGATATGAGCAAAGTGATAACGTACTACTCGTGCAGGAAGAAAACAACAGTCAAGTCAATTTTGGGACAAATCGCCATTGCACGGATAAAGGTATCCCTTCTTCTTGCCTGGTCGCAAGCCGCTATTTCGCTGGGAAAATTTTACATTGGTTCGACTGTATAAAACGTTTTGCTGTGTTTGTTATATGTGCTTATGCTTGCACACGGGCTACACAGAAGGGTCCAAAGCCCAGTTAAAAAGGAAGTTTCCTGCTGTGGCGCTGCAGTACGTGTGTACTACCTAAGTGTTGGTGAGGAGCACGCAGATTTGAACCCTTTTGTTAAAGTGTGAAGGAGTTTTACAGATTTCCCCATTAGTCAGCACGGGTGAGCAAAGTATCAGTGTGAACAGTAACTTGGATTGCAGCTACATGTAGTTATCGATACGAGTGCGGTATGTAACGTGGAAAATTAAGATAGTATTTCACTTATATGACGGTGTATGGTCAAGGTTATGGAGTGTAAACCGGAATGCCCGGGGTTAAGCACCGTCCATTACCAGGGAGTTAAGAAGCCTCGTTTTTCATCACTGTTGAGCCAACGAGAGCTGGGATTGAACTCATTTATCGGAACATGCAGTTATAGTCTTTTAATGCTTGACAAATTCCTATAGACCCATTCTTAGTTTAAAATTTTGTTGGTTTCTTTGAATTGCAGCATACCATTTAGTGCTGCACACGACCCAGTATTGTACGTAATGGATGCACAATAACTTTTTTTTTTACTCACGGTCGGTTGTAACACATTTCAGTACAAAGCATACAATATGCCTCTCAGTCTAACAATGTGATAGTTCATTTGCTGTGTGAAATTGCTACAAGCATGCATTAAGACCACAAAGTATTAAAGCACGTCAGCGAAGTAATGACTGTAACACCATCTAATGTCCTTTCCATATTTTCTAGGATAATGGCGTTTCAGGAGGCCGGTATTATCGCAGCTTGGAAAAGGAGATGGTGGCCGGATACCGACTGCTCTGTAGGGAAGACAAACAATGCAAAATCCATCGTCCTGTACGAGATAAGGGGAGCGTATTATATCCTGACAGGCTCGGTAGCCCTTGCACTACTTGTTTTATTACATGAGATGATTTTACAGAAATTCATTTCCTCGCGCGTTGAGAAAACGCCAGGAAACCCTGATGATTTGAACCCTGAGGTTAATAACATGAGGTTTATAGCCCGATGGAAATACTATGTCAATAGATTAAAATGTTGCATGAAACCAACCAATTGACGATTGGCAAGCATAATGTTTTACGTAAATTTAATTTTAATTGAACTAATTCAGCAATAATTTGATAAAAAGTTAATTTATTGTATTAATATAATGGTATTGAACGTAGTTGTGTATTATACGTGTTTAAATCTAAATAAATAATTTCCATCTATACGAAAATGAATTCTTTCTTGGTTACTTAGATAAACATGTATTTGGTTAAATCTATGCCAGTATGAATCATTTGTTTTCGGTATGGATTCGGTATCATTCGTTTATGTATGGATTAAAGTACTACACAGGCTTCGGTGGATATATCTCGTGAGGTATATCTGGAAAACCTGTCGTAAAAGCCACATGCGAAGCAGTGAGAGCTGGATTCGAACGCGCTACCACATGGGTCGTGTCAAGTGGTCTCTATTGAATGGAGGAATCTCCCAGTGCCACAAGGATAGGATCTTCAACATTAGAAAAATGTTTCCGTGATTACTGTTGTGATATTTGTTTCATTCAAAGTTTTGTTTGTGTTAGTTCACTGACACTTCAGTCTCATCCGCCTTTCGTTTCTTCAATGAAACATTACTAATGCTTATACACTTTATTATTTATTTAAAAGAAAACAAATACATTTTACCGTCTTAAATCTATACAACCCCTATTACCTCGCAACAATATGGCCACGCAATGTAACTATATACGGTACTATTAATCTGTACCGTATATGGCCACGCAATGTAACTATATACGGTACTATTAATCTGTACGTAGAAAACTTCACGCCTCTCAGGAATGAACTTTTATTTCATTGGACAGATTAGTATGTAACAGGGTATATTTACATACCGCCCTTTGCAAGTGCAATAGCAACAGTTTCATAAACATTTTAACCCTCAAATCAATGACTGTGTCATATTAGTGGGCGGTAAGTGATCTCTACCAAATTTTGATCAGCAAAATCGTCTTCGAGTCGCTAAAACCGTTAGAGCAGAGGAGACACAGATGCTTCGTAGATTCATTATCCCTCCAAATTAAGACTCGTGAATCCGTCGATATAAAGACCATACAGTATTCAGGAACTAATTAACACCTTTGGTTGACATACAATAAATACCTGACTTTTTTAAAACTTTGACCACTTTGACTTTAGTTTCAAAGTATTACAAGTGTGTATTGTACAATTAGCGGGCATTCGAGAAACAATAAAACACCTTCATATGTGATATATCACAAAGCGCATTGCAGAAAGTCCGCAGGTTCATGTCTTTCCCAAACGAAGTGGCCAAGATAGGTGTACAGACACTAATGCGTCAGCGCTTATAAACGTTTGACACAGGGGGTAAAACATCTACATCAACGTACCAAAGCCACGAATTAGGCATCTGCACCAAAGCAACCTTCACGTATCTCGCATATATCAGAAAGCCATAAAATACTGCATGTATTACAAATTTTGCACCATGCCGATAAGTAAATATTGCATAGCACATCTTTATTAAATCAACAGGTAAGCATTTCACATTATGAAAAGCTTAAAATTAAAAGAAACCCGTGTATCTATACCAACTAACAAAATAAGTCAGAATTATCATAAAATGCGTCCACACTTCTTAAACATACAAAGCTTTTCTTAACAACTTCGATGCGTACTTCAACTGACATGTAAGTTCTTGCGTATAACTTGTATTACTTGTATATTCCTTGTATGAAACTTTTCTATTCTAAATAATTGTTAACATTGCAATATATATATTATTACACAGTATCAAACACTTCTCTTCGCCTTACATATAGATATGTAAGGCATAGCGGCTACACAAGACAGATTCAAAGAAAACAAACATGCCGTCATAATCATTAAAGTGTCGTAACCTCGAAAAACAAGCTATTTGAAGCCAGGATTACCGGTTCACAAAACCTGTAACAATTATCACACGTTCGGCCTCGCGCTTCTGTCTATTAAATAAACAAACAGAATACAAAACCTGAAATCTAAAATATCACTGTTGTGTAAGCCTGAAAATAAATTCCGCCTGTATTACCATGGTAGTTAAAATTTTGCACCTGCCAAAACATGTACGCAGTTTTAATACTGAACGCAAATATCTTCTAGGAAAACTTGTAATATAAACTATTAAACTCTGTACCATTAACACTTTTTATTATCTAATATATATATATGTATATATACAGAGAGACGGTCATACTGTTAGCTACTTTAAGGTATTAGCTTTTTTAACATGTTCATGACACCAATGACATGCTATAAACTCGGGATGTCATTTCTCAGAGTTAGCGGACCAAGATAACGGATTCTGAATTCATCTTCGGACATCTTCTGATAAGTGACAGAGTCCAAGGTGTCACTATTAAAATGGTCAGCGTGAAAATAAGCACTTGTGGTCATAACCTCGGCAAGGCCATCTGTAACCCCTGCTAGGAAACTGTAATGGAACTGCCGGAATGGATACACAAAGGAGCTGTACAACTTATATTCTATGAACACCTGGTTTGTAGTTGTGAATTCCCGAACCACCGATCTCTTAAGGTCGGAAATAAGTTGCGTCGAGTTGCAGTGACGCTGAACGCATACGGTGTCCACGCAGGCCGTCAGTCGATTTCGCAGAAGGGCGTGGCAAATGTCCAGAAGGCGGGCTTTATCCATAAACGGCGATGCCATGTAGATCTTGCAATCCTGGGTCGACATGAACTTGTGCAATAATGACCTCCACAGCGGATACACGTATGTCGAGCCCTCTCTGGCACAGCCTGCTGTTAGGTGTTGTAGTTCTGCATGCAACTTGTCCCCCACCAACTAAAAGCAAATGACACAATCTATCAGAAAATGTTTTGCACAGGGAAACTTATCGGGTTACTCAGAATGTTGACAACCAAGCTGTTGAGTTTCAAACCAGGGACAAAATGTGTTTTCTATTGAGCATGAGGCAGACGAAAAAATTTCTACATGCACCTTCATGAATTGTCAACAGTTCACCTTGACACGCTATATGGCAACGCAGAAATACCATGTCAACTATAGCTAGAAAACATATTATATACTTTCACTTAGGTCTTTTACGTACGTACATGTATGGCATCTGGAAAAGTAATCTTAGTTCATATCGCGATCCGTTGCTAGCAATAGGTAACCCCTTCCACATAAGTAATTTGGATCAAAGCTGTGCATAATTGTCTGCACTGTAATGTTCATTCCTGTCTTTAAGATGACGATTTGTGGGCAAACTTCTAACGTGAGAGTAAGATGGTCAACCCGGCTTAGAAAACAGTACGCGTGAAAAGATATACCACTGTCACCTACCAACTCTAGATCTTGGACCTTCTAATATTGTAAACAGATCTAGACCTGCTACAGAAGCCATTGGGTGATGCAGAATGACTGAACAATTATGGCTTAACCTCACATCGACAATATCTCAGCCATATTGTGGTAAGGACATGTTGGATGTTGCAGAAATACCATCATAGCACCAGGACATACTTACACTTTTACTGGCGTTACCCCACTAGCACCAGGACATACTTATACCTTTACTGGCGTTACCCCAGTTATTACGATCCATTACTAGTGTTAGGCAACCTATCCTACTTGTGGGAAAAATGGCAACATAGGACTGATGTATTACAAGAGAGAAATGGTCAATCCTATTTGGGCCCGGGTCTCATCCATATGCAGGAATGGTAGCACCTTGCCACTTACCAAATCCAAATCTTGAACCTTTAGAGTTTCATTCTGCTGGAGCCATTTTTGTCTGTACCTTTCACCCTCGTCAACTAAATCAACTCCATTTGTAGCTTCCACGTCAGCAGAAACATTATCCCGATCATATATGAGATCAAAGACAACTTCTTTTGCTTTCTGTATTAAACGCGACACGCCTCTCGATTCTTGTTCACTTTCCTCCGCCGATGAAGAACTAGTTCCAGAGCACACATCTGAGGATGCATCCACGGTATCGGACGGTTTGGCTTCCTGGGACAATTCTACACGATCATTTTCGCCACTTGGCTTTGAGCAAGAGTCTGCTTTGTCATCTGCCGATGATGAGGCATCGGCCTGCGGGCAGAGAATTTCCTCATCACTTTTGACAATCTCCTCAGCGTTTTTCGTCGGTGTTGATCTCTGGTCGGTCGTTTCAGGTTCACCAGGGTTATCAACAGCTTGCACTTCAGGTTCCTGTGTTTTGGCTTCATCGTGATCAGTCATTCTATTCTGCGCGGAATCTGTTCTCAGGGAAGATTCTGTAACGATTCCACAATGCCTGCCGCCTGAGCGCCCATTACTGAGCCTTCCAGATAGCCCTTGTTCTGAGTAGCCATCAACATTGTGTGCAAGCTTCCTACTACCTGGAGGGAACACAAATACCCATACAGTCAATAAGGTTGCAACAAAGTACTATTTCAGTAAAATACCACCACCTCAGACAAGTCTCCGCTTACCTCATATATATACAGGCATGTGACATGATAATAACCAGTAATAGGACTTCATTCAAGTAAAATCACCGGTGGCGAGCTTAATTAAACTGCATTTCAGAGTGATTTCCATAGTATTTAAAGAGGAGAAAATATGGCTCTAATATCCTAATTCAGAAAATTTCTCACTGTTACGGAAAAACGGGTTTGAAACCAAAACATATGTCTCCTTCCTTTCAGATTCAAGCAAATCTGATGGCTCAAGCAATGTTAAAACTTCAGGTTATATGTGCTCTGTTCATTACTTCAACTTCAAGAGATACCCAGTGAAATGGTTTTAGTCTGATATAAAATAAAAATAACAACAAATGAACATACCAGTACCGGTATATGCCTTAAATCTTTTTTGTCTTCTAACATTTCAAAGCTCAGTCGGTCACGTTCCCTACAGCGCTTACGCCGCTTTATACGCTCGCTTTTCATCACTATCGCTACCAGACAAGCTTGACTTTTGAAGCGTGCGCGACGCACGTGCGCTTATCCTAACGCGGACCTACAGTCAGCATTCATCACTAAAATTGTTTCCGGTGGCCGTCATGTTGTGAACACTTCAGATAAAGAAAGTGCATGTGTATGAAGTATTTAATATCAACAAATGTTGAGCAGAATTTTGGGGTTTTCTAATATTGCTATTGTATCATCACCGTGGCCCCAGTGACCTTGGCGTTGTTTAAGATTTCTCAGTTTCAAAATTTGGTACAGCTTTGGCAGTGAAATAAATCAACCCTAGTGAGCTACACATGTACTGTAAGGAATATTAGTTCGCAAAACTCGGACTCTTGGTTCTGGAGACAGCACGCGAGGAAAGGTTACAAACACAACATCTCACCACCTATCCCCCCCCCCCTGCCAAATTGAATGGCTCCCAATGCATAGCATTGAAATGAAGTCTCACTGGCTTTCTCCAATCTATCAGACACCGCTTTCTCCAGTCTATCAGACACCCTGGAGCTGTGGGGTTTGATCAGGGACTGGCTCTCCTGTACAGGCGACTCGTAACCGTCCATAATCCTCTGGAACCTGTTGATGAACCACTCCAAAGCGTAAGCTCCCTTGATGGTGATCGTGCCGGTCTTAGTGAAGACGGTGATGGCCACATCTTCCACCTGAAGAACAACCTTCCATAATCCCCTTGTGTCGTACAGCTTCTTGTATGGGAACCGGAGAGGCGGGTAGTTATTCGGGTGCTGAAGAACCTTGGAAAAGATATAGAGTTCGATTTAGCGGTGCATGGTGGTTTGGTTGTGACATGAATATTAAGAGAACCGAAAGGGGAAATTGCTCTATACACGTATGTGTAGTGTTCTGCTATGTATTTTCAAAGCAAAGCAATTGAACTGAAAACATAAACATGTCACAAATAGATTTAACAGCCCGCAAAAGGTTAAAACGCTATCATATGACTGCTCTGTCGCAAAAACATTCAGACATGTAAATTGTCGAATCCAACATTCGGTATTGATTTATCAATGTTAAATTTGCCATCAGGTTTTGTTCTATTCCACTATGAGTAATAAGGAAGGTTGGTCGTGTTAGGATCAAGACAGACAGAGCTGCCACATGTTCAATTCGTGAAAATTGTTGTTTTCTACAGCGATTGCTGACGAACTGAAAATGGGGTACAACTGTAATTTTTACGGCGTATGCTGTGTAAAACAACGTAACGGATTATTTCTACAAGGTAACAATGATTAGAGGTGTATGCGTATACCTTGGTCCAGAAGGTGGCCAGAATACTGGAGCCGTATCGAGACACATGTCGGATGATGATGAGACCTTCCCTCAGTTCCAGGTACACAGGCTCGGCCGTTCTCGCCAGGACAAACTCTCTGAGGTTCCGCTCGATCTCTGCCTCCTCGAACTCCGCCATACTGGGAATTGCGGTACTACTTCTGTCACCAACCTCTGCCCAATATGCCATAATGAATATGTGTATATAGCCGCGGTCTATCCAAATACTGTCTAGATAGAACGTGTTACAAAAAACCGCTGTGTGGAATTAACTCCAGCTGAATGGCATCGTGTTATTACAAGTATAGCTCTAGTTCAAACCCACTAAAAAGACAGAATTCAAAAAAGCCGTCTTTCCCAGTTGAAGTTCACATTTGAAATGTGGTTTTAAAATTTCTTTGAGTCCGTGGGAACAGATGACATTTACATAAAACTTCGCAGGGATTCCAAATACGGTTTTCATGATTTTGTTAACATGCAATAAAATGTAAATAAAGACTTCTTTTCAGCCGCTTACCATCATCTGATAGATATCTCTACCTTCAAAATGAATGTATATATATACGGAGTTATATATCTATATTCATTTCACCTGGAAATATAACAGTTTTGCAGCAAAAAAAGACACTAGACTTCTGATGTGGCCCAAAAAGTCCACCATAAAACCTCGATGTTTTTTCGCATATTTTATTCAATGTACAAACAAAAAAGTAAACAATTATTATTTCTTTTTCTGCATAAAAACGACATTTGGAATGTGTAATTAAACGGTCCTTCAGACGGTAGCGCTAGAGAGAAATCTATCCTTTGTCAGTTCAATTTTCGAGACCATAAAACAAACTGAACATGTGTAGCCTAAGAGGTTTGGGAGTAGTTCAAAATTTGCAAATGGCCAGACAGTGTGGCATATAACACAAGTTTAACCGGTATTACCGGTAACTCAAATATCAAATATCACATCATCTACTGTGTACAAGATAAGCCTCTGTACATGTGAAGTGCCTGTACAGAACATTTATGAACTACATTAACTTCATGATCGAAAATTGCGGAAGTTCGAAACCTGTCGAAAATTTTCACAGATACTTACAATCACAATATAATACATAATATATTGTGATTAAGATCGCCACAGATACTCTATTTAGAATTTGAGCTTATGTCTGTCATAATCAACCATGCCGCTATACTCATTAAGCGTAGGCAATGCGGTTGCCAAGGTAAACAACGATGTAATTAAACCGATAAACGCTCGGCGCCTTTCTAACTGATACATTCCCAAAGGATTATCAACTACCGAAAACGCTCACTCTTCCTTCTTCTCCAACATTTTAAGTATATAAGTCGGCACACACAGTCGTAATACCCATTTTAAATCCTTACCTCAGCAATTTAAGTCCATAACAACGGTGTTTCTTGTCCCACCGTCGGTGGGTCAGAGGTTTTCTTCGCAGGTCATTTTCACCTCCGTACACAGAAGAGTTACTTAGCAGGTGCCTGTCTGAACACTGCTCAGTGCGGGCTTACACAGAACGTGCCAAGTTAATTTACGTTCAGATAATATACCGGTATGTAGTTCCTGCGCTCGTGGAGTTATGAGTTCGAGATTCTATTCTACATCAGTATATACTGTGTATAATTAATAAGGTAAAAAAGAAAAAAAATGTCAATGTTACATGTAACAAATCTGAACTTCATTGTGAATTACTATTGGAACTCATATAATAGATCTGTTACAGTAGCCCAGATTATAACGACCGAGAACCAGTAAGCAAAACAGGTTAATATAAAGAACACAGAAAGCTGTAAACGAGCAGCTTGGTTATTTTTCCATTCTGTGTATATTATTTCTTTCGTTTATATTCAAATGAGGAAGAAACCAATGCATGGAACTAGGAAGGTAATTTACACATACAGTGAACTCGTCAGGCTCACATACATGTATACGCCTATAGCCTGCCTCCCACAGGTCTATATATGGTGGTTGGTACTTAACAGAAATCTTGGCCAACACCCATGAAAGCTCAAAAGTTAACCATTAAGGCAGCAACAAGACAGTATACTGTGCTAATACCTGAATCAAAATGTATGTTTGATATTTATTTACAGTTTATTACAGCAAACATATTGTGGAGGCACAATATTAAATTATTATTTAATATTAAAGAGTAATTTTAAAAATAAAACCAAACCAACTGTCAATATGTTAGTTGATAAGCCATAAATTACAGGTAGTCACGGGAGTATGTGCTTGTTCCGGAAATACTTGTCCCTCTGATGCACCCAGTGGTACCATATCTGACTAAAATGGTATAGACTATATCATTTTACTCTAATAGTACAAAAGACAAATAAACCATGTGAAGACTCACATAAAAAAAACTTCACCCACGTATCAGTCAAAACAATGAAATATATACATCATCTGATTCAAGTATGAACAATTTCTGAAGCTATACATGTACATTTCTTTAAATTCTTGAAACAGTGTATCTGCAAGTAGAGGTTGTATCTGTGACAATCACACTGAATAATTAAACTGGACTGCAGTGATTGAATCAAAATATTATTGGCACATCAGTATGATCTCCCCTTGGGTTGATAACCATTTTTCAAACACATGAAGTTTGGACATATAACTTCTCAAGCCATACGAAGAGTATTAAGTGAAGCATAATTAAACAAGCCATGTCCAAATTTCCCTACTTTTTGTTCAACTGAATTGCATATCCAGTGTGGATGCTTTGTTTGTTTAATATTACATCAAAAACTATAATAAAGAACAAAACAACCAGTTTTAATAAACCCATCTTTTACATTATCATTTTTTGTTCTTGTATAAATCTATACAGGTAAATGTATCCTTATATCTAAAATCATATCTTTGCATTTTTATACAAACAAGATGCAGATACGAAATACTAGTAATAAACTTATTATTAACTTAACTGACTCGTATCTGCATATAAAAGTAAAGCTTTTTTTAAAACAACCATATTTCATAAATTTTCTATATAAATGCTAAATTACAGGCAGCAAGGTGGCATTAAAACAACTTGGAGGTACCTCTACAGACATTTTCCCATTCTGAGCAATTTCACGAAAAATTGCTTCTCCAGTACATCCACAATGAAGATATTTTCTCCCAAGAAAAAAAACACAACAAAAAAAAGGCACATAAAGAAAAGCAAAGAAAAAAAACAAAACAAAACAAACTATTCTTAGCACACTTTTCAGCTTTATAATTTCTTCTTTTTGTTTTCTTCTTTTCTGATTCAAAATAGTACCACCATGTAATTACATTGTAAACCTGCATGTAATAAAACTAGCACTAAGAAACTAACTGGAAAATCTTCAAAGCTTTTGAAAAAAAATATGTGCCTGGTTGTGAAATACAAAGCTCACCAAACTTTTAAATATGCTTCTTAAATGTATGACCTCTAATATAAAACAAACATCCAATATGGAACTTCTGCCTTAAACTGTCACATTTGACATCTTTGGCACAGACATTTAACACACACATTAGTAGATGGTTAAACTATAACTGTTCTTTATACCTGAGATGTGCTTGTTGTAGTCATGAACAGCAAAATTCTGTTCACAGTTTAACTGCTTGTTTTTTTATTGATTTATTTCAGTACAACTAAATACTCAGTCAATATCTAAGGTATTTGCTGGAAACAAGAAACCAGAAAGACTTACTAATCTAACATCTCTAAAATAAAAAAATTGAAGCAGGAAAAGAAGAAATCAGATGAAGGAACATATTTGTGCATGATTTCATGCATTAATTTTTGCTGAATAGACGAATGAAATCAGCTGTTAAAAATCTGCAAACAAAAAGCATAACAGCTTAAAAATAGCTTAATCTTAACTGAAGCATAAATCACTAGCAAAGAATTATTATAAAAAAAACTATTAAAACAATCTTATAAAGACTACAAACATTATAAATGTTACACAGTAGTGAATAATCAGAGACAGTAGAAGGAGCACCATTGTGAATGCCTTTGTGTGTTAAGTGACATTACACTGTGTGTGTACTGGGTATGGAGCATAACCTGTATACTATGATGCATACTCTGTGACTAGAACAATCAGCATGTCGACTCTGTCCTGGACGATATACTCAGAGCCATCACAAAACTTTCTGTAACCACTCAAATGCAGCTTCATACACCAGCAGCATTATCGCACCACCTGTTCAGTCCAAAAGTAAAGAGTCTCTTTTAACATCTTTAACTGGTTTATAGCTCTAAAGTCATGACTGCCCATGAACACATTGTTTCTTCTGTTAGGGAAAGCATGTACATTTATCATCAATGAACAGCAACTCAGCTAAAACTTACGAGAGTAATTCCCCCTGAAAGCCTTCTTCAGCACTATGCTTCCACTATTTTCTTTGTAATCACCAGTATTAAAGGCTAATGATCACACCACATTTGTATGTATGTGACAAATTCTGGGAATCAATCACCTAAAGCTTAGTGGTAAGATTATGACACGTGACAATCCGATCATACATGTACCATCATATTTCTATGTATGTGACAAATTCTGGGAATTAATCACCTAATGCTTAGTGGTAAGATTATGACATGTAACAACCCGATCATACATGTACCAACACCACATTTGTAAGTATGTGACAAATTCTGGGAATTAATCACCTAAAGCTTAGTGGTAAGATTATGACATGTGACAATCCGATCACACATGTACCAACATCACATTTACCACCAGGACTAGCTGTTAACTCTTACAGAGAAAGGCACCCAAAACTATACCAACCTGGACCGAGCCTCAGCACCTTGGGAAACAACCCTTTATACAAGGCCCTGAATCTGAAAAATAAAAGGTAAAAAAAAAATCAACCAGACCATTAAAATTTTACATGTAAGGGACAGAATCTGATCACCTAGAGCATAGTGGTAAGATTACCACACGTACATTACCACACGTACATTACTACAAAATATTAATGACATATGCGATGAAACTACTGAAAATGTGACCTTGACGACATAATCATTCATTCATTCTATGATGGCTTGAGTTGATTTGAAAACTATATTTAAGGGAAACCGCATGAAGCATGGGGCAAAACTTAATGCTGTATTTCTGTATTTCTTATCCAGAAAGCATTACCCTTTGGAATGCTGTAAATGCTCATCAATTGACATTCATGGAAACCTCACATATAAGACATTAAAAGTCTACAAACGTCTGTAAATTTAATTTTTAGTGAACTTTTTATGATAGAAGACTTCATTTTCCTTATTTCATAACTCTAAACCATAGGCTGCATACACATGTTTGTAATATTGTAAGCCATGAACTTTTGTACCTCACTGTTCACAAAACTCACCCTTCTTCCCTGTATACTGTGAAGATTGTCCTGAAGCAAGTGTTGTACTTAATCTGCCCAGGAACAGGTTGTGGCCCCTGGATGCGACTTTTGGCAACATCAAATGGAATATTAACGCATGAGGCAATGATCCCCCCTGTTAACCCAATGCCAAATCTCCGCAACAAATCCAGATACGGTTCCTGTGTGAGATGACATGATGAGCTAACAGAATACACACAATCTTGAATATGAGAATCAGCATTCTGACACACTACTAACAGAAGTCAATGGGGAAACTTTACCACTAAATGTAATTCGGGTCAGAGCTATGTAGTCTACTGCTCATTCCTGCATTCATGATGACGTTTTGTGGGCAAGCTGATTACTTGGGCAGAGCAAGAGAACGATGGTCATGTCACAGTTCCTGGGTAAATGTTCATACACAGTACCTAATGTTGATTTACCTATTTCCTGATTTACAACTTTTTTCGTGTGTAAATGAAAACTTAGTGTTATAAACACCAATTAAATATGTAAAAATAAACAAAAAAACATTTCAGTTCAACATTGTTTTATGTCCTTTAAATCAATCCAGGTAAATATACATTACACTGTTTTAAATATGAACTCGTTCATTTATTTGACTAGTGTTTAACTTGAGGAATTTTCACTTACTATGATGGAAACCCTACCTGTCTGTCCAGTTTATAATGTTGGTGTTGTAATACAATACTTAACACCATCTGGCCTTTACATGTACGTGTAACTTGGTGCCTTGTGCCAATTCTTTCAACATTTCAAAAATCATGGACATGATTTAAATGCATGATTACAATTATTAAACTAAATCTGAAGAAAATGCTCTTACAGAATACTGTGGTACAATCCCCTTCACACTGTGGTAAAACCCGAAGTATATCATATTAAACACCCCATGTCTTAGTAAGGTGGATGTGAGGCCCTTGTTTATCCCTTCCAGTCCAAAGCCTTTGCTTCTGACAATCTCTCTCGCTGTGGTGAATGAAGTCTTTTGCTGTATAAAAACAGAATCCATGAATTCAGGCCACAGAAGATGCTCAGGAGGTAAAAAAGTTCAACACCATGTACAAGACAATGTATACCCAGATAACCCAGTAGTTCCCAGGAATTACACTGGTTGTGTTGAATATCACTCAATACAGTAGCGTTTACACTGGTGTCAACAATTTTACACCATCTTTAAGGCTTCAGTAGAGCATTTTTGTGATGCAGTACGCTAAAAATCCCCAGCATAAGAGATCTGAGAGAAATAAGTTTGATAAAAATCAGTCCATGAAGCTTTTTTACAAGAAAATCCATGTCCTCATGAATATTCATGGTTTGCTGACGTGAGTATATACAGCCCAAACTGTTTTCACATGAATATTCTTGCTTGTTTGCATGAATAATGAAATAATCATTTCCCACCTTTGAGTAGGCTGATCTCTCAGCTTGTAGCTTGACTTTGACAACTTCAAAGGGGTTTATAACAACAGCCTCTGTTAGGCCTGCAAACAACCCAGCCATGGAGAACAACTGAAAATAATGTGACACATATTCTTGGAAAATCTTTTGTATCTTTCATTTCATTCACAATTTTAATGTTTATGATTACTGGTCAATTGAAGGTGATTTCATTAAAATTTAGAAACGTCTATTCTAACAAAATTGCTTAGTATATGTATATATTTATTTATTTGATTGGTGTTTTACACCATACTTAAGAATGTTTCACTGATACGACCTGCAACCTGCACAGTATATAGATTTAACAGATATATGTTTGTGCTTTCATGTACATATATAGAAATACACCTACATATTGTATGAAACCTGTCTATCTCATGCAACATTTCTTGAATCTGTGTTAATGGTCAATGCAATCCAAATTCCTTTATTTTCAGTTTCCAATACTACAATGCGATTAACTAATACATGTGGATGTCAAAACTGAGATAGACAGTGTATTCTCTTCTCTATTCATACCATATGTTAGAAAGCTAGTGCACCATGGTAAAGTTTTAAGGGAACCACAATATTCCGCTTTCTCGGAGAACATTCACCCGCACATACCATTGGAGTAGGCAAATAGTTGCCATACGAGAACAACTGCTTGTATCTCTCAAAGGTGAAAAACTTGACAGCACGTTTTGGTGTCTCGGCCAGCAGCGGTGGAAGTATGCCTTTGTAGAATGATAATGGTCTGCAAACATGTGACAAAAAGTTAACCACATGTATTGTACCTTTCTCTGAACTTTCTTGCCATGTACTAATTCTTACGGAATGTTTGACAGATTACAAATACAAATTTTTTTTAACCATATATACCTTCAACATCACATATCCCACTTTTCTCTTCTTTCAAATACAGCCCTTTACAATAATTTTTTTCTGAGTAGGACTATAGTTTTATTTCATAAAACTACAACATTACCATGAATGTTAAATTATATATCTGTTTGTGAGTTCTTTTTAGAGGATAGTTTTAATGACAAGTTGTCTGTCACATTTAAGCAAGGAAAAGCCCTAGTTGATCCCGCAGAGACAAGCCTAATAGAAACTTAATGATAATATCTAAAAACTACTTCAAAGTTAAACATACGTGTATATGACAGATGTCTTGCCAACAGATTGCTGCAGCACAAATGACAGCTGTTAATCAGGCTTGTGGGTGTATCTGTTTTGTCATAAGCAAACACTATGTGATTAAAGGGAAAGAAAACACGAAAATGAAGTTACGGTGAATGGAAAGTACATTTAAAAATTATTTAAAAAATACTTTTACTGAATTTTTTGGATCTATTTTCACCAAATTAAATGCAGTCAAATGTTTTTATTGTACGGTGTTTTTTTTTTTCACCAGTGACATCACAAAACTTGCTGCACACATTTATGCTGTACTGTTTGCCAGTGTATGAAACAGCTAACACTATATTAATTTCTACTTTAGGTTCAGAGAAAAGTCAATGTGACGTCACTAGTGAACGACATTATCAGTATGGTCCAAAAAATCCACCATACAATCAAAACATTTGACTGCATTTAATTTGGTGTAAAAAAATTCAAAAAAATTCAGTAAAAGTATTACGGGCTATAGTTTTTAATGCTCCTTTCATTCACCATAACTTTGTTTCTGTGTGGTCTTTCCCTTTGAAGTGAGAATTACACTTCTGGGTGAGTCTTTTTGTTTTTGTTTTTGTTTAAACTTCCCCACATCCCTGCATTATGTGACAGGCCACACCTTCCCTAGCCATATCCATTCTATGACCACATCTACCCTTCTGCCAAGTACATCCTCCTGAAGCAGTACACCAGGGACATGCATCGGTGTGGATCCTCCCTGCCTCACCCCACACTCTTACACCATGGCCACACCCATCCTGTGACCACACCCACCTTTCTGTCCGGTACATCCTCCTGCAGAAGTCCACCAGGGGCAGGTATCTGTGTGGATCCTTCAGGCCTCACCCCACACCCATACACCTCTGCCTTACCCATTCCGTGACCACACCCACCTTTCTGTCCAGTACATCCTTATGAACCATTTCATCAAGGACCTGTATCGGTGTGGTTCCTCTGGGTCTCACAACACACCCTTACACCCTGGCCACCAAGACACCCGTTAACATCTCTGACCAAACCCTGTCTGTGTGCGTATTTAATATGCTGATATAGCATACAGACGTCAGACGTAAGAAGTCCAACAATAATAGACGTATGGGTGGGTGCAGTATCAAGGTAGCAATACCCAGAAGACATCGGGCTGTTGCAGTATTGACCAAATTCAAGTTGGCTTGGGTTACTGTTAATAAAATCAGTTTTATTCAAAATCTCATTAGCTGCCTTCTCCATTACTGGATGGTTTGTCAGCAAGAAATGTCATGCCACTGACCCCACAAGTAATACTTGGATTTGCATGCAACGTAAACCCTGGCTATCTGTGCTGACAGACATGAGAAGTGAAAAAGAGATTTGTTTTCGTTTTGGAGTATCGATGTTTGACCATCTATGCACATATTATACATCAGTATGGAGACATCCAGGAACACAGCCATGTCAATCTTATGTTACCCATTCTGTGACCACACCCAATCTTCTGTTTGGTATCTGCGCCTGAAGCAGTCCACCAGGGGGCTGAATGAGTGTAGATCCTCTGGGCCACACATGCACCCTTACACTCTGGTTCCACCCTCTCCTGTGACCACACCCACCTTTTTGTTCAGTACATCCTCCTGAACCAGTCCACCAGGGATGTGTATCAGTGTGGATCCTCCGGGCCTCACCCCACACCTTTGCACCCTTGCCACACCCTTTAATACTGTGGCCACACCCATCCTGTGACCACACCCACTTTTCTGTCCAGTACATTCTCCTGAAGCAGTCCACCAGGAATGTGTATCCTTTGGGAATCACTCACTCCCTTACACCCTGGTCCCACCCATCAATACATGCAACACCCATCCCCTGACCACACCCACCCTTTTGTTCGGTGCATCTTCATATAGCAGTCCACCAGGGACATGTATCAGTGTGGCCTCACTCACTCCCTTACACCTTGGCCACACCCACTCTTTTGTTCGGCACATCTTCCTGAAGCAGTCCAACAGGGACATGTATGGGTGTGGATCCTTCAAGCCTCACTCACTCACCCTGGTCCCACCCATCAATACACCCTGGCCACACCCATCCTGTGACCACACTCACCCTTTTTTCCAGTACATCCTCCTGAATCAGGCCATCAGGGATGTGTATCAGTGTGGATCCTCCAGGTCTCACCCACACCTTTACACACTGGCCACACCCTTTAATACTTTGGCCATGCCCATCCTGGAACCACCCACCTTTCTGTCCGATACATTCTCCTGAAGCAATCCACCAGGGACATGTATCACTGTGGATACTCTGGGCCTCACTCACTCCCTTACACCCTGGTCACACCCTTTTTGTTCGGTACATCCTCCTGAAGCAGTCCACCAGGGAAGTGTATCGGTGTAGATCCTCCTGTTCTCACACACCCTTACACCTTGGCTACACCCTTTAATACCTTGGCCATACCCATCCCGTGACCACACCCACCCTTCTGTCCGGTACATCCTCCTGAAGCAGTCCACCAAGGATGTGTATCGGTGTGGATCTTCCGGGCCTCCCTGAATCTGAAAACGTGTCTTGATCAGATCCAGAGGGTGCATAATGGACACCTCGACAAATCCTGCATAGGAAAACATAAACATGGTTTACACAAATGCAGTTCTTTGATGTTTACATTC
Organism: Acanthopleura granulata; assembly: GCA_016165875.1. Taxonomy (NCBI): domain Eukaryota; kingdom Metazoa; phylum Mollusca; class Polyplacophora; order Chitonida; family Chitonidae; genus Acanthopleura; species Acanthopleura granulata. Next base: position 15,158,650 of record JABBOT010000010.1, read on the forward strand.
TTCTCAAGAACATGCCTTATATGTTATGCCTAACAGCATGGGCAGAGGAAACCATGCAAGGTTGTTAGAAGTCCTGCCTTCACAGGGTTCTTCAGTATTTTATAATAATTCATTTGTTTTCCCCTTTGTTGGCGTTTCATGCTGTTTTTACTTTCATATATATTGTAGGTAGGTTAGATTTACAGGCAGAAAGATTCTGGCAGCTGCAAGGGTGTGGGGGGTGGAGACAGCATGTAACAATTCAAACACCTGACACACCTCCTACCTTTAAGTTACTGCCAAACCAATGGGAGCTGGGTTTGAACCTGCAACAGTATGTTTTCAATGTCTATAGATATTCTGGCTGAAGATTTTACTTTCACATTTTCACCTCTGTGTTATAACATAACAAAATTTGTACTGCTACCAAGCACGATAAACTGAACACAAAGTTACTCAACACAGCAGCAGAGCCGACTGATTGTCACAGTATGGTACATCAACCCAGAAAATAACAGATATTATTTATTATTAACACATTTATTAACTTATTTACTTGATCAGTGTTTAATGCAGAGCACAAGAATATTACATATACAGCAGCCAGCATTATGGTGGCAGGAAACCATGCAGACCTCAGGTTAAATCCATGGTCATCTGAAGGTTGGATGGATGGCTGGTAAACCGTTCCATGTATGACCTGTGTCACAGAGGAAGCCAGCAAGTGCTGTGCTTGAACTCACAGTAATTGCATTGGTGAGAGGCACCTGGGTCATTATGCTCTACTAATATGCTAAACCCCTCTACCATGGAGGCCCCCTATTATTAATGTATATATAAGATCATCCAGTTGTGCCAAGTGTACACATCGTGTATATGTGCACTTTGCCCATACAGGGTACCGTGCTCAACCTGGGGTGCCACTTCAAATTTTCTATTCAGTCCACAATAAATGTCACGTACAAAATAGACGAGTGAGCTAATTTTCACGTATACACAGCATTTTCAGTACACACAATATGTATATGCTTTGCTTTTACCCGCAGTTCCACCAGCGACAAACTGCATGGCGCCCAGGGTAGTTGCAGAGCGCGGCGCCCGGGCGGGAGGAGAGCCCATCTGGGGGGCAGCAGAAGCTTCCAATCGCCCGGTCATCGTTCCGAAGGCCGCTGATCCAGGTTTCCTACAGCTCCCAATAAATGGACTGTCATCACCGCCTCTCCACTGATCGCGGTTGTACCTGAGAGTATTCTAAGCAGACAGTGACACTGACAGTTCTAGTTTACTCTGACACACTTTCGCTAGCAGGCCGTTCCTGTGCTATATAGATATTTGAGCAGTCGAGTGATCTAGTTTGACTCCGTGCTGCCGCATGGCAGTAGCAGGGAGCAATCAGTACTTCAATTTCACAGCGATGTGTGGTTGTCTCCCTTCGCAGCAAGGATCAATCTGGCAGCATGGAGTAAACTGTTGAGTTCGATCCAAGTGTCCTAGTATGTCATGTGTTTTGTGTGATTCTTTGAAATGTTAACAAAATGTTCTTTTTGAATTTGAGTGATGACTTATATAACTGTAAATGTGATTGATGCACGCAGTTTAAAACTCTGAACATGTCCCTTGCAGATGTTGTTGTTGTTGTTGTGGTGTATGTAACATAACCAACCGGCCATGGCAAGATACAAGCTCAACAAACCCAGTATTTGACATTGATGTGACTAGAAGTCGGGGTTGTCCCTAATCTGAATGACGAATGACAACACCATATTTATATGATGAATGATCCCTTATTATAGGAAACGACACTGGTCTCAAATGGAATGACACTGATGTCACCTGTCATTCCATGTACTCAACCCTCTGGGGACCACTTGTACCCTAAGGATATGAAATAACACATGGTAACGCATGGAATGATACGTATCATTCAATATCCCTTGAGTACAACTGGTCCTCAGATATTTGTGTTTGATGGAATGACTGGTGATATCAGTCTCATTCCATATGATATCAATGTTATTCCATACCTCTAGAGTACAACTAGTGCAGAGATTTTAGTGTATTGTGGAATGACAGGGGATATCAGTCTCATTCCATATGATATCAATGTTATTCCATACCTCTAGAGTACAACTAGTGCAGAGATTTTAGTGTGTTGTGGAATGACAGGGGATATCAGTCTCATTCCATATGGTATGAGTGTCATTCCATATCCCCAGAGTACAACTTGTCCTCAGATTGTTGTATATGGTGGAATAACAGGTAATATCAGTCTCCTTTCAAGTGATATCAGTGTTGTTCCATCTCAGAAGCAGTTGATCTTAAAGTATTGTGTGAGTGGAATGCCATGCGGTATCAGTGTCATCCCATTTGATATCAGTGTTATTTCATATCCCTAGAGTACAACTGGTCTGGAGAGTATTGTGTAGGGTGGAATGACAGGTGATACCAGTGTCATTCAGTGTGATATCAGTGTCATTTTATATCCCTAGAGTACAACTGGTCCTGAGAGTGTCATGTATGGTGGAATGACACGTGGTATCAGTGTCATTCCATATCCCTAGATTAAACTGATCCCAAGAGTGTTGTGTAGGTGCAGTGACAGTTGATATCATTGTCCTTCCATGTAATGATAGTGTCATTCCATATCCTTAGAGTACAACTGGTCAAAAGAGCATTGTGTACGTTGAAATGACACTGATGTCAGTGTCATTTCATATTCCTAGAGTATAACTGGTCCCCAGAGTGTTGTGTGGGTGGAAGGACTGGCGATAATAATATCATTCCATTTGTTATCAGTGTCATTCCATATGCATTGAGTAAGATGGGTTCCTACAGTGTTGTGTAGGGTGGAATAACAGCAGATATCAGTGTCATTCCATGTGATATCAGTGTCATTCCATGTGATATCAGTGTCATTCCATGTGATATCAGTGTCATTTGTTTTTCAATAGTAAGGGAACATTCATTGTATAAATATAGTCTTGTCATTTGTCATTCAGTTTTATTCGCTATTCAGATTAGGGATATCCCTAGAATTCTGGTGTGGTTGAATTATACATTTTACCATGTCTCTGGTTATCTTCATATCCCTCTGTTCTGACAGTCAGGAAAGAAAATGATTGATTTGTGGTGAAAAGAAGTAAATATAGATTTTCATACCACAGAGTAGAACATTTTCAGGTCTAAGTTAAAAGAAAAGACAACACTAGAAGAAAGTGCAGATGTATCCCACAGTGAAAGGAGGGTACCTTTTACTTCATGCACAATGTTAAATTCAAGAGCTTCGCTCTTTTAATTAATCAGGCTAATTTTTGAGTTATTTTTATGACTTGAAAACATAGGTTCTGCTGACATCACATTAACTCTGTATGCCTTACGTACAAACTTTTGTGTTCTGGTTTCTCTGACATGGGTTATCCCATGGCCTGATCAGAATTCCAGAGCAAGATTGATTTAGATGTTATAGTGCTTCAGAAAAACATAGCTGCTCTTTGTGTTTGTTTCCATGCCTCTCCCAAAATAACCGAGGTTATATAATTTGTTGTCTTTCTTTAAACTAGTTGGATTGGACGCCTGTTGTAGTCAGACAAAGCTGCCGAGGAGGTGGAACTCTAATGAACGGAGAATAGTCTTTTCAGTATCTGCTTTGGAAAATTTCCCACGGACTGCTAACCTGTACTTGTCCCATAATTCTCTGATTTATGAGACCGTTTGGGAGTCACTGGTCATGGTATTGGTGTATGTGGCATAAAGGAATTGCCATTAACTTATGTACATTTGTCTCCATGACAGTATACAATATAATTTCAATGTAAAATACCTAAAACTAATTATGACTCTCCCATTTGCTTTACTTCCAGAATATACAGCTGGAAGTTACCCACATTGTAATACAACCTCCCAGTGCTTGGAAATGTCCCCTTGAGCCTGTCAAGTTGAATGGATAATTCTTCACCAAGATGAGTCAACTTAGTGGATCTCTGCCTAAGCTGTGTCGGCTGTTCAGTAACCTGTGTGGACAACGATATCCTCAGACCACACCACAACTTGGTTCTTGTGAGGATGAGTTTCTGTTATGTTCTTTTTTTTTTTGCAGTCAGGTGTTCCCTAGCTCATTAACTCTAAGCTGAGAATACCTGCAGGGAGGAGGGGCAAGCAATCACTGCAGTTTACTTTAGTAAACTAAACTCCAAAAACTTGCAAGTACTCCAGCGTATCAGCAATATAGGCATTTAATAGAAGTCAGAATTTAAGACTTACAGCTTACGTTGGGATTAATCCCTTAAGAGCCCAATCTGTTCTTGAGTATGGCATAAATAAGTAAATAAATATTACAAATTTAAGTCCCCAGACAAATATACGAAAAAAAAAAATCAAGCCCCGCTCACCCTGGCTTCTTCTGCGACCTTAAGTGGGAAGGTAACAACCTACAGATGGCGCTGTTCCGTTTATTCCACTATAATGCTGGCCACTGTTGTATAAGTCAAACATTCGAGTATGGCGTAAAAAAACAATGAAATAATGAAAAAAAAAATGCATGGAGTTTTGTCTGCAGAAATACCATGCAAAGAATATGGATTCATGTAACAGTTTGTATTATTGATTTACAATTGTACAGTTTGATGTTCCAGATGGAACTTATAATTTTTAATGGTAACTTAAAACCTTAGTTTGGTGAGAGCATAGGTAATATTTGTGTGGATGGCCAGATTAATCATTATTCCATGTATGATATGAAAGACCTTTGTTGATGCATTTGGCAAGATGTAGTGGTTTCTCTCTTTCTCATTTTAAAAACTGTAAAGAATAAACTTGTTGTACATGACAGATAAAAAATTATTTTTTTTTATAAGAGAGAAAAACTGATGTTCTCTCTGAAGCAGTGAAAAATGTTGATAAAGTGTGATGTTTCAGATGAAGTGTGATGTGTCAGATGAAGTGTGATGTTTCAGATGAAGTGTGATGTGTCAGATGAAGTGTGATGTGTCAGATGCATGCATGTCATTTGTTGGAACATCACCTTCAGTGCTTAATTTCACCTTGTAACCTTGTATTTCAGGTATTGCTTCAATAAAGCAATCCCAACCAGCATGGCCTGTTCAGCAGTCAGCTTCCATGGCATCTCTCCTGCAAATGCATAGAAAAGGCCCACCCAAAAAACCTCCCAAGAAGCCTGGGCCAACTGATGGCAGACCATTTTTACGAGGTGTTGTGTTGAAGACACTTGTCAAAAAGCCTAAGAAGCCGAATTCTGCTAATCGTAAATGTGTGCGTGTGAAGTTAAGCAACGGTCGCGAGGCTACAGCGTATGTGCCAGGAGAAGGGCATAACCTGCAGGAGCACAGTATTGTCTTGGTCAGAGGGGGGCGTGTCCAAGACTTACCGGGCGTCAAGCTGAAGTGTGTTCGAGGAAAATATGACTTAGCCCATGTGAAAAAAGAATCCCGATGATACAATGTAAATGCACTGGAGAAATTAGACATAAACAACAATGGTGCAACAACAGAATACCCTGTTTGACCTAAAATACCATCCGAAAAAGTGCATTGTTCGAGACAAAACAAGACATATTGCTTTTGGAGCTGAAAGGGTGTGCCAGTAGGATTTTATCCTACATACTGAACAAACCTCATAAATCTTTCTAAGATCAATGGAACTTTCAGAATCAGGCAAACCGTGGAAGTTATGGACAAAAATTTAGATCAAATACGATAATCAGTATTGCACAGGAAGGTAACATTTGTAACCATCACATCTACAATTTAGTTTTTGGTGCCAAATTGAAGTGGAATTAGACTGGTTTGGTCTTGTAGCCAGACTTTAGGAGCAATTAACTTTGTTCACAAACAAAGGCAAAAAATATGAACTGAAGAACAGAAAAATTAAGCAGATCATTTTCTCTATCAGTTGATGACCTTCTGCATTTAATGTTAAGTAAGAAGTCTCGATGGTGGTGAATTAAATGACATCACAACTGAAACTGATATCATTGTAATGTCCGAACAGTGCTGTTTCTGGATCTTGTATGTGTGAAATCAGATTATGCAGATGAACATGTGAACATCCATAACCTGAGAGAAAGAAGGAAACTAAAAACTTCCTGAAAGTTGCTGTGACATTTGGTGTATAAAGGATGTTTCACTGATGCATGTGTGAAATTCCTACACTGGATGTGTCCTGTAACATGTACATGTATAATAAAAACATTGGTTTGACATTTACTTTGGTCTTTTGCATAAATTTACTTTACATAGATCTACAGTATCGTACCATTTTCATTTTAAAGATGTACCCATTCACTACAAATGTTATGATGGTCTTGACCATAGGCCATGGGGAATATAGGCCGACGAAAATCAATGATAACAGCAGCCTCGCACATCTCCTTCACCTATGTACCAGTGAAAATTTTATCCCACTCTACACATACTCATGCACTGTACAGAGTACAAGTAGGGTGGTATAGCAAGACATGATGAACGCCGGCGTGAAAATCCCATTTCAGTTTAACTGGCTGGATTACTGTAGAAAGATGGTTTACCAGTGGCTTTGCTATTTTTACGAACCGGTTGACTCAAGGGTATCGGTTCATACCAAATGCAAGGTAGGGTTTGAACTGTTATTTGTAGTGAAATTGTCACTGTGGACTTATATAGGACCAGTGCTGGGCGCTATGGTAACGTATGTAGGTGACCAGCTGTACTGCATGTAGGTACCGGTAGGCCTATTTTAGTTTTCATACAGTGGCAGTGGAGATTAAATTCACCCCAGGAGGGAATCGTGTATGTCCATTGATGAATTCCAGCGGTCTGTTATTTGGATGGTCGAAAGTGGGCGTTCGTTACAGTATTTGTGATCCATTTTTGTCGGAGATTGATATGTTACAGGCCAGTGAAAGTGCTGATTGTCTTTTGAAGGGGTGCAGGGGTTGGGGTGGGGTGGAAGGTAACAAGTGAGTGAGCGTGTAAGTGAATTTGGATATGTGGTGTTTTTCAAGCCTATAAGCTAATTGTACATTGGAGTAAATTTGGGTAAAAAAACCTGCCAGCAAATGTTAACCTGATCCTTCGAACTTTAAAGAGTAGCCTACCAGGGTGGCTATAGGGCACTCTAATTGATTCACACTGCACTGCAATTAATACAAGAAGATCTGCACAATTCACACATTCATTAGTTTAACCCCCTCTCTTTCACTCCCATGGCAGTGGTGCAAAAGTCAATATGTCACACATGGGAAGTTTCAGTACCGGTGATTACTTACAGGATGTTAGTTTGCTAAACAAGTAGTGATAGGAAAGAAAATTGCAAAAATTGTGGCCATATCAGTCACGGTTGTACGCCCACAGTGGCCCCTAATAGCATTAACAGGCCCGTAGGGGAAATGATGTAGATACATGTTGTGCCTGGCTTCTAACTCCGATGAAATAATGCAATATTTTCCCCTTCAACTGGAGTGATTACAAAGTATGGTACATAACTAATGCATGTATACCGGTGTTACTTTGGTTGGAAGGTGGATTGTTTTAGGGTGAAGGTCGTTCGGTCGTAGGACTACTACTGGACTACTGCGTATACATGCAGCTTACTGGCGGTTGTGTGTGGTTCATTGAATTGTTCTAGAAATTCCTAAATGTTATAATCTGAGAATGTACATCAATATTTTACTGGATAAGTCGATAACAATATTTAGCTGTGGAGCATAAAGCGTTCACTGACCAAAGGAATTTATTTTCAAACATCTGTATACGGTAGCTCTCGATGTTTTCGGGCTCATCACCGGTCAGCGGTAGGCCTACAGTTTGTCGCTGAGAATCCTCCATCCTCTGGCTTTTCTTGAAATTTACAGCATTTTTCGGGACACGTCCGGCTATATTTAGACCATTTTCTGCTTTCCTGATTTATTTATGCGAATCGAGACTCCTGCAGTGAAATAACCTGATTTGACAGTAATCAGTTATTGTTGTTGGGACTAATAGGCCGATAACAGTTACATTCGCATTTGTCCCAATGTTTGGTTATCGTTTCTCCTGATATCAGGTGATTGCCGCGTACCTTTCCCAAGGTCAAGAAAGTAATAGTGGACAACGTATGAGTCAAAAGCACGTCGTTGTTGTATCAAAACACGGAAAACATGTGACCAAGCAACCTGGTGCGAGCAATGAATGACAGGTTATTCACCTATTTATTGACAGTACTGCGGGGACATGTGTGGGGAGATTGTTTTGCTGCTCTTTGAAGGCAACACATGTTCTGAAAGTACAGCACACCTGTCTAACTGAGTCATAGTAGAGGCCAACACTCTCCAATCCTTCTACTACTAGGGCGACCGACTGTCCCAGTTGAGGCAAACGTCAAACTGTTACGGCTACATATAGCCAAGTTTATGAGTTGTACACCTATCGCGCTCTGAGAGTTTACGACAAGAACTTGGAATTTAAAAGTCGTTTAACGCTATCGTTTTTGGCCTGGGCCTGCATTAGTTGATAATTTGCGTATTCAAATATTTAATTCTCCTTAACTCTATTTGTACTAGACCTACTTGTACGCATAACACATCTATGCCTAGGGGTATGGTGTGTTTGATGCAGGTGCCCTTCGAACAGGATACATGGGAGTGCCTGCAGTTGTCTAAAGAATGCGAACTCAGTATGCTGCTTCAGTCTGGTAGAATTTGAGGCACTGAGAAGACAAGCCAGGAATGCCATTAACGCGTCCTGTCTATGGACACTGGAAGTGGACTGTTCAGAGTTAGTGACAGGTGCAGCATTGAAATAAGATGGAGATGTAGTTGAATAGTTTGTAGATGTCCCAGTAGATTAGGTCATCATCAGCATCATCCCCCAGGCTTTAACACCATCTGTCTTTTCAAGCCAGCTTTGGAGATTTTCTGATTCGTCAATGGCGCTGTATGTAACGCTTAGCATTGGTATAGCCATTCTCTGTGTGCTGGTAGCAGTTTTGAAGAAGAATGGATATTTGCTGAGTTACATAAAATGGGGCAGTATTGGCAAGGATGAGAAGCAGGTAGGTCTATGTGTAGGTGTGCATTTCATTGCACACTGGTTCTGTTTATTCACCGTTAAAGTGTACCTGGCTATGCGATGACTGTATGGCGCGCGTATAAACAGGTTTCTTGGAGCTGGCATTGAGTGGGTGCAAAGTGGTGTGTGTGTTTGGAGCTGGCATTGAGTGTGCGCCAAGTGGTGTATGTGCTTGGAGCTGGCATTGAGTAGATGTCAAGTGGTGTATGTGCTTGGTGCTGGCATTGAGTGGGTGCCAAGTGGTGTATGTGCTTGGTGCTGGCATTGAGTGGGTGCCAAGTGGTGTATGTGCTTGGTGCTGGTATTGAGTGGATGCCAAGTGATATATGTGCTTTGATCGGGCATGGAGTGGGTGCCAAGTGGTATATGTGCTTTGAGGTGACATTGAGTGGATGTCAAGTGGTATATGTGCTTTGAGGTGGCATTGAGTGGATGCCAAGTGGTGTATGTGGTTTGAGGTGACATTGAGTGGATGCCAAGTGATATATGTGCTTTGATCGGGCATGGAGTGGGTGCCAAGTGGTATATGTGCTTTGAGGTGACATTGAGTGGATGTCAAGTGGTATATGTGCTTTGAGGTGGCATTGAGTGGATGCCAAGTGGTGTATGTGGTTTGAAGTGACATTGAGTGGATGCCAAGTGATATATGTGCTTTGAGGTGGCATTGAGTGGATGTCAAGTGGTGTATGTGGTTGCGTTTTAACTGCCATGTGGCAACTTCAGAACACACAAGGTGTGGGCAAGTCTGGAGCACAGAATTTATTCATTCCCCAGCTCTCACTATTACTTGGGTCTTGGTTACAGTAACTGGTGGATGTCTGTATTTTGCCAGTGTGAAAGTTTGTAAGTATTTATTAAACTTGCCTTTACCCTGGGCACTCTGATTTCCTCCACCCATAAAACGTACAGCCATGGTATAACTGAAAAATCTCAAGGTAATCTCCTGACTTCCGTTAGAACACTAGCAGGGAGAGCTTGATTTGAATGTGCAGCTGGATACATTCATACAGAGACTTACACTGTTTTCACCAGATACTACCTGAATTCATCTGTTGCCATACATGTATATGTGGGCAGTATGCATGTAAATAATGAGGCCATCCTTAAAAAACAGTTTGTTGGGCGTAACTTGACTATATGAGAAAAAATAGTGTCGGTCAGTAGAAAATTCTTCTTTTTGTTCTGTCTTTTGAAAAAGATAGGGTTTTTTAAAGAAATGAACTTGGAGAGAAAAAAAAGACTTCAGCGGAAATACCAATCAAAACTTTTGAGTATGACCTGTTTTGAAAGGTCGGATGGGTTATGTCCAACCAACATATTTTTATAGGATGGCCGCATAGTGTCTTTGATGGAAGAATTAATGTAATGTTTATATACCTGTTGCCTGGAACAGAAGACTCTCATATTTCAGATATAATGTATTTCTAACATAAAAATTTGTTTTCTATTGCAGCATGGAAGACTGTACACAACAAAAAGCATTCTTAACCTGTTGAAGGCAAACCAGGTATGCAAATCAGTTATCACTAGATCTAAACTGTACATCAGTAAAATACATGTAATACTACGCTAAATTACATGTTCATAGATGTTATCCACAATTAATGTCATTGTCTTACAATCACGTATTGAGTATCAATGTATATATCATTCTTGTAATGTTTGATTTCGGTAAGCGGCTGACAGCATTCGGAACTGTTTGTAAAGTCTATTGTTATTTGAAGACTATTTGTCTTCCACCCGTATGATGTGCTAATGTGTATCTCACATGTAGGAAAGTTTGTCCGTAACTTGCAGTGGTTTTCTCTGGGTATGAATGAAACATTCTTAAGTATGGCGTTGAGCTGCAATCAAATAACTAAGTCATAATGTAACCTACCTGTATGTAATATTGGGTTTGCATGATTTCGAAATTAGGATATGAATTTTATTTCACTGTTCAAAGATCAGAATTATTTCAGAAATCCATCTTTATTCAGACTCATGATTACTACGTGTACATGTAGTTAAGTACCATGCCCTGATGACCTGTTACGCACATGTACACATACGAATTCTGTTGTTAATCTGTTTCAGACTTGACCCCTACACTTAAGTGTGCTTAAAAACCACTAAATGGCTCAATGTTTTAAATACATACACAATACATACACAATACATGTGTAAAAGTTAACCCATGTCAACGTGGTTCAAGTTCCCATGTGCTCAAGTTTGATAATAAGTCTGATAATATTACAAGGTAATGTTGGATATTAAGTTGCTTACAAGTACTTCCAGCAGATTACAAGTAGTGTGTGAGACCATCGTATTTGATACCTTTATGTTGATATTTCACACTGCTTATACATACATGCATGTTGATGATATGGAGTGATGATAATGTTAGGATGGTACCTGTGTATATATTTTCACGTTTCAGAAAATTTTTGTGTTATTTGTCTGTGAAGTAGTGATGATGAGTAATGTATGCAGAAACTTCATTAATATATCCACAGCAACATTGTTTTTGCATGTAAAATAACTGTTTTATCCCTGTTTGGCGTTTACACTTGGACCATTTACATGTACTGAATGACATGAACCGATCCGATACAAACTAGATTTTATGATAACATTTTTGATGCGCGTGGTACATATGTGCCACCTGGCAGCTGATTGCCTGCATGTGTTTGTGTACTGCATGTATAAACTCGTTATATATGCAGATAAGCTCAAACGTTTTTTTCTTTGTGACCCATCCCCAGCTGTTCCCCGTATGTTCTGCTCAGGGCTGGCTGCTCTCCTCATTCCGTCATAGTCACAGGGTGTGGTCGCGGGTGGTCTCCACAGGCTCGGCCACTCACAGCCTCACCTTGTACTCTGCTTACACCAAAGTACAGGCCTCTTCTCAGGTGAGCTCTTTCCCTTCATCACTAGTATGTGACATACAATGCATGCCACATGTGAACCACCAATCCAATGTAAATAGTGCTCTAAACAAAGGCTTTGCTAAAAACTTTAAATTTCCGTACTGCATTATGGCATGAACACTGTATCATGAATGATGAAGGAAATATTGTTAAAAGTGTTGTCAACATCAGCTGCATGGAGTTTTTACAGATCATCTTTGTTGTAAGTTTCTAAGCAGGTTTTCAAGAACCTTGGAAGGTTGAAATAACGACAACTGCAATTCGCACCTGTTATCAGTTGGTAACATGATAAAGTTTGAAGGCCAGCTTGAGTTCATATAGACAGTTATAAATACTTCAGTTAATGATTTGATAGTTATGTACAGAAATATTCAATTTGGGTACCTTAAAAGGCTGGTCGAAGCAAAAAAATATTGAGTTATGATCGAAAGAGAAATTCAGTTTGGTAGTGGCCTGTACGTGGCAAAATAATTTCTATGAACCCCTGATAATACTGGTCGAATGTCTATAGGTGGGCCATAGATTGGATCAAATCAATTGGGTGATACCACTTTTCCTTAAGGACTGTTGACAGAAATGTCTGGCCTCGAATAACAAACTTGTGTATAATGTTATTATATTCTCATTGTCATAAGAAAGGATGGCCGGACATCGGATGTGGTGGATCTCTGCATCGGCCAAACTAAGATGGTATCACCCTTGTTCATCATTTGCTTTGGATCTGTTATGATATACACTCAGTTATCATGGTTTATCCTGCATGTTTTTGGTACAGGTAGTGTTACAGTTGCTGAAGGATGTGGGGAAGACGTGTGAGTGGAGTCCCAGGGTGGTGTCCTGTACCCAAGTGTGCCCCACCCAGGGGGAAGAGACAGACAGGAGGAAGCCCTATCCCAGTCTACCTGTGCAACAAGACCAGGTTAGGGAGATGTTGAGGATTGAAGACAGCTTGATGGAGGAACAGATGGAGGTGCTGTACAAGAGGTGAGTGGCGAGACTGTACTGCGAACATGAGGTATCTGAAGAGTGAAAGATTGAATTGTTATGTTCAGTTAATTCTGAGTGGTATTCATGCCATTACTCACAAAAGTACCATTTTAGCCGCTCAGGAATGCATGTAATTTCCCTTCGTAGCTTGGCAACAGTTTAAAAAGTGTCGTGTTTAGCCGTGTGTAAAAAGTGTCATGTGTTTAGCCGTGTGTAAAAAGTGTCATGTGTTTAGCCGTGTGTAAAAAGTGTCATGTGTTTAGCCATGTCATGTGTAAAAGGATGGGGTAAAATTACAAGCACATATAATGGAAAAGGTTTCCTCCCACCATAATTGTGGCCGCAGTTGCATGTGTGTATATGAAGTGTCGTTGAGTATGTGAAGTGTCGTTGAGTATGATATAAAATACCAGTCAGATAAATAATTTAATAAATGTAATGGAAAGGACAATGGCTCATTGTCCACAGGATGATCGCACGTTGTCTGGAAGGGTTGGGTGGTCTGTGGCTGAGGTGGCTGGCATGCAGGCACAATGCGCAGTGACCCAGGAGCCTCTCACCAATGTGGTTGGTGTTACATCAGCTCCAGCTCAAGCTGCCTTTGTCTTCAGCCAAATGTGGAAGGTCTGCGATCTATCTGCCGATGGTCGTGGGTTTCCCTCGTTCTTTCCTCAGTTTCCTCCCACAATAATGGTGGCAACTGTCCTATAAGTGAAATATTCTTGAGTGTAGCATAAAATCCCTATCGAATAAATAAATAAACCCATTGTATGGTCTAAGTCAGCACCCTCTGCTGCACTAATGGATTTCTGTCAGGTTTCTTGTGTAGATATGAACCTGGTAAAGTGACATAAAACGGTCACATTACCTGAAGATCACATGTCTACCCCCAATATGTCGTGCACATCCGTACATGTCACACATAGGAAAGTTCTTATTAGACTTGCAAAGGGTCATTAATTTATGAGCTGTGTTTTTCCACCAAAAGAACTGACCACCACGGTCATGTACATATACCCAGGAAGTGCAAATCTGGAGTATGGCATTAAGCGATAAATAAATAAATAAATTAATAAATACTTGGGTCTGTGGTAATCACACTCTGATGTTGCATTAGAGTCAAATAAGTTTTTCTTGTCCACTTGCAATAGCTGTATCATTTCCATTGGTATGCCTATTGTAGAATCTGGCATAGAGAGGACAACGGCTGTTGCTGGATGCTGAAGATGTGTGAATCCTCTCAGACATGGATGTTTTTCCTGGCTCAGCCTACAGAAGGTTTGTCTTGGAATAAAGCAAGTATTAATATGAAGAAACCTCAGTGGAATTGGTAAATGGACATGGCATGTATTAGCACTGACCAGTCAAATGATAGGTGTTTTATACTGTATTCAAAATATATCAAGAAATCACCTGCATCAAGGGCAAGTAGATTTCTGCAGCCTGTCAGGCATTGTCTGACATGCTGACTCAGACATTGTATGTCTCAATAACAGTATGGTTTGTCATACTGAGGTGTGTACTATAATTCTTGAACATTGTCCAGTTTTAGACTGGTCTCATCATCAGGCTTTCATTAACATAGTATGCATGTACGTGGGCACACTGACTGGTGCGATGAAAGAGGAAAAAGAGTACAATGTCACATAATGAATCAGGCATTGTCTGACTGTATACAGCAGTTGTGTTTCAAACTTATTGGCACTCATGCTTTTGACTGCCATTACATATGATTTATAGGAAAGTAGTCTTCATTGCTTTGAGAAATAATTATACATCGTGAAACTTGGACAATGTCATTAAAAGTTTATGTTCAGTGACAAAATGATAAATGTTGTACTGAGTGCATGTATGTGTATATAATACCACTGAGTGAAAAATGGATTGGTCATCAGCTGTCTCATTTTCCAGATGTTGAGCAGAGTTTGCTGACAGTTATCACCCCAGACCTGCCACTAGGGGGCACTAGAACAGCAGATGTTGCTTCAGTCCTGGGTTGTTTAGATGATCATTTATACTATAGAAAAGCTCAGTTCACTCCCCTTCTGGCAATTACTATCCCGCCTTCTCATACACTGGAGCACATCAAAAGTTCCTCAAGTGAAGATGAAGCTAAACTCATACAACACAACAACTCATCTAAGGAGGACACCTCTTCTTCAGAAAACCACTCTGGAAAGTCTGAAAACAGAAGTGTTGGACAGAATGTCAAAAATACTCCTCACAAGGAAGAGTCTTTAAAGGGAGATAACCAGTGCATGATTCCTGAAGATAACACAGCTGCTTCCATTTTAAGGCCTACAGGACGTCAGATTTCCCGATCTGCTCCTCCAGCCTATGTGATAAAGTTCGAGAAGACTGTCAATTCTGTGTCCTCCCAGGAGGAGTTTCAGTGTTCTTTGTCCCAGGTCAACCTGTCAGGAGTCAGTGCAGGGGAGCTTGAGGAGTCTTTTGAGCAAATGCCCATTCGCAGAGTCGAGTCTGACTCCAGCCTTTTTATGAAGCCGAAATCAACGGATACTGTGACCTCAGTTTGTAAGTTAATGAGTCTTTGTATTAGACATGGTAAATCATGAAGTCTGACGGAATTTTCAGAATTCAGCCAGCACTTATTGTTCTCATGGATTGTGTAGTGGTGAGTTTTAAGTCCAGCTCAGACAGGCCTCCTCCTAGTTGTGTATGGGAAGGTCTGCCAGCAACCTGTGGATGGTCTCCCAGTTTTTACATACCATAATGCTGGTCACTATCTTATAAGTGAAATATTCTTGAGCTGAGTATAAAACACGAATCAAATAAATAAATAAATCAATCTTGTGTAGTGTTGTATGTGGTCTGTGGGTCACTTGCTTTGATCATTATAATATGTCATGCGTGGAAGAGTTAGCCAGTGACTGACGCAGGATTGGGGGTTTACTCTGGTGTCCACCACCAATAAAACTGGCTGTCATTTTAATTAAAGAAATACATAAATGACATGATGAAAGTGACATGGTCGCCCCGACATTAGGTATTTTAGCTTTATGACAGGATGACATGAGTATTAGGTATTTGTCACAAGTAGTAAAATTTACTAGCGTTTGGTTCATCGTAACCTAAGCATTTTATGTTAAGTGAATGGTTAAAAATAACAAAAAAAAACTGAAATCTGAAAAGCCAGCCAGAATATTTAAATGAGGGTCTGTCAGTTCAGTGGAACTTGAGCATGAGCAAAGCGCTTGGTAAACTTCATATGTAGACAAACGTGGCTGATGACACGCGTTAGGGAAGGGCTTTCGGCTCGCTCGTAACAGGATCAGCCAAAAAGAGGCGTAAAAGAGAGCTCAGCAGGTTTACAAGCATGTCGAGAGTTGAAATTGGTGGTCAGTTGTTGCAAAACTACATTGCTTTGATAGGTGGGTGCAAATGCTGTTGTTGTTGTGGCGGTGTGAAACGTCGAACATGGCCCGCCCTTTTCGTGTTAAATTCTAAGAACGACACAACTTGTCCAGGCTCTTACAAACTACGTCCTCATTAAATATATTTTTGTTTATTATCACTGATTTAGCTTATGAACAAACTTCAAAACTTCGTTCAGCTGGCGCAGTCAGAATTTGTTTACAAATCCAAATCTTGAGCGACCATGTCTCTTTTAAGTCAGAAATATGAGTGTTTTCTCTCACTGGAGAGAGCAGTATAACACATGAAATATGACAGCTTGAGAAAGCAAGAGGACTTGGATTTTTTTGTACCATCTGTTGAGGTAATACTGCTTATTTCTTCATTACCAATGTGGATACTGGTACATCAGAAAGCAATCGTGAGCAAACCATTGGCAGCATATATCCATACTTCATTCTTCTGTTTTGTGATCTTTTCCTTGTATTCTTTCTTCAGCTCAGCCTCAGAATTGTGATCATGACAGACAAAAAACAAAGGTGTTAACTCTGGCCAATCAGAGCGCTGCAGAGCTTCTTGTTCAGGTGAGTCATGCTCCTAATTAATAACCTATACAGGTGCATGATATTCAGTTTTAAGTACATGTAAATAGATGTTTAAAAAAGCAATTGTACAATTTAAAAAAAAAATTG
Organism: Acanthopleura granulata; assembly: GCA_016165875.1. Taxonomy (NCBI): domain Eukaryota; kingdom Metazoa; phylum Mollusca; class Polyplacophora; order Chitonida; family Chitonidae; genus Acanthopleura; species Acanthopleura granulata. The sequence goes on from JABBOT010000010.1 coordinate 15,175,633, forward strand.
AGCCTGGCCACCACCACCACCACATTGTATGTAAATGGTATGTAAATAATTTTTTTTTTATTTGAAGTTTGAATTTTTAAAAATTGTGATGAATTTTTTTTTTCAGCAGGATTAGGTAATCGAACTAACTGTTCTTCGATTTATATTCAATCAAGTGGAATGAAAGTGAGATCAGGGTATTGACAACGATTTAAGAAAGATGGTCAAAAACGTATTCATTGGTTATGGATATGTGTTTTTGTTTTTCTCACCAGTCATTCAAGGCTTCCTCTGTTGATATCAACCACAATGATACTGCTACCAAGACCTGGGAGAACTGTCCAGGGGGATGGATGTAAGTCTCAATCTCAGCATGAAAACTAAAAAATATGACAAGGTATCAAGATGCATGTTGATAGATGGAAACTTTTGTTAGAATGCATACAAGAATTTATTTTATTTATTTATTTGATTGGTGTTTAATGCAATACTCAAGAATATTTCACTCAGTGATATGACGGCCAGCATTATGATGGGAGGAATGGGAGGAATGGCCAGCATTATGATGGGAGGAATGGCCAGCATTATGATGGGACGAATGGCCAGCATTATTGGGTGGGGGAGAAGGGTAAGAATCAGTTTGCACAAAGTGTGATGAATTTTATGTATGCTTCAGTTGTCCACTTTTCATACATATCTTTGGCTGATGGCCCGGGAATTGAAGTAATTTTTTAAATCATGTTTACAGAGTTTTAACATTTATTTTACTCTGTGGTTACTGTGTGTTTTGGAGGTATTCTTTATTTATCACCAGCAAGAAACTGTGATGTGAGAAAAAAAAGAGAGCAATGCTGTTGAAAGCAAAATATCTTTTCTAGGTTTTCTGGCCTGGACAATGATGTTGTCATTCTCAGAAGATTGTTTAAAAATGGAATGAGTACTCAGAGGTAAGTGTACACTCAAAGCATGTCACTTATTATCAGTGGGAGTATTGTACCCCCTAAGTTAAATCTGTAAAGCACAACTACAATTGATGTGGGAGGCCTGTTCTGGCCAATCTGACTTCTTGGCTTTTATAAGTGTAATTTGGATTCATGGTGATTTTATACGCTTAAATAAATGTCAGAGGAAGTTAAAGTTTTATATAATGTTAATCAGGAAAGGTGCACGTGTAGGTAAAGAATGATTGCACTAAGGACGTACACATGCCAGTTGGAAACATAGCAATATAACGCTAGATGTTCAAGATGCTGAGCTTGATGTACACAGTACATAAAAGTGGAATTCAGTAGATTAGCCATTCCATTGTCTTTCTAGACACTGGTATATGCTTTTTTTCAATTTTCGCCATCTTCAGCTGATAGCCAAATAATAAGTTGCTTTCTTGGCTAAACTGAATGCATTTTTAAACTGTGTGTAGCTTTACAATATAGCTGAGAGAATTCTGCGTGTCCTTGTCAGTTACATGGGTAAAGGTGTGATCCATGCCAGTCCAAAGACTGTCTTTGATGCTATCAGAAACCCCAGGATGAAGTTTACCTATGATGAGACATTAAAGGTAGGTATTATGGTTATTTTCCTCTGTTCACGACATATTTCATCATTGTCACAGATGTTCCTTGTTACTGTTGTATTATTGAATATGAAACGGGTGTTATAATGGGTGTGAATAGTTATGTATTTATCACAAGGGGTTTGGCAATTGAATTGCTTATGTATGCATTCTATGTGGTAGATAAATTGAAATATTAGAAATCTATAAATATTAATGACTGTTTTTCACCTCTAATTTAGGTTGTTTCCGGTGACACAATTTGCCTGATTCTGGTTTATACATGGACCTTATAGGACCATGTAATAGTTATTTTTGTGAAGTTTGATTAATTACCGCACAGAAAAAGGCAGGTGTTGGCACCAAAAGTATCATTTAAGAGTTTCATTAACACTAAAACTTATAGCCGAGAAGACATGATAGGTGCCATCTTCATGTGCCACCAGAAAGGAAAACAAACAGCACGACTTGTTGAGTTTCCAGGGCCTTTATGATAATGCATGCTTATATGCCCTCAGGCGACTTACAATACATTTGCATGCACTTATTGTTGTATTCTTGAGGTTGTGAATGAGCTTGTACAATAATCTGGGTTTTTTCTGTTTCAGAAAGTTGATATAATAGAGACAATTTCTGACACAGTAAAAATAGGCAAGTAACATGGTACATGGGATAGAAAGTTTCAATACAAGCGTTAAACCAACAAACTAGAAGATGATCATTTTTATGGATTCATATGTATGCAAAAGTGCTGCAAAGCAACATATGTAGAACAAATTTTGAAGCTGTGAGGCTTGTAGTAACTGGTGCTTTGTGTTGTATGTGGTTTATATATGCATCTGATCAATTTAATTTGAAGTTTAATACTCTTATTCCCTTAATCTAGAGGCTCTTGACTGATGAGGATGGATGTTAGCATCCGCCTCAGTCTTGGAGTTGAAGTTTCCCACCGATTTATGATGGTTTTTCATCATGATGTCCCGGCAACCTGACAACCATAATTACGTTAAATAACCTGTAGTGTGCAGTGTAGAATACAGAACATATCAAAGCAATGGATCTATCCATGCACATGTACTGACACAAGCGAAATAGTTTCTGTTATAGACCGTTGTATGTAACGTGCGATATTTGTCGATTCTCTTGTAGTGTATTTTTACCACGAAATCCTGCAGTTATTTCGGAAAGATGCTTGTGATTTCTGCGTCCTTCAGAGTGAGCGTGTGGATGGGGACAAGTTTGTTCTCAGTTTACAGTCCGTGGACTCACCGAATACTCCAGCAAAGAATGGTACAGTTAGGGGAAAGGTATGGTATTGTTTCGGCCATTCGTATTTGTAGATAGGCATGTGATAACCATGTGTCTCCTGATTTAAAGGAACAGACCACATTATTGGAAAGTACACGTTACCCTAAAGGCAATTTCCTGCTGATTCCAAATATGGTATTCATTATATTTTGGCATAGTTTACTGATTAAAATAGAAATAAAGACTGAGGTGCTACAGATTGAAGCACGATGATGTCACAGATTTTTTTTTAGCTGCAAAACATCCTGTGATTAAAAACATGTTCTACGCGAATAAATGTGTAGTACAACACCTCGACCTGTATTTAATGTGGAAACATATCAGTTATGGCATGTTTAGCGGCAGTGAAGAATTGGTGACACCTCATGACAGTATTTGGAATCGGCACAAAATTGCCTTTCAGATGATGCGTACTTTCTAAAAATGTGGTCTGTTCTTCTAAGCCTGTGCCTAGGGTAACATGGCTGTAATGTTGACAGTATAGCCACACATCATTGATTTATTCATTCCTTTCTTGTAATACATAGTGACCCTATTTTATGTATTGCCTTGCTGCCCGTCCTGTTTAACAGTTACTGCCCAGTGGATGGATTGTGGAACCCGTGCGGAAAAACAAGAGGATTGTCTCCATGGTTACATTCCTTATGCAGGTAAGTGCATTATTTATAGGTTTTACAGTTAATATTTTAGAAATGCAAGTTTACAGGAAATGCTCAAACAGTTTTGCAGTGTAATGGTGAAGAAGTGAAGGCATCTCCACGTAATTTTATATGTTGAAGCAGATCCCAGTATGGTGATGGAAAAAGCTGGTGTAAAGTACATGTAGGTACAATAGTGTAACCATAACTTTAGACCCTTCATTATTATTTTTGAACCAACATATACTAATAATCTAAACAGTAAAATCATCATTGTGTTTTGTTGATATAAAATTACAGTAATACATGTACAGTGTCGTTATTGTGCAATATTTAAACTTACAAGGATACGTGAAAATACAGCCATGTTGATTTCACTAACAATCAGGCAAAATAACAGCCAAGATATCCTTGTCATTAGACAAATACAAAAGACGTTTCAGTAGCAGCGTTGAGAAGTAATGCCTGTAGATGTGTGTCTGAATTATAGTTGTTTTTATATCGGCAGGGTAGAATGTGTTTCGTGGCCGCTGTATTTGCAGATGCATACCTCACATGAATAAGAAAAACTTATGTACCTCATATAATAAAACATCTCTTCCTTTTTTATATTGTTTAGATGGATTTTGGACCTGGGAAAGGTTCGAGTCTCCCATTTGAAGACATCGCCTCACGCCAGCCTCTCGCCATTGTACAGCTGCGGGAGTATTTCAAGCCTCTGACTGAGCTTGTGGAAAGAGGTCAGCCAAAATAAACTAAATACACAAGTCTGACGAAACTTTGTAACTGTTCATTGTGGTCAGAATTTACTGACATGCATCAACTGTTCATGTATATATATATATAGTTTGTGCACAGATTGTAATGACTACAGTTAGCCATTGGATGCAATCGATTAAGTGTCAAGAATTGACATGTTTCATATAGAGAATGATGATCAAGGTATACAGAGGGAAGCTTTGCTCAGTGTTGCATATCATTAACCAGCATGTTAGTTTTAAGTTTGCAAAATGAAATAGAACTTACATGAACTTACAACAAATGATGTCCTGTGGGTATGATTTATTTATTTATTTGATGCTGTACGCGGTACTCAAGAATATTTCACTTGTGCGATGGCGGCCATGGTGGAAGGAAGCTGGAAATAGCCTGAGGAAACCCACGACTATCCGCGGATTGCTGGTAGACCGTCCCACATATAGCCGCAGAGGAAGTCAGCATGAGCTGGTCTTGAACTCACAGCGATTTCATAGGTGGGAGGCTTCTGGGCCATTGTGCTGCGCTAGTGCGCTAATCAACTGAGCTACAGAGGGCCCCTGTGGGTATGAATTGTGTATTAATCAATATAATTATTGAACCACAAGATGTAATTTTTTTACTAAATTGTGATAAAATAATTTCAAAATCATTTGATATGTACAAACAACAGTGCGTTGTTGGCATTTCATACAGGTTATGTTCCATTAACAATATTTACCTGTATGTGCATTTGACACATCGGTACATTTACGCAAATGTACACAAAAGCCATACCTTTTCCTTACCGATTAACCAGATAGTTATTTTTTGATATCTGTATATTTTTATGTTTTTGTGATTATCATGACCAATATGGACTTGTTTCCATGTTGTACATTTCATTGTAAATATAAGGTGGTATAATTGATTTTTGTTCCACATGGAAATTCTTTTCTTGGAAAATATCCATAAACTCTGATCTTGTGAATGTCGTGATTTCTGAAGATTTTACAGTAATGTTTAATTACTTTTTTATGTACTTTCCCACCTGTAATTACTGTTCATCTGTGTAATCTGCATTGTTTGCTCAAAGGATGACCACCTGAGTCTGTTATCATGATGGAATCGTGTTTAAAGCAGACAGCTGTACATTATAACTGCTGCATTTTGTTGGGAGTGCTGTTAGAAATGGTATTTAACTCAATTATGATTGTATTTGTCACTTGGCTTTCATTGGTTTCACTGTACTTGAAAATACTCTCCATTGTTTTATGGATGTACAATACATGTCCATACCTTCGTGCTCATTGTATAAAGGCTTGCACTATTTCTCTGTCAGACGTCACTTGAGCTGTACATTTTCCCTTTAGCTCTCAGATGTCCTTTGTTGTTTGTCAAAGTAACAAATTTGTGACAAGTTATTGATTTCTTGTTATTGGTAGACAAAAATAACTAAATTAAATTTCCGTGATGACCTGGTACATGTAAGTTATTTTTAGATTGTGATGTAATTTTGTTGATATGTGTGATGTGTTTTATTTTGATATCTTAATTCTCTTTAGTGATGGCATATTAGCTATTCTTTTACTAATGAAGCTTGGAAATAATTTCCTGAAAAGAAGAACATTATTTTGTTTTTTTGTATCTGTTTACTTGACTTCACGCATGTAAAATGTGTGCTCTGGGAAATGTACATGTTGCCTACATTAGTGTTACTGTCAGTGTATAAGTAAAAGCCAGAGTGTATAAGTTGATCAAATATTTTTTGTGGCCAAACAGTGCTGACTGCCTCAGCTTAGATTGCTGGACAAAACAATGGTGCTGTACCATTTTGACTGCTACCATTTTAACAATTTTGACTGCTAATAGTCAGGCAATGTTGATTGTTAGTGGCCCAGTAATGTTGACCTGCAGTGGCCAAACAGTGTGTGACCAAGCAGTGTACATTGCTGTTAGGGCCATCAATGTTGATTGCTGGTGGTTAGGCATTGTAGACTGCTAGTGGCCAAGCAATGTTGACTGCTATTGAGGACAAGCAATTTTGAATGCTAGTGGCCATGGAGTGTTGACAGCATGTGGTCAAGCAGTGTTGATTGTTAGTGGCATGCACTTGACAGCTGATGGCCAAGTAATGTTGACTTTTAGTGGCCAATCAATGTTGACTGATAGTGTCAAAGCATTGTTGACTGATAATGGCCATGCATTGTTGACTGATAGTGGCCAAGCAATATATTGAGAGTTCACGTATTGATATTGATGTTGACTGCTGAGATCCTGCCTTCCAAACCAGTGTTCATTGGCACATTCTGTCTTGTAAGTCAGTGAATGAAGTGCTACATTTTAGAGGTGATGTTTTTTTTTGTTTTTTTTTTTGTGCAGAAAACAGGTGATGAACTGCCATGTATACGACAATTTTTTTTGTAGCCAGTTATACAGCATACAACCATCAATCAATGTAATAATATATATGCATGTGTCACTGCTGGAAATAAGGAAAGTTAGTCATTTGAATGAACAGTTGCAATAAAACCCTGAGGTTACAAATCGACTAGAGGCCATCTTTCACATGTAATTTGTGACCATTTGCCAACTGTCAAACAGCCCTGGCTGCTCTGCATGCCGCGTAATATGTCAAACTGTTTTGTGTGAACTGCTCACATCAGGGAACAACCCTTAATGTATTCCAGCATGGGGTTGGGCATTGTTGTATTTTGCTTTCGATGACTTGCACGAAAGTCAAATTTAGTGGAAATGTATTTCCAGTTTTTTCTGCAACTAAAAAAGGTGTATATTTGGAAGATATATATCGCGTAGTTGCTTTATGGACCTTTATATTGTTTTAATTTTTTGTGGTAGGAGGAAGAGGGTAACTGCTACGTGTTATCTTTTTCAGTTGATACATTGAATTTGTGGAAAAAAGGGTACCAGATTATTAAGTCTACATAGTTTTCAGGGAAATGTACTTTCCTAGTGCAGATGTGGGAAGCAAAATGGTGGGGTTTTTTTTGTTTGTTTTTGGTTTTGTTTTTTTTTTTGTTTTTTTGTTGTTTTTTTTTGTTTGTTTTTTTTTTCATGGCAACACTAGAAGTCCTAACCCAAACCGAGAACATTTGGCTTACACGTACTAGTTTAAAATTAGCGCCTTACGGGGTTTTCTCCCTCAAAGCGGATGTGGTTTCCCGCGCACGTAAATAAAAATGGCGACAAATAATGCATACAGATAGCACCGGCTGTCATGGTAGTAAAACGCACCTTAAAACGAACCCCAGAACGATATTCGTTAGCAGATGATATTTAACGAAGTGCTATGTTACCATTGTTTTTATCCGCAAACCGCGGCGCCTCGTAACTAGAACGCACATTGAGAAGCTCTGGAATGGGCAAGCCCCAGTTTCCAAGTTATGACATGATAGCTAATGATAACTAAAACACTGCAGCTGTCAACTGATAAATAACTCAGTAGAGCTGTATCCGTTGAGCAGATATGTTTATTGCCTTCGAGAGAATTAAGTCACAAGTTGCAAACTATTGTAAACACATCTATCACTGACAGTGACTTTGGTTTGTGCGAGAATAATTCGCCAGTTTCAGTCAAGTAGGCACATTAAAAATTTGTCTCCTCTGTGGTTGATCACAGATCTGTAATTATCAGTGACGACCCCCACTTCCCCAGTAGTAGCACCTGCCATGACTTTGATATATTTGTATATCATGGATAGTTCGCCTCCCCATCAAAATGGCGCACTGAGGTAATATCCAGACAAGGCTCTGTTTTACGATGCAATCACAAACTGCGCGTATCGTAGCTTCCATGACAACAAAGAGATGCGTCACCTGGGTGTTTGCGCCTGACGAGTTGTACGAGTCTTTGCTGTTTACCGAGACTCCCTAGCGGACGTGAGATTGTGCATAAGCGAGCAGTGTATGTAGGTGAGTGCTGATGCTATCACTGTGAATACAAACTGAAAAGTAATGCTAGATTGTATGCATGCCATTTTTTGGTTTAAACAATGTTGTCCATTTATCAAGTAAAATTTTTTACCTGTTTATACACGTACATGTCTCATGTTTTCAATGACTTATTACTTTAGTTAAACGGATAGTCTAGACTAGCTGGGTAATGCAGATTTATTTTCCCTTCGGGACTAATTATTGGTTATTTTCAGAATTTATCTCTTAGACCTAAGGATTATCCTATGTTAAGCGGAAGAATGATAGTCTCGATGTCAATATACTCGGATTTAGGGTCTGGTATCTTCGGCTGGCCGGGATAATGTTGAAAGCAATGTAAAACCCCAGGGAATTGGACAAATCCTTTCAGTCTTCCATGCACAGAAGACGTGCACATAACAGCAACTGTGAATAACAGGTCTATCAAACTTAGTTCACTATAGATTTCTCATCACAGTAGGTCATCCTTAAGTGTCAAATTGGGTATCGTATTAAATTGTTAACATTCTATAAACTGAGAAAGTAAACCAGGGAATGCCTGGGCAAGCTAGTTGCTAATAAGTTGGCTACAAATATAGGTTGCTTGTTATCAAGGACATATCCGTGAAATACACATATTGTGACCCCTCTTGAGATATTTCAGATTCCCCTCAATTTTCGGCCTGCATACGTGGTTTCTTTCATATCTGGGGCCTCGCTAAATCAACTTCTTCGGGTACTTACTCGCTGCAACTATCATAAACTTGATCAATCTGATGGCGTGTTCGAATCCAGCTCTCGCTGTTTCAGCTGCGACTTCAAATCAGTGGATGTTTAATGGAGGTCGAAGGCTTGCTCCTGGGGCTTCGGTTTCCTCCTGATCCCTCTTCATATAAATGTAAATCTTGCGTAGGCGATGGCGTATAAACAACAAGCCATTAATCTCCCATATCTTAATATTAGGACCCCCCCCCGTCATAAATGAGTTAGACCGTGCTGTAAATGAGCCTCTTAAGTATCTGTTTCGCGTGAGAGCTACATGGAAGTCCTGAACGATGTACCATTGAAGACTTTATGGATCTTCTGTTCGACTGGCTACAACAAATTACGCACCATACCAAATCCTCGAGGCAATTCTATGTTCTAACCGGACTGTATGCTAATTAAATGTTAATACAGCAGACTTGTACGTGCATATCTGGGTTGGTCAAAAGTTGGTCATGCGTTGACGGTTTCTTGCAATTACGAAAGAAAAAAAAAGTAGGCATGCTTCTCGGGGAAGTAAGTTCTATGAACTATAAAGTCCTCTGATTAGATTGTTTTCATGACGTCTTTTATGTGTGCTCCAGTACGTACAGTTGAAGTCAAGGTAAACTGACTCTTAAGTTTTATCGTCTGAAGAGCTTGAGAGAGAGACAGAGATAGAGAGAGAGAGAGATCGGTCTCTCCATGGATTAACGATAGAAAAGCATAGAATAATCCAGTGCATAGGAAATGAGCAATCGATATAGTTTTAGTTTGTGTTCTTGGTAATAAAATTGCATGGTCTCAAGTCTTTGTTCAGTGATTGTTTACCACGCTGCCCGGCAGCCGCCAGTTATCTTTAAATGTCCATTCCACTGACAAAGAGGACGATGCATTTAGGCCCTGACACGACAGGGCCTGAACGTCAACTCACGGCCATTTGTTTATGACGGCGCCTTTGTTGTCAAGGGCCGCCGATTCGTTGTGGCGTGGAGCCCTATTTGTATTCAACAGCACTTGCTCTTGTGTTAAGGACTATATACTGTGTATAGTATTATAGGTATACAAACCGATGTACCTTTACAGTTCATGATATGTTAATACCCTCAGTGTCATTCACGGATTTATAGACTGCCGATTATGAACCTTTCCCACGCCGCGATCAAGAATGATCTGGGAGTAATCTAGTCGCCTTATCGAGGTACCGCCACGTACACGTTCATAACTCACTTGGGGGCCACTGACTTATCCTGCACGAGGGGACAGGGACAGCCTTCAGCTGTACATCATGAGCGAAGAGGTTAGAGCGGGAAGTCCACAAACTAACACCCTAGACCAGGTAGGTTTTATTCATTCACCTGTTCGGTGTGTATGCATGGTTGACGTTAACACTGATTGTTTACCTAACTGCGCTCAAGGCACGATACTAAAAGTCGTGTTTAATAGCACCATTGCAACAGATATAGAGGCTCTGATTCACCGCTCATGACACATGTGTATCAGTTCTAACATTCGGCTTTGCCTATTTTTCTGTTTATATTCACTTAGGGTCAAAAACGAAGCACTAAAAAAAAAACATACATTAGTGCAACGTATATCTGCAGAAATGTGTGGAGTCGGTCAAACGTCCATTTGCATTTATTCTGCATGCTAGAAGAAAACCTACTAATCCGGTTCACCAGGTTGTGAAATAGGTTGCTTATTTTCTTGTTAATAATCCGTGTATTGGTAATTAGTATGGAGATCTTTTATGAGATCATTATTTACATAATATTATAGGCCTAACTGGGTTGATCATCAAAGGAAAACTCGATGCTGCATTTTCTTCTTGCCAGATCCGGTCGACTACTGGTACTTGCCTGATATAAGTAACAGAAAATAATACTTTTAGGTTTCATGATGATCATTGGACATACACTGATGGGTTTGGTTGTACAATGTTTTAAGTCGTACTTGTACTCGAGGGTTATTATAATTATATGGTATGAACTTTTTACGGAAAGGCCATCAAAAGAAACCAGGGATCTTCTAAAGCACCCCTTCAGATTTTAAATCTCTTGATCTGGGTTCGGGTGATGTAGGTCTACATGGTTTTCATTAGGCTATCAGTAGATGGGCTTATGATCAATGCAGGTATAGCTTCTTTATAAATAAGTCGCATACACAAAAGTTAATACTGACATTTTATTAAACAAATTTAAAGAAAGACCTATGTCTAACATAAACGTAAGCAACGGAAACATGAGAGATTTCAACATCCAGATGTGGATGCCTTGAGAGTTCTGCCAACAATGACCTTGATGCCACTACTGTGACCTATTTACCCAAGCATCTGTGGCTGTTATAATCGTGTCAAGGTGGTTATCCGGATAATCTCCAAAATCCGATGTGCAGGTGTTTGGCATAATTGGCAACACTCACCGAATGTTCTGAACACTTTCCCAGCCAGGCGGGTCAGAACTATTTCGCACATCTTCGCTGAATGATCCAAATAATAAACTGTGCTTATCTACGTTAGTTAATACTGAAATTAATTATGCAATTTTTAATCATGACAATGAATTCATGGAAGATGCTTTTTTGTGGTTAAACTGTAAATTGCGCGAGAAAACCTGTGTTTTATTATGAATGTAGATTTAAGTACATGTGCGGACCTAAGCAATTTCCCAGAACAACCTGTAAAGGACCGCCCAGAAGTGTACGCAACTACGTGTTTATGTATAATCATATATGTATATAAGCAGAACCGACTACATGTATGGAAGCCCACAACTAACACCACAACAACGTTAAACAATCATTTAATGTCACATAGGTTCTATAAGCGACTAAATGAAATTGTTAAATTAGGCTATAAATGAAATGGTTTATGAATACAGTTGAATGAACTAATAACACAAACACGGAAATATTCATATACAGATAATTACAAACGATTTAGCAGAAAACCATAATGAACTAATTGAATGAATATGTTGGATAGAACAGAAAGAAAATCACCATAACATGTTAAATTCGCAGGTATTCAAAATATTAAAAAAAATTCAGACACCCCAGACTTCCACGACTTTCCCATTGATCAAGTACGTACCGCACATCTTTATGTATACGCAAGGCCGGAGAAACTTTACACTTGGTATACTTGTATTTCATATCGAATCCAGAGCAGGTAGCAGAGGAAATGCGGTCTCAATAATCGATCATGTCACGCCTTCAAGTAAGGAAAACTCTGTTAATTAACACTGTCAATTAGACAATTCAATTTACCTACACTTTTCGTATCGTCTTTGTCTTCAAGCTGGCAGGCTGCAGATGAATTTGCGGTTAATGGTTTATTGGTTAAGGTGGTTAAAGGTACATGGAATGTTGTAGAGACTCTATAGTAGGCTGTTAACCTCTAACTTGTTTACTCCCATTTACTGTGTACATACAATACAGCCCTTCTGAAGTCGTACATGTAAGTAACTGCACAAAAAATTATAATATGAGAGGTGTATTGTATGTGTTCACCGTACGTGCCTGCGTCACCACGTATATCAATCCAAGATCATTAAACTCAGACTACCCACAATACAGGACCGTTCAATCTATACTTGTACCACAGAGTGGGTTAACTTCAGAGAGATCTGGTTTTCCAGTTCATGACATTGATCGGCCGGGCAGCACTTTGCATGGTTGCCCCGTTTGCCAGCTCCATTGTATTTAATAGGCGTGTCGGGTTTTACCTCACGTGGACCAAGTTACTCTATATAGTGAACAGTCATTGGATCAGTGCCAGTGGTTTGCAGAGGAATTGGAACAAAAATCTGAGCTACAATTTGGTGCTTGAAGGCCCGCATTAGAGACCCTCACTCACTAGGCGAATAAACTCAAGGACATGTAGATATATGGTTCAAATCAGAGATCGCTTTTGTTGGTTTGCTTCTTCCCCTACGGATATGTATTAGACAAGACCACCCTCTGGATCCTCCCTCTTCTAGAAGTGTGGTTTTACGCGTATGTTTCCTCACTTTTAAGCAGGATTGCAGTGGTGAGCAAGAGAAATGTTAACGATAACAACACAAAACATTAGTCAAGAAACATGATGCACATTGTGTTCTTATGATTATATAGACCTACAGATCTACCAAAATCCAGGGAAGAACCAAAATGTTGTAGGTCTAATCTATTTCACACGTTTAAACGACTATCATAAATCAAGATTTGGAATTGTCTTAAAAAAAATAAAACGTTTCGTATAAAATATTGACAGGCGACAAGCAAGAAGTGTTATATTTTTTCGTGTAGTCTTGTACAAAATCGCCTAGGATTGATATTCAAGTTTTCCTTTTTCGAGAATGGATATTGCGGTTGTTCACCTGGAACATTCGCTTCTGAAACGTGAAGAATTGGATTGTCATCCTCTAAATTTTTCTAAAGGTAATTGTCAGACTTACTGACGCTGCCAATCATCTGATAGTGAACATAATAGGCTATCAGTTACACAGTGTTATTAAATAATGTCCTCTTTGTCCACAGGCTGAGTTACCTTCGATAGATGAAAATGAGGAGAAAACTACCGATCAGGAAAGGCCTAGTAGTGTCACAAAGAAGCCTGAACTACAATCGGCACATCTCGCGAGAACCCCAGTGATGCCAGAAAGGTCTGAGGAATCTGACTCTGCCATCTTGATTACTGAGCTTCAGGATACGGATTACGCGGAAAAGACGGAAGAGGATGAGGATGAATCAGACGAGATAGACGTGGATCCCATATCCGAGAGTGACAGAGGCAGTGATGAATTAGAAGACTTTAAAACAGTTAACATTCAAACTGCTGAACCCTCAGATGATGACGAAGACCTGTGGGACACAGACTTAGAAGTCGATGGTATAGTGTATAGTTTTTATTTATTTATTTATTTGATTGGTGTTTTAAGCCGTACTCAAGAATATTTCACTTATACGACGGCGGCCAGCGTTATGATGGGAGGAAACCGGTCATAGCCCGAGGGAAACCCACGATCATCCGCAGGTTGCTGGCAGACCTTCCCACGTACGACAGGAGAGGAAGCCAGCATGAGCTAGACTTGAACTCACAGCATTGGTAAACGGCTTCTGGGTCATTGCGCTGCAGTAGCGCGCTAACCGACTGTATAGTTTTTAAACATGACACTAATAGCCATGGTAGTAATTCTTTTTAGCTGACAGGCTGCAGTACTTTGTGGGAGAGCAGCCATTTTACAATACACTAATTAAAAAATTAAGGAAAATTCTTCTAAGTAACAATGAAAATTCCATTTGCATAATTAGATGCAACGAAAATATATACTAATGATAGCCTTTACTGACATGCATTCAGATACCACCAGTTCAACGTGTTTCTAACCATTTGTATAAAAATTTGAAAAGATCCCAAGTTCAGAATCCATTAATTGTAAGCCATTAGATTGAATAGTGGTTGTATAATGTTTTCCTGTTGCATATATTCAGCTTTCCGCCTATAAAGCTAAAGATTTATAATGTTGTAGATGTATTGTAGGGTTTCTATACTTGTATTTTGGCATTCCTGTACTTTGTACAATGATGCCGCGCATGCAGTATTTCCTCAATAACTTTATTTTATGTAATGTGTTTTTAATTGATATATATATAATGTACGATGATGTATATCTTATCACCCCAGATGAGGGTGGGGAGCATGACCCCACGGGACGAGCTCAGTATCGAAACATCTGCGAGCAGCTGGGTGTTGTGCCCATCTCTTACTTCATTCGGCACATCACAGAACCCAGCGTCACGATGAGGTACCATGGGTTGGGGTCCACCGGGGCAAAGGCAATCGCGTTGGTGCTTAGGGTAAGCAATGGTACACATTATAAGGTCTGTACCTATTGCATTCTTGTATGTACAGCTTATATGCTTTAACATTTACTTGTATATAAGAATAATTACCATTAAAGCCTGGATATAGCGTCTGGAACTTCGAAGTTAATATTTGAATCACAAGACCGACTACCAGTCTTCAAATTTTGCAAATATAGGTATTTATGTGCGTTTCGGAATTAGTGTTGCTGACTATTGACCGTGGCAGCTTGGTAAAAATTGGTATACAAGAGATGGGTACATGTATTTAGTGCTTATATACATACAGATACCTGTTTATATTATTGTGGTCATTATCTGCGACATTAAAATGCAATTAAAAGATTTAATCATAATAGGAACGATAAACCTGTACCTCTCTTATAGTCTTGTTCCAAATACTCAAAAGGGTATTGCGCCATGTTTTATAAGGTCTACTATTGATCTAAGATCACATCTTAATCCCAGTAAGTAAAATACTAAAGCATTTCGCTGTCCCTGTGAGACAATACAATAATGAGGTATTTCTCTACGACTTGACTTCTTTGGAATATCTGATTTCTTTGTGGAGCAAACATTAGAAAGTTGTATTATTTTATGGAGCTAGGAACATTTGAATGTAATTAACAATTTGTGTAGTCGCCACCTGAATGAACAGCTCAAACCTGAATACCGACAGCCACTTGTTCGTCTATAGTTCCACGGTTAGGCGCCCGATTCTATTTGTTCCAGGATAACGTTACCTTAGAACGTCTGAACATCGACGGTAACTGGATTGGCGGTGAGGGAGGAAGAGCCATTGCCCGAATGCTGGAAGAAAATGACTATATTACAGAAGTGGTAGGTATGCAAGGCGCATGAGGACCCTCTTGTATAGGTGTTTATTTGAAATTCGTATAGTGTAGCCACAATTCAAGATGGACAAATGAGAGACTTGTTGGTTATCCCTACTTTATGGAGAAAGATGATCCCAGCCAAAATACAAATAAATAGAAAATACAAGCTCCACTGCTATCTTGTTTGGTAGGGCAATCCTAGGGGACATTATGCAAAACAATCACAAACGTGTTATAAGTATATTTTACAGGAAAAGGACCATATTATTTCATTGTTGTTGCAAGGTGATGATAGGTAAGAAAAAGGTCATACCTTAGTTTAAAAAAAAAGCTTAAAAGTCAGCCCGAGATAATTGACCAGTCACATCAAATACATTACACTTAAGCAGCCAATGTGGTAGCCACAGACGAGAGCCTTTGGCTAATAATTAAATATTTTGAGGAGGATTTTGTGAAATTCCTTTGAATTTAAAATCAAGAATATTGACTAGAATAAGCATCCAGATTATCTAAATAAGTTGATTTTGCAGTGCATTTGAACTATATATTTGCTTTACAATCACAAAGGAACAGCAGTTCGGGTATATGGTGTAGACCGATTAATTTTAGACGCGAAATAACACATTCTCATTATCAGCGAGACAGCTTAGTAATATAGAGATTTTAACGTACAAAAGGATATCATCTACAACAGTCATGACGACTTCAATTATCTACCATAATAAGCTCCAGGAAAAATCGGGAGTAAGAATAGTAGCTAAACGTTACAGATATTATTCTAATACTTAATTGGATGGAACCTAGGAGAGGTGTATATTGACGGTTTGCATGGGACGACGAGGACAGTTTGCCGAATGCCCGAACTTTTGTATGACAAATGTAGACGGCTGTGATAAACTGAACCCTTATTTGTTATATATCCACGAGTGGATTATTTGGTTGAAAGTTCCCTCCATGAATAATAAATAAATAATAAGAAGTTTGTCGGAGGTTGGTATAATTGGAGGTTGTGGTGGTGTTTCTTATCGTAAAAAATTACAAGGTAATAAATTGAGAGCTGCAATGTTGGCACTGACCATTAGGCAATAGCCTCCGACATAGATGGGACTACTGTAACACCTGGTGTTGTATGGATGTAATTGGTCAGTTAGTGTGGGCTCCCCCGGGTTTATACTTTTTTCTCTTCCAATTTTTTTTTCTACCATGTCACTTTTTCTCTTCCAAATTATATTTTTTCACAATGTCTCTTTCATGGTTTTTGTAGTTACACGATTGTTTTGTCGATGTATCCCACTATTTGCTTTTGTATGAATGATTATGGCTGAACGCTACATCGGCAATGTTCCAGTCATATCGTGGCGAGTTTTTGCCTTTGTGTTGTTGCAATACAGAACTAAACTGTATTGTGCCAAATTTGTACGGGTCCATTAAACACAGATTTAATGATTCTAACAACGTAAACGTACTATTACAAATACATGTAGTATATGAGAAGTTAAAATAGAATATAAGTGCATATTCAATGCAACACCTGTATATATGTACACTCCTAGTTGACAATTCTAACAAACGACGTACACGTATTATCAGGTATCATATAGCGCTTATTATTGCATATCATATAGCGCGTATTATTGCATATCATATATCGCGTATTATAACATATCATACCGCGGGTCAAGCTTCATTTTGTTGTTCTTGTGGTAATACCCTATCTTAGTAAGCTCGTAAATGCATAACGTTTAAATAAGAATTTATAGTCCAACAATCATCCCACTGACGTATAAAATCCCAATTCCGTGATTGCAAGTTAGTGTGCGTTTCAGTGAGAGGTCTGTTGGGGCACGGTGTACATATGTAACGTGTGTTTTCTGTTCCACAGAGTTTGGCGGACAACAGGCTAGGATCTGTAGGAGCACTGTGCATCTGTAAGATGATCCAGTCCAATGCAGGACTCAGGAAAATCAACCTTTCAGGTAAACGCTTCCCAAGTTATCAAAAAGATGAAATATGAAATATTCAACATGTACTTAATCTTATATTAGTGAATTATACAGGATTTCGTCTGGTAACTTATTTTCATGAACCGATGAAAAGGGAAATTCTGTAAGATATACTGACGGCTAACTAACACAAATGCTTAATGATCGAATTTTGTTGCAGACTGTGTTTCGTCTTCTTTTTACACGTTTTTTTTTTATATTTCTGTCAGATAATAACTTTGGAGACGCGGACATTGAGTATTTTATTGAATGTCTTGAAGTAAGTATATTGGACACCCTATAACAATTACAGGTAACTGTGCATTGATTAGGCATACTGCATAAATGGTAGCACAGCATGTGAATTACTACGGAGAAAGTCTTTACAATTACATTCTCATTAAAGTTCCTACTTTACTAAAGTTCTCCAGCTAAATTTATCACCTTGTTATCTGAAGGCAAGATAGACCTATATTTGAGTTTTCTTTCAATGTCAGTGTTTATTATATCTTTTCGGTAAGATCTTCATTTCTCTTTGAAAAGAGGATTTATGTCAACTTATCACTAAACGTTGTTTTCTCATTCTAGCTACCTCCAATTTATTATTCAATACCCTATTTCCATCAACAGCAAAACAAATATTTAAGAGATCTCGACCTAAGTAAGAACCGTTTTGGTCAGTTGGCCGGTGAGATGTGGGGTCCAGCAATTGGTAAGGCTAGAAGCGTTGTGTATATAGGCCTATTCGGTAAAGCGGCTAAAATGGACCCTGTAACGGACTAATCCATATCGTGCGCTAAATGCGCAGTACAACTCTCACCAGAAAGGATAGTTTGTTTGCTTTTTGACCATTTGATTGCAGAAAATCCAAGAGCTCTCGTGGCTGTCCTGCTTTAATTAAAACATTACAAGAGGACTTATTACATATCATTTCAAGTAATATTAACATAAATCTTATTTTGTTGTTCCCTAGTGATATGGTATGACTTTTTTATTGACTTTATCATTTCGTGTTCACTTACAGCTTCAAACGATACTTTGGAATTTCTGGATTTGAGTTGGAATCATTTACGGCTAAAAGGTGGTATAGCCGTGGCTCGTGGTCTACAGGTGTGTGAAGTACATGTATCTATATAGGCTTATCACGGCTTATCACTCTGGTCTCTAAACTATAGCCGTTGCAAGTTAAAACGTTAAAAGTTCAGATGGACAAACATGAAAACTTAACGCTTTAATTCAACTTGAGTGCTTATATTGAAGTTGTTTGGGTGTAATGATGAACGTTTTAGTTTTGATATATTTGGTATATCTTCTTTCTGGTCAAAATAAAATTGCTCTTTACATTCACTGCCACTTTTTAAAGTAAAAAATGAATTCTGGTGAATTATCTTCTCTAAGCTTGCCTCTTCAAGCAGTTCAGAAATTCTCTTAGTGATCAGGCCTACGCAGCAAATGGGAACGTACGGATTAGTACAAAAACCTTGATGACAAACGGACTAAAACTATGCATGGGGTGTACAATCATAGTTTGAAGTGGAGTTCTGGATTTTGAAGAACTACCACAATTTTCGGTATGCTCATTTGAAAACGTTAACTTTCAATAAAAAGTTTCATTGATATTACTCTGTTGTTTTTAATTTCAGGAGAACGTGAGGTTGAAGACGTTCCGGGTGGCCTGGAACGGATTAGGGCCAGAGTGTGGCGTTCCGTTCGCCGACGCACTGGCCATTAACAGTTCCGTCCAGGAACTCGACTTGTCCGGGAACCGTCTGGACATGAAGGCAGCCTCGGCCATCGCCAAATCTCTCCTGTCCAACGAAGAAATCAAAATACTCAGAGTGAGTTTCAAGTTAGTTTTTCCGGTGATTGGTTTATTTATGTGATTTTTTTACTCCGTGTTCTACAATAATTTGCTTAATTTACGATGAATCGTAATCTTGAGAAACTTAATTAGTAGCTAGACTGTGGCTACGACATTAATTTACTACTTTATATAATCGCTGCGCATCTCCCGGCATATGCATGTTTACCGGACAAATCACTGTCTATCCAGCAGTGTCACTCAAGCCAGCCAAGACAAAGATGGAATTACTGCTTCAGAAATAAGCAATGGTAAAACGTAACATGCAGGAGATATAAAACCTTGAAGCTCTAAGGGTAAGAAGGCTGTTGGTCTTCTTCATGGGATAAGGGCGTTTCCCGTAATGTAGATGCGGTTACAAAGGATTGTTCAGCGAAATCGTATATCCATAAACGCCATGACTTTTAATCAGTTATTTAATGTACTATTTCTCCTAATTACAGCCAGAACTGTCACCTATGGCAGATTTTCTGCTTTCTTTCTTCACATATGGTGAACCTACTGTAGTCTGTGAACACAGGCATAGACATGGAGAAAAAAGCCAAAGCATCATTTTGACGTTTACTGGTTAGATCCGAAATGAAATACAGTTTCCAAAACTGGAGACAAATTTGAGACATTAGGGCACGCATGATACGTAAATAAGAGTGATGTAAGGATCATATGTTAGGGGAAATAATCTATTGGATGAGGGTTTGTATAAGCGTCCAGTTTAAATCTATATTGGTCTCTATTGCAGATGGGTAACAACCACATTACAACTGCTGGCGCGGTTGCCTTGGTTACCGCCATCAACAACAACGAGAGCAGTTCTCTTCTGGAGTTTGATTTGACGGTAAGTACGAGTAATATACACGAGTATGAGATTCTCTTCATCACATAACTGAGAAAACTAAAAGATGCAAAAAGAAAGAATCCTGTACAATCAAGTTCGGTGACATTATCCAAATGTAAACAAACTGCAGGCTGAATCAGATGGAACACTGCAGTCACGAGCACGAACAAATAGTTCACAGCGCACTTTAAAAGCAAACCCACAAAGCAAAAGGATTTGAAACACGAAAAGTCATGTTAGAGAGGTCAAATACTGCGAATTCAGTCAACAATAAAGATGGAATACGTCGTCTGCACCGGACTGCAGCTAAGCGATAGAAGATATTTATTACGCTGAGTTGAAATTAATTGTAGCGCCAGGTTTTTTTTATTATTAATCAGTTGCCCTTTACACTTGTAATACTGACAAAAGACTCTTTAGTTAGATCCATACCACATTCTGATAAAGTCATTAAAATACTTAGGCAAATTGACTGTATACAATTCTCTGTATGGCTACTCCATAAATTTTCATTCAAATTTTCCAAACGCAATGGTGTCACTGCAATCTTTTCTCAGGATGTCCCCGTAGAATTTGAGTTTCTCCGGGTGGTGGAGGATATCAAATTAAAACGCCCGGACTTCCGGGTCATACACGGTCCTGTTCTCCGATCCGGAAACACATTGGACGATATCGGGAAACCAGCTATTGATCCATATAAAAAGAAGGAGCCTGTGATTGTCCTGAACGAGCATATCGTCGTGAACGACCTGAGGCTTCTAGATGTTCTGAAGAGATACGACCCAGAAAACAGCTTCAGTGTCACTGCAGAAGAGTTTCTGGCTGCCTTAGACGTGAGTCCGGTTATCTTCGGTTGCTAGTATTTCACCTCGGGCTATCTACCTTCAAACCAGACATGAAACAGACCGTCATCGGTTAGGTGAAATAGTTTTGAGTATATGACGTAAACAACAATCATATAAATAGATAAATAAACCCAGTTGCGAGTCACCTCGTCTGTTCTCCTTAATTAATGCTGAGCAGTGCATCCTTTTATTCCTTTACCTGTTACATTCGCTGCTAATTATACCAAAGGATTCCGTACAACAGAAGAGGGGTAAACCTATTCAGTGTGGTCCTGATTTGTAGTATTATAGACATGACTAAAGAGAGAATGAGCCTGAAGCTGGGACAATTACCTGGAATGAAACTTTTAGTGTGGACATGCAAGCAACAGAAGAAATCAACTGAATTCATTATGAATGATATATATTACGTATTCACGTTCTTGTTTTACTATAGCCGAGTATCTGTGTATCAAAAGTGGTAGAATGGTATAGGATTGACGGTAATTCTCTTTAATAATCCTACAAGTACTTTACCGTTTGTCTATATAAGGAGCTGGCAGTGCCATACGACAGGATCAAGTTGGAGCAGGCTTTGGAGAAGGTGCCACGAGGGAAAATGGACAAGATATACTTCGGGTATGTGTGTTGTATCCGTTGATCCTGGGAGTCGCTGCCGAAAGCTGACATCACCCTGTATACAATTGTAAAATTGGTCCTTTGCCTGCCTATTGACAATGACTTTGTGGGTTAAAATACGGCTTGTTAATCACTTTTCCTACCGTTTCGCTTTTTCATGTCACCCAAGAATGGGGACAAGTTTGAGCTGGTTGGAGTGTTATTGTAGGAATTGCGGGGTGTTTGACCAAATATAACTTGTATTTCACTTGTTTAAGCTTATCGTTGACCTGAAACTGAATAATATACGGAAAGCATGTACTCTCCCTTGAGAATCCGCTGTTTATTTCATGATTATTTACATTCTGCCTTTCTCATAGTGTAATTTTTCCTGAAAATCATAGTGTATAAAAGTAATCATCCCCCTTTGAACAAATCAAATTTTCAAAGGTGAAAATGTAACTTGCGTCCCTTCTTTGGGCTTGTGTTGGGTTTTTTTTGGGGGGGGGGGGATTTCTATATAAAGATTCACATGAAAATTGAAAAATGAATCACATCGTGATCCTATAAAGGCAGCGTTCACCGCTCTATTTTGTACGCTTTTGTATAACACGACCCGCGTATATAAACTCGTCATAAACTTAATTCTATAATAATATTATAATGTTGCCATAAGAGGATCAGGGTATTGCCATGTATCAATATTCTAAATCAGCTTCGTGCGCAGTCATGCAAAGTTACTTGGGATGTAAAAGAGATGAACCGTTGTTTTGTCTATTCTTAAATTGTGGTGAGTCATTTGGATCTGCATGACTGGCTGTCAAAGAAATGCTGACAGCCGGGTGGACGTAATTTTATCTACCGGTAACTTTACGACCGGGTCAGAGTTTGTGATAGATATTTGGAGCCTACTCATCCTTCCATATATTCATCCCATTGTGTTTTTCCTTTGATTTTCAGAGATTTCTGTGATCAGCAAAATCGGCCGATATCTTCACGAAGTCGGACAACTGATGCTAAAGAACAGTAACAGCTAGCACGACTAGGAGCAATATTTATCTTCGCAATATATACTGTGTAAAATAAATGGCAAATCATGGGTTGCCAAATTAAATTTATCTACATTGTATCTAGTGAATCAAGTAATTTCTACCATGCAATATTAAATTATTGGACATTGATCCTATATTATCTTTTCTGTTACATAACGTAAAGAAAACACTTGCATTTCACACGATGCATTGAAATTAAACCTGAAAAAAAAAAAACACCACCAAAAAAATCATCGGCCAAGAGATAAAAAAGGAGGAAAAAGTCGATAAAAAGTGGACGGTTTTATTGCTGTCCACAATGAAGTGAAGTCAAAAACTGCTTGGATAAAGCTGCACTGTCAGCTAAATGGGAATTCGATACGTTAATGAAAGCTTAAATGCACATGTATAATTTTAACCGCAAGTGAGTGAAGTCTAAAGTGAGCATACATTATTGAATGAAATCAAGTCGAAAGTCGTTCGCCGAACAATTGCACTGATCCTGTTAGTTAAAACAAAAGTGAAAGCTGTTCACTGGAAGCTAGTCAATTTATTTATTCGATTGGGGTTTTAAGGCGTACACTTACACGATGGTGGCCACATTAGAGTGGGAAGAAACTGGAGTAACAGAGTAAGGGGGAAACCAACGACCTTTCGCAGGTGGCTGACATTCCCACGCACCACCGGAGAAGAAGCCAGCATGAGCTGGGCTTGAGCTCACAGCGATCGCATTGATGAGAGGCATCTGGGTCATTACGCTGAACTAGCGCGCTAAGCCTCTCAGCCAGGAAGCTGGTCAGAGGTGGGAAAAGTCAAGTGGACGGCTACTGTTGGTCCTCCACATTAGATAAATTATAATCACATGCCATACCATGCTGCTTTACTCTGTGGTACCTAAATCTCACACAAAACTATATCATGGAAAAGAGCGAAATGACTGATTGGTTCATAAATTAGAGGTTTAAATAATGCTGGGAGAAATCGGTGATTAAGTTTAACTGTCGCATAAATACACGCTGGTGAGGTAAAAAGAGAGCTGTTTTGCAAAAATGGGGCCTTCATGTATGGGGATATACATATACCATTTGTTGTTATCGACTCGTGCACCTGTACTTCAATAAAAATAAGTTTCATTTCGGCTGAACTATCTCGGGTCTGGAATGATAGATTTAGTCCATTCTGAGAGTGTTTTGAAAGTGTACTTCACTTTATTGTGACCAGTAAGCAACACTTAACATGCGCACATAACATTTGTTCCATAGGGCAGATGAGTAATTTAAACACATAATCTTACTCACACCAGGGTTACACAAAAGAAAAAAATGTACATGTACAAACATATAAGACCATATAAGACCTATATTAGCAAAACTAAAAAAATATAATATTCTCCTTCCTTCTTAAAGTTTTAGTTTAATTATTTCACACAAAAGTTATAACACATGCACTGGTACCCTCCCATTCCCCGTCAGCGAAATAGTCTGTGCACAGTGTCTTCTAGGTCTTTATGCGGGTAGACGAACCTTTTTCGAAACACGAACTCATATGCATCTTTGAAACTCATTTTCGGATTCGAGGCAAAGACGAACGCCACAAGGGTGGAACCTGCTCGGCCAATTCCTGCACGACAGTTCACCAATATCTTATCACAGCGACTTACTTGACAACGTAGCCATTCCACAGCTGTTCGGACCAACTCGGGTGGGATAGGATTGTGTGCTCCGTCGGCCATCGGTATTTTACGGTACAGCACGGGATTCCGAAATTTTTCGGGAATTAAATCCAAATTATCAGCGACGTTTAATACGGCGTCAAAACCCAATTGGTCCGCCATTGTCGCCGCTATGAAATTCCCCAGATAAATATTTTCGATGATGTGTGTAAAATCGGGACCTTGGGTCCATCGATCGAAGGTTGGGGGCCGAATTTCCACGACTGCGTCCTCCTGAAAGTTTCCAGCCCAGACCCAATCTTCAGTACTGCCAGGCCGTTTTGCTCGAGCACGATATGTAACTCGATATTCACCATGACTGGTCAAAACTGCAGAGTTTCCAAATAGATAACAATCTTCTCTTTCTGCGTCGATTCCCATGTATTCCAGATCTATACCATGCCACTTGCCTTGCGGATTTTCGCGATGGTAAATGTTCGTCCATGCCTGGACAAGGAGCGAATCCGGGGAGACACATCTTGCAGGCACCCCGTCCCACTTCAATGACACTTTCAAGGTGAGGGCTTCCAACATGAACATCACATTATGGGAGGGCACCTGTGGGAAGGTCCAAACAATATCCGGTTGCTGCACACCAGAAAGCTCCATCTCTATCAACCCTCGCTAGGTTACATGAGTACATCAAGGGCAATTGACAACACAATCACTCACCTCGTTACAGCGCTAAGGACGCTTGTATCCGACTGAAGACACAAAAGAGTTCTCGTTCAAGGGGCTTAACCCAAACGGCGGTTTTACTTTCGATACAGGCGGACACCAATATAGCTTATCAATAAGCCAGGGTCTGGCTGGAACAAAGGCGGTGTTCCGTGTGAACCTGGCTCCTATGTGACGTGACGCACTGGGACCAGGATGGCCAATAAGCCAGTTCGTGTCTCGGAGTGCGCAGGTGTCAATAACACATGGCCGCCACTGACAACGGCAAATTCGACATAAACAAACCCCTTCGCGATAGCACAAGTGCTTACGATCATACTCTCTTGAATGAATAAATTTATCCTGTTACCGTGACTTTAAGATGCTGAATACACTAAATAAGTGAAACAATTATTTTCTTATAGTTGCTAGCTCCATTTGGTACAAATTTAATACAACCCAGGCCTAGACCTAGGGCCAAGCTTAGTGTAGTTACTGTTATATGGACGTTCTTAACTAATTCTCGTTTACAATATAATATGACTTCTGGTCACATAGGTCATATAATTTTGATCATGGGTGCATGGTCTTCAGCTATAGGATAATTTTCTGTATGCCTATACACGTGTCCAGTTTTGTCCAATGAATACACTAATTGGTGGCCTACATATGCAATCATGTGTTGAGTGAGAAAATTATTGATTGAGAAATACTCATATCTATATTATGTATATTATCGACAAGGGTGTTTAGGCCTATTTACGACAAATGAAACATTTCACTTTATATTATGTGCAATGATGATATTCATTTTTTGAATAAATGTGTAAATACTTATCAACGAATTTAATGTTTCAATTCCTAACCCCAAAATAATCTGTGTTTAAGTAAGTACATCGTTAAAAATGTTAAGGTTTTCGAAAACAAGTAACTTAGAATTCCCCAACCCCCCTTCACACACACTATATATATAATCGGATCATCTATTTATTTACTTGATTGGTGTTTGACGCCGTACTCAAGAATATTTCACTGATACGACGGCGGCCAGCAGTCAGGAAAGAGGAAACCGGGGAGAGCCCGTGGGGTAGCTATGACCATCGGTAGGTTGCTGGAGGACGTAGAGCCGTAGAGGAAGTCAGCATGAGGTGGACTTGAACTCACAGCAACCGTACTGGTGAGAGGCACCTGGGTCATTACGCCACGGTGGGGCGCTAACCCCGTCCCCTTCGGAGGCCCGCAATCAAATTATAGTGAGGTATGTACATGTACAAGTACGCGATCGCGGCGCAATGACCCAGTGCCTCTCGCCAATGCGGTTGCTGTCAGTCCAAGCCCCGGTCATGCTGGCTTCCTCTCCGGCTGTACGTGGTAAGGTCCGGCAGCAACCTGCGGATGGTCATGGGTTTCCCCTGGGCTCTGCCCGGTTTCCTCCCGCCTTAATGTCTGTCGACGTCGTATAAGTGAAATATCCTTGGGTGGGGCGTAAAAAAAAAAAACAATCATATATTAAAATGAATCAAATATTCTACAGCTAGTGCTGCAAGGGATTTTTTTTTACGTATAATTTTTGTCGAGCTTTCCAGGATTCCTTGCGTAATCTGAAAACCTGAACTGGCTTACAAGAATGTACAAATCTGCATGGTTGTCAACGATTAGATTCGTTGAATTCGTCTAGTTTCGTGTATGGGCTGCGCCTCCAATCTCGGGAGACACATGATGTGGGCCGGCCCCGTCGTGTTAGTGAAATACTCTTGAGTACGGCGTAAAGTCAATCCAATAAATCAATTAAATAAATAAATAAATAAAAATGATAGGATTTGTGTAGGTCTGTAAACAAAAATATTTAATTTATTAATAGATTAATTTATTTGATTGGAGTTTTACCCTGCAATGTAATAAATATATCGGTGTTACGTAATATCACCGCGTAATGTAATAAAATTTGCCGAGTTATGTAATAAAACCAGTTCCAGGGTATTGTAATAAAAGTTTCAGAGTGATGTAACAAAATGCATAACAACAGGTATATGCATTACTCTGTGCTCCTTCAAGTATCTGAGGAAATCTGAGTGTCTCTGAGAGTCATTTCGAATAGAACACACGGCAGTGTCCGACCGCACCCCAGACCATCGCTTTCGCATCAAAAGCAATCGTTTTCAACACAACTTTAGTCTTATCTCCGATAGGCTCTTAGTTACTGTACTTTACGTGGCGATATTACATAACAAGGAAATTATTATAGCATTATATGGTGGGTATAACATTACTCGCGCATTATAACATAACACATTGTAAAACACCCCTCTGTTCTGAGTTGTTCACAAATTTCTGGGACTGATTTTTAACCATTCATTTTCGCAGTTTGGCGTTCTGGACTAACTCACTTAAGCACTTCGCTGATCAGACATACAAAAGTTTTTGAAAATTGAAAGTTTTTGCATTTGAGGTATTCTAACTGAGGACCGTTGTTTGTGACAGTATTGTTGGGGAATCCATCACATGCCACCAAAACTCTCTTCAAGAAGTCAATAATAACTTCATTTGTCACTGTAGGACTTCGAACCATTTGTTATACTAGTTAAAGACTGTTACGGCAAAATTTGTATCATGTGATGCATACGGACCAACGATGCGAGTGCCTGATTTTGACGTATGAGCATTACGTGACGTGAACTGGCTGGATGTGATGCGCTATTGTGACGGATACATGCAACTGTTTTGACATGTAGTTAACATGCTTGAAAGCTAGGTATGGCATCATATTCTTGGTTCCCTATACCAGGTTTCGAACATAATTGAGGCCAGCACAGTTTTGAGTGTTATATTCCCAGCTGTAGAGCATGTGCCGTTGTTGTCACCTGGAAATCATGGCTTAACGTATTTGGGGCCGAGGTTGATAGACCATATACCAGGGGATAGCGATATCTGGAACAGGTCTACCGCTATGGCTTTAGCAGGCAAATGGTACCCGATCAATACCCAGTCTGGATCATACCTGGCATCTCCTTGATTGATAGTGCCTACATGTATACTATGCCAGAAGGCAGCCAAACCTTGCCGGAATTTACTTAAAGGAAAGCCGGGAAATGCACATGCACAATGATGCCAAACCTGGCACCTTCTTAGCTAATAGTGCCAGACTCTTTCAGGATGAGGCCAGGTCTGGGACAGATGAACAACGCCAGGTGAGTTAAGTATTACATGTATTTGAATGACGACGGTATATGATGACCCACTTCCCGAAAGATTATTTCTTTGATCTGTCTTCTATAAGGGAATGACATCTCGCCTAGAGCTTTTAAGAAATCACAGGCTACATGTGTCGCAACTTTGTGAGCAGCTTTTAATATATGAACTGGTATTATTTAAAGACGTTCAATAAGACTGTCACATTCTGAAAGCCTAACTAAAAGCCTATCTGAAAGAAAACTTTGAGATTCTTTAAGAATGCATAAGATAACACTGACCATCAGATCTACGCAGGAACACGAAGCCTTTCATCTGAACGCCATAACCATTAATGCTATCACCTGCCTATGATTTACAATCTTCAGTATTAGTATGGGACAGATGTCTGCATTCCGTCATGCGTCTGGCTTTCAAGCCCTCATTGCGTCTCAGCCACCAATGTTCTCATTCCTCTCTCTCAGTATGTCACAGATGAACTTTGTGTGTGTGTATGGAGGGGGTGTGACAGGCAAAAGTACATCATGACACAGTTTCTGCCGAATCTGCGCAGTGTGGTAAAAGACGCATCCAAGCCTAAGAGAATTCATGTACCTGTATACATATTTAGAAGAACAAGTAAGGCGGTTAGCTTATTCAGAATGTTCTCGCCTTTCTTTTCGATGCTATAAATCGAAAGTAGTTTTATTTTTTAACTACAACCTGAAAGTTTAAAAGGGATCTGGTTGTTGCGCAAAGTGAAATTGCAAGATCATACTGTACAGAGAGGCCTCAGGAGCGGTGGTGGTGGTTAAAATTCTATTTAGCATTCTCAAAGTGTTGTGAAAGCAGTACGTGCTTCGTGTTGATTTGAGCAATAACAAATTAGCTGGCTCAATACCTACACCAGAGCAGACATAATTTCGTTGAATATGGTCATACAAGTCATACCAAAATTCAAGACTTGGCCTGTAAGTTATTTATTCATTTATTTATTTGATAGGTGTTTTACGCCGTACTCAAGAATATTTCGCTCATACGAAGGCCGCCATCATTATGGTGGGAGAAAACAGGGCAGAGCCCGGTGGAAACCAACGACCATCTGTAGGTTGCTGGCAGACCTTCCCACGTCCGGAGGAAGCCAGTATGAGCTGGTCTTGAACTCATAGCGACCGCACTGGTGAGTGGCTTCTGGGTCATTTGGTAAAGTTTTAAATACTAAGTTTTAAATAAATTTACTGCAGCCTTTTGAAGAAAAATCTGGAAAAATGTTCAAGTCCGTACAGGGTTCCAAAACTTGAGCTTATCTGTAATTACACCACCTTATAATCGGGCTCGGAAGTGGCTAACAAAATCTCTACTTACAATCAGCAATATACAAGGAAACCCGACTCATTTTATTGTTGCTGTTAACTTTACGGTACCGTAACCAAGTTTTGAAAACAAGTCAGGAAACCTGTTGAAGTCCAAAATGGCAAACACAATATTTGGAAATTGAGGAAGCCGACCAAAAAAAGATCTTGATCTTGAAATCACCAAGGTAAAGTAAATCTTCCCCAGCACAGAATTGTGGAGTAGGCTAAGATCTGCGGCCAAATCATGCCTCGCAGACAAACTTCCATCAAGTGACATATATATATATGTGTGTGCCATGGGATAATGTAGTTTGAACTAAACTGATTTGTACATGTAAGTGCAGGGTTATTTTTTCTTTTGGTTTTGTTACCTACCATTTCAGTAAAGCCATCACAATACAACACTTCCTCTTTCTGGTGTTGGTGGTGGTAGTAATATTTTCCGTTCCCTGAGGGATCGACACGATTGCATGAACAATAATTTGGGACTATTGGGCAAAAAAAAAAAATCTACTGCATGTAATTGTTCAACCTCTTAGATGTCCTTCCCATTACTGACACCGGAGGCAAAATTCAAAACAAATACCAAAACAGCAGGTGGTCGGATGAGTCTCCGCCAAGGGGGCTCAAAACGAAAGTAATGAATCCTTCGTATGTACACTCTAGAGAAAGGGAGTGCAGTCCACAGCGGATAGTACAGTACATTATGGAGCCTCATCAAATAAGCAAACTGGCAATAAAAGTCGACTTTTACAACGGAAAAATACTTAAATCAGCAGATTCGAAAGATTTCCTCGCCCTGTCTTAATGTCTAACACACCACAGATACGGTAACTAGCTGGTCTTGTGCTAAAATATTCGACGAGGTTAGTCTACACAGCCAGTTCAGAGGATCCTTTAAATAACCAAGGATCTTTACATGAATGTCATTCAAGATTAAACAATGATGTATTTCGATATGTTTAGTCTAGGGCGGTTTTCACTGCCATAGTGTTTCTATTATTTCTTGAAAACTTTCATGTTTCCAATGCAATTATGATATAGACTTGGTTCAGTTCAAATCTATATGACCAACATCTGACAATAATAATAGCTTGGAACACATCAGATACCGTGAGCGTAATAAATTGCCACAGACTTGGCGGCGCGTCATATGATGTCTTTCGTTTGCAGCCATCTGACTGTAAAGTGCGTGAGGCATAACGGGTTAACGTGTAAATTTGCCGATCTGACCGTGTAAGGACTGCACTCCCCTTTATCTGCATACATATGAAGAAAGCCATTATTTCTTTTCCCAGCCTACTTGGTCTCCGCTGTGTTTGACTGGTCGCACAAACTATGTTGGAACTTCATAAGCCGCCTAGAGCTGCGCGGACATTTGCGATTTGCACACCAATAGATCTCAGCTTTCGTTTATGTTGCAACACTCAGTCGTCTGAGTTGGCCTGCAGCCCGATGACCTCCCTCCCCCAAACTACACATAATGAATGCTACTCTTAAGATCATTAAGGCCAACACTGACCAGGTGACAAGAATACGACGAGTGTGTGTACTGCATGAAAACGGCTTTTCTTCTTCTTCAACGAAAATAAACCTTCAAAGCTGATCCTAATTTCGGTAAATCGGAGCAATTACCCGCAATAAACTTTCTTTTTAATGTTCACCTTGGCGAGTTACTGGAAATGCCGACATATTGTATCATGGGGTAAAAGAGTGCCAGCAGATATGACACAAATGATACTGTCAAAAAGTGAGTCATATTGCACTACTTATTTGTGCTGTGCTACACAATGACAATACTCTTACGGGGCTTACATGCCCAAACAGATGAACACATTTCAGAGATGTTAAAACAGGCCGCGGCAGTAAACCCTAATCTAGGACACACTTCGGTAAATCGGTGACAATTTTCACGGCTTCCGAAATGCCCTCATAGGACTCTTCGCTACCAGTTCCCCAAAATCGTATGTGATTCTTAAAAAGGTTAAACAATCTACGAAAGGCAAATTATTTCTCCTCCCAAAATAGAAGTCACGTTGAAAATCAAATTCTTCTGTTTAGGACGAGTTGTTTTAATCTTTTGGGAAGGAAAAGGATGGCCCAGAGACCTCAGTTTTGTGCTAATGAAAATCCTAGATGTAAGTTTCTCAAAAACTATACTAGGTATACATTGACTCCTGAAGTGTAAGAACAATAACAATATCAGTTTTAGTATGTTTCTACATTGTACACGAATTGCTGTTAAATCAGTGAGAGTTTGTATTCCGTGGTAGTTGAATTTCGTGACAGTTTGTATTCCGTGACGGTATGCCGTGATATACATTTTGTGAAATTTTACATTCCACATGGATTAATCACTAAATTGCTTATGTGTTTATTGTCCAATATTTTCAGTGGCGTTTTTGATCTTTCATCAAGGCATGTGGCATATACATGCATTTGAATAGAAATCAGATACATTGAAGTATATATTAGAATAATCAAGTTGAGGTCAGTTTACAGCTGGAAGTCCTAAACAGTAGGCGGAAAATATGAAATCTGCGCAAAAATCTGTTTGATATTTCGAGAATTGCAAGTCAGTAATAAGTCTTTGGAGAAGAAATACAAATAATGATACACCCTTGTTCTATTTGATCTATACGCTGTAAAATGTAACTATTCAGTTGGGGTTTTCACACGAATCCAGAAATATTTCACCGGTTTAATGAAACTATCGGTGAAAGAAACCAAACGCAGAAACCAGACATTTCAGACATTTCCCCGTATACATGTATCCAACTTAGGGGTTTGATTCCTTCCTACATCTTTGCCTTGTAAAATAAAATTGTAAGTAGTAAACCCACCAATCATATCATACCCTGATCATTAATTTTATTTTTCAGGTGCTGCTGTCACTGACCCAAAACGTAAGGACTTCTTCATTATTCTCGTGAGATTTTTAATGTGCTTGATTTTTCTTCTGTTTACATCAAATAGTTGGTTTTTTTGCGTTGTGCACAGAATGATATTCCACCCTCCTCATACCAAAGTCGCAAAAATGTCCCGATTCGAAAGTGTTATCAACACACTTTCTGCATGTCGCTGCGGCCTTACGTCAGGTACAGACATGTAGCGAAGGGCGGTGGTTTCTTCCGGGACTCCCATAAATACGACCGTGTATACGCTATTGTAATATTCGGCGTATAACTACAATTAACTGAATAAATAAAACAAACTGAATTCCATGTACTAGTAGTAATTAATGATCCTCCACTGGACACTGGAATTACCCCGTAATTCCAATATGCGAGACTCGGTTGTATTGGTTTAGGAAAACAACCACATGAAAGAAACTTCGTTCACCTCACTCGGCTGAAATTAAGGTCTATTCCGACTTTCTCGACTTGTTTTATTATTCGCCTTCTCCGTTCTTAGCATGTCCAAAAGATGAACCGGAAATGACGTGCGACGCGGACCCCTGTGAGATTTGGATAAGATGCGGATTTGCTAAGTCTAGCATTAATAGGCTAAGCAGTTTTTGAAAATTACTATTGTAAAGGATAATGTTTTGCTGCCTTACTGACGGTTAAAATGTGTATTTTGTTTTAGAATTTGGGCGAAGCGTTGAGAGGGAGCGCTTCGGGACACAGAACACAGAAGAAACTGTGGTTATAGAAACCCATTTCAGATTTGCAAGGTGAAAACGAAGAAAGATTAAAAATGTTCATGTTGGTATTCCATTTAGATACATTCTTTGGGAATTAGGGCCTACTAACATGCTTCAGGCTTACGACTATGACTACAGGTTATATACATTGTATAAGACAAACTAAAGAAATAATTAGGTAAATAATGAAAAAAATAAACAATGCGTTACATCGCTGAGGAAAGTTGTGTAGGCCGTAATATGGACTGGTATTGACACTGGGACCCTAATAGAGTATTGTGAACGTGGTAAAGTTAATCAAGTTATGAATCCACAGGGTTGATTTTCACGTTGCTGATTTCAGTCCATATAAATGTGGCGGGTGTTTCGCACATTACTGCCCAGACGGTCAAAGAGTTAACTGTGATGGTAAGTAGGCCCATTGAACATTGATCCGAAAGAGAAGAATTGGTGTGGAGGGGTTTGGTGTTGGGCAGATTATCTTATTCTGCAATAAACCAGCTAAGCGTAAAACAGTGGTCTTAGATAGGATGACGACTTTATAGGTCTGGCTTCTTAGTCCCGGGTTGTTTCTCCGTAAGTCATAGGCTTTAATCTCTTTCAGCCATGTCCATCGCCTTGTGTGGCTCTGATAAATTATTTGACAGGTATCACTGTGTGAAAGACTTTTACTCTTATTATACACAATACATATGTCGAACGACATATTTCGCTTCTGGAGCATAATTTAAACTGTTTTCAAAGAATGAAGCACGAAATTAATTGTATTTTTCTAAGATAGTACCAGGCATGATTTTGACGTTTTCCGTTTTCACGATATGAATGGGTTTTGCAGTGTGTCTGCAGGGAGGGGAACCCTCAAATTGCGACTTGATTAACAACTGCGATTCGGTGAATCCTTCATCTGGACAAATCTGTGTGTGAGTAAACAACCTGAATATCAACCACAAAATTCCTCCCTATCACGGCTATAATTTTATAGAATAAAATAGCGATCATATATTTATTTACTTATTTCATTGGTGTTTTGTGCCGTACTCAAGAGCATTTTTCTTGTACGACGGTGGCCAGCGTTTTCGTTGGAGGAAACCGGGCAGAGCCCGGAGAAACCTACGGCCATGATCATAAAGTTGAAAAAGGAAAGGATTATTTTAAATATTCACCTGCTCCAGCCCCGACTACTGCTGTGGATGCTCTGCACGTATTGTTGATCGTAAGTTATTCCGTCTTCACTGAAAACAATTACTCGTGAATGTAATAAAATTGGTAATTATTCATTCATCAACTAAACCATTTTACTACAGAAGCTGGAGCCGATTCCAAAAATATGGTTTTGACTTCAGCTTTTTAAACCTAAGCACAGTTTATGGCATTGGGAATTCAAATGTCGATATGTCAATATGTGTCTTCACATAACACATTTCAAGGGGTCCCAATTTTTACTTTTACTATCCAAAAACAAACTCTTGAATGACATCAATTGGCTTAATGCCAATTTGGCTTTGTGGAAATGGTTCGATTTTAATTCGTCATGTTGGCCTGTTAATTATTGCTGTGTCAATCGTAATATCAACGCCAGTTTGTAATGGGGATAAATAAAGCTATGGTAGTAGAGTAATTTGGACGTTTTGGAGAATCGTGGCCTTTTGACTGATTTTATTGATTTACTCACTTTTGCTGATCGTGCAATATAAAGAACGTAAGCCATTCCTTGCTGCGTTTCAAAGTTTCGGCTGTACACATGCAAAATGATACTTTTAGTGGTGTCTCAGTCATAAGTCGTTTATGTTAAGATGTATAAAGATGTCTGGTGTCTTAATAACTTACAACGGCTACACAATGATCAGTTAACTTTGATTCTTGTCTTTTTTAATGACCAGTGTGCCCCAAGGATGTCTGTTCGACCCGTGTGTCAACTTGATCTGTGCGGAAGGCAGTCAGTGTGTGTAAGTAGATGTTACAAACTGTTTTACCACCTCCACAAAGAGATTTCGAAAGTTCGTTAGAGTTGAGAAGGGGGTTCGGACACTCGATCTCACTGGTCAAATGCGCATGGCCTAAGATTACTCTGTCCATTCATGCGCAGCTGGAACGTCTGTGAGAATTCAGGCGGGTACTGTGTTTTTTTTTGGTGTAACTACAACATAGCACTAGGCTAACTGAAGTCCGTCGTTAGTCTTTTTGTGTTCATGATCATGACAATCGTCTGCGCATGATCATGACAAACGTCTGCGCATGATTTTCGGACGTGAAAATACTTACAGCAACATTGGATAATGGCTTTGAATACTACTTTCTGGACACATACACGTAGGTTTAACTAAAGTCTTTCTTTATTAGTGTGAAAAAGTCGGCGGGACGACGTTTCCAACAGTTACGTTTATACAGGGTGGTCTATAGGGTAATACAGCATAGTATGAGCATAAGTGATCTACTAATTTGATACAAGTGCCTATGATCCACGCTGATTCCACTCGCCATTGTACAGGAAGAAAAGGATGCTTTCTAAAGCATTTGCTATTCATGATAGCAAACATGAATTTCGTAGCTGACATCTAATTTCTCCTTAGTTCTCATGGTGACCTACATGTACCTTGCCTTTGTTTTGCAACATGTCTATTTCGGTAAAGACTGTTGTTTTAAATATAATTTATTGGTGACGCAAGTGAACAGTTTTTACTTAA
The DNA here is from genome assembly GCA_016165875.1 of Acanthopleura granulata. NCBI lineage: Eukaryota > Metazoa > Mollusca > Polyplacophora > Chitonida > Chitonidae > Acanthopleura > Acanthopleura granulata. The sequence continues at coordinate 15,211,574 of JABBOT010000010.1, forward strand.
TTCAGTTTTAATCAAAACAACAAATATTTGCATCTGAGTGATGATGGGGACCGGAACTATATGGAGCAAGACGAATATAACAGTTTGAAACCATCGAGATCTATATGAGGTAAAATTTCATGGAAAATCGAAGGGCCGACAACATTGTTATCCGTATTGGGTAAATAAGGGTATGTAAGAACAGTGATCCGTGCATACCCCAGCGGTACATAAGCAATCTAGCCCTTTGGAACTAGAGTTCACTTGACTCTCCATGCGATCACTTAAATGTCAAAAAAAAAAACAAAAAGAAAAAACAAAAAAAAAACAGGTGATTAAACAGAATAAAACTCTTCATGAGATCACTTAAATGTAAAAAAAAAAACACACAAAAAAGGTGATTAAACAGAATAAAATATATCGCCATGATATAACTGCCATGATAACCCAAGTTAAAGGGATAGCTAGCCATGGTAGTTACAATCAACTTAATCTTTGACTGCTTTTTTTAACAGGGGCCTGTCATTAAATTATCTTGAAGTTGTATCTGTATAGACTCGCACGACCATAGCTTCATACACAGAGGGTGTGGATTCACTGAATTAGTGATCGATCGATGGATTGATTGATTCATTGATAGATTGATTCAGAGGTGTATAGCGAGATTGTAAAACAGTTTTACAATCAGGCTTATTGGTGCAGGAAACCGGAGTGCACGGAGTAAACCGATAGCCTTTGCCAGGTACGGGACTATTCTCCTGACTTAGAGCCGCAGGGGTCGTAGGTTTTCCATAAGATCCAAATTGAGATAACCAAATCGTGTCGATCTGTGTCGATCTGTGTAGATCCTAATTTCCATGTAACTGGTAATAGCTCTTTCAGCTTTTTAAAAACCCGCGAAGTTCCCATTTTAATGAGTGCACTAAGCACGTCAAGGCATTGGGGGGAATTCTGATGATGTGTTGGAAAGTTTCCGAAGGCAGCTTCAAAATTATTTACAGTGATGTTAAATAACAATCGATAAATAAATCGACGCTAGTTACATTTTTAGTTAAGCAAATGACTTGGCATATTAAAAATAAAGATATCCACTAATGTTTTTGAACATTACTTACGGAGTTTTTTCTCATGTCCCATTAACTTTCATTGTTATACACGTTATCTGTTATGACATACAGGGTAACCAGGAAGCCAATTAGCAAGTCAGTAATTATGCCTCGTTATTATTTCCCAGAAAAGATGTTGCCAAAACAGACTTCATCATAATAATACATAAAGTTCTACATGTATGTTAACGGAAATCTGTATTCAAAATCAGTCCTTCACAGAAGGCATTTAAAAATTATTTTACGACCAAAATATGTGTAAGGGATTGCCTTGTTCAGACTGTCCCCATGTAGGGCAAAATTACGGCTCAATAACACTGTGGTTGATGTCCAAAGTGGTCATTGGAACACCACAAACATGAGCCCGGTTGACTATACTGCATGATACTTTGGATGACGACGACTGAATGTCGAAGAGATCAACCTTTTCAAACATTTAAGCTTCTTTCCTCTGACTTTGTGATATTCACTGACGTATGACATAGAAACACGGACCAAATCTTTCGATGAATACTTAGCGAGCCAACGTGCAAATTTTTGTGCGTTTTAAATAAATTAAAACATTGCAGAGTAATAGCTTAAAATATATACCACAAGCCTGGTGTTGTGTGATGTTATCTTACTGATATGCACAACCAAATTTTTGACAACTTAATTAACCGATCCACAGTGGAGAGTTACATAAAACCACTCCCGCAGACCCGTTCATCACAACTACATTAAACAAGGGAGGTGACTTCTCCATTTTTCTCCCTTTTCTGTACGTAGCACTCTGTGAGTTTGTGTTTCGCCACTTGTTTGAGACGTTCTTTTGGAACTTGTATAGCTCATTGTCTCTTAGAGCGATGACTGCGTACATTTCATCCCGCTTTTCCCTGAAAGTGGTTTTGGTGTAGATTTCCCAGGAGTGAAACATTCATCGCTAGCTCATCATCACGGATCCTGAGTAGTTACAGCTTCACGGGCAGTTGAATATCATCGGCGTACCGTGCCCACTGCTGTTTGTCACTTACAGAACTGTCATTCTTCGATTTGAGAATTCCCAAAGACTGCAGATTCTATATTTATGTGGGCTGACTTGCCTTTTCAAACCAGAATATTCCACAGGGATTTGGACGCTGTCACAAGTAAGAAACAATATATTTTTGTAATTTGCTGTATTGTTTCGTATATTATTTTCAGTTGTACTATTTGTCTATTTTTGTTCAAATATATGTATTGAACTTATTCAGGCGTAACTATACAGTCTGTTCCCCTCAGCTGTAAAATACAAGTTGTAACTACAAATCTGCAGACCAAAATCGCATTCCTGACTGCAAACCACGGCGCCACTTGATTAGAACATTATCTACCCACGAGCAAATTTTCTATTTGACAGAATGTCCCTTTGGGACCGTTTACATGTACTAAACCTAAGGTACCTGCACTGTGTATTGAAAAAAAAAATTCCAGTTTACCTTTGCTTCAAACATGGAAATTTCTCCATAAAGGCGATGAAACAGTCTGTAACATCTACTTACACACACTGAGTGCCTTCCGGACAGATCAAGTTGACACACGGTCGAACAGACATCCCTGTGAGGCCGAGGCATCGGCACACACTGACAGGTAATCCCCCCCAACCCCCCCCCCCAATATTGACTGCTAACATAGTTGCCATCATAGATTAATTAAGACACTAGATATCTTTGTATACCTTCATGATAATTTCTTATTTGCTGTTTCATTTATTTGTTAAAACACCATCTTAGGACCCATTCACTGACTGCATGTAGTAGTCTTGTACATGTCATTATATTGACATGTAGCAGAGAATGACCTATGCTGTGGTCATGAAAACATAAACACCGTTACATAAATCAGTACGTGTGAAAATGAGCCCAACCCCGTTCCTTTTCACGCGGATAATTCTGACCGTCTAAGTGACGTCTACGCAAGAAATGCTTATCACCCTTAGGGAAAGGAGGATATGCTATGATTGGTGCAGCTATGGCCAAATGGTCAATCTGACCAATGGAAGAGCTGCTGAAATAAAATGTTTCAATTGGTGGCTGAATAATTACACAGTACATTAATTCATAAAGCAAAACATTCCACAGACCTTATAAAAGACTACTGCTTAGAGCGTAAAACCAGAGCAGCGATGACTGTGTGATGATCAGGATGGTCAAATGTAACTTGTGAGACCAGGTCTCCGGTCAATTTACCTCCGTATAGGGTTTTAATTCTAACTGTTCACGCAAACACATACATGGTATCAATTGACACACACCCTGAACACCATGACTAAAGCAGACTGAGATAAAGAAATGCAATAGCCCTGCTGTTAATATCGATTTGTCTCAGGTGACTGTTCTAGAATTACTCAGAGCACCGTGTTTGCATCACATTTAACAAACGTTACATTTATTAGCTCAGATGTAACAGCTTTGGTTAAGACGAAATGACTCACGATGAACAATACGGTGGGAGCAGCCACGGCATTCGTCAGGACTGGAAAACAAAAATATGCATTTTATTTATCAACTCATTTGTGTCTTGTTTTGTTTAGGGTTTTACGTCACCTTTGACATCATTACGCATTTTCACCCAGTGTCCTTGTACCAGAACGCTTGTAATGACAACCTTTTTGCTGATATCTGCTTGATACTTTTTTGTGTGTATAGGTGTGCTATATGTTAGCCCGGTATCACCCAATATTTAGATCTAATGTACATTTAGTTTGGGTGTACATCATTCACTAGAATGAGGCCGCCATTCAAACAAATCATCATCTTCATCATTGTCTCCCTACCTCAGTGGAATTTCTAATGACAACAAAGTTTTACGCTACATCGCAGGAGCTCCAAACGACAACACGTTTGTCGTGCTTGGCCACTGAAACTCCCACTGGCAACATATTTGATGTACTACGTCACCGTACCTAAAGCATATGAAATAATCTTTATTGTGCTTCGTCACTGAACCTCCCACTGACAATAAGTTTGTCGTGCTGCAAGTCAAACTTTCATGGAGAAGTTCTTGTGTTTGCCGTTCAGGTTGTTTTACTCACACACATAATTGCCTAAGCTCGGGGAGCTCTAAAGCACAGGGGCGCATTTCACACTCGACTAGCGATCCTCCAGGCAAACACACTACATAACAAAACAATGTTTTAAGAGAAAATGCGAAACACACGTTTCTTCCATCCTATATGTATGGAAGTAACTTAAAATGACATGGTCCTTCATTAGGTATTTAGCCTTCTTACAGAATGACGTGAGTATTAGGTGTGTTTCTCAAGAAGTAAAAGTTACAAGCTTTTCTTTAATCCCAACCCCTACATAGTACTTTGAGGGAATACTTAAAAGTAACAAAAAACTGAGACCTGCCAGAATATTTAAATGAGGGGTGGTCAGTTGGTGGAGCTGGAGCATGCACACAGCGCTCGGTAAACTTCATATGTAAACAAACGTGGCTAATGACACGCGTAAGAGAAGGACTTACGGCTAGCTCATAACAGAGTCGGCCAAAAAGAGGCGTAAAAGAGAGCTAATCAGGTTGACAAGCAAGTCTAGAACTGTAATTGGTGTTCAGTTGTTGAAAAAATACACTGCTTGATAGGAAGGTGAAAATGTTATTGTTGTGGCGGCGTTACAACGTCGAACATGGTCCGCCCTCTTTGTATTGAATTCGAATAACAGAACCTTTCCGGGCTCGTACACGCTACATACTCAATGAATATCTTTTATTTAAACGTGCCTGCTTTAGTTTATGAACAAACTTCTAAACTTCGTTAAGGCGTCGCAATCAGAATTTGTTTAAAAATCAAAATTTTGGGTGACCATGTCTCTTGAAATATCGTCTGAAGCAAAATGAATAATTTTACAAACTTATTTTGTATGGTACGGATGGAATTCACCTACACAGCCTTACCTACTCTATAATGTTGTTGAATTCCCCCAGGGGAATCAAAAATAATTGATGCAGGAATTCGAACCAGACTGTTATTTATTTACTATATATCAATAGAAGTTGAATTGCTCTAATGTCATAATTTCAGCTCTTTTTGTATTTAACTGTATTTCTTGTCGCGTGGAGCGATATTTCATTTCAGACCGGATAGTAGTTGATGGAAACATAACCTGAAAGAAACCAAGAGACCTGAAAAAGCCCCACATAATCCAGCACTGTAACATCTGGAGAAACCAATGGCCTAGCACTATGTCATGTGAAGAAATGGCAAACGGATCTAGCACTATACCATGTTAAAAAAACACCCGCCCCGGCACTATACCATCTAAAGAAACCACCGGAAAGAGCACTATAACATCTGGAGAACCCACTTTGACCTAGCCCTATAATATGTGAAGGAACCAATGGTTCTAGCACTATATATCATCTTAAGAAACCTATACCATCACAGAACCCACTGGAACTATATGGAGAAACCACTGCATCTACAGCTATATAACATCTGGAGGTAAACAAGTACCCTGCCAGGCCTATATTACATGGAGGTACAACCCGATGTGATCTAACGAAACGTCAGTCTTCATCTTAAAGCAATCCGTCTTTATCTTGTATAAAACATCTTGCTTTGCTGAATATTGTACCTTTTCTTGTCACTTAAACTGCCATAACCTCCATGATCTCCCAACGCGTATCCTCACCTTGTGTACAAATGTGCCGTAAGCCTACTTACCATCACAATTAACTCTCTGGCCGTCTCTGTAGTAATGTGCAAAACATCCGCCACATTTACATGGACTGAAATCAACAACGTGAAAATAAACCCTGAGATTTATGACTTAACATCCTTACGACTGAGTGATCTAATTGGAACACAACACGATAAAGCGCCATTTTTTTTCAGTGAAAAGTTGCTGTATCGTACAACGCGTTATTTGTAACGTTTGCTTTCAGCTGATTTGCTGAAATGTTCAAGTCTTTAGTGATTCTATGCTTAATTTTTCGCAATTTAAATATTACTGGCTATTATCACGTCTCCAGATGAAGATTTTACCACAGATTTACCACGTGGGTTTCGCGTTTTGTGTCATTTAACCTGCTTGAACTGATCTCTTTATTGTAGACAGGTCATGGAACGTCATAACTGAAAATTATTACTTTCTGCACCTTTAGTCTTGGCGAAAAAAGCTATAAATGTCAAAGGGGAATTCGTTTCTTTTCTAGGCCTATTTCAGTCTTTCTGCGCACAAGCCACGGTGAATATGCCTTCGAATGTACACTGACTTCCCTATATTCTTAGACTAGTCCGAACTCAGCCTTGAAGAATAAACCTTTCAGTGATAGTACCAAATCAAAATACACATTCCCTTTGATCCAGTGTAAAGTCTGCCCCCCCCCCCCCCGCGGGGGTTGGGGCAAACTTTACACTGAATCAGTTCTGAGCTAATACATAACTTACCTGCACTTGGCTACTGGGTGAGCCGTAAACCTTGTGACGTCGCACGTCACTTCCGGTGCATCTCTCAGGGCACGCTAAGCGTTGCATATAATGTGATAAAAAATCAGTGAAGGGATTCTCAGATACAATTTTGAACCATTTCATGGGGTCTTTCCTTTTAGACAGAATTAGGCAATTTAGGTCTGCGGAAAGGCACTCACAGACATCAGATATGACGCCCCAGACATTGTCACAAGCAGGCCATAATTGCACTACAGCTGTAGTTGATTGTACTACGCGCCCGTAGTTATGAACAGATGCATTTGTGCAGCTTTTGTACAACGTGAATATAAAATTGTTTTGATCACGAAACGATAACTGACGTGAATGAAAAAAATCTAGGAGACGTTCAGAAACATTTTTTAATCTGACTACCTAACCGCCTTTCAGGTTTAACAGAATATCAAAAAGTTCTTACGTCCTTCATCAACGATCGCGGTTCCTGCAAAATAAAAATGGTGGTCAGGTTTTCATTTGAATTAGTCATGAGTCGGAGGTGTACAGTATTGGTGCTGATGGGTCGGTTCGTTGCTCCAACTGTTTCTCGAGCTGTAGTGGCTGCTTGCAGGAACCGATTCCGACGATGGGAATTAACAATGAAGCGGTCTTGATGGTTGGACGTCACACGAGGCCGTCCGCTCCGAGCACGGTCATTGACGGTGTTTGTCTTCTGGTAGCGGTCAAGCAGTTTGTATGTGGTGGACAAAGCGGATCGTTACCAACAGGTTAAGATTGTTGCATTTATATTTCTGCGCGTTAGTTCAATATCGGCCAAGGAAACCGGAAATTAGATGCCCATGCCTGCAACATGTTCTCATGGCCGACAGTGCTATCTTGTGTTGTCCTGTTTTCCTGAATTTCGCTGGAAAGCCATCTTTTCTTCACCAAGCAATATGACGTATGTTATAAGCGAAAAAGCTCACCATTAGCTTCCCAGAGATTACTCCGGGAACTCATCTCTCCCCTCCACCCATAAACTCTCCATCTTAGTGTATGTAAAAAATGTTGAGTATGGCTTTAAGCAATAATTAGACGAATAAAAAAGAAAATAAATAGATCAAAAAATGAACAAACAGAGCAGAACAAGAAAGAGCGAAATACCATAATATGGATATTGCCCTGATCACGAAGTGGTCATGCCAAATCACACTTGGCCTCGTAGCTGCCTAAGTTACAAAGGATCTTTCAAGTGTTGAAAAGCTGAGTCAAACTGTTTGCTGGCTTTGCTCTTAGATGTTTCTTTGAACAAATCACAATATATTAGACAAAAACAATATTACGCCGCCCAGCCTGAACACTCAATATTTAAATTTTTTCACTATACTTTTAGGTTGAAATCTTCTGCCAACAAATCTCGAAGACTTGAACTGTCTGAATTCATTTGTCTGCATCTTATACAGTAGACGTTGAAGCCTCGATTCAATTAAAAAACCAGCTCCTCTCTGGGTTTCCCCAACCACCATTATCAGTTCCTTTGCTACAGTATGATACTTCTTTATTTGATTGGCGTTTAGGCCGTACACATTATACCACGGCGGCCAGCAAAATAGTGGGAGGAAACCCGGGAGAAATCCACAACCTTTCGCAGGTGTCTGACAGGCTCTCTCACGTAAGACCGGAGAGGAAACCAGCATGAGCTAGAGATGAACTCACAGCAATCGCATTGGTGAGAGGCACCTGGTTCATTGCGCTGCACAAGCGAGCTAATCCTATCGGTCACGGAGTCCCCACATTTTAATATAAAATGCCGAATGCGACAGAGCAATATCTATTTTAATGATGCATTCTTGATGATGTGTATCAAGTCAACACCCTATTCTACCAATTTCGCTTCACACATCTAGCTAAGTTCACATATGTCTGCATTTGACAATATAAAATCATAAAACCCATTGATAAAACTTAATTTTCAAGCTCCACCATGTTTGGTTACAAAAACTGGCTAAAATGTGTGAGGCGAAATTGGTACAATAGGGCGGTGACTTGATACACATCATCAAGACAAGTAAACCAGGTCATAGTCTGTACCGGATAGAGAAGGTCTCGAGTGAAACTAAACCACTCCATCATTCTCTAGTGTTTCCTTCAACGTTGCAAGATGGCGTACAAATCAACAGTGAGGTACCTGGCATGGATTGTTCTTATTGTCGTGATGGTATGTGTATTAATTACTCTTCTTCTTTAAACAAAACAGGGGCAGAAATTTGCAAATGTATGATATACTCATTTTGATTTAAACACAGCTCGTATGTAAGGCGAGAATAACTGTAGGTCTGTAGTAGGCTAAATTAGCCCATACTGGGAGACAATTTGTTGAAAAGTTTTGTCTGTTAAATCAGTTATATTAGGAGAGAGTTTAGTCAGACAAGTTAACAAGTCTTTACTATTACTTTTGTTGTTCGTGTCTTGCAGATGTCTCACCCTGTGGCGTATTGCAAATGAATTCTTTGGAAAACTTATGTTATTTCCATACAAATAGAGTGAAGGTATAACCGTAGACTTAATTAAAGAAATGATGAAAATCGCTTATACTTAACGAACAGTATATAGAGGGATTGTGTATATGAGGCGTATGAACAGGTTCCACAAATATATCCACAGACGGTATGAGTCTGTATGACACGGCTTCAGATTACGTGGCAAGTGTTTAATCACACACTAGTTTGTCTGAGGTATTCCATGACACCCCTATATTTGGAGAACTCCGCAACTAACAACCTTATAAGTATTGTTGTTTCTGCATATTACTCTTGATTGGTCTGACATCTTCAGCAGTAAGAGCGCATATTTCCATAGGCAAGCAGTATGCTGGCTGTATATTGAGCTCAGTTATAAGACGTCCTTTCTTAAATCGTATTAAAACTTGTGTCTGAAGCCACATTTTAAAAAAATCAGATAACTGTTCTATATAGGAGAAAGCGAGATAGATGTGAAAACAAAGAATTTAACATGATGCCTCAGGGCTTACTTAGTGATTTACTCCAGGGAAACTAGAGCCACCTTCTCACATACTATCAATGGAAACCGGATACATCCCGTTTCCTCCTACATATAGATGTGTGCCGACCCTCTCGTACATAATGCGATATGATTGGCGGTAATAGATACGTAGAATATATTTCCTTTAATTAGGACTAGATCTCTAGTCTGCCCTGAAGAGAGAATCAAGATGACGTGGAGGTGCCATAGAGACTATACATATGAACTCTCTACAAAGGGTGGGGGATTTTGTCCTGAACTTCGTTCATAGAATAGAATAAAGCCTGTTGCTTATCTACTCCGGAACTGGTGACTGATTATACCGGAAACGAAAAGCGATTACCTATTTGAATGTTCTTTTCTCATGCCTAATCTTCTTACTTTGTCTTACAGGTGGACAATACATCAGTGGCAACGCCAACGTACAAAGTAACTACTATAATAGTAAGTACAAAGTCACTTTAGAAGAAAAAAATCTGAAATAATTTTATCAACACAGTTTATTGTTAACAGTTATTGCTAATAATAATTTGTGCCTTTATAGCAATATACCGAATGGTCCAGCATATGGAGTATACATATCTCGCCTTGTAACATTTGTTAGATCCTGTGTGCAGTGTGATGATTTCAATCAACGTCACAAGTTACTACTGCAAAAACTAGTGTGCTAAGGATATTCCACCAAACTCCTTCACTCCAAGTTTCTAACATTTTACAATGAATACACCTCTCTTGTTAGTAAATACGGACGGAGTGTCCAGAATCTCTGTGAATCCACTTAATAATTGTGTCTAATTTCGCTTAACCCAGAGTTAGGGGCCGTATGTTCATCGTGTTGAGAATGATCGCCACGTTGGATAAGCACAGTTACAATCGACGCCATGTGCACTAAAACGGTGCATGATTTGGAAACTGATTTGATTCATCCTCCAAGAACATTCATTGCGATATTCGTCATCACTTTGCATAATTTGTATACTTTTTTAATATATCTTAATTAGTTCTTTAGTGACTTGTTTTATTTGTCGGATTTGGAAACTGGCCTTCCCGTCTTCAACTCATTTTGGTTGAATGTCAGTTTCGACGCCTAGGTCTGCAAAATTTGTGGAATCAAAACAATAAGAAACTATCAGTAAAAAGCGAAATAATCTACCACGATACATCACAGAAAATAATTTTACATACATAAGCAAAAATCAGAAACTGTGCACTTCGATAGCAGAAACCAACACAGTCAAATGTTCAAACCCCTAACTACATGCATAGCAACAATACTCTGCATTTGTATCTTGTTAAACTTGCAGACCACTTTAATGCAATCCTGGATGTAGATTATGATGACCAGTAAAATGTCACAGATTGTAGATTGTGTCAAATAGTGACGAGTTGTTTGAAAAAAAATCCCGAAACAGCATCAAGATCTTGGACTTGAAATTGTGGGTAAGGATATTGAAAAAGATTTCTTTCCTTTGTGAATCCGCATTTTTTACCACTTGATGTTGTACGTAGGTATTGTTCCACTACTAGGCATTCAGCATTCGCTCTCACTGCTTAAAATTCAAATTTGCAGATTACAAACTTTCGGTAACCGGAATAATTCTGTCACTGATCTTAAATTCATTTGTTTCTGGTCTCACAATAGGAGAAACCGTTTATGATAAGATCCAACAACCCGGACGGGAGTATAACTTTCAAGGGATATCTGATGGACGTCCTGCAAGAACTGGAGAAATATCTGGGTGTCATCTTTGACATTGACCTTGTGGTGGATGGTAGATATGGGTCGGTGACAGAGGAGGGAAACTGGACGGGTCTCATTGGGCATTTAGTGCGAGAGGTCAGCTCGTGTGGACGAATTTATCGCTGGCATGATACTGACTTGCTATGAGTGTGTCATCGCTAAGTTGATTATGGATAGAGTTTCTAGTTGATTAAGGACAGATTTGTCTAGTAGCATTGCCAACATCTCTACAAATCCAACTTAAATGAACTATATCTTTAAGCAAATTAGTTTCACCAGCAGTGACGTTACTTATATAGAGATTGTGTACAATCAGTTGGCTATTTAAGTGAAAATTATGATTCCATACATATCTTTGATTTGACAAGAGCACTCTGCTGAACCCAGAAATCCAAGCCTGGAGCTTGACAACCACTGAATAATTGTACATTTGAATAGCTGTGATCTGTTAAGTACAGGATGGAATGAACATTACAAGTATTGCTATTCCTATATTCGATTTTTTTTATGTAATAGTCGTATTAAAAAAGTATGCCTTTCATGAGTATCTTCCTGAGTCGACTCCTTCAACTGCAGAGTGACCAAGCAGATGTGGACAAGTGGTTAAGTCACCTTTGTGACTTTGAACTTCTGTAAGCTTTATCATTTACCTGCATCATGACTATCTAGATTACTAAGTCAATGAATGATTAAATAAATCTCTGAACATTCTATATTTGACAGGAGGCTGATATTGCAGCAGCAGCCTTGGCAGTACTGGCAAAACGAGCCAAGACCGTCGATTACACCCAGCCGTACATGTTAGCCGGTCCCCAGATACTGATGAAGACTCCCCAGGGGTTGACAATGTCCAAGTTCTTCATGCTTCTTCAGCCGTTCTCCACGGGCGTCTGGATCACGGCCTTGGTTGGCTATGTGGTAGTTAGCCTCGCCCTGTACGCTATCTGGCGCTGGAGTCCCTTCGAATGGGGAAATGCACCAACTGGGTCTGATCGTGACGTCAGAGAGAGCTTCAATATCCACAATAGCTTTCTGTTTGTGTTTAGTACTATGTTGTGGCAAGGTGAGTTTGCTATTTGGCGCATCTTGGAAATCTTTCAACAACTAGCATGTGAAAACTTATAAGTGAAACCTTCTTCATTTCCAATGCTTGCTGATTCTTCCACAGCTAAATTTACACGACACAGACTGGCACTGGCTGAGGGGTTCCGATACAGAACCACAAAGTTTGAAACTTTGTGTTACTTCACTGCAGCAGTACAGATTCCTAAGTGACCAGTAAAATCCCTGTTTATCCAGAAATACAATATTTAAAGTTACAGCTTACCTAGAGGGTAAATTTGCATGTAACTTGCATGGTCACATGTAACCCTTGAAGTACGACCTCTTTTCAGTTTACCTCAGGGTATTTTTCTAACTTTTCATGTAAATGTATAAATGGATACAAATCAATGAACAGTGAATTGATGAACATTTGTTTAAGCCTTATGAAAGCAACTTTACTCTGTAAGGTGCACATCTGCAAATATGATACAGGTTTCAATGAAAATGTTTTTTTTGCCAAGTGAACATATTTAAGGTTTGTTGCCGCGTATGCGACATGACCATGAGTAATCAGATATGTATTGTAGCGGTAGGCATGTGTACATAGGATCTTTTTAATTTCTTTGTGTTCCGTTAAGCAGTTAATTGCTTAGTTCTTTTTTCCGGGAGGAAAGCAGTTGGAGTTATGTTTTCTTGTCTCAATCCCAGGTTACGATTTGGCTCCTAGGTCGCTTTCCGGGAGAATCCTCAGCGCCATTTGGTGGATTTTTACCATGTTTTTCCTGGTTGCCTATATAGCATCTCTGACTGGCAGGTTTATCATTAAGGACTCTCTGACTCCAACCAGAATCAACACCTTTGATGACTTGGCGTTGTCTAATTTGAGATACGGAGCAATCAAAGGAGGATCTACGGCGTATCTTTTCAAATCGGCCAAAAACCCATTAAGACAGCGCATGTGGAGACAGATGCAAGCCAACCCTTCGGACATGGTGTCGTCAACTGCAGAAGGCATCAAGAAAGTTCGCGAATCCAATGGTAACTACGCTTTTATCATGGAGACACCGATGGCGGAATATCAGGCCTCCTTAGAACCTTGTGACTTGTACGTGACTGGCGAACCCCTGACGGACAATGGATACGCCTTTGCTTGTAAGAAGGGGTCAGGTGTCTGCGGCCAGCTCAGTCATGCGCTGTTGAAGATTAAAGAGACAGCACGACTTCATGACCTACGCCGGAAATGGTTCGGCGGGATATGCGCCGTGAAGAAAGAGTTGAAGACCAAATCCCCATTCGTATCACCCAAAACTACATTTACAATGGAAGATGCCGCATTTGCTTTTCTTCTTCTTGGTATTGGGCTTATAATCACCCTCATTACCTTTGGATTGGAGATTTTTCTGAACGGAAAAGGCATCGTGGTAAGTCACTTCCGCTATTTACTTATTTATTTATTTATTTATAATTTGACAAAGCTATAAATTTAAATTTTATTTTATTTGTATTCATTTCACTGGAGCCTGGAGTTATACTGTAGAGCTTTTCGCTTATACGACAGCGGTTTAGTCTGTTGGGAAAGGATCCCGGAAACGCCATCTTTCACCGCGTAGCTGACAAGCTTCCTGACTTATTTGTCATCTTGTGGAATGTTTTGAATCGCTGACTGGGAACGGTATTGTCAGAAAAGAAAGATTACCATCGTTTGTATATGCAACACAAGATTTACGATATGTCTCAAATTTCTTTTACATTTATCGTAGGTTTTGTTACTATTGCATGACATGTTTACTTAACCTTCAAATATTAGCATTAAATAAAGCCTGAAAGTAACGGAAAAAACATTTCAAGACATTGATCTAGCTACACTGCCTAAAATATTGAGGGGGTTGGGGGCTCCATGGCCGAGTGAATTAGCGCGTTAGCGCAGGAAAAGGAACAGGAGCTTCTCAAGAGTCTCCTTCATCTGATACTGGCTTCCTCTTCGGCCGTAAGTGGGAAGGTCCACTTGCAACTTGCGGGTGGTTGTGGGTTTCCCAGTGAAATATTCTTGAGTACGGCGTAAAACAATTAGATAAAGAAATAAAATTCCTCGCAACTCTTAACAATGAAATTCTGTAATATAAATAAATGTTATGTTTTTTTTCTAGACTTAGACGTGCATAGTAATACATAGATACATCTAGATGGTTGGCTGTTAAAAGACATTTTTTCTGATTATTAATTTGAGCTGATTTCATGGGTATACTGCACAAACCCTTTCTAATAAGAAGTAAAAATAAAATGAATATAATTTAAGTAAATACATTTTGCAGGTCCCGTCTAGCGGCAAAGAGTAGCGACGAGATTAGAATACATAACACTGCTTCCGGTATGTGACGCCACTACATCTGGGAATTTTCTGCTGAGTATATCCACATACAACTCCTATTTATCCGGTTGTGTTGTGGAAGCAAGGCAAGTCATTATTTGTATTGAAGTTATAGATGAAGCTTTCTCGCCCATGCGTGGCTAAGTGGAAGAGAATTTGCTTCTATAAAAAGTGAAGCACGGGTTTTCTGAAAGTACGTGTATTTGACTGAGCTGGGGGTGCACTGTGCTTACGCACCTGTCAGATATTTCAAAGACTTGGCTGTCTTTGCAAGAGAGCAACTGTACGGAACGTATGCGTAAGTGAACAGTCTGGGATCATTTGTTAAAGGCATTCAGGATATCGCCACATATTTCCTCATTCTACCTCTGTACCTACAATTTTCTAAATAAAAAGAAATTAATGAAGAACATGCATTTACTTTCAGAGCATGATATCTAAAATGCGACTTTAAAGGAAATATGTAAGAGCTGATATTTCGTGAGGGAAGATTGCATCAAGTATTATTTCAGTCTTCATTGATGTCGAGTGGTTTTTCATGGACATGACTGAAAACCTCACAGTGTCATCGATTCTTGTTGATATTTGGGCATGATTTGGAGTATCCACAAAAGATCTATCTGTGCACTGAATAAAACTGAATCCAAATACTCTTTGTTTAAAATTTCTTTTTCAAGTTGGACAACACCAGGCAAACATAACGCTTTCTCAGTATACTGACATCAAGCCTAACTCATCATCACCATATCCACAAATCATCACCATCATTGCAATAACCACCATCACACTATAGTTATAATCATCATAAAACCACATTGTCACAATCATCACCGCCTTTACCATCACCACAGTCATCACATCAACCAACATCACATCATAAACACATGTCGTCGTGGCAGAGTGGCTTTTGTCATCAACACATCACATCATTGCCATGATCAGAATTGCTGGTATTGTCTGATTACACATGTCATCGTCATCAACAACGGGTCATAATTACATCCTCTCGTCATCAACCACACATCACACATTCATCAACACCATTAAAATCAGGTGTTTTTTTTGCAACTGTTCTCATGAATGCCTAAAACAATGGTATTAAACAGGAAAGCCTCAAGCATCTTTGTCGGCTGAAGCAAACTTTAAGGCACCTTGCTACTGTTATATTCACCCTGAGGCCAAACAACTTCTTCCATCATGCAAGTGGCCTCAGTTCGCTGCGTGGAGTTGTCGTGATTAAAATGATACTGAGCAAGATGTCGTCTGTATTACTGCTGGCAATCGTACAACTCTGCCGTTGCCACGGGTTGGCTCTTATGTTCTAATTCGCCAACTCAACCAACATAATTCATTTGTCATTTCAACGTACGCTTTGTTAGCTTTAGGACTAACCATTGGCCGCCATGCGTCCCGCCTGGCGTGCAAAGACGATATGGCACAATCACAAGCGAAAAGCGACTTACACTTATATCGGGCACCGCCCAGGTAAAGCCAGAGAGAAAACCTAGCAAGAAAAAAACCCCACAAAACCTGGTTTCCATAGCCAAGTTGCCAAACATCTGCAGTGCACATGGCGGAATTCATCCAGTATTACAAAATTGTTCTTCGAAAAATGTTTTTCCAGAATAGATCCGGCATAAGGTTTTCGTAGATCATCCACGGCTTAATTATAATATTCCAGGCCTTCTGTTGGTTGTTGAACTAAAAAGAAAAGAAGAAAACACTGTGTACCTCCCAAAACACCCCACCCCCACGGCAAAAATAAAACAAAACCCAAAATGACCATGCAGTCCCAGAGTTGGCCATTGTCGATGGAAATATGCTTTACTGTGTCATTATATAGCCCAAAGCATTGGCATATTAATACTGCCTGGAGGTGCTCCAAACCATACATAATGAACATTGAAATGTCCACTTCATTTGAATCATGATAACCGCATCAGAGCCGGTAACCTTAGCCAGTCACAAAATGTCAATCGCAAATCAGTTTAACCTACCACATAATTTGAATGTCAGTAATAGCATCCACACCAGTAACAATTATATTTATTCGAAGAAGTAATGCACATGTACACATTCAAGTTTGCCTTTAAGCAATGAGTTTCCGTAAGCAAGTCGGCCACCTTGTTGTTTTTAGCTTCTTGCTCGGATGTCATGTCACACATACTGGAGATATTTGTTCGCTGATCTTATTCAATGACCAAACTCACGAAAGACCAAAGATCGAATGTGTCTGTATGAAGAATGAAGTAGTGAACAAACACAGGCCTCCAAGGGATTTGAGAATCACATCCTACCAATAAGCTAGCGTCACCTTCGAATGTTCATATTCAAAACAATCCGTGTAACTATTTGCAAATATTCACTGACACAACCAAATGTCTAATCTGTGCAAAATTTGAGGCGTTTTTATACTTTCGGAGGGCCTCATACAGTCCATACGTGTCATACACTTTTAGCATGTTAAAGGTTGTCGCATTTTGAGGGGCGATGTAGAGTTTTATATGGCGCTGACACATGCAAAACAGTTGACGCAAAATCTCGATGTCGCGTTTCCTTATAGATGTTGTGTTTTTTCCTCCCACACTCGACGTAATGAAAACGGACGTCGATTTTCAAAATTCGTGCATGTTAAAGGCCCATTTAAAACTGGACGTCGGTGAGTTTTATCTACAGCTTAATATCTAAGAACTGGCAAGAGCAAGTACTACTTAATGGTAAAGAATGAACAACTACGAATAGGGCGTTACATGAGTGGAGTAGCTTTCAGGATCAAGCGGAAATTACCAAGCATACTCGTTATTCGAAGGGAGACAATCCCTGGACAACCAGGCAGCTACTATTACCACCTAGTCGAACCATGACTGACCCTTCGCCCCTGAGGTGGTCTATAGATCAAAGTCAACACACATTGTCATAATTTATTCTTTGTCATCCATTACTCGTCTGTTTTACCCCAGACAGGATACAGACTAATTATAGATGAGAATAAGGCTTCAAATATTTTAAACCAGGATTTTGCTGGCGGCATGTTGTATGCGTTGCCGTAAGGATCGTTTATATGACCAGTTAGAATTTAGACTGACTGGGGTAAATTGACAAAAGTTGGAATCTGTTGTAGGCGAAAACAACCTACAATGTGAGACAAATAGTTGGCATGCTTTGAATGAGGCTGTTTCTTCTGGTTAAGTCGTCGCTGACGAGGTTTGGCTCTCTGTGCTGTAACTATCTTAGATCAAAGTCCTCAATCATAGGGAGTTAAAATAAGTTTCTTTTAGTAACTTTTAATAACTTTAAATAACTGTTTTCAATGTGCCTGATCATGCCAGAGAAATCGGACACCCTGTGATGTGGTGTTTTGGGTAAAGCCTGCTGTAAAGCTAGAGCCAGTGACTGGTTGCGCATTGTCTGCAATACAATAACACCTTAGGTCTGAAGAATGACTGAGGTACCTGAGTATGCTCTGAAGAATGACTGAGGTACCTGAGTATTCTCTGAAGAGTGACTGAGGTACCTGAGTATGCTTAACTAACAACTACACCCATGAATTTTGTAATTAACATGACACTTGCACCAAACGACCTGCCTTCTTATAATGGGTGAAGTAAAATTTTTATCTGTTCTTGCTTTCATGGCTGCGATAAGTAACTTTATTATTTGTATTTAAGGAGGGCGTTTGTGTGTCTGTGGGTTGGTGTGTACGGCTGCCTAATTATTAACGACCTATGGCCGTGAGTCATTCACTTAACGATGGATTATTGTGAGTGCTAGATGTCACCGACTTTTTAGCGGGTTGTCGAAGGTATTGTGTTCTTATTTCCTGAAAGATCCAAATTAGTCATATCAGTGCGTTATATCATTGTACAAAAGTGGATCGGGTGAGCGAGGCTCTTGTCTTGTTAACCAGCTAAATGTGTGTTCAGTGTCACTCTCGAATAGGGGAGTTTGCACAATTCTCATCACGCCAGTTTCTTATTTTGGTCCACGATCTGTCCTTAATGCTGGATTAGACCTCTGGTCGTCCCGGACCAGTATGACATATCAGAGGTGGGAAAGTTTCCTATTAACTTCAGAGAACACAAGTGTTTTCTCCACCCATACGAGGGGAGAAATTCCTGATTAACTTCCCAGGGATCGGGGGATTAGTCCGGGAACTTATATCTTCCCTTCGTCCATAAAACTGGCCCCCTTTAATTGTGCATGTGAAAAATTCTTTAGTATGACATTAAGTAACAATGCCATAAATATATACATAAATAATTATAAAAGAAAGGCGTGGTCAGCGCGCTAGAGCAGGGCAATGACCCTGAAGCCTGTCACCAATGTGGTCGCTATGAGTTCAGTCCCAGCACAGATTTCCTCTCCTGCCGTACGTAAGAAGGTCCGCCAGCAACCCGCGGATGATCGTGCGTTTCCCACGGGTTCTGCTCGGTTTCCTGCTCGGTAATCCTGGCTGCCGACGTTTAAGTGAAATATCCTTGCCGAGTACAGTGTAAAACATCATGCAAACAAATAAATAAGAAAGTCAATAAATAAATAAGTAAATAAATAAAAGGATACGTGCACTGCCACAACATGACGCCAAGTCACAGTGAACTAATCTCAACTATATACCAGCCATTGCTAACAAAGACGTTTTAAATATTGAATTGTGAAGTTGAATGCCCAATATTTAAAACTTAGCTCCACATTATTGATATCCGCCGTCGTATAAGTGAAATATTCTTGAGTACATAAAGCACAAATGAAATAAACAAATTATAAATAAACTTGGCTAGTCAACACTGTATATACATGCATCAGTTTTAGGTTGAAATCATTTGTCAACAAACCCCAAAGACCTTTTACGAAGAGAATTTCTCCTTTTGTCTCTATCAACGTTTCATCCTAGATTAAATTTACACTACTGTTCCTCTCTGGGTTTTCCGTAGCTTGATGGAAATGCTCAGTAGAATGTAGCCTAACTACTACCTTCAATTATCAGCTTCCTTAAAGAAAACGACAGCGAACTAAAGCACACGTTTAAAGTGTTGTACTGCACTGTAAAATACAAAGAAATTTGCAACGGAACCATGTGGACTTTAATAAAGCATTTCTTAAAGCTTAGACTTTGATAACCAGGAAAGGTATATTTTAAGAATGTCAAGGCAGCGAAAACAGGTAGCTTTTATAAATGGCTTTTATTAATGAAAACGGAGCCAATTGCAGATATTAAAGTAAAAGACTGTTCATTAAAAAGATTATAAAATTCTGTTTTTGAATGAAAAACGTGTTTGAAATTGTATGTATTCCTTGCTGAATTTTCTTCCTTTAAAGTGTGGAGCCGACTGGGGCTATGAAGGTGCCTATGCTTTTAAGCTTATGAGAGACTGACCAATCAGAGAGCTAGGAGATGTCAGCTGATTATAAGATGTGATGTAAATCTTCTAAGTTGCGTGTCAGTGTAACATGTAATAACATAGGGACAGCACCCTGTTTAAATGTAATATGTTTTAAGCATAACAAGCACATATATGAACAACAGTGCAAAGTATTTCCAGCTCATTGTATTTTGGCGGGAGTAAGTTTCTTGATCATTTCATGTTATAAATTTACATATATACTTAAGGTACAAACACAACCCTAGTTGCTTTCCATAGTCTACGATTGGAAGTATTACGTCTCAGCTCACACAAAATGGCTACCTTTCATGCTAGTCTACGGAGCATAGTCAAATGTCAGTTTCCGCTATCGTAGTAGCTGCTAGAAAAAAGTACTTTACCTAAATACACATAATATAGTCCAACCTGTGTGGCAAACTCAACTTAGAACATGCTCTGTCTGTCAGTTTCAAGAAGTTAGCTACATGTATCAAGCGAAATGGGTAGAACATGGTGTTCATTTGATATGCCTCATCAAGACTCATGTAAATTAGGTCAGAGGCTGTGCTGAGTAGAGAAGTTCTCTTTATGGGTAGATCAGATCACTGCATCATTCACTATTGTTTCCTTCAACGTCGGCAAGATGGCGTGCACATGGACTCTGAGGCTCTTGGCTTGGCTTGTTTCCATTTTTTTGACGGTATGTGTGGTTGTTACTCTTCTTCGATAAACAAGACAGGAGTCGAAATTTACATATATTGGAATATTAGTGGAATATTCATTTTGAATTTAACACCAACAGCAAGTAAGGCTCATATATGTCAAAATGTATTATTGCCTTGAAGTGGATATCAACTAGTTAATGATGCCAAATGATTAGACGTGAGGTATATACGTACATCTTCCTGGATAGCATGAGTCAATCCATCTAGCAAGTGTTTAATCAAAGACTAGTTCGTCTTGGATACTCCATCATAGGCCTACCCCTTTCAGTATTTGAAGAAGTCCAGAACTAAGAACCCATGTAAGTATCGTTGTTTCTATACGTTACGATATAGCATATCCAGCGACAATTAAAATGGCGTATAATTACGTGAGCACGCTATGTACTTACTATATGAAGTTAATTCATAAGCCTTACGTTCCTAAATTTTATGAAATGTTGTACCTTGATCGAAATCAAAAGCAAAATCAGTTAACCACTCGATATATAAAGAAAGCGAGATTGCCGCGAAAACGAGACATTTAACAGGATGTCCGAGGGTTTAGTTTTAAGCTGTCCCCTAAAATGTAGAACTTTTACGTCGTATAACGCCCTAGACAAAACTGACCGACTGTGTGTTTAATCCATTACTGGCCTGTAGATTACATTATGGTTTTTCTAGAGGACTAGAGCCACCTAGCGATATACATGTACTATGAACGGAAACTCGATACATCCCAGCTCGTCCTACACGCAGCTGAACCGAAACTCTCACGCATGTGATAGTGCCGCCAGTGACAGATACCTCGAGTATATTTGACTTTAATTAGAGCCATTAGGTCATTAAACTGTCTTACAGTTAGAACAAGAGGGCATGGGCATGATGTAAATACTATGAGGTTTCTACAAAGCATGGTGTGTTTTGAAATGACCTTCGTTCACAGAATAAAATAAAACACCGTGAGCTCATCTTATGTAATCGGCAACAACGAGGCTCGCGAATATAAAACTGACTATCAAGATTAATGAGTTGCCGATATTTCGCATTATGGCAATGTCCTGTCATCAAGATAATTAATTCATTTATTTATTTAATTAGTATTTTACGCTGTATTCAAGAATATTCACTCATTGGACGGCGGCCAGCATTATGGTGGGTGGAAACCATACAGTGCTCGGAGGAACCCCACAACCCTCCCCAGGTTACTGGCAGAGCCTGCTACTTACCGCCGTCAAGTTAATTAGAAATATACCTATTCGAATGTTCATGTCTGGTTCCTTAGGGTCTTATCTTTTTTTCAAAGGTCGACAATTCATCAGCGGTGAAGTATAGAGTGACTACTATAATAGTAAGTACAGTCATTTCAACAGAAACTGTAATAATATCTCAAAAAGTCTATCGACCAAAATGGTGGACTGGTAACAGTTATTATTAACAGCTGTTCTTTGGAAAATTTGGGGTATCAAAACCGTAAGAAATAGTCAGTAGATCAACAACAGGAACAAGACAATATCTACAAATCTGTCATAGTACAGGCAAATGGGTGATGCTTTTAATTTGTGTCGTATCTGACTACGTTGGAGAATGGTTTAAATCGTTCTTGGATCTCGGTCCTGACTGGTGGGTTTACCAAAGGCAAGTTGGGCACAGAGTTTAATGCAAATGTGTGCATAAGGCCTCTGTGGGGTTTGAATGGTATATAATGTGACGTGTCCTCACAAAATTCCTCGCAACATTACCAAGATCTGGGTCACTACCAACATGAAATTCTGGCTAAGGTCATGATATGGATTTTTCTCCATTATAATTGTGCCCTCATTTTCTCACACCTTGTGGTTATATGCAGCTGTTATTCCAGTACTGCAGTAGTACTTCAGCATCCTCTCATTGCTAAAATGTACGAAAAAGCAGGCCAAAAAGAAGGCTCCCTGTCGGTAATCTGTATCATTCTATATTACCCATTTTAAATAAACTTGTTTCCGGTCTCACAACAGGAGCATCCGTTTACGATGATATCCAACAACCCGGATGGAGGGACAACTTACAAGGGATATCTCGTTGATGTCTTACAAGAGCTGAATACATCTCTGGGCTTGGACTTTGACATTGACCTAGTGGCGGATGGTAGATATGGGTCGGTGACAGAGGAAGGAAACTGGACAGGTCTCATTGGGCATTTAGTGCGAGAGGTCAGCTAGCCTTGGAAAACATACCGTTAGGAATGACACTGATACTTGTCTTTATGAGCTTGACGTCATTATCAGAATTGGTTAATTGATGATTTCGACACTTGATGACAGAGTTATCTTGGATTAGTGAGAGTCTCCATCTTTAATACGCCAACAGCGAAATCCCACATTTGTACCTTTATGTACCTTTTTTTTTATTCGCGTCTTCATTCCTATACTAACTTATGTATCTCTTGGGGTCCCACAAGGTTCTAATCTTGGGCTCAGGTTCTTCACTATATACAGTAACGACCTGCCTTTATTCTTTGCAGATTCATTCCCTACCTCGTTAACTTATTACACCACATTATTTGCATCTGCCCCCCTCCTTGACAGCCAAGCTAAACACCTCCATTGAACATTCAAAAATGATGCAACAATAATCAAATGAACCCAAGCGCTATGAAATAGAAACCATTGCCTATGAAAGGAAGTCATCTTGACGTGTCCAATATTCAACTTGTCTAAGAGGCTCTACCTTAGAAAGTGCAAAATGTGAAAATTTGTTGGAATTAAAAATAATCCAAAACATCGATCGGATAAATCAAATTTAAGTCCAAAATATATTCGCTAGTCGCACAACTCTTCACTATCGTAACATCTTTTATTATTGCTTTTAACTTATTTTGTGTACCATTCAGATGTTTGAAGACATGCCTCACAGAATGGCTTATACATCTTTGAACGCCTTCGGAGACGGGCAATGAAACTAATCTTGGAAACTGACCCCCAATTACATGTACAACCGATGAACTGTACAATGCTCTTAATCCTTGACCGTTAAGATCAAATTTACTGTACTGTGTTCTTAAGTCGTTACCATTAGGATCAAATTTACATTAAACAGTCTTGTAATGGTTTGTAAACTGTTAATAAGCTAACAAGTCCACCTTTCTTGTCACCACAGTTCATGACCACGGGTGACGTGGAGCATTACCTTCATCGTCAGAATTATTGCCTTCTGTACTCCCCCCACTCTGATTTTTTAAAGCCAGTTAAAGTTGCAATTATGAAGGCATATTAGAAGTTTTTACCTCTTGAATTCTTATACCATAAATCTTGCATGATCTATTATTTTTTGGTTTTCTTGACTCTTATACTGATGGCTTATTTATACATCTTTAGCCCATTTGTTGTAAATATTTGTAGATGTTAGTATCTTTATACTCGACATTGGCGAAGGAGATATTTGACCTGTTGGACTTTTTGTCCAGTTTTAAATAAAGACCATCTTATTTTATCTTACGAATGAGCTTTGCAGATATTTCTTAACATCTATACGAACTGATGAGGAAAAATTTTGATATGAAAAAGGCAATCGCTATAGAGGTATCTTCTAGAGGCGATTCTACTAGCTACAAAGTTCCCAATGTGGACGGAGAATTTAAAAAAAAATGGTTTACCCACCTTTGTGACTTTTGAACTTCTTCTGCAAGCTTCATCATTGCCATGCGTCATGATTATTTAGAGTACTAAGTGAATGAGGAATAAGTTAAATCTCTGAGCATTGTATACTTGATTGTACAGGAGGCTGACATTGCAGCAGCTGCTTTGACAATAGTGGCAACACGAGCCAAGACCGTCGATTACACCCAGCCTTTCATGTTAGCCGGACCCCAGATACTCATGAAGATTCCTCAGGGACTGACCATGTCCAAGCTCTTTATGCTTCTTCAGCCGTTCTCCACGGGCGTCTGGATAACGGCGCTGGTTGCCTATGTGGTAGTTAGCCTTACTGTGTACGCCATCTGGCGTTGGAGCCCATTCGAATGGGGGAATGCACCAACTGGATCCGATCGTGACGTCAGAGAGAGCTTCAGTATCTACAACAGCTTTCTGTTTGCATTTAGCACGATGCTATGGCAGGGTGGGTAGCTATTTGGCGTATCTTGGCTAACTCTCAACAAATGACGTTCGCTTCACTGCTGATTCCTCCACAGTAAATTTTTAGTAGTGCCACAGGGTACTGCGCTGTCAACCGTATTGTTTTAGCAATTAATACTTTATATCCTTTATATAATAGGAAACCTATGTGGAAGTCTAAGTTTAAAAGAGGACCATGGTGTACATATATGTGGGGATATAATGACGGTAAGAGGAAAGAGCAACGCAATTACATTAGGGAATAATTTAGAAAACTGTAGTTACTAAAGAAGGAAACAAAGCTTGGAACAATATTTGTCTAATTCTTATTGGATTACTGTCCAGCGAGACAAATTTTAGACACCCAAGCCCTCACATCTGCAAAATATTGGACGGTTTCAGCAAAAGTCTTTCCATGTGCAATTTAAACATCTCTTAGGTCTTGTTGCAATGTGAGGTGCATGATGATGAGACATCGGCATTGAAGTGTTTGACTTTTATATCCTTCCTTACGTTTATCTCCAGATAAGCAATATGCTCCTGGATGAAAATAGACTGTAGTTTTTCTTTGCTGATATCTTAGGTATGGCATCCATTAAGTTAGTTCTATTGCTCATTTTGACCTCAATTTCAGGTTACCGTTTGGCTCCGAGGTCTCTTTCCGGGAGAATCCTCAGCGCAATCTGGTGGATTTTCACGATGTTTTTCTTGGTTGCTTACACGGCGTCTCTGACAGGCAGGTTTATCATCAAGGACTCACTGACGCCCACCAGAATCAACACCTTTGATGACTTGGCGTTGTCTAACTTGAGATACGGAGCAATCAAAGGAGGATCTACGGCGTATCTTTTCAAATCAGCCAAAAACCCATTAAGACAGCGCATGTGGAGACAGATGCAAGCCAACCCTTCGGACATGGTGTCGTCAACTGCAGAAGGCATCAAGAAAGTTCGCGAATCCAATGGTAACTACGCTTTTATCATGGAGACACCGATGGCGGAATATCAGGCTTCCTTAGAACCTTGTGACTTGTACGTGACTGGCGAACCCCTGACGGACAATGGATACGCCTTTGCCTGTAAGAAGGGGTCAGGTGTCTGCGACCAGCTCAGTCATGCGCTGTTGAAGATTAAAGAGACAGCACGACTTCATGATCTACGCCGGAAATGGTTCGGGGGAGTATGCGCAGTAAAGAAAGAGCAGAAGACCAAATCCCCAATCGTATCACCCAAAACTACATTTACACTGGAAGATGCCGCATTTGCTTTTCTTCTTCTCGGGGTTGGGCTTATAATTAGCCTCATTGTCTTTGGATTGGAGATTTTCTTGAATGGCAGAGGCATTGTGGTAAGTGATTTCACTTTTTTGCAGTTTTATTTTACCAATGACGTGATTTATACAATAATCTGTTACGTGTCCGATGTGATACTCTTTTCTTTCAAAGAATATCATCAGGAGTTGTTTGTTAAATCTACTCGGTCATGAACATGCTGCAGAATCCCCCACGATAACTGAATACAACCATTCTTTGCGAAGTGTAATTCCCACACCTTGATAGTTCTTTGCCAACAAAGATGTGACGTGATGCACCTGATACGATGAACCACAGGCGAATTTGAATCCGTGTTCCAGTGTTGCTTTCATCGGCGGATGTTCTGGTTTTTTCCTGGTTTTGTGCGGTTATCTCTGGTCGCATAAACACTCAATCCATTTTTTCAACAGATACACTGTTAATGTGACCACGCTGTTTTCTGTGATCGAGACATAATAAACACAAATTTTCAGGTTAACCACAATACATTTGTTTTAGTATTGACAAAAGTGCCAATTGACATCTAACGTTTTATACAATATCGCTTATTTATTAACTTTAAAGTCATACTAACACACAAAGTATCTTCGCCTCCATGTTTAAAGGTTAAGTGTGCGCTGGTAGATATTTTAATGTTAGTTTCACAAGAAACATAGACACATTTTCCATCGTCTTTTACTGTCCCATATTAAATAAATGTCAAACAGCTTGGATGCAACTGGCATAACTTTTTAGAAATGCAATTTTATACTGTCTCACTGCATTCTTTTACATTTGTCATAGTTTTTTATATTACTGTATCTGCAAATATAAGTATTGTGCAAAAGAGTAAGGCTAAAGACATAACATTTTCGTTTACGTATGTTATAAAATAAAATATTTTCAAGAGGTTTTAATACCATATTTCAGTTTGCCCAGGCCACGACCATTTCTGTACATGTACCTCATTGACGAAATATTGAAACTTGCTTGAACATGGAGCACTAATCATGGCTTATATTGAGCGAAATAAAAATAGAAATACTTGAATGAAATTTCGCAGTGAGGCAATATTCGTTGTTATCTAAATTGAGCGAATGATTGTGAACTTTGAATGGTACATGTACTGAGCGGTTAGTGCAAAGAAACAAAATTGATCAGTGCGGTGTCAGTATAACGTGACTGGGTGAGTTCTCATGACTGATGGCATCGACATGCTGCGCCAGTTGCGATAGGACTTTAATTTGGCGACATGGACTATCCATGCCCCAAGAAAACACAATATGTAGGCCTTATACATACAAGGGACTTAATAAAGGAACATAAAATCAATATCAATATAATTCATGTTATTACATTTTCCAGGTTCCTTCTAGTAGCAAAGATGACGAGATTAGGATACACGACCCTGCTTCCGGTATGTGACGTCACTAGACCCGGGAAATTTCTACATACAACTAACATTTATCCAGTTGTGTTGTGCTAGCTTTAGAAGTAGCTTTCTCTCTACTACTTTATCGAAAGTCAAAGAAAACTTGTCATCATTACCATTCTTAAAAGATGACTAATACAAACGTGCTTTATGGAAGCATGTAATGAGATCCAGACGGGCTACACTAAACGGTCCAAAATCGCAGTGAAAACGCATTACTTTCTGCTTTGACGCTGCAATGCTTGTATACAACATAAATGTTTTGTATAGACATATCACTTTCTACCTGGAAAGAACAAAGAATTACACACCTTTGAACCCTTTTGTTGAAGACGAAAACGGGTTTTACAAGTCCCTCACTGCAGGGATAACAGGGTAGTGAGTTGGTGGGGAGTGGCTGCCAGTTAGTACAAAAGTGTTCTGTACTGAGCAAAAACACACCCGTCTGTAGTTTCAATGATGTGGATGATCTTGCACCTGTACAATTTAACAGAACATAATAGTATCAAGTGTGGGACCGGTTGCTCATCCCCAGCAAGATTCCCTTTATAACCTTGTACATTTCTTTTAACACAATGTAAATCAATTAGCATGTTACATCTCAGAATATCCGGTCTTAAAGGCAGCAAGTTTAAATACTGTACGAAGTGATTTTTCTTCATTGAACTATCAGGTTAAGCTTGCATATTGCATCATACATTCTTCCAGGCTTCATGAAAATCAGAATAGCTTTTTCAGAAATTTCACAGTTTGATTAATTTTCGTCGATATGTAGACATTATTATGGAGTGTTATGTAATTAACCACAAAATATTCACTACTGGTCTAAATAAAATTTAATCAAAATACTCAGAGTTGAATTTTTTGATTTGGTTTGAGACGATGGAAGACACCTACGTCACCGTGCAAGTCTGACCTACAAACTGACACTAAGCTGAACCCTTCATCACTTTAGTTATCATCAAATCGTTTCAGTCGCTGTGATCACCGTCGTCATCACCTTATCATCATCATCCCAATCGTCGTCGTCGTCATCATCATCATCATCATCACCATCAACACCACCAACTCCATACTCAGAATCGCATGCTCATCAGCACAACGCATTATTGTCATAATCATAATAATGACAATCATCTGATTACACATATCATCGTCGTCATAACCACGTCTCATCGTCATAATTCACAGGTCACACCTTCATCGCAACCATCAAACTTTCGTCAACCAACGCCGATAACATTATCACGTTAACTGCAATCACCCGCAGGTTTAAGCGCTGTGTTTTATCAATCTTACTAAAATCAAATTGTATGTAAATTTTCAGTTTTTAGCTTGAAAATTTACATACAATTTGATTTTAATAAGATTGATAACATTATCACGTTAACTGCAATCACCCGCAGGTTTAAGCGCTGTGTTTTATCAATCTTACTAAAATCAAATTGTATGTAAATTTTCAAGCTAAAAACTGACGTCACAAATCTACTAAATACCTCGACATTAATTCTCAACGTAATATCGTTATAGCTGGAACAAGGTGAGATCAAGAAGATTAAATTCAAATCGTTTTTCCCGTCGAAACATGTCACAGACAAAGGGGAGCTCACGGAAAGGCTTCGATGAATGAGGTGGCCTTCTAACAATACAAACGCCGAACATGGGTAAGACAATGCGATAACATGTAAGTATGGCGGCGTTAGGAACTCGCAAACACACAGTCAGAAAGGTTTGACATTAACAGGCAAATCGTGGCATAAAAATAAACGTGTGTCCAGTGCTGGGATCCGTATATGGCTGTGCAGTATCCAGTGGGGTCACTGTCAGCCTTGATAGCCACTGGCTGAGACACTTAAGGCTCTGGTTCCCTGTAATTACCGGCCGGCCAGGTAAAAGTGATGCATTTGAACACAGTGTAAAGCTACATTCAAGTAAATCAAATAAGCCAGTAAACTTGACCTTAACCCTCACCCATGAATACCTGAAGGTGTTTATCACCTTCTACATTCTTTGTTTGAGGACAATGTCTGTGGTTATTAGGTTCTGTGATATTTCGGTCCAGCACCGCAAACAGACCCCCTGAGGACCCGTGTCCCAATCTCTTCCTCATAAACAGAACTTCAGAAATGGGGACACGTGTCCGGATCCAATCCTCACAAATGTCCCTCCAGCACACAGGTGGCGGAATCTTCCGAACGTATTTATACGTAATATATATATTTACTTATTTGATTGGAGTTTGACGCTGTAATCAAAAATATTTCACTTATACGACGGTGGTCAACATTATGGTGGGAGGAAACCGGGCAGAGCCCGAGGGAAACCCACGACCATCAGCAGGTTGCTGGCAGACCTTCTCACGTAGGGACCAAACATATATAACAAGGTACATCACTTCAATGCCTGAGACATTGGTTTTCTGTTTACCTTCTGATATATATTAGGTATATTGCTTCAGCAATGAGGACCTGTGTCAGGGTCCATCTCTCATAACTTACCCTGCCCCGATGAAGCCAAGTGCCTGGATCCAACCCCGATAAAGAGGCCATTGACCCGGTGGATTATCTACGTGAGGAGAGGCATTGCCATCATTATTGTGCCATGTTATGCAAACAGTCTAACATTAGTGTGACGTCATCATTTTTGCGTAATGGTTTTGTACCTGAGGAAAACGCCTCCACCTCAGCTGCATGACGATTATGAACGCTCGCCTCTTCCAAAGGGAGATACCTTAGTTTTCGGAAAGGTCTGTGTAAGTAAAACATTCTTGAGTATGGCGTAAAATTAAATAGACAAGTAAATGCATGAATCGGATATCAGATATTATCCGTGGAGCAAGCATAATCCAAAACTTGTCTTTGAATTCACATTCTTCAATTGTTTTTCTTTTTAATATCCAGATGTGATTGGAAGCCATATATATTTACATTAGTTTGTTGCAAGATTCTACAATTTTTCTTTCTTCGTTAATTGTTATAACGAAGTTTGGATGAAATCCGGTCTGCTAATATAATGTGATGTGACATAAGTCATCCTGAAATACAGAGTATTTCTCTGTACCAACAAACATCATAAATCTTGGTCAGTAGTTAGTTTTTTCTTTGTCGGGTAGGTTTACATTTGCTCTCAATTCAGAAGGGTTTGTCAGTTTGCTCTGTCGTCAGATAAAACCCATTCAGCTGTTACGCATTGAGAGGAGTGAGTCGACTTGGTTTATGCAAATATCTTGAGCCATGTTTGCCAGGTACCGGTTTAACTTTTTAAGATCAAGGTCAGCATTCCCGATCCTAGCCAACCAGCGTTATTGTGACCACAACTGATACACTCTCGCTCTATACAGTGAGATCTGCATCAGCTGTTGTAATTCGTGAAAAGTAGGATTAATAAGTAGGGGATATTAGCTGATCCACACAAAGCTCTGTTCACACAAGCCCACTCAACACCAGATTGAAATGGACTGTCGATGTGGTCTTGTATTCTGCTTGCTGCTTTTGGCAGCCGGTAAGTTTAATTTACCTTGGTTACATATACACCGAAGCACACGGCCACTGGCTGATAGATGTCTGTATAGAGTTTTGCAAAGTATGTGTTTGTGATAAGTTAAATATTTGTAGAAATTTATGTTCATAATATAATACTTACTGAGGTCAGCCCAATATGGTCTGACCACACAGTTCTCAAGTACTGCACTAGAACCTAACAATCCTCTAATACAGACCAATAGCATCACACTATAAATCAGTAATACATTCAAAGTTCAACAGGACATCAACGTAACCATTTAAAAAGTGCCTGAGTATGTTCCATCAGTGCGTCACAATAGTCTATTACCACCTGATAGCACCTGCGAGAAATCCTTGTAACAAAAAATATAACCATATACCCAATCGTTATGGTTGGAGGAAATCGGGAGGAGTCCGGGTGAAATTCAGTAGCATCCGCAGGTTGCTGGCAGACTTTCGCACGTACGACCGGAGAGGAAGCCAGCAAGAGTTGGACTTGAACTCACTCGCATTGGTGAGAGGCTCCTGGGTCATTACGCTGTGTTACTGCGCTAACCTCCCCGGCCACGGAGGCCACACGAGATCAAGTAGTAGCTGTTTATGATACAAAAATGTGTGACCATGCCAATGATATGTGAAGGTGAACCAATACTACCTTGTAATATCCATATAATACCTGATGGCCGTTCACTAGTTCTTGAGTATAGCCAAATAGTTCCGGAACGTACTCCTGCAGTGGCTAGTTGTAACATTATATTACCGCACCGTTAGTTCTTAGACATAATTTAATATTAGCTGAATATACTCCAACAGTACCTGTCCATGGTCCCGTGGCGCACTCTGTAGCCCAAAAGTGTGCTCGAACAATACCAAACCAAAGTTCAGTCCTCACCAAAGTCCAGCAGTACCTCACCGAAGTCCAGTGATACCTCATCAAAATCCATCAGTCCGGTTTCAAAGAACATTTGTACCGTGTCACTGGCCAGGAACACGTCACTAAAGCCCAGCAATACCTCACCCAAGCCCAATTATTGTTCCTAAAGGACGATACCACTTAATTTCACAGGGAAACCCCAGTCTGGTGAAATATAACTTTTTACAACGTGACGAAAATAACAATGAACATGTGATAAATGTTGCAGTTTTGGTATTCATCTGGTGCTTTATAGTTGGTGTACAGTTGTTTTCAGTGGTAATCTGTATGCCTTACTTACCATTTTGCTTGTGTGCGGAATTCGGTGTCTGTTAATCAGACCTTACACTTGCTTCACATGCTGATTATAGTTAGCTATCGGCCATTGTAAGGCGAGAGAGATTCAGAGTGATTCGTTGTACACTCAAGCGATTTCTTTCTTTCAGAGGGAAAACTCGTCGCTCAAAAACGTGAGTAGTATTTAGTTTCTGGGGTACAAGTTCTGCTTATTGCAGAGATTATTTCTCATAATGTTTCAAATTTTGTCTGAGAAAGTTTTTTATTTAACAAATAAGACGTTCGTATTTTCAGACTTTAGTTTAAATACGATGACAAATTGATGACTGAAAGGGTGGTTATGTCAGTCTTTACACGCACAGTCTTGATTCTTTTCGCTTGTTTCAAAATGGCTTTAATGAAGAGTTGTATTTCACTAAGATGCTTGCGCTCTAAAGTTACATCACTATAATTGCTCGATCGATTTAAATTTACTTCGAAGAATTCACACTAAAGCTTTCATAAAGTTAAGGTATGTAAATCATCTGAAGCCTTCAGGTGCAAGAGATAAAGCTTCGAAAGTTCCGATTTCAAACACTTTCCAAGCTTGATGGACTTCATACAAATGAAATTTTCTTAAGTAAGATTATCATCGATCAGATATATGTTTGAGCAAAACAGAAAAAAGTTAAATTTGGGACGCCTCGTGTTAATAACATGGTCTGTAAATTGTATGTTCAAGAAAATTAACCGCCATGGGCTTTGAGAGATTACCGATGCTACTTGTATGCAGGACAGCGGAACGTAGTATTCGTATTAGTTCTTAAAGGCCCTTGCCTTTCATTTGTTGGGACACACAAGATGGGATTTGTAAACTGGTATTGGACAGGAAATCTCTAGAGCCTGACAGCTTCCATGCGTCTTGGTGACACTAAGCCGTGGAAGAATCTCGCTTGACTTATTACTGTCCTCTAACATTCTTGAAAAACACAGTTTCCACCAGTTTGGTGTGCTTATTAAGACGTCATTTGTGGCAAGTTCATTAGTAACTTTCCGTAATCCGGATGGTTTGTTCCGGCCACTTAGATCAGACTGCCATCGGGTAAGTGAAAAATATTTCCGCATTCCGATAAAACAACAATCAAATAAATAAATCAACTTTTAATTGTAGCAGGTCTATGCCCTGACGGATCATATCATGTGAAATGTTTTGCAAACCCTTGTGACGTCAATAGTTGCCGGGCGTACCCATTGGCTGAATGTCGGTAAGGCGATAGAGGTTTCGTACTGATGTGGAACAGATGTCTATGTATATAATCACATTTTCGGAAAACAAATTACTAAACTGGCTTTTCATAAGCTATTGAAAGTCTAAATTCTGAGACCTTAACAAAAAAATTTAATTTATTCACCTGGCGAAATCAAAACATAATCCTGACTGCAGGTTCCATGCCACAGAAAACTGCTGATATAGCTCATTGCAAGTCTTAAAGGCATCAACTCATTATGCTGTGTGTAAGTTTGCTCTGTTACCGTATAAAAACTTTTGGTATGATTTATTTTGTGGTAATTTTCGATAGGACAATGATATAACGGTATCGGTAATACTAGTATGACATACTAATATAATATACTACTATATTTCATCAATGAATTAAAAAATAAATGTGTTTGTTGGTAACAATGAGATAAGCGACGCCATGGTCATCCCAAGCTATATTTCTTAATCCTAGCCCTAACTACTGTGGTGGATGTAACGCTGAATACTACGTGGAGGGCAAGAGAGTGGATTGTTCAGGTACATCATGTTTGCAATGGGTTAAATACTGGGTGAACTAACTACTGGGCGAAGAACAGATACAATTGGCGATACCTGAGAGCCATCTAGAGCCTACAGCCGTTGCCTGCTGCACAACTAAGAGTTAACGGAATGACCGTTTGTACCCCTGGCTTATAACAGTAACTCTGCTGAGTCTAATACTGTGGTGCAGAGCATAGCACGTTCTTGTTGTATATTATAGCTTGAAGTGTAAAATCATGCAAGAGCTATAGTTAACGGAAGATTAAGAAAAAGTAAACAGTAGGACAAGATGTTTGTATTCTATTCTTGCCATAAATGGGCTACCGAAATATTTTACGTGTGGTGGGGTTGGAGGCCAGTGAAGTCATTCACATATGACTTTTGCTAATATTTATTGATTTATTTCCTCGCACGGTCTAAAGCTGTCCATGTAGATAACAAAAAAGAAAAGAAATTGTCAACAAATATCTACGTATAGTTACGAAGCAATCAACGGATTCCATATATGACGTACACATCTATAATGACTGTCATCGTGTAATTCAAAAATTCTTGAACATTTCATTAAGCAACAACCGGATAAATAAATAAATAAATAGACACATCTGCTTTGTTTTCAGTTCTTACATATACGCGTAAACCTACTGACACCAAAACATACTGTCCCCAAAATATGTTATGTGTGTTTCTGTTTCAGTGTGTCGAAATGGTAACCCCCCTGAGGAGTGTGAGAATCAGTGTATGTACTCTCGCCCAGCCCCAGGATACACCTGTGTGTGAGTAGCTTTGTCACATATATTCATATTTTTTTCTTCACGTGAGCTTGAAGAATAGTAGTCTTATCTCTTATCAATCGTATTTGCCAGGCTTCATATACATATATATTGACATGGACGTGATATTACGCACGGGCGAATGAGCCTACTACAGGATATTGTCAGCCAGCTGTATGTATGTTGACCGTAATTATGTATGGTAGAGACTGATAAATATTTACCCTGCTGTTTAGTCCACGTAAATGTATTTTTTTGTAGAGTAAAACACATAAATTATTATTATTTATTTCAAATTTTGTTTTCGGTTACATAAGTGAAAAGTTGAGGTGATTTCGCGATAAAACTATAAGAAAACATATCAGCCATATCTAGCTAGATTTCTTCTAAAAACTGCACTCTCGCAGCTCCTTAACCCACCGATCGTGCAGAGCTCAACAATAACACGATATACTGCCTCTCTATGTCAGCAGTCACGAAGACTATATACAGTATTTAGTCAAATAGATAAATTCATCACGTTATATTTTTGTGCTTGAAGCGGAAGCAAAATCATCTGTTGACATATTGTAGATCTTTACATGAAAGATAATTTCAACCGTTTGTTGCTTTGGCTGTGGTTAGTTAGCCTTCATGTGTTTAGATGTTCTTAATGAGGTCATTTGATTAAGGACAGTGACCGATGTGACCAAAGATAGGTCTTAATGTGATGAGACGTGTTTTAAAAAAATGTAGAATCTAAACATTTCCGAATTTGTACTGATTATTTAGTATTGCGTGAGTTAGAGATTTTATTTTAATTACAGTTTTAATCTACAACCATGCAACTCTTCCATACCGGGTCCCTTGCTTATTTATACATTCAAAATATTCACCAGACAAAATGTATGGATTACATGCTTCTTTATTTTGAAAAAAGTTACTTCTTACAACAATACTGCATGGTTGACAAGGGTGAAAGAACCATTACCGAAAAGTGACGTCTCTTTCAAGTTTGTAATCCATATGTGATACTTTCCCCATTCCTAAATGTCTCTAGAACAAGTTATTTGAAATATTGTTTATTTATTTCAGACAGAACTACTGTTGTGGCTGCTCTATGAAGTTCATGAAGTGTAAGAAGATTGGCAGCTAAATCAAGAATGTCTCATGCCTGGCCTGTACCTTCCATAGAAACGACCCGTCAGAATCCAAAAACTTCAGGCTTCTTTCCGTCGTTAGCTCACTCTCGGATTACTTAAGGAATTACAACTTTGTATTTCCCCGTGCATATTGTGTAACACATGTGTATATTTTCATTTTCTTCTCGAATCTACTTTCATTACTTTCATGTACCATTTCGTACGATTTTTCTTTAGCATAATTGTGTTATTCTCGCCATAAATGTACAGATTTACTGGTCGTTGATTAACCAAAATTTTTTAATTGGTATATTCAGAAATTTTCCAATGATTCATATGATAAACTTGAGGGATTTTTTCTCGGATCTACAAGTGATCACTTGTCAGTGCACTAATACTTACGTTGCTATGTACTCAATGGTTCAGTGAGCTTGGTTTCAAAGTTTCGTTAAAACACCAATGACAGTGCATTACTTCGATGTATTTGTACAGCCTTCTTCCGCCAACATGGCGTGCTAGTACAAGTCACATCAAGGAAATACCATCAGCAACTTGCCAAATTTCGACGGTTTATCCCTGACACTTAAGTAGGTTACCATCACCTATAAAGATAAAAATTTTAGAAAAGGTTGATCATGTCATTAGGCAACAATCAGTTAGTTGATGACTGCGTTTACTGAAAAAAGCAGGTTACTTTACTTAGGCAATCCATTAACTTATCGATTTATGTTGTATTTCCTCAGTGTGTAAGGGCTATGAGAACTATTCGCAGCCGAAAGAATGTCTCATGCACCCCTGCGCCACGACTGTATGTGAACACGGACGGCACTGTCAGTAAGTGCCTTCTATAATTTGGGATCGATTTAGTAATCGGTTTAGAATATATATTGCCAGCTATAATTCAATACCCATTCAGTATTCTATGGTCAGAAAATCCTATTGATTTGAAGATAATCGGGAGAGGTTGTCCTGCACTCAGATTCGTAATACAGTAAAACTCGGTTTGGAGTCAGTGCTACCTGGGAATGAAACTGAATACTCTCTACTGAGTTGAAATTCTCGTTTTAGAAAAGTTAGATAAACCAGAAGCTTAAATTCACCGGTCAATGTTGCGAACGTCGAGTAAAATTTGCTTACCCCCGAACACTGAACCAAGAGCATTTTATTTTGAACAGTTACCCAGGTTTTAACACGCATTTATTTCCATTTTATTTTGCAGGGCGAATTTCTGCGACTGTAGCGCAGAATGCGTTAGCGATACGCCAACGAAAGGGTAACCTTTCGATCACATCAATTGGCATGCTGACTGCCGCAGAGGCTACGCAAAAAGTTGAGTTCAGAGGAAAAATGATGTCAAATTCAAAACTCTGTTTTAAATTTTGCATCATTTGGTTGTAATTGAAACGAGAATGCTAAATAAAGAACCATAGACTTTTATAATGTCTCATAGCTTGATTTCTTCCATTCGGTGTAAAATTTTTGTTACTATTAAATGCTGCGCAAATGTTAGGTTTCCTCACACTATAAGGCCATAAAATGGAAATACTCTTGAGTAAGGCGTAAAACACACCAAGGAAATCAACAAATAGATAATCATTAAATGCGTAAAATGGCGACAATGTTGACAGTGAATAAAAGCCTAATTTTATAAGGCCCAGTTTGACTTGAATATGACTACAAGTGTG
Source organism: Acanthopleura granulata (assembly GCA_016165875.1). NCBI lineage: Eukaryota > Metazoa > Mollusca > Polyplacophora > Chitonida > Chitonidae > Acanthopleura > Acanthopleura granulata. Next base: position 15,249,190 of record JABBOT010000010.1, read on the forward strand.
CATTAAAGTCGTTAAGGACTGTGGATCTCTGATATCATCAGGACGATGTGTCTATGATATCATCAGGACGGTGTATCTCTGATATCACCAGGACGATGTATCCCTTATATCATCAGAACGGTGTATCTCTTGTATCGTCGGGACGGTGTACCGCATACACCATTAGGGCACAGTATCTGTTATGTTATCAGAGCGGTGTGTGTTTTATATATTGTCAGGACGGTATATTATTTGTATCACCAGGGCGGGGTATCTTTTAAACCGTCATGACTGTGTATCCCTTGTATCATCAGGGCGAAGTATCCCTTATATCAGCAGGACCTTGTATCTCTGATATCTCAAGGACGGTGTATCTGTGATATCCTCTGGAAAGTGTAACTCTGATATCTCCTGGACGGTGTATCCTTTTTATGGTCAGGACGGTGTATCGCTTATATCACCAGGGCGTGGTATCTCTTATGTCATCAAGACGGTGTGTGTTTTATATCTTCGGGACGGTGTGCCCCTTGTATCATCAGGGCGGGGTATCTTTTAAACCATCAGGATAGTGTATCTTTTAAACCGTCAGGACGGTGTATCCCTTATATCATCAGGACGGTGTATACCTTATATCATCAGGACGCTTTATCTCTGGTGTCGTCAGGACGGTGTATCCCTTATATCGACAGGCCTTTCGTCGTAGTCATCATCAACGACATCACCACCATTACCATCTGCATCACCATAACAGCGTCACAACAATCACGACAGTATTAACACAACATATTCAACAACATAACCTCCATCACATTGTCGCCATGGCTACGTGCACTATTACCGTCATGTAATTACCATTATCACAACACCTTCCTCAACACACCATCTCATCGACATCGTCGTCATCAAGGCTTCGCTATCAACCACTTCCACCATCATACTGTCATCATCAACACAATCATACGGGTCGCATAGCTGATACTGACACATCATAATGACCATCATCGTCATCAACAACACCAACACCATCGCCACCACCATCACGATTTCAATACATCACAACATTTCATCAACCTAACCATTATTGCATCATCATCATCAACAACGCATCACGTGATCATGACCAGTATAACTGGCAATAACCAGTCACATCGGCATCAACCCCACATCACACAATCAGCTTAGTAACAGTGACCACCATTCCACTCGTCTTTAGAGAGGTGTGTTAGAGAGAACCCGAAATCATGTAAACTTCTTCGCCGACAACACATGGAGGCTTAATGCTCAGCCAAGCTAAAACCTCTCCACGGGGCACTATTCTCTGACAGTCCAGAAAACTTGAATCAAATGAAATTTCCGTTGCAACAGGTGGGAGTTAAGAAGATTAAAATGAAATCGATTTTTCTTTCGAAATTATTAGCTGTGCACAATATCACTTATGGTATAGTGGAGAGTTCACAGGAAACTTCAATCGATGAGTTAATTTTCAAACAGTACAAACGCCATACCAGCAGAGAAAATTATATGAATAACAAACACATATTACGGGGTTAGGGATTCATAAACATAACCGGGAAGCCCTCATTTCACAGGTAAAGCGTAGAGCAAAGCAAACAACTGTTTATTTTTTGGTGTTACCTGTCTAATGAAGTCAATGTGAATCCGTAATCATGATTGCCTTTATGAACCGTCACCCATAACTTGTATGTATGAACATTTAGGCAAATTTTGTATGTGGGCGTAAGCCTATATGGTGCAATAAAACTGCTGTGTTAGAGATTTACAGATTAGTTCGCTTAACTGTCTTCAGCTGTGTCTAGACTGGATTTACATCACTAGCCTTCATTTGCAAAGCCTTCTGGATTTAGCTTTATAGCTAGAGAGCGGCAGGGGGGCGAATGCACTAACTAATGGGAGCCTCCACGCCCCCGGGGAGTCAGCGATAATTGCCCCAGCCCCTGCTCCGGCTAATTCCTGCTGCACATCAAGCCATATGGTGTTCGCGTACATAAACTTTTGCCAATTATCTATGTAGACAAACGGGCATTCACATTCAGTAAAAAAAAACACAACTAAGGGATCAAGACTCACCACAACAGCTCCTGAGAGGCCATAAAGTTTACACAGTGTGTTATATCCTGTGTTGCATACCAGCTTTCGAGGTAGAGCACTTGCAATATATTAGCCCATCTATCGTGTATACCATTAGTTCTAACTGAAGTGAGATTTCAGCTTTTGACGTCATGTCTACCGCATGGCATTGTGGGACGGATGACTAGTATATTTTTATCCGCGGAATTCAGCGAAAATAGTCTCTCTGGACAAAAATTAACGAGATATTCTTTATCAGGCGTCTTTCTACATCAGATAGGTACTTTTTTACCACCAATAAATGCAACAGGGTTTGGCAGGTATAAATATATAAATTTGCAGCTAAGATACTCGAACGGCGTGTGGAGCATTGGGGTCTCCCAAAGACCGATACGGTACGCACCAGTCACGTCTCTCTCGCATGTGGGGTTCAAACCCCTAGGCTGGCTCAGCCCGAGGACGGGTGTGGCATTGCAGAAGGCTTACATGCCTTACATGGGCGACCAGTTCCCACAGGCCTATGGGAAGCACTTTCCATTGGGAAAAAAGGCTTCCGGAATCAGAGAGCGCATAAATAAAGAAGAAATTAAAGGCCTGCTGGACTCCGGTGTGAAGTGATAAGGGTTTTTTTTTTAAATTCAACAAATCAGTATTACTTGACTCCAATTGCGGTCAAAGTGAGTATATTGGATAAGCAGGGTGGACACATTTTATACCCGACGTAATACTACAAGTATATCGAACTCCTGTATCCCACCTCTCTGTCGAGAAGTTCAATTGGTAATCCGTAATCCGTAATCTTACCGTCAATTGGTGCTGCAGATAGGTGGTCGGTGATGGAATTAAGCTTAACCTCAGCCAGTATGGGGATTTCATTGTGTTGCTTACTTTTGACGGATATGCGCCGGCTTACAAACTTACCCACCCCACTGAGGAGGGCACAGGCTAAGACCGCGCCTTCCATGCCTATAGCTTTCGGCGCCGCAATTATCGTGGACATCACTCCAATCCCTGTGACGTGAAGATCCATAGTCGCCATGAGTAGTGCGGTATCAATACCATCAACTGCGTTGACTGCATTGTGGTATTTTCTGTATAGAACAGCTCTGGCATATCTCTCGCCTTCTAACTCCTTTTTCAGAGTGCTAAAATGTTGTGATCTACTGGTGTGGATCTTCAGTTGGGGATGGATCTAATGCTGGATACAATTGCGCTATCTTTATGTAGACGCCGCAATAATGTTCAAATCTATATTTGTCATGAGTTCAACCTTTATTCTTAACCGTTTCAACTGAATGCCATGCTCCAGATTTATTTGGCTCACCTCCACCACTTGTGCCGCAGCGGCCAGGACATTGTGTAGCGTTGTGTCCACCTTATCAGATCTCGAAAACATTTTTACAACAATAGTTACGCTTTTACCGACATGCTCTTCCGGCCACTTGAACCTCAGGTCAGGAAGGATGTAGAAGGGATTTGGAACTGGATTAAGGCCCAATACAATATCCAGAATGATTATAGAATGATTAAAGACTGGGAGTAACCTGTCAATGGGAAATTGTGTGTTGATATCGAAGTAGGATGTTGTCTCTGGACGTCCTCCGATGGTATGGCCTCCTTCCGGCGATTTCAACACATGAACTGGATCTCTCAATGCCGTGTACGTGAGGAAAACCGTACCACCATTAAAAACCTTTCGAACAATACCGCCCGTTGTTGTTTGCACCAGGAGCTTGGTCACAGCCAGATCAACGTCCCATTTGGGATCATCCGATTTATCGACACTTCATCTCCGCTGAGGAAATATAACCAGGCTGACTTTTTGGAGCGCATTCGGAGCTTCAACATCCACATCGGTGAGCTCACTCGTTCTCCGGATCTCGCCAACGGCACCTTCTTTGGTGAATAAACACCTTACTTGAATCTATCCACCGATCCCTTGCCGCTCAAAAGCTTATTCAACTTTGGTGGTTCTTCGGACTTTCGAAATGGCACCTTCTTTCGTGCATAGATACCCCACCCCCCAGTTGGAAGGCGTAAATCCGTCCATCAACCCCCTGCCGCTCAAAACCATCGACAACTACCAGATCCGATAAGGCTATGTCAGTGCCACTAGGGCCTACTGGGTCCATGACGTCGGCGGATGGGTAAAGTTACGCCTAAGCACGTGGTATCTACAGGTTGATCACGATTGTTGAACAGCTTTATATTTAGCTACCACAGGAGGCCAGCCGACAGTCCCTGCGGAGTTCAGGCCTTCGTGGAACGTCGGGACTGCCTTCTGAAGAGCAGAGCCTCTTGCAGTACACTGCGGCGGTGTTTTCGGACGCGCTCACCTCGTCTAGGTGGACAAATATTTCTTTGTGGGGCGTCAGTTTGGGTAGTTTGTCCCTTTCATTTATTCCGCTCATGGGTTCTCTTGCGTTTGTGAATCCCAGGATATCAGCTATATCTAACAGACGGATAACATCATTCTTTTTGAGTCCCAGCCGCACACGGCCAGTAGCTTTATTCAGTTGCAGTTTAGCACCCAAAGGTCGGAACACTTATTCGTCAAGGGCACAGACGGTGTAATAGCCCCGTGGCACGACTATCGACTTATCGTTCAACCTGAAACGTACGTCAGCGCCAGTATTCGCCAGGAGTGGGTACAAGGTTATATCGAGTAGGGCGACTGGCCTTCTTGATTGCCCAAACATGCTTGGAGGAGGACATTGCGTCCATGTAGAATATCGCTAAGTGTAACAAACATATTCAGCAATATGTTTGATAAGGCGTTTCCGTTCAATAGGAAGGTAACCCATTACCATGTCAGTGAGGTATATTCGAGTAAAGAGATTGAGGAGCCGAGTGAAATCGTGGTGATAAATCTCAGCCTGAACAACTCGCGAGTTGATTTCGACATAACTTCCCAAAAGGTACTTGAACACTACGCCATACCGAAAATCAACAGGGACACATCGGATTAGAAATGACACACGCAACCGATGGCGTGGTGGCAGAACCAGCTCAATTTCGCCGTATGGTGCGCCACGACCGTTTGTGGGGTGTCAAAGGAAAATCACCTAATAGCCGACAATACACTAAGCAACTCTTCTATTCCACTTCTACGTGTACCATCAAGTGCGCCGGCCGTATTCTACAAGAGATTAAGACACCACTCCCAAAAGACGATGGTGGGGGGGGGGGGGGTCCGACTGACAATCCCTACGACCTAAGAGTATACCAGCAGATTTGCGCCGAGTTTCCGGCTTCCCTTGACAAAGACTGGCGGCAAAAAAGAAGTGGAAACCACGGGCTAGACGTGCCTTACTATTATGTCACGAGGACAGGATACGTGAAATCGCATTACGATTACAATCCTGGCCGCATGTCTTTCCAGCGAACACAGGACAAGTTTCCGTCGATTTCATCTCACAAGGAGGTGAGGCAAATCAAGCAAGGGTCACCTTCATCCTCGACAAATCTAAATGGTTCACCTAGGCAGACGTGGAACGCGTGAACGACACAATTCGGACTTATGTTTGGGCAATCCTCGGAGCACAGGCACAGACCCTCAGCAGTGTCTTAGGCACGCAAGGCAGGACATTTGACGCGCAGAAGAAGTTCGTAGATAATGTCGAAAACGTCATGGCAAGATCTGTTGACCTTCTCTCGGCCATAGAGCCATATCAGAACGTCCTGAGGTGCTCCCGCTCCAAGGTGGATTATGCGCTTGGCGTGGGTCTGTACATGGCGCCAAATAATATGGCGCCTGGAGAACTCATCGGTGGCCTCATCACGTTTTCTTTCCTCCAAAGCAGTGTACTCGTCCAATGTATTCAGTTTAGCAAGGTTGCTTGTGAGGTCCCCTCTGATGGTCTGCATTGCCTCATCCAGCCCTCGCTGCTCATAGAGGTTAACCTGGGTATCACCGAGTGTGCTGAGAGCTTTCTGAATCTCAAATTCAGTTAACGTGGTTTCGATGGTTGCAGCCGCTTCAGATATTTCCTGCACCGCTTGTTCCACATTCTCTGTAGCTGTGGCTTCATCTAAGTCATCCTTAGCTTCCACCACTTTAGGTGGCAGCGTGCAGCGCTTCCAGTCAACAAACCCAACATCATCAAGGAAGAAACCCACACCAAAATGTCTCTCTAGTGTCGATAGCGCGAGTGGCTTGTCTGTAATTTTGCTGCTAATCTCAAAGTTGGGTTAAGCCACAAGGCGTAGTCGATTATTCACCAGCTCGAATGAAAATAATGTCTCCCATCAGCCGGGGTAACCCCGTATTGTTGCTCAATGGCCTCATAATAGTCATCTACGGCTGTGCGTGTGAGCTCACGGGCAAGTGATTGTGTGTTTCCCTCTCGTTGACTGGGCTGCTAAACTCCTGAGGAGAACGAGGTCTCTTTCATCCACTCATCATCTGGCTCATCAATATCAAGATCATTTAGAGGGTCCAATCTAAAATACGCCATTGTATTGAAGAAATGATATAGTCTTGCACTAGTTCATAATACATACAGGAACAATTCGTTGTTTAATAAACACGGGTCAATACGGACGCAAGCTGGGGTACAGAACCTCGGCCGTGCTGTGATAAACAAGACCACGGTCAAGATCATCGGTAATGAGCTGATGTCGATCGATGACAACGATGTTTGTTACAGTTATATGGACCTGTGAAAGTCGGCCGAGGAGAGATACCAGGGCATCGACACAAGCCGCATTAAGTATGTCACCAGAATCGGGGCTGAGGATAAAGGCGAGGATGTAACCACAGACCGAGCCATTGCAGGGACCTATGTCAACTGATACTACATACACCACGACTTCGAGTCATATGCCATTCTACCACTCAGCCCAGATGGACATGCTCGAATACGAGCTAACCTTCAACGACTACAGCCGCGTGATCCGGGCCACAGGAGGCGCCGATGGCAGCTACACCATCGAGAATATCCGCCTTGAGTATGACTTGGTCACCCAGTCCGAGCTGGCCCGGATGATCCGTAACCAGAACGCCGGCCTCTTTGGCTATACTGTACGACCGCGTGCTCCGGCACCGCAAAATCAGATAAGAGCGATACCCTCTGGAACACCAACCTTAACGTACCCGCCCGCAATATGAAAGGTATCTTGATGCTGTTCGAGGACCCGAGACCGGCATTCCGGCGGGAAACTGAGGCTATTTACAACCCCAAAATAACCATGGTGGAGGTGACAGTCGAGGGGCTCTCCAACCAGTTGTTCAGCCAAGGCCTTACCAGCAGTGGGATGAGACAAAGAAGTTCTTTCCAGCCGGCTGCAAGCGCCATCCTGAAGTGGCCATGGTCGCAAGTGTCCCTTGCCAACTTGATAACCACTAGTTACGAGCTTTGGCTTGACCTGCGCTCCAAAAACGACGACCAGCTACACGGCAGCGGGCGGCGCATCGACAACGGCAGTGAGGGGGTGACCATTCAAATCACGAAAATAGCTCAGGCGACGGACGCTTTGAAAATCTACCTTTACGTGGTCATGGACGCTGGCTCTTCATCGAGGATGGCTGATTCGTCACATCGCTGTATTAATGCTGCTGGCCTCTCGCGCAGAGGTCCCCACTTTGGGAAAAGCCTTTTCACTCTCAACATCCTTTATGGGACCCTTTCGCGGCTTGTTTCAACACATTGTTGCCCTGTGTCCCACAATACATTACAATCGGGTGTATCAAGAGTGTCCCTGGGTGTAGAGCGACCCAGAGGTTTTTGTCGTAGACACAGGTGAAAGGAAATCCATGATTTCCTCTGTGCCTTCCACCAGCTGTTCCAAGGCGAACGAACCCTATACATCATTGGGGATTGGCAACAAAGGCGCTGACCAAAACGAAAGACATGCTCTCTGCTCACTCAGAAATGTAGCTCGGTCCTGAAAGAGCTTCGCGAGCAGACGCGTACACGGGAGCGGTCAGCATGTTCCTCATAATCCCACTCGAGAACCGGCCGGCGTTTACGCGCGACCTGGAAGCCGACCCATTTGTTGGACATGCGATTAGTTGTGCTTCCTGTGTGCTAAGTCATCGCTAGGGCATGATGCTAGCGCCGCTAACCGCTGCTGTTACCACAGCCAGGCACTGTCAAATTGGACAACAGTACCCTCGAACAATGAACGATGGCAAAGAACCAGACTTCCTTAGGAGCATCAAGCGAAGTCCCCCGAGGAGACACCTCCGGTGGAAAGAGAGACAGGCCATAAAAAAACGAATGATCCGAAGAAGGTGGCTGCCGGGAGTGCGGGTGCCGCTGCCAGAAAGGTCAAACAGGAACGACTGCTTGAACAGCTTCGGCCAGCCAAGGAACCACAACACCATGGTGCTGCTACAGCAGGACAGCAGGAGGCACCCCCTGTGCTCAGCAATTGAAGATTCCCACCGATCCTCTCTATATGGAATAAATACTTGACAACTCCAGCTACCGACGATAAGATGCTCGTAAACGAGCTATATCACAGCGCAGTCGTCTCTGGCTTAGGTATGTGATACTCCAGATTGGGTAAGATGGTCATTGGAGGTGCGCCTCCCCAGCTAGAAACCCCCTGTGATATCTTGATGGTGGCCGTGGACGTGGCCCTCGCGATGGCGACCAAGGACATGCTAATTAAACAGGGGATCATTCCAGCAGATATTAAGTAGAGATGACCTCGATCGCAATAACGGTTGGGGGCGCTCTCGTAAATGCACTTGCTTTCTCAGGTAGTAACTTTCTCTTCTCAACTCTTCGAAGCTCAAAGGTGGATGCAGAGCGTAAACGCTACGATAAAGCTATAGAACAGCTCCAGGCGTCTGGACTGGATTGATGACGAACCGGGGCACTCATAGCGCAGATTTCGCGATGTCGACACCACTATGCGCGAGTACGCTCAGGTCACGGGGAAAACACTTAGCCAAACATGGTCCGGACCTTTCCTAACCATTTCTATACACCGTTGGAGGGCCCAAAATAACGCGAGATAGCATTCATCCTCCTCGGGATGTATATGACTGGGCTCGTCGCCTTCAAACTAGCCGAGTAATCCGAAAAGACTGGTGGACTCAGGTAAAGCTCCTCGCCGTAATGGCAGGCACGACAGAAGTAGTGAGTCTCATATTATTTTTCCATACCATTTGTGTATACCGCTTAGATATGTATATCACACATGATCGGATTGCCCGAAGAGCTACACTCCGCGATGTTAGAGGTTAACTACTGTGCCTGCCGCAACAAGATTCATGGTCCTCTAGCCACCGTACAGATGGATACCTCACACAAGTCGCTCGAAATTTGGCGGCAGGACGAAAAGTCTGCCATACGTTTCGCGACAAGGGTTCTGGAGGGCCCGACCAATCTCCGGGCGACGGCCGGGCAGCTGCCTGAGCCTTTGGCTGTCAGCTGTTGAAGACTTATCAGGCTGCTTGAATACCTTGATTCTGGTGTCTACTAGCATAGCCGACCAGTTGTCTAATCGTCTATCTAAGATATACTACAGCCCCTAGGTCTACTGGCGAGGCATTGTCGCCATCAAGAAGCTAGCTTCTGCTGTGAAGGTCTCTGAAAGCCACCCTGGGCGAGAGTTCATCGCTGTAGTGAAACAGCTGCTCGCAAGGCTTTGGTTTCTGTCAGGCGTGGGCGTGTGAACATTCAATGGGACCGGGGGATCGTTGAGCGCTTCAATCGGACACTGGCCTAGAGGCTGTTCGGGCACCAATACGCCCAAGAGATGCGGCTCCCGTCTGGACGTTGCTCTGAGTGGGTGAAGCGGTTACTCGCAGTGGTGACGGATTTGAACGAAGAAGTGATCCGACTCACTGGCAACTCTGAGGCCACCAAGACAAAAACGATAGCACAAAGGCCGTCCACTGTTCCAGGCCGGCCTGTTGGCCATCATGAGCAAAAGCTCCCTTCTGTTCTTGGCGTTCGCTATCTGCACCAGCAACGGCGAGCTAGAGGGTGGTCGTCGTCGCTCGACTTAACCAGTGGTATCTAAACCTGACGAGCCTGTGTTGTACTATCTCCTAGATGGCCCGCAACGAGGGTTTGTGCTCGAGAACTTCTTGTGGTGCCTCGCGACACTCAGCTTCCACCGGATGGGGTCCTCAGGCGTTGAGAACTGCGCCTCCCCGTTTTCGGTTGCACTCGAGACAGGTCAACCTAATGTTATTAGTGTGTCCCATTTTGGTTGGTAAGCCCATGGGAGCTTAATATTGCACGCGGCACAGCGGTTATTTTGCTGCTCCTTGAGATGCAGGATGTGATCGATCTTCAGTTGGTGACCTACAATCGCCGGGACCACGCCCAGAGGCTCAGACCGGGCGCTTGTAGGCCACCAATTTTTTCTAGATGGTTTTGCGGAGAAGCTGCTGCTCAGTGAGTTTTCTTCCCTCGGAACCCTCCCCGGGGACAAACTACCCTTTCGAGCTGGCTGAGATACTCTACTCTTGATTCGCCAAGGTAAGCAAGTTTTGACCGCTCGAGGTAATCGTCAATGTTCCAGACTATTTGGCGGTCTTTGATGGTGAGACACTGGCTCGAGTGAACTGAGGGCGCCAGTCATCAGTCTGAATAGCCGCCTCTGCTGCCTCTATGCTGACATCGACGATGTCGTTGAGTACCAGCTCTTCCCTGCTGTCGGTGCTTGGGACGAGGAGTTGCATGTTTTGATTCCGGCTGTTTTTTAGATGGTACAGCAGGGGTACCAGGGTGTCTGGGAAGTGGAAAGTGTGGCAGCTCCTGTGCTCGGTCGTGGGCTTTCTGTCAAGAAGAGGTCGCCTGGTTTCCAGGCTTCAGCGAACTTACCCCAAGCAAGGAAGCTGGGTAGCGCTTTTCTCATCTCCTGACACTGAATCTTGTTTGGCTGCAGACGGATAGTCTTTTTGAGGACTTTGAGGACCGGACCATTTGCCCCATTGTCTTCTTTGATCCATTCGTACTAGTTAGCCTTCTGACACAGCCAATTTTGTGGCATCTCGCCAGCAATTTGTGGTGGTTGACCCTGATCGTCGCAGCAGATGACTTGGACACCCCTACGTTCGAGCCAATCGAGGAAGGTCTCCAGAATAGGCAGGAGCACGGTGCATATCTCGTCCCAGATGATCACGCGGGGGGTGAACTTCTTTCCCATCGTTTCCTGGATCCACTCAAATCTGACCACTCCAACGGAAGAAGCTGTGATAGGTCTTGGCCTTGACTCCTCTTGTATGCATCTCTTTTGCCAGACGGTGATCGGGATGAAGACCAGAGCTCAATTGCTCGCGTCGTTTTGCCACTCCCCCACCGCCATTCAGATAGCTCAATTGGTGTCCGGTCAGTGGGTCGTCGTGATGTGGTGCATAAGAGTCTGGCATGTCTTTTGCTCTTTTCGGTATTTGGGCTTGGCAAGGTAGGCTGCATGTTCCATAAGAATGTATAGTCTTTCTCCCTTGTCGCGCCACTTGGCTTTACCTAGATAGAATCGGCACAGAGAGGATGTTGATGTGGGCATAAGCCAACATGGAGGCCCTGAGGTGGGTGTCCTGGGACTGTAAACCATCGTAATATGTGAGGATCCGTCACTCTTGCTGCTCTGGGGGAATTTGCCGATGATCCTGCACCCTTGATTACCCTCTTGAGGGGCTTCAGCAGGAAGGCAAGAAGCTGTGTTGAGGCCCATTTATTCTCTGTGTGAAATGCCTCCCAAACCGAGCGGGGATGACAGGATGGCAGTCTGTGAACTCCCACTCCTGGACCTCGGCGAAGCCTGTACCAACGTCTTTGGGGAGGGGACCATTGATGGTTACATCGATCATGCGGTGGGGTGGGGGTCCGAAACGTTCAAAGTAGCGCTTCGCTTCGCCTTCTCCCAGAAAGGATGCCGGGTAGCAGGCTTTCATGTCTAGCGTGTCGTAGTCCATTATGTTCAGCCACATCATAGACCGTACCGACCGTTTCATGCACCCTCTCCTCCCACTTTTGGATTTTGACCCGTCTAGCTGCGGTCAGCCTCTGACCCCACAAGGCGCCCTCGAAATACTCCACGGCTCTCTGGCACAGTTGAGGTCGCCATCTTAGCGGAGCGAGGTTGGCAGGGTCTGGGTCTCAGACAGGGTAGATTCCATACACAACCGCGGTGAAAGGGTAGGCGTTCTGATAGAACACCCTGTCGGTTCCAGTCGGAGTGTCTGGTTTGGTATCCCTCGTGATCTCGATGAAACCCTGCCTCTTTTTCCTCTCAGCAGGGACAGGGTCAACCTTGTCTTCAACTACCCAGTCGCCCTCGTTCCGCTCACGCAGGATCTTGATTCGGAGTAAGAACTACCCCCCTCCACCCGAGGAAGTGCGGTGAAAAGCTGAGCCGCCCTCTCGTCCAACATGCGAGCGTCCAAGGGCAGTCGGCCGGCTCTAGCATGTATACCATCAGCGATTTCAATATTGCCAATGTCGAGTGGGTCCTTCGCTTCCACCCGCAACGTGGAGAAGACCGCAGTGGCGCCATCGACTTCAAACTCGTCTTTGGCATCGTTCGGAATCTCAACCCAGTCTTCAGCCGGGGGCTGGACCGGGGGAGGGACCTGATCCTCTATGTCGATAAATGGCCTTTGTGGCCTCAACGGCCGATGAAAGTGGTTTTCATCGTATTCCGGAATACGTTCATGGAGAATATACCCAGGTTCGTACTCTCGTGAAAGAATCTCGTCGATCAAGTCATTCATAGTGGCCAAGTTGCTGATGGATGGGTATGTCACATGTAGCAATGTCTTTAAATGGGAATTTCAATCCAGACGTGCGAATTCTTTCTGCACTGCCCTCTTATCACACCGCCACGCATTTCGATATCCGCACGCGAGACAGAGCCTTTGTTTGTTAGTTACGCCGACCCCACAAATTCGGAAAGGCTGTGTGTACGAGCCCTTACGAAGCCTTGCCAGGTGAACCTTACAGAAACCAGATTGGTAGATGTCGTTTAGAAAGTGAATTTAAGTAACAGTATTACCGTTATTAGAGATTACACTTTCTAGATATAACACAGGTTCTAGTTCTGAAAATTGGCTGTGACCTATCCGGGTTTCGAACCAGCGACCTCCTTAAGGTGAGCCACTTGCATGTGTTGTGTCCCTTGGGCATATTGATTGCATTAGCGTATCAGTAATAGCCCGTTTATCTAAATGGAGAGCTTGGGCCGGCGGGGGTACTCCCTTATTGCTTTCCTATATGTTGTGAATGTGAACGGGTGTCTGTCTACATAAATAATTGGCAAAAGTTTATGTACGCGAACACCCTACGGCTGATATGCATATTGATGTGCAGCAGAAAACAGTCGGAACAGGGGCTGGGTTGTTCCCGGGCGGCGGAGAGGCTCCCAATAAAAAGTCCAATCACCTCCTGCTGCTCTAGAGTCTATGTTGATATCTTACAAATACGTTTTAATTTGTATGTATCAACTGAATATAGGATTCTGAATCAATAAATGCATGTGGTCTGTTGAAACTCCGAATAAAGGGCGGCCAAATCCTGGTTTACAAATTACAAATGCGCTTTATAATATCCGGGTCATCGACAGCTGTTATACCCATTGAAGCGCGTAAACCAGCGTGGTTTATGCAAATGTCTTGATCCGTGATTACCAGGTATATCGCCAGGTCAATCTTCGATTCCGAAAATTTAGGACCTATCCAATCAGCGAGAGTTTAACAATAGGCTCCAATACACGGTCACTGCACAGTGTGTGCAGCTGTAATATTTCAGGAAAACTTTTGAAGAAAGGCATCCTTATCTGCGGACAAAACTTTAACCATGCTATGTTTATTTCCTTTTTTGGAGAAGTAAACAATTCAGGGATGATATTGGTGTTTCGTTAAAAATTTATGCACATGGCCCTGTCATTTTAACCAAATGGATGATAATAAGGTCTCTTGTACTGTGAAGATCTAGGCTGAATGGTACAGAATGCATACATTTAGATAACATAAACCAAAAGTTCAAGCCTTAAGAAATGCCCCATATGTGTACAGGGAATGGTAAGGCGATTAACTTTTCTCATGAGATGAGGTAAGACACCAAAAATTAATTTTCCATGAAAGTCAATTTTAACGTTCATTGCATTAAACTTTCATCGGGAAAACTCATGCCCGCCCAAAGCTAATACAATTGCCATTATTTTCATGCCAAGCCTGCACCTGTACACCAAAACGGGCTGGCTGGTTGGCAGTTTACTCTCTAAGACACATGTGGAACAGAAGTCGATGTATATAATTATATGAAAAAATAAACTGTTGTTTCACAAATCATCGAAAGTCCTAAATTTGATAAAAAAAATCCCAATTTATTTAACTGAAGTAATCAAAACCTAATCATGACTGCTGATTCCTTGCCACAGAAAACAACTTACATAACTGATCACAAGGTTTTGAGGTATAAATACATTATACTGTGTGCATTTTTACTTGGTTAAATACAGGAACGGTTTGGGTATGGTTTACTCTCCAGAAATTGATGTACTGAACCTGTAATACATAAGTCGTAATTTTATTGATGAAGCTGAACATAAAGTATTTTTTATTGTTAGAATGGTGTGTTGGAAATTCAGTGTTACTAGTGCTGTTTACGCATTTTTTTTATCCTAGCGATAATTACTCTGGATGTTTTGCTGAATATTACGTGAAGAGGAAACGATTGGATTGTTCAGGTATGTGCATGGGAACCTGCCGTTTCCTGCCGCATCATTTAAGCATTGTAATAGTCACAGTTCTTCATACTTAGATGCACTACACTATGTTTCCCTTATGTGTAGCCTTAAAGACATTTGGAGAGTTAGCGTTACGAATATTAAAAGGAAATCACTAGTCAACATCGACTAAGCCTGATGAACAATTGAAACCTTATCTTGAAATGCTCACTGACGTACTATTCTTAAAATCTGGACACAAATAATTCTATTCTATCATGATCTTAAAATTTTTTCAAAATAAATCTGATAATATTTATCAGTGACGTCATGGCTTTATTACTTTGTCCCTAACTACTCTTTAACTTATAAAACTTTGTACAGATAAAAATAAAGGAAGAAAAGGAAATGAATAAATAAATAATACTGTATACTACTTCCACGTCAGTCACGTTTGGTTGTGTTTCAGTGGGTCGGAAGGGCTACTCCCCCGAGAAATGTGAGAATCAGTGTTGGTACGCTCGTCCAGACCGCGGATACACCTGTGTGTGAGTATTATATGATATTATATGTTACAGATCGTTTTAATCTTAAAAAGTGTACACAAAAGGAACATTACAACATTTCTATAATACCGCACCACAGGTTGGTAAAATTCTATAGCTCTACCGTGTAACAAGTGGGCCAAATTCTCGCTCAACCGTTGAACCAAATTCGGGCTCTACCTTGCCACAGATGAACCAAATTCGGGCTCTACAGAGTCACAGGTGGACTAAATTCTGTCTCTACCGTGTAACAAGTGGACTAAAGTCTGTTTCTACCGTGGCAGAGAGGGAGCCAAATTCTGGCTATACCGTGGCACAAAGGGGTAGTCTGTACAGGGAAATATATGGATTACAATCTTCTTAGTTGAGAAAAAAACATTATAAACATCTCTTTTTATACTAATATGTTTTGTCAACCAACAACGAAACGTTGCAAGAAGAAGAAGCAAGGAATCCGTGTATTCACTTTGTTCTATGTCTTCTCCATATCTAAATGCTAGTGAAAGAAATTAAACGAAATATTGTTTATTTATTTCGGACCAGAATACTGCTGTGGCTGCTCTGTGAAGTTCGTCAAGTGTAAGTATATTTATGACTAATGTTATCAAGAATCTTTCGTCCGTGAAACTTTACATTGAGCCGTTGTTGGTTCTTGGCAAAAGAATCGACAATGTCAGGAGCTTTTTTAGTTGTGTGCAAGTCGATTATTTTTCGAGAATGAAAAATGCGAGAGTGAGCTCGCATGGCAACATAGTTCAACAACTGTTGTAGTTGGTATATTGCAACAATTGTTATCATTCTTTTTTTTGTACAGGAAAGATACAGAGACGAAAATGAAAGTGGTTTTGACGACTTATCAGATGCACTATCTACATAGGCATAAACAAGCTATTACAGTGTACATGTATTTTTTCCATTGTTCCCATGGCACTCACTGGAACTCTGTATGCCTACAACCCTTAACCTAAACAGTCTTTTAACTGAAAAATCATAACTACTGACATTAAGAATGCAATCATTTAACCCTGGATTAGCTAAAATTATATCTACCCAAACTGTTCAGCAACGCAGATTTAACCAGCTGTTAGTTAACCATGGAATAAGTCATTTAACCCAGGGTTAGCGCTATCCGTCGCCGAGGGAGTGAGCGCGGCGTAATAGACCCAGATTCCTCCCACCAGTTATTGCGGTCGCTGGGAGTTCAGCTCATGTTGATTTCCTCTCCGGCCATACGTGGGAAGGTGTGCCAGCAACCTGCGGATGGTCGTGGGTCTCCCCTTGGCTCTGCCAAGTTTCCTCCCACCATAATGCTACCCGCCGTCGTATAAGTGAAATATTCTTGAGTGCGACGTGTAACATCAATCAAATAACTAACTAACTAAATAAATAAATCGATAAATAAATTTATTAAAAATTTAACAAAAAGATAGGCTATATTATCCAATGCACCCATTATTTAACTGGTTTTCGTCGAATTTCCTCAGTGTGCAAGAACTATTCGCAGCTCATGGAATGTCTCATTCACCCAGGCGCCACGACAATATGCGATCCCGGACAACACTGTCAGTAAGTACCCTCATTACAATTCAGAGAAAATTCTACGCCTCTGATTGATGTATCTGCCTGTGATAGGCTGCCGTATTCGCACAACAAGGAAGCTATACAGTCTCTCGCCTTTGATGTTTTTTCTGCATCCCTATGGAGTCAAGCATGCACGCGGCGGCTGATAACAATGCTTGTCAGCAATGTACGAGTCAGTAACTTTTCTTTCCTTTATTTTCCAAAGAGTTCTGATGATACAGCGGTCAACAACAACAACGTGTAGAAAAGTTGCTCGTAGCATCCATTTGAGACCAATAAATTGCAAACCTTCGTAGACTGAAATTAAAATGGTTATCAAGCAGTCGACAAAAGGTAAGTATTTTTTGTCTGCGCAGTCAGTGCACCGAGCCTGTGCTCTTCTCATCGTTCTAGCCGTGACATTTGTCTCGGTACACACTCAGTGGCAAAGCCCCCGTGAAAGCGCGGCATGTTTTGGCCGAAATGCCGGTATTAGTTCAATTATAAGTGGCCCGGAATGCTCTCCAACATGCTGGTATAACTTGTACTATCCCCATGGCGATCGATGCAGTAATTGGTTCACTCTATAGTGATAGCTGAAGCTATAGGTCAAGGCCCATTCATTATGCTATATACAGTCAGAAAGTCCTGCTGATTTGAAACAGAGTGTCCTTTTGTAGCCCTTTGTGCAGAGATCAGTGGACGAGTTAAGCTTGAGCTAGTGTTGCCTAATTTTTAGACATTTAGAAATTTAAATTTTATTGATTTGTTTGTTTGACTGGTGTTTTACGCTATATTCAAGAATATTTCACTTTAACGACGGTGGGACACCCACGATCTTCCACAGGTTGCTGGCAGGCCACCAGATATCCAGTGAAAGTCGTTTAAGCTTATATACGTAAACCAAGAATTTACCATTTTGCTCAATACCCCAGCAGTTCCCCAGTTTTAAATGCATATTTGTTTGCTTTTCGCTTCACAGAGCAAATTTCGGCGACTGCACCGCTCAGTGCATTACACCTTACTTGATGAAGGCATATTTTTGCATGGATGCTAAATGATTTTTCGCCTTGTGCGTACTCCAGTAAAATCTACCAGCGCACCTGAATTCAGCAGGAAATGATGTCAAATTCTAAATTATGTTTTAATGTACACATCTGTTGATCGTAAATGAGATGGACAATTTAATAAAATCCATAAATGTTTATTTTGACCCAAGACGTTTCAATTATTCTGTTCAGGACCGTACAACTGTGGTATGTACATGTACATTCAAACTCCAGCGTATAGTGTAAATGGAGAATTATGGATATATAGCATAAGTGGAAAAGTTCCTTGATGTCATGTGCGGTGCCCAAAATGACTTTACTTATACACTCACTTATACATCTTATCGTGCTATGTTTAAAGGAAACATGAACATCAATGCAAAGTACTTTTTCTGCCCAAATACGAGATAACGTCTGATATAAAGTTCAAAACTCAGCATGAGTGGGATCTGTAGGTTAGTTCATTTGTCGATTTAAATGATAAACCGGAACCGATATAAAAGTGTAATATTGCCCTCGTAAAGAATCCAGAGAAATATTCCAATTTTCGAATACAACAAAATACATAACGTGGGTAATTCACTGTGTAAAGTAATTATAGAATAAAACAGAGACAATCCCATAGCCTACAATACAGTCATATAATATAATGGCCATAGTTCAGAAACAGCACACTAAATATGAGTGTATTTGGGTTGCAAAACAATCCAGGTTAAGACAGTTACGGGGAAATATTCTTTGGAGTATATAGGCTGCGTTACAAACATAGATACAGATATCATTCAAACATATCATTTGTTACTCATGGATTTAACCGAGCCTTGTATCCAGAGGGCATTGAATTTGCACACAGAATACAAAGCTGAGCGATATCGAACAATCCACTAAAACTTGAATTTGCTTCCGTCGGAAGAACATCTCTGTCGTTTCCACCAGTCTGGTCAGTAAATGATGATGCCAAATGTCCCTCAGGACGTCATTCAAAACATATCATGACTGAGTGTCAAACTCTTACAAAGGCAGGTCAAGAGTGAACACGTATTTTGTCGGCCATCCCTGAGCAGATTCTGAACGTGGTAACATTGTCGCCTACAACAATTCCGTGCACGGCATGCACATGTGCATTACACTTCTGGGACCGGTTCATGGATTCTCATCTCGTCCCCTTTGTACACCGGAGGCTTCTGGAAATACAAAAAAAACAAAAACGATTCAAATAGTAGAAAAAAATGCTACAGTAACCAACTAGTCTGTATTACAGGAGTACAGAGACTTATGCCTCGATGAACGCAGTATTTCTCGTGGGATTCAGTGCGGTACTTCCTTTGTCACCGATACCGCCAATTAGTCAACATAATAATTGGATCAAACCATTGAATTTCTTGCTACCATAACCGTCTATACTGCTGAGCAAAAAAAGAGAGAAAATGTACGAGACTAAACAACCCGAAGAATGACATTGAATAGGAAAGTTTTAAATTCTCCTTGAAAATCGCCCGGCATATTCTTCTCGTATACACGCTAAAGCGTCGCTGCTTGTGACGTTTGAGAGTATGGTGAACATGAAAGCAAAAGAACTGTAGCACGAAATCTTAATTCTGACTTACCACAATGCCTTTTCTGTTCAGAAAGATCTCCATGCCAAAAGCGACAAGGCTGATAATTATCCCAATGCCTAAGAGAAGGAAAGCAAAGGCCGCATCTTCCAGGGTAAATGTTGTCTTGGGAGACACAAACGGAGATTTGGTGCTTAAGGTGTTCTTTTCCGAACATACGCCCCCAAACCACTTCCTGCGCAGGTCGTGAAGACGCGCCGTTTCTTTTATGGCCAACAAGGCGTGGCTGAGTTCACTGCAAATCCCTGCACCCTTCTTACAAGCGAAAGCGTAACCGTCGTCAGTGAGGGGTTCCCCAGTAACGTACAAATCACAAGGTTCCTTCGATGCCTCGTACTCTGCCATGGGTGTCTCCACGATAAAGGCGTAGTCACCATTGGACCGGCGAACTTTCTCGATGCCTTCAGACATAGTCGATGGCGTGTCAGCCGGATTTGCTTCCATTTGTCTGAACATCTGTTGTCTTATGGGATTTTTAGATGACTTAAAAAGCTGGTATGTTCTGCCCCCCTTGAGGACCCCATAATGAAGTTTTGACAGCGCCAAATCGTCAAAGGTGTTGATTCTGGTGGGAGTCAGTGAGTCCTTGATGATAAACCTGCCAGTCAGAGATGCTATATAGGCAACCAGGAAAAACATGGTAAATATCCACCAGATGGCGCTAAGAAATCTTCCAGAAAATGACCGGGGAGCCACACGGTATCCTGAAAGTTAGACATGGGGCTTTAATTAAAAGCGATGCCAAATCTAACCATACAGTGTTGGGTTAATATACAAAAGAAGTTATGGTTCTGTATACTATTTATAAAAGTGTAGTACCATTATGTTTTAGTATATGTTGCGAGAGACTCAACCATGAATGAAATTCCAATCGGGCCCACCAGTATAGTAAAAACCCAGGCAGCAATGAATACGTTTTCATACACCACATTTGTTGACAATTATAGTTATACCTGTCAGGCTCCAGTAAACATCATTTGCTTGTGGCTTTTCATACACACATAGATGTAGCAGTGCGGAGAATGGTAGAGAGGGAAAAGCAACACTGAAACGTCATGGTTTCATGCTGGGGAATGCACAGGAGCAAGAAATAGACAGTTCCGCACCGATAGGTCTATACTGTACTGGTGTAGGAGGAGTGTGTATGATGTATTGTTTTAATGAGGTCACACTATAAAGATCATCCGTCGTCATACAAGTCAAATATTCTTAAGTACCGCGTAAACACCAGCGAAATAAAAAAAAGAACTATAAATATCATCACCGAGTATGGTGGGCTCCCGTTGTGCACGACTCCACCCAAATTATCTGAGGGTATAAATGTTATATTATACCTAGCTCAACAAGTTATCTCTGATTTAAATATACAGTTGTACTTGTTAATCAGTATATTGATAAACAAGACTATTACATGAACGGAATCAACTTAGAATGTCAAAAGCATCGCAGTGTGAAAGAAGTAGTAACTTTTTGATGGGCAAGTCAACCATTTTACAATGTACTTTTGATTTATACTTTCATTGCTATTTAAGTAGAATTTGAAGAGGTGTTCATTTTTACGATGGCTACTTGTATATTAGAGGCTGAGCAAATTATGTGCGTTTGTGAATACTTCTCGGAACAACCTACCTTGCCACAACATCGTGCTACAGACATAGAGAAAGCTGTTTTGTAGGTTGAAGCTATCTCTGACATCGCGCTCCGTTGGAACGCTTCCCCACTCGAAGGGGCTCCAGCGCCAGATGACGTACAGGGCGAGGCTAACTACCACATAGCCGACCAGCGCCGTGATCCAGACACCCGTGGAGAACGGCTGAAGAAGCATGAAGAATTTGGACGTGGTCCTCCCTTGGGGGGTTTTGACCAGAATCTGAGGCCCGGATAGCATGTAAGGCACTGTGTATTCTATTGTTTTTGCTCGCTTGGATGTCAAATGTAGAGCGGCTGCGGCAATATGTGCCTCCTGCAAAACACGACGTTTGGAAATTGTAACATTTTTCAATTGTTTGCTCGGTTTTATATTTGCTTTATTACTACTTTCACGTACATTGCCCTTACTGCCTAATATTTAACTTAACGTACATCTACTGTATGTATTATGTAAAGGAAATTTCGGAGTAGAAAGAAAGATGTCTTTTCCCAAAAGAAATACGTGTATTCTATCACACAAAGTAAAAATGACCGATATACGCCTTTGTTGTTTAAAAGTTTTACAATCTGAGAAGAAATTATGCCACTTTAATTTGGATTATAATTTCTAAAAAAAACAACATTTTATTCATAGAAGAAAAATGTGCAATACATTGTGTGTTTTTATGGTTTGGTGTGTTTGCACTGCTTTTTAGGTCATCGAACGTCCTCAGCAGCTCACCCCGCGTTCAACGTGCCCCACCAAACCCGTCCAGTTGCCTTCCTCCGTAAAATAGCCGAATTGTCCATCAGCCACCAGGTCAATGTCGAAATCAACGTTCAGAGACTTTTTTAGCTCTTCCAAGACGTCAATAAGAAAGCCTTCATATTTCGTGTTCCCCGGCTGGTACGATATCATTGTAAAGGGATCTTGCTGACAACAGAGTAGACTCAAAACGTAAAAGCGGCAAAAACTGGTTTACTCTGTAATAACAGCAAGTTATGTCCATAATAGCAAGTGGCAACAATTGGTTAATGCAACGCAGATGATTTAGGTTAAGTGTCAAATTCAAAGTCAACTCAAATCACCCATGTTTTACTTTAGATACAGTTTTGTTCATTGCTGACATTGCACGCATCAGAAATACATCAAAAACATGAACACATGTACACCACCCGTACCGGGTACATCCACTGGGTTACCCATTCAAATGCTGATGACAACATATATTTTATATTCTTAACACTGTATGGACTTCATCTCGCGGTACCTGAGTTGTACTACTACAGTTCATGAAAGAACTGATGAATAACAATATCCAATAATCGTAATACCGCAACCACTCGTTACCTGGCATCCAAAAAGACAACGTCTTAAATGTGCCATGCTTTAATGGAATATATAAGGCTACGTAATGAGTCGCTAGAACAGACACATATATTGTCTATTCAATACTTACAATAATTGTGGTAACTTTGTAGGTGGTCGTGGCACAGAAAACACAATTCATCTGCAATTAAAAATTTGGAGAAACTAAAAAACGTTTTGTTTAAAATA
Organism: Acanthopleura granulata; assembly: GCA_016165875.1. Lineage (NCBI taxonomy): Eukaryota > Metazoa > Mollusca > Polyplacophora > Chitonida > Chitonidae > Acanthopleura > Acanthopleura granulata. The sequence goes on from JABBOT010000010.1 coordinate 15,271,847, forward strand.
CTTAATTAAAAGTATAGGGAAGGAGTCACAAACATTGACATCTAGTAGGTGTTCAGCTGACTTTCATAAAGAGTAAAAAAACGAATCAATACCTCGTCATGAAATATAACTGTTATGTTATATAACTATATATAACTAAGTTATGGACTGGGAAACTCCACAAATCGCTTCAAAATGAAGTCTCAAATCTCCAAAACTTGCAGGCTATGTCCCCATTAGGTTGTTGTATTATATGGACACTTTAAATGGCTCAGTAGGTTAGCGGGGGCCTCCGTGGCTCAGTCGGTTAGCGCGCTATCGCAACACAATGACCCAAAGTCTCCCACCAATGTGGTCGCTGTGAATTCAAGACCAGCTCATGCTGGTCTTCCTCTCCGGCCCTACGTCGCCAGGTCTGCCAGCAACCTGCGGATGGTCGTGGGCTTCCCCCGGGCTCTGCCCGGTTTCCTCCCACCATAATGTTGGCTGCCGTCCTGTAAGTGAAATTTTCTTGAGTACGGCGTAAAACACCAATCAAGTAAATAAGTAAATTAGTAGGTTAGCGCGCCAGCGCAGCGTAATGACACAGAAGCCTCCCGATCGCTGTGAGTTCAAGCCCAGCTCATGCTGGCTTCCTCTCCGGCTGTACTTGGGAAGGTCTGCCAGCAACCTGCGGATTGTCGTGGGTTTCCCCCGGTCTCTGCCTGGTTTCCTCATACTGTAATTCTGGTCGCTGTCGTATAAGAGAAATATTCTTGAGTACAGCGTAAAACAGCAATCAAATAAATCAATTCAAAATAATCGAGGAAAGATTCGTATTAACCATGCAGTATAATTATAATCCTCCTCAGGAAATATATAGAAGAGCGGTGGGGTGAGAACCCGTAAGTTGAAAGTTCGAGTCTTACTCAATCCAGCGTTTTCGCTGTATGAAATCGTAGCTCCTCGATTTAAGGATTTACTGATGTCTAAAAAACTATTTTGACGGTGACGGGTGGTATACAAGTGCCAGGTATAAGACAACTGTGACCTCCATCACAAAAGACAACACACGTGGTTTAAGCACACGCGTTAGTCTAGCTTACATATAACACCGTAACATGGAACACAGACCAACGAGATAAAGTTGCAAGTATGCTGTCAATAACTGTTTTCTATGGACGTATGGCAGGTTTTATCACGCACTCCTACATATTTCTGTCAGCTGGTGCATGTATGATGTTGTGTTCTATCTCACTGTATCCATACGCATTACTCTCATCTAAAAAAAATACCATAGTTAGAATATTTCGAGACAATGTTGTTGATGGAGGTACACGTTCCCTTTATGATTCCATAGATCGATAAATAAGCTTTTGGATTTATTGTTTGCTTGATTAATTAGCTGCTTGACTTTGTAATCACTATCTCATGAAGCCATTTTCAGGTTGCTATGGGAATAAGGAGGCTATGTCATTCATCGATTTACGTATGGGTTTATTTATTGTTCGATAATCGATACAATTTAGTCGTAAAACAATTAAAATACATCAATATTGTCACGGGCGCAATAAAAAAGGAAACACTGCAGTGACAGATGTCGACAACGGTTTCAGGGGTAGGCAATCTCTTCGTCTGCACATCACGCCATGTTTAATATAGTTCTTCCCAGTATATAGTCTAATAGTCGACAGGAAGCAGGCGCTGTCCCGGATTGTGGTTAAGGACTTCCCGTGGTGACTATGTGGTGATGGGAAACAAACTAGAGTGACGCCTAAAATTGGAATCAATTTTCTGCGACCTTTATGTTCTCCAGTACACTGAGAGGTCACGAAAATAATGTCTTTCCTACATCTAATGCACTGGCCCTATTTCTATGTATGGCCAGCTGGAGTGCTTTAAAATGGCCAGGCAGAAAGCATAAGTGGCCGGAGGGGTGGAGGCAGGGGAAGAAAACTGTAGGCCTCTACATCTCACCCAGATGTACATGTAATCTGAAAAGTTAAACCCCCAAAGCTAAAGCTACAGGTATATGTTTGTATCTTCGCGATTTACATCATTTTAAAACACTGTAACAGTAGCCTTTTTATACTGAAAGCTTCAATTCGTCACGTCCCTGTCTACATACATATGTGAGGGAGCTGAAACCTGTTTGTTTTGCTCTCTTGTTTTGGTATTTAACGTCCAGTTCCTGAGGATTGTACGTAAACGGTGACGGTCAAGTTTATTAATGCAGGAAAACGGAGTGTCCACCATAGAGCACCACTCTGCGCCAAATGGATAACGAACGGTCTGGCTTGAAGCCGCTGTCGAAGAATGTAGGCTTGGATGTCATTGAATCACGCTGAATTGCGAGAATAAAGCTTTCGCTGACAAAGACAACAAGGGCACGGTTTGAGCCGGTTTTGTCTTTCCTATTACAGGCTAGCAATTTAAATTAAAAGTATTCTCCTGCATGGATAGTGTAAATAGTTCGTGTTCAGAGATTTTCAGATGTAAACTACGAGATGCAATTCATTGTCTTGAATTTGTCCAAATTGTCAGCGCCCTAATTACAATCGTGTAAGCAAGATTTAATTATTTTACTTGCTGGTGTTTACGCCGTACTCAAGAACATTTCACTTATACCACTGCAGCTAGCGTTATTGTGAGAAGACACCCTGCAGCGACCGGGGACAAACCCACCAGCGTCTCCACGTAGCCAGTCTGTAAGCTGGTTTTGAACTCACAGCAACCAGAATAAAAGGTAGGTTGTCCAAAATTTTACCGACCTCCACTTATTTTACACAACCGCTTAGTCGGGGATAAAACGTAAACTAAAATGTGTACAATATAAAACAAAAACATTCACGAAAAACATTCACATGCTGGTTATTGCTTACCTGCTTGGCGGTTATGAAGCACAGTGTAAAAAGCCATAATCTCAAGGCATCCGCCATCTTATTCGGATAAAACTATGTAGGAGAAACAAAGATTTGTTGTGTTCTATGTGCTGGGTGTGAGCGCTTTTTGTAAGCGACCCCTTCCTGGCGCTATCTACACTGACCTAGTTTGAGTGCTCCAACTAACTGTACTTGTATCATGTGGATGTCCTGCCGAAGCTATCACGGTAACGCCTAGAGTAATCCAATACAATCTGTTTATAAACATAATGACAGTTCACATATGGTCATATTAACGGGTACACTCAATGATCTTGGCTAGTTTAAGTGATTATACCTAAAAGGTCAAAATGGCTCAAATATCCAAGAGCTCCCGGAAAAACATTGTGGATTAAATGGACTGACATTTATGGCCGGATGTCTTGACACAGCAGTACAGTACTTCAGTTAGTAAGCTGACTAAGACTTCGAGAAATAACATACCGGTACCCTTAAATTTAATCCTTTGTAAATCATTGCTGAATTACTATTTTTATATACAATAAATTAGGGGAAAATAGTATGGTCAAATTGAAATTGTACCTGTTATATGTATAGGTTTGTACGTCGCCTGCGTTTCGCGTTTTGACAATGGCAAAAAAATATGGACAGCGGAGATCCGATGAGTCACACTGTTGGTAGTACCATATCTGACTCTGTGTTCAACAAGATTTGTCAGTTAAAGTACAGTTTCGAGTGGTGCCCTAATCTACGAGAATCTCATCTACATTAAGATGAGGCAGTGTTACTACATGAATCAACCTGCTTCATGGGCCTCCGTGGCCGAAGTGGTTGGCACGCCAGTGCATCACAATGATTCAGCAGCTTCTCACCAATGCGGATGCTGTGAGTTCAAGCCCAGCAAATGCTGGCTTCCTCTCCGGGAGTACGCGGGAAGGCTTGCATGCTACCCACGCATGGTCGTCATGGGGGTTCAATCTGGGTTCAGCCTGACTTCCTCCCAAAGGGGACTGTCGTATAAGTGAAATATTCTTGAGTATACACCAAACAAATAAATTAATACAACTGCCGCGTGGCGTGACGTATTGTAGCAATCATTTTAGCCGCCATCTGACACATTTTGTACGTAATTTTAGCTACAGTTTGATTGATTATCTGATTTTAAAAATCAGAAGAACCCTGCGAAAGACTTTTAAAGCATATGCCTCACTACAGCATGTCTACGCACCCTGTACTTTAGCCTATAGAAAGTATTCATGGGCAAAATCGCCAGAACAATTTCCAGGAAATTTCCATGTGACGTTGTCTTTTTTACCTGTCATGGTATTAAAGAGCTTTTAAAGAGCTGTTAGCTTTTAAGGAGTTACATGAGCAGAATAAAACCTGAAATGAGGTTAACTGAGAAGAGGCCGTATTTTGTGTAGCCAGTTGCTAGCTATCACAAGCCATATTGTCGTTGCTCTGGTTTTATTCTCCACGCTGTAGGCTTTATCTATCGCATTACAAAGCGCACAATAATCAACGTACGGCTAGCTATCACCACTTTTCGACAAGCATTATGGCTGTCCTACTACCCCAAGTCGTACGTAACGCTGCCCTCATCTTGTAAAGTGTGCACGTTGGATTTTTGTGTAGTCCTCATCTCTGTATGTAATACAAGTAGGAAAAGTGAATACAACTTTATTCGTTGAAATGTCTGTCTGTGAAATGTATACATACAGAGACGATAACGGATTTATTTCACGTTGTCTTTACGAGAAAAGGGTAAGTTTCAACATTGGCATGCGTAATTATCCTTTCTGCAATATTCTGGTGTACATCATATCTACATGAGTCTCTTTGTGTAGCACTTGTTAGATAGCGTGTGTTGTGTGACTATATATCATCAAAGTCTTTTACTTTGAGCTTAAGTTTATACCTAGAATATTGACTGTCTTACCTGGACTTGTACCTGTACCAAGATGACAATGGATTCCTGTCACTTTACTCTAGCAGGGCATAGTTTCGATTTTGATATTGTAAATTATCTCTACTTGGATAGCATCATACCGAATAGTCCTGCATATAGGATAATACATATCTCGTCTTGTAGCATTTGTTACATTCTATATGCTGTGCGATGATTTCAATCAACGTCACAGTTATAACTGCAAAACCTATTGTTCCAAGGATATTCCACCAAACGCCTTAACTCTAAAGTTTCTTACATTTTACAGTCAGTACGCCGCTCTAGTTAGTAAATACAGGAGAAGTGTCCAAAATCTCTGGAAATCACGCTAGCGCAGCCCAATGATCCAGGAGCCTCCCACCAATGCGGTAGCAGTGAGTTCGAGTTCAGCTCATGCTGGCTCCCTCTCTGGGAAGGTCTCCCAGCAACCTGCGGATGGTCGTGGATTTCCCCCCCGGGCTAGGCTCTATTTCCTACCACCATAGTGCTGGCCGCCATCGTATAAGTGAAATATTACTACGGCGAAAAACACCACTCAAATAAATATATAAATAAATAAACAAATAATTATGTCTAATTCCGCCTAACCCGGGGGCTAAGGACCCATATGTACATCATGTTGAATATGATGGACACGCTAATCAGAGAAGCAAAGATGGTACACGATTCGGAAACTGATGTTATTCATTAACCTGGAACATTCTTTTCTTCATCACTGAAAACTGTTGACTGTTTTTCTTTGCACGAATCCGTCCTAAGTTTTGTATGCTATATACTTTCTTTATTCTTAGATTTTGGTTTGAGTAAATTGTCGCTTTGGAAACTGGTCTTGCGATCATTGACCCGGAAGGCCCATTGATTCATGGCTGTTATACGAGTGTCGGTTTCGACGACTGGGTTCCTTGCATCTCTGAAAACTGATTCTCTTTAACATGTTTCCAACTTTATTTACTATTCCTATTTTGTTCTTACTTATTCCTCATGAAAGTGGTACTTTACGTTTTTTGGGAAATGGGTTTTCAACGGCTCCCGTTGAATAGCTAACTGTTAACTGCGAACTGCTGTCTAAAGTATTACACGTGCTGCAAGCTACGTGAGTAACAGTATGTAGAAACCAGAACAAAACTTTGATGGCCAAAGCTTATTTATTTATAGGGCGACCAACCACTGAGATAAGGAAATAGCAATGAACATAGATATAAGGCATCCCATATACAGGGAGGTCTAAGAAGTCGCGTCCTCGTTTTCAAAAAAAAAACAAAAAAAAAACAACAAAAAACAAGCAAACAAACACCTTCATTGATTTCAAAAAATACCGTTTTTGATAATAATCATGACATGATACTGGTGAAATAAGGAAAGGTGTTTTTTATGAAAACCAGGATGGTGTGTGACTTCTAGGACAATAAGAAGAAGAATAACTTAACTCCCTTATACGTCAGACTTTCTTTTTTGATACATTCCTACCAGACAAGAAGGTTACCCTTGGTATACTGCAGGGCTTAAACTTGGCAGTAGACACATATATTCAGTGAAAATGAACGGTTCAGCTTTAACTGAACTGACACACACGAATGTACTTTGAGCTAAGAGGAATCGTCGTTTACGATGAACAGAGGTTGTGATTGTCTGGTAAAGACCAGAAACCGACCGAGATGGGAGTCACGTGTACACAATGTAGCAGGCAGCGTCTTGGGCAGAGAATGTCTCCTTAGCGAAGACGGGCGCTGACGCCCAGCGATCATCTCGGATCATTTCCACAGCTTCATGTGAATGTCCACGGTGTCCACGAAAAGTGCAGATGGAGTGTAAAATCTCTGTGGTGATCAGTGGGGGGATTTTTGAGCGTTCAGTTTTTCTTGCATCTTCATGGCGTTTCTCTGCATTTCCCGGTATTCTTTGTCGCTGTATAGCAACTCTCTGTGCAAAATTTAAAAAAACATGGTCATCAAATTTAGCTGACACAAACAATATCTGTTTATGTCAGTTGCAGGCACCAACAAGTTATACGGGTCTTAGAGAGGGAATTTGTAGCTCTCACCAGTTGTGGGGCCTTGGCTCCACCGTGCACACGTGGCAGTTTGATCGGCCTATCCTTTGATGAAAACACCTTGTTTTCCTCCAGGATGAGCAATTTTTCTCGGGGCACGCTGGTTTGCTCATAATAAAGTTCCGACCATTATCGGTGGTCATTTGGTATATATCTCTATACCTGGCAGCAGATACGTCTGATAACTCAACAGTAGGGAGAGCGCCTTGATGTAATAGTTGCCAACAATGACACCAACGACACGACGTCACAAAGATAATATTGAATGAGCATTGTCAATAGCGTTGCGGCGTCATAATTCCCAGATCACTACTTGGTAATTCAAAGGTCCTCGACACCACAGGGAATTACTGTTGAAGCTCCTTTTGTTTAGGGTCTTCCACGGAATAAATTCGTCACATGGTTACTAAGTTAAAGGATACGAAACAATATGGGGTCAATAAGGCTCATGTGAGGCTTACAGGCTCCATATAGTTTCGCATCGTTGCACCCAGTAACCATGTAACTAATATTATCGTATAAGTTAAACTTTCCTGAAGCTGACGTTAAACCCACAATCAAATGAATAAATAATACATGTCTGATTTATAAATATGTCCGGTGGAACATATCAGACCGCATTCATTCCTATAAAATCTTGCCAGGGCTATTTGGTCTGTATGATTGATACTATTATGGAAGTCGAGGTATACATTAAAATCAGATGCACTCTTCGTTGTCTACAGAGTCTGGCTATTTCATTTAATAAATGCGTCAAGAAGAAAATAATGCACAGCTCAAAATCAATATTTTATATTCATTCCTCATTAAACATGGACCACACAGATTACAGTTTAAATATAAGACAGTTGCAATCATTTCGAGAAAAGTTGACTTAAATACTTCTTCAAGGCATGAATGAATCTTTTGACTGTGGATAAAACTCACCCGAAATCAATCTGTCCATCGTTATCTCTGTCCATTTTGTGCAGAAGAATTTGGATTTGTTCGTCGTTTAAGCCAATATTAGCTTTCTGAAAACAAAGAAAACTTTACTGAGGCCACACAAGTATAATGTTTTGAGAGTAAATTGCTTTTGTCTTCCACATATAAACCATAATATTGCTACTGAGAATCTGCATGCACGCTCTATAAATAACAGCAGAAAATGCAGAAGTATAACCTAAAGTTAGACTCTGTATGCTACGGATACAACGTCTAACAGAATTTGATTCCCAAAACCACTGCTATTTTCCTATCCATATCTAGAAGCTTGCTAGCCTTTAAAACCTGCATGTTCCGCAATCAGCAATGATGAGTCGAGGGGATCGTACAGTGCAAGGGGGTTTCAAATCCTTCTGTTAACCATACATCGCTTGTTTTAGGCAGCGGCCTCATTGCTAACTACTTATCCCTTCAGGTTTAAAGCCCTAGATTAAAACATATCAGCTGTAGCGAAAACAATGATCAACTGTTAAGAGTTCAGATCAAAATGTATATCAAGGCTAGACTTTAGATCTAGCACAAATAAATTCAGCCACAAGTTCGCCATATGACTCCCATTTACCGTTATTCCCTTAATAAACTCTTCTTGGCTGACTGTCATGCTCTGGTCCTTATCAAACTGTTTGAAGAGATCCAGCATCCGAAGTCCAGCCGCTTGAACATATTGTTTCAACTTTGTCATGGGGTCACGCCTGAAGGCTTCCATCGGGTCTACAGAGTCCAGGGTGTCGTTGAGATCAGCTGGCTGAATAATGTCCAATGAGCCCACCACGCCCCCATGAACCACGTGCAACTGTTTTTCATTCTCCATCCGAATTCGCATTTCCTCGAAGGCTCCAGTAACAATAATGTTCTGCAGAAATTAAACACTTCAGAAAATGTAATACCATTTCAATTAAAGCACGAGTTATATCTTCAGGAAAAGAATCGAAAATTTCCGTAGCTTCTGAGAGAAGCCATGTGCCTTTCTTCTTTTGTTTAATACGCAACACCAAGAGGTAAAATCACAAATAAATAATGAAATGGAATGAATAATACTGAAATACCCACACACAATTTCCACCGAATGTTTTTGTGTGTTTGCTGTTACGATAGGTCGCCTCAAAAATCAGGAGCGATATAGTTTCAAATAAAATGGTTTTCTTTTAGGTAGAAATATAATCCATCGTACCTGTCTTAATGAGGAAAAATGCCTCTTAGATTGAGTTAGCCGAAGGAACATTAAATACAGTCACGTAAAAGCTAAGCATTAAACTTTTCGTAAGCCGAGCACAAAACATGTAGAAAAGACTAAGTACATAGTACACGTCCTTAATGCATTTAATTCACGTCTGAATAATTCTTTGCCTACAGCGTAAAACACATGAGGTCTTATCTGACTTTGTCCTGAACATCAATGAACCTTCTTCGCGTTTCTTTCCGCAGTTTTGATTTCAGAAAAAATCAGTACAGTTTTACCCTAATGAACCACGTGATAACACTAAAGCACGATGTTGTACTTACTGTCAGATCGAGGAAGGTCAAGGCCGTACAATCATTACGGTCCACTGCTACCAATAGCGCCATTGCGCCTTCCTCCCCTATCGGATTAGAACCAGCCTAAGCAAAAATAAAGGAGTGTAACTTTTTAAAGTAAGCAATACCTGGTAAAATCATTCTTTACGAATGTAACAAAAGAAATTTTGTTATAAGTTGAATGCAGGTTAACAATTATGTGCTTCCCGCAAAAAATCTTCCTTTAAATCCGTTATTTCAGCGATAACGGATTGCCTTATCGTCTGTTTAGCGGATTCTAAATTCGTTATCAGGGACGAATTAATTCGCTACTAGAACGGATTAATCCGTTTGATCAACGAAAGTGCAATCCGCCAATCCTTAAATTTAAAGGAAGATTAATGTTCATGGTTTAATTGTTACTTATCGTTGTACTCGAGTATTTTTGAGTTAAACAATTGTGGCCAATTTTACAAATAAGAGAAGTGCTCTGCGTAAACCAGAGGGCAAGTGGTCGCCAAGGAACTGTGCAAACGGTTACACGGGCGTCGTCGACCACTTATTGGCACTAAGGCGCCGTGAACAGTAATAGCGGGGGAATTTACGAATTCTCTCTCCAAGGCTGAAGGTCAACCTTGAGTGTCCTTGTAAGTGAAAGACAGGCACCTTGACCACTGAATCACAACCGATCCTATATCAAATATAGTGGTTAAAAAAAGGTGTTTAAACACTTTAGGTCACTGGCTTACGTCCAGATATTCCTATGGCGATTTTCCAGAGACGATGGTTATTCAATTTGTGATAATTTTGGAAGATGAGAGATGATATTCCCAGCGAACACTGAGTTAACTACCTTTAACGTGCGCAAGGTGTCGTTGGCTTGTACACCGGAAGCTATGCACGTAATGCCCTCTTGCGGCAGTCGGTTGTAGCTGATATCAAGCTCCAGCAAGGAACGGTTCTGCTTGAGTGCTTTGCCCATCTCACAGGAGCCATCCAAACCCATGCCGTTCATCGAGAGGTTAAAATACTTTAAGCCGATGTTTTCCTGCCAGGTAGAGTAAGACAAAATTTTGCATTAACCAGGCATATGCTACACTCAAAGCATGTGAAGAAACATACCTGTAATTTAAAGTGATTAACTAATAGGATAACTCCGAAACGATGAGTGGAGTCAAACATAAACTCTTAAATGGTGAGTGACTTATGAGTAAAATTCAAAACACTGGCTTGTAGGATAAATGTGAAAGAATGTGATCGAGTTAGAGAATAAACCCTGAAATGGTGAATAACTTGAACGACAACTCTAAAATAGCAAAATCATACTACAGTTGTGATACATTAGGTTACTTGTAGGGCAACTAGGACTCACAGGATAACTTCTGAGTCGTGAATGATTTGTAGGATAACATTTGTTGTATACTTCTACGTTTATTTTGTACATGTAAGTATTTTTAGGTAATAGTCTGTTCTATGTTGGCAATTTGTAATACACTGTCATATTGTTTGGTAATTTGTAAGTATACTTTTTTACTTATAAGGTACTATGCAATTGGTATAAAAGTGCTCATAGCAAATGTCACAAGTAAGAGTAATTAAAAAATAAGATTATGTGAAAATAACCCAATAACCAACCATGAGCACTCATACCAACATTCGTCATGTTACGCTTTCATTGTCTCTATCACTGCATATGGATAAGGTAAACCTAGTTTCATTAGGATTCATCAATATGTAATGACTTCTTGTCGATTTTTTTATAGCGAGGTGGACACCATATTACCTGAATTCCCTCAGCCAACCAGATCGCTCCCTGAGTCCGGATCCGGTTCCAGCTAAGATCCAGTAATTCCAGCGACTCGTTATCCGCCAGTACGTCTTTCAAGAGTCGCGCACCGGAATCTTGTATCTCGTTGTGACTCAAGAATAAGTGCTTAAGGGTGCTGTTTTTCTGCAAAGTAGAAATCAGTGAAACAGCGTTATGCTTATTAAAGACCACTATTTCTTCATTTATATTTCTACATGACATACAACATCATGCCAAGCATTATCTGACCATAAATTATTTATTTATTTATTTATGTGTTTATTTCATTTTCATGAAAATTACCAGAAATTGCCAGATTTCGTGCCTAAAGAGACTTCTGGCGTAAGGTCACAGTCGATCAGCTCTAGGCATACACAGATTCAAACTAGTAACGGTGTTGGTGAGCTTATGTCCAACGATCTTGTCAGACCAACGTGCAGCAGGCAAATTATTTTCACGAAATTGTTTAGTATTAGATGTGCAGTAAATCTAATGTACGGGGAAAATATACAGAAGCACTTGTATAATTACATCCTGCCATACTTTCCCTCTATATAACTACTTTATTGTGGTTGTATTGCCTGCTTACCTTTAACATGTCATGGACCATAACCACGGCCTCGTCCACTATGGTGTTCCCTGAAACAGGAAATCGTCAACTTAACAGACCTATTTGAGGTCTTTGCAAAAAAAATTAGAACTATAGATCAAAATGTCAAAACCATAACTGTTGAATCCGGACTGTTTGTGCATAAAGGGAAAAGCTATAACACTGTATAATGTTGGTGTCACTTCCGATATTATCAGGCACGTTAGTGAGTATTTCCTTTGGTACTGAAGGAACCAGCTTGTTTACCAAGTACTGGTAATGTACTGATATAAGTACGCCCTAAATTCTCTCAGACGACTGATATTCGTTAGATATGTTGAACTGAAAATGTCGAGAGTTTTAAAAGACTCAGAATGCCTTTCCTTCAAATGATGGTATTCTTAAAGCGTTACTGTGAGCGCCTGAACATTCTGTAAGTTGATGGAAACTTGTCTTGGGTGTTATTTAGTAAAACCGACCTAAAGCTATCCCGTTTTCACAGGCATACGTACAGAACTTTCATCTGCGCCCATTCTGTTTCTTTCACAATGTCTTGAGTCAATTTTGCGTAACTTTCCATTTAAAAAAATCAGTTCGTGCCGATTACAAATGTGGTCTTCATCACTTTTTAAAATCTTTTTCTGTGAATAAAAGGCAAGTAAAACGCTACGGTTTTACGATGGACATTTTGAGTCACATGATCACGCTGAAACACACGCAGTGACGTCACAGATTCCTATTAGTTATTAAACTGTCTTATTATGTTTTAACGTTCAGCATTTATGAATATGAAATGCTTCATCAATATCTGGTTTTAGTGTAGATAAAGAACAGTGGAGTCTGTTTAGCGGCAACAAGAACTCATTGTACATCATTGTGCTTCAGCCTGTCCAATGTGGCCCCAAAAAGTCTACCGCAGAACCTTAGTGTATTTTGCATTTTTCTAAACAAAAATGTAAACAATAAGGAAAGCCATATTTGGCATCTGCATGAAACAGTCTTTCACACGATGCCTTCTCTGTTTAAATGTTGCCTGTCCATGTAAATAACTGTTACCACTGTTCCTGCACATGGCTGTTACCACTCACCGGAAAGATCCAATTTCAACACCGTGTTGTTATCCTGTAGAACTTGACACAAGGCTTTAACTCCCAACTTGCCGATACTGTTTTCGGCTAGAAGCTAGAAAGGGAAGAAATCCATTGTTCGACTTAATGTTACCTATTTATACTTCTTGCCTAAGTTAGGTGTTCATTTGGTTGCGTTTTCCGCAATATTTAAGAACATTTCATGTCCTTGACATCAGTCTCGTTTATGGTTTAAGGGAAGTTCTGGTAGAGCCTTTCTGCTGACCCATTAAAGCTCAGCTGACCACATGCAGCCACCCTCCCCTCCCACACCACCCCCACCCCCAGTCACCAACTCCATCAATCTGACTTATAGACTCTTCCCAATCAGCAAGAGATGGATTCGAACCTCTAACCTAACAGTGTCAGTAGTTTTCTTGCAGAAAGCTTTGTCCGGTTCTGCAGGGAGGGTTTGTATTTTGGTTTAAATGAAAGTTTGCTGCAGCATAAATACAATGCATATATGTATATTGTAACGATGTATGTAGTAACATAAAAAACATTAGAGACCAACAGCGAGTCAGATATGCGGGAATGCCGTCAGGAGTTAATGGGAACAGACAGTCTCAGTGTGTGGTTAGCCATAAATACCTTTACGAGAAAGTTGCATTACTCACACTACTAGAGAGGCTCTCAGTTAAATATGCTACGAAATGAAAACTGGTCCATATATACATGGGGTTCTGTGTTACATTTGGCATACAGAGCAAACTACAGAGCAAGCCAAATGTGCCAGGTTGTTTCTGGTGGTTTTCAGTCATATGATCGCATTTCCCACTTAATCCTAATATATAAGCTTTCTTGTTCCTTCACAGAGGATCCATTCCTACCGCCTTATGTTTTCTCAACGTATAATAATCGGCTTCCGGTATCTTATAAAAGTGGACACAATGGAAGACCACTCGATGCGATGTTTATGAGCATTACATCAGGTAAAATCCATGTGGAATGTTTTTCTAGAATGTGAAAGATCACTGATTATGTCAGCCTTCGATACGTGTAGACAAATAAGGAAACAGGTTTAATGTCTTGATACAGAAATCACCATATAAGTAATGAATATTTCACTTTACCTACGAAAGTTTCCCACATGTTGGTGAGACATGTTCAAAGAACGATAAATTGCGCAAGCGGTCACACAATCGCTTTGATCGCTTTATATTGTTGTCAAGGCCCACGATCAGTGAGAACGGGGAGCTATAATAATGAAACCGTGGGAGAAACTCGTGGGAGTTTATTCTGCTATTGTTTCTTTTATTTCTTCAATCAATCGTTCAAGTCATAAAAGATCAAATCACTTTGAAAATGAAAGGTCATATAAATTTATCTCACCAGTTCTGATATGTAATAGTTTTCCTTCAGCATATTGGCCAAATGCATGGCTCCTTGGGAATCTATGAAGTTCCCTTCCAGGTCAAGGCGTTCTATAGTTGTGTTACTCTGAAAACATAATGTTATTTGAGTTTATTATTGATAGGAAATATTGTATTACAATTCTAAGATCGGTTAGCTGATATCCGGGACATTATACACCAATATACATCAAAGTATATTTTAATATTCAGTTCATTAAAGGGCATTTGATTAAATATGGTTTTCTTTTTTCCAAGGAAAAAAAATCAATAAATTGAGATTTGTCATTCAATATTGATCACCAATCATAAATACAGATGGCACAGTATTTGGTTCACTAATGTATTAATCAGCTCCAGTTACACGCTGCAAAACAACATCAATATTGCATAGGCTTGGATATTTTTTTTACAATAATACACGTATTAAATTAACATAAAAATTATGAATAAAAAGCAGGGATTGACAAATTATAACTACGTATTATTTGATACTTTCATAATTATACGACAGGCCTCGGTGATCTATATGACGTAATCCTTACCAGTCGAGAGCGTCCAAAAATATTTAGACTTTAGCATTGGATCTGAGCATCACAACAACAGCGTATTACGTATCAGTGAATCAATCTGTATTCAAATTGTGGCGGAAATACATGAAGTGACATGCCCTTACCTCGAGTGGGATGGAGAGTGCTTTAGTTCCCTGAGGTCCTAATCCCCGGTACTTCAGCACAAACTCCTTCTCCCTGAGATTCCTGAGAAACATGGATATGGGCGTGGTGTCCTCTCTACTACAGGCTCTCAAGTACTCAGTCCGCCCAGTCGTGTCGTGTATCACTCGGTCAGGGTATAACAGACCTGTCGATTAAACAATCACACCATCAAATGAGACGAAACAAGACGTGCAGCCCAGCATGATAGTACCGGTGCTTGACGTGCTAAAGCTTGCTGATTTGTAATTAAAACCCTCAATTACATAGTCCAGTACACTGTTTAAATTTAAAGATAGCGCATGTTCAAAGTTAATTTTGCCAAAAAGACTGGACAATAGTATGTTCATGGCGGTAAAGTATTTTTTCTAAGAGCTAATACGAAACTTGACCTTACTCTGTCGTCTAATTCGAGTTCTTCCAAACGGGGAACACTCTTGTCGCCTGACACTGTAGCAAGCTGCTAGGTTTGTGTTAGAAACTTAAGTAGGGGTCCATATCTGTAAATTTTTAACATGAAATGACCTAGAAACTTACACTCGCCACAAGAAAGTGGTCTTGAAATACTTTGCAGTGTTTTTCACACATGTACTTGTTATAATTAAAACATTTAAGATTACAGCAGTGTGCTGTCACTATGTTATTACATGTTTCACTGACAATCAACTGACAAATCAAGATTTACGTCATAGGTTATGAACAACTGTTATCTCCTAGCTCTCTGATTGGTCGGTCTCTCATAAGCTTATAAGCACAAGTGCCTTCAGATCTCCAGTCAGCAGCAAAATACTCCTCACTTTGAACTAAGATAATTCAGCAACGAATTCATATAAATTCAAACAGTTTTATGCAATCAAGAGGGAATTGTTTCATCTATTTAATGAACAGTGTCTCCGTCATGAGCTGTCTTTTGCTTTAATAACAATACAACGTCCGTTACGAGTCTGTAGAAATTGCACATGTTTGCTGGCCATAAGTAGAGTATATGGTTGACATTGTAATGATACAACTCGGGTGTCTAACAGTAAAATGGCAGGATGAAATCAAGTCCGGTTAATACCATCGAGTATATACCGTCTAAGCGCGAGAGCTACCTGTTAATGAAACATCGAGGGGTTATGACCTTTTAAAATAAATATGTGCCTAAAGCAATGTAGTCCAAAATCGTACCATGTATTTTTGACGTACTTTAACTGCTAAACTGGCGATATAACTATTGGTTGTGCTTTTAGATAGCAAGCCATCCCCAGAGTCGACAGAGTAAGAGATGTAGTGATGTCCCACTGACCCGACATGACACCACAATAAAATTACGCGGACACCGATACAATTCATACTTAACCTATCCCCGTATGCTGTGCGCTGAGCCGCAGCGGACCAATACTCTCGTGTCAGACATGCCTTGACCTGGGATTGAACGTGCGTCTCTCGCATGCTAAACACCCACACTAGCCACTCCCGTTGTACGGTTACTAGAATAACGTTGAGTCAATGATTATTCATATCGATGAGTGAACTAATAATTATGAGAGATACATTTAGAGAATAGTGTTAGGCTATTCATGAAGTTTTCATTAAAGAACATGTTGAAATTTGTCTGATAAAATTACCATCTATATCAACATCAAGCTCTGTTTCATCCGAATCGGCGCCTCGGTCTTCCTCCTCGTAGCCGTCTACGTCATCTTTTCCGCTGGTAACGTCACTGTGACGTATTGTTTCTGAGCCGCAGGTACTTAAATGGTCTTGGGAAAACAAAACATCATCTTCATTATCGGAATCCGCTAGTTCAGTTAGCATCAATTTTTCCTGAATGGGAGTTCGTTTAAATTTAGCACTCTGGCGATTACTGGGTGCGCGTCTGCTTCGGCCAGATAATCTGCTGTTGGCTGATGTCATTCGACTTTTCGCGGAGTGTGGCGGTAGGCTGACGTCACCCTCGTCTTCAGCAATGACGTCATCAGTAGGAGTTGCTGGCACAACTGGAATAGGTTCCATATTTGTAGTAACTGAGACGACCTGAAAAAAAATTAGTTGAAATCTAAAGCATACAGAACAAGATAGAAATTGGATTCTATAAGAGTGTATTTTTGTTGTTGTTGTTATCTATTTATTTATCGGTATTTTACGCCTTACTCGCAAATATTTCACTCATATGACGCCGGCCAACATTATGGTGGCAAGAAACCGAACAGAGCCATGGGGAAACCCCAATCTCATTAAAATCAGATCCTTAGTTCTGGCTGCGCAGCGGCCGCACCACAGCACACCTTCATGTACGTATGGTGGCGAGGGTTGCTGAGTCCCGAGTCATTGTAGCTCTAGGCCACGGGAGCACCTGCATAGTTGAAATTGGTGCAGTGTAATACTGTTATAAATGATATGTAAACCGACAGACATTAACACCTTGCTCAACGCATATCTATTGTTTAGACACCAGTGAAATCTCAGGAATTTCAGTGATAAATTGTTATTACATTTTGAAATTCCGCTTCGCGCCTCCTTGGATATCATTTCAACCTCTAACTCCAACACTGTTTTTGATATTCAACCTTCAGTGTGCAATATCCTGTACATAAATAACTACTGCTTGGGTATATACAGCTGTGCGTATGAATCTGGCTGTCGTCGTGCAATTCATATATTCTTACGTACATGTACGTCACTAAACACCAATGCGCCAAATATTGCATCAGTCGATCTACGGTATGTGAGCTTCAGGCCTACACTTTCGTTCTCTTTGACTACTTCCACATTACTCTGTATGTGTAATCTTTTACACTGTGTATATAAACTTAATCTCTGGTGTCATTCCCTGGCTCGCTCATTCGTGAAACGAACTATCTGCGGTACTGCTTTATTTTGATACAGCTGCTCTATATTAGTACAATTGCTTCGTACAATTACTTTATATTCGTACAACTACTGCATATTGGCGCAACAGCTACTAAAATCTGCCTTACAGTGATACAACTGCTTTATGTTGATAAAATGGCTTCGTACCACTGCATTTGCATTATAAACATGTCTGAAGGATATGAACATCACCTGCTGATATTTGTCTGTTCAGATCGTGGATGAATATTGATGCGTTGGACCACAGCATTGAAATATTGATAACAGCAATTAAGGGCAAGAGTGTTGACATGGGTTCATGGTAACAATGATTATGATCGTCTACGCCACAGTCGTTTTGCCAGTATCATTTTACACTTGTAATATTTTTAAGACAAGTGTTTATAAATGCATATGTTATGACAGTTAAAAAACGTCAATCTATATCACACAACAAACACCTAGAAGATAGTTTTCAAGTATCTAAAAAATAACATTCATGTAATCAAACAACTCTAAAATTTGAGCATGACATTCTCAATAGTAGGGTCTAAGCATAAATAGCCTTTAGGGTGACTTAAGATTTGTCGTTTTTCGTGCGGATTAAAAGGCATTAAAGAAATCTAAATGATATGTCTGTTTAAAACAGTTCCATAATGGGCGTTAAAATTATTTCACCTCAGTGGTATTGTGTGCATCAAGTGATCTGGATTTCATATCATAGACGTTTTTATATCATTTTAATTTTGCTTCATATTTCTTGCTAGAAGTTATGTATTTTTTTATTTATTTATTAAGGTCATGTTTATTTTGGATAATTGCTTTGGATGTTAACAATTTTATGACGTTTATTGATTTATTGAATTATTGATTTATTTATTTGACTGGTCATTAACGTCATACTCAAGAATTTTCACTTAGTGGATTCCGTTCGGCTTTATGGCGAGGAGGAAACGGAAGTGCACAGCGTAAACCCCTGAAGATTGGCAAGTTTCTGTTAAAGTTTTCCGGCATGTCACTCACAAATATGCACAACACATCGGTAAGAGACAAGAGGCCTCCAAGGAGCGTCAGACTTCGCAAACAACACGAGCATAGCCGACCGCTTATTGTCAACAGGGCCTCAGAAGCGGTAAGAACGGGCACATCTGCCAATTCCTTATCTATGACCATGCCTGACCCCTCATCACTACTTTATGTAATACCTATGTTTTTGAAATATATATACACCTAAAACGGGAGGTAAACCAAATGAAAGTATACAATAGCACTTACCGACATTGTCACAGAATTAGTGCCTCAAGATCTCGACGTCTTAATTCTCCGCACTGTCTGTCTTTGGCACTTTAACCGTTTGCCACCACCGAATGTTATAGATTGTTTCGCTGGTCAATTCTTCCCGAATTTCTGTGCCAATAAATAATTCCGTTCAGGAAATGGCTCTAGGTTTACAAGGTTTCTACATTTCGGTTCCTTGTCTGGAACAACATAGGTAGCGGTTCTCCGAGCTGCATTTGGTCACCATGTATTCCTACTCTCACTGTACTGTACGTGGCGCACGTCCGTGGTAAAATAAGTTACTGACGTATCTAAGAACTAAACCAAGGACACATCTAAGACTAGCACAGGTATATAAACTTGTGTTCAATAGCCGGTGTTAATCCCCGGATTATTTGGGGAAGTAGGGGTGGGAAAATATACCCGTAAGTGACCAGCGGTTAGTTCGTGAGCGTCCATTGTTTACCACTTATGAGCGCGTAAGGAGATAAACCGGTCCCGGCAATTTTTGAATGGTCCTGACACGGTGATCGTGTGTAGACACGTTAGTGTGTTCGTCAAGTACCCTTCAAGGGCTCAGTACAAACCCTTGACTATAACTCCTGCTAATTATATATTGTTTAATCAAAACCCCTGCACTGGAAACAATCGTTGTACAATTAGGCTACATGATATTGGTACATAAAGCCAACCATTTTGACAAGGATCAGGTGTGTTTGAACCAGACATCTGCGATCACACTAACATATACCCTGCGTTTCTTTACAACCGTACATTGAATTGTTAATTTACAGGTTGCTGAGAGATTCTGTTAAATTCTGTTCCTTCACGGGTTTTTTTTTATACAATGAGTAATTCGAAGGAAACAAGTAAATTCAAGCAAGTAAATGTCAAAGGGTTACAGCAACCGAGTGTTAGCTATCCTGCTTCCATCAAATTACTGGACGCCGTCGTATAAGTGAAATATTCTTGAATACAGTATAAAACACCAGTAAATAAATAAGTAACTTAAAGGTCAGTATCATAAAGTATAGGTTTTTTCGAGCGTGCACTTTCACAAAAAAGTTTTGAATTTTTGTGAAATTCATGCATTTGTTCTGGTTTGTTAACCAAGCAGGTTCCGTTTATGGCGTGTACCTGTTATCTTCGGTAACTTCTTTCGCAGATAAAGTAACTAAAAAATCTTGTATAATAGGTTTTGATTCTGTACCACCGTACTACGTATCTTGGGTATTAAATGAACCTCAACTAGCTGCCTGGTGGTGATGTTTACCTTAGTAACGGACTAATTAAACCAATTATATATTTTAGTCGGAAAATCATTCAGTTACGTAGGCTTTTGACCTGCAGTGGCATAAGAAAAAAAACAACAAATAAATAAATAAATAAATTGAAGTAACTTTATTGTTATTCATTTATTTATTTTTATAACAAAATAAATAAATTATCTAAATGTCTAGATAAATAGACCAAAAGATAATTCCTTGCTGGCAAATGCATTTATACAGAAGCTCACATTCATTTTAAAGCCGAATTTGCTTCCTCTCAGCCAAAATGACTAACGGTTTCAGGCTAACTTTCACCATCTTAGACAAAAAACTTTAGTCGATAGCCAAATATTTTCTTCGTGAAACGGGCTACATAGAATTGCCAGCCGGCTGACTGACTTAGCCGTTTAATCTTAGCCTTTAGACTTGTGAAAGAGGGTACCTTTTCCCTCTCAATGGCGGCTCTGAATGGGAGACTCTGTCGGGTGGCACAAAAGGTATAAAGACACTAATTCGATTTTGTTTGCAAGATTCAGGCGCACAGAAAACGGTGGCGACCGGTAGGGATTGGCTGTATCTCTGAAGTGTGTTCAAATACTGCCAGGTATTTTTACAGGCATAAACTATAACAGATAATGGTTGAAAAAAGTTCATTACTTGCGGCTACAATTAGACAGAGAAAAATATAATCCAATGAGCAAGTGCCCCCTACACACGGTTTCTATGGCGATAGAACGCTAGTTCCTCCATTCCAGCTGATTTATTTTGAGAAAATGGTGGTCAACCCCTGATGATGTTTGGATATGTTGTAGGCCAGGTATCTAGTTATCTGACAGTGTGTGTCATTTGGCTTAACAAAAATTAGGGATTCCAGTTATTCGTGGGTGTTTTTTGTGAAATTACTACATAAATTGTTGTGTGGCTATTTTGTTGTGTTTTTATACCAAAAGGGTTCAAACCGCAGAGGAACACATCGTTTGCTGCTGTGACGCTGCAGTGTTTGTGTACCACGTAAGTTCTTTCTGAGCAAATATGCACCTAGAAGTGTGACGTAATCCAAGAAAGAACAAAGTAGGACTCGGTGTTGGGCCACGTTGTTAAAGGCGGGACAGAGTTATACGAGTTTCTCATTGCCCATTGCTCTCTTGTCACACGTGAGTACTACATTACCAGTTTACCCATGGAATGTCGCAAGGGCAGGAATGAACAATAGACTACACAGTTTGGGCTCGAGTTGCTTTAGGCTTGAAAGGTTCCACTTTATATGTCTTAGATTCACGACGTGTTGGTTACACGTTTCAAAGAATCAGGAGGCTGACAGGTGGTACGAGGAGAAGGGTTCGGGCTGTTATCCAGGCACATCGTGGTTACACCAGGCATTGACGTAAAACGCTTTAATAGATACCAAGCGACGTTTTCATTGAATAATTTCAACTACAGCTTCAACACTGCTCACTAGAGAACCATACTCGTAGGAGCAGTTGTTTCACATCAAAACCCTTGATGACAGAAATGCATGTGCATTATCATTAAAACACATTGATTTCAATCATTTTGTCGTTTTTCATTAGCCAAAGGGTCACACGGTTCACAACCAATCACATTTTTACATTCTTGTGATATCGAAGAACATTAATCGCATGTGTACAAAATCGCCTCAGTGAAAACCAGGGGGACCTTAATTATTTATTTATTTATTTATTTATTTATTTGATTGGTGTCTTACGCCGTATTCAAGAATATTTCATTTCTACGACGGCTGCCAGCATTATGATGGGAGGAAACCGTTCAGAACCCTGGGGAAACCCACGACCATCCGCAGGTTGCTGGCAGACCTTCTAACATATGGGGTGCTTAATTAAGTTCTGAATTAAGTTCTTTGTGTATATAATAGTGTTAGGTGATAATTGGCTGTTATGTATTGAGAATTGGCCTTAATTATTGTGTTGTACTACTACACAGCCTAGATATCAAATATTCGCACAGTTAGAAGGCTATACTACGCTCTCTTCACTCAGGGTTGTCTCTTTGGCTGTATCTATTGAAATATTCATTTTATGCACAGAATACAATAATCTCTTGGGGCACAAACATGCATGCTTGGCTGCCGCGTGGATTGATGAGATATCCCTTTAAGCAATGTCATAAAATGACATTCTGACAAAACAAACCACTTATCAAAGTGGAGTAGAATATGGATAATTTATCACAAACAACGATTAATTTAAAACTGTTAATTTACCCTGCAGCGCATGCCCGTCTCTTTTAGTTCGTGACGTAAAGAATGAATTAAAACCTATGCCTTCAAATTTGTCCTGAGACAGCAAACTTCTTTGAACATGCCACACGTCTAGCGATGTTCGACATGGATACCTTGCTGACAATGACTGTTCTCCTAGGTAAGTATTCGTGATTTAACTGATTAAAATGACGTAAATAAGTGTAGAAATGGATATACACAGAGCAGTGAATTTGAAGACTTCCTGACGTCCACTGTGTGAGAATTATGAGTAACAAAACGCAATCTATGAGGCTGAGTTGTGCGCGTGTATAAGACCAGTTTCTTGTCCACGAATATAGCGTGCAGATCTCTGAGTTACACTAGGGAAAGTTCACCATGCCTAAGAAAGGTAGTTTTTACCAGGGGCACTCAAGTTTTTTTGAGCATACTGGAAAACTAAATATCGGAAAAGCTTTCAGAACTGAGGGCTGATATTTTATGTATTATTATGTGTTAGTTATTAAAATCAGCATTATGTTTGACTATGATTCTTTTCCTAGAAAACATGCGCTGATAACAAAAACAGAACGAACAGGCATATACATGTACACTATAGGACTTATATTAACAGTTGCAAATGAAGTTTGATGAAATAGTTGTATTCAGTAGTAGTACACTGGTAGTATTGGGCACTACTGGGCGCTATTTGTTTAACAGCGGGCCTTCGTGGCCGAGGTTATTAGCGCGCTAGGGCAGCGCAAAAACCCAGGAACCTCTAACCAGTTCAAGTCCATATAGCCTCAAGTTGGCTTCCTCTCCGGTCGTGCGTGGGAAGGTCTACAAGCAACCTAGGGACGGTGGTCGGTTTCCCCGGGGTCTGTCCGGTTTCCTCCCACCAAAACACTGGTAACCGTCGCACAAGTGAAGTATTCTTGATTGCGGCGTGAAAACACCTATCAAATAAATAAATAAGAAATAAATTTATTTGACTGGTGGTCTCCGTCGCCGAGGCGGTTTGAGCGTTAGCGCAGTGCAAACACCCAGGAGTCTCTTACCAATGCGGTCGCTGTTAGTTCAGATCTGGCTCAGACTGGCTTCCTCTGGTCGTACTTGGGAAGGTCTGCCCGCAAGCTGCAAAGCGTCACGGGTTTCCCCCGGGCTGTGTCCGGTTTTCTCCCACCATTATGCTGGCCGCCGTCGAGTAAATCTTGAGCACAGCGTAGAAACACCTATCTAATAAATAAATAAGTAAAATCTGGCCGGTCAATATTTGGCTCGGTGGTATTTGGCTGAATAGTATTTGAAAGGATAGCACTTTAACAGTGGGGTGGAGGTGGTGGTGGGGAGTGGGGGCACAGTCGAAAACCCGGAATGAAACCCAAGTTAGAGGAAAACCACGAAGAAGGGTGCCCTAGTCTGTATAAATGGCAATTACGGGTAAACTACTGCTTCGATCGTAGCAAACTGAACGCATTTGGAAAGATACGATTCTAATCTTCTTAAGCATACTATATGTGTGTCTTTAACGACCGAAGCATTAGTTTTCCAGTAATCGTCGTTTATAGATACCTAGGTAGCCCTCTTCCGGGTTTTCCTCCATTCCGGGTTTTCCTCTCTTCCGTTTTCATTCCGCGTTTTAGGCTGTCCCTCAAACGGCTAGTCTTTGATTTTGGATCTGGGTTGTGAGCCTGAAATATGGACAAGACTGATCCTCTTTTCCAGACAACTGGACTGTTTTATAAGCATGTGCTTTTCGTTGAGAAACTGGTCGTTATAGGCTACTTGAAGGAGTTTGAATTATATTCTGTTTCTATTAAGTTGTTTGTATTGAGCCATCTGTAAAATCACTCCTGCTTGCTGCTAGAATTGGCTTTCGTCACATAGCACGGTAAGTTCTACACATCGATGCATGGGACGACCATGTGATTGCAAAGAAACTAGCTGGAATTCTAGCTCTAATTCTTAATGTAAAACTCATTAAACTTGTATTCTATACAAAGGCTTCATCAGTTGGGGCGGCATCATAATTATTCTAAAGCAAGGATGGAGCTGGATAATGGGGCTGGATTGTAAAGCTTTGTAAATTATGTGGTTGGACCAAACTCCTCCCATTAACAACCTGCACATTACTGTCTTCTTCTAACCTCTATGTTATTTTTATAACAAAATTCCCTAACTTTAAAGTTATTCTTCCGTGTGATCATGTAACTGAAAAGAGAAAAAAATTCATTTATCAATATTTTATTCTATTAAAACAATTTTAAACATTAGAAGTGTCAGAAAGAGTCCATAGAGTAAAGTATTAGGAATACTTACTAATACTAGGAATACTATTTAGAGTTTAAGAAACTGGTCTCACTGTGCGTCCAATTATAGCCCAATGGACTCCTTCCATTCATTATTGTGAATTATAAAGAAAATATTCCGGTAACGAAGTTTTCCCTTCAATACTATTGACGCCCAGCATATGAATGTAGAGAACTTGTGGTGTTAGCAAACGTTGACTAAAGGTAATATGTACTGATCATGATGTATTTTACTGAAAGCTGAATGTAGCTCGGTGTAGCTGGTGTAGACAGATTTATAAAAGACAATAGTTGTATATCGAGAAGTAAGGATTTGACTCAACTGGTAGAGGATTGGTATATGAGTAGTGTACAACCAAAACAAACAAGGAGTGAAGCTACAACACCGGCGATAAAACTTCAGTTTGACTTTAAAAAGATAAAGGTGGTGAAAACTGTGATTAATGTTTTGCTTTGTTTAAACATCAACACTAAAGCATGCTATGTTAAGCTCTCTGAAAACGGGTGAAAAGTTTTTTACTATAACCGTGCAGGACCAGTCTCTTTACATCCTTGATGGATTAGCACTGCCAACAAACTTATGATACAAAAGAAGCATATGGTATAATGTATCCCACTGTTGGATAAAAGACAGATTCAAGCTTAATGTCATTACTTATATAATGCTGCCTCACTGAAGTACCATACCGAAGACACCTTACCTTTCCCACGAATGTACACGGTCAGTGGACCGATCATACACCTTTACCCACGGATGTATACAGTCATTGGATCGACCAGACACCTTACCTTATCCATGAAGGGATACAGTAAGTGGATTGACCAGACACCTTATTTTACCCACGAATGTATACGGTCAGTGGACGATCAGACACCTTACCTTATCCACGAATACATGTGGTCAGTGCACCGATCGAATGGATACAGTCAATGGATCCACCAGACACCTTTATTTTACCTACGAATGTGTACGGTCAGTGAATCGATCAGACAACTTACCTTACCAACGAATGAACAGAGTCAGTAGATCGACCAGACACCTTACCTTACCCACGAATGTTTAGTCAGTGGACAGATCAGACACCTTAACTTACTCACGAATGTATACAATCAGTGGATTGACCAGACATTTTACCTTACAGACGAATGTATGCGGTCAGTGGATCGATCAAATGCCTTAGTTTACACACAAATGTATGCCGCCAGTTGATCGATCAATACATGGATATTTTACATCTCAGCTACATGTGTGGAGGTAACCTACTGGTTGATTGATTGATTGATTGCTGTTTAGCAAAAAAATCTCAGTAGCATGGTGGATGTGAGGCTTATCTGTAAGGTTAATGTAGTGAATATATCACCGGATTTCGGAGTATAACTGACTGGACTTTTACACATGCTGGGCTCCTAGTTTCACTCCAGCGAGAGCTTGTTGTCAAAGTCATGGAAGTACTTTGTGTGATGTCTTATTATTGAGCAAATGCCTTCCGTCGCACGACGAAGTGTATAAGCTGTGTACGTGTACATCAGTGGAAACGGAGGAGAACCGAGTCTCCTTGGCAAACAAGCATTTAAATGTTAATGACTCCACTTCAGTGATCACCCGTCTTCTGTCACCCGTGGGCTCCGCCAGTCTGGAAGGCAGAGAGACAAACGGTCACCGTTTGTTGCGTGACTTACTCGCTGGCTACGACACCGACATGAGGCCTGTCAAGGATCCATCCAATGCCGTGCTCATCACTATGGATATCACCATCAATAAGATCCTTAAATTGGTAAAGTACGAGATGTGTAAATATATCACACTCCAGTGTTTTAAATAATATTTCAGCATTTTATTCATAGTTCTGTTTTACACTCACAGTTTAACAATTATTTCATTCATACTTCTATTATGTTTTTTCGGACATCAGAGTTTATCTCAGGTACAATGTTATTTAAAGTGAACATAAAACCAATCACTAAGCTTAAGTTAATTCCCAAAGAAGTTTTCAAGAGCTATTATGAAAATAGTTTTAAAATTCTACAAAGAGTCTCAACGGGATAAATTGCAATTGATCGTCAGTGCCTAGACACTCATTTGGTGGCCCCATTTCGCCATGTTAGCCATCTGAAATCACGTCACATTGCCTGGGAACTTTCGCTGCATCATCGTTAATAAGCAACGATGCACGGTTCCAAAATTACACCCTTCACCTGGTAAAATGATAGACAAAAACCAGAAACTAAAACACCAAATATCCAACTCACGAATTTCACCTTTGTTTTGTGCACAAACTGCCGAAATTTCATTGAGTTCGGCTTTTAGCTGTCCTTTTCGTAGCTTCGTCTCCGCCCACATGAGTGTCCGCGATAGCTGCCTGTGAGGTATTCGGAACATATGCTTTTCTGCCGATATTGGGATGGTAATACTCTTATAAATCTCGATTCACTACGATGTAAGGAAAAATTGTGCCACGAAATCTTCCCATTCTCAGACAATGGCTGCCCCCATGCATATTTCTTGCCCATTCGCCCAGACAAATTTCTGCCAAACTCAGAATTGAATTCCATTTTCGCGAAAAGCGACTGAATTTTAACAATATTTTTCTGTGATACCCATGTCTTGCTTTAACCATTTACTGTTCTTGAAAATGATTAAGTAAATGGTAGTGTAAATGGTTAACTTGTTATTAACAATTTATTACACAACCGTTGTCCATAATTACTCAAATGCTGAGTTGCCTTATGTTTTGAGTTCTATCATGTCTTTTCTGTTGTGAAACCTACTCCTTCCCTCCCAACAAACTCACACACACGTGATCGGTTCACTTTTTACCAGTACCTGCAACTTGAGACCAATCGTGATTTTGCCTTTCCTTTTTTTAGAATGAACGTGATCAAATCTTGGTCTCCTTCATTTGGATCCGTATGGTAAGTAAACGTCTCCGTTGAACATTAATGATTATTTGTAGGTTGCTTGCGCCTCAGTTGTTAGTCCTGAATAAGTAACCAACATTCATGATATCAGCGGTGAAACGGTTGAGGAAGTCTGACTGGTTGAGAAGAAGAGTCTGACTGGGGGCGGCTGATCTGGTCCCATGTTCCCAGCAATATCATGGGCGATGTAATTTACGAAAATTCCCCCCCCCCGATGGAAAATGTGCACATGAAGGGGTTAATAAGATATACCAAAAAATTAGGGGAGGGGTGGGCTTTTTCAATTAATTTTTCTGTCTCTTCTTCTTTAAGTTTTGGAAGGATGAATTCTTGCGATGGAACGCTTCTGAGTATGGTGGAATTACCCACTTTGCCCTTGATCGAGGCCGAATCTGGACACCAGACATAACGCTGTACAACAGGTACGTTTACAGTTCATGCGCACTGCTTTCCCAACCAGCATCTGTTTGATCTTTTTCCGTTGGACTAGAATGAAATCGGAAAATAAAAGTCCTAAATAACGTGAAATTGATATCTATATATGTGTAGAAATCTTTGGGTACAAGTCTAACTGAATCCGATGTACCTGTTTTACAATGTTAAAGCGAATATTCCCATTTAGGCTCAGAAGTCTTCATGAATGTGTTCCATCTGGCATATTTCTTAAACTCTAGGTGTTTAGATGTCTTATCAAACCAAGTTTATCACATGGTATGTTTTTTTCTGCTATCCCACTATCTTCAGCGTCGACAAAGTTGGCCTGGCTATCCCGGAAGGTAATAAGGTGACTGTGACGATGGATGGACATATCGGGTGGTATTTCCCGACAGTAATGGAATCCTCTTGTGCCCTGAACATCCGGAGGTTTCCATTTGACACACAAATTTGTCCCATGAGATTTGGCTTCTGGGCTTATGACATACTAGCCTTAGACATCCAGAATCTCAACCCCCATGCGCAGACCGAGTTTTTTGAGGAGAACGGAGAATGGCAGCTTCTCGACGCACCTGCCAAGCGGTTTGAACGACAAGGACTTTCCAATTACCCATACATTGACTTTTACCTAGGGCTGGAGAGGTACTCCCACTTTCACTTTCTGTTTCTGATCGTTCCCTTTCTCGTGATCATCATGGTGACTGTTCTGGGGTTCCTCATCCCGGTGGGGGTCGGCGACAAGCTTGCCCTCACCGTCACCAATCTCCTGTCCCTGGTTGTGTTACAACTCCTGGTAGCAGAGCGACTTCCGCCTCAGTCAACCAACATGCCAGTCATTGGTGAGCATTAACAATTATTAGTGCTAGAAAGTCTGGAGTGAATGTTTCATTTTTGTGGAAAAATTATTCCATTAAACTAGACTTTTTCTTCAGTTTTAGCCAGTGTCTCAGAAAATGATTACTGTATTAATAACCTATTTATCTTACTGGCATAGAATATAAATATTTCAAATTATATGATGGCATTTAGTCAGGTTTATCACTGAAGGAAATTAGGCATGGATTTGTCAGCCGCATTTTTGTGTTTTTTTGCAGTTGCTTAGCATCAGTTTTAACATCAGTTTCAACATATTCTCTTTCTGAAATTACTTCATGTGTGTTTTTCTAAATATTAGGCCCTGGGTTGGCATGGTGTCTCTAGTGAAAAGCATTTCCGTACGTTGTATCAAAAATTAATAGCGGCAAATACAATTCATTAAAATATTTCATGAGATTTGTTGGGTTGCTGGCGAAAGTCGATGGTTTCCTCCAAGCAATCTCCTTTTCTCCGTCCACAAACTTTACTGCTGTCATATAAGATGAAAAATTCTTAAGTATGACGTTAAGTTGCTGGCCCCCACTGGCTCATTTGCGTAGGGGATCGCCGTCAGGGCAGTAAATCAGCCCTTGATCTGTGCGGTCTTCTTTTCCAATCCATCCCGGGAACTACGAGTGAAAATTCGAAAGGGTGAATTATCGGAGCAACTTTACATTTCAGCCATGTTCTTCTGTGCCTGCATCCTGCTAGTTGCCATGATGGTGGCGCTGCACATATTTGTCATCTTAATCCATAAGGGTAGCACTAGCCGGCGACCCCCTCCCTGGCTAAAGAGCATTCTCTTTCCAACGAAGTATAGGAAACATCGCAACGGCTTGACCAACAAGATCGTCACATTCAGCAAAGAGGTACGTAGTTTTCCACTGTCGGAGCTATGCGCGCAATGGTTTTCATGAGAACATTACAAATATTTTAATCAGATGAGCATTTATTATTAGCATCGGCTGGTCTTGATGAAAATGATGCTCAGCGTATGAAGGTATTCTGAAGTCGGGTTGACATGATTTGTACACTAGGTGTTGAGTGAAAAATAGGTTTAAAAGATTCTACTTAGCTATTTTTGATCCTAATGTGTCGATTTCATTGACATACATGCTTAGAAATTGTTTTAAAGTTAAAAAGTAATTGGAATTAAAATATGTATACGAAGGTGATTTTCGGTGCTGAAGATCCTCACTTAAGACACGTAGACAGTTGGTGCCAGCATAATTTAACTGGGTGAGGTGTCCTATGTGGTTCCTGGTTACGACTAGGCAGCCCTATAAATATGCCAGCAATGGGCCTGACCTGCTACAAGGAGAGAACATCGTGATATACCCAAAAGAATACTGAAAGTGTCGTTTATCTCCAATCAACCAGCAACCCTGCTTTGACTGATTATGTTTAAGCGATGGGCAAATGGGTAGCACTGAGCATGACACAAGTATCCAGAATCAGTGAATACCGGAATAGTATTTCGCGTAGTAGATGTGTACTTTACGTTTTTGCAGCAACAAGACAACTCCCCTCACGTTCCCTACCGGCCATCGGAAGGCTTTGGAGAAAAACAACCGAAAAGTTTCCAGGAGCCTGTGTCTATATGGTCGCTGGACACCAAAAAGTCTGATTCAGAAACTACAGATCCTAGCTCAGATCCAATCATGCATGACATTGCCGACAACGTCCTACAGATTCGTCAGCACTTGGTCGGAGACCGGCAGTCCCAGCAGCTAGCAAAGGAGTGGAGAAATGTGGCCGAGAAGATCGATAAGATCCTGTTCACCCTTGTCATGACGGCCACGATGTTAATGTCTGCCGTCTGTACCCTCGGGCCGCAGTATGAGTGGATTTAACAATTCCTGCAACATTCTATACTTTTATGACCAATGTTGCAATAGGAATGACACCAGTTTATCTATGTTCAACGTTTATCTGATAAGCTCGATTGTTCATAGCACTTCATACCATAGACCTGAAATAGGTTTTAACATGAATTATAATCTTAAATAACAACCCACAAGGTGAAATATAAACTAACAATACTGGATAAAACTGTCATTGAAATAAACACAAATAAAGCAGTGCAGTTTAGTTGGTGCCGTATCCTTACAGCAAACGAAACATGCATTGTAAAGTTGTGTCAAATATTCACAGCACAAACATTAACGTAAATCGCTTTTGTTTTGAATTTGCAACCGTGTTTTAAAATTTTATTCATTGCAGACTTCTTAATCAAGCGTTACATCTTATTTCACTGTGATTAGTATAATTGTGAGTTAGATGACAGTTTCAAAATTACAAACTCTCCTTTGATGTCTTGTACTACTGTCATTTTGTACTCTCTGCTGTGCCTTGTAAATAAAGTTCACTGATCCATCACTTCATAGAAATTAAAATTTTCTGTTTACGTGCATCGAGTTATCCAGGTGTGTTTTGTTTTGGTTTTGATGGGAGTGGATGCTCTTATTTAAGCTTTCGGATATATGATAAATGTCACGAACAATATAATAAATAACTCCATGGGTTCCTCAGGTTGCTTTTAGGGTATAACATAATCGGCGTTGGGGCGTTTTGACACTTCAATTTGCATTCGGAAGCGTTAAAGCCGCTACATTAGTTGACGATGACACATATCTGTTTAGAAAGTTTTCCTGACCACCAGCTACGAAAATTAAGTCTGTTGATGATGTTTTCATAACCAGAAACAGTCAGTTGGTCTGGTACAAAAGAAGTGCTCCTACCTCGGAAGTGATGCCCGCTCAAAGCTGGTGGCAAACATTCCCGTGTACAGCGGTGCCTTATGCCATGATTCTTCTATAATCTTTTTAAAGACATTTAGAAACTGAAAACTTCCTCAGTTATCTTTTTTAAAGACATTTAGAAACTGTAAGTTCATGAAAGCAATATATTCTTACACACAATAAATTTTTCTGAGTACAGAACTTGACTTGGCGTGTACATCCAAACACGATTATCTACTCTATGTCATAATTAGATAA
Organism: Acanthopleura granulata; assembly: GCA_016165875.1. NCBI lineage: Eukaryota > Metazoa > Mollusca > Polyplacophora > Chitonida > Chitonidae > Acanthopleura > Acanthopleura granulata. The sequence continues at coordinate 15,303,867 of JABBOT010000010.1, forward strand.
AACTGTAACTGATGTAAATTGCCAGGTGGCTGGGTTTCACCAGCTACGCGTGACCGTTGGTGAATTATCTTAATTGCCAACCATCGCTAAATGTACTATCCATGCAATTAATGGGAAACTACAGTGTTTTGCGTTGACACTCTGTCCCATGACAGCCTTTAGCTTTCTCTTTCTGCTTTATCACTGCCAATACTCCCACGGAAGTTATCATTGTGTTGCTTACTCTTCCTGATTTCCTATTAAAAAGCGTACGCACTTCTCATAATATTTATTATTTGACTTGAATTTTGGTCGGGGATTCATGAGTATGTAGCCCTATATGCACGGATAGTTAAAACAGACTTCTGATGAGGAGAAAAAGTCAAGCAAACTTTTTTTTCCCGAGTTTCCCATTTTCACATCGTTGCATTGTAAAAGCAGTTTCAAACTTGTGTTATCATCATTGAAGTTATCATTGAGTGTCAGCAGCGAAAAGTCATGGTTGTATAACGTATGGTTATTGTTTACCTGGGAACCAAGGTCATAAACCAACACAAAGAGTGACGTCATATCGACTCGGGACCACCTCTGTGGCCTGATGATAAGAGCGCCCGGGATTATTCTTTGCTCAGGTCATGCAAACAACTTTAAAGTGGTACTTGTTGCTGTCTTGGTTGGCGCTCACCACTGAGAGGTTGGAGAAAGGAAACACGAGAGCTGTCGATCATTCACTGTCTCCAAGTCCCGGCAGGAATAGAGAGGGCAGGGGAATGCACCAGGCCAGAACTGAACTCGCGTTTGGTGTGCCTTATGCTTGTCCGAGTGTCACGCTTCTTACTCGTCATAGTCACATCCGGCTTCTGGACTTTAGAAAGGTCGGAGGATTTGATTCGTCATAGCGCCAGAACAGTAATTTTATGCATCGGTACATCTGTAAGGTCATAATGTACACACAGGTAGGGATGCTGAAGAACTTGGTAGAAGAAGACTGTGTGTGCGTGTTTGAGTTTTATCTCATGCTCAACAATTTTTTGGTCATATGACGAGGAATCCTTAAAATGGTAGAAGAGAATCATTCAGAAAAGTTTAAAAAGTAAGTTCAGCGATGAAAATTATGAGCATAATTGTTCTATATTCGGGTGGTTGTTTGTATGTTAATGGATTTGTTAAGAATTTTAATTTCTATCAACAATCCCGGGAACATAAGGTGAGGGAATTGGAAGGCTGTTTGTTATATAACAACAATTAACTCCTTCTGCCCTCCAATGTTGTCATCGTGGATCTCTGTATGTTGAATAGATACATAACCGTGTGCATCGGTAATTATCTATAGTGTATGATAACCTAACTATATCAACAAGTCCACAGGCAAAACGGTGAAGATCCAGAATTGTATAGAAGCTAACCATGGGTTCACCTTCAGTTTTAAGACAGGGCAGCTTTAAAAGGAATTATTGTATTATGAGATATAGCAGTGACACAATGTTTTTTTCCTACGTTACCTGCTAAAAATTTTAACACATCTTTGTTTAATGGTACTTTTCGTTCCTTTGCATTTGTATCACATGATAAAGATGAAACGCTGACAGATTACCTTTCTTCCTTACCTTTCAAGTAAAGGAAAAAATACCCAATTCTTCTTTCCATATTGATGATCTTGAACCGCCGAGTATTCATACATTTTTTTAAATAATGCTCTTATGAAGGCACCCAAAGCATAAAAGATATACCTTTGTATTTGACCTGGAAATTGTTCGAGTTTGAATTTTGAATTGCATTTCCTGCCTTGAAAAGTTTTCTCTCCATCGTTTAAAACTGTGGACTGCTCCCCTTCTCACGCTAACAGCTTTATATACTGTTTATAGATGTGTTAGTTCTTGCATTTTCCTTTTGGAAAATGGTGTTATCTCAATTGTTTTAGAAATTTTTATATATATAATATATTTTGCCGTTAGCGACTTTGAACGTACCCTCATGGTCTACGAATGGAAGGAGAATGTCGGATATAACGCATAGATTAAAAAGGATACTTTCCTGCACATAGGTGATTTTTTGCATTTGATTGAGTAATTGCCCATTCTTGCCCATTTGTGGTAATAATCAAAGATCAAATAGCACATTCCCCACTGTTTCCTTTTCATATCTCCTTTGGTATTTCGCAATGCTCATCGGTTGTTTGTTATATTCATCGAGCAGATGTAAAGTGCCGTAATAGTCATGGATTTTCTGTGGATTGGCGTATGTGTGTAGATGTACAAAATGTTTTCTAAAACATTCGTTGAGTCTTTTTTCATCATTTTCGCTTCTTTTTTTGCATGAATCCTGTCTAATTTGTTTTTTCATTTTATGTACTTTTTTTAAATTGGTGGTTTATGTTATTTGCCATCTTGGAACTGGTCTTGCTATGGTTGATCTGGAAGTCTCGATTTGGTTGACAGATGGTATATGAATATCGGTTTGACAAGATGAGTGACATGGAGTGTAACAGAGAGAAAACTACACTACTACACAAAGCATAATTTATGAAGCGAGAAAGAATGTTATGGTTGCTGAATTTCGTCCATTTATGTAGGAACAGTAAGTGTACTCCCGATTCCCAAGATATAAGAAACATGGTGCCAAATGCTGACGAAATGCATTTCCTGGATCACTTCTGCACTGTATCACATCATGGCCTAAGCATAGTAGTTATTTATTTATGCTCCTGTTCATTTACTGGTGTAAATATTTACACATTGCACATGTAAGAAGGCATGTTTCGCCCAGGCGTAACCCCAAACATTTATCCGTGTTTGTTTCGCACATGATATCAGATTGTGTTTCTGTTACCCACGTTACTCCTCTTCCTTTACAATTACCTATGTTATCAAATTAATGTTCATAGAAATGGGAACAGGATCACGTTTTCCAACAAATATAAAGGTTGGCAATTGTACCCAATGTCCTCTGTTACAAGAGATTGTTCTTTGGGTTATATCGATTGAAATACTCCATTCATATAGAGATTGTAAATTATCTCTGTGTGTAAGCACACTTCTCTCCTGAGTCGTTTATGTCAATGTGACACACCTGTAGGCAATCTATTACAATGACACTGATCACAGAAATGAACCACTTATCTACAGTAGATTAGGTTATGAACTATTTATCATCAGACAAAGAATGGCTTTTTAGCGCTGGGTTTACCCCGCGGCCCACTCCTCGATCATCTATTATTGGTAGACTTGTGATGAGACGAACGCCTTAAAACCTATGCCTTCCAGTTTGTTCTGAGATAGTTCTCTTCTATAAACTTGTCCCACGTCTCTTGATGTCTGACATGGATGCCAAAGTCTCCCCAAGCTTGATGGCAACTGTTCTCATGACAGGTAAGTCTTTGTTATATTACCTGTGTCAGGTGGTTCAAATGATAGTATGAAACACATCACATCTCCTAGAGCCCAATGATCCAAAAATTAAACTGTGATTTTAGCATAAAACTGACTTACAAAAATTTGTTTTAAAAAGTGACATTCAATTCATTTCAAATTGACGTTACTTTAGGTTTGTCTGGTCTAAGTCGAAGAGTCTTGTCGAAGACCAGAAGAGCTCGTGTACTGGCAAGTCGTCCTTCGTCCATCCATCCGTGTGTCTGTCCGGCGTCTGTTAACTTTTCATGCAAAGCAGTACTTTTCCAACAGTTCGTTTGATTTTATCGAAACTTGATTCAAGTGTAGACTACGTCGGGATACATCTTTCGTAGTATCCATTTTTAATTTTGATTATTGGTTGTTCATCTGTCAGTCTGTTCATCCAGTCTGGCTGCACAGGTTTAGTAACACTTATTTTAATATCCTAGTTCTGCCTTCTTTTTTTTTGGATTTCAGTTAAACTTGGAACAAGTAACAAGTATACATACTTGATCGTATTTGAAATGCTTTTTTTTTTCAATTGTGAATTTCAACCGAACATCGTCTTTTAGTTTGTCTCTTCCTACGGTGAAACTTTAGCTATAAATATAGTCGCAGAGTACATTAACACCAACATACAAAAGTTTGCAATTCCCTGGTAATTTTGTCTCAACCAGTAGAGCTGAGCTCTTGCTTCATCAGAGTCTCTGTTTGTTTCCTAATTCTGCTTAAGGGGGTGCAAGATGCTACCATTTAAGCATTTACACAAACAGCTTGAGCAAATCCCCAACTGAAGTAAACTGACAAGAAGCCACACTTCAGCGGTTCCGTACGACCATTTACTCTCCACCACACTGTTGTCGTTCCTCTCCTCGACGTAGTCTTTATATTCTAAAAAGATGAGTTTCCCTGAACGTGTCATAAGTAGGTGAAATATAAAAAAAAACCCAGAAATTGAATTGATTTAATTTAAATTTTTTGAAATTTAACTGGAATTTTTCCCTAAATTTGGACCAGATCAAATGTTTGTTTTCAAAAAGATTATTAACGTCGATTCATTCAAACTGCCATGCGCGATGTAGTTGATAAGAACGATTAACGAACGACTTGCAAAGAGACCGATTTTGATATAACTATCACTGTTGCCACCTCTGTTTCCTGTAGCCGTGATCTCGAACGCTGTTACCAGGTCACTCAGTTTATTCCTTTATTTCATTGCCAACACCATACATATTCAAAAAGTTTCATTTATTCCACGGTGGTCGGTTTTATGGGCATTAAACCATAGTGCCTGGCGTGCCACACGACCTTTGGCAAGATACTCTCGAACTTGCCAATCCTTGACGTACAGATATGTTCGACTGTGGGACAATCAAATGAGCGTCGTCTACTGTTTATCGTCACTTAGGTCCTACGAATAGCAAAGCTGGGAAATCCCCAAATTCAGAGTCAATGCAAGGCTGGGTTTGAACCTACACTTCGTGTGTCCTACCGACTGTGAAGTCAATCACATCCAGTAAATAAATATATGTACGGCAGACAAAATATTTCCATTCAGTATAAGAGCTTGCTGTTTTTTTTTTTTTTACAAACATTATATATATAAGTCGTTTGCGAGTATACATGAGCGGAGCCTAACGAATCTCTGGCACTCTACATAATAAGTCAATCGCATTCTCCCGCGAACTCATACAGACAAGACTAAGATAGCTCTCTAAAGCAGTTATGAGCCATTGGCGCAATGATGTTCACCACAAAATGGGGCAGTATTTCTGAAAGCTGCTAATAAATCACATTTACTTCAAAGTACCCTTATAAGTGCATGAGGAACAAAAGTGAACAATACATCAGCGAAAGAAAACGAATATGATTTACAGGAAGCATGACGGCGTCCCGTAGTTTGACAACGACAACATATACAATCGCTAAATGATTCTAAATCACATCATATACTTGCACATGATAGGATGACTTTACCGGTTGACCTCTGGAAGGGGTCCGGCAGAACAAAATGACGCGTATCTGTCTTTGAGCTTATATCTCGACATTGGGGATGTCAAGGGAAGTAGGGTTAGTTCTATTTTAGAATGTCCATTAACTGTGTATAATTTAACTTGCATATGGATCGTGCTAGAAGTCACTACGTTGAATATATGAACGGTTACAATGAAAGTCCACGACAATCTATTACCTAGCTGTGTATATCTATATTTACATCATTGCACATGAATATGTGGGCGCACTCTCCCTGGCAAAAAAGCATTTCAATGTTAATTACTCCATTTCAGTCATTGCCCGTCTTCTGTCACCCGTGGACTCCACGAGCCTGGAAAACAGAGAGACAAATGGCTACCGCTTGTTGCGTGACTTACTCAGTGGCTACGACACCGACATGAGGCCAGTAAAAGATCCAAACGATGCCGTGCTAGTCACCATGGATATCACCATCAACAAGATCCTTAAACTGGTAATGAATCCACACGAATACATTACAACTGTTTGATGTTCGCGCATTGCTTTTTCACAAATCCACACTTCACACACACAGCGTTTTTCGGAAGTTTAGTGTTTCTTTCATCTGTTGGTGCGTCAATTATTAATTCCATTTTAAGCTGTTACACAGGTCATTTTGTTTTCTGTCAGTTTTACATTACATTACCCATGCTCCCTTGCTCACATTTATATCAGTGCGAAAAACACTGAACCTAACCGACGATTTTATCTGCTTTGTTTTAGAATGAACGTGATCAAATCCTGATCTCCTTCGTATGGATTCGTATGGTAAGAAAGGTTTTCGTGCAGTATTAATGGCTATCCGCATAATAAACCTTGTTGGCGTGTTCCGTCAGCACACTTCAGTGGTTTTCATGTGATATGAAGAAAATATTTATCATCACCTGAACGGAAATGGTACGCCATAAATTGATTGGTTGTTGCAGAATTAAGTCAAGCATTGAAATGTCTTCGGGCAACATAAAAAATCAACAATGAAACAAGAACTACGTTACCCCAGATGAGCGTCACTGGAAATGCGCATTTGTTTATTCAATTGATCTTTCATGTTCCACTCTAAGTTTTGGAAGGATGAATTTTTGCAATGGAACGCCTCTGAGTATGGTGATATTACCCATTTTGCTATTGACCGAGGCCGAATCTGGACACCAGATATAACACTCTACAACAGGTGGGTCTACGAATGAATGCCTCTTATTTTGAGTAATTCTAATGTCTAAAGAGTTAACATCACCACATACCTAGAGGTCTAAGCCATCCTGGCGGTATACCTACTGAAATTGTTCGGAGTGGTACTGGAAGCCAATGTTTTGTAAACTTGAAACTCAAATATCTAAAAAAACTGCCAATGATGAAGAAACGTAACGTCACAGTTAAGATACTGTAAGGTTAGAAAACTGTTGACACTTCCGGAATTTTGACTGGTCACATGATTTTGCTGTTTTTTTTAATTTTATAAAAAAATCTTCATGTCAAAAACCACTTCACCGATCGCGTTTAAATTTTATATACTGTTACGACATGTAAAGGCCTACTCCCAGTGTTAGAAGTTTCGAATTCCGTGTCATAATTAACATTTAGCAAACGAATTAAAACAGGCAAACTTGGCCAATTCTAAATACTGTCTTAACTGATCGAACAAAAACATTTTCTAGCTCTTCTCGACCTTTAGGCAAACAATTTCTAAGTAATATTTTCTTACGATGTGTAGTTTTTACGTTAGGGCAGTTTAACCTTTCAGATATGGTTGAAACTTAAAACCCGGCAACAAGGCATTCCTCATGAGGTTTGATATTGGCAATGATGAAAAGATCAAAGCTGCGTTGTCTCCAAGCTGGTCTTTAGTGTTAGGTCCTTTGCATATGATAGCTTGCAGTCTCAGGTTCAAATCTGAAGTATTCCTTTTCAGTTTTAGAGCAGTGTTTTCTCCCTTTTATTACCATGACGTCAACATCGAACTATTATAAATGGTTAAAAGGCGGTAGCGCGGACGCGGACAACGCTAATGATGTCATGGTTCCCTTGAGTCGCTATGATTTACTCAACCAACTTACACCTAGGGGTTAGAATAAAGAATAAAACCGTAACAAAGGCAGACGGACAGGAATGAGCATTTCACCGGTAACTTGCGACCATTTGCCACCTATACCATACTGTCGTCGATGCTCTAGTTTCACCCTCTGTGCTGTGTTCTTTTATATTATATCAACAGCCAACAAAGGCAGCATAGATCTGCGCACTTTCTATTTCTGTAGGCCCCTTATATGGTGCAGCGTAGCCATGTCTAAGTCTGACTAAGCATGCGCAAGTTGGTGAAGTAGCACCCCGGCGAATCCTTCTACTCATGCGGATTATACCAGCCCAAATGCTTATGATGCACAAACAAACTGAAAACTCGCTTTCAAACAATTAACGAGTTCAATCGTTTCATTAAAATTTACAATATAATCCAATGTGTGTTCAGGAAAAATGATCCACTTGCTCCAGATGAGTTTATTCTTTGGTTAAACAAAATTTGCCATGCATTTGTTTTTGTCTGTCCACTATTTCGTTATCTCCAGTGTTGATAAAGCAGGCCTGGCCATCCCAGAAGGCAATAAGGTGACTGTGACGATGGATGGAAATATCGGGTGGTATTTCCCGACAGTAATGGAATCCTCTTGTGCCCTGAACATCCGGAGGTTTCCATTTGACACACAAATTTGTCCCATGAGATTTGGCTTCTGGGCTTATGACATACTAGCCTTAGACATCCAGAATCTCAACCCCCATGCGCAGACCGAGTTTTTTGAGGAGAACGGAGAATGGCAACTTCTGGATGCACCTGCCAAGCGATTCGAGCTAGGTGCGCTGTCCACCTACCCCTACATCGACTTTTATCTCGAACTGGAGAGGTACTCCCACTTTCACTTTCTGTTTCTGATCGTTCCCTTTCTCGTGATCATCATGGTGACTGTTCTGGGGTTCCTCATCCCGGTGGGGGTCGGGGACAAGCTTGCCCTCACCGTCACCAATCTCCTGTCCCTGGTTGTGTTGCAACTTCTGGTAGCAGAGCGACTTCCGCCTCAGTCAACCAATATGCCAGTCATCGGTGAGCATTACTACGAGAAAGATGACTTGCCAAATTATTAATTCTTGATAAATATTTATTCCTTTATGTATTAAAAAGTGATCTTGGGTTTTTCAAGTCTCAGGGAACGATTGTCTTGTTTGATCTTAGATAGAGATGTAGATTATATAGATATTCGATAGCATGTGCTTAATGCTACGTTTGAAATAAATGTATATCTTGTGGACAGGTTTGTGCTAGTACATAACAGGGAGGTGAGGCTCAAAGACGAGGAATCCACTCACAGCTGATGCCTCAAATCGGTCCAAAATTAATACTGTTTTTACATTTTCACAATTTCAAAACATATAAGAGCGTACATATGCCTCTGATAAAGATCAATTTTGGTACCGTTATAGAATGTTTTACCTGAAAATTTTTTATAGTTCGTTTCGGTCCGTTTGGTGCAGGTTTGGAGCCCGTCAAGTCCCAGTTTAGAGGTGTGGGAAGTTGTGCTTTAAATCGTAATTTGCACTGGACTTGTATCTTTATGTTTCCAACCTTTGTGCACAAGGTCTTTTGGGAGCACGACTTAATTCATGGTTAAAACAACAAGGCTGTCTTTTGTTTACGAGTACTCTTTGAAACACTGATGTTGAAGCAATATATGCTCACTTGACAGACCTATCGGCTGTAGTATAGTGGTTAACAAGTATAACCATGCCTACTAATTTTTCTTCTTTGGAAAGGGAGGTCGTGGGTTCGAGTCTGGGAATAGAGGTGGCCTCCATGTTTCGGGTTTTGTTTTTTTGGTTTGTTTTAGGATAAATGGATAATTTAAAACTTATCAGATAATTTGACTTTTTCTACAACTACCAAAAATCTACAATACAATATCTACAATAAAAACTTCTAATCACGCTGGGTACGGAGTGGTCTTTAACGCAGACCACCCGCTTGTCTGGTGACCCCGTTTTCAGTTTGCTGTCAGTCGCGTTCTGTTTGTTTCAACCATGAGCCAAAAACGCCACCATATCGCCTCACCTCCTTGCGTCCATCACGCTTTCATAATTGTCACCACGGTTTGGTACTCGACTTACGTTTTAGTGGTCAAACAGCTCTGTATGTTCCATTCCAGCTGGCTTTAAGGCATGAGGTTTGCCTCGATACCCTATCAAGGACGATAATTTCACAGAGCAATGACCGTTTTTCTTCACCCACAAGCCATATGAACACGAAATATGTTTATAACATCTACCTCACAGCTGTTTTCAGTCAGTTAACACGCAGTACATAAAAAGCTTGTGGCATTTCCTTTCAGCCATGTTCTTCTGCGCCTGTATCCTGCTGGTTGCCATGATGGTGGCGCTGCACGTTTTTGTCATCTTGGTCCATAAGGGTAGCACAAGCCGCCGACCCCCACATTGGCTACAGCGGATGCTCTTTCCAACGAAGTATGGAAAATACAGGGACAACTTGTCAGACAAGATCGCCATATACAGCAAAGAGGTACGTATATGTACGTCCTGTGCATTTACCTCCCCGGTTTTGTTGCGACCAAAATAATATTAATTTCCACCTGCTTCATTTCCTCATAAACCTGGAGAAATCCTTTTTTAGGTTCTAGTTAAATTATAATTATTTGAGGATAATGAAAGTTAGCGATTTACTATTGGTTCCGGTTTTTCAAAATGACAACTATGTTTGTACACCAAGTCCGCGTAAACGTTCGCTGAAGATTATGAGGACTCTATACACTTGGTTGAGAGTGAAAAACCACTTTGTGAAATTTTTCTTAGTATGTTCAAAACTTTCTGTAAAGGTATAGGCCGTACGGTTAAAAGGTTTTAAATCAAAGGGTATATGTACAATCTTTTTCGCAAAGCTTGCATTAATAAAAAGCGTCTATACATATTTTGATAACTAATCACCTGAAGCAAGTGAAATCGAGTAAAATGGCAGCTATAACCATTGGTCTGAATGTCCAGTGTGTAGCCATTACCTTACATTGAAGAGAATTCCAGAACCAACAATTTATGAAGGAATAGTTCATACTTTACGCATTTTCAGCAACAAGAGAACTCTCCACACGTTCCTTACACGCCATCAGAAGGATTCAACGGAGAGAAACGTCCTATAAGCTCACACGAGCCCTTATCAATATGGTCACTGGACAGCAAGCTGTCATACTCAGACGATGGGAAGCAATCGCCTGATCCTTTGATGCACGACATGGCTGACAACGTTCAGCAGATCCGCCAGCACTTGATGGGGAGCCGTGAATCGCAGCAGCTAGCAAAGGAGTGGAGAAATGTGGCCGAGAAGATCGACAAGATCCTGTTCACCCTTGTAATGACGGCCACGATATTCATGTCTATCCTCTGTACTCTCGGGCCGCAGTATGAGTGGATTTAACACTTCCAGAAAAACACACCTGTTTTCTATATTGTCCAGCAGAGTTTGAGTAACATAATGTGTAGCACATTATATTTACCCGATTGTAAGATCATTATACTTATGTCTGTTCCGTTGGACCGTGTCATGACATCGGAAAGCTAAAAGAGTTTTGAACCACGGGATACCGCGGAACAGCGTACTGGGTGCGACATGCACTATCGGTCACAATACCAAATTAAGCCTTTAATTATAGCTAGGTTTTATTTATTGGCTTCCATATAGCTTTGATGTAGTGAAATATAATTGGTTGAATATCCAATATTAACCACATGATTGTATACCACCCTAACCATGCATCTCGCCGTAATGTGATGAGTGGAATTTCATTGGATTGTGGGTGATGGATTTACTACACCTTTAATATCTTGTGTCATTTCCATGATATAAAAGTAACACGTATCATTCAAGGTCACAGAGTCATCTTCCCTTAAATATATAATCCTGAAGTATTATGTCATTTTTATTATCGGTTTCACATGCAATTAGAAATATTCGCCACAGCTCAAACTGGGTTTGCTCCAATCCTGCTGAATCAGCTCTTATCAAAACAAAACGTGCAAATAAACAAAAGCAGTGGCCGATTTCACAGTGTTTTTTCAGTTTCAAGTGTTTCTATTGCTACTTCGACATATCTGAAGTAATACTGGTAGTCATATGACTTGGATGCAACATGCCATACGTAATACTCTGACACATTTCACTTAGTAAAGCGACACTGCGCGGGTCGTAAATGGTACAAAATACACTCCAGGGGCTGCTCAACGTGACAAATAAAAAACTACTAATGTTTAGCTTTAGCTTAGTTTAGCTTCTTTTTTTCTTTTGTTGACTTCATATCTACTTCATCTCTACTCAAGATCACAAAGGGCCCCGAAAGACTCATTAGACTGTAGGCCTGTGGGAAGAAAAAACATGGAAAAGGTACATGGATCATATATAATAACTGCATCAGCCCTGAAAGAGTTTATGGATTTAGGCCATCGGTGTTTGAAATTGGAACATGCAGTTGTTTTGCTTTATCCAATTTCTATTAGCGTGGATAAAGGTCTACCTTAGCTAATGCTGATGTTGAGCTTATATCCGACGCTCAGTAGAAACTGACCGTTGTTTTGGAATGTTCTTTAATCACATTTTCAATTTATACCACAATGAATATAAATGCAACGGTCTGTCAGCAACCTGTGGATGGTCGTGGGTTTTCCCCGGGCGCTGCTTGGTATCATTCCACAATAATGCTGGCCGCCGTCGTATAAATGAAATATTCCTGAATACGGAGTAAAACACCAATCATATAAATAAATAAATATAAATGCAACAGATAAACACTTTGCTAACATTATACTTGCCAACAAGACTTTAATTTTGCACTAGGTAATATTATTTTAAAAAAAAATAGTTGCGCATTGAGTTTATTCAATTTAAGGCTAGAACTAAACGTTACCGGTGCTTCTCTTTGGTGGCCCTTTGATGATGTAGTTCTCCAGTTGAATACCACGTATCAGCCGAACTTTTTTCGCCTCTACGACTTCTTGCTCTCGAATAACAAATTCTTTGTTTACTTCAACTCTCTGTAAATCAGGTAATGGGTAATGGCGAATGGCAAACACAATGTCTTATGTTCAGTCAATACAGGTTTCAGTCAATCCGGTCATGACCAAGAAACCAAAGTTGAGGTTTCACTATTACCGTCATTGAACAGTTTACCTAAAGTGCATTACATTCAGTTCAGATTTGGTTTATGTTTGCTTTCACTGATCTCATGTTTCTAACCAATGACGCTGAATATCAAACCACTGCAAGTACATCCATAGTCCAAAGATGCTAGAGTGTAAAATATCTAACAGATTGCTCTGTTAATCACAAGAGGCGTTCTGACTCTATTCTGAAGGCGTTCAAGTGTGCAGCAGCACGGATCTTCTCTTTACTCCAATGAATCCTCCATATATAATAAGGTGTCAGTATCATTTCGGGTCACATAACCCAGTAACTGTAAAGAATAATTGCAACAACATGCTAGAGAACTCTGGATTGAATGCATCAGTCTGGTCCATTCAAAGTGGTTTTAGATTTGAAAAAAAGTTAAGAGTCCCCTGTTACTTTGCATATTAACTCACGGATAGATCCAGGAATGTGATCCCAGATCTCTCTGAACCGACAGCGTTTAAAATCGCCAAAGTTCCGGCACAGCCCAGAGGATTCAGGCCCATCTGTAACAAACACAATACACGCAAAGGTAAAGTTAGCCTATGTACATCTTTCATCCAGTTTCGTCTGCTGTGTTAATACAACGCATGCTTTAATTTTTAGCACTTGTGTTGTAAGTGTTAAGGTCTAGATATTCCCCAACTATACCCCATTCTCTCCGCGTAGGCAATATATTATCAACCGAACTGGAAATACAGAAGCATGGTTTTTGTAAGGAACATTTGTACAGGATTTATGATGGTCTAAATGACCTCGGATATCCTTGGTATTTGCTGACAGGAGCAAACACCTAAAACATCGCTTAGAGATGAAGGATTACATAAACCGTCATGGATAAGAGTGGTTACTGGATGGTGCCATAGTGGCGTGTTTTGTTTTTAGAATAAATCATTTCACCCTGATAAGTGAAGACTGGTCATCCCAAGAGAAAATATAAGGATCCTACTGTAGGTTACTTTCAATCTATACCAAAATAAAAAATGGTTCAGAGGTTCCTAAGATTCCTATCACTAAACCACAATGCAAAAGGCCGTCTACAACAATAGCCTACCTTTATGATCTTGAGGGTTTCGTTTGATTCCAGTCCTTTGGCAAGCGCTTCAGCCCCTTGCTGATGGATTCGATTACAAGAAATATCCAGGTCTACTAAGCAGCTGTTTGATTTGAGAGCATCTGCAAGAGTTATGGCTCCTTCATTCCCCAAACCGTTATAAGCTAACGATAGACGTCGCAATCGATTGTTGTTCTGCGAGATAAAGGGGAAAAAAATGCTTTGATATTATTGGGTATGGAAACCGGATGAGGACATCCCGCGCCTCGACAGTCGAGATCTGCGGCAAGCATGAGGAGGGTACCATTCTTGCGGGATTTGCACCGTCCTCGTGTCGCGAGTAAAGACCCGTGAGGCGTGACACGAGGGGATGAGGAGGTTACCGTTCGCGCGCGAATGATATCGTCCTCGCCCCCTGGTACAGCGCCTCTCGGTCGAGATCCAAGACACGAGAACGGTACCATTCGCACGCGGCACGAGATGTCCTCACCCGGCTTCCATAATAGGGATTTGTTAATTTACAATACAGATATGTTTTGAGAAGAAAAAAACTCTCAAATGACTTTTAAAGCATATATGTCTACGATTTTTTCTAGGTGAGCAGATGTTCAGTGAGAACTGTGCTGACTCTTACACCTCCAGTACCGGCATCTAAAGGTAAAATAAACCCACACGTTCAACGGAAGCCGGTGTATGTACAGATGGAACGCTGCCATCTCAATGGCAGATGGACAACAGATTTCATTACACATGTACATTCACAATAAGTTTTACTCGTTTTATCTATATTGCAGATCAGTCGTGTAGTCTTTAACATGACAAACACGAACTTGGCGCTACAGAGACTTTAGGCAATGGACTCATTTCCAATATGAATAATTTTCACACTTTTTTTTTTCCTGTAACGACTGATTCTCAGTGACTGGCAATAAATATTACACTCAAACTACTAAGTAAAATATTGTGCATTTACGTTTTAATTTGATGCTCCCAGTATGTGTTCTTTACTCGCAAAAGGATCTCAATACCACGCACGCAAACCATATACAGTTGCTTTATCCAATGTATTTTACGACCCGTGGTCGATACCAGTTATTTGCGTGACATGATGTCCTGTTTTCATAAAGGAGACTTACGTATATGATTAAGGAGCACTAGAGGAATGCAAATCACCAAGCTGTACCCATTGTTTTTCATAGAGCGCTTATCGAAAGTATTTTCCGGAATTGGTGTAACTTCAGTATTATAACGCCCCAAGCCGTGTGTATGTTTAAAATCCAGAAACTCGCAGTTCCATGAAAATAAGCCCAGACGCTACGATTTTAGATGTGCTTTGTACCTTAAGACCTTCACACAGCGCCACAGCACTTCGTCTTCGGATTTTGTTCCAGCTTAGGTCTAGAGTTTCAATGCCGTCATTCTCAGCTGAGGGTGATACATAAAAATACAATATAAATGTTTGATTCAACACTTGCCTTCTCCTTGCTTGCCTGACTGATTGATTCAGTGAATGGACGATTGATGAAAACATCCAATGATTTGATGGGGAATATATATCAGTTTCCACATCGTGCAAATGGGTCATATTATGATGGCGCCTCATCACAACAGAGCAATCCCAAAAGCGACATGTTTATAGTGGCGCCTCACTCCTAGACAGTCTTGTTATCATTTTTGTGTTACCAGCTTTATTTACTATCTGTATATTGTTTCTCAGAAGCTCTTTGTTAACTGGTGTTTTAGGATGTTTTGGAAATAGGTTTTTTTTATCATGAGCCTGGGACTACACCACGCCGTTTACCAGTGACATACTTGACACTTATAGATGAACACCAAGCAACGCATGCCGTCAGTCATAATGTAACATCGAAAAGAATCTTTAGACTCCATTTTCTTTACTTCTGAGTGCATGGGACTGAAGAGATTATCAAGTACTTGAATTAAAATTCTATGGTTTAAAACTTTTCGTCTTGAGAACTCTTGAGAACTTACGTGCATAAAATGCGTTGCCTTGTATAATGGTGCAAATTTTTACAGATTAACCAGTGACAAACTTTTCCGCCTTTCCACATTACTTTACATTCCCATGCAATTGGCAACGTCCGTTCTACAAAGCTATAACAAGTTAAATCGATTGCAGCTATACCAGGACAACATATGTAGAACACATACATAAGCATGTGGCCATGTGTACTGTATTTGGCACCATTACATAACTGCAGGATCAGAGCCTCGTTGTAAAGTATGAAAGAAATATGGAATCTAACACCTGTGAATTATTATGGCAACAAAGATTGATGCCATGGGTAAACGGAGCTGTCGTTCTGTTTCTCTCACGCTGCAAAATATCCCACAACCGTATTACTTACATTTCAATGTATTCCGGTCTGAGATTAGGCACAAGGATATACCTCAACACG
Organism: Acanthopleura granulata; assembly: GCA_016165875.1. Lineage (NCBI taxonomy): Eukaryota > Metazoa > Mollusca > Polyplacophora > Chitonida > Chitonidae > Acanthopleura > Acanthopleura granulata. The sequence goes on from JABBOT010000010.1 coordinate 15,319,929, forward strand.
GCATTACTCACAACGCAATGCATTCCAGTCCGAGACTAGGCACATGCAGGTGTGCATTCAATTTCGGGTATTTAGCATCGCCCGCGTGGAGTAGAATGTTTGCATAATGCCGTTGTTCTTTGAAACGTATAAAAATTTAATGTTCATATCCTGCTCTTATGACAGAGGGTATGACTTAGTCCCTAGTCGCTGAAAGGTGATAGACCATACAATAGTCGTGGTCATAATCGGTGTTTTCGATATGACCTTCAGTGAAGTCATGCTCCAAATACAAGAAAAGCATGGCATTGTGGCGAAACCCTGCTATTTTTCTGAGGGGAGGGGGCAGGGGTCATCTTACAGACTATGTCTGCTTCAATAATTCCAGCTCAAATTACAATAAATGAAAATGTTTTCAGGTCAGGGGCTTTTGCCACTTAAAATACAAGCGTGTGAAGTCCATCGCACAGGAAAACAAAGAAGAACCTTACTGAACGATATAGTTGCTCATTAGTTGCGCACATAAACGCCAACAAAGACGTTAATTCTGGGGACTTCTAAGGATTGTGAATTTCTACCACCGACTAAGATTCGACGTTTGCCTATGTACACTTACCAAGTACGCGACCAAAACTTTTTCCGGCTTTGTCTCCGAGGTCGTTGTTGCTTAAATTCAGTTCCTTCAAATGTCCGTTTTCCTGTAAATAGTACAGAGCATTCACTTCGAATTACTGAACAAGTCAGCAGACATTTCCTTAAGTGTAGCTGCCGAGGTAGCATAATGGCATGATTTATTCTGTAAGTATATATACAGAGGATAGGATCACGACGTTATGGTGACATATGAACTGTTGCTAGTGGCGTTACGTTTAATGGTGCCAAGAACGAAGATTGTCAAATCGGGCCTAACGTTACACTACCCTACTTGCATCGGATTTATGCGACCTAATGTTAAGCCATATGTGGATTTACAGGGACAACATTTGAGATATGTAAAGCGTACACTGCAAATGGACCTATTTAACGATTCATTATCGGCGGATATTCAAGGTTATGGTTGATCCAAAGCTTAACCAATAACTATATACACATACCACTAGACATGTCTCCAGTTCCTCTGCACATCCGTCCCCAATCGAGTTCTCTGTAGAAACGATGTGTTAACATATCAACGTACCAGAACTATTTTTGACTGACTGCAGATTGGTCTTGCTGTTACTCTAGAAAATACGTTATCATCACACGTATGGAGAAGTTTGCGTTTTGATATCCCATACAGGCAAGAAAACAAAATTAATCAGTCTGATTTCTTCCAGAGAAACCATTCGAGGATGGTTCTGTCCATTGAGTGATGGCCAACTTACACAAAGGAAGTCCCCATATCCTTCCATGAGCTGGAATTTTGTGTGGGATTGATTTTTTGGAGGCAGACATAATTGTGGCTATGTGTGTATTTCTTCTATAATTCATTTACAATACATTAACAGTCTTCATCTGGCCTAATGACTAAGGCATATAATGCATCTAGCTCATTAGTATGAATGGATAGAACAAGAACAAATCCCTCCCCACCTGATAAGTCTAATGACATAAGTGTTGTGTTTACTTGTAGCATCTCGCAAAAGTACTGGGCTCCCGCACTACCCAACTTGTTCTGAGACATTATCTGAAAAATAAATAATCCATGTGTTCAACGAATTGTAAAGTGTCACGTCTTTCAAAAAATATAAATACCGGGAAATCAAGGGTAACACAGAAAGTAGAAAAGTATTACCTTAGCCGACCTTATTTCCATACTTACCAGCTCTGTAATATACAGGTTCTCCTTCAACATATCCGCTATAGCCCGACCCCCATCCTCCTCCAGCCAGTTGTCAGCCAGATCCAGAAAGTTTACGGATGTGTTTGTCTGGAAGGGGACATAACTCTTAGTGACATTTTACCATGGGCAGTTGTATTAGCAAGGAATCTTTACCCGAAGGCAACTTGGGCCCTATTTATTGCTTGATATATTCGATTTAGCTTGAATCCTATACATTTAGATGGAAGAACCCAGTAAATTTTAGAAGCAGAACATGGAGCGTGTGTGTGTGTAGTGTATATTAAAAAGGTTTGCTCAGCGTTTACAGGTTAGTGATTTTTATAAAGATGTGTTCAAAACGTGCAAGTAACATCAGAGGTTATATATGCACAGGTTTTATCATGGCTTTAATTTTTATTAGGCGCTTTCATAAAGCTCTGCAAATTTGACAAAACAGTCGATGAGAGTATATGCTTTATTATACCATCTGGATAATCTTACCAGCAGAGGTACCGAAATGGCGAATGCCCCTTGAGCTCCCAGTCCATGATGCCTCATCTTTAAATGGGTGCTGTTGACATTATTCAGAAAGTACTTCACGGGTATTAGCCCGAACCTTTTACACACTTCCAGGTACATTGTGTGTGCTGATAAGTTGTAAGTCTTCTTCTCCTCTGAGGTAAATAATAATGATAATATATATTATACCGTGGGCCTACGCAGTCAAGAACACCCCCCCCCCCCATATATATATATATATATATATATATAGATCAGTACATCAGTCAGTTTTTGTTGCTATATTTTCTGGCGATACGGATTTGAACCGAACCTTTTCTACATCCAGGGTAACAGAACTAATTAAATCAAGGCAATATTGAAAACATAGCTCGGTAATAGCATTTTTACATGGTGTATTTACTGTGTTGTGTATCTGACATTCACAGTAAAAAACCTTTTACAGTTAGGCTTATTTGGCTAATACGACAGGACGTAGGTACATAAGCGATGAAGGAAGAATGTTTTTATTGCCAATAAACTAACCATAAGAGTAAAAGGGACAAGAAAATACCGACGTTCAGGCCATAAGGTCACAAGCTGGCGCAGTTTGCATGCAAAAGGAAGTTGCGATTATTATCAGTAAAGGCTCTGGAACCTTCGTTGATAAAGACGATGAAGTGCTGGATTTCTGTGACTTCTAGAGCTGTTCGAATTCAGCTCTAGCTGCTTAAAGGAGCAGGCCACATTTAGATAAAGTACGCAGCCTCTAAAAGTCCATATCATGCTGATTTCAAATCTATTCATCAATATTTTTGACACTTTTTACAGCGAATAAAATACAAATAAAGATTGAGTTTCTACGGTGAAAATTGGACCACATTGAAAGAGCTGAAGCACAGTGACGCCACTGGTGATTATTTATTAATATTATTATTATGATTTTTTTTTTTGGCTGCTAAACAAAATATAACTGTTATATTTCCACATTAAATACTGAGACAGATAACACAATAAATGTTTATTCACGTTGAACAAAGTAATATAGCACTGTGAGGATGTTTAGCAGGTAAAAAGGATCGTTGTCATCACTGTGCTTCAAACTGTTTGCCATGATCCAAACAGTCCACCGTAGAAACCCAATTTTTATTTGTATTTAATTCACTTAAAAAAAGCTTAAAAGGCGATGATGAACACATTTAGAATCTGGACGATATGGGCTTTTGGAGGATGTACACTTTATCTTAATGTACTGTCTTCTCTTAATTCGTCTGTTACTTGAAACCAGGAAGTGTGCAAGTTATCGAGGAGCGAGGGTACACTCCACTCCAGTTATCCAGGAGCGAGGGTACACTCCAGTTATCCAGGAGCGAGGGTACACTCCAGTTATCCAGGAGCGAAGGTTTCCTCCACCCATAAATCTGACCTCCTTTATAAAGCGAACACGTTTTGAGGACGGTGTTCACCACAAATCAAATCAAATAACTAAATAAAGAAAGAAAAAAAGAAAAAAAGGGTCGGTAGTGTTACCCTCTTCGACTACATGCAAAAACTGGCATCCCGCAATTTTTGACCAAAGATTAGATCGAGAGCCCAATACGCCTTACTTGCCTATAGGCCTGCTTAGAGGACGTGCTTTCCGCAAGCTTCCATCGTCTATAATATGAGTACACTGTATATAAGCGAATCACACAAGTCATACGTATGAAAAACCAAACAGGACTGGTCAACCGGAGGCCCAAGTTCGACACAGTAGGCCTATTGTGTATGGTGCTATTCGTGTTTCTTAGGCCACTGACTCACATCTTCCACTGTACTGAAGTACAGAGCAAGGTCTGCATACTGCATGTGGTTAGCAATTAGCATCCAGCGAAAAATGCACTGAGAGTAAGGCTGTTGTTTCTGTTTTAAAGCGAACACATTTCCACGATATGGAACCGCAATATCGCGGTTGTGACGTTAAGCCGTCATCATTCATTTTAAGTCTACACTTTGTATATACCTTCCACTTCTAAGTCCGTGTCGTATTCATCGTCAGAGGTTGGCTGCCGTTTGCTAAAATTAAAGAAAAACGAACGACTGTTCAGAAATTACCTAACATAGAGGGGACGTACCAACAGGAGATAATCTTGTTGACATGCATGTGGTGAAAGACAAAATTGTGTGTCTTTGAGACTTAAGCCTTTGGGGTTATACATCAAAAGTGCAAAGGCCGCCGACGTATAAGTGAAATATTCTTGAGTACGGCGTAAAACAGCCTATCAGATAAAGCAAAAGTGCAATGAAAACGCCCCAGAGTATACAAAAGTCGAAGATCTAAAACATTCAATGTACCATATAATACCATGATTTGCTAAAAGTAATCTTTGCGGATATATGCGCTACATATTTCAAACTTGCATGTAAGTATAATAATCAGAAGAAGTTAATTTGACGATTGATTAACATGATAATGATCCGGAGAAATCAATTTGACGATTATTAAACATGATCTTGGATTTAGGAATATAAACTGATCCGAAGAAATTAATTTGACGATTATAGATTCAACATCTAAATTTAATTTGTTAATGCTGACGCACGGTTCGGGTGGTTGCAACTCCTCTTCCTCTCCTAGAGCACAGGGGCCATCCTTCACCTGCTTTTCACCTGCTTCAGTTTCGTCCTCCTCTACTATAATTGTCGGCTGTGTTTGCTCAGCTTCAGAACTTTCTGGGATGGCACCCACGGGGACTTGCTCTGTTGTTCCTGACATAATGGTGCCGGGCGAGTAAATTATGTATATACAAAACTAAGGCGTCAATCGTACCACCCTCTATGAAAGGCGTGGTCATGATGAGGATCCATGTGGACCGCCATTTTGTTTAATTTTATTATTTCGGTTTCAAACGCATGGCAATGAGTCAACGTCACGCGTTTATTACGTCACGATGACGCCGTAAGAATGGTGACGTGATAAATGTGCTCGCTTGATCTTGTCAGTGAAAACAAGAGCGTTTTGGAAAGCTACGTGGCTTGGGTTCATGCACGTATACAAGGCATAGTCAACAAATGGTCGTCAAAGTAAAAGAGAAAATCGGCAAGATTTAATTAAACTATATAGGGTTGACTAGTTCTTATTAGGGTTTGGCCAAGGTATACGGCCAAGGATGGGAGAAGAAACAGATAGCCTAAACTAAGATATACAGATCTTTTTAAGAGATAATTTACTCTCCAAAGACAGCTGGTAGGCCTTCCCACATGCATAGGAACGGAGAGGCGTCAGAGTGATCGCATTGGCGATAGCACCCTATGATCACTAGGCCACGAAGGCCTATTCGACCTCTAGTCAAGTATCAAAGTTACAGCACTGTACACGGTTTATTTATTTATTTCATTTTTTTTCTCACTACTTTGGTTTCTTCATTTGTCTTTGGCGAAATAAACTTAACTTCTTTCCAAAGTGACCGTTGAATAGATTCTAAACGTCCAAAATACAGGAATTGTTCCGCCACAGCGTAGCCTACGTGGCATTATAATAATATTTCCTATTTAATATGACTTGGTTTCTGTTGATATCTTTCAGAGGTGTATACACATCATCATGACAGAAATACAGGGATTTTGATATCTTAGTCATAAACCGTTATAGGCCTATATGTATAGGCAGCTTCGAGGGTCTGCTAACCACTTCAAAGCGCGTGCTGTAAGCCTAAATTATACGTATTTCATGGCGCTTTGGGTTGCATATCAGAAAATACGCATGGATTTGTATGCACATTTTGGCGTGAAAACCGTCGACAGTGGATATTGCAAGCTATATGGGACTACACCTGTTACTATAATAGTCTAAGCTGCGTATGGTGTCTAAGAGCTAATTGAATTAGGTACCGGTACATGTTTACACAAATCTTTTCTTCTTTCCCCTAGCTCCTTTCTTATTCTGGTATATACCGCTTTATCAATATTGTGCTCTTTTCCTCACACTCAGAAGTTTGAAGGAAGTGTATTTTTAGGAAACCATGTTTATATACCTTAGAGGTAAAACATCTCCATGTGTATACCAAATTTATCATGGGTAGGCTCGGTGACCTACAAATTATCAGCGTGAATCGAAACGCAGCGAGCTGTTACTGACCACGCCCCCATGTCTCTGAACTCGCGCCAGACAACGCGAGACCACGTTAGTTTACGTTACCCAACATGGTAGCAAATGGCAAGTGATGGACAAAGTTCGTAACACACTTTAGAGCTATTTGCATGTCTATGGGCTGTTTGAGGTCTAAGAGGGCTGGGACCAAGATTAGTACGTCCTCAAAAAATGGTGGAGTCGATATGAACAACATGCCCGAGATAAACAGACAACGGTCGGGAGAAGTCAGTATCATTAAGTCACAGATATCCGGAGTTTTGTACAAGAAACCAGTTGGACATCAGTCAAGCAAGTGGTCAAAACGGTGAGCATTTTAAACTTTTTTCTGTTCCTTAATAATCAGATAAACGAATATCTGGTAGGCGTCAGCTCCCGATAAGTCAGGAGCTTTGGCGGATTGTCGAGAGTAGTCTTCCCGGAGCTCAGGCCATTGTTAAGCGCGACTCCCGCCCCATTCAGGGGAAGTTTAGAGTTGAACGGTCGGGTGGGAGTTCGGCAACTTTGTGTGTCTGTGTGTTTAAATCACTGAGCGGAAAATGCAACAAGGTTTAAGTGTCTTTATGGTAAAGTCTTTTGCGGTCTGGACATTGACTATTTATGTGGATTACTCAGTATACACGAGGGTTTTCACGTCATGTTCTTTCATATATTTTATTTTATTTTTTTTAAATTTGGCTTTCTTGATTCAAGTGTGAAAACTTCAATAAGAAAAAGTGGATAAAGCGTATTTAAATTTTCGTTTTGGTCATTTTGAATTTGCTTAAATTGATTTATTGCTTCTGTTAAAATATGGAAACATGTACAAAGCAAATTATGTATGTTTGTGCCAACAATTTTTTCTTTTAAACTGAAATTGTAAGGCTAATCATGTCTTGAATAAATTTATCCTAGTTCATATATGCTTGACACTGACAGAATAAGGTAACATTAGGTTCTGTAAATAGACTGTTAGTGATGTATATTTACCGAATGACATGTAGCAAGTGTTCTTAAATGGACAGAGATACTGCAATTACATTTAATTTAAGAAATGTATCTGTTTCCTCAAGTTTATGTCTGGTTACCAGTAAAAGGGAACACTGGAAGAATGTTTCACGTTACAGCTCTTGATAAATTAAACCTAAGTGTTGCTTTTATGAGAGACATTAAATAAATAGTGCAATGTACTTGTGGGGTAATAATATTACATGTACATACAGTGAATGTGTAGATATCCTTGATACATAGCACATGTGATATACATGTATAATTTATGTTACCAGTTATCTAGAACAAAACAATATTGAGTGACAGCTGTTAATGGTAAACAGTAGATGTTTGTGGGTGTGACATTTATTAGGTACTTGTATGAGACTTGGTTACACATTATAAACATTTAATGTGCAGTAAGCTACATTAAGATAAATGTTGAATGTTCATATTATGTATCGGGCGAATAGTCATAGTCAAGTTCTCATGAATGACTTCAGTGTTGTTAATGTAATTTTAGAGAAGTGTTAAATGACACAGAAAACAAAGCATAAAAACATGATTAATTTGCTGTCAGGTGTAAATCTATGAGCATTCATCACTTTCATATATTTACAAAAGACACCCACATGTGAAAGTCACTGTCAGAGTGATCTGAACTATGCTTCAGTGACGTACTTGTATGTATAGACCTCAGATTGACCCAATTTTTGTTCTAATAGATCTGTTTTTATAACAGTTGTAGGTGTAAAAAGAATTGCCCCAGATTTGTATACAATGTACCATAAACTTTGGTCACCCCATGTTTAATGATCAGCTTCTAAATTTGAACAATTGGAAAAAATACAGAGCTTCAAAAAATGCTTTCATGAGGATTTTTTATTTGCATTGGTCATATTTTTGTAGAAATCTCTTTAATGTTATTTGAGTAAATTGATAGACTGCGACAGTAGATTATAGAAATCTTTGTCACTCCTAACATGTCTTCTTTCTTGGGGTGAAAAGGAAAATCTTTGGTATGATATGGGTATGATTTGTGAAACTTACAAAGTAGAAAATTTGTACACTTTATTCTTTAGTTTTAAAACCACAAATTGACTAATGTTACATAAAAAAGTATTTTAATCTTGAAGGATTGATGCGATTTCAAAGTATTTTTGCTATTATACATGTTGATGTATTGTACTTACATTTACTGTACATATATCCGTTATACTGCTGTTTCTCTAAAACTCCTATCAGTTCAGTCCTCTTTCTTTTTCTTTGCCAAGTGTCAAGAGTTCTAAATAGGTACAGCCTTTTGTGTGACTGCATTAGGGTTTGACCTTTTGATGTAGAATACATATATGTGTGTACAGGTACAAGAAAAACTTACTACCCGGGCAGAACAAACGCATCATGCATGTATGATGAAGTACCAGTACAAAAGACAGTGTGTCTACCAGATGTGTTACTCAGCCATTTGCAAATCTGACCAATTATCTTATTATTTAATTGTGTCATTCACCAGAAGCCTGTTGACATATGACCAGTGTGTGTTACTTTTGTCAGTGATAGCTTTAGCTGCAGCTTAATGATAAACATAGTTTAGCTCGATGAAAACCTCTGATTAGTTGTATATCCTTTATGTTGGCATCTAATTCTCCAACATTTGAAGGTGTTCTCTATCTTGCATGAAATAAGGAAGCGTTATCACATTATATAGATACATGTACATGTTTAGTTTTTATTTGACTATATTTATGTTTTATGGCTTGCCAGGGCATGCGTGGCCAAGCGGCTGTTGTGCTAGCACAGTGTAATGGACCAGGAGCCTCGCATCAACGTGGTTGATGTGAGATCAAGCTCTGCTCTCATTGGCTTCCTCTCCAGTCATATGTGGAAAGGTCTGCCATCAACCTGCAGATGGCTTTGGGTTTTCCCCAAGCTTTGTTGGGTTTCCTCTTACCATAATGTTCAAGGCTTCCTGATTTGAACATGTTCTCGCCACGATATGGCTGAGATATAGCCAATGTGGTGTTAAGCGAAAATCATTCATTCATTCATTCTTACCATAATGCTGGTCACATCATTTAAGTTGAGTACATGTACATGTATTTCAGAAAACATGGTTACACCAATCAGGGAAATAAATTTGAGGGTTTGCTGTTAAATCTACATAGTAGAGACAGTCTTTTAGATGGGGATGAAATTGGGTTAACTCTGAAGAGTTCTGTGGTCCAAGCCAACATTTGCTTGAGGAGAGTCAGGGGTCAAGCAGTTAGTGTGTATGGGGAGTGGGGAGCAGGGGAGGGGTGTCTTGTAATGAGCCTTGGGATGTTAAGATACTGACACAGCCAGATTTAGGGAATTGTAGGGGTCAGGTTAGAGCTACTGCACACTTTACCTGATGGTATTTACAGGTTGACCCTTCCAGTGAAGGCAGACAGAGTAATTTAGAACCAGCTTACCCTGCTGTAAGCTGTCTTTACACTGAGCTACTTATAGGCATGTACCGTATGTGTATACATGTACATGTATGTATGTGGATGTTTACCTGTCTACTCTCAAATTATTCATCTTGATAGAGTAGGACTAACAATACCCCTGCAGCTCCTGATGCATTCATGTACAGTTCTTCCTTTATTTCAAAAGAGTGATCTACATTAATGTTTTAACACTTAAGTATTTTGTTTACATGTAGGCCTGCAGGATACATTATTTCCTTTCTTTACTCTGTGACTTAGCCAAGTACATGTGATATTTACAGAGAAGTCAGTTTATACCAGGGCATTGTACAGTATTGTATGGGATAAAAGATTAATACAGTACAGTATGCTCCATATTCAGTGAAATTAACATTGTAGTGAAGTACATGTAGTAGGTGAGACCGAGTGGACAATAGTGGCATGTGTATACAGGCTTCTGAGTGTGTTTGCTGAACTTTTTTTCAGTGTGTAATTTTCATGGGAGCAATGTCCTAAAAACCCTAATCTCCACCTGCCTCTTTATACATTCATTTTGCGTGTTGTTTAAACTCTACAGGCTGACTTAAAGACCCTAATGTATTTGCATAAATTTCAATCTTTGGTTTTGTTTTTCTGTGTATCCTGCCCTCTGATATGAGGATACTGCCGATTGAATACATGAGCCTGACAGAAAACTCAGTCTAATAATAAGCGCTGGCTGAAGTTTTGCCAATCCTGGGTCACATTCTTGTGAGACATCCTGCTCTACTACTTCCCTGAGGATCATCTGGGCCATTGTCTGACACACTGAACCCTATGACTCCCTGCTTTGTCAGCGGCAAATGAAATAATTAAATCTTTGCTCTGATCACTTGTAATATTCATTTTTTTGCTTGACTCTTTACACGTGATCATACATGTGTCATTTTTGTGACCTTTTCTGAGAATATTTTAATCTCTGTGTACATAAAAATATTTTATACCAGTGAAGTATCAAACAAAACCTGGCCAGTTTACAGCTGAAAAAGTTAGAAGATAAGGCAGATCATACGTTCATTTGGCTTACAACTGACATTTGATAAACATCAGATACCAACATGTGGCTGCTAACACAGGCTTAAGAATATATATTACAGATTAGTTAATTTCTGATTGTCTTGCCAGGTATTTCATACTCAAGGATGGATGGTTGCTGTATTATGCTGAAAATGAAAGACGAGATTTGGAGAAGCGGAGACATCTCAACATTCACCCAAAGGTATGCTGTTGTTTTTACCTACCTGATATAAGTACAGTGTTAATGTTCTTCAGTCAAAAACATGTAATTTTTACGCCCTTAAAGAAAAGTGGAAGTACATGTAAAACTTATACACGCTGTCCTTAGTATATGGCTCATTTCCACATGAGTGAATCCATTACACTACATGCAGAACACACATGAAATAGCAAAGTCTGTGGGACTTGATAAGGTCTTTGGATTGGAATCATTTATACCATAGTTCAGTGCACTTAGCTGATTACCAAGCTATAGCTGCTACATGTAAATGTAATTGACTTTGAAAACAAAAATCTGCTTTTTTCAGGTTTGCTTCTTTTCGTCTGTACATTTTATGTATCCATGCAGGTGGTTAAGTAACTACAGCATGATTAGCCGCTGTACATGTAGATGTACCCACACCAGGCTTATGGTAATGCATGATAAACATATCTTTGTGGTGTTACTGTTAGTCTAGCTGATTGAATTATGGAGGAGGAAAAGTATTGTGAATTCTAGTTATCATTGTCCTTCCCTTGGTGAATTGATCTATAATTGCTTGTATTATGTTTCTTCACAAATTCTTTCTTTTAATTGGAAGTTGTTTTTTTTTCTGCCATTGTGTCCGGTGCACATACATCATAGGTGTAAGTTAAACCAGATAGAACCATGTACTAGACCGAGTGCATTACAGGTCATGCTGAACAGCTGTGTCTCCCCACTACTGAAGCAGAATAATTAATGATATATTGATGATATCATGGAGGTTACAGTACGTACAATGTACACATAGTGTTTGGCAGTTGAGCACACATCTGCTCTTCACACAGGATGATACATGTGCCTAGAAGTACTGTCGGAACTTCCAGACTCAAGTGAACAGCCTCATAAAGTTTTGACCTTTAGCTTACTGTTGATAAATGGGCATATAAATGCAAGGATAAGTGTTTGACCCCTATTTTGTCATTAGCAAATAAATCATGTAATGGTGAGAGGCAGGCGTACACTGTTTCTGTGGCTTAGGATCTCTGTTGGCACCTGATGGTCTTCACGACTTTCAACAATTTAGTATTGATACCATCCTACGTGTGACAGATTGTACAAGGCCAACCTTTTCAGATTTTTGGTTGCCTATTTGTAGTTATAATTGACCTAACCTAAAAAAGGCTTTCTTTTCATTTTTGTGAGAAATGTTGGTTTGTAAAAATCTTCTAAAAGTCTCTTTGTTGTTTTCCTGTCCATTGTACACTATATGTTCATAGAAGCGTCAGTCGCATTTGAACATGGCAAACATTTTGTAGAAAAATGTGCGTTTTGTTCTTGTAACAGCAACATGTACAGTACACTAGTATAGGATTGGCCTAATGGCCTTGTTGCCTACACATATACATGTATACCTTAATGATCTTTCCGGGAAAAGTATGGCAGTGACAACTGGCTTCTGATCACTAAGCCCGCAACTGTCCTTAACCCCTCATCACTCTGCCAGATATGCCAGCACTTCTCTCTTGACCTGATCACTAAGCCCGCCACTGTCCTCAACCCCTCATCACTCTCTCAGATATGCCAGCACTTCTCTCTTGACCTGGTGAGGATTTAATAATGGTCGCAATTTTTGTGTCGGCAGAGAACTCGAGCTGTCAAGTTGGATGTCTGAGCCAATAATGATCTCACTTTGAAATGACTGAAGTACCTATTAAGTTACTTTGTCATTTAAGTGCTTCCTGATTGCGTGGTAAACATTTTGGAAATAATGATCTCCGTTTGAAATGTCAGAAGTACCTGTTAAGTTTCTCTGTCATTTATGTACTTCCTGATTGATTGGTAAACTTTTTGGAACAATTTCCTCATACATGTGCTGTACATTTATTAAACATACAAGTGCATGTAAATGATTTAGATTTGTTTATTTATTTATTTTTCTATTTGAATGATGTTTTACACCACACTCAAGAATATTTCACTTATACGACAGCGGCCAGCATTTTGGTGGGAGGAAACCGTGCAGAGCCAGGGGGAAACCCACGACCATCCACAGGTGGCTGGCAGACCTTCCCACTTACGGCCAGAGAGTAAGCCAGCATGAACTGGACATGAACTCACAGTGACCGTATTGGTGGGAGACTATTGGGTCATTGCACTTCGATAGCATGCTAACCAATGATTTAGATTTGTGTACATGTATATGTACATGAAGCTGTACACCACGAAGTGATGTATATATTTATTTGTTTGATATGTGTTTACTTTTTACTTACATATGCATGATAATGACAATGGTCAGGTTTATGGGTGGAGAAAATCATAGTGCCCATAGGAAAGGACAGCAAAGTAGAGTGCCAGACCTGAACTGACCAAAGCATGATGAAGTGAGAAGTCTTGCATGTACATTTAGTAAACTTAGTATATTGCAGTCTAACAGCCTCTCAGTCAGTCTGTATGTGTTTAGTGTTCTTCTTACGTGTAATTTATTGTGAGAGGCCTTGGAATCTAATAACAGAGGTGAGCACATGAATGGGTGTACAGGTTTGGATGTGTGGCATACTGGTACCTGACAGCTCTCTACATTTTACAACTTCATTTTGATTGCCAGGTGAAATCAGCTTGATTTCCTTTGGGACAGACAAGGACAACGAATTTCTTCAGGGAAATTCTGCATTCAGGAGAACATGCTTTAAATGACACTTCATTAATAGTAAAGGAAAATGTAGCATTCATACATTCATAATTTCCATCATATATGTATGTCAGTTGGTAAAATTCCCAGTGGAATCCTTGTTTATATTGCATTTTAAAACCCTGAATATTCAGTGTTAATATACATTCCTAATATTGGCATTACATGTACATATATATTGCTGACTGGCTTTTTATAGTACGGAGGAATGTGCTGCTCCAGCATATTTCTGGCAAGTACATGTAGATTTATACACAGTAGTGTTGAATTTTTTTTCTCTTTAATGCATTATTTTGGTAAATGCCTTGTAATATCATCTACATATTGTACATATACACATGTACAAGTTTGCATGCATGACATATTCCTAGCTATTCGCCTTTTTTAAGTTAACATTGCATTCCTTGTCATGGCTAAGCGATATTTGAAAGAAATGTGAGGATTATGAAATGGTTGAGTAATGGCCGCTACATGTACATGTATACAGGCACGTGTGATGCCCTGGAGTTCGCAGCTGTGTGGACAGACTTTCATTAAAGTGGACTTAAGATTGATGACATACTTCTACGGTACCAATAACTTACAACGTAGCAAGCTGTTCTAAAATGTTTGATATCATTAAAATGGCCTTACATGTTGTGAACTCGTCTGTTACATGAACCTTTACATCTGTTGTGAATACTGTGCTTTTTCTTCAAGAACGTCTGATTAAATAGTTTTTAACAGTCTCAGAGTCTGTAAGCGTTAGGTTGACATTACTCTGTACATGCAAACCCAGCGAATGCAGGTGTATTAACTGTTTGTTGGGGAGAAATATAAAATGTATATTTCACATGACTATGTTGTTACTTGGCACATGTTAGAATGTGGAAGTATATGGCATTGTGGTTTGTTTGGTCAAGTCATATTGTAAACCTCAAGCCATTTGTCCCCTCTTACAGTCAGGTCCTTGTAACACCTGCTGGCCAGTGTCTACAGTTATGTAATCAAGTTCATCTAAGCATCTTCTGATACTTTTTTGTTGCATACTCTCATTCTTTTCCTCTTGATCATTTGTGTTGCCACAACGGAATTATCCTTAAAACGTCTTGTCCTTTCAAGTAGTTATGAATTTCTATAAAATTAGAAATGTATGTGGCATCCAAAGCATCTCTTTTATGCATTAAATCCTCCTATATGTCATTTTTATCCAGTAATGCCTGGTTAACATCTACATGTACCTCTAAGAACATATGAAAGTATTTGTAATGACCTAGAGTGTTCTTGGAATGGCATTTTCTGGTTTGTTTGGAAGGTAGAGTGACATATTCTGGTGGAAAAGTTAAAGCTCCTTTATTTGCTTCTAAAAATGCACTTATGGGGATGAATTTTAGGATAAATACAATAAGTTAAATGAATTATTAGACATACAATTTATTGAATTTGTGTCTGGAGCATTTCATAATTTTTACATATGACTAACATCATACATGTACATACGTGCAGTGCCTAATCTGGGATAATTCGCAGTCCAGTACCTGGGGTGCCCTTCCAAACATTGTCTAAAAAATGCCCTGATATTGTAAAAATATATTTAAAAAATGTCTACATTTAAGCCATTCAACTTTCAAAAGTGTCCATTGGAATTATGAAATGATACCAGCCCTGAAACATCTGGATTAAGGCCATTGTGAAAGTACACCTGCACTGTACTACAACACGCACCATTTTGCTTGTCAGATCTACCATAGAAGTAAAATATGTGATGTTACTTAATGTGTATGTGTGTCTTTTGAATTCGTAGGAGTGATTGAGTTCTGTTGGTTATGCATGATCCTGTGGATAATCTCTATTTCATTTAAATGCTACAACAGGTACATGCAAATTTATCAATTAGGATCCTTGGACTGCCGTGGAAATGCATCATAGCACCTCCACGTATTAGCTTTGAATTGATTCAGCTCCTCCGGGGATTTGATGTACATGTAAAGTACCTGTTGTGTATGCATTTAATGTCCTGATGAACAGATGGCTTATAAGTGATCATGAGTATGCAATACAACAGGATTGCTTCCAATATACATACGTGGACATGGATGATGATTGAATGACTTATTATGGAAGTATCCAGTAGAGCCTCACAGCATGTTCACATTCTATTTGTTGGTCAGCATTTTAATATCAGAATATCGAGAATTATTTACCTGTCATATCAGGATGTTGTCCTTGTAGCAGGCCAGTCCTAATGAGGACATATCTTATAATGATTGTCTTTACTGGAACATGCAAAGCCCGTACCTTGCCTGTTCACTATAAAGAGCACCATGCAACACTGAGCAAATATTGCAAAGTTTAAAGTCTTTGGCATCCCAGACAGTTCTCAGACTTCTGAAAACATTTTGAGTCATTTTCGTCAGTGAGAATTCAAGTATAGAATTTGTTCATGTACAAGTGTAACACTATATTTCCATCTAGAGTGCATATGTCATCATATATTCCTCGGAGTTGCTTTTGATGGTGTGAATTATAAATTTACTTATATAGTAGTGATATATACATGTACGTGTATGTTGAAAAAACTGAATTTGAGGAAAATTGCATAGATATCTACAAAATTTTATTTTTCCAAGTCCCTGCCTAAATCATCAGCATATAATAGAAGAGTTACTTGTTGTAAGTATGTATATATCTGCCAAGGTGAGGTTTGATGGTTTATACCCTTGTTTAAGCTGGAAATGTTTAGAAGACTTCTGGTAGTCCTTAACACAGATGTATTGAGGTGGACAAGTATAACTGTGCCAGGTAAAACTGTGAGATAAACATATAAAACAGCCAGCCCAGTCTATTATAAGAGAGAAGAATAGATGAGGAGTTTTGACATTTGTTCTGTTCATCCAGGTTTCTCATCTATTATTTGTAGATCCTTGTTCCGTGCAGGCAAATGTAGGTCACTTTAGTGACACTGTCACATGTATATACTTATGTATCTGTATTACCGTATATATACATTGGAATAAGTAGACATAACTGGATTTGCACATTTACCATCTTATGCTGATGTACACCACTGAACATGCATATATGTATACTATAAATATAAACAAGCGTGGCAGCCGTCAGGTATAATGGTTCTCTCATTCATTTGGCTTTCTAATTTTACCTGCACTGGATTTTACTCGGAAGAATTGTCATTTCATACATGTAGATTTTTCAGGTCAGCTATTATGAGTGCTGTGTATGCATTGTCCCTAAATTGACCACTGAACCAATGATGAATTTCTCAGGAGATGAGGTACTGTCGATGGCAGGCCTCTGATCTGACCTGAGTGCCTATATTACAATAGCTGCCCTAAAACTCTATCAAAGTTAAATTTAAATCTTAAATTTAAATTAAATATTTTAAGCCAAGCAGACTGATAGGTTTCAAGATCACTGGCTTGTAGCTGCACACATAACTGCTTCAGTATGGCTGCAATATTGCCAATGTGGCATTAAGCCATAATTTTTCAATCCTACAAAGTAATTATTTATTTTATTTATTTATTTGATTGGTATTTTATGCCATGCTCAAGAATATTTCACTTATATGAGAGCGACCATCATTATGGTTGGAAGAAACTGGGCAGAGACTGGGGCAAACCCACGACCATTCGCAGGTTGCAGGCGGACCTACAAAGTAATTAAATACATGTATGCTCAGACGACGTACATGTATGAGCATCTGAATGGTTAGATGATACCTATCCTGTGATCTGCCATATAGGTAGTCTTTCTGACTTCAGTTTTAAGCCTATTAGCTTCCTGATTGCAACTTTTCAGGCCTACATGTACGATGACTTTTGTCTTGTTGCAATTGATGAATTTCCTTGTATGTGTACATGTATATAAAATACAACAGTACATGCACTTCACAAATGAAGATGTTCTTTGTAGCAAAACAAAACTTATCTCATGTAGATGAAACGTGTTTATAATAGGTGTATGCTACACCTGTGTGGCAGATGACTGACAAAATGGAGAATGGGATGAGAATGGAGTAAGGCTGGCAGGTGCACATGTGTACATGTATCTCTTTCAGTGCCCTTCCTTTCAATATTTCTTTGATTTGTGGGGAATGACTAGCTCAAGAATTGTCAACAGTTTTTTTCCTGTGTGTAATTTCATACACATATGTAAATTGTAAGATATTTTATTAAGGGCTATTCAGAACATATAGTTAACGAGTATGTAGAAGGCTCTTCAGAGAATAACTGATCCTATGGTAGACCTGTGATAAAGTCATCAACCAGTAAACCAAAAAACAACAGCTTGTTGTGGCCAGCTGAGGCGAGGTCTGACTGACCTTGACTGAATACCTGGCTACACACCTGTGTTTACCTGACATACCTGTGACAATTAGTCCCTCATTTGTTCTCATTGTTTTAATGTCAGAGGGTATCTTAAGCACAACACATCACTTTGTAAACCCCTGTAAAATACTTTTCTTTTTATTCAGTGCTGCCTTACAGACTCTCACCACTGTATTGTACAAAGGGCTCCAGGACTGTGTACGTGTAGCAATGTTTGTAGCACCTGTATGTATATTGCACTATATATGGGGGTCTTTACAATGTCTTCTCTGCTACACTGCACATTTTACATCAGCTCAATATATAAGCACATTTTACTCATGCACATGTTGCAGTCTTCTGTGTTGATGGTTTGATGAGCAAATACACATAGCTGTGTTGATGCCTGGTATTGTGCAACGTGGGCGTGCAATTATGACCCATTTAAATTCACTGTTAATGTGCAATGTGAAAAAAAATGACCAAAAATGAAATGAAATTAGGGAAATTTTGAGAATTTTATTAGTTACTGTGAGGTGGCTTGTTTAGAAGAATGGTTCAAATATAACTTTGGTGCTGGAGTGCAATATTTTACAACCCATATCACCATATACAGTAATGCATCTGTCTTTTAAACATTGATGATCAGATGAGTATGTTGATACTATAGGTATATGTAAATGTATGTTGTTTTGTAGTACTTTGTAACTTGCAATAGGTATAAAGATTTTGAAGTGTAGAGTTATTTTTACTCATGTTACTTTGTGCTGATAGAGGAAGCTGTATCAGACTGTACTGGCATGGGTAATTCTCCAGTATAGTCTTAAAAGCCCTTGTGTACCTTGGAATTCCTTCTATATGGGATTAAAAGAACTAAAGATGTACAGTTCTCCTCCTATTACAGCACTGGAGGGAGGATCAGTGATGCAGACAGGATTGTAGATCTGGCTGTCCTGACCGCCAAAGCTAGTTTTTTAGGTCAACTTAATCTGGTTAACTCAGGAATGCAACCTACATGTACATAAAGCATGTTTATCTAAAGAGGTGAAAATCTCCATTGATAGTTTAGTGTAGACAGGGCAAATAAAACTTCCTGATCTTCAAACTGTCAGTTTAATGCACAAACCTGTGCAGTTCATTTCTGGCATAGCAAATCTTTGACCTCATTTGAGGGTGATATGAAGAAAAAAAAAGTTCTATAAACTGCATGGTTGTTTGATGCTGTTGGCAGACCTTTCTCTTTAGTACTGTTTGATACTGTTGGCAGACCTTTCTGTTCAGCACCCATTGATACCGTTGGCAGACCTTTCTGTCTAGTACTGTTTGATGCCGTTGGCAGACCTTTCTGTTCAGTACTGTTTGATGCCGTTGGCGGACCTTTCTGTTTAGTACTGTTTGATGCCATTGGCAGACCTTTCTGTTTAGTACTGTTTGATGCCGTCGGCAGACCTTTCTGTACAGTGCTTTTTGATGCTGTTGGCAGATCTTTCTTTGCAGTACCGTTAGATACCGTGGACAGACCTATCTGTTCAGTACCGTTTGATACTGTGGACAGACCTCTCTGTTCAGTACTGTTTGATACCGTTGGCAGACCTTTCTGTTCAGTACTGTTTGATGCTGTTGTCAGACCTTTCTGTTTAGTACTGGTTGATACCGTTGGCAGGCCTTTCTGTTCAGTGCTTTTTGATGCTGTTGGCAGACCTTTCTGTTCAGTACAGTTTGATACTGTGGACAGACCTTTCTGTTTAGTACTGTTTGACACCGTTGGCAAACCTTTCTGTTCAGTAATGTTTGATACTGTTGGCAGACCTTTCTGTTTAGTACTGTTTGATACCGTTCGCAGACCTTTCTGTTTAGTACTGTTTGATGCTGCTGGCAGACCTTTCTGTTTAGTACTGTTTGATGCTGTTGGCAGACCTTTCTTTTCAGTACCGTTAGATACGGTGGACAGACCTATTTGTTCAGTACCGTTTGATGCCGTTGGCAGACCTTTCTGTTTAGTACTGTTTGATGCCGTTGGCAGACCTTTCTGTCTAGTACTGGTTGATGCCGTTGGCAGACCTTTCTGTCTAGTACTGTTTGATGCCATTGGCAGACCTTTCTGTTTAGTACTGTTTGATGCCGTTGGCAGACCTTTCTGTTTAGTACTGTTTGATACCGTTGTGTTGGCAGACCTTTCTGTTTAGTACTGGTTGATACCGTGGCAGACCTTACTGAGCAGTACTTCTGTTTGATACTGTTCAGTTGGCAAACCTTTTTCAGTTCTGCAGCGAAACACACGAATTCTACTTTTGCATACAAACATGGCTTTAAAATTATAAATACACTGTATGCGGAAGACAGAAAAGAAATATTTATAATCTACCTTTGGCTACATTATACTGTGGGTGTACAGACAAAAGACTGCTGATTTTGATAGTTCATATGAAGGCTTCCGAATGATCCTTTAGGGAGTTTTCTTAACCTCAGTTAGCAATGTCATTATGTGTCAGAGTTAGTTGTGTGTGGGTGTTACATGTAGATTAACATTCCTTGCACCTTTATAATCATGTACATATATATATTCATACAAAAAAGCTTGACTTCTTTTACTTGGGGCCTAATGATACATTCATTGACTTAAGTCGTTTTAACCTTAATTAAGTGAAATAATCTTGAGTAGGATATAAAACACCAATCAAATACATCAATAAATAAAGACATGCATACAATTGTCCACTCCACATCTACAGTACACGTGCTTCTGAGCACTTGTGTTAAGAATTTATTAATTTATCTGTGAAAGCTAATAAACTGTACTATCATGATTGAGAGTACGACTGCTTGCATGTATGAAGAAGTACTGCATGTATAACAGGAGTTTCAGGAAAACAGGTTACTTACGTTACAGTACATGTATTAGATTTTGAGGAAAAAAAATATAAGTAGCTTGTCTCTTATAGGCCGAATTTGTCCCCATGAGTAAAAGTTGGCCATGTTAGATGTAATCTTGGGGAACAATTCTCTCCAGTATATAGACACAAACATCTTGAAGTCACATACTCAACCGTGAACTGTGATGTACATCTTCGATTCTTGACATCCAGGAAATTAGAAAAAAAAGCAAATGAATGTACAAGGACAGATTGTATTATACATGAAACTGCTTGATAAGTAAGACAAGACGAAGAGTTAATTAACGTTCAGTAACAGCATGAGATTAGTGCAACATTTTTCTGTGTGTGGATCAGTATTGGAGATTAAATATTGAATGTACATTGTTACACAAGAAGCATCTCTCTTCCTGAATACAGGCCATGCATTGAGGATAACAATACAGGTGTATCCTCTGGCCTTACTCATTGTCTAACGAACTACATTCACATGTAGTATCTACCGGTCAGTGCACTTTCCCTTTCAACGCTTGCACAACAGGTCATACACGCACATGTACCATTCACCTGCATAGTGGACAGTGAGGCTGGTATTAAATTCCTGGACATGAAGCATTGATGTTTTCAAACATCTACCGAGAACTACATGTCATTACATACATGTTTATGTGCAGCTGGGGATCTTAGATTCCACCGAGGCCTGGTCGTTAATGTATCCAGATCTGAACAAGAATTATCATCCATGCATAGACTTAGCCAGAATTCGTGATATGATATTCAGAAGTATGTCATATTTCCAAAGTCCCTCATGTTCACCTAATCTCTTCATGTCAAATTAGGATATCTCATAGACACTAAGACCTCTTTCCCCCTGCCAAATATATGGTCCCATAGGGACTTCATCACTATCTTCATTGTGGTAGCATTACAACCAGCATGTGTAATACATGCATTGTGGTTGGTTATTTTGGGATGTCATGCATGCCTGGCACCTTGATGGCATCCTCCAGTGAGGCAGCACCACGTGTATAAGTACGTAGACGTGAATGATGTTTAAGGTCATCCTGACACCTAACAAACAATCCACTCCTACATGTATTTGTGTTCATTAACTACATGTAGCTCTAACAACAGCGTTGCGTTATTCATGTACAAGAAATCTGAATGTCTACAAGATTTTAATTTATAAATGACGTGCCAGAATGCATTGTGGGTATACATGTACGATGTATATGTTTTAAACATCAATGTAATATTGGAATATAAAACCACAATGCCACATATACATGTGTGAAAGAGGATAAAGGGCTGACTGGCATACAACCTAAGAGCTTTTATCTACATATACATATATCTAAGCCAAGACGAATAGGTGCTTATAACTGTTCCTCATGTTAGAGGTATTATTGAAACACATACATGCATATTGAAGCATACAAACTTACTATCAGATTATATACGCAGGCTGTCATAGTATAGGTATGTGCCTAACATAATGCTCCATCTCCATGAGATCGGCATATCGTTCTGTACAGAACAAGGCTGGGCTCAGGTGTTCTATCCAGATAATGGCCATGTGTATGGCTGTCATTTGTGAAGAACCAGCCTCTTAACAACTGCTTAGATCAGATTTAACGTTCCACTTCAGCCATGATTATCGATTACGCAGCAAAGTGGTTGAGTACATTTTCGTTAACAGCACAAGGTGAAACGCAGCAACGACGACATAACATCCCTGATAGATCAGTTATGTGGTGACAGCTCTGATGGAGCAGTTTTCCTTATTCACCGGGTTTAAATATTGTTGTGTATTAACTTGTTGGGGAAAAAGCAGTTGAATCTTAAGTGATTACACGAACACATGTTTACAAAAGCTGAGAAAAACAGACACTGTTATGTTGATGATGTATTCATGGTGTGAACACGGTACTTATAGAACATGTGGTGTAAGACTATCATGTTACATACATTTAGTCCAGATGATTTTATATGTTTCTATATTTCACAGTTTATGTAGTCGTATGGTGTATGATAATTTTATTGGAATTAGTTTTAGAGTTCATTTTTTTTTGGTTATGATTGCTCTATCAGTATAGCCTTGTCATTAAAAAGATTGTCAGATTTTAAATGTTTTATCTGATACATGGACATGGACTTTACCTTCCAGTGACATACATGTACATTCTGTTCCACCAACAATCTTATCACCATATTTATCAGGCTGCATTACCTGGGTGTACTAATGTAACTTTCTGTTCATTGATGAGGCCAGGTGCTTATATCCTTATGTAATCAAGTTATAACATTCTTCTGCGGCATATCTGATGGTTTGTGACGCAAGCATGAAATTGATAAACGATGAAATATTACATCACATTATTGTATCCATTGTGACTAAATCCATTTGAACCCATAGGATCTTTGCGATATCACTTTTCATTGTCTCTGTTACACATACACTGTGTATGTTTCATTAGTTGTCGTGTAAAATGTGTGTGACTGAACCGGGTTCAGTAATTTCGAAAGGCCCCTAAAGTGCAATGATATTTAATGTGTGAATGTTCTGTCAGTTCAATTCATCCACTCAACATACTGTACATGCAGTTGTCTTCAGGCAATCGTTAGTTCAATTTAACTGTACAATATATAGTACCCATCTCTTCTCCCTCCCTTCCCCTCTCTCTCTTAGATACGCCTTGGAAAATGCTGTGCCTAGGACTGTCAACATTGGTGTGACTCTAACTGGCAGCCCTGAGGAAATCTCGGGTCTAGCTCGAGTCCGCACCAATATTTGTCCACTTCTCACCTTCGTGTGTTCAGAAAGTGATGGGATTTATTGGGATTAACTGTGGTCTGACAGTTGAATGATCCTTACATTTAGACTGTGTGTGTACAGATCTTTGTTTCTGGTTGCAGTGTTTCATCCTCATGCCATAGTTCAAGGAATAGCATGAAATCACCTTGTCTGTGCATCTGCTTTTTCACCCAGAAAATAGCTGAAACAAGTTGTTTTTGCCCGTGTTTTTACACATAAATTTACCTGTGCTCTTTCACAAACACGTAAATAGTGATATTAATATAATGAATACTCCTAGGAGGGTTTTTGTTGTTACGGTTCTGAAAAAATGACAGGTAAAAATACAGATATGATTATTTTGTACTGTGGGTTAATGGTCAAAAGCTGTTAGAAGATTTCATGATTTACATGTACATATGCCAAAAAAGAAAATGTAAAGAAATTTCGGCAAAGGTTGATGTGAAGCAAAGACAGAGTATAATACTGGCCTGATCTGACATCAAACAGCCTGGAGATGTCCTGGCTTTATTTGATCAGGTCTCAGCACTTCTCTCAAAGCCCCATGCTCCAACAGGCAGCAGGCTTGCAGGAATCCACTCTAATTAGAATTCCTGCAGATTCGGTGAAATTCTTTGCCAGCAAGCAACGAGGTCACCATCAAAGTGACAAGAGTATGAAGACTGTGCTAGGTTCCATGATTCACTCCGATTGTTGAACTTAAGTACGGGGACTCTTTTACTGAACGTTAACAATTAGCTAAAGTGAACATGATTGTCGGCAGCAATGCATGGATTCACCTGTTAAATGCATATATACATGCACCTTTCTGTCACAGATTGCTAGGGTAAGGCTGAAATATTTGCTAAAAAAACACTTGATTTTAACTCATGCTATAATCACCTATCCATTCTTCCATTCTCTGGCCATGTGTTAACTTTGGCTTTTTATTAGGTAAAAATAACATGAAGAATTTCATTGATGAACCCCAAGAACTTAATATTTGTTAACAAAACACATTTACAAGAAGATTACATGACTACAAAAATCTAGCATCTGAATTTCATAGTGAATGACAAATAATTTTTGTACTTTGACAGATTTTTGTGGCAAATTAATAACTTTTTTGGGGTATTTAAATTTTACTTGAATATGGACAGATTACATGGTTCATAACATCCTTCATAAATTTTGCAACTGATTATCTAGTAAGTATTGAAACTAGTAACCAACAAATATTGTATAGCTTTTTGATTGATAATATCAAAACAGCTGATACTGTTGTAAAGACGACCAATCAGGTGAAAAACTTTTCTGTGTATTTCTACATTATCGGTAAAAGTTTACTACAGTACTGGTTGAAAAGTGATATTATATATTGGTTTGGTTACTACAGTATTATTACTTACATGTACTGTATTATCGGTTGCAACAATAAATACATGTACATGTACATGTAAACAGTACGTATTGTCATGGTGCAGTGCGTATGGTCATGGTGCAGTACGTATGGTCAAGGTGCAGTGTGTATGGTCAAGGTGCAGTATGTATGGTCAAGGTGCAGTACGTATGGTCATGGTAGAGTGCGTATGGTCATGGTACAATGCGTATGATCAAGGTGTAGTACATATGGTCAAGGTGCAGTGCGTATGGTCAAGGTGCAGTATGTATGGTCATAGTACAGTGTGTATGGTCAAGGTGCAATACATATGGTCATGATGCAGCATGTATGGTCAAGGTGCAGTACGTATGGTCATAGTTCAGTGCGTATGGTCATGGTGCAGTGCGTATGGTCATGGTGCAGTACGTATGGTCAAGGTGCAGTGCGTATGATCATGGTGCAGTACGTATGGTCATGATACAGTACGTATGGTCATGGTGCAGTGCGTATGATCATGGTGCAGTACGTATGGTCATGGTACAATGCGTATGATCAAGGTGCAGTATGTATGGTCAAGGTGCAGTGCGTATGGTCAAGGTGCAGTATGTATGGTCATGGTACAGTGTGTATGGTCAAGGTGCAATACATATGGTCATGATGCAGCATGTATGGTCAAGGTGCAGTACGTATGGTCATAGTTCAGTGCGTATGGTCAAGGTGCAGTACGTATGGTCAAGGTTCAGTGCGTATGGTCAAGGTGCAGTGCATATGGTCAAGGTGTAGTGTGTATGGTCATGGTGTAGTACTTATGGTCAGCGTGCAGTGCATATGGTCAAGGTGCAGTGCATATGGTCAAGGTGCAGTGCGTATGGTCAAGGTGCAGTGTGTATGGTCATGGTGGAATGCGTATGGTCAAGGTGCAGTGCATATGGTCAAGGTGCAATGCATATTGGTTGAAAGGTATTATAAGTATGATCAGTACCTATATACTTTGATGATCTACACTGTACATGTTTGCCAGCAGTACCTGTGATTCCTGATATAAAGGATATCTACTGGGACATGTACATATGGTATGTACGGGAGAGTATGTTTTATGCTGACAAGCTGTACATGTATATATAGGTACCGGATAATGTATTCTTCCATGCTAT
The DNA here is from genome assembly GCA_016165875.1 of Acanthopleura granulata. NCBI lineage: Eukaryota > Metazoa > Mollusca > Polyplacophora > Chitonida > Chitonidae > Acanthopleura > Acanthopleura granulata. The sequence continues at coordinate 15,346,196 of JABBOT010000010.1, forward strand.
AGATAACTCCACAAAAAGGCTTTCACTATTATGGGAGTCTATACATGTGGATTTTATATTGCATGTATTATAAATATACCTGCTGCTCAGGTATGGTGTTTTAGATGTATTAAAATGTAGGTCAGTAACATTGTAAGTATATGTATCAGTGGGATGTCAGTATGGGGCCGTGTGAATCAGAGTATGCAGCTACGCACAGGTAGTCAATACAGCATATGGTAATGCAGCTTAATCACTGTGTGGCGATGAGCCAATTAGACCAAATCCTCAGATGCCCGCTGAGCTCCAGGGAGACTTGCCTATTGTAATGACCACTGATAAATATCGGTGGTGTCATTCAGCCGTGACATAAATGTATCTTCACCAGTGCCCACTGTAGTTTTGCCAGTATGTGGAGTATATATATATGTAAATTCTACATGTAGAATACTGCTTTGAAATGCTACTTGGAAATTGTAGATCTCAATTTATCAGGTGTGATTAATATGTACAGCTATTGCATTGGTCACACAACTACTACCCCCAGCATGTGTTGTTTGACATATACAGGTGCCTTTATGTAAGATGGTAATCTACATTTTATGTTCTCGTTGAAACTTGGACACCTGCCAAACCAATCGTCTGTTAAGTTTACATGCATACATGTTTGTGTGTTCTCCATGACTCATTTATTAATTTGAACATACATGTATTGGATTAAACATATCCCTTTGTTAAATGATGGAAAATAAGGCAAAAGACATCCGACATGTCAAATAGTCTGTCACTGAGGGTTCTGCTGCAGCCCGTGGGGCTTGGGTGTGCTGGAGCATAGTGCAGTCAGTTAAGTATCAGTCCTCCGGTATGAGTTACCTGTGCAGGTGCATATATAGCAGCTAGCTTGATCTTTTGAAGCCAGTGGTCCTGCATAAACTCTCAGCACAAATTAATACCCAGACTTAGGAAATCAAAAACAGGAGCTGTTCATGTATGTTGTGGCAAATTGGGAGACGCACGGAGACAAACATTTGCATGTAGACAGTCAGAAAGAAAGCCTGTTCTTTTTTTTTTTTTGTCTTTTACCCAGACACAATACTTCTAAATAGAGTTTATTGGCTTAGCACTTTTTGGTAACCTGGCAACCAATTGAACATATGCATGACTCTACAGGTGGTTTTCTATACATTACAGAGGAGTGCAATCTTGAAGTTATCTCACCTCTCACATAAATCTGATCAATCTCAAAGTACACACTAAGATTCTGCTGTTTTCTGCACCTTTCTCTTCTGTCTTGCATGGTTTATTTATGTTGTTTTCTGGTCATGTTTAATTCTTTGCATCTTTATGATTTATTTATGTATTTGATGGGTGTTTTATGCCATACGCAAGAATATTTCACTCATACAACGGCAGCCAGCATTATGGTAGAAGGAAACTGGGTAGAGTGTGGGTGAAACCCACGACCATCTGCAGGTTGTTGACGGACCTTCTAGCACAGGGCCGGAGAGGAAACCACCATGAGCTGGACTTAAATTCACAGCGACCACTTTGGTTAGAGGCACCTTGGGGATTATGCCGCACTGGCGGGCTAACCCCCTCGGCCACGGAGGCCCCCTCTATTTTTATGAGTAAATTTCATTATTCATGCTGGTATGTAGTTGTTGTTCCAGATTGTGACTGTCGTAAAATTGAAAGAAATGGGGAATTGGTGTTAACAACAGTTTCAACTAAGACTGCCATTTGGAATTGGCTTTGATTTATGGCTAATTCTTACTGCTAGTCAGGAATTTTTTGCTTATTTTGATGACAATCAGTTTTTGTGGGGGGACAGCTAGGAAACACTGATGGATTTGAATATGTATTTAATTTCTGATTTTCCATTGCAGGGAGCTATCCCGATGGGAGAGTGTCGAGTTTCTGCTACCAAGGAACCAAATCAGCCATTTGCCCTGTGCCTGGAGAGTGCTGAAATGGAGGTATAATAAATCTGTGTGTATTTTATGTACACTCCAGCAAAACCGAAAAAAAAGGAATTGAAAAATTATATGCCAGTTTTGGAGTAAAAGTTGTGAGATGTACATGACACCTAAATTGAAGACCTGGAATGTGCATACTATTCCTTATAACACAAAATTTCATGTGAATATGAATTTTATTAATTAATTGAATTGCATTTATTTCTCAATAACAGTACATGTATGTACATGTAATTGTATTTTGTATCCTTTCTTGGTGTTACTTTTGCAGGGTAACCTAGTACTTGGTGCAGAAAATGAGTTTGAAAGAGACAAATGGCTGGAATTGCTACAGAAAGCTGGAAGAGTGTAAGTTTGTGTGCAGGTTGCTATGTTTGAGAAAATATCCCTTATCTACAAGAAGTGAGTGGAGAAGTTGCTCATTGCAGCTCACGAGGAAAGAAGATGTTCAGTGGGTGTTGAATTGGGTTTCTATCAGCGACATATGCTTGTAACATGCATGTGTTTATGGTACACACATTTATGTTTAGTGTGTATTCGTACATCTGCCTCGCTCCTGTTTCACATGAACATTTTACTGCTAAGATCACATGAACAGTTTACTGCTAAGATCACATGAACAGTTTGCTGCTAAGATCACTTCTACTGCTGCAGCTACAATGTATATCGGACATGACTTGAGGAGATGAAGGCCAGAGTCATAGAGCAAAAATCTAATATATGGGAGTAATTCATCTCAAGACACTTGGGCCCATGTTAGTGTATAAACTACCCTCCTCGTAGGGCAGGGCTGTCATACACAAAAAAACATTTTTTATCTGGTAGTAATATCAGGTTTACAAGTACGTGTGTAAACGTTACACACTGCATTAGAAGTATTTGTTCAAAATCTGCAGCTTTTACAAACTCTGTGATCACAGAGGATTGAGGACGGGCTTGAACTCTTCCTAGGTCACTAGGCATACAGATGATCATCTTCTTGGAAGACTTTAGTACATGTACATACATGAAGACTCCTTGTAGTTAGATGTAGAAATTCGTGATATCTGCCCGCAGCAGTCTGTGCATGAAAAAAGTGCTGGTCGCCTGTGCAGGAAGCGTGGGCCTCTGTTGGATGAGTAAGCTCACGCCCATTACTCAACTGTTTACCTTGTGTTAACACACTGAACAGCAGCCCAGCTGGAGACACAGCAGGCCACAGTCCCTGTGTAAGGTGAGGGAAGGCCCAAGGCCTAGGAAAGGCTACTGTTGGGTGTGGAGCAGCCTGGCAGTGTGTACATGATGTGACAGCTGACTGCTGCCCCAGATTAGGCCACTGGATGTAATGGCTAAATCATGTTTTGGTCAGGGAGGGGTCAGTCCAAATAAACACGTCACTCAGGCCTCCTGCCCAGATTATCATGGGTAGTTTCACAGGCTACAAACGCTCAAGACACACTTTCAGCAATTTGTTATATTTTTTCTCTCAGTACATTTTGATGACCTCTCTACAGACCACAGTTTTCTAATGGCATGTAAATTCTCACTGGTTCATGTGTTTGTTGAAATTGCATATCTGAGTGTTTGTGGGTGCTCTACTATATTTTTGACCTAAACTGATCAGATTATGATTAAGGGGTTGGGGTGCACATGTAGCCCTCTGGTCTGCCCTCCATTTCTTGTACAGTGTGTGTATATAAAAATCCATATAAAACCTCATTAAAACAAAGATACATTTTGCTTTGTGATGTATATTTTTACTAGATTAACTAATTTTCTTATTGGTTGTACGCATCAGTGTTGTATTTTCATATAGAAAGCCTTCAACACTGCCATTCCTATCACCTACTTAATTTAACCATTTGTCAACAGCTGAATAATAAAGATGCACCAATACTGTGTCTGGTATACAGACCTGATAAATGTACATGTATGTACATGCATCCATGCTTCAAAGTCCACTAGGTGACACAATTAAATTGAAATTTCACACCAACTTCCTTGTTTGCTGTGCTTCGTAAACATTTTTAACCACGTGTATGCCGAGGTGAAAGGGGTGGTGGTAAATTTTTCATATGTTTGAAAAAGGAAGTTTAAACAAAGGACTGTAAATTATTTTGTCATTTATAAATGTCTGAACTGTCATTCTAGAAATACATGTTGTGTCTGTTTTCATATCTGACTTTATAAGCAGATTTGTGCTATAATCCATATAAGTATGGGTGGGGTCAGGCTATACACACATGTATACCTGTGGATGCTGTGGTACGCAGCACATAGCTATGTGTAACCTGTTGTGTATGATAAGATCAGTGAAATATATAGAGGATATTGCAGAGTGAAGGTTGAATATCATAAATATTGTTAGAGTGAGAGGTGGAAATGATAACCCATGAGACGCAAACCATCAAGTGGGTTATCAGTTATACCTTTCACAAGAACAATATTTATGTGCAGTATTCTTTTTATTATTTATACTTTAACAGTGTCATGATTTTGTGTATTTAACGAAGTTTTAAGCAGTGTGTTTAGCTGCAGGTCTTCAAAGACCTGTCCACAGTGTGACGTCATATACATGATGTCTAGTATGAAGTTGTCTTTTTGCTTAAAGTAGGAATTCAGCAATTGACTAGACTTGGATTATAACATCATCCCAGTGATCTCAGATTGAAATGTCATAAAGACAGTGTTTCATTCTTGACATCATAGTGTCTGGGTGTGTAATATCAAAATGTACATGTAAATATAGCTGTCAGGGACAGCAGTTCCAGGAATCGGCCTAATATGTACTACGTGCACAAACAGTAACATTAATTGCGTAAGGATAAAAAATTGAGAAAAAACATGACAAAAATGAAAAGGAATTAATGTGATTTGAACCCAGGATTATCAGAAAGCATACTCAATAGGGCTAGTTCTAGAGACCAGCATAGAGAAAAACAGAGAAAAGAGAAAAAGCTTGACAAAAATGCAAAGGAATCAAGGGGATTTGAAACCGGACTGCCAGGAATCATATACCATAGGTCTAGTACTAGAGACCAGCATATAGAAAATTCCCCTTTGATCTTTAGGTTACAGTGATAATGAAACACAAGAAGGTTTACTGTAGACAGGAGGCTTTGTACCATTGACTTGGCAATAAGTTGAAAAATACTTCCAACAGACAAAGTCTGTGCACATTTTTGCACTCCTTATGTACATTTTCATTTAAAATGACACTATTGAACAAAATTGGCCAAATTACAGAAACCCATGTCATGTGACATTCAACCAAAGATCTTGTACTACAAGATTCATCCAATCATATTGCAGATTATTTCGAGACGACGCTTTCTCAGTGTACAATTGGCTTGAGCCAGGATAGGATTTCATGTCATCTTGCACAAACCTCCCATGTTAAGGAAATGTGATGTTTTCTGGCAATAACTTGAAAACTACTTTTGGTAGACAAAATCTAAGCACATTTTTACTCTGCTCATGTTAACTTACATGTAAATTAACACCTTGTTTAACATAATTGTGCAAATTGAGGCAAATACACAAAAACAAGGTAACATGACATTTTCAAGATGGCTTATTTGCATAAATATCAAAAAACAAGGCAATATATGTTTTTGAACTTGTGTCAAAGATTATGCCTGCAAATTTCAAGGAGATTCCATTCAATCATTTTTCAGAAGAAGTTTAAAATAGCTTTGGAACTCATTCCAAGATGGCCACCAAACCATGTGGTCTGTTATACCAGATCTTTGTTATGCAGCAGTTCACACCTGATTATGTGTTATCACCTAGTTTTATTTTTTTTGGTGGAGCTGTTTTTCCTACAAGTGCGTAAGAAAAGATGTAAAAAGTGGTGACGAAGAATAAAAAGAAGAATAAAAATCCTGACAATTTCAAACCGGTATCACCCCCATGGGTCGATTCTCTAATAACAAAGGTCATATCAAACTGATGAAAATATCACTTTTGTCAGTGAAGGCAATACTGGGATTTCCCTGATAAAATATAATAATAATAAATATGTGTAATCTGTTCAAAACTAGAATAGAGTGTGGTGTTACGTTACATGTATATCTGGCCAGTCCATGAATGGTCATGATGGAGCGTTATTCCAAACTTGTGTAGTGGTTCATTGCCCTGTGTACTTGTAATCACTATTGAAGCAGCTGTGTGTCTTTTCAGTCATATAAACTATAAGTAATGTTTTATGTGTAGATGCACACTTTGTGGTTTCTGTGTGCTTGTGGATTTCAACTTGTTAAAATTTGATTGGCTTAATATCTTTACTAGTAATTTTAGCCTTTGATAGTGACATGTAATATGATTTTGTAATGATTGTGCTGCTTTATATTTGTGTCCCCAGAACCTGGTCAAATGTCCAGCTGTCAGAGACGATGATACAACAGTTAGAGTCTCAGGGACAACAGATGGCTCAAGAAAAACAGGATGTCTTTGGTAAGATTACACTCAAGAACATGCCATTGTAAGATTGTAGGTATTAACTTAAGAACCCATCTTTGTTACATATATTGTAAATGTTTTTGTAAACAGTGGGAAGGCGAAGTTATATATCCAGTTTCCTCTACAAATTCAACTACATGTGCATGGTTTTGCACATTTCACAAATGTTTTCATGTCTCAACAGGTCCTTTTTAAAAATATCTGTGAAGCCCATATGTGTCCCTACCTGATGAATACATTTTTGTTTTTGAAAATCGTAAGAACTGTATTTTTTATAGTTAACTTGTCAGTTTGTTGAGGATTTTGGTTGTATGTAGATTATATGTGTGTAATCAGAACTCTCAACCTGTAATATGTCTTTTGGTATGAAAATTACTTGGCTATATGGTTTGTATCACGAATATGCAGAACTATGTCTGAAACAGCTCATAGCTTGTGATCAAGACGGGAAAAATTCTTAGAAACTGGAGTTTTTTTGTTGTCGCAAGGAAGAATTCCAAATTTGTGCTGGTTGTGATCTGTTTGCATTAGTGTATGCTGCGTTGTTACCCTGTAAAGCAGCTTATCTTAAGGGTTGCACATCTACAGGTCTAGCTATGTGACTTTCAGCATGTCTTATTCCACACTTACAGATAGGCTCCAGTCTGAAGTGTTGGCTTTGTCAGATGAGAAAATCCGCACAGAGGTAAAAGTTTAAGGGCACCAGATATTTACATCTGTCCAACACTTCAAAGTTCAGGTGATCTGCTCAAGCGCAGCTTATGAATGTTCATCAGTGATGATTTTTCAAATGCAGTTGTGAAAATTTAAAATCTTTGTACCATACATTATTGCTATGACTTTACAGGCTTACATTTTGCTCAGCATAGTTCATCAGTCATAATTCATGTGGAGGTGTATAAACATCTCAGTTTACTTCACTGTAATGGTTCTCCCTATAATTGTGTTAACGGAATCTTTAATCTGAGTTGATACGATCTCTCAGTCAAGATATTTGGGTATTTCTGGAACAGGAACTGGAAAAGCTAAACAAAGAACTGGAGAAGGAGAAAACAAAAATGGAGTCCTTCATGGACGAATTACAACAAGAATACGACAAAATCAAAGGGTGAGTTTATAGAAATCTTGGCTGTATGTTGATGATGGTTGCTACTGACCAAGTACACAGGAACATAGGTTTCTATATATATGTATTATACTCATTTTACTTAATTACTGAAGTTGCATAAAGGCTTAAGTTCCAGAGGGCCCTATTACACTGGTATTATTGCTATATTTACTTATCATTTGTCTGTAAATGTACCATCATATATACCGACAGACGTGTCTTGTTAATTCACTTGTATCTAGCACAAAATGCCTAACTGTTTCATAAGCATACATATGTGGTTGCTGTTACAGTGAATTGGAAGAGACACAGGATACAATGTCCAAGGTTGAGACAGAGAGATCAGAGTTGTCTGAACTACTCTCTCGGCATCAGACCTCACTTGAGGTAAAATATGTGGCAGTTGAAGTACAGTATATCAAACTTCAGCTCTAGGAAGGGATGTAATTTTGGTGTTCAAAATAATGTAGAAATTGAAAAGCAGGTTTTGCCAGAAATCAGATTTTTGTGATAAAGAGTGGCATTCAGTGTACCATTTGCTCATGTGCACTTTAAAAAAGTGTCTCGTTACCAATATTCTTGAGTACAGTGTAAAATATCAAACAAATAAATAAATAAAAAAATGAATTTTTCCAATATAATATGGCTTTAAACACATTGGTTTAAATTCTGGTTGAAGCTTGTGATGAATAGTGTTGTGACAAGTGATGTTTCCAATGTAATTTTATTCTAATGTATTTGTGAATAGGATCTTGGGAAAGAAAAGGAGAAAATTCTCAGTAAACTTCAAGAAAGGGAATCCAAGAATAAGAATTTGGCTCAAGTAACAGAAGGTTTGAGAAAGTATCTGAAAGAAATTGAGGAGAAGACAGAGACTTTACTTAACGAGAAAGCAGAAGCTGAGAACAGGTAAGGTTGAAGCACATAGGCTAGTGAAATACTTTCTCTTTCTGTACTCTACTCAATTAAGAAATGAGGAGATACTTTTAGCATCAAAAATTTCACATTGCAAAGAATGAGTAAAACCAGAATAAAACAAAAAGCTGTAGTAATTGGCACTGGTAATGTGCAGCTTTCAGTTGTATACAATACACCTTTCTTATGGAATGATGAAGATACATGGATAATGAAGTAAATTGTCCTTGTTTGTGGGTACCAAGTTACCATGATGTCACCATGATATTTCTGCAATATTGCCAAAGAATGGTCAAGCCATAATCTTTCATTTATTCATTCAGAAGTTAAACATTGAGGAGTTATGAAAGATAAACCTGACATTTGTGCACACATGAGTGAGTGCAGTGAAGAGTTATGTCCCTTTAGTACTGCTACCATGGTTTTGCAACATAATGTGTACAGCCCATTTCCTAATAAAACGTCAAGAACTGGTGTAATGTAACTGTTGGGTCATTTTCTAGTTAGTATAAACTGTTTAACTTTACAATTGGTTGTAATACGTACACACCCAAATTCTTAAACTTTCAGGTGGAAGGAAAATGAGGAGTGGGCCTTGCAGTTGGCTGAGGAGAAACAACACTTTAGTGAACATGCTCAAGAGCTTCAAGACACAATTAAGGTAAAGGTGAAGTTTCTTCTCCTCACGGGAGCAAACCGCTGTGGTAAGTGAAGAGACATGTTGCTACATGAGGTGAGAGTTCAAAGCCTGGCGAGGGAATTTCTAGATCCCCTGCTGTTGTGCCGTGGTGGCAGTAAGCGGTTGGTGTTGTTCGTGTGGGAGTTTGAACAGTCTAACTTTACTTGAAGACCTGTGACCTTCCACAAATATGGCGTGCATGTGTGTATGTCACACTCTCCAGCTGTCAGTTGGTTACCCAGGCCACTCTAGTTTCCTCCAACCGTAGTACTGTCTGTAATCATTAAATATCTGATGAAATATTCACCTGTGGACTGTTACTCATGTATGGTCTTTCCAAAGTTGGATTGGCATGAAGTGTAATGTTGGTTTGAAAATATGGTCTCATCATTTCTTGTTTACTTACAGGACTTAACTGTCCAGAAAGAGATGACGGAAGCAGAATTAAAGGTGAGTTTTATTTACAGGTCTTCATTTGCATTATTTTGTTTACCAAGATCTTTTCATGATAAGTACTATATATTGAACTGTCTACCCCAACAGAATATCTTAGTAGAAGGTACTTAGTTGCCATATAGATCTTAAATTTGGATTGTATGGCTTTGACTTCATGTGGACATTTTTCTTTCACAAAATTTTTTAAGTAAGTTTTTGAGAACATTTCTTGTGAATCATGTACCCATTGGAATTTGATTGAGAAGATCTTGTGAAAAGTGGCTCATGCACTTAAATAATGAAAGCTTTGAATGAAATACATGATAACAGGTAGGTAATTGCCTTTTTAAACATGTCACATTTTGCGATATTCTTTGCCTTTAATGTGTGTAAATATTACTTGACATGTTGCTTTCACCAGGAGGAAGTGCGGGCCCGCCTGGATGCCGAGAAGAGGCTAAGGAATGCAGAGTTATCTGTGGCTAATCTGGACAGGGCAGTGCTCCATGAGACCCCCAACATAGAGGAGAAGGTCAAGGAGGAAATGATCGTGGATGTGAAGAAACTCAAAAGTACGTAATTAGATTTATTCATCTTCTCCTAGATTTATTCATCTTATACCACCGTCATTTGATAACAGTTCTTTGTGCCTTGTCTTTCTGAAAATGCCTCATATTCTTGTAATTTACACAAAGTGAAAGATCGATAAATAGGAATTTTGTTTTCACCTGTTTTTGGCAGAGTTTTTTGAGGACCTGGCAGCAGAGGCAAGTCTAGATTCAGACAAGCCTATTGTAGTAAAGAACGCTATCCATGCTCGTAAAACTATTGTGCGAAAAGCCCGAAGTCAGAAGTTCGAGAGCAGGCGGAGGTCCAATGGTAAGTGTATATATATGGCTTTGTGTGCCTTATTTGCCAGTGGAATGTATATCTCTTGCAAACTTCGCTTTAGGTAGAATGACAGACACATGGGTACTGCATAAATTCTTCCACATTTTGTGCACATGTATAAAGGCATTGTTGGGTGTAATTTGTCTGGAGATGTGCATGTTCACAGTTTGTTCAACAGCTTCAAAATTTCAAAGATGTGTTGGCCACCATATCACTGAAATATTGCTGACATAACATTTAAGCCATTGAATTTATTTTCATTTATGTTTTAAAGTTTAATGTCTGAAGAATTCTCTGAAAATATGCCTTTGATATGCAGCAAATGTTGAAGAATTGTGGTACCCACGTATATGACAAAGATATACAGTAGACTTTGTACTCCCCACCCTTGTTTATTATAACTCCCGTTTGGTGAGGTGTGGTATAGTGTATTATACTATTTAATCCTTTACAAGAAAGCCTTTTCTCCTTACCAGTTGCAAGATGTTGTAGGGTAGATTGTTAGTGGTATATAAGCACTTACACACTAGAAAGGTTGGAGTCTTTTGAGTAGCTCACTAAAATTTGAATGCATAAAGTATGTTGTTGACACCTATATTTGCACAACAAGGGTATCTCACACGAGACCATTGTATGCTGCCTATCACTATAGTGTAGAGACGTTTGTTTACTTATAATCCATTATTGTTTTGTCAAAGATTTCAGAAATGTATGCGAAAGTGTTTCAAGTTTTTTCAAGCATCATTAATCATTAATCACTGTTCAGGTTGATAAATAAAATGTAAACAGTTCATTGATTGATCAGTTGATTCATTAACTTGATTCACACTGTACAGCAGCACCAGGTTGCTTTGCTTTATATCACTTTAAATCAAAATTTTTTGCCTTCTTTCAATGCAGTTGCTTGCAACCGACTTGTAAGATTTCTGCCACAGTCAAACATGGCTGACACTGGTTAACCCCAGTACCTTGGAACTGTGTCCAGAACATATGTGGTTGGCTTTAGCAAAGTGCACTGGCTATTGTAAGAATGAAATTACCTCCCTTTGATTCGCATGCCAAATCAACTTCATTCGATGTTGCCCCAAAAAAAAAACAATTGCAAGTAAATTCTGTTTATAATCTTACAAATGTAAAGAGCAGAAAGAAAAACAGTTTGAAAAGCCTTGGGCATTGCTTTGAGTGTGAGCTACATGTAATTCAGTGTTATGATGTTTTCTTGCTACCAGATTGGAAGTATGTACATATATGGACTTACACGACTCTTAATGCTCATGTTACTACCAGTAACAAATCACACACTGAGTGCCCCTCCCCCCCCCCTTTGCTAATCATTTCATCTAACAGCTCTGCCATGATATAATAGCACCATTATGATGACATTGTTTTGCCCACCGTTTGTTTTCTTGTAGCGGTCTTCTCAATGACAATGGCGATGTATGGTGGAAACCCTGTCTATGTTTGACATGTAAGATTTAGGTTCTCTGACTGGTAGATAACTAACCCATTCCCAATTTACCCTCCAAACCCAAGGAATGTTTACCTAGGTCCACATTGTACTAACGCATTAACTAGGCAGCTTGGCTTACCACCAACCACCACATCTGACTAACCACATTCTTTTGTCACGCCATCTGATAGATGTGTTAAATGTACAGATGCAATGTTAACAATTTCTGATTGTAGCGTCCACAACTGAGATCTTGTCATTAAACGACTCCCTTGAGTTCAGCCTGCAGTCTGTGTAAAGGGAGATAACTATGTGTAGTGGGAGGTAACTTCTCTGGTTTCCCTGTCACACTGGAAGTTTTGTCTGCCATTTGCACCAAGCTATGTGTATCTTCTGGGGTTTTGTTTTTCACTCTGCAGTCTGTGCTTTTGTTTGCACCTAATTTTCAGTTCTGAGGAATAGATTTCCAAAGAACACATGTTTTGCGTCCTGAGAGTTTTATTGACTAAAATGGAAATGTTACATTTGGTGAGTACATGCATGTACAGACAGGTTTTTCAAGAAACTATATGTCCTTGTGTCCTTAAAATGAGGAAGTTCATTGCTATGAATGAACTTTAATACACTATGCAAAATATTGTCTTATTGATGAAATGCATACATGTTTAGATTCTATTATGAGTTAGAAGCATCACCTTCAAAGATCAGGTACAGGTGTAGGATAACAAGGTTACCTGAGATAACTTTGTGTATCTATTTTTTTGTTGGTATGATATGCCACATTTGTAAAGTATTTTCTGTGTAAACTATTAATTCTCTGTTCACATGTATGTCAAAATTGTTTATGCCAATGTAGTGCTGATCAGTGCTTCCTTGAGCTATTAATTATAATGATTGTAAGCTTTAAGACATTTCTAAGGTTGGTTATGTGTGGTGTTGTTAGAAAGTGGGAAAATTCTTTGATCCAGGGACTTCAGAGCTTGTCCAGGAAGTACATATTAATTGAATATTTTTACAACGTAGATGTGAGAGACTTTAATAATCTGTATAATTTGATAATAATCTGTATAATTTGTATAAAGCTACGACTGCACATCATGTGCATCAGTTGTGTACGTATAACCTTATGAGGCTTTTGTTGAGGATGTAGGTAAGTGTTGTCACAAGTTATTGTGCACTAGTTTTGATGCAGTGATCTTTTATTTTTTGATTAATTTCAAAAAATAAAATAAAAATAAAATTTTCTTTCTTAAAGTTCCATATTACAAAAAGACTGTGAATAAATATTTTTATAGCATATTACAGTGTCCTAATTTCAAGTGTAGAATTGGTTTTAAAATGATTCCTGAAAAAGGAAAAGCCCAGTAATTAAACCCTGTATGTGATAGATGTCCTTGAAATGATTGTCGCATGACTGTCGCAGACAATGTCTAAATTATAAATTATTTTGCCCTTTAGAAATATTGGTAGAACAGTAATGTTACCTGGTCTTTAGTGCATGTTAGAATGAAGATGTTGGTAGTGTTATGTTGGGAAAGCAGTGGTGGTGTGAAGGGGCACCTAGTAATACCATAAGTCTGTCTGTTAATGCTGTCGGTATGTCCTGTGGGTGACACATATTGATGTACTGGGGCCTGTGAAATGGTGGTTGTTTTTGTTAAGCACTGAAAACTTTAGGCACAAAAAAAAAAAAAAAAAAAGAGGCATAAGCGATCACAATAACCTGTCCACACTTTATGCGACAGTCACAACATGTGTACAACAGAAATTGATTGTTGAATGTTACATGTACCTGTACTGCAGGCGGCATGCCACTTTGGAAATAAGTGCGTCTTTTCTTAACAGAAACTGATTGTTGAATTGTACATCTTCCTGACCACTGAAACTTTGGTACTTCTTGTTGTTGTCGCATACAGTGACTGGTGGGACAACTGTACATGTAACTCACTGTTGTTGGATGCATGCACCTGGTTTAATATTTCTTTAAATTTATTAATACATGGTTGTTGCAGGCTCAGTTGTGCAGAAGTGCATTGAGGCTTAATACAATTTTCCACATTTGTTGCTGACTTGTAACATGTGAACATGAGCTGAATCTTGAGTGTTGTTGTAAGGCAGGGTCACTTCAGTAGGCAGGGTCACTTCAGTAGGCCGGCACTAAATTACCTCCTTTGTCAGGTGAAAGTCAAGATGTAATAACATGAGGCTGATAAGAAAGTGAAGCAAATTGACGTGTAAGCCTTTCCTACTCTGCAGTCAACAGAATTCTTCTCTATTCCCGACTAAACACACAACCCAGAATACCCTATTGATGGCTGGGCTTGATTAGAAGAGACGCACGATCTTGGACTGATTCAGAAATCACTTGCTCGTTGCATGCACATTGTGGACAGGAAGCCATCTGCAGAAAATCTCGGCAGAACACTGTTTCCTGACTTCAGGAGGGGAAAGGTAGCAGAAAGTGAGATACAAACTCTCAGAAAGATATCAGTTATTTTCCCCTAAAACTCTCAACCTAGCGGACAAGTTTGTTTTGTTTATTGCTAGCTGATCTGGCTTTAACTTTATAGGTACATTGCATTCAGACACTTTCAGTCTCCCCCCTGTCTTGAACAAACACGCCATTAACTTCAGAGAGTGACTTCAAGGGAGTTAATTTAGTGGAGGCCAGTTCCTGGTTAGAAGCTTGGAGCATGACACTTCTGAACAGCTGGTGCCAGGTCTTTATACAGGATGTACCGATAAATGTGAATGATCTTTCATTTCAGGGTATCCTAAACAATACCATCAGTCTGTCTGAGCTTACAGATGTAATCAAGCTGGTTAAATGATTTACATCATCTTTACATAAATTGTGAAAGTATTTTAAGACATTATTTGGTGTGATTTTGTGGGCCTTGTAGCCAACACCCTCTTCTCATGGCATAGTGCTGGAATGTTGTAATATTTATAACTTGTCTTTGCACCGGTTTGTAATACAGTTAGAAGTAAACCATACTCTTTTTCTATGACTTCAAAACTGATTATTGCAGCTTCACAATGTGTTTAGCATTGAGTCTTCCACACTTATTTTCTGTCTTTTATGGACTTAAGCATCTAGTGCTAGATTTGTTCATGTCATCTTAGTGAGTTACTGTGAAATTTAATACAAATTGAATAGTGATTCCAATCTTGATACCCAGCAAAAAGGTAGCTTTTACAGAGAAATGTGTTGATAGAAAAACTTACCAGAATGACTCCTCATGTGACCTGGCACACACAGTGAACAATTACACCTTCTCTTTAGATATCACTGAAGGGTGACAGAGTATTCGCCAATAGTTGGTAGTCAACATGATCTGGATTCTTCATTCCAGAAGGTTTTACTAGGTCACCCAAAGTCAGAATTGTAGCCTAATAAAACTGGCAGGGTGTTCATAACATATGGATTTAATTGGACGCACATTATTAGCCCCTTCCAGTGGTTAAGGTTTCTTGAAAATAATCCATGTAGCTATATATCAGTATGAAGTGAAGACTTTGAAAACTTAAGCACTAATAATCAAAGCTTATTTTCGTTGTACTGAAGAAAGGCATTAATGTGTTGTCTGCAGAGACAGATGGCAATTTGTCACTTGTACTGTATCCACTATCCCATGGCTGCTGAAATGTAATGCATCATGTACACATGTATGTGCCATAAATATGAATGAAAATGTATCATCCCATATATTAACCAGTTACATGTGCCTTTCCCAGTTATGAGGAAATCTAGCTTTATAGCTAGGATTTGTTTTATTATATGGAAGTAGTTATTTCATTTGATAGATATACAGTGCTGTATTAGAAATCATAGGTAACAATGTTGCTTAAATATGGTACTTAAATTCTTAATCATTCATACAGGTAAAATATGGAAGCATGGGAAAGATATATAGTAGAGCGCTGAAAATAATAATATTAATTTGATTTATTAATGATTGTGCTAAACCAGAGGTGAAATAACCGAAATAGATTTTGAGAAATCTAAAAGTTAATGAGTGTCAGGAAGACAGAAAATCTATAATGTTGATTCTTCATGATGACATTATTTAAAGTAGATATTGTGTTTATTAATCAATATTTTTGTGCCTGACTGTTTTTAGGGATGAGACATAGAACGTCCAGCTTGGATGAGTTACGTGGAGATCGTGAGAAAGACAAAGTGACCGTCCGTCGAGCTGCAACAACGGTGTACCGTGATACGCGCTCCGTGCCCGTGCTGAACCACAGCCTGGACGAGACCAGCCTGATGTCTCCTATTTTCACAGAGAGGCTATAACACCAGGCCCGATGCTTCAGGCAACAGCACGATACATATGCACGCCATATATTTTGGTGTCAGAAGAGGGATCCACGTTGCCATGGTTGTCACCAAGAAGTTCCATCCAGCACCTCTGAATATTGTGATTACTGTGTTTATATGCCAAAGAGACCAGAGCTGATCTGTTTGGTTTTTTATCCCCCCAGTCTGCACATATATTTCACAGTTTGATATATTCTTTGTTCCACTATTTAATAGTTTTGAAGAAGTTGAAGAGATATTGTAGAGGTGATTGACTAAAAGTCTGTGTTACTTGACTGGATCATTTTCAGAATGTTCCTGCAACATACATATACATCATGTACATTTGGCGGTAATCTTTGAATTCCACACTTCAACAGAGCTATGGTTTGCACACAGTTTCACCGCAGCAGTTTGGGTGTGAGTGAAGACCGTCCTCCTTTCTTACTAACAGCTTGGGAGGATCCCAAATTCAGTCCTTCTATCACCAAGTACATTGCTCATGCTTATTGTGATTGCCTGTATACATGTGTAGCTTCACACATCATTATTGTCATGTTGAAACAGTTATTTTCATACTCCATGCTATTCGTTATACAAACTTTGTTAAATGTGTGTACATAGGAGTGATTTGTAAAGACTTGTAGATATAATACGAACATGACTTTTATGCCTTTGCACCTTAAGGAGTAAGGATATTTCCAAAAGGACATTCTATGCCTTGATTTGCCTCTTCATGAGTGATTCAGTTTGATTTTTATCAAGGATTTATAGACTGTGTGGAGAAATTGCTGTGTTTTTGTGGGATCGACAGCCCTTAATCTAGCAGCTGAGGAGCCAGATGAGCTCACTGTCTCAGTTTTCTTCTGTTCACCAGTTAGTGTATTTTGGGTAAACAATGAGTACTTTCTCTGAGAAACATTGACTCTCCAAAGATGACTTTCAGTTTGGTAAAGTGGGGTATTATTCATGTTCCTGGTATTCCTGGTCCTAGTTGCCAATTGAATGATCATGTTGAGTTTCTGGCTAATGTTCACTGCTCATGGTGTGTTTGCTTTGCAAGGGGAAATGACATCAAATACAGATGTTAATCCCATCGCCTTGTTGGGTAGAAATTCCGCAAAAACTGCATGGAGCTGGCCACAGATCATTATATTGGAGTGTTGTCGAACTCGTTTGCCCGTCTTCAAATACTGTGTGCTGAAAAATGTGCAATAGCCTTGTTCATGTGCTCTATTACTTTTGCTATTATTTGGTTAAGCATTACTTTTGTTTCTCTTGTGGGTTCCCATTAATGTCTTTTTGACCATTGTCATCAAATATTCCTAGATAATGGGACAACCACAAGGGAGATAACTTTGTTATGCTTGTACATGTACATGTAGCTGTATTGAAGGGGAAATGTCAAACGATACCAGTGATGTTAATTTTAACATGTTGGAGGAAACAGGAAAAGTGTCAGCTGTTAAAAATTCCCTTTTTTTCTTTCCTTTATAGAATTTGAAGGTGAACATGTAATTTTCCTGCCATCTACTTGGATGCAACATTTGACGTAGTGCGTTATCTGTAACAATCTGGAGTGTCTTATGAAGTAGTGTTAGTGAACAGCATACACTCAGGCTGTGAAGAGATTGATCAGTCAATGTTTGATGTATTTTGTTAGGTATAGATATTAACTAATTCTTCTAAATTGATAAACATAAATCTCTTTTTGCTGTGACTTCTATTCAAGCAGTGCCTCTGACTTGTATTTTCTCATTTTGATATGTACAGTGTACAGCAAGGTCTTGATACACATCTGATCTAAAACCAGCATCACACAGGACTGTATATACAGTAGGATATTTTCATACAAAAACTTCTCATGGCAAATGTAAAGTGTCAGTAAATAAGTTACATTTTTGTTTTCCCTTGGCAAATCACTCATTTGCAAGGGAATATTTCGTTACATCCTGAACAAGTTAATGATACTTAATGACAACCTGTCAGAGGTGGTGTGGCCTAGGGGGTTTGTTGGAAAGCTGCGCTATTACTGTAATCTCTCTCTTTTTCTTTTTTGTGGTTTTTATTGTGTAGGGGTGAATTGTAGAGAACTTATGGATGGATTAATTTAGATGAAATATTGCAGGTTAGCAATTTTGATACATACATGTATTGTTATATGGAAATTAGCAGTGTTGGCAATTAATATGCCAATAGCCAGATGCAGTACCAATGTTAGGTCTTTGGTATATAGGCTGTGGTGTGATCGATGTCATCTCTTTGGTCTACAGGCTGCAATGTGAAAGGGCACATTTACATATAAATGTGTGATAGAAAATTGCAACCACCTTCCACACCCTTAGAGGCCCAGAATTTGCTTGTTGGAGATGCTGGTATTGTTGGTTGTGTTTACTATTGTTTGGATGAATGAAGTTTCAAAATCCTGTAAAGTGCAGCATCTCTTTGCATTATGAAAGGTCTATTTTGGGGTAATTGCACATCTTTGTGATTTGAATATGAACATATGCTGTCTGCATTGCTTTACAGACAATACCATAGAATTTTGTTTGTGGACCGGTTCATTCTGCCAAAACATGACAGTGATATCATGCAAATTATTTGATGAATTACACTGTAGATCGAAAGTCCTGTGATGCTCCTGCACATGCTGAGAATTTCCTTGCCATCAGTGATATGTACATTGGTGATGGATATAATGATGCCTAAATTGTAAATGTGACTACAGATGATGTCGAGGCTTAACTGGGTGTCCATATTTCATTCATAGTAGTTTATTCTGAATGTTTGTTTGTTAAACAGATCAGTAAAACTGAAAAATGAAAAGTCCTTTTTTTTGTGTGTGTTTTTGTGTTCTATAGTGTACAGACGTAGGAATTCCAGTCGCCATGTACGTCTTTAGTGTACAGACGTAGGAATTCCAGTCGTCAATTACGTCTTTAGTGTACAGATGTAGGAATTCCAGTCCTCATGTACGTCTTTAGTGTACAGGCGTAGGAATTCCAGTCGTCATGTACATCTTTAGTGTACAGACGTAGGAATTCCAGTCGTCATGCACATCTTTAGTGTACAGACGTAGGAATTCCAGTCGTCATGCACATCTTTAGTGTACAGACATAGGAATTACAGTCATCAAAGAGACTGTAATGCAACTTAGTAGCGTACTGAAAGGAATTCAGGCAAACATTGTGATTCTGATGTAACTTGGCACAGGTCAGTGTTTTCCCATAACACCCCAGTTTCCTCCATCTCGTTAAACTGCCCATCATCATACAGGTGGAAAGTTCTGAAATATGTCATTTCAAACAGCAATCAAATATGTTCAGTAAGAATAATATCTCATTTGTACAATAACTTCCATCTGAATATGCCACATGCATGACAACGATCTTTCAAACGTGAAATACATACAGTAAGTAGTCTTTCACTCATGGCTGAATAGGTGTTATTCCAACATTATTCCACAGGAAAAGCTTCTTGTAACTCACTACGTAATACATATGATATAAAATTAATGAGATTACCTACATGTATAGCTTTCTGTATGAGAAAGCTTTCTTTTACTTTTGAAAATTAATCTAATACAAGGGCAAATCCATTCAAAAAGAAAAGTGTTCTGAAACACAGAATATCTTCTTATGGACGTCAGTTAGTGAACGGAAATTTTTTTTTTTTTTCTTAAGTTCTCATAATTACAAGATAGCTTCTGGTAGGATCACCAATTTCTCACAAAATTAGTAAATCCTGTGGTGTGAAACACATTTAGGCCACAGTGGTAAGACGTAACCGGTCGTAATAAAGGTTTTTATTAAGTGGCTTCCATACAGACATTAACTGAATGCAATTTCTGGAATGGGAGGACACTACCAGCTGACCACCTTGGTACAGGGATACAGGGTCAACCTCGGGTTGGGTCATACCAAAGACTTTTAAAGTGGTACTTGTTGCTGCCTCGCTTGGCACTCGGCATTGGTATGTTAGAGCAAGAAAACAGGACTGGTCAGCCCGGTGTCAGTTTAATGTGACTGGGTGGGGTGGCATGTCTGGCATCTTCGGCATGATGTTCCAGTAGTGGTAGCACTTTGGCGGCATGGACGCACCCTGCCACAAGAAGCCACACTATGTGCACACACCAGAAGGACTACTCGTCGTCATATGACTGAAACAGTGTTAAGTACAACATTAACCCTCCCCCATGGACTCACTCACTCACGTACCAGCTGACAAGAGGCAACTGGTAAAATCCATTAAACTTCTGTCACCATATGAAAGCATATGACCGTGACAAAAAAAAACATCAAGTTACTTGAACTGACCATAACAAAAAAACATCAAGTTACCTGAACTGAAAGGATCAAATGGTGGATATTTATTGAGTTCATATATATCAACATGAGCATATTAAATCTTTCATCCAGGACAAATTTAAGGAGAAGAAAGTAATTAAAATTAAAGCAATTAAATGTACATGTATATGTGTCCAGACTTAACAGATGCTCTAAAACAGGTTTGCCACTTTAGCCAGCAAACATGCAGATTTAGAAAGTATTTCAACAACAAAAAAAAAACATTTCAAACTTTAGAAAACAACACGTGAAACAAGTTTTAACAGTGTAAGGATAAGGTGCAATCCTCCTACATCTTTACATACAAATGCTACTCAGTTTACATTTGTGCAAACTGCTGAATACATGTAAATAATTACTTTCATTCATATTAGCTTGATACTGATGATGCTGTTCCCTTGATATGAATTTTAAGACCTGTCACAATGGAAACTGTGGACAGTTTGACAAAAGTGGATATATAAGCGCATACAAATATATTTATTTATTCAGCTGGTGTTGAAAACTGAGGTCAGTTCTGTGGGAAGAGGAATGCTTGGAAGAATATCAGACTAGCACAGAAAAAATGTATAAATTTATTACATGTATCTATCACAATTAAATATAAACATGCAAGACTGCTTCAGAAAACAGGTCATCTGTTTTTATAGCAACATTAAACATTCCTATATATAGGCCTACTGCCATGACTGCAGATTTTCATGCAGGATGCAATTAATGGAAGATAAAAATATAGGTGTATTTATATTTAAAGCCAGAATACAACAGAGGAGGAAGTTAACTTCATAATCTGTGAGCTTAATAAACTGGAATGGATTTTCTCCTTCACTGGACTCGATTTTGAAATACATAAACAAAGAATAAAATTGAAGATTCTTATTATTTCTGAAAATCTTATATACTGTAGAATATGGGAATGCACGGAATTCTAATTGAAATCTATATCCTGACGACCACATAAAGGTGACTAGGAAACGTAGCTGGTTCATGGGGAACCAGTTCTCTTATCTCAATGTGTAGCTGAGTCAGTATTTTCAATTCCTTTAGTCCTTTTTCATGAAAAAGTAAAAATCAGACTGACATTGTAATATTTCAATTCTATAGACCAACTGATGCCAATTATTATAAAGTGACATACATGTAAGTAGTAACGATCCATGCTTACCAAATTCAAGTATAGCAACATGTAAAAATCAAAAAACCAAAAGGTTGAAAAAAGAAATACATAAATTACATCTGGAGTTTCTGGAAGGCTAGCTGGATTGCTTTTGCATGCTTGCACTAATGCACTTACATTAAATAGATTTTAAATAGATGTTGTTTTCAAGGTGACGTGTAACACAGGCCCTTTGTTATGGTTCACTGAGCTTACTGACTGGGGATACTTATCCAGGCACATGTACCTCACTCCCCCACCCCACTTCAGCTTTACCTGATACCTAGCCACTTTCGTTGACCTGTATTAGGGGTGCCTGACAGTGGAGCCATATTAGAATATGTGTTTGTGTTTTTATCTAACATAAAGGTCTTTATAACTTGTAAAGTTTGTGCCTCTCAGTGATGATCTATATACCATTTTGTTTGTTTTGAAACAAGCTTTCAAATGATGTAAATTAAGTGAAGGTTAAAAACTATGTAGAATATATTAGTAACTCCAAAAGGTGAAAAACTAATAGGAAGGACGGTCATTTGTGCCTTTAGTTGGCTCTTAACTTTTTGACCTTTGATTCTGTATTGTTTATTTTTGTCAGTTCTAATAGCTTGTCTTTTTCTGAATACTGTGATATTAATATTTACCATGTTCAAGTTACACATTGTTTTATAAATCAACTTGAAACCTGTCAAAGTAAAACAACTAGGCTTGTCCAGCTGTAGGATAGTGGCTTATCAAAACAATGCTGTCACTGAGGTCTGTGCTTTTAGAGTACAAAGGGTGGCCTGTGAGCCACTAGGGCAGACCCTGATAGATCAGTGAGATGATGTCATACTGATGTCAGTAGATTATGTTCAACAATGAATGGTCTCCACACACTGGTGTTTGCCTCTTTTATTCCCTGACATTAACTACCTTGCAAACCTTGAGTTGACACAAAGACCCTGGTAACAGATGCTCAAGTGTAACTTTAACCTTGAAACAAAAATACTCCTGAACATTAAATACAAGTAGGCCAATAACACTGTATCCTAATGCATGCAAGGCCTATATACACACAAGCAATGTGCAGTGAACGATGTGTGTGGCTATACATTATCACTTATCATTATCAGTATTCGATATGATGTGAAAAGGGATACAAGAAAGGGCATACATTTTAATGAATAGATTTATTAGAAATTTATAAATTAGAATGTATAACATGTACAGAAAAGGATAGGTGTACATGTGCAGGTATTTGTAAGTTTGTGGAAAATAGGGTATGAAAATTTCATTCGAGTCAAATCACATGGACATGGATCATTCTTTAATATAAAAGCTACACCGACAAGCAAGGTTAGTCAGAGTGATTGAGCCAGATCAAAAGACGACCAACACATGATACATGTCAGAATGAGGATGAAAATAAATCTCTCTGCCCACAGAATTAATATGAGCACAATTACATATGAAGTGACTAATGCACTCAAAAACACTGTCGAGTATATGGACCAAGAATAGGCATCACCAAAAATGTGCACATATTTTTTTGGCAAATTACTGGACGGCACAGATCTTGGTCTTACAGACGAGCTATCAAAGAATGGAATGTACATGTGTATTTATATTTAAGTACTGGGTGTGTAAATATCCAAAAAATAAAAGGAATAAACAGTACTTCGAAGTAACATCAATAGTTTCTCACATGTGATTATGGAAATATACACACGGATATAAAAATACATGTATACCAAACCCCCAATGAAAAACTGTGTTGCACAGGTGAAAGTGTATTGCAGGGGATTTGAATCAACACAGGTGCATGGCCATCTAGAGTATTATCTACATATGTCCAAACACATCTTTAAAATTCAACCTCTTCTTTGTACATGTATTCAAGATCTATAAAACCTGTATCCAAAGAGAGAGAAGGTCGTAATGCATTAACAAGCACAAATGAAAATAAAAATACCTTCAGAAAAAATAAATAATCCTTTGCAGTGGTTACTGAAAACATAATTCAAGCTACTTTCTTGAAAATCTAATGATGTCCTGTGTAAAAATAGTGACATAACCCTACATGTATAAATAAATGTATCCCAAGATTAAAAGCCAAGGGAGAGATGTAAAAGAAAACAAGAAGAAAAAAAGTTAAAATATAAAGTAAGATTCGTAGCACTTGGGTATATGTACCAGAGATTTTATACAGAACAAAAAAGACAAAACTGAGCCTAATTTTCAGTTGGTCACAACTAATGACCACCGTTTGTTGCAGTCAGTTCAGCAGATTCATGAGCCCAATCATAAATAACCCGCTTATTAGTAGCACTCACTCAAAATCAAAATAATATGATACCTTTAGATTCATAACATGTACATTAGCTCAACATCCAGTAACCAAAATATTTTTATGAACCAAAGAGCTCAAATCATGATTTTTTATGAAAGAAATTTTAGTTTAATTATTTTATCTACCTGTGGATATCAATAAGTCTGTTTTACTTAGACATACTGTATCAGTTATATGTAGTTCATATAAAGAACCTGACTTACCTAGATATATACCGTAGATATATACTGTATAAACATGCTAAAGATAAATAATTGTGTTTACCTTTAAATATATGTGTAACACACTCTAGCTCATAAAATGTTTCAACAAACTGCAAGAAGTATATATGGCATAGTCTAAACATTATTGCTGACATCCTCTTAACCATGGAATTCTAATTTAATATATATGATATAATGGCACAGCGATTCTTTCATATGATGCAAACGGCATCTTCTACATGTATTTGCTGTGTAACAAAATAATTTACCATGTGTGCTACATATACAGGTACAGCCAACATAAGATTGGGCACATCAAAAGATTACCTTTTACATACATTTTCACACTTAAGAATACTAGAACCCCTCGGGTGAAATTTGACCTATTTTTAATATTGTATTGACTTTAAATGATCACACAAAACAATCTAAGATGAATATTAAAATCAGTGGGACCATTTTTTAGTTTAAACAGTAAATTACCCACTTGAGCGAGAAAGTTTTGAAAATTCTCAAAATTGGCGAAAAAAAAATGGCCATTTTAAAAACAGCTACAATATTTTTCAAACTTTCTCTTTATTTTGAATAATATTAAAGTTAGGTAAATTTTAAAAGTTTTTCTGGAATTCAGCAGTTCTTTAGCTTTCATAATATATATACATATGGCCATATTTGATCAAATCGGGCTGCACAAGGCAAAATATGAAATTTTGCCCACGAGGGGTTCTAGTATCCTTTACCATTCTGTGATGACTTATGTAAGCTATGTGTTTTCATGCTTTTGAAAGATGAAATACAGAACTGACTTGTTTTCTAAACTTGCGAGATTTTTCTGGAAAAGAAGGTAGTCCTTCCAGGAAAACAAATAAACCCAGGGCAAACTGAACACACCACAATATGAGAGAGAGCCAGGCAACAACCTGCAAGTAAAGAGTAACAGATATAATCATAAAATGTGTAAAAATTTAAAGTAACAAAACCAAACGCATTTCAATACTTATTTTTGCAAAAGGTCTTCAGCGCTGGTGATAACATGCAAAGTGTCATGTTTTAATTATCAGTTAAAGCCGTAAGCTTGGATAGACATAATAGAGATGAATTAAACTTGGCATATATGTAGACTGAAGCAATCTAATAAATTAAGACTATATGTGTACATAGATGCTAATGCACAGTAGATATAACAGGTTGGTTATAGTCTATATGCAGTTAATTGCTACATGTGTATACAGAATTAACACTGATATAACAGACTGCCCATGACTTATGCATATCCAACATTTCCCACAGTCTGTGCTGCTCACTGCCACATGGATGTGAACACTGATCTAACAGACTGACCATGACTTATGCATATCCAACATTTCCCACAGTCTGTGCTGCTCACTGCCACATGGATGTGAACACTGATCTAACAGACTCTCCATGACTTATGTATATCCAACATTTCCCACAGTCTGTGCTGCTCACTGCCACATGGATGTCAACACTGATCTAACAGACTGACCATGACTTATGTATATCCAACATTTCCCACAGTCTGTGCTGCTCACTGCCACATGGATGTCAACACTGATCTAACAGGCTCTCCATGACTTATGTATATCCAACATTTCCCACAGTCTGTGCTGCTCACTGCCACATGGATGTCAACACTGATCTAACAGACTGACCATGACTTATGTATATCCAACATTTCCCACAGTCTGTGCTGCTCACTGCCACATGGATGTCAACACTGATCTAACAGACTGACCATGACTTATGTATATCCAACATTTCCCACAGTCTGTGCTGCTCACTGCCACATGGATGTCAACACTGATCTAACAGGCTCTCCATGACTTATGTATATCCAACATTTCCCACAGTCTGTGCTGCTCACTGCCACATGGATGTCAACACTGATCTAACAGACTGACCATGACTTATGTATATCCAACATTTCCCACAGTCTGTGCTGCTCACTGCCACATGGATGTCAACACTGATCTAACAGACTCTCCATGACTTATGTATATCCAACATTTCCCACAGTCTGTGCTGCTCACTGCCACATGGATGTCAACACTGATCTAACAGACTGGCCATGACGTATGTATATCCAACATTTCCCACAGTCTGTGCTGCTCACTGCCACATGGATGTCAACACTGATCTAACAGACTCTCCATGACTTATGTATATCCAACATTTCCCACAGTCTGTGCTGCTCACTGCCACATGGATGTCAACAATGATCTAACAGACTGACCATGACTTATGTATATCCAACATTTCCCACAGTCTGTGCTGCTCATTGCCACATGGACGTTAACACTGATCTAACAGACTCTCCATGACTTATGCATATCCAACATTTCCCACAGTCTGTGCTGCTCACTGCCACATGGATGTCAACACTGATCTAACAGGCTCTCCATGACTTATGTATATCCAACATTTCCCACAGTCTGTGCTGCTCACTGCCACATGGATGTCAACACTGATCTAACAGACTGACCATGACTTATGTATATCCAACATTTCCCACAGTCTGTGCTGCTCACTGCCACATGGATGTCAACACTGATCTAACAGACTGGCCATGACGTATGTATATCCAACATTTCCCACAGTCTGTGCTGCTCACTGCCACATGGACGTTAACACTGATCTAACAGACTCTCCATGACTTATGTATATCCAACATTTCCCACAGTCTGTGCTGCTCACTGCCACATGGATGTTAACACTGATCTAACAGACTCTCCATGACTTATGTATATCCAACATTTCCCACAGTCTGTGCTGCTCACTGCCACATGGACGTTAACACTGATCTAACACACTGACCATGATTTATGTACAGCCAATATTTCCCACAGTCTGTTATGCAGTTTTCCGAACATCAGTGCAATATCACGCCACAAATTACATAAGCAAGCAGCAATTCGCACTTCATCACACGATCTCTGTCACATGACCAAGATGACTTGTGCGAAAACTGAACACAAGCTGGTAGAAGAGCCTGGTTATGGCACCTTTACATCTCATCCACATATGCAGAACAGGGAAAAAATCAACTATGCCATGAAATTATGTCCATGTGTGATTAATAATTTCATAAACTGTAATTTAAACACAAGTATGCACACCTCAGAACACTAAACTGACTCACTATGCAGGCTTGGCTGCACACCCACATATTAATTAGTCAAGCTGGTCTACACTCCTTCCTGGAACATTAGCACTGAACAAACTATTTCACCAACCATTTAATCTGGCAGACAACATTGTGAGTTATATTCCACTATTACCTGAGAAACCAACCATATATGTACCAGTGTATGTATGGACGTAGATTTGTGTATGAACGTAGGTATCATACAGGTACATACTTGTACATGTAGACTGCCTTCATATCAATACCATGCCTATCTGATGTGAACTTATTACAGCCCTGTACTTTGTAATTCATTTTTTTTTGTGTTTCCATTAAAATGAATGATACAGTTCCTAGCTATTTTACTGCATACATGCTGTATCATAGTGAGCCAGTCTGACAGTTTATAGGCTCTACACTGCTGTGATTGTGTCTTGACTCTTCTGACAGTTCAAACTCTAAACTACCGTGACTATGTCTACACTCTTCCGACAGTTCAAGCTCTGAACTGCTGTGACTATGTCTACACTCTTCCGACAGTTCAGGCTCTAAACTGCTGAGACTATGTCTTCACTCTTCTGACAGTTCAAGCTCTACACTGCTGTGATTGTGTCTTGACTCTTCTGACAGTTCAAGCTCTAAACTGCTGTGACTATGTCTACACTCTTTTAACAGTTCAGGCTCTACACTACTGTAACGGACAATTCAGCCTCTAGAATGTCATGGCTGTGTCTAGTCTTCTAACGGTTTAGGCTCTACACTGCCGTGACCGTGTCTAGACTCTTTCGACAGTTCAGACTAGACTGTCATGACTGTGTCTAGGGGCTCTTCTGACAGTCCAGGCTCTACACTCTCTGTTTATGCCCTACTCTCAAGCCTCAACTGATTAACAGCGCGACGGACACATTAGACTTTAACCAAGAGAATTGTGAGTACTCTGCCCACAGTTCAAACTGCACTATGAGTCTGAAGACATGAGGCTCTGGCTCTACTGATGGACGTGATCTAACGTGAAGCTATTAAAGCTCTACAGTGAGTCTAGTGTCTACTGGAAGGGCAATTTTTAATGTAACTACTTGAATTGCTCTACTGGGAGACCAGAATAAGTTCTACTGCCACTTACATCCACTTAAGATGTAGTGTATATTGCACAGGTTGCATACAATAAAGGTCACGTGACTGCTGATCAGCCTAGCAATGCAGTGCGTCCGCCATGTTGGACAGCAAGCTATCGCTGACAGCTTGGTTAGAGTCCAATAGGCTCAATAAAACACTGGGCTCAAACATAAAACCAGAGCCTATCATCTCTGATAAAACCACATGGGGACTAGTTTTCACTGTACAGTATCTGAGGACTTGTCTGTGATGAGAAGAAAGATCTGTTATGTAGAGACAAAGACTGAGCAGTGATTGGACATTGTTGTGTTTATAAAGTGAGCGTGCACGCTGGAAAAATGTCTGGTTTTGTCTCAGATTATTCACATCTGGCATGTAGAGGAGTCCCAAAACTCATAATTTCCCCAAACTGATATAATTTCCCCAAACTGATACACTTATAGCGTAATTCAATATTCATGAAACCAATACCAATAGGCCAATGTGTATTTATGAAACAATGCGTTTCATACGAGGTGGGAGGGCTATAGGCCTACCATTATTTGGATAAACTGTGCCTTCATAAAATGCCATTGCTGCTTGAAGGTAAGAAACAAAATTAAGTCTGTATTTTAATTTACATTTCTTGTGACAGACCCCCTGAATACATAGGTGTATAAATATCCACAGTCCTAGCTATTCATTTATGGTACATATATTTTATAAGCAGGTACCTCTGCACACTGTTCAATATGATTTCGGCCTATATCTCAGTCTTGTATTTCAAGTAATGTAGACAAAAAGAAATAAAACGTGTGTAAATGTGTGTTCTGGTTATTGCATGTACACGCGTGATTCCATATGTGTCCTTGTCATCGCTTAAAGGCTTTTTACATAGGCCTATTGGGTGTGACTGAACCTACAGGCATCTGTGTGATTCCATATGTATCCTTGTCATCACTTAAAGGCTTTTTACATAGGTCTATTGGGTGTGACTGAACCTACAGGCATCTGTGTGATTCCATATGTGTCCTTGTCATCGCTTAAAGGCTTTTTACATAGGCCTATTGGGTGTGACTGAATCTACAGACATTTGTGTGATTCCATATGTGTCCTTGTCATCGCTTAAAGGCTTTTAACATACGTCTATTGGGTGTGAATTCATCTACACACATCTGAGTAGTACTGTTTGACCATTTCCAGTTGCACTTAACCTCACAACGTCAAGAGAGGTGTTCAAGGAAGTCATTTTTGTACAAGTATTATTAAAGTAAATCAAGAGTTAAAATATATGCATGTCTATAGTACTGTTTATTCCCCTCCCTACTGGACAGACATGAACATTTTAAAACGGCACTGAACAGGGCACTTGATAACAGCATGTGTATTGCTCTGCGCCCCAGGTGTCAGTTAACATGGCAGCAACTCGCTTTGAGGGAGGCTATGACAAGTAATGCACGCAACCTATTCATGTGCCTTTTAATTATTATAAGTACTACCAATGCAAACTATAACTTACCTACAAGAATTATACATCTACATGCATATCTAATTGCATATCACCGTGCACTTGTCTATATGCATAATATATATATACATTTATATATATACAAATGGTAGTGGGTTCGCATCAACCTAGATGCAGCTTTGATATATCCCCACAACCAGCCGGCCCCTAGAGAGTTCACACCGGTACCAGAGTATATACACAGGACAGGAGAGGAGAGGAGAGGAGGATACTGAAATCAGCTGATCTCATGCAGGAAGATTATATCAGCCCAGTCTTGAGAAGGTCTATCTATAACTTGTATTCCCACCAGCCAGAGGTCAGAGGTTACAGGTTATGTGAGGCCAGGCTCATCCCCGCAGGAATCTGAACAGCCCCAGTCCCACCTGGGTTAACCAGAGTATTAGTTCCACCCATGCCGACACCTGAAATGGTTAACACAGTGATTAATGTTACTAAAGCAGTACTCCATAAACACAGGATGTAGGCTCAAGTCTCACTGTCCTTTGTACAGCTTGCTTTAATGTTGTGGTGATATGATAATAGGATAATGCATTTAAACTACCATTCTGATGTACATCTCACTGAACATGCGTTCAGCTGAAGATAACTGTCACTTGCACATTTAACCAATCTAATATACCTTATGTGCTGACTTCCTATTGAGAACAAAAGAAGTTATCTGATCTTATAAGCGGTATTCAAGTTTTGAAGAAACTAAGCTCCAGGGCAGCCTCAGTATTGCGTGAAAACCAGCTATGACCTTACCTGGACGTTTTCATTTATTATTTACCTTCAAGATCATCTAGTACTTTGTAGACACATCCAAGGATGATAGATGAAATGTCAGTTTGTAACAGTACTGCACACTCTCATCAAACCGAGAAATCAACCTTGAGTGACGGCCCTTTTGACACTAAAATTGTCTCTACAATCTTAGTAATAAATTCCCTACACCCTGCAATAAAAGCCTACTTTACTAAAGAGGAGATCTTATCAAACACGTTGGTCCAAAATATCCGCCTGGATTACATAATTTCATCATCTTAATTTGAGAACCTCTTTAAAATACATATCTAGTATTTGAAATGTATGCTATATGCTTGTCTTTAACATGTTTAAAACTCTCACCGTTGCTGTCGTTAGGAGTTCAAGTCCAGCTCATGCTGGTTTCTTCTACAGTCACAAGTGTGAAGGTCTGCCAGCAACCTGCTGAGGGTCGTGGGTTTGTGCCCATTTTCCTACCACCGTAATGCTGGACATTGTCGTATAAGTGAAATATTACTGAGTACACTGTAAACCACCATTCAAATAAATAAACAAACAAATTAACATGTTTAACAAATCTTCAGGTGAACACAATAAACACCCAAACAAATACATTCGTTGAAACGTATAAAAGAATGCCAGAAGCACTGTGATAAGTATAAACTGTGTGGGAAAGTATGGGTTTGGATGTAAAGTACACATAAAACAATGGGTTTGGAAAGAAACGGTTTAAAAAATATGTGTATGTGAATTACAGTTCTCATCCTGATAAAAGGTTTTGGAGTGGGGGCATTAATTATCATGGCAACCATGGAAGTATACACACAATTGTCCATCATTATCTCTGTTTTGCCACCTCTGTATATGTCAAAAAAAAAAAAAAAGAAAATCAAATTGGACATGAGTCGTGAGCATCTGCATACTTATGTACCACGCAAAATTCAAACTCTATATGAAAAATAAATGAGTTGACATGAAATCATATCCATTTATAAAGTACTATCTGTATGATAATGGCAATCTGGTAAGTCACAATACATCATCACCGAGAATTAAAACTGAAAATGGAAAACAATGGAATTTGTAGCCAGGGACCCATCATCACCATCAAGTCATACCTATTCATACAGCATATACACTGTGGTGGTAGTATCTACTTACCATGGCTATCGCAGAAATGGAATAAATGTGAGTTGCAACTCATCGTTACATCTGTATCAATGCATCCACCAAAAATTAAAACTCCATATGAATAACAACTGGAGTTGTCTTGCATCTATTTAATTAAATATATGTAAGAATAAGGGTAATCTGGTCACCATGGCGACAGTGAAAATCAACAAGGGTGAGTCGCAATACATCGTCACCAATGGTGAAAACTGACACATGAGAGTCACACATTGTTACATCTGTATCTAAGTATCTGACAAAAATTAAAACTAAATATGGCCCAGACACGAAGTTCATATCTAACTATATACAACTGTATATAGTCTAGATAAGGGAAATAGCAATGTGGTTACCATGGCAACCATGAAAATGGAAAAATGTGTGTCGCAACACCTCATCATCTGTGTATCTACGTGTCCACCAAAAATCAAAACTGTTCTTGGAAAAAAAATTCCAGTTGCCGCCCAGACATCAAGTCAAATCTAGTAATACAGTATATTCAGAGAAAATGGTTATCTGGTTACCATGGCAGCCACACATACTGACAAAAGAGAGATGCATCCATGCATTCACCAAAAATTAAAACTGCACATGGAAAACAATTGGAGTTGTAGACCAGACACAAATATGTACGTAATACATGTATTTACATAGTATATGTAGTGATAATGGCAATCTGGCAACCATGAAAATGGCCAAATGTGAGTTGTGGCACATCGCCTCATCTATATCTGAGTATCCACTAAGAATTAAAATTGAAAATGGAAAACAACTGTAGTTGTAGCCAGAACACGAAATCACATGTTCAGTATTTATAGAGTATATATAGGAGAAATGGTGATCTGGTTACCATGGCAACCACAGAAATGGACAAATGCGAGTCACGACACACCATAATATCTATATCTATGTATCCACCAAAAATGAAAAATGTATGTGAAAAACTGTTCAAAAACTGTTTGAGATATAGCCCACACACAAAGTCATAAGTATTTATCCAACATATACAGTGACAATGGGGATCACCTCTGGATTATACAGAAACTTACCAAAGCCAGTGTAAAGCATGTGTGAAAAGAGGTGCCATCTATACCCTCTGAAAATTGGAATTTCTGGCCATCTGAACATCTGCAATGAAACCAACATTATAGGTACATTTTAGCATACTGTACACGTATTTTAGAAATACTGTGAGAGAAAACGTTGCTACCTGTACCGGCATAAACTTCCATAGATCTAGAGAAAACAACCGGTAATGACGAGGCCTACATATATATATGACAAAGATGCTGCATGTTTAACTACAAGTATTATTTATTTATTTATTTGATTGGTGTTTAACGCCGTATGCAAGAATATTTCACTTATACGACGGCGGCCAGCATTATGGGGAGAGGAAACCGGGCAGTCCAAGGAGGAAACCCCCAGCAATCTGCAGGTAGCTGGCGGACCTTCCCACATGTACGGCCCGAGAGGAAGCCTGTTGGAGACAACAGAGACAACAATGGTGAAAGGCACCTGGGTCATCACACTGCACTAGTGCCCTATACCCCCTCGATCATGGATGTCCCAACTACATGCATTATATATATGCACACTACACGCACGCACTTCTTGGAGGACATTTCTAGATCGTTTTGATAATGTTTTTTGAGAGGAGTACATTTAGTAATTTTTCTTCATGTACATTATGTAAATGTAGCCTGGTACTAACTTCAGCAAGACATCACCCATTAAGAATGTAAATATACCACGACCTGTAAGATACATGTAGGAAACCAAGCACTGCCAACAGGAAACTGAGCGCGACTTGAGAGAAAACTCGGAACGAATCACAGGGAAACTCAGCACGGCTGAAGAAAGTCCACTATTAGGACACAGTCCATCAGGAAACAAACAAAATATTGTAAGTTATGCCAGTGTGTCGTGTGGGTGTATGGACTGATATTTCGTCAAGAAGACTAATATTTTCACAGAAACAAATTCATTACAATGAAGAGCTTTTCAGGTTACTTCAGTTGAACATCAACCAAAACACACCACGTTTTCACAAACTCTTTGCCAATAACCGAGCCGCCAAGACTGACTTCATGGCTCACATGATGAGTAGAACATAGCTCAGATTAGGGCACTGACTTCGCAGACGAAAAAACACTTGCCTTAAGTCGACAGCTAGGTAGTCATTTTTGATTCAATTTGGAAGTGTTTACAATTCAATTGTCTAAAAAAGATGCTGCAAGAAACTTTTCTACACGTTGTTATTGTTAACTGTCGAATCATTAGAATGCTTTGGAAAATAAAGGCAAGAAAATTTACTGTCTCGTGCATTGCTGACAAACGTTGCTCTCGGCCAGCGCGAGATTCCTTGACTCCGTAGGGATACAGAAAAAATATCAAAGGTGCGAGAATGTATCACCTGCCTGTTTTGCAGGTGGCCTATTAAAGGTAGATAAACTAATTAGAGTCCTAGAATTTTCTCTGAAATGTGTTAATATGCAATGCACTTAAAACCCCTCAGCCTTAGCACATGTACAATGTAATGAACAACACATGTACAAATTCCAAGAGATACACATGCATTATATATAATAAAAGCCATTCATAAAATTGTATTGTGGTATAAGTTTGATGAATGTGGGAGAAACTGTTCAAGAGATAGTTAACTTCATTAAAGGATCCTAATGACCCTGAAGAGAAAGGCCAAGGTCATTGAAAATGCTCATGATTCTTCCTCATACTAAAGTGTAAGTATGGCGTATGTTTGGTGAAACTGCGCTAAATCATTCTAGAGCTAGGGCGAATACAACCCTTTCATAAAGTTTAGCTTAAATGACCCCATTGTCCCTTTCAAAAAATTTAACTTAAATGACACCATTACCCTTGAAGAAAAAGGTCAAGGTCACTGAAAATCAATAGGGTTCTTCCTCACACCAAATTGTCACAGTGGTGTAAGTTTCGTGAACATCGCCTACACGGTCCCAGAGATAGAGCCTTCACACGGATACCGACGGATGGACAGATGGATGATACAACAATACCCCTTAGCCAAAAGCAGTAAAACCCAACAAGTCAAGTCATTCAGAATACCTTATAAGTCACAGTCATTCAGGAAACCCACTAAGCCATGGTCATTCAGGAAACCCACTAAGCCATGGTCTTTCAGGAAACCCAACAAGCTACAGTCATGCAGGAAACCCATCATAATATTTGGGGATATGCTGTCCATGGTAGGGTGCCCAGACATGCCTTCCGTCTATCTAGAAACTCACGAAGTTGTAGCTTGTTGAAACTTAACTGGGCATTGCTGTCACAAGTCACTGCATAGTACTGATTAAAGGCAATATCCATAGCAAAACCAACAAGGCAATTAAAACCCCTAAAATAACCACGCCACGACATATATCATATGAGGAAACCCCACCAAGGCGATATCTCTCAATATGATCACCAATCTCAACCAGTCTAGCTTTAAGGGATGCTGACTCCATGCTGACTGACTGACTGTTGAGATACAATCACCGGGGTAACATTTGCAGCACTGAAAAAATGTAATAGTACATGTACCATATCTAAACTTCAACTTATGTCCCAATAATAAGAATAATTGGGGTACATAGCTGGTTAAATTCTATACAGGTATACAAATATAAGATGGCAACAAGACAACAGAATGTGTGACTCACGTTTCTATGTAAGTATTGTGATTTTTGCCCTCCATCAGTTGAGAGCACCATGATGATAGGCCAGCACTCAGTGTCCCAGCTGACACCAGGGTGAGGAAAGCACAGATCCCATTGGCTATGATTAGTGACAGTCTCACAATCTTGGGGACTTCCAGTCTGCAGTGGAAAACAACATAACACATAAAAAATACAACATAAAACTTCACCCATGGCTAAACTATCATATTTGGTTGGTTCTGTCAGTTAGATTTTGTTTGAGAAAAACACATGCAATGCCACTCATGTGCGTCCTTCACCGCATGTCAGTAGGGGAAAATCACCCCGCAAATGTACGAAGGTATATCAGCCAATACCTAGGTATACTGTGGGACATCCTTGAGCTAACAAGGATTGTATCAGGTATAGTGTGGGGCACTGCTTTGTTAACAAGGAGTATTTATAGTGACATCACTGTGTTAACAAGGAGTATATCAGTTACTCTTGTGTCATTAAGGAGTATATCAGGTCTTTTTTGGAGCATTATTTTGTTAACAAGGATTACACCAGGTATATTGTGCGGTATAATTGCGTTATATCAGCTCAAGGCCAGCTAGGCCTAACATTATTGTGTCATTATTGTGATATGGAATTTCAGAAAAGGATAGTAGAGAATAATTAGACTGTAGAGCAAAATGGGCTTCAGAATGTATTCTATGATGAATGCTGAGGTTTATTGGAAGTAGATAATTCTGATGTCTGGCCTTTGCGTATGATTGAGACACTAAAGTAAATCTATCACCATTTTACACTTCTCTTCTTCAACTGTTGGTTGTGCAAGCTAGGAGGTTTGAGAATCGCTTTATGAGGATAACAAAATGCTAATTAGTAATAAACATTTGAATTATTGTTGGGGATTTCATTTGTACTGACCTAAGCGACAACTCTTCGGTTTCGTGTTTCATTTTCATGGAAACCAACAGGAAACCCAAAATCGGTTCCATGAAAGAAAGTTATGGGAAACATTTATTTTCCTGTAACTGTATATAATTCAATGATTACCATAATCTACATAGTCTACTTCCTCAACATTTTAAGCAGCATTTACATATATGAAAGTCTACCCTACATGCGAAATGTAATTGAGTTTATGCCACTGACACACCAACATACAGTTTAATTTAACTGATTCCCATTCAACTGAAATGGATTTTTCAATAAGAAACTGCCTTCCAATGTGCATTGATGTGATTGAGGTGGACGTACTGGATTCAAATTTCAAGATGGTTGCAAAAGTGCCATTTAGCGGAAGTTTTTTCCTAATGATGTCACAATACATTATAATATACACCTTCCGTTTAGCACTCAGAACCCCTGTCCAGCAGGCTTGTGCAAGCAAATGTGGAATGAAAGTCGCCATTCCTGTTGACAAACTGCACATATCTGAACCGAAGGCCGAATCTAATCAAATTTCTGAAACCACAAACACACATACACGTTGATGGAAGTAATGTACACTCAATCAAATTTGCAAGCGACTCGTAATGCAAATTGTTGCACATTCTGTTCTGGTGTATGACAGTGTCAGTGGTATTACACACACACTTACTGTTCATTTTTCCTTTCCTTTACCAGAAGGAAGACATGGATGGCCCCTACAGAAGTGGAATACAGGATGGCGATTCCCACATGTAGGTAGATATTGAATTCACACAAAGACTCAGCTCCCGGTTGAAACAGAAAAGTTGCATCCTTATTCCATTTTGCAGTTCCATACAAAATACACAACCCCTGAAAATTGTTCTGAAAATCATGGAAACAAATAAACCTCAGTACAAAATACATCACATCATATTTTATCATAAACACATGTGGCAATATCATACACCGGTTTCTGCTCAAAACTAAAAACAGCTCACCAAGTGCTGTATATGTAACTTACATGTAGATGTAGTTGTCACACAGTTTCCAAAACCATGAAGGATGTGAAGCCTGAATGGCATTATGACAGGAAGTATTTGTTACCACAGTGAGAATGAGTTTAAACAATATAAAAATCTTTACCATAAAAATAAATAAATAAATAAATAAAATAGTGCCATGACTACTTCCTGATCCAGTTACTTCAAAACTGTGTCACCTGCAGAGAAACTTAAGCACTCACTGCACATTTCCATTTAGTTTAGCGTTCAAATTTAATTTTAATTTAAAAATTAAATCAGGACATATTTTCATTTCATTCTGGTCATTTTAATTCCATGATATTTTCCATTTAAATGAGACCACATCTATTTATTTATTTATTTTATTGTTGTTTAACACTTAAACTCAAGAATTTATGGCTTATACAATAGGGGGCAGTTTAACAGGTGGAGGACAACAGAAGTGCCTTGGGCTGAGAGTAAACCACTGACCTTTAGCAAGTTACTGTATGGACAAATTTTCCTGTGTGCACTTACCCTTACAAGATGTACTTGAGGTATACTTGGTTTGTGTCTGAGGTGTACTATTGAGGTGTAGCACATCTCGTTTTGAAGTGCATCTAAGGTATACTTGGGGTATACTTTAGTTATACTTGGTGTGTATGTGAGAGGTATATATAATTATATAAATTAGCACCTCAATCACTCCTGAGTTGAGGTGTGCCCTGCAATTTGAGACCAGATAGACCTGTGATATAGCTAAGGTGTACTTATCTTGGCATGTTTACACGTATCATATTGTAACTTACACTTTTACTTTTACTTTAATAGAAAAGATGCTCACAATACTTGTAAGTTTGAAGCATAAATTTTAGATCATGTTGGAAGTTTCTAGGAGGTATACTTTGCATGTGGTATTTGTAAATCTCTGCTCGTTAAACAACAACAACGGTGATATAAATGCACATTACACTTTCTAGTTGTTTGATCAAAACTGAGTGCTGCCCCTTTTCTATAGTATGTAGCTCATATCCATGTGCCTCTACGTGTCAAAAATTCTACCCCATTAAATCTCTGTGGACAAATAACTGGGTTATTTATCCCCCAGGATATGTGCACTGTACTGCTGTTAAGTGGGCAGCTATCTTGGGAGTATAGGGCTTGAAACATATTTGTGCCCTGTGATATTTGAAGACCAAAAACCAAGTCAGCACACTATGATTAAAAGGTATACATTTATTCAGGAACATGAATATTACAAAATTAACTTTTCTCAAATTCTGTGTGCCCACCATTTTGGTTGAAGTAAATTGTTTAAAGCCATTCCCTTATTTTAAAACTTTCAAAGTGCCTGGGGTGTAGGCCTGTCTGAGGTACATCTTCACAGAATTCAAAAGCTAGTTAAGTTAGTGAGATGTATGTGAGATATAGGCATATTATCGTTAGCACGGCTGTGGTGTACATGAGGCACCGTACACCTTGGGTATTGAGGATGAGGCCTACACCTCATCTATACCTCACAGTGAGGTGTACTTAAGGGGTGCACCCCACATACACCACATCAATACCTAACACTGAGGTGTACACCTCATGTCTGTAAGGATGATGTACAGGTACACGTAGGAGTTCGTGCACACATTACTGGTGTAAGAGAAGCGGTCTTGAATTCACGATGCAAATGGTCATACATGTGTCATCAACATTTTTCTTGTCACTCAGACTCCACAAGCAATGAGAGCCTGGGGATCTTCATGTACAAATTCCCTGCTCACGCCTGGTTTTGATTCCACACCTTTACCTTTTGCCATGTTTGTGTCCCTGCGATTAAAAATCATTAGCACCTTTGGCCACTTGACCACGCATAGCACCTTGTAGAAACAACATTTAAATGGCGCCTAATAATTAAGATTCCTAACAATGTCCTGAAAATCGATCCATTATGAATTCAAACAAGACGAATTAAAAATGGCTGAATATGTTTTTTAAATATTCCGACATTACTAGGCTATACCCTTATGGGTGGACGAACCCTTACAGTCTCAGTTATAATTTGGACATTTGTTTGTTGTACAGCAGAATAAATTTTGACATGTCACATTAGCGTCTCTGTGATTGTCATTTAGACGACACCACATGTGTATATAAATGGCACCCAATCATTAAGATTCATCACAAAGATATAGTGATTCCTTCAGGGTTTCACTTGAATCGTTTCATGTACAACTGACACAAGCTCTTGTTGCAGTGTTTTTATGCAACACTTTTTACAATCAACAATCTGCATGTAAAGAGATGCTACTGTAATCTAGCCGTGATGGCATATATAGCTTGTGGACGCAGCCGAAGTCTTGTCCCTTGACCAGATCACCCTCGCAGATAAGGACTGCTCACTATGTCAGTCTGGTTACAAGCAATCTACATGCTAAATCTACACCTGCATGTCTAATTGAATCTATAACTCCACATTTTTTCATGGTTACTGGTTATCACAAGAGGCAATATGTGCACAAAGTTCTGCATGACTGACCCTTCAAGTAGCACCTAGTCTAACTGAGGAAACTTCACAGATCATGTATCCTTCATATGCGAATGCATGTAGGCTACATTATAGATAGTTACATGTAAACTATAAATATATTGTGGTGTTATTCTAAAAGACATTAATGTTAAGATCCTCTTCGGCATCTCACAGTTACCCATGTGTTAAGTTTTTAGGCTTTTGATATTACCTAACAATACAGTAATGGCTGCGCCCAGAAACTACAGTTCACGTGTTCATATCCCTCACTTGTAGTTATTCCTGACTAACGTCCACGCCATAACACGATATGGTGTCAGAAGTGGTGAATATTTAAGAGACAGGGAACCCTTTCTGCATGAGAAAATCATCAGATAGAGACTTTGTGGTGAAATAAACCGAAAATGAAAATGACCACGTTCCAGATCTCCCCACCGGACAAGTTCAACTTCACACAACCAGAGGACTGGCCAAAATGGATTCGACGATTTGAGCGATTCCGGCAAGCTTCTGATTTTAAGGACAAAGAGGAAAGTAAACACATAAGTACTCTTGTTTACTCAATTGGCGACGAAGCAGAGGACATTCTAATATCTTTCAATTTGTCCAGCACTGACAGCGATAGTTATGACGCCATGAAAGATCGTTTTGATAAGCATTTCATTGTACAGCGCAATGTGATATATGAAAGGGCGAAATTTAATAGCCGAAGACAGGGGGAAAACAAAAGTATTGACTCGTTTATTACATCTCTGTTTACACTGTTTGAATACTGTGAATATGGGAGTCTCCAAGATGAAATGATTCACGACAGAATCGTCGTTGGACTCAATGACCCAGCACTGAGTGAGAAATTGCAGCTTGACCCAGGGTTTACACTGGAAACAGCCATGAACACTTCACGCTTGAAAGCATCTGTGAAAAAACAGCAGAGCCAAATACAGAATAATTTCACAGACAACTACACTGCAAAAAGTGTTGACGCCGTACACTGTAAAAATCATGGCACTACTCCGAAATGGAATTTCAACCAGTCGCAGCGTACCGAAAATTCCAAACAAAACAGATCCAGTCACGGAAAAAGTAAGAGCAAGTCCACTGGAAAATCAAAGCGTAAACAGTGCTGTAGGTGTGGAAATTCTCCACATGCAAGTAAAGACTGTCCGGCCAAAGACACTCTGTGTAATAAGTGCAATCGCCGTGGACATTTTTCTCTGATGTGCTACAGCACTACCGTAAATGCAGTAGACACACAGCAGAACAGTAGTAGCGACACCGGCGAGGATTACAATTTCTTGGGTTCTGTACACAGTTCAACGAAAACTTCCATACCTTGGAGAGTAACTCTATCAGTTAATGACATAGACATTGACTTTAAAATAGATACCGGGGCTGATGTAACAGTAATACCTGAGAACATCCTGAGCACTCTAAAATGCAAACCTGATCTAATGGATAGTGACAGGAAATTGTGTGGCCCAGGCCAAGCCAATCTACAGATTATTGGGAAGTTTACAGCTACACTCAAGAGAGTGGACAAACAGGCTATGGAGACAATCTACGTTGTTAAACACCTAGCACAGCCACTGTTGGGGAGACCCGCTATTGAGAAATTGAATCTCATTGCTTGGATTCATGAAATCAGTAACAAGCAGAAATATAAGGAACAATTTCCAAATGTATTCCATGGACTGGGTAAAATGTCGGGCGAGTATAAAATTTGCTTACGGCCAAATGCCATACCACACGCAGTGACCACACCACGTCGCATACCACTTCCACTACTGCCAGCCGTGAAAGAAAAATTACAACGGATGGACAATCTGGGCATTATTTCACAAGTTGACACTCCAACAGAATGGTGTGCAGGCTTAGTCGTCGTGCCTAAACCGTTGGGAAAAGTGAGACTTTGCGTTGATCTGACGAAGCTGAATGAGTATGTACAGCGAGAAGTACACCAACTTCCAACTGTTGACGAGACGTTGGCAAAGCTGTCAGATGCTAAAATATTCAGCAAACTTGACGCAAATTCAGGATTTTGGCAGTTGCCTCTATCACCTGAGTCCGCCCCATTGACCACATTTATTACACCTTTCAGGAGATTCTTTTTTAATCGTCTTCCATTCGGAATATCGTCTGCACCGGAAGTTTACCAGAGAGAAATGGGGAAAGTTTTGGACAGTTTGCCAGGTGTATGCAGCCAGATGGACGACATTATAATATATGGTCAAAACCAAGAGGAACATGATACCAGGCTAATTGCTACACTGGAGAAATTCAAAGAAGCTGGTTTGACTCTGAACGAAAAATGTGAATTCTCCAAGACACAGTTATCGTTCTTGGGGCACATAATTGACGGAAATGGCGTCAGACCAGACCCGAGAAAAGTGGAGTCAATTACAGAAATGCCGCCACCCCACAACGTATCTTCTCTTCGCAGTTTTC
This sequence comes from Acanthopleura granulata, assembly GCA_016165875.1. Lineage (NCBI taxonomy): Eukaryota > Metazoa > Mollusca > Polyplacophora > Chitonida > Chitonidae > Acanthopleura > Acanthopleura granulata. The sequence goes on from JABBOT010000010.1 coordinate 15,388,635, forward strand.
TCAGAGTGGCCAACCAACTGGGGAAATTCTCGCCAAATCTCGCCGCGAAAACCAAGCCACTACGGGACTTGCTCAGCAAACACGCAACTTGGATATGGGGTGCACAGCAGCAATCAGCTTTTGAAGCCGTAAAATAGGAACTGTGCCAAGCTCCAGCCCTAGTACTGTACGATGCAGGGAAACCTACACGTGTGTCTGCAGACGCATCATCTTGCAGCTTAGGAGCTGTTATATCCCAACAACAAGACAATCTGGAATACCGACCTGTGGCATTCGCGTCTCGAGCTCTTACAGAGACTGAATCTCGTTACGCACAGATCGAGAAGGAGGCTCTTGGAGTCACATGGGCATGTGAGCGATTCAGCCAATATCTTATTGGAAAATCGTTCGAAATTGAAACTGACCACAGGCCGTTATTACCTTTGCTAAACAGCAAAAATGTTGACAGCCTTCCACCTCGTGTACAACGCTTTCGAATATGCTTAATTCAAAGCCAAACATGTCCCTGGTAAACACCTCACAACACCAGACACATTGTCAAGGGCCCCTCTGAACAAAGTCCTACCAGGCGACGAGGATCGTACACTACAAAACGACTGTCATTTATTTGTTGACAGCATAATTGCTAGCATTCCGGCGACAGAAACTCGGATTTCACAGATCCAGACCGAACAGGAAGTTGACACAATCTGTTCACAAGTTGCCAAATTTTGTATAGATGGATGGCCAGCTAAACACATTATCTCTGTAAGTGTTAGACCATACTGGCAAGTATCTGGAGAATTAACTGCTCAACAAGGCTTGTAATTGAAAGGAACGCGTATTGTTATACCTTCCAAACTACAGCCTGAAATCTTGAGCAAGCTCCACGATGGACATCAGGGCATAGTTAAATGTCGTAGTCGAGCTCAACAATCAGTTTGGTGGCCAGGACTCAGCTCGCAATTACAGACTGTTGTCAAAAGCTGTGTAATATGCAGCAAAGAACAGCCAAATTCACCCCAGCCACTGATCACTACAGATCTACCAGACCGACCACTGTACCCATTCTCCCATCACAATTAAAACTCAGGGCACCAAATCATGAAACTATCCGAAAGCGTGAGGCAAAACAAAAGTCTTCACAAGCCGAGACCTATGATAGACGTCATCGGGTTCAACTGCTACCATCTCTCAACGTTGGGGATAGAGTATGGCTGAAAGATCCTCTACATCACGGAAAGACAGGAACCGTCACCGGTATCGCGCAAACACCTCGTTCCCACCGTATCACTACAGGCAGCGGAGACATGAGACGAAGTCGGAAACATCTAACACCTATACCTATTTCTCCACAGCGTGATAATCCTGCGGATACCATCAAATGTACACCCCCAGTCGCGGAATAACCACCTCAGGCGAAACCATCTCCCGTGAAAGACTCTATTCGCGTCACCCGCTCAGTCAGACTTTCTCAACCACCAAAACGCCTTGACTTGTTAATAGACTATGTATTTACTGATCCTATTTCAGAGGAACTGAACTGTGTATTAACTTTGGTCATTGGTCACTAAAACCAGCGATGTGGTTAGACAGTTATAATATTACAGATCAACAATGACTGTTTTCATTTAAACATTTATCAGTGACTCTTTTTCAGTTGTACCATAAACCAACAGGACACTGAAGTTAACTGTTATTTGTTTTATTGGAAACAATCCATGTTCTTTTCAGAAACCTTAATGTAGCAATATCTTGTATACTCGCAGCGAACCTGAAATCTCGGTTTAAAAGTATTTCATTGTTCTCAGAAAGGGACATGTGGTGTTATTCTAAAAGACATTAAGGTTAAGATCCTCTTCCGCATCTCACAGTTACCCATGTGTTAAGTTAGGCTTTTGATATTACCTAATAATACAGTAATGGCGGCGCCCAGAAACTACAGTTCACGTGTTCGTCTCCCTCACTTGTAGTTATTCCTGACTAACGTCCACGCCATAACACAACAAAATCTACACCTGCATGTCTAACTGTATCTATAACTAACTCCACATTTTTTCATGGTTACTGGTTATCACAAGAGGCAATATGTACACAAAGTTCTGCATGACCGACCCTTCAAGTAGCACCTAGTCTAACTGAGGAAACTTCACAGATCATGTATCCTTCATATGCGAATGCATGTAGGCTACATTTTAGATACAGTTACATGTAAACTATAAATATATTCAGGGTTTTTTTAGACAAAAATCTTTTTCACACTGCATTTGAAAAATACAAAACTCATTATTTTTCCATGCACCAATGGCAAGTTAATGTCCCCAAATAACCAAAATACTGGTACTCAATTCATTTTGAATAATCTCAGTTTCAAAATTTGCCAAGATCTAGATTTATATCTGTTTCTAACTCCTGGGGTTAAGTGTCTGAAAAATAATGTTGAATGGGGTATTAAGCAACATATTCAGCCACAAACAGTTGCTTTATAGACACTACCGGTGCTTACATGTATATACCTATTACATCTGCACAGTTCAGGGTCACTTGGACACATATAAAACAGGCTTACACACAAATATTATTTAGAGGTATTGGGGTGATGGGACACTCTGGAGACAAATGAATCAAAACCTATTTTCCGACCTCTCACCTAAGTTTGTTTACTATACCTATCCCTTTCTAAACAGATGAGATATGATATACCTGGTACAATTATAATACCTGGAACTTACAACCCACACTAGGTTACCTGCATTATCCCTATCAGTTTTTCTTTCTCTTTCAGAGCTATATATAGCTGGTAATGATGTGCATGAAAACAGCAGGGCAATGTTTCTCTCTTTGACTTGACTACTCAATAGTGAGGACTTGAATGTAAGCTACATTGTTGATGCTGAAGTCAATACGGGCCCTGCACCTGTTCACACACACTCAAAATGACACACTTACAGACATGACAGATGATAAATATCAGAAAACAGACCTCAATGTTTATTTCAATTCAACTGGTTTTAAAGTATTACAGTACATTATTAAAGTTGTTGTTGTTGTTGCTGTTAAGGACATTATCATTAGCCCATAAAATAATAAATCAGGCCCACCCGTTGTTGAAATGATCAGAATATATATTTCAATAACTATTGCAGTGGCAATTGAAACTCAATTGTGGTACCGGAAGTGAAAATAAGTGTTTTTAATCGATATCTGCATATTATAACACACCTGTGGACTATTGGAAGGGAAAACAACAGAAATAGCAACACGGTCAGGCTTGAGTTGAAATGATAGAGTTGAAGAGTTTCAAACAACACACTCACCACAGTCGCTGCCACTGGTGCGATGATAAAGAAGCTAAGGACGGCTATTACAAAGTAAACGACTGTTTGGACAAGTAAGAGTAACTCCATTCTGTACGATCTTCCTCCCAATCAGTCATCGGATATTGACAGCCTCCGATACCTGCGCCTTTCTCAGCTGAAAGCGTGTGAGGAGTTCGAGTTACTTCAGCGCACACACTCGCTTCTCCCCCCTTGTCAAAATACACAAAAGAGTCGTCTCCCTTGTTTTGCTCAAAGTATAGGTAAAGTTTACTACTTCAGGCCAGGCCTATCATGATTCTACACACAACATGTATCCACACCGCTGTCATCGGACAAGCAAATGAAAACACCGATGTATGCTGCTTGACCATTTTATTGGAACTATGAAATATGACAAAACATGACACATTAACCCTTCCTGTACAATGAGCCGAATCGGCATTGGAGCCGTCTCGCAAGATTAACGCTGTTTGGGCGAGAATTGGGTGGATGCTCTCGCAAACCAACTGAAGATAATGCTGAAAAGACGTGAATTCCGGTGGTCGCTATACCAGTTGTTGTTCTTGGGCTCGACGGCAACAATCCGATGCAGAGCATTTTGGTTTAACTTAAGACCAGAGAGCAATCGCTATCGGCCTACTGTGGAAACTCTATTCACCTATGTTTTGTGTGAGCAAAGTCCAGAAAAGTAAGGAAGAAAAACTGACGGTCAAGAGGTCGCAGAATTGTGTCTGTCAGATGTGTATTCTGTAGCGACTACGATAAATCACGTCTTTTTAGCGTTATTTGGCCTTAGTTTGCAAGAGTGCAAACTCTTGTCTCACCCAAAGAGGGTTAATCTCGCGAGACGGCGCCAATGCCGAATAGGCTTTAGATCGTTTTATTTCCATTTTACGAGCCTTCTGCATGATCTGCCTGCAATAGGCCTACATATGCGATTGAGATACATGGGCGTGGGTGCACATGTATATTCGGGCTGTAAATTTACAAGCTGTGTGTATGAGAGGTCTAGAGACATAATTCAAGTGGTAGCCTGACGTGAGTACCACATGTTGATGGAAGCTCAGTTCGAAGAAAACAACTTAAAACAACGTTTTAGCTAAATGTAGTGGCTAGGCCTGCTTTCAGAGAGTTACAAACTGCATTTGTTCTAGCATGTATATAGACACCATATAATAAGGCTGCTAGGGCTATATACACTTTCTATACTATGTCCATGTAGGCTACAGTAGAACTTGTTAGTGTTGTGCACGCATACAATGCACCTGTAGGCTAGGCCTATGTGGGCTAGCTTGTTATTGGTTAGGCATAGGCCTAGCATATGAATTCAGTGTACACGTCCTAGTCTTTTAACGGTCAGAGCGGATATATATATAATATGTAATGTCATATTTAAGGGGCACAGGAATTCATCTGTAAGAATGGCAACCGTTAGAGGAAAATAAACACGGTGTCAGTCTCAGTTTAACCTAGGTTTAATATCCGAGGCTTCCCAGCCTAATAACAGGCGGTCTCTTGGACGTCGCCTTATATATGTAGAGCCTATCTAGGAACACTGTGTATACATAATGTTTTCGGATAGCCAACCAGACGTGGACAATTCTTGCGAATCCATGACATACAAGTGGTCCTAAAATATCCATTTACTTGGTTTGTTGCGCGGCGCTTTACATCGTAATGAACTGAAGTTCATGAATATATACAGTTTAGGATATGTTGATATACATGTGGTAGGTCGGCCTAGACACTGAGAACAGGACATTTTCATATAACACCGGGAACTGTGTTGTTTTTGGAATTTACTGCGGGCCCCTGGTTCCTTCGGCAAAAGCGAAGAGCGCAGAGGGCGATTTGTAGACACCAGAGTACGAAATCCACCCAGGCCGATATCTGCAAAAGGAACAGAACCCCGAATAAACTCAACTATAATGCATTCACGTGCCTTTTTTTCTACATTAGTAACGACATGATATGGCCGCTGCAATATTGCCAAGTCATTCATTCTACATGCCACAATCATTCATTCTACATGCCATAACCATTCATTCTACATGCCATAACCATTCATTCTACATGCCACAATCATTCATTCTACATGTCATAACCATTCATTCTACATGCCATAACCATTCATTCTACATGTCATAACCATTCATTCTACATGCCACAATCATTCATTCTACATGCCATAACCATTCATTCTACATGTCATAACCATTCATTCTACATGCCATAATCATTCATTCTACATGCCATAACCATTCATTCTACATGCCATAATCATTCATTCTACATGCCACAATCATTCATTCTACATGCCATAACCATTCATTCTACATGCCATAATCATTCATTCTACATGCCACAATCATTCATTCTACATGCCACAACCAATCATTCTACATGCCATAACCATTCATTCTACATGCCACAATCATTCATTCTACATGCCACATGCCACAATCATTCATTCTACATGCCACAATCATTCATTCTACATGCCACAATCATCAATCTGCATGTATTCCCTATATATATTAATGGTCTTCCATTTTAAGTATATACATTTAATAGCATTAATCATTACGTTTGGAGTTTTTCACCTTAATCCCACTAGCTATTTCAATGGAAATGTTTCATTCTTTGTGATTATATATATATATATATATATATATATATATATATATATATATATATATATATATATGTATATATATGTGGGAAATCACACATATTCAAGCAAATATAGGACCGTACATAACCGCTAATGAACGGGGTAAATATCCAACTGTTCCTTTTTATCTGTTGAAACCCAGGCTGCAGAATGCTATCGGTTAGTTTGGCACACATGGGTTCTTAAAATGACTTTTCTATGAAAGCAAATGTGTCATTTTACAATAACTAGGATATTCATGTTACAACAAAAGACGTATTATATGTCCAAAGTTTAACAAACGGGCTAATACATCATATAAACTTTTGTTATAAACGGCTTATTACATTGTCTTGGATTTAATTTGATAGATCCTTGTGTCATTTTGAGGCTGTTGCAAACATCTTAGCATAACACGTATACAAATTGAAATTTTATAAATAACATCAACACATAAAGATTTATACAAAGAGTATCTTTAATTAAACAAAATGTGATGTAACAATAATTTTAATGTAATATGATACGTAATTATCCTTGTTCCTATAATTGATGTCATTGATGTTTTTATGATTTTCTACAACATAGAAAATCACAAAAAAAAAACAATAAAAAATAAACTCCTCTCTTCCTATTGCCAACTTTTCTGCTAGGCGGCTGTATATATCTGGATAGTGAGCCCCCCCACCCCCCGAAAACCTTCGTATGTTTTTGGTCATTGTTTTATGTTTTTAGTTAAATTTTCTCTTAAAAGTGTCGCAATGCATTTTATTTTATGTCTGTAGTGTTATACAGCTTATACAGCTTCAATGTGAAGAAAGAATACAAGAAAGGGCCCACCCTTCTAATTTTCTGGTCACATGTCATGAATAAATCTTTTCTTATTGGCTTGCAGTTAGGGAGTAATCGTTAATTTAATGAGAGATTTCAGTGATGTTACAATCAGTAGTGTTATATAAACAACATAGAACAGGTTGTTACACCACTGATATAAGTGTAACACCACAGACTTTGTGGCATTAAATTAAGGATTGTTCCACAAATTTTAAGTATTACGTTGGAGTTATGTGGTGATATTTGTATTTATTGGCATCTTTTAGCTGGAAGTTAAAACAATTGCACAAATAACACATGAAACAACGAATATATATATATATATATATATATATATATATATATATATATACGATGGGGTTCACTGTCGGTAGAATCCAGGCATCGGACCTTCTGGCTCAAAAATCGTACCACCAGTTTCCAAAACATAAACCACTAGAGAACTAAGGAAGCATGTAATAGGACGGATTCATGTAAGAGACGCAGTCAGTAGTTTTCAGTGATGCCAGATAAACGCAAGACATACCCCCCATTTGTTGGAGAAAAATATAGGCACCTTTCTTTTCGTATATGTTAAGTAATGCAGGCTAAAGCCAAAAATGTTTTCTCAGACATTTCCTTGAATTTTTTTTTTCAGTGAAAGCACATTTTCCATTCTGAAGAACAGAGAAAGAAAAACTACATTCGAGGAGTATTGTATAATAATTGAAAAGTCAAAGGTCAGGATTGCATGTAGATTTGCCCGATGAGGTAAACTTCATCATGGAGTAAAGGCTGAACATGTTTTATTATTTATTTATCTCCACAGTATCTCAGTAAAATATTTTGTAATTTGCGAACAAAAGTCTTTTCGCCGGTCATAATTATGAAAAACAATTTAACACTTTAGGATCGCAGATGTGGCAGACGGAAACTTTTCTCAATTTAGAAAATTTACGAAATTTCAGGAAAATGTCCAAGAAACATGAGATGGTTCCTCATAATTTCATCTCTTAACATAAAAGTATAAAAACTGAAGTAAACAGTATTTTGATGTGTTCACCTTATGTACAGTTTCCTCAGTACATTGTGTCAGTGGTGTTACATTGTGTCAGTGGTGCTACATTGTGTCAGTGGTGTTACATTGTGTCAGTGGTGCTACATTGTGTCAATGGTGTTACATTGTGTCAGTGGTGCTACATTGTGTCAGTAGTGCTACATTGTGTCAGTGGTGTTACAACCACATAATAGGCCAGATTAATTAAGACAGGGGTCTGATTTTCACTCTTTCAGTCACCAGTGATATTACACTGACGCAAGTTTTCACTCTGATGAAAATGGATTGATTGAGGCTCTTTTCGTGAGCTTTGTTCATACTCAAAGGTAGATGTAGAGGACTATTTGTATCAGTTAGAAATCTTTTCTCCCCATTTTTTCTGAAACATTTCTTGTTAATTCATATGTTAATTGTAGCAAGTCTAAGGGAAACCGATGTAATTGCCGACAGAAATGGTGTTTTTCTATGGTAGTCCACCACTGATATGCTAGGCGCATTTGGTCAGCTTTCTGTTTCCATGTATGGCCAGCGCAGTTAGCTGTGAGTAGGTTATATGCCGCACCAACATACAAAGAATTTTATATTGTAAAACCGCGGAATTTACTGACTTCCTTAATTCACTCAGAAGTAGCTTCAGAATATCCTAGTTATTGTGGAATGACCCAAATATCTATAAACTGTGTTGGATTGTTGATTCATTTTACAAGATTTGAAGAAAGTGTAATGTAAAACTCACCCGAAAAGCTCTTTAGCTTTTATACTAATCTGTATCCATAAAATTTTAATGTGTACATACATCATAGAAATATATAATTGAGAACAAATAAATATCAAGACAATAAATGCACACCCGAGGATTACTGTACGTTGTAACAAACATATGTCAGACCAACACGTTATTTGAACAGAGAATAGCCCTTTAAGCACAATGTCACCTACCTGGGCCACACTGAGGTTCCGGTAGAGGGTTTTGAAAGACATTGTGACATCATAATAGGTAATATCCTTCCAGTTTTGGATAGATTCACACCTGTTTGTACATAACACATCCGTCACTAACAGGTCGATGGACTATCACTCGTGCGTGAATATATTAGACGTGTAGGTACGAGCACGCGCCGTATTCACAGTGCAAAGGTATATGTATACATGTATATATTCCAGGTTCATTCAGTCCCCGAGGAGATCGGCTTATTGCACAATAGGGAGTGATACTCAGGTATATAATGTGCCAAGACAGAAACGCATGGATTAATTTGCACATGACAAATCTATTTTAAATAAAGGTAAGATAATTAATTTAATACGCTTTTAATTTGCACCAAGTTAAAGAATGGGGAGGCATGCAGAATGTTAAGAATCGTAAAACAGAATCACATTCATTCGTCGATGACACGAGGTCACAAGTTGCATCTGATATCACCATCATATACCACCTATAGGTGTTTCTTTTCAGTACCTATGGCTTCCTATAACATTCATTGATATATCGTATACATCTTCATTTGCATATATTTTTTCCTTATTCTGTGCATGTGAGTGGGGTTGGGTGACTGGGGAATTCGGGTTGTATAGCGGGTGAGCTTAACAACTTAATAGCCTAAACTTTCATAGGTATATATGAAAGTTTAGGGTATTTTTTAAAGAGATATTCACTGTGAATAATTTCTATAGATCAGATTTAAAACAATGTCGGTACACATACACAATAATTTTGGGGAAACCGTAAGGAAATTTTACATGGTAAAATCTTGCATGTACATGTAGTTGCTTAATTTCATACGCCCTGTGATTGCTGTATATTGATTCTAGAGTACGATTTTACTTCTCAGCACCTCTATATTTAAATTTGCAGATATTTTCGACAGTGATTTTTATGGGGTGGAATGAGGTTCTCACCGATTCGAAGGCGAAACAATGCGGCAAAACTTGGAAAAACCTACGCTGACCAGACATGCGGACACAAGAAGCATCAAAGAAAAGAGGGCGTTTAAAACCATCTCGGGTATCAACAGTATCTGCCACCTGTAATCAAGCACGTAAACAACAGACAGACAAACGTCAGAAAATTATTATAGGTTCAGCAACATTTATAGACAAAGCAGTTACAAAAACAAAATATTACGACTAAAATCAAAACTGATGAAACAAATAATTGGCGAAGAACTAAATCATGCATACATTCAACATGGTACAAACATGACTGTAAATCAGCATTACCAAACAAACCTGGGCAGATAATGAAATTTCGCTGCACCAGGAGCGGCGGAATGTCATTATATATGTGGACGTTGGGGCCGGGTGGATTGAGGCAGCAACCCAGAGTACTACCGTATCCGAGAAGACAAGGATCCAGAGGCTATTAAACATAGCCGTAGATTTCTAAGATGCGAGTTCTGCTAGCTAAAATTACAAGAGGAAGCCATGCAGGGTCAGTTATATATATACATGTATTTTATAATAAAGATATATATTTTGTTTCTTGTTTCTTTAAATGACTAAGCTGGGCCTCGGGGCTCAACCTCGCACTTGCTATACTCTCACGGTTCGAGTCACCATAAAACCATATCTTTTCGCTCTTCAATAGGCTGTGTTACATCAGGTTTTTCTTTTTTTCTGGCATTCTTCTTCTCTCTTTCGGCATTGAGAGGTTAGAGCAAGGAAACAGGACTAGTTGTCCCGGTATCAGTATAATGTGATTGGGTGGGGTGTCATGTCTGGTGTTTTCGGCATGATGTTCTAGTGGATTTAGCACTTTGGCGGCATGGACGCCCTGCTACAAGAAGACACACTTTATGCACTCGCTAGAAGGTCTCCTGGTCGTCATATGACTGAAACATTATTAAGTACGACGTTACAACCCGAGCACTCACTCACTCACATATAGGAAAACAAAAAGGCCTCGTCTTATATGCAGGTACCGCTCCTACCCTCTCTCTCAAACAAAAAATAAAAATAAAAAAAAGACAGCGTCTCACCTGTCCGCTTGAGTACATAGCTTGACAACGTTGAAAATCGCCATAGCGAGGCCCATGAATATGCACGTGCAGATGGCCACTGCCATTGGGTACTGACATGACTAATCCTGGATCAAAATGCCAGTCATCCGAGTTCTCGTCAGATACAGAGAACACACAAAACCCAGCCACAGACATCTGAAAATATTATTTATAATAAATGCAACATCCGTAAAACTGTAAAATTTATTTATTTATTTGATTTGTCCTTTACGCCGTATTCATTGGGATTTCACTGTAAAATCTACATAAAGGCAATTGTGTTGCACTGCATATTCCAAAGGAGAACTGAACTGTTCACTGACCAGTTTAAGAGCACGAAAGAATTATAACCGTGAAGACATCTTTCAGCATCTTTTTTAAGTTTAGAAGTTTATGGTTAATACTCTCGATAAATAACTTTTTACAGACCTGTACATATAGACAAATTTCACCTCCATAAAAATTTGCTAGTTAATAATGTGGTACCTAATACTGCTCATAGTTTAGTGAGTAGATAAAAAACAATGTTTCAGTATGTAGCTGGAAAGTAACTTTCGATGACGACAGCAATCACCGATGTACTTGACTAGAACGACGATATTTTAGAATCTATTTTGATTTACAAGAAAAGGCAACAAAAAGTGTAACCAAAGTTGTTTCGAAAGAAAACGGACATGATCTAAACGGACATGGGATTTGTTTATGATGTGGTTGGTGACTTCATAAATCGCCTCCTAATCTGGAATTTTTATGAGGCCAAGCATGGGATCCACCATTTTAGAGGAACCGGTAACAAGATGTGGCGTTTTCCGTACCCTTCGCTCTTCAGTATTAGAGGCGATACACTTCTTGGTCATGAGAAGTACTATTTCCCTTATTACAACAGAAGGCCGCGCATTGTAGCTTGCTGGTTGAGACCTTGGGGAATAACCGCAGACGTATTCCACTGCTACTTTCTCGTTGCAAATGGCTTTAAAGTACATCAGAATTGTTTCGAAATGAGAAGGAAAACGGCTCATTTAACACTACGTCTAAATATCAATATGGTAAGCCAGGAACAGGCGACATCACAGCCTTCTCGCGTGGTAGAACTATCTCGCCCTTGATTGGTTAAATTGAGAGCATGGCGGCCCTTTTGATATTTCCTACGTTTCATGCGTTTTTTATCTTTAAAGAGGATTCTTTATCGATGCATATATATGATATATGATCTGGTGTCGTCTTTTCTTTAAATTCAGCAAGAAGATTTACATAAGTAATCACGGTTTCTGATAGCTCTCTGAAGACGACAAACGTACTAACAGCTCAGCTTGTATCAAATGTTCTCTAGAATCTAGTGTGTCTTTTATTTTTTCGATGTCCTTCAAACGAAGTTCCCACGTGTAGGCGGAAAGGCGACATGTATACTCACGGCAACCAAGTAGTGCAAGGGAGCTAAGCAGTACAAGGGAAGCAAGAAATATGAGAGAACCAAGTAGTGCAAGAGAATCAAGCAGTGCAGGGATACCAAAGAAGAAACATCATAGCCGCTCCAATCAAATTGCGAACTGATCACATTCATATTCGCATCGATATGAATGCAAAACATTAACCATCTTAATCAATCTGTGTAAAGCCAGATGTTGATCGTGTTTGTTGCAGCATGGTTTAAACTCCTGGGTGCCGTTTTACAAGCATGGTGTGAGTTATTAAGTCAAACCTAGTTGTAATGACAACACATACTATACAGATACGTCGCCACGGTAGTTACGTTTGACAAAAGGTTACGCCCTCTTCGCAAATCGAGCCTCAGGCAACATACACGTCTGGGTCCACGTGGTTTCTGATACTGTCTTCATTCAGAGGTATATTTTACATTCACTGATCATCACCTCTGTATACTCACGTTCATCAGTCCAATGGAAATGGAGGCAGCGAAGCCACATACAAATGCCGCCAGGTAGAGGACAGTTTGGACCACTAGAACAGTGTAGAGTATCTTATCCATCCTTAACCGTCCTTGAAAACGCAGTCGCCCTTTATATGGAGAAATCGCCCTGGGCGTGCCCGGGAAAAAAAGAATATTCTTCGCAGCCTTGATATATTATAAGCTAACGTGGTATTTTCCAGGTTCTCCAGGTCTTTTTGTGATGCAACTGAGGGCGTTGCAAAACGCGGTATTGGATTTTAGACCTAATATGTTTAGTATCGGGAACATGACAAGATTATCTTTAATCTGTATCTAAACTGGTCTTCTGCCAGGCCTGGCTGTGTATCATTTGCTGTTAAACACCAGCAACTTACATACAAAGTCCAACAGATAGGATATGTCTTTACAAACTTGACACAAGGCCTGATTCAGTTGGCTTTATATATTTTTCCATTCCATGACCTCTATTTGAAAGCCATTTTGAATTTCTTTCTTTCTCCATATTTTAGTTCTTACACAATGTAAATCATTTTATTTACTGCTTTGCCTGAGTACATTATCAACTTTATACTGAATTGTGTCATAGTGCACTTGAAACAATTCCATATGCATGCATTTGGGTGGACTGAAATTTATTGTCAACTTGTTGGCTATATAATATTCATCGGGGGCTTCCGTGGCAGAGGTGATTAGCGTGCTACTGAAATCTGATGACTCAGATGTCCCTAACTAATGCGACCGCTGTGAGTTCAAGCCCAGCTGACCGCTTCCTCTCCTGTTGTACGTGGGAAGATCTCTCAGCAACCTACGGGTGGTCATGGGTTTCCTCCAGGCTCTGCTCGGTTTCCTCCCACCATAATGCTGGCCGCCGCCTTATAAGTGAAATATTCTTCAGTACAGCGTAAAACACCAGTGAAGTAGATAAATAAATAAATAAATAAATAAATATAACACATTAAGAATAAGTGTAACATTCATCTGATCGCTTGGTACTGTAGGCTTTGCACACTACAATGTGCGCAACTGGTACTTTATATTAGGTCCTGCTCTGCAGATTTGCAAGTGGTTTTGAGATCTTATTTTTATAGCTCACCAAAAATGTTCTAAAACGAGTCAACATTTCCCCCCAAATAGTGTTTCTACTATAAGTACATAAAAGCCATCTCAAAGCCGCAGTATATTTGTAATGTTGACTATATGCCATATTGTCTAGACCATTCTGACATGGGCGTCTGAAGATCAGCACCAGCATATTAATGCATGCCTATATATAAACTGACGGATGCACAGGTTTTTTATCAGCTGCTGCGTCGTATACTGTCTGTTCACATCTATGGTGGTATCACAAGAATTGTCTGTGCCTCTACTCTGTAACACCTGAAAATTATAGAGAAATATCGTGAGACACATTTTCCGGAGGAAATACAATATACGTCGTTTTTATGGACCACCCTGTATAAGAAGAATACGTGTGAATATTACTGTAAATACAACTTAAAGGACAACTGCTGCTTTGGATTTTACAACAAAATATAGGCTTGCCTTTAAAGTTAGATAAGGATTACTACATGATTTGGGTGTAGGCCCACGTATGTTACCTGTACATGATTTGGGTGTAGGCCCACGTGTGTTACCTGTAAATCAGAGATGTTGAGGTAGAGTACTACTTCGTCCTTGTAAAGAAAAATGATTTATTTATATTTTTATTTGAATGGTGTCTTACACCGCACTCAAGAATATTTCGCTTAAACGACGGCGGCCAGCATTATGGTGGGAGGAAAAACGGGCAGAGCCCAGGAAACCGACGACCATCCGCAGGTTGCTGGCAAACCTTCCCACGTACGGCCGGAGAGGAAGGCAGCATGAGCTGGACTTGAAACCACAGCGACCGCATTGGTGGAAGGCTTTCTGGACCATTGCACTGCGCTAGCGTGCCAACCGACTGAGCCACGGAAAATGTATATACCAGCTCTACATGTACACATTTAGCAGGCGAGCTAACAATGTGTGTAACGACAACAAACTGTCGAAAACAACCGTTCCTCTTGCGTGCACACACATATCGGTCATGTATGTTCAATCAGTTATGTCCCGTTTTACAAAGCCCCTGATGATCTATCCACTGACACAAGTTCAGGCGGATAGATCACAAGTCCTGTTAGGTCATGTTATAGCCAGCCATTACTGTTTTTAATCAGTAGCCGGTTTCTATCGCCTCGTCGCTATGGTGCAAGTTTTATCAAACTTTCAGCCGGCGATAATCTTAAGTGACATTTCGACCTCTGGCCGAGTCGATCAGCGGCGACCCACTCTTCACAGAGGCTTGGCGGACTGACGTTAATAATATACAATGGTATGGTATTTTGTGACGGTAAAGGTCTACATTGGCAGCCATAGTTAGAGTTAACAGTATACTTTGCACAAAAACCCGGGTGGAAGAAAATAGTTTTCACTTTGGAAACATTTACTCATTTCTCGTGTATAACTTATGGTTATTAAATGCTTGCCATTTTCAAATGCCTTGCATTCATACGTGTAGTTCGATTGTAATAGAACAACTGGGATTAATACACGCACTTGAGGGGATCGAGTCTCACTTCTTCATGTGTACTATGACCCGCTGCGACTGGTGCGTTACTTATGTCAGAAATAGACAGCTGTGACAGGAAAGATTGTGCTGTTGTGTGCCTATTGAAATACGTTGTCAGAATTTTAACAAGATGTCGTTAAAATGATCTTTACACCAAATTGGCATTTCAGTTTTAAACCCTTTCATCGCGGTGCGGTTGAAGTTTTTAGCTTATATGAAAGGACGGGGAAAAGTGTTCTTTCAAACATTGCCCTTAATTTTTTATTTATCTTATCGAATGAATAAGGTAGCAGATTTTCCCTAAAAATCCTAAACACATACATTTCCCTATAACCAGTGTAGTGTCGGGCCACGAGAACGTATTATCTCCACCCTTATAGGCGCGATTACAATAATTGTCTGGGGCGAATTGGATGTGTGCCAAATATTTGAAGATCGCTATTCGCACTAAAACTGATTATAATCGACAACAAAAGCTTTGCTATTTTTAAGCCATTGAAACTCTTTTTGGTCACAGGGACCCATTGATCCATTTCTCCAGTCCAATAGAACAGAGGGCGACGGAAACACCACCTATGCGACACAGGATAGTGAACACGTCTTGTATAGTATGACACTGAGCTATAGTTCTAACTTTATATTTCATATCTCCCCATCTTTAGCTCAGCGAAAACTATGTACCTGTCAACAACAAACACTAAAACACCATAAATTTAGTGCAGAGTTGAAGCTAAATAGCTAAGACATTGATCTCAATCAATCTTTTCGTCGACCATGGTTTAAGCCGATATTTTAAATCAGTCAAATCTCCTGGTTGTCCCAGGTGTATTTTCCCCGCCATTTTCGAGGAACTTCAGTTCACATAGGCCGACGCCTCTATAACTATATTAATTTTGTTCATGTAATACCAGCTAATTTATTTCGTCAAGGTAATCGAGAAGTTTTCGAAATAAAAAGACTAAGCACCTGTATTAACAGTGAAATAAGTCGTGCCCCAAAACGATCCTTTCCAAAATGATAAAAACTATTAAAATATAAGTTCTGTACAAATTATGTTCTGTGGCACAACTTCCTGCATCCTGAAGCCGGGGTTTGAGGTGGTCCAAAACTTAATTCAGTTGACCGAAATGAACATTTTGATCAGTTAGTCATAACATCTATTACGATACTAAAACTGATACTTTGTTAGGCCTACATACATATATTTACACTTATACTTGTATATTATACGTGGGCAAATTTTAATAATAAAATTTGCAAGCAAAAATAATTTTCAACCGATTGAATGCATCAGCTATGGCCAAAGTCCCTCCTTACGGCCTTTCCGCCTTACCTCTTCTACATAATTCTTTGGGCAATATCCTCGATGTGTGCTGTTGTTGGTGAGGTGTACTGATATAAAAGAGCGCAAGATATGTCAAAAATATATAAAACACAGCGATATTGTACACGACTTATGAACTCTCGCGAAATGCTAAAAGATAAGCTTATACCCAACAAATTAAATGGGCCTGCTTTCACAAAATTTCAGTTATTCGTAATTCTCCTCGCAAATCAGTGCGCATGTATTAAGGTGGTGCAACCTGGGCAACGTCTTTTACGAAAAAAACAAAAACAAAAACAAAAACAAAAAACCACCGAAATACAAGAAACATAATTTACGAAGCTTTGTGTTAGTGGCCCCTGGAATCTACCTATCTGTAGAATAGCTTTTGTTTTACAAATACAGTTGGTTAACTCCGGGCTCTTCGGTTTCCTGCACCCATAAATCTGATCCCCACACATAAGTACATTGCTCTGAAGTCTCTTATGTTTTGATTTCAGGCTGCCGAATTGCCAGAGGAGCATGTTTCTGGTACGTATATAATTTAGGAACTTGGATCCACTTCCTCAGTATTCCAATATAACTAATTTTTGCAGCTTTCCACGTCGTTTTTTGGCTCTAGGACTCAGACGTCATGGCATTTACGATAATCGTGGAGAGAAATGTTATATGAGGAGCTTCGTGGAAGTACACCCTTGTAGTACTGAGGGAGCCAAGAGGCAAAATGTCAAAAAACAAACAGTAAACCATTTTAGCATATTTTAGGAAGCATGCATGTCTGTATTTCTGCTTCATGTTTGCACACATGCACTTACGGGAAATGCAATTATTGTCAGGATACATCCACTTTATTTAGATTAGCATCATAAAAGCTTTCCTTTCTCATGCTGCTTATTCTAACCAATGAAGTGCTACATGGTGTACATAAAGCTATGAGAAAAACAGAACCACATATAGCTAGAGAGATTGAAAAAAGTCAAGGAAGGGCCTTATATTTCTGCAATGGATGGGATAAATAAACGTGTTGTTTTTCCAGAATATAAAAGAGCTTTTGAGCTTTTTGACAAAGATGAGGATGATATGATCACCACCTGGGAACTGGACTGCATTTTGAGGTCACTCGGAGAGCAGAGTCCCTCAGAGGGTGAACTGGAAGGCCTGTTCAGAGAGCGTCAATGTTCGGGTACGTGAATGATTAATGTCCGTTGATCCCCTAAAAGATACTTGTATCTATTTTGCTTTTTTTTCTCTCATTCATTTATTTATCTATTTGATCATTATTGTTTTTGCGTCGTGATAAAGAATATTTTACTCTTAAAAGGGCGGCCAGCATTATGGTTTGAAACCCACGACATCCGCAGGTTTGTCCCCTCATCACAAGAAAGCTTATATCATTTCTTGACTAAATGCATGAACTTGCAACAATTTTTTTTTTCAGTAAAGTATCTCATCCTGCTATTAACAAAAGAGGCACTTGGCACTTCAAATTAAAGAACTACATTGCCAAATACAGAGTGATAACTGTTACGTCACAGTTCACTGGTCAATGTATTCAAAGTATACATTTGATATATCGTATATTATAAGTTGAGTGTCACCGCTGGCGGAATGGGTGCTTATTGTATCAGGTATAATCACTTTGCTCAAATAATTTATGAGGTTGAAAGCTGAGCCGGTCATACTGTACTAAGTTAATTACCTTTGACGCCAGGCTCTGCTGAAGTCATAGCTGTTGTCACCAAACTTTACTAAGGACACCTTGTGTTAATCGGTATTTCAGTCCAAACTAGATTCTGTGTGAAACCATGGTGACGTTTACATGTGCGCCTACCTTTCAGAAAGTGGAATCGTCCGATACGATGACTACCTGGATCTGATGGCGCGCAGACTGAAGGACAAAAGCTTTGAGAAGGAAATACAAGAGGCCTTCCGAGTGTTTGATAAAGACGGCAATGGCTTCGTCAGTGCCGCTGAGATTAAACAGGCTATGGTGAGACTGGGAGAAAGTGTTAACGACGAAGACGTGGATAACATGATTCAAGAAGCCGACGAGGACGGCGATGGCCATATTAGTTATCACGGTGAGTGCGTCCCAAATTTAAACGGTTGTACAGTTTCTACCGATTGGTCGACGGCAGGAATTAAGGGATTTCCTCCCACCGCAGTCATATAATTGAAATATTCTTATGTACGACGTAAAAATCCCTAGAAAGCAATAAGTAAATATATTTACTCTATTTATGTATAATTAAATGAAGGCTACATCTATATATATATATATAAGATTATTTGGAATTTACACCTTACCGGTCTATATATAGCACAAATTCGAGTGTTGAAAACTGGCTCGTACCATTCTGGGTTTCGAACCGTCTACATGATGTCTAGCATGACCGCTTCATATTTTATCTTTACTTCGCAGAATTTGCTAAATTGATGGCCAGCACATGATGATGGAAAACAAGGACACACAAGCAGCACTGAATCTGGTTACCTTTGAGACGATTGAGGTGGAACTGTTTGCTTATAAACCGGTTTGAAACACGCCATCCGAAAATGAGAGAAACAACGTGACAAGAAAAACATCATATTGTACATATATATTGACATTCACAGCTGTAGGGACGGATCCAACATGCCGCCATAACCATATTTTGAAAGTGCTAAATTTCATCCCGACGGATGCGCTATATTTTCACCATTAAGGGTCCCACGCTGGTTAAGTTGAATGAACCATTATTCTTCACGCAGATAAATGGCCCTTAAAGAATGTGACTATGGTATCAAATCCAACTCTGACTTGTTCGGTTGTGGCTTCAAGATAAGAGACTTTTCAGGTATTTCCATGGTGAAGGGCGGTGGCTTACTCTGGATGTCCAGAATCCTCGTCTTAGAAACTGTATGGACTGCAAGGATATGAGTGGAAACTTGTAGAGTCACATCACAAATTTAAAAAAAAAAAAAAGAGAAATAAAAAATGTGTGCTATATGTAGATTTATTTCAGTGCAGTGTTTTTTGTTTATCAGAACTAAGAATATAAATATATTGCCGACAAACAGTGTACATGTATTGGCTTGTAAAAACAGATTTAGTCCGGAAATTGTAAACGCCAGAAGGACTTAATGTCCCCATACGTTACTGATACTCTGATTTTCTTTCAATAAAATCACTACGAAAATTCATGCATCTAATGCCTTGTAATATAAAGTAAAGGTGAACAGCGTTCTTGATGAAAGAGGTTCCCAGAATTCACTTGATTTCCGTTGGACTGGTTATACTATAATGCATTGTACATATGTATAGCCTCTCATTTATTCAGCTGCAGACATATAAATAACATAATTATGAATATGGGAATTTAAAAAAATAAAATGTTTACATTAGGAATAACATAATTTCAAGCTAGAAGCAAAAGAATATCAGAAAATGAGCAACATCTTTGAAAGCGTATGCCAGAAAAATTAAACTTCAACCTTTTCTCGTAGGGATATCATACAATTAAGGTATATATTTCATGCAAAAGTAATTCTGTTAGTGAAAACATCAAACGTTGTAGTTATTTACAAAATAATAATCTCCATAAAATTGTTGTAGTTTTGACTATAACGGGTAAAAGTTCTGCAGTGACTTGACAAAAATCGATGGTTTATCATGGGTCCTCCGATATCTTTGGCGCACAGGACTGACTGCATGCTATCGTATAAGAGAAAATGTCTTGATGGCATGAAATTAACGATCAAATAAATGAATGAAAGAAAGAAAAACGTCCTGAGTTTTCTGCCACAAAGCTGAAATAAGTGTTCACAAGGTTCCATGTAGGCTCAGGAGATGCTCTAGGAATGGACATTGAGATTGATCCAGCCAACAAAGTGGTTACTAGGAGCAAATGTACAATTACATATACGTGTATATTTGCACATTCAAAGTCTGAAAACAGCTGAACGCACCAGGAATCTTTCATCACTCTTATTCAACACGTATAACATACCCACAGCAGCACACAAAACCCTTCGGCCCCACCACTGTACTAGAATACCTTTGTATCATACATGATACGGTGCAGATACAATCCAGGTTACCTGTAGACGAAGTGTCCAGGGATAGCTGATATCATGAAGAAGTTTATTTCTAAATGAAATGTCGCTAAACGAGAAATGTTATGATTACTAGGACATCTGAATTTTGCTACCAGAGTCGTTCCTGCAGGTAGATCATTTATTTCTTATCCCATTGATCTAGTGTCTAAAGTGCAGGATCTTCATTTTTACGTGGTATCAGCGTAGATCCTCGAAAAGATATGTTGACGTGGACAATGTTTCTAAAGCAATGGAATAGTGAAAGTATGGTTTTAAGGTCAAACTTGTGGGAAATGCTGACTTAGAGCTTTTTACAAATGCCGTATCAAAAGTAGGATTCATTGGGCTGCTATCAAGGTAATTGGTTTCAGTCAAAGTGACCAAAGGAGGTAGTCACTATTTCTACCAAGTTTCTATGTATGGCGTATCTGGAGCTTTATCCCATTGTGGTAGCCACTGTGCTCTGGGGACATACGTGGGTGCGGAAACGTTCATTGTTTCACTGTGATAACATGGCGAAAGTTCATTCATTAGGAGAGGTAGATCTAAATCCTCAGCAAGAATAAGCTTAATGGGAGGTGTCACGAGCTGTCAGGTAATGCATAATTTTCTAGTGTATGCAAAGTACATACCGGGATGTAATGATATTGCAGACTCTTTGTCTCGTTTTCAGACGAAGTGTTTCAAATCTTTAGCACCCAGTCGATCGCAACAGAGGGTCCATCTCACTCCGAAGTGACACTGAGCTAAACAACAGTCTCCAGCAGCTGCTACATAATGCAGTTAATCGGAACACCTTGAACAACTTACGCAATCAAGAGAGAACGATTGTTTTGTTCTAACACTATAGTGTTCAAAAATAGACCTTAGCGTGGCATACAGACTACATTGTATAGAACGTACAATCAAGTGTGCCCTGTTGCTTGCCTAACTAGTTATCTGGCTATCAGAAATCGCCGAACAGGCTTGGGTCTCCCTAACGCACCAGTTATTATGGATGAAGAGGGACATGCTTTGTCTCGAGTTAAATTTCTGAGTTATCTTCAGATAGTCTTTGACCGCATCGGTATTCGTAAGGAATCGCACTCTGGTCATTCATTTGGTATAGGTGCAGCCACCCCAGCAGCTCAAGCAAGTATACAGGAACATCAGATAAAGAAACTTGGTCGTTGGTTATCCGAATGCTATTTTAGATACATGAGAGGTGATGTTCAGAGAACGCAGCAAGCTTTCACTCAGCTAGTAAATGATCGCCAGTCTTGTTGAGAGCGATAAAGAGTTTGCTACAATACGTACAGTGAATAGCAACAACTGATATTTTGTATAACTCAGTCATGTATATACATCTGAGCTCTTTACTTTACATTGTGTTTCTATTACAAGTTTCTTTGTGTATCAGTATAAGCAACAATGTTTCAAGTTGCATCTGATAATAATATACTACGTCGTTAATATACTGCAAAGCTGTTATCTCAGGTGTTATTAATACAATATTCCTTAGGACTATTTCCTGCGAGTCGTCAGTGGGTCATATGTTCTCAGTAGCTTTCGTAGTTGCTGACTTTTTCAGACCATACCCATGGAAATGTATTTTTTTTTTTAAACGATTACAACACTGGTCAACTAATTCCGGTGTTCTCACTACTTTCATTAACTGTTTCACAGATTCTCTTAGACATTCAGTGAAGTTAGTATCCAACTTCTTTTTATATAATTACTCCAATTGTGAAAATAAGCTTCCATTCTATAACTTCAAACCTTAGCATATGCATTTAGGGCACTCAGTTTGTCTGTTCCACGGTGATTCAATGTTAGTCTGCTCCTTCAGCAACACCTCAATGTCGACTCCTTTAGAGCCACGTGTTCTATGGGAAAACCTTTGTGTCAGCTCCATCAGAGCCCCGTGTTCCCAAGTACTATGAACCCTGTCTTTAAAATAATGTATCATATTTTGTTATTTGTTTTTGCGCTAACCGGATTTCTGTCTGACCTACATTTCCCCTCCGTGTTCGTTATAACTTGTACTGGTATTTATTCGCACGTTCAAGAGTCCTCCGTTTGTATGAGTTTGTTGGCACTGTACATAGAGAGCACAATCTGGAGATGTACCCATCTTGTAAACATGTTTACGATGAAACTGTCCAGATTTTTCTTTACCTTAGTCTATAAATATGAGTGAAGAAGTTTATAAGCTCACAGTCATATACTCATATCCATTTGAGAACAGTCATATTTACGTCCATTTGCGGATTTTGCTGTGATACCGTGAAGTTTGGTTTTCACGCCACTCGACATACGTCAATTTGTACTCCATTTTTCGGTACGTAGCTCTTGTGACCTTGTGTTTAGCCCCTTGCTATTTTGTTTGAGACATTATTTTGGAAATTGTATGGCTCATTGTCTCTTTGTGCGATTATGTACATCACATCCCAGTTTACGCTTAAAGTGACTTCGTACATATTCCGAGGAATGAAACATACATCGCGTGCTCGGCATCACGGGCGCAGTTGTGAATCCGTCCGCCCATGAAAGTTGCGCCTTACCGGGCGGTTTGTCACTTACAGGACTGTCTGCCTTCAATTCCAGAATTCCCAAGAACTGTGGATTCTACATTTACGTGGACTGACTCGCCTGTGGAAGCCGGAATATTCCATCCGAATTTGGACGCTGTCATCAGTAAGAAACTATATGTTTTTGTAATTATCTGTATTGTGTTATACTATTTGTCTATTTTGTTCAGATATGAATGAATGAATAAATGCTTATTGTTTAACGCCCTACTCAAGAATATTTCACTTATACGAAGGCGGTGTCTCCTTGGTGAAGGACGGATTTCCACCATATCTTTTGTCTGGTGCTGCCTCACCGAGACGACTTGCCGAAGACACCCAACAAGCCCCCTCACCCAGTCACATTATAATGACACCGGGTCGACCAGTCCACCCTCTACCCTCTTATTGCTGAGCGCCTAGACCATTTTTTAAAGTCTTTGGTATGACCCGACCCAGGTTTGAACCCAGATCTTCCCGTCCAAAATCGGACGCTCTACCAACTGCGCTATCCGTGCGTTCAAATATGCGTATTGAACTTAATCCAGCGTCTTTGTGTTTCTTTGTTTGATCTTGTGTAAGGCCTATCGCTGTCTGAGAGTTGAACAAGCCACTGATTTATCATTTTTCTTCACCGGTAGTGTTACCTTTACACTAGTAATATCTTCATGTCAGCTCCACAGAGCTCGGTACTCTAACAGGGCACTTGTCAGTCCTGTAATGCACGTTATCGGTGCCGTATACAACCAGACAGAATCCTGTTCTATGTACCAATATGAAATGTTTAATGCATGCATACCAACTATAACCATTAGCTGGATGACCGGTGTTTGTGGAACACCCTTTATGCCATGTAAATCAGTATAAATGTAATTCTAACTTTTGCTATCTTTGGGTTTGATAAATGTATATTTATTTAACACGCTTGTTTGAGGTTTAATCGACCATTAAAGACTTCGGACGTTGGTCATTTTACAGTGCGCACGTGTACATTTGGTCCGGTGTTATCTTTTCTTTTAACTGTTACTTCTTTACCCTTTCAAACCTCACTATGTTTCTCTGTTTTAAACAATGACTTTAGAAAACCACCGGGCTACATCGGCCTTTGACCGTCGCTTAAGCCGTGGGCTCTACATCCGCAATGTTCGCCATATCGGTATTTCCACCAGAACGATCAGCTTTTAAGTTCCGACAAAAACGCACTGCCGACAACAAGGTCTGCACCAGCCAGACCAAGAAACAAGTCCACGATAAAATCTGCAGAGGAGAAAGATAAGACAAACGTATAAATTAAAAAGCATCATTATTCAGATCATAATTTCTCATGTAAAAATATACATACAAAGGGTCTGACGTCTTTTTGAGTACATACGTACTCAGTGATAGTGACTGTCGTTTCACTAATGCTGTCATTTTCGAAATTCATTCATACTGCTGTAGCTTAGCTGTGCCACGCGAAAAGAAATGACAGAAGTTTAGCAGTCCAATATTTGTTTCGAAAGAAACAAAAAACGAAACAAAAAAATTATGCCCTGTGCTCAAAAACCACGTTTTTAGTAACTGGGCGAGGTAAAAATTCCCCACACAGCACTTAATAATCTGCGAAGTTAGGCAATTATATAGGTATTATTATTATTATTATTATTATTATACGTATTTATGTCATGTGAGTGTCGGTATTGACAAGGATTTTGCTTATGGTCTGCAATCGTTGTATGTGTTGTACACATATACGTTGATATGCACATGTTCGCATTCCATGCAGCATACACTGTGTCAAACCCCGGTTATATGTCTCGAAGACTTGGCTACACTTTGACGCCCGCGTTAAGAAGTATAAGGCAATGTATTTTGATGCGGTGTTGGTATTGATGCCAGTGTCGGCTTTTGTGTCCGAGTAAGCTGTTCAGCTATTCTTTTATGAAGTTTCGGAGTGAGGTTTATTGTCATGTTCAGTTTTCAGTAAATCTTCTCGAACATCATTTAAGAGGTCGAACTTTTTATTCTGAGGTGATATTTTTCTTTTCTTATATATGAGTAAGTTTTTTTTTCAACATTCTCTGGGCGTATACTCGATAAATTTCTGTGCCTGCGGCCCAGAGTGAGGTACACCACATCGTCATGAAACTTGATAGACATGGTGAATATTCTTTGAATATGTACGCCTCTCAATCCTGAAATGAAAAATTAATTTTTCCCTCCAAATTGCCAGGTTTTTCATTGAGCCAATTTCGTATCCACAATCAGTACATATATAGCACCATAGTGCTTTTATGTTTTCGTGAACTGGTCTTACAATTTCGCATTCACATTTAGTATGTATACACTCCCAGTTTATGGGTTTCATGTTTTGGTGAACTGGTCTTACAATTTCGCATACACTCACAGATTACGGGTTTTATGTTTTGGTGAACTGGTCTTACAATTTTGCATTCACATTCAGTATGCATACACTCCCAGATTACGGGTTTTATGTTTAGGTGAACTAGTCTTACAATTTCGTATTCACATTCAGTATGCATACACTCCCAGATTACGGGTTTCATGTTTTCGTGAGCTAGTCTTACAATTTCGTATTCACATTCAGTATGCATACCCTCCCAGATTACGGGTTTCATGTTTTCGTGAACTAGTCTTACAATTTCGTATTCATATTCAGTATGCATATAGTCTCAGATTACGGGTATTTTGTTTTGGTGAACTAGTCTTACAATTTCGCATTCACATTCAGTATGCATACACTCCCAGATTACGGGTTTCATGTTTTCGTGAACTAGTCTTACAATTTCGTATTCATATTCAGTATGCATATAGTCTCAGATTACGGGTATTTTGTTTTGGTGAACTAGTCTTACAATTTCGCATTCACATTCAGTATGCATACACTCCCAGATTACGGGTTTCATGTTTTCGTGAACTAGTCTTACAATTTCGTATTCATATTCAGTATGCATATAGTCTCAGATTACGGGTTTTTTGTTTTGGTGAACTGGTCTTACAATTTTGCATTCACATTCAGTATGCATACACTCACAGATTACGGGTTTTATGTTTTGGTGAACTAGTCTTACAATTTCGCATTCACATTCAGTATGCATACACTCCCAGATTACGGGTTTCATGTTTTGGTGAACTAGTCTTACAATTTCGTATTCATATTCAGTATGCATATAGTCTCAGATTACGGGTTTTTTGTTTTGGTGAACTAGTCTTACAATTTCGTATTCACATTCAGTATGCATACACTCCCAGATTACGGGTTTTATGTTTTGGTGAACTAGTCTTACAATTTCGCATTCACATTCAGTATGCATACACTCCCAGATTACGGGTTTTTTGTTTTGGTGAACTAGTCTTACAATTTCGTAATCAAATTCAGTATGCATACACTCCCAGATTACGGGTTTTATGTTTTGGTGAACTAGTCTTACAATTTCGTATTCATATTCAGTATGCATGTAGTTCCAGAAGTCAGGCTTTGTGTTTTCATGAACTAGTCTAACATTTGTCACTACATCAACCTTTTACAGGATTGATGAACACGTTGGAAGAAGAACACATTTGAATTTAGAGGTGGTATTTGACCTCATTTTTCAAATCTATGTAGTCCCATGGTGAGCTTCTATATATCAACTGCACGTCCTACAGCTTTCGCTACATTTTGGGACTAGACTTAATGAACATACCTTGAATATTTGCAATTTTCAAAAGTGAAGTACAACGTAATATATAAATTATTTTAAAAATACCAGATTTCAGTCTTCTTTTCTCCACGTGATATTTGTATCCATTCAGTGGATAATAATCGGCCATGTGGTTGAGGGTTAGAGATTTGTATATGGCCAAGTTAAGCTGTTTATTACCCTGAAACACTTATCAGTGACATCTGCCGGGTTTCCTCTGTTTTCTTCATCAGCTTCTAAACTGACAGGTTATAGACTTTTCTATTTAGGTCCACGCCATATACATGTACATATTTTTGTTGTGTACACTTGCACTACAATGCAGTTTGTTACGCTGAACTTCAGAGGTATAACTTGAGAAATGGGTTAAACTTATCTCTCCATCAAAGTATACACTCGTAGAATAGATTTATACCCCATCAGCATAGTTGGATGCCGGAGCGGGATAAGGGTGCGATCTGCTATTCCGACAGTCTGTCCATGTTTGTTGATATGCTTGAGATAACATTTAGAAACCGAATTTATTTTTGGTACCGTTCTCTGAATTCTTAACAAAGTTGTGCAGTATGAAAACAGGATCTATCCACCACATAACGGTGGTGCGGATTTTTGCAGCATGGAGAAGAGAATTAATATTGGGTTACTGAACCTAAGACGTCACAGAAATTTGAATCATGTTGGCTTCAAGACATGGTGTGTGTGTGTGTGTGTGTGTGTGTGTGTGTGTGTGTGTGTGTTGTATATTGGAGGAGGGGCGGACGGGTAGTGGATAATGAATAATAACTGTGAACAAATACCTCAGCAAACTGGAGATAAGTGACGGATTTGCCTCCCACAATTATCCAGCCAGTGCTCTCTTCCCTCCACCTACGGAACTTGAAGTCGCTACAGCTGGAATGTTGAGGAAAGTGTTAGACTATGTCAAAACCACAAAGGCATAGGGCTTGTACTTCGTATGTATAAAGGTATAGAGTAAACTTCTCAAAGAGTAATTTTAACTGCAAGTATAGATGGCCAATTTCTCATCAGAAAAATGCTATCTGCGTTATAAGGGCCAAGAACCAAAATCCTATATGACCTACCAAATTCTTAATAGTATAGTGTAGAGTTTCAAACCACGAAACAGACCGATCGAATTATCGTTTATTGCTTCTTCCCAGAGATTCACAGAAGTCTGTGCCCATGACGCGAGCTTGGCCTCAGATAGGCCATCCTCGCTGTATATACCCACAGGATCATCCTCTGGTCACATGAGGTCAACTGATTACCTCAGTTCACTTAAAGACGGGCTTATGCCAGTGCCCCTTGGTGTCATCGAGCTTCAATTTGCCCAAAAATATAACTGTGTGGTATCTTTACCTTTTGATATTGTGAGAAGAATCCTTTGCCCCATCAACAAAACTAGAACAGAACCTTCGAAACCCCACACTGATGATACAAGAGGCTACGAAAAGCAACACTACAAGCAAACCATTTGCCATCAGGAAGGGCACAACCCAAACTGTAGACCTAGAACAGAAAATCAGGCAATACGGCAATGCAAAATATTAACTTAAAGTCGTCAGTCTTACACCGTCAAGAGAATCTTCCGTCTGCATCTACGTTGACCTAAGGGATTAATCCGTTCCAGATCAAGGATTAATTCGTTATCAGGAACGGAAGTATTCATTACCGTGAACGGATAAATCCGTTAGATTAACGGAAAGGCAATCCGTCATCCCTTAGTAAACGGATTTAAGGGATGGTTTTTTTCAGGGTACCGTAAGTAATACTTAGTAAATTAATGTCGTGAATAACAACAGACGAAACTATTTTTATTTTAAAAGTAGTGGTAGCACCGGTGAAATATCATGAGTTATAGAAGCCAGATCTTATATCTTATAAGGAAGCGTATAAAAGCGTGGGTTAAAGCGAAATGGTCGCCCAGTTATTACGTAATTCAGCGTTATTACAGATTGACATGAGTAGCCTGTTAGGTATTTTTCTTAAGAAGTGAAAGTTACAAGCTTTTCGCTAATCCCATCCCAGTATTTTACGTTAAGTGAATGTTTAAAAATAGTCAAAAAAACCAGAAAACTGAAAAGCCGGCCAGAATATTTAAATGAGGGACTGTCAATTCAGCGGAACTGGAGCATGCGCGCAGCGCTCGGTAAACTTCACATGTAAACAAATGTGACTGATGACACGCGTAAGAGAAGGACTTGAGGCTCGCTTATAACAAGATCGGCCAAAGAGAGGCGTAAAAGAGAGCTCAGCAAGTTGACAAGCCAGCTAGTGCTATAATTGGTGGTCACTTGTTGCAAAACCACGCTGCTTGATAGGTGGGTGCAAATGTTGTTGTTGTGGCGGTGCTAAACGTCAAACACGGTCCGTCCTCTTTAACGACAGAACTTGTCCGGGCTCGTACAAGTTACATACTCAATCGATACTTTTTATTTTATTGTGATTGATTTAGTTAACTTAAGTAAGACGTCGCAATCAAAATTTCTTTAAAAATCCAACTTTTGAACCACCAAGTCTCTTTAAACATCATGGGTAATAAAAATAAGAACTTTGTTTCATTATGCCATGAATCACAAAAATAAAACTTCGGGTTGATTTCGGAAATAAAAGAAATATCCGTGAACATTGTTGATTAATACATTAAATAGCAAGTAAACAGCCATTAAATAGCAGTTCAAATTCTTTTAAAATCATTTTTGCATTTTAAAATTGATTACACTAAAATTTAAAACAAAAAAAAAACATATGTAGCTAGTAACAGTTTCCTTATATGTATGGATTTAAAAAAATAAGCAATACTGTTTATTTAATAGTATTGCAAGAACAACACACGAACATCTATTTAATATATGGATAATTGGCTTATCACGTCACGAATCACTCAAGAAGAGTCACTTGTTGACTATACTGTCTTTAAAAGAATAGTAAAAGTAGAAGTAGGTAAGTAGTAACTATAAGAGAAATGCGCATTATGTTGGTGCTTTGAAGAGTGGCCTGTTATAAAGGGGTATCGGTTATATTTATGGAATAACCAGAAAATGCGCTCTAGCTGCTGCTTGTGTATCTCGCCTGATGTTACACTGTTGTCCTACCAGAAAGAGCCGTTTCAGTATAGTTGAACACAAGATACGCAAGAATATAAGAATACTGCTTGATTTATTTTCTTACCTTAGGGTTGGATCCCGGTGTATTTTCACCAATGATCTTACATGGTACACCGCCATGACAGCGCCATATACACATGCACCGAACACAAACAGATAGATAGGATAAGTGCAGGCTGAGGATTCCCCAAATGTTAGCTTTCTGATCGAGTATTCATTCCATTTTACCTCGGCATTCAACAGACAATGGCTGTGAAAAGTCGCCTGGAAAACAACATTGCAAAGATTAACTTACAGAATATTTTTATGACGTTCAATACAAAAAAGGACGAAAATCTTATAGAAAAATGAAAACACAACTGAAACTTTATGCCAAATTTTTATTTAAAGCTGATTCAGTAAATATGGATAAATTCTGAGAAAGAGAAGGATGTGGGGGTATAAAACTGACTGTGGATATAAAACTACACAACAATGACACGGAATACTTTACCGAAAATAAATATACTTCCGGACATATCAACAAATAGAATGAGGCTCGCTATTTTCACCTGTCTCACAGACCGACGGAAGTGTCCATCGCCACTGAGCGATTATCATACGTCGTCTAACGCTATCAATCAGTGTATTGAGTCACCTGTCACTTTACCCCACGCCTGCAAATGGGTGACTGACATTTTTGAAAACTTCACTTTTGACATAGTCGTATGACCATGTATTCCCTGTTACACAGTACGGGATAAAGTTCACCTTGGTCATACAACTTTCAACAAACGCGTGTTTTCGAAAATGCCTGGCATCTGTTTGCAGGCTTGTACACATGGGCGAAGTAATTCACGATAGTTTAAGTCTTATTAAATACGTCAAATTAAGGAGTGTTTAATAACACAAGAACGAGAATAGCCCAGGCACTTACATACGCCAAAGCTATAGGGATAAGCGCTGCAATTCCAGACAAACATCCCAGTACGTAGAAGACTGCTTGCACCAACAGGTAGACGTCAGCACAGGTCATGATCATGGTGACATCTCCTATGCCTGGCGGGTCAGTTCAGTGATCCTGTAACACACATCTGTTATATGAGGCTGCCTTCTACTCTGTGCTAACGTTGCTGTCTAGGTACAGGGTGTTTGATCATTGATTTTATAGCGCCAGTATGATACTATACCATCGTTCAATACAGATATTTCTGCCTAAAGTGTGCTACTGCTAGTCCATGCACTGTATTATCATGTCCGTTTCCACATTTTAATGTAGCCATTCATGGCAAGGTTTATATATGGACCAAGAATATTATGGGCTGGATTACATGGCTGAACTCTTCACAATTGTTGAGTTACACCTATAAATACACAGGTATTTACAATGGTAAATAGCAGGTGATTCAATACATTACATTCTTGTATATACATAGACCATATACAAAATTAAGACTGTGGCGAGATCATTCAGGAACAACGTGTACATTGGGCAATCCAGCGTAAATAACGCAGTAAATTTGAAGTCATATCATCAGATATATTTGTGCAAAATTTACTTTATACGTCATCGGGCCCGTTTTATACAAATATTGTGTGAGTGAGGTCAAACGTAACTGTCATGGCAACACATGAATTAAAGATTTGTCCAGGTATGTTCTGTACATAATGATGTGGAGACTGGGTAAACCGTAATGGAATTTCTGATTCATTTCGTCTATTTCCCCCAACTTTGTGATAAACAATGGTTTGCTGCCTTCTCTCTTTCTCTCTCTCTCTCTGTATATATATATATGTATATATATATATATATATATATATATATATATATATATATATATATTTTGTTTTGTGCAACAAATTATTTACAATTTATAAATTATGTGTCACGGAGAGCACTGAAAAGAAAACTGGCATCAGGGAAATTATACATAAACATATACTTCGATGAAATTAAATCATTCAAATGCTGACGGCTTATTAAATGGGGTATCTGTGCGAGAGGATTTCTAATGAAACGTTTTATGTCTTATAATAAACAGATGTATTTCATTCAATTAAAAATGTTTTATATGACAGTAGAAATTAATGATGACAGTATGTATACACAAAAAGCAGAATTCGGTGATAATTATACGAAACAGCGTTAGTAATTGTAAATTTTTGACTATAAATCCTGTGTGCTCAAGGCTAATCGACTGGTTGATAATTTTAACTGCAAGTTTCTGAAGGATATGGAGGGAAGTAAGATGCGATACAGAAGTATTACCGCATAATAAGTTGCAGGAAAGCAAGTACCGAAGTATTAGTGAATAATACAAGGTTATCAATGCTTTTTAATTAAGCAGAATTTAATATTATTGATGACTCCAGGAATGCTAGATATTTTCTTAGACAATTCATTTATATGAATTTGTCAATTTAGTTTACCATCAATTTTGCCAACATTGGTGCAAATAAGGTAATATTCAGGTAATACGCTTTTGTGATTCTTTTTTTTATCGCTTATTATCATAAATTTAGTTTTGGCTGTATTAATGGAGAGTTTGTCACAGCAGAACCATTCAAAGTGTATGTCAAGTAACAAGGTCACTTTGTGCCAACGGATTCAGTAACACGGGGCATTTGTTTACTGATTTTGTAATGCGAACATGGTGCTAGTATCGTTCAATACAGGCATGGTACATGTAGCCTACAGTGTGCCACTGCCAGTCCAATTGTGTTTGTCACACCATAAACACCGGTACATCTTTTACCCCACAAAAAACCCCAAAACGCAAGAGGTGACTGAATACAATCTCTGTATACATATAGGTCACATACAAAATTACAGGGTGTGGCGAGATCATTCAGACACGACGTAGTATGGGCTATTCAGTAGAACTGAAGTCATCTGATAAGGTATATCTGTGCATAATTTACCTCATCGGCCAGTCTAGGCTAGATTTTTTCGACGGAAGCCCTTCAGATAATGGTGTGGGTACTGTATAAACCGAAATGGAATTGCCTACTTACCGCGTGGAACCTTCTCGAACACCTTCCGCTACCTTGACCTTGGCAATAAAGGTGGAGGCAACCAGGTAGCTCGGATTATTATTATTCATTAAACATTCAGACGTAGTCTGCCATGTATGGCCAAGTGGGTCATTCCAAAGCGCAGCCCCACATCCATGGTAGACAACAAAAACCATTGAAAACACAGTATCCATGGATACGTAGCCTCGTTCTCGAACGACACAGAAAGAAACAGCTTTACTTGACTGAACATTAGAAGACGCATGGCAGCGATGATCTGTCGATGTGTTCGGTTTCTTGGCTCCCCAGTTCATGTCATTCCTGCACACACCATTAGATCAAGGACACTAGGGCCTCTTATAAGCAAAACTCCCCTTTTAGCCTTGTGTAGCCCAAAATATTGAACGAGTATAGTCATGTGTATATATAACCTGGAAGCTAAAAAAAATGCTTATTTCCAAAACACTTTGAGAGTTTCTTTAACTTTCGTATTAAGGAAAGTAAAGAGAATTTATTTCCACAATTAGAGCTGCTATTAAAAATACTTTTCTTTCGCCAAATTTAAACATTTGTTGTATAAGTGCATATTTTACTTTTAAAACTAAAAAAGGGCCCATGGACATTTCATATTCATGTTGTGTTCTTTATGCCGTAATGTTCAAATTTTCAAAAACTTAAAAAAGTGTCAGTTATATATATTCCATTATATATTATCTATATTATATATTTATGAATGTATCAATCCAATGCCCGATACAAAACCTATCACTCGAGTCAATATCTCCACTAGTCTCGAGACAATTTCAGTGTCGGAAATTCACTGTAGGACAGTTTCTGGAGATGTGGAACAACC
This sequence comes from Acanthopleura granulata, assembly GCA_016165875.1. Taxonomy (NCBI): domain Eukaryota; kingdom Metazoa; phylum Mollusca; class Polyplacophora; order Chitonida; family Chitonidae; genus Acanthopleura; species Acanthopleura granulata. The sequence continues at coordinate 15,422,542 of JABBOT010000010.1, forward strand.
CTTTCCACCAATGATCACCGTCCAGGGTGTTGCTGAATGTAAACTGACAACGACGGGCACACTGGCTACAGATACATTCCCTTTTATATCATTTGAAGGAGTCGCTCGAGAATAAACACGTCGTTATCATAAATACAAAATTTTGTTGTAAAATGTTACAAGAGCGTTCTCAATACAACCTCAGGCATATCTTACATTTTATCGTCGAAGGTGGTGTGGCGTATATTGTTTTCCCACTATTTCAATCAGATCGCTCTGGCATAGAAGTGGAAACCTTTTGAATACGCCTTTAAACACAAATTCAACAAATAAATTAATAAATATATGCTAGCATCGGCAGATTAACCGGTCACCAGAAATCGCCTGGTTGTGTTGAAATGCTAGTTTTGTTTATCTTATTTCTTGTGATACTTCAGACATGTAGCCAAAGGATTCCGATGTCCTTGAACTTATGTATTAACAGTGGTAACAACGAGTTCTACACTTAAAAAGAACAAAAGAAAGATAAGTCACAAGTATGCCAAAAAAGCCTAATCACAGAGCCAAATTTATCTATACTGTATTGGCCAGGAACAATGTAAAGGCGGAACTGAAGTTCATGGCTGTATGGTTAAATAGCACTGTGTGTGATGAAAGCTGCAAGCGCATGGTATCAATGGGGCTATGTTGGGTTTTTGACGGTTTTGACACTGGAGGATATTTTGGTCTGTGGTGGTTTGTAAATTTATTTATTTATTTGTTTGTTGTTGGACTCCCCAATTTTTATACATTGTACGGTGGCGTTTATTTTGCTGACACGTTAATGAAAGCATTGTCGCAGGTTAAGAGCCTAGTTCCAAGGCGTATTTCCGGAAACGAGCTTCAACGAACGGGTACAATTGCGCAAACGGTCACACTGCCCTAAATCGCTTATTACCTGTATCGCTGACGTACCACAACAAATGAGATGTAAATCTTTGAAAGCCTCCTGTGTGTGTGCGTGTGTTTTTATGTGATCAGCTTATGTGTCTTTTCGGGAACCTAATTACATGAAAACAGCTTTTCCATGCATGAACTGAAAGTCAAAGGAGGCTGTGCCCTATGCTCCTGAAAATTTCCCTCCGAAATACGAGACCAAAATGATCCAAAATATACTGAGCAGCTCTCGGCACTGACCCTGCTCTTAGGCGCCACACGGCTGGCCCTTGAGGAAAATGTATCATTTTATGTAGAAAATTATAATATGACACACTGATCAGCGGGCGAACGTTTATAAGTTGATGGAACTGTCATAGAATAGAGTATCCCCCATAAGGCAGTCTGCAGCCATTTTACTTACAACAACTCAGCAGAGAGGAAGAATCCACGTTGGCGTCAGATCTTGCAATGAGGACATAAGCTTTCAATTTCCGAGTGAAATATTTGCAATTTAATAGTGATGGAAGCCTATATACTCAGTTGCCTTGAATATTCGAGGCAATAGAATGGTTCAAAGGGGTTGTCATATGCTAAAATTATGATATCGCATTTTTGAGATTGACTTATTTGTAAATCTGATCCGGCTCAGGTTTCACGAAGCACGCTATGCTAACCATTGACTATCATTGCTGGCCATGGGCTTCCCTCTGGCACTGCCCGGTTTGCTCCCACCCTAATGCTGGCCGCCGTTACATAAGTGAAATACTCTTGAGTAAAATATCAATCAAGTAAATAAATGAACAAACTATTGTTGCAACTTACAGAGACTTGAACGCTACATGAAACGGACCTTAGTTCTGGACTAGATTTGTCCCACGTATACATATGTTCACCAGGTAGTGATTGTCGATACCACTAGAGTTTGCTTACCTCAAACGTAACAGTTCGGCAGGAACCTACATGCTGTAAACAGGTAAGTCACATCCGAGCTAATGTTGATGTGCAGTCAGGCTGAACGCTCACGTTAAACGTTAAACCTAGAACTGTTGTTCAGTTTCCGGGATTTATACAAAGGTTGTATGCAATGTTAAAAGTCTAACAACCAGAATTCTGCAACGTTTCATCAACCTTGCTCAACGACGCTGACGTAGTCCCCTTGCAGCTGTGTGAACAGACAAATCTTGCTTACCTCAAACGTAACAGTTCGGCAGGTACACCCCGGAACCTATACGCTGTAAACAGGTAAGTCACATCCGACCTAATGTTGATGTGTAGTCAGGTTGAACGCTCACGTTAAACGTTAAACCTAGAACTGTTGTTCAGTTTCAGGGAAGTATACAGAGGTTATATCCAATGTTAAAAGTCTAACAACCAGAATTATACAACGCCTCATTAACCTTGCTCAACGACGTTGACGTAGTCCCCTTGCAGCTGTGTGAACAGACAAATCTTATCACATATACTGTTCAGAAAATGCCACAAAATCTCCGCTTTCGCAGACCCAATATCTGCGTTGACTGTTGAATCATGGGTAATTATCAGTGGTTTGGTAGGGCCAATATTAAAATGTAAAAAGTTTGCACGGAACACGGACTTTTCTTTGCAGGTGTTAATTCTTGGAACAGTTCAAAAAGAAAGGGTGGTAATAAATTATTTTGAATTCTAGAAATTTTCAGAAGTATCTTTACTGAACACAAAATGATTATAGCTAAACAATCTGCACCGCTAAACCTCTTTCGCCTTGTAATCATTTGCTGGTTTTGGACGAACCGCCATCCTACTGTCAAAGAAGAGTGAAGATGGTTGGAAAGTCAACTTTGTATAGTGTACATGCTCAATCGCCCAAAAACTGTATCAAACGGAACTACGTCAGCACACAGACACCAAAGAAATTCTGCAAATCTTGGTGCCCTATTCAACGTCAGCGGCATATGACCATCATGATAGACGAAAAAATTTCAGGAGAACGTTATAAATCAACCCATCCATCAATCAGTCATTGGTGGATGCCAAGCTGTGTCTACTACTGATCTACAACTGTTATGTATTAAGAGTTGATAATGCTACAGAAAATGTTAATCTTTACTTTAGGTGTACACCTTTCCGTGGCTATGAGGTGATCACCTGCATTGGTAAAAATAATTATACATGTCCTATGATCAAGATATAAAGTTGTTACCAAACACGTATACTGATCAGGATTACAAATGTAATAAATGCTTGCGAAAACAGGATTTACAGTCGGTTTAATGGTTTAATGGTAACTGGCCACGCAATCATTGTTATTATTGCTAGCGTGATCTAATTACAAATTATACATAAGGAATGCATAAACACTACTGACTAATTTCCTGTTTGGTCTGCGAGCCATATCAACAGCCATTGTTACGTTTTTATTTACTTATTTATTTATTTATTTATTTGATTGGTGTATTGCGCCATACCCAAGAATATTTCACCTATACCACAGCGGCCAGCACTTTGGTGGGAGGAAACAGCCGGCCAGAGCCCGAGGAAACAAACGACCGTCAAAAGGTTGTATGTATGTGTGTGTGTATGTATTGCCACTAAGACACCCCCGAACAAAGAGTGTTATATGGGGAATCCTTCGACAAGGGTGGAATTAAACCTGTCGGTGGGCCACTTGGTTGCAGTGATACGCCACTGATCGACGACCTTCTTCATCTCAGTCATTTATGTGCCCTGGTGTTTATTTATGTGATTGGTGTTTTACGCCGTACTCAAGCATAGCAGTAAACATGAGCTAGGCGTGTTCACAGAGCACATCGATGGATAAACACAAGTAGTCCAATAAAATTTCCCTGTATAAAATATAAAAAGATGTAAAAGTTTGTAGTATGTAATATTGACAAATCTCTTCAGGTACCAAATATGATTTTCATTAACTAAACGTCAGAACGGGCCTATTTTAGTGTGTATACATCTCTAGTAAAATACTAGGGAATATCACCACTGACACAGACACACACGCTGCGAGTAATTCATTTTATACGTAGACAAGTCAGTCTTAACTTGTGGTGCTATTCTTCAACTTTGAATTGAACTTAATCGCTATTTTTTTGTCTTTCCTCATGAAGTTCGAAGACAATTTTTGGTATTAAACTAAAAATTCTTAAGGGGAGTCAAAATTTTAGACTGGTGAACTGTATTCAAGTCAAGACTAAGTATAACTTATAAGTCTACGACAGCTTCGCAGATGAAAGGTCCTGGTCTTTTATAAATGCCATATGCAGATATGGGGAGGGTCGCGCAGGTCTACCACGTCCGATACAATACAAACTGAAGCGATATACTTTGGTTACACGTTTTTTCTCATGTAACAACTTTACGAAAATTCGTCTGGACAGATTTGGAAAGAATTTGGTTCAAGAATTGTCTTTAGCCAAATGCCAACCTATTACATTTCTGTGATAATCCTGATGGGGTTTTTTTTTCAAATATTCTTGAAATGTCTGCCGGCGAGTTTGCGAATACAGGTGTGCAGAGGTTTTGATAAAAGGTGAACAAAAATCAGTTTGGTGCTTGTACGAAACCGGAACCGACTCCAGGATTCGTCTCCACTGATGGACGTGATAATAAAGATAGTTGTGCAAGGATTTAGAGAACACTTGTGCATAATCCCGAAACCATTGCCGTTTGGTGATTCACATCTCTGTGGATATTTCAAACGATTCTTCACCATTCGCGGATTTCTGAATCAGTCAGCCACCTCAGAGACAAAGTTGTACACCGATTTCGATGAAACTTTGTGCACAGCTTGAGCTTGGCACAAGCGTCAATCCATTCCAATTCGGCGTTGACGCGGATCCGGAATCTTCATCATTGCGGGATATGACACAAATGCACACTGATGTCCCTTTGTTTGTAGTGGGCAATTTGTACATTTATAGCTTTGACGAAGGTTTGGTCTCTTGCAGTCCCGACTAGTTATGTTCTAGTTATCACATCTTGCATGTGACGCGTATATGTTGTCATTCTTTGCAAAATGGGTATATAGGTTTCTCATGCATTCTGCATGCCATTGTACCCCTTATTATAGTTGTTAAAATTTAAGAAATCCTGTGTGTGCTTGCATGGACGGAATGTTGTGAGTGCTGTCGCTGGTAACGAGCCTATGATATTTCCTGAATTTGGAAAAGAAATCGAAGGTCTTCTTGTCACATCTGAGGTTTTCTGCTTCATCCTAGTGACTGACAACAAAAGTATTAAAACATTGCAGGCAACAAATGAATATTTTATTTACCTATACAAACTCCAAGTGTGAAACTACTTTCTTTCATATTGACAGATAAATAAGTTCCAAGAATACAGAATGTGACACTCTGTGTCGAACGATAGATTAAATCCGCGAAAGGCCTGCAAAAGCCCTCCACACCTATCCGTCGCACATTTTTGCCGTCCTTATATTCCTACATATATATTTTATGCACCCTTACATCTAGGAAATACCGAGGAAATACTCATACATTATTTCATAATGCAGATTTATCAAAATATTTCTTTAATTTCTTCAATGTGGCATTTTAAAATTCTTTCCCCATAATTCTCTTCTCCCCGAAAGCTTGTTGAAGTCGGTTATATACAACCAGAGAAATTACACACTTAGAATAAATGATTAGTTTATGAATGGGAACATAAACACATTTCTGTTACGCTTAAAAAGTGAGTCCTGGCACATTTGTATGATAAACAAAAGTGATGAATACTTTCAATAAACATAAGTCCAATAAGTCCAACGAAAATGTCTTGTAAAGTTTAAAATATGCCGAAATATTCATCATGTAAAAACACTGCATGCTTATAATCTCTGTAATTACTACACGTGATGGTTGCTCAATTAACACGAGCACGCGTTCATTTTATGGTGTATTCGTGCATGTAAACGGCTTATGGTATATGAAGAAACTAAACTCTTTAAATCCAACAATTCAGCGCCACTTTTGGCAGTGCCGTCAACAAAAAAACACAGGGTTATAAACAGTCTTTTGTCATCTACAACTCGATCGCTGATTGGTGCTTAAGCTGTGGGTTCTATATCCGCTATGTTCGCCGTGTCGGTGTCGGCTTGGGCTTTTCCGCCCGAACTATCTCGTATGTTCCGACAAAAGCGCACTACTGACAACATCGCCTGTACCAACCAGACCAGGAAACAAGCCCAGGATAAAATCTGCCGAAGAGAAAAGCAGGAAAATATTGTATTGTATTTGCACACAAGTCATTTCTTACAAATTCATTCAGCCTAGTAGCAAACCATTCTGTAACCATCTAAATACTACATTTAAACTCATAGAAATCTTAAAATGTATTACCTCCGATATACGACAACAGGAAGCCTTTGTAAGAACAACATCTCAGCTGAGGACAGGGGCAAGAGAAATTGCTTACTAGTGATTTAAAAGCTATTGTGTACCCATAATTTACAGTATGTATATGCCCGCGTTTTTACGTTTTTACGCGTAAACATTTTTCAGTCACATGGCTACGAGGAGTCCTTAGTATGTATGTATACTGTGTCTTCTTGTGGCAGGACGAGTTCATGCCGGCAAATTGCTGCTGCCGCCACCGAAACATCACGGTAGACACCGGACATGACACCTCAACCAGTCACAATACATACCGGGCCGACCAGTCATGTTTCTTGCTCTATCCTTCCAGTGCTGCAGCACCAAGTCAGGCAGAAACAAATACCACTTTTTAAGTCTTTGCTATACCCGAGATTGATCCCGTATCTCCCGACTTCGAGGTGGACACCGAAGCCTTAGGTCACCGAAGTGGTCATATGTTTTGTAGTAAGAAAATGACATCAAATGGTTTTAAACAAAATGTAGAGAAAGACCGGGAGCGGTCATCCTTAGGTGTGGTACTTGATACATAAATCTGCGATGATTCCTTACGTCAAGCAACGGTAAATTGCTGTCGGCATGTTTTACATGTATGAATCCAGTGAACATTGGTGTACAAAAGAAAAGGAAAAAACGGACAGGACAGCATAATAACGCCATAAAAGCAGTTTTTGTACATTTTCGAAATAAGACCATCATGGTTAGAAACCAACAGGCTGTCGCCTTTATGAAGTGTTTTCAGATTTGCTGGCTCTGTTTGCAATGAAGACAAGAAACTGTGGTAATTTTAATTCGTTTCAATGTATGTTGAACAAATAATTGCAAGTGTTTTGTTTAAGCAACACTTACGCAATTTATGTAATGTATTTTCTTAGAATCAATACATTTGGCAAGAAACAACTGACGTCAGCAAATTTACTCAACAGAAATGGTCGTGAAACCGGGTTACGGTGCAACGCCTGAACACAACAATCCTCATTACGAACGGTAATATTTACTCCTTAAATACATGTAAAATTGTACAGCTGTAGCTCAAACGGTCACGCTTTTGTGTAGCTTTATGTGGAAAGGTTTTCCAAAAAGACTTGGCACAAGATGGGTAAGGTCGAATGTGGTTTCCATAATGTCACACCTCACCCATGATATTGTATTTATATGATGTTTGATCTGTGTCACGGGTCCTCAGCAACGTGTCTTCATATACTTTAATACACAGCAGTCGAAGGCTTTGTGTAATAAATGGATCAGGAAACGTCAAGATCACCCACCCCTCAGTGGTATTACATGAACAATACTTGGTCCAAGAGCTAGCTTTTAGAGCCTTCCCTTGCTTTTAGATGTTTCATTTCTGTGAGACTGTAAATGTTGTGATACCTGAGCGAAAGTCAAGTATAGGATGGATTTGCCGCCATCATGTTTCCAGCCAGTACCCGCCTCTACCCACGTGAGCGGCTGGAAGTCGAAACAGCTGAAAAATTGAGGAATTTATCACGTATTAACTCCACAAAGGCATTTGGGCTTTCACATGTGAAAGATTTAAAACAAACGGAAAAATTAGTTTTAATCACACACGGAATTTTTAAATTCCATCAAAAAATTCCATCGAAAATGACGCCACCATTTAAATTTGGTCAGTTTATACACACCGTGTTTTCTTTGGACATAAACAAAGCTAAATAAAAAAAAACAACCTCGAGCGACCGCTGAGCATGCATAACAATTTGCTTTAGTACATGTGAAAAGTGGGTTAGCCATGCGACAGCTTTCCGGCACTGCCCGGAAACCTCCGAAGGTCATCAGTTACTAATTCGACCGATACAGTCGAAGGTGGGCAGTATCGAGAATGGCTTGCAGAACAGGGAGACCTGACCACACAAAGTAGCTTCCATCCTTGCCTATATATGCCTTCCCCAGGCCTGACCACCGTCATATTTATAGTGAAAAATTCAATCAAATAAACACCATGAATAAAAGTACCGCTGTGTGTAATGAATCTCCAAACTCTTCCAAGGTACAAAAAGGGTACTTTGTGATATCTACCGTGTGTGGTATCCTCACCTTTTGATCATAAATCCGTATCCTGCATCTTTTGCCCCATCGACAACATTAGAGCAGAACGTTTGGAACCCCACACTGATGATACAGGAAGCGATGAAAAGTAACACCACAAGCAAACCATTAGTCATCAGGAAAGGCACTACCCAAATTTTAGACCTGTCAGGCACAACAGAAAGAATTGCGTTATTACCATGAATAGAAGATTCTACAACAAAAACTGTTTATTATCTGATTATCATTAGTATAAATATTATGGTCAAATTTCACTTCTCACAAAAGCTTCTAGACGCTTCCATGTAAATTTAAATATAGGAGTAATGTAAAGAAAGACTGTCTGACTTTGCTTATTTTAACACGTAGAACTGACCGACTGCACGGTGCTTCAAACAAATGACTTGTCCTGCTATATTGATTTACATGTACCAAGTTCTTGTATTATCTTCAGCATATGTCCCTAGATAACAATTAATATGCATGTAGCAATGAACAGTTATTAGAAGATGAAAGAAAGCTGCTTGATCGTTGTTCTCACCGTAAGGCTGGATTTTGGCGTGTTTTCCACAAAGTTCTGGTGTGATATATGGCCATGACAATGCCGTATACACCAGCACCGAACACAAACAACCACATGGGATAAGTGCAGGACGACGATTCGCCATATTTTAACGTGCGCGTCCCGTCGGTCCAATCAATGTTGGAATTCAGCAAACAGCGTCCGCCAAGCACCGACTGAAAAACGATAATGGAAGAAACGAGAAAATTTAGAATTTTTTAGGTAAAAAATTCTCTTCAGGTATAATAAGCTGTTAAACAGGATAAAAACAGAAACAGAATAAATCAGTTTCAATGATTTGACAAAAACGTTTTCATACTATAGTAGGTAAGTTATAATTGGATATGCATCAAATATAAAGAGAGAACTCCATCAATTTCTTAATTCCCAAAGATAACATATTGGGTAGCCATGAAAGGAGTTGGCACTACATACAAATGATACAGTTCGGTGAATATCTTTGGAACTGCGTGATTTCCCGCGTAATCATGTCATCTAGTTGAAATGAAGTACAGTATCGGATTATGTGATGCCTGGGACATACAGTTATAGTACATATGGTGGCTTCCTCTACGGTCGTACGTGGGAAGCTCTGCCAGCAAGCTACGGATGTTCGAGGATTTCTCCCGAGCTCTGCCCAGTTCCCTCCCACAATAATGGTGGCCGTCATCATTATAAGTGAAATATTCTTCAGTACGGCGTAAAACACCAATCAAAAAAATAAATAAATAAATAAATAAATAAATGGTATCGGATGGAGTTCCAAGAATTTGTCCATCTTTTCAGCTTTCTGTCTGCATGTGAAGGTGTACTGACGAAGACCTAACCTATAGGGACTGAAAGTAGCGAAACAAGCATAATTATTGCTGTCCACTCAAAATACCATGCACCATCGCTTCTTGATGACGCCTCGTACTTAAATCTAGTTCATGTTGTATTTCACTTTTTTTTTTTCATTTTGTATAAAATCTCCATAGAGACAGGTGGCGGACATGTTTATAGTCTTAGTCACATATTACCTGACTAGTGACGCGGGCACCCATTGGTGATAAAGGTTCACATTATCAAGGTGGGTCGCTCAAACCTGGGACTGATATACATACATGTGCTAAGGTCTATTACGCACAACTGAACCATGTTAGGGGCGTTTCGATCACGGGTACACACCAAAGCAATGCATTCGACCTATTTCTTCAAACGAATGTAAATATGCCACTTTAATCGTTAAGTATGGGTGTAGCTCAAGAAACTTACATATGTCAAAACCAAAGGCATAAGTGCTGCCACTCCAGATAAACATCCAAGTACGTAGAACACCGTTTGGACCAGCAGGGAGGCATGTGTACAAGTTACGGCCATGATGTATGGGATCTCGGGCCTAGTACCGACTTTGCATCTGGTGTTTCTATTAAGCAATCCTGTAACGAAGAACCTCTATGAGACTGTCTCCCACTCTGTGTCAACGAATGAATCCCCGGCGTGCTTGTCCTACCGAGGGGTCTATAGGCTTTCTGAAAACTGTAATCGAGTAAAGTAGTTTTCTGGACTGTGTACGCTTCAGTAATTAACCGATAGGCTTGAGTTTTGTATAGCTTGATATTCTTTGCACGCTTATCTGCCCTTCATGTCGCCAAGTGTGTGACGTCAAACTGGTGGTATATCGTTTTGTGCAGCAATCAGTACGATAATCACACACCGAATTTTAAGTTTTCCCATTGAACCCCTCTATGGAACAGAATGGGTAATTACCATGGGACATGACCATTTTGTACCGAATAAGTAGTCTAAATTGAGCTCTGTGAAGTTTGAAGAGACGTGTTTTGATATGGTATATAGTCTAAAATCATTGCTCATCAAAACTGAAAATGCCTCAATTACGTGACGCATATTTGGCACATTAGCTCCGTTCAAGGGTAGACATGCAGTGTGTGATTTTCTTCTCGAAACTTTTGGCGTTAAATACATTTTTATTTTCTGCCAGTAAAAATACTGACCAGATGCATTTTTGCTTGCATTGTTTTTTTTTCTTATATTATAGGTAAATCATTCATTTAAAGTAAAAGACAGCTCCGGGCTGAGATACTGATCACTAAAAAGATTGTAAAATTCTCTCTTGGATGTAAAAATCTGTTTGAAATAGTACGAATCTGTTACTGAATTATCTTGTCTGTTGTGCTGCGGATTGGGGATCTGAAGGCGCCCATGATTTTAAGCCCCTAGGAGGGTTATCCAGTCAGAGAGCTTCACACATATCAGCCGTGACATAGATCTTGTGAGTTGTTTGTCGATGTAACTTGTGATAACATACGGACAGCACATTTTTTTAGTGTTATATTTTTTCATTATAACAGCACATGTGTGAACAACATTGCAAAATATTCCCAGACCATTGTGTTGTGGCGGGAGTTAGTTTCTTCATCATTTCAGGTTAAAAATTTACGTATATAGGCCTACTTAAGTTACAAACACAATCCTAGCAGTTGACCGCAGAATCAGGTGACACGAGTGTTCTGCGTTTCATGCTAATTTGATGGAGCACGAGCAGATGTCATTTTCCGCTGTCCTAGTAGCTGTTGGAAAAAATACTTTACCGAAATAAACATAATATTGTCCAACCTTTTCGGCAAACCTAGAAGATGCCCTGTCTTCCACTTTAAGTGGAGTGAAAAATAGTACCGGAACAGTTTACATTGCAGCCTTTGTATGAAGTTATTTGAACACTATTTACCTGATGTGCAGTCAGTCTGAAAGCATTCAAGACCCTGATTATTATATAGATTCAGTTAAGTAAACAGATGAGCAACGTGCATGTGTGCATATATATATATATATATATATATACATATGTAATATGTATCTTGACTGAATTAAAGTCACTTTGGTCATTTATTTTGGCTATTTTCAAATCTCAAGAAAAAGCTAATATATAACATCGATCATATGCACCACTGTTGCGCTTTCAACTTGTCACCCTGATTTCCCAGGTATCTCGGAACAACTTTAAGCACAGTAGAAAGCGAACATGTTATATCTAATATACCACACCAGAGAGTTACTAAAGCAGCTAGGCCTTAGGCGGGTTCCCACATATACCTTTCGTCACAGAAACTTCACAAAAGGCTTTACTGAAAACAAATAATTCGAAAGTGAAGATTGGATATCCATTTGGACCCAAATAATCATAATGGCTTAGTCTATCTCACCGTGTAAACCGAGGCTGTGGGGGCTTTGGTATCCCTCGGTAATCCGGTATATGCGTGAGCGTCAAAAAGCGAAAGTTCCTTGAACCAGGAATTACGTGCTTAAGCCAGAGCTTAAGCCCTGTAGTATAAAACATGACAGATTCAGGTACGCATAAAATGTTAGGGTGGATAGAGATTGGCTATTTTCTAAGTGTGTTGAAGTATTGTCAGGTAATTTTGCAAAGTGAAAACTATAATAAATATTATAATGGTTGAGGAAAAGTTTAATACTTGGTGCTAGAATTAAACAGAGGAGAATATTATCCAGCAAGCAAGTGTCCATCGAAACGTTGTTTCTATGGCGACGGGATGGTATAGTACATGTACTTGCCTCTCAGCTGGTTTATATTGAGAAAATGGTGGTCAAGTTGTAATGATATTTAGATATACTGTACACCGGACAGCTAGTTATTTGACAAAATGTCATTGGAATAATTAAACTTGGGGAGCACGGTTTTAGGTAGGTGTTTTTCTGTGAAATTACCACGTAACTCATAAGTCTCTTCAGTGCTTTTGTACCTACGTAGGAAACCTTTCCCTTATGACTTCTGAAAATTTCCATGTGCCGAGATCAACTTCCACGACAATGTCACCTGATATTAGGCATTCAGCGAAATGCAAGGGACTCGAGCGACCCAAGTGGTAAAGGCGCTTACTTTCCAATCGCTACAGGGTCTCATCAGCTCGGTGTCAAACATCACATGATCACTCTCATTGAAACACTCCATAAAGGTACATTCCGGGTGATGAAAACGGAAATTAAAATATTATCCTTCCAAAATATAAACCTGCATATTGCGAGGCGATTCCCATTTTGGCACTATTAAAAATCGGGTGTAATTTCCTCAGATATCATACACTCTTTACCACTCCTCAGATGAGAGTTTGGACGTACAGGGCGGCGTGTTTACCTGATGCCCACGAGGTGCGCCAATGGATAGGGAATCTGTACACTCTCCCACTCTCACTGGTCTGGGGATCTTGGTCATAATACTCCCCCGACGGCGCTCGTGGAACCGCTCGTAGTGTATAATTCGTTGAACAACACCGAACCCAGATGTATGTGACATGCATATCTGAGCGTAACATGTGGGGGAGTTTTTCAGTGACTGTTTTATATTGAGCATTTTGGGGCATTTTTGTAGATGAAAGTATAATCTTAAGATGTTGCATGAGTTTACTTTAACATGTAATATTTTGAGTGTAACTGACATAAGAATGAGAGTACTGAGTCACATTTTGCGGGATGTCTTCACTCAGTTTTTCTCTCGGCATTCCCAGGCAAAACTGTATACTACACCCTTGATAAAAGAAATAACAGTTTGAGAGAGAATACATATCCCTATTAATTCAACGTTAGTCTTACGTTAACGTTTATATATATAGGACTAGAATGTATTACACTTTATAGGAAACTCACCTGTCATCAAAATACCTCTACAAAGCTGCCACCGAACATGGTCAGAAGTCTATGTAACTGCAAGGTTTCAACTATCTGAATGATGTGTGAAGTTCTTTACTGCAACTCACTTATAAACAGAACTGTAAGCTCTACCTGGGATACGATGTGTCCCATGGCCTATACCCGGTTTGAACACCCCAAGACTCAATCCAGGTGGCGACTAAAAAACCTGTTCTCGCCTTGGAGAAGCTGACGTCACTCAGTCTGAACACCTGATCCAGACTTAATTAATCCAGGTGATTACTAACAAAACCTGTTTTTGTAAAATCTGACATTCTAATAAAAACTGACGTGGCTGGCAGCCACAGGCGCCCCAACTTTGCCCCCCTGCAAGACAGTAGGTTTAAGTCCCGAAAACTTCCCGTGGTGTGGCACCCGCCGCGTGTACAAGCTAACGAACAAAGCGGGTTCCGTTCTCGGCCATTATTTGATTATCTTTCAGCGTGGTACTTAAATATTTTTCCACTTGTACGATGGTGTTCAGACTCATTCTGGAGATCGAGTAATAGTCAGTAGGATTTCATATTCCCGGGATACAGTGCATGATAAAACGAATACCGGTACGTTTATATATTGCAGTCCAATTCACAGTAGCGTATTGCACGAAACTTAGGATTCGCCAGCAACAGTGTTCTTTATTTCGAAATAAATCTGTGATAGGCCTGTGTGATCAAGGCTCATCTGCATACATTTTTGATGTCAGCGAGGCGAAAGCAATGTCCATCTTCCTCGATTATCTATACAAATATAATACCTGATATACGAAGAGACTGAGAAGGAATGTAAGGAATGAAAACCAATGACCGTCAGAGCCGAGGGCGGAATAACTCGGAGACTTTGATCAAGAGACAGTTTTCTCCAACGACTGAACCTTGATCAATGTCCAAATGTGGACAAAGACGAACAGGTAATAAGTATTACCGTACAGAAAGTAAATTTATTTGGCGTCTCGACCCCCGCTTGTTGTTCTGTGATAGTGCCCCCTCCTTCCCCCATCCCCCCACCTATCATTTATCACTGCATCCGCCCCCCGGATAAGTGTTCAGTGAAAGTTGTTGCTAGACACAGCAGGGGTAGACGAATTTGTCTGGAAGTTATTTACCTACTTTACTGACCCTTGCATTATGTGAACTTTTCATTTGAATTACCGTTTCAAGTTGCATCAACCTGGTAGGCTACGGTACATGCAGGCCTGTAGTGTCTCAGTGCATTTTCTGGGTAGAGTTGATCGCTACCAGTGCGTGTACATTTGTATATACATGTATTTGCGGAACAATCTGAAGTCCTAAAACCAGCTTTTAAAAACGAATGAAAATATACAAAAAAAAAAAAAACAAACGGTTAACATTCGAAAATCACATAAACATTATGGTTCTGCTACTGCCATATCCATATCCACATATATGTTTGAAATATCTTTTAACCATGTAACTACAGCATCGCCAGCACCACTGTCCAATGATTGAAATACAATTTCAGCTTTCATAAGCACAAAATTAGATCTTACATGACATGGACATATTCCGGGTAGATGCAGCTGGCTTTCAGTCGTGGCCCGTGATAAGCGGCAATATTTTTGGGGGGGGGAGGGGTACTCAAGACACCATCTGTAATTAATGGAACATGGTTCAGTTTTAGTAATACAGGCCCTTACAGCTACTGCCCATTTTATTTAAGCTCTCTTGTTGATTGCTGATTATCTCCCCTTACCGTACTCTTCAGTGAGGAAGTTGCCACTGGAAGGTAGCGTGACAAACTGACAGTTGTGAGTCAACGCGTTCGTGAAACACCCAATTTGGAACCCTCGATGTGTTGTAGAACATGACGTAAAGAGAATGAGGATGGAAGTCGATAAACACATTGCTCTCATTGTTTTCATTTTGGTATGGACTGTCACGGTCATTCATTCAGAGAACCCATACTGGAGTTACTTTGTGTACACACAACAATGGCCAATGTCCGCCTGTATTTTTGGTAACGCCACTGGACACGCCTGCGTGATTCCACACAATGTGACGACCTGGACAATCCATGGCCTCTGGCCAAGTGACCCAGGCACTCACGAAGGACCGATCAATTGCAATTCTTCTTGGAAGTTTGACGAAAGACAAATCTTTACCATCGAAGACGAGCTGAAGAAGTTTTGGCCTAACCTCTATACGGAAAGTGAGGCCACAGAGTTCTGGATGCACGAATGGGAAAAACATGGCACGTGCTCTACAAATCTACCAACCACGAACAACGAACACAACTATTTCTCCACGGGCCTTCTTCTAAATGAACGATACAACCTAACAGAGCTTTTTGAACACAACAATCTTTTCCCTGGAAAAGTTTACAAGTTGTACGAGTTTCAACAAGCCATAAACGAATCATACAAGTACCAACCAAAGATTGAATGTGTCTTCAATGAAACAAGAGGAGAAGAAGAAATACAGTATATATACCAGATAGAACTTTGTTTGGATAAATCTTTCAGTGTTATAGAGTGCCCCAGACATTCAGTGGTAAAACAAAATAACCTTGTGATGAAAAACTTTACTTTGCACAAAATTGAGACGGGTCAATGTAGCACGACCAAACCTTTGCAGTACCTGAGTATTCAGCATCCTTGATTTGTAAACCATGACAATGCCTGACACCTTTAATTAATGAAACAGAGTTATTGTATAACATATCAATACATTTACAGTATGGGGAAACCCGCAATATAATAAGTTAACAGATTAAGATCATTCTCTGTTATCGCTCACTGCTATTGGGGCCTCAGCGACAGTAAGCAGTTGAGGGTGTTCAAGTGGCCATTTGTGCAGTCTTGTTTGTTGAAGACCACTTTTGACATGTGGGAAACATAGTAAGTAACTGAGTTGCCAAAGGTTGCTGGTTTACTTCACTGTTTCTGGTTTCCTCTGTCTATAACATTGATTGCCATCTTATCAGTGAAAGAAAATTTGGGCATGATGTTAAGCACCAGTCAAATCAATAAAGAAGTCTGTGGGAAAAGGAATTATCCTCCAACACCCCATTACCAGTTTAAGCTGACAGTAATTGACTTGATGTTTTTGTAAGCAACACTTTACAGGCATCTCATTCAGGTAATCTAGCCTGTACAATGACAATTTCAGTAAGCATGTCATGATATACTGAGTTTTTTAATGTTTCTGTTTCTTAATGGGGAAGATTACTATAATTTCAAAAACTGCAAAAAAAAAATAACGAACCATGTACCATTACATTAGTCTAAGGTATTCATTAGTATAAAATGCATGGCGTGTAAGAACTTTCCACAAGTAATTGTTATCTCCCTCCAAAAAATGAAAATGCAGCTTCGATGTGTGGAATTTCCACCCTAAGTCAGTTCACTTCAGTCAACCTGTTTTTGACTGGTGTCAACTGGTGTCATCAACCAGTGAAAACCATTGTGAGTTCACCCAAAGGGTGGCTGAAAAGTGGGTTCTGACATGTATTCAAGTCTTACCAGTGTAATGATTGTTAATAAATGGCTACATGGGAACATGCCTGTCCACAAATAAACGACCAGTGTGGATAGTCCTACATGCCTCTAACTTCAGTCACATGTTTGGTAGTTGCTGATGAATGTTGCTAATGAAAAGTGACTCCCAATATCAGAGCCTAGGGGAAGATATATGAGCAAGTGTGTATGTAGGAATGCAACATAGCCATATCATGTATGATATTACATGGATATTCACTAGTGCCAATGTATCTATAAATTTTTATGATATTTTCATGTATTTGATGCCTTTCATGACGAAAGATATTTTTGTGAAAATTTTATTAACAACATTATTTTGTTATTTGCCTTAAGCAGATGTGTTTTCCATCTAGCATATCTTCATACAAAGTACACATAATGGTGCTGTGATATAATAGGTGCATACATGTATATACTTGTATTACCAGATTATAAATTACTTCTATGCTGTGAAGTCTGTCAGTGTTTATTTACAGTTAACATAACTTAGTTTCCTAATCTTTGGAAATATTTATGTCTCCATGTTTTATTTGTAGTTTTATTGCTAAAGTGATATTTATTTTGGATAAAACCACATTTTTGTTTTTCTTTTTGATGTTTTTCTTTTCGGAAACATGTACTGTCTAATTCCTGCATCTAGTAGAAGGAGACCTACAGATTAGCTTTTATTCACACTGAAAGCGAACAGAATGGCAGTGTGGATTTATGGGCACCCTGAAATACCAACTTATGTTTAGTATTTGTATGTACTGTTGGTTAATTATATTCAGGGGTAAATTGGCTTAAATTCATGAGAGACTGATTTATGTTTGGGTGTTAATAGGTTCATATTCAGTGGTAAATTGGTTCACATCAAGATGTAATTTGGGTTATATGTATTCAGATGTAAAGTGGTAATGACGTCATGTTTAATTTTTTTTTCATGGGAAGTTTCCAGTAACCTAATGCAATGGTGATTTCATCTTGCACATACATGTATATTCTGATTTGTTGTTAACTGAAGAGTTTTTCTTTTAGCTTAGAAATATTATGTTGCTTATAAGTGTATATTCCTTGTGACCACTTAATGTGTTAACATCCAGATTTCAGTTATTCCTTGGGTATATCTAAAGTTGTATTATTATGAGTGACATTTGTACTTTTAATTCAAGCATTTTGTAACAAAAAATTTGATTGAAAGAAAAGTATAAGATACTTTGTATAAACATATACACGCTAACTTTCAATAAATTGTTTGATTTGTGAATTCAGTTCTTCAGATTGCTAAACCTTGGCGTGGGCCTACCACATATCAGTTCTTTTGTGTACATAATACAGGTGGCATGTGTCGATATCTCCCATAGTTATCCTACATCTTAAACTGGGAGAGAGAAATGGGCTGCTTATTGTTGAATGATCTATCATCCATGGCGGAGTGATTAAGATGGTTGTCTTTCAATCACTTGGACACGCGAGATTGTGCTTCAGCCCCAGTCTGTTTACCTTGCTCCCACCGTATGCGAGGCCATGGTGACAATCAGCTGTACGTGGAAGATTGTGCTTCAGTCCCAGTCTGTTTCCCCAGCTCCTGCTATGTGCAAGGAGCTGTTTCCCCCATTCTCACTGCATGCGAAGCCTTGGTGACAATAAAGTGAACTCGCGAGATTGTGCTTCAGACCCTGTCTGTTTTTCCCGCTCCCACTGTATGCGAGCCCTTTTAATAATAAGCTGGACACGCGAGATTTTGCTTCAACCCCAGTTTGTTTCCTCTGTATGCGAGGCATTGGTAACAATAAACCTGACACGCGGAATTAGGCTTCAGCCCCAATCTGTTTCGACTCATACCACTGTATGCGAAGCCTTGGTTACAATAAGCTGAACAAGCGAGATTGTGCTTCAGTCCTAGCCTGTTCCCCCTGCTCCCACTGTATGTAAGGCCTTGGTGACAATAAGCTGGACACTCGAGATTGTGCTTCAGCCCCAGTCTGTTTCCCCGATCCCAGTGCAAGCGAGGCCTTTGTAACAAAAAGCTGTTGAGACGCTTGTTGATCGCCATACAGAATATACATGTATGTTAAAACTAACGCCCTGTACGGCCTTATACGTGAGGTCGTGAGGTCAGCAACTTGCGGATGGTCGTGTGTTTCGACGGGTCTCTGTCCAGTTTCGTTCAACTTCAGTGGTGTCCGCGGTCGCACAAGTGACATATTCTGGAGAACGGAATGAAACAGTAATCAAAAAAAGTAAATGTATAAATAAATTTTCATGCATTCTTGCTCAACAACTCCGGACTACAAAGGCGAGCGTGATGTGTTTCTTTTGAGTTAAGCCGAGTTATTGTAAATTCACACAGACTAAGCAGATTTTGTGATTTACAGGATTTTACAAAGTGTCGAAATATTCAGCGGTAAGCACTCATGTACATTTTCCTCTGAGTGATTTGGTGAGAACCCTCACTATCAAAGAATATCGTAAACGGAAAAAATGTTCTGTGTGCTAGATCGTTGCTTCTGAAATCGCACGGACTAATTTCATCATTAAAATCTTGGCATGGAAAGTATACCAAAAGGTATAGATTATAGGCACAGGATTAATCAAGCCTTGTCACAATTAAGGCATCACAGACTGTAATAACTGAGTAGATAAAGAGTCCTAGCGGGATTGTTAAGGCCCAATACCGGGAGGGTGGAGGGTGAAAAAGGCCGGTACAGCTATAGCAACCTTGGCAATTCTTCAGTCTCGTTGTACTTCGCACAGGACGTCTGTAAGTCGGTGCCACACATTTGACTCCATGTCGAGGTTAATGAAGTATGCGCACAATTAGCCTATTGCATGGATCTTCAAACAAATGAAGTTATCCGTACACCCTAAATATCGATGTTTAACTTATAAGTACTTTTAGGCATCAGATATTAAAACTTGGAGTTCCTAGCATTATAGTAAAGGCCTAAACACCTGTTTTGGATACTTATGTTTAATTCTCATGTATATGTGTATATTTATTACACACCTTTTTTTAAAGTTTAATCACTCATTCAACGCATTGGTCGTTTTTCATTTCACTGTGTACGCTGTCTGCGTGATATCACGTTGTTGAGTCATTTATGGAGGAAAATCTGCGTACGGATGACTTAATTACACACACGGACATTTTGCATCTCTGACAACGGAATTTCATCGTCTAGAGCAACCGCCTCGCTGGTCTAGTGGTTAGAGCCTTGAGGCCGGGAGATCCAGGATCAAGCCTGGGTCGAGTCATACCAAAGGCTTTAAAACTAGTACTTGTTACTGCCTCGCCTGGCGCTCAGCATTGAGAGGTGAGAGCAAGGAAACAGGACTGGTCGGCCCGGTGTCAGGATAATGTGATTGGGTGGGGTGTCATGTCGGGTGTCTTCGGCATGATGTTGAAGTGGCGGCATGGACTCGCCGTGCCATCAGAAGACACACTGTAAGTACAGACCAGAACATTGTTAAGTACAACGTTAAACCCCAAGCACTCACTCACTCACTCGTCTAGAGCATAGAGAAAAGTACACGGGCGAAGACATCAAGCATGGAATTCCTCTTACTGTCTGATCCCGCGTGAAATAATATAGAAGCCGATAGAGAGGCTCGTTGCCTCGCTTCGACACGTATTAGAAAGGTCGAGGTACCTAGGTAGAGAATTGTCCTCTGTAGGCTTCCATACAACCTCGAGTGCGAATCCCGGATACAAATATTAGTGAAATGGCCTTGAAATCCGAAAGTATGTTTAGTGTATTTGAAGGCCTTACAGAATCCACCACCCAACCACATGTATTTAAGGCATATGCTGCGGTGATAAATGCAAGAGAAGTAAGCACACTTCTCTAGATGAGCGTCAACCGAAAGACCTCTGGAAACTATACGTACGTAACGAAATAAAATGACTTAGATTCGTGCACTTTTTTTTGGCGTAATTAAATGCAGTCAGATCCTTGGATTCTGTGGTCGGCTCTATGAAAGATAGTGATAGTTTTGGATGTCATACAGATGTGAAACCGTAATTTTCTATTTTATTTGTCGACATGGATGTGTACCAGTTGTATCATGGCTGGAAATATTCTCTTTCTCGATTCTTCTCCACCTCTTAAAGAAAACTGCATACTCATATAATTTTCAGATGACATACTACGCCTCAACCTAGATGGAGCATTGAGAGACTAGCTTTCACTTCACTTAAGCAGTTATAAAAATCAGTTTTGAAAAGTGCAAGGGAGATCACTCTCCTTGACATACATTCACCTCACCCATCGTTGACGCTTGTGTGTGGTTGTTGACTTCACAATCAAAGAAGTCATTTCATTATAACGGCGTAAGCAACCACACTGAAATTGTAATCAATACTATTCTTCCTTGACGAATATCCCCAAGACTTACCCATGCTGAGATATGGGCCTATGTTTCGATGCCTTGAGCACGTAAGTCCACGACTCTGCAAATACTTCAACTGCACAGTATACGTTGTTTGTGAGCCTTTTTCAGTGTATATCTTTTTACAAGAAATCTGTTCATACTGACTGTTAACTAAAATATTAAACAGTTATAAACTGTTTAAAACAGATAAGTGAGTCAATGTTTGCAGGTAGTCTTATCAACATTACCCCGCACCACCACCTTCCAGGTTTTGGACATAGCCAGCAATAAGCAGATTTGGTAGAACAAAAACCTAGGCAAATAATTACATGGCCCTTCCACTACGCTACAACGCCATGGGAAGGTCCCATTGAACACTAACGGCGCAAACTCGGCCACCCACCATCCGCCTTTCACCCAACCAGCTCGGCCCTGCGTCTGTGTTGCATATTTCTACTTAGGTTTGACGCGTTGCATCCACTACAATTTCCGGCCCTTAACGCCAACCGTTTAGTCATAATAATGACGCCCAAATTCTATCTCTCTCGGTACACACCATGGTTCACCATGTTTGATGAAGCTAAGCACCCCGATCTAGGATTCGTTAAATTTTATCCTAGGAACTTATGGTCAGCTCTATCATCAACCTTCGCAGCCGTTGCTGCAAATAAATGTGAAATACTTCTGGTGTTCAAGAGGATCAAATGTCGCCATCATCTAGATATTCGTCTTCAAAGCATGAACAACTTGCTACAACAGAGTGTAAATCCTAGGATAAAAAATACGGACAGAGACATCAAACATGGCATCTTCGTGCATTACCTAGGACTAGGTGGAGTTAGCTCGAGTTTATTATAACTTAGCAGTGGGTTTAAAGGGTCGGGAATTGTAGTGGATACAAGGCGTCCAATCAAATCAGAAAAATGCAACATAGAAACAGAGCCAAGCTGATCGGATGAAAGCCGGACGGTAGGTGGCCGAGTTTGCGCCATTAGTGTTCAACGGGACAATCCAAGGCGTTATAGCGTAGTGGAAGGGCCAGGTGATTACTTAGCTAACCAAAACCCATTGTCGACACTCAAAGCATTTACAACAGACTTTATTTTCTGGGTTAGTCGGCGTATATATACAATGTATAAGACTGTGCCTGCCACAGTATAGGGACAGGTTTTGCTAAATTCTGAAGAAGTAATGTACTGGCGATGTTATTTTAGATGTATTACTCTAAACTTTTCAATCACACTTTACCTGGAAAATACATTGGAAATTACTGGAGTTTCCTGCTGCCTTAAGTTCGCCTTGTGGAAAATTAACGAAAATAATTTTAAGAAATAGAACAAAAAGAAAAAAATTATTCATATAGGTTTATCGACATATACATTTATTGAATTGATATCTATATACACATTTTCATACATTCTTGATCATTCTAATTTAAGACCAGGAACTATTGCATTCAAAGTGTGAAGGTCTAAGAATGTAACAGAATGTGCGCCTTAAAGGGATACTGGGTCGAGCCTGATTGGCTGAGGGTGGAAGTAGGATTTTTTGGGTGAATGTGCCATACCTAAAATTCAGCATATTTTTCGTGTGTTTTCCTGTGTTTTATGACCTACCTTGAAGATACAATAATTACTATATTGGAAGGTGCACACTTGAAGCGAAAAATGAATACCCCTTTTAATAATTCTCATCGTTTTACATCATTTTCACAATTTAAGCTAAATGTGATAAGAATTTCTATATACATAATAAATAGCAAATATTTCAAAAATGCATGTAAACTCCGACTGGAGTCATGTATATATTGGTTCAAAGAATTTCTCTTTCCTGAAACTGAGATTAACATCATTATTTTTTACGAAACAAGGTTAATCCAGTCTTTCATTAGCATATTGTGTCAAGAATTGTGACGAGTTTTGTTGGGATTTCAACATAAACACAATGTATTAATGTTACGTTGGATTTGTCTGTGACTAAACAAGACATGAACAAGAGAGCGAAGAATAAACGGCAATAGTTGATAAGATCAGCATTACTTACTCATCGAATGAACAAAGAACAAACTCTCTCATACTATAAGCAGATTACAAGCACTCATGTTTGAACCAACAAAAATACTGACAACAAAACAGACAGAAATGTCCATAAAAATTTCCACGGTCTACATAATAAAGTTTCACATCGATTTGGGATAAATTAGACAAGGTACTTCTAGGGAGTAAGGTAAGAAAATGTATGGCTACGCAGTTAAATTGGAGAGAAACTGATAAAGGAATGGTCATATGTATTGGCAGCCCGCTTAGTTTCGCTGGCTCGTGTAAATAATCTTGTATTCTGAAATGGATTTCTGGCGATTCTATGTTCTCAAGGGCTCCAAAGACGAAGTATGGACAATCAGAGAGGCGGTCAGATACAGGAAGCCGTGTGGAATATGGTTTGGCAGAGCTGGAGATTCCGCTTGGAAGAGAACTCACACACTCGCGTTATGCATGAAAAATATACGGAAAGAAGAACAAAACAGACTACAACCTAACAGATAAGCTGTTGTAAGCTTATGTAATTAGGTAAGCTTGAGGTTTGTTTTGTATAGGTTTGTGGATATACATGTATTTATTTATTTGTTTGTTTATTTGATTGGTGTTTTATGTCGTAGTCAAGAATATTTCACTTATACGAAGGCGGCTAGCACAATGGTGGGAGGAAACCGGACAGAGCCCGGGGACCCCCCCCCCCCCAACGTCCGTAGGTTGCTGGCAGACCCTCTCACGTACGACCGGAGAGGATGCCAAGGATATACATGTAGGACTAGTTAATGTGATCGACAGATGAAGCAACAAAACGGCCAAGAAGAGGGGAAGTCCTGGCAATATTATGGAACACTACTCCCCTTCAGAATAAAGTTGTTCGATCTTTCCTGAGAAGTTCCCACTATTGAAAAGCCGCTGTTGATCCACGGCGGCGCGGGTGTCTTATGCCGTCGGTTCTACAGTGGATATATTCTGTCTGTCAGTGTCTGGGCCGTGATCAATCTGCACCTGTCCACTGGAGCGACCACGGCGGTTTCGCCAGAACCGAAGGAGACACAGTACCACCTGAGCCGCCCATATGAGGAAGCAGGCCCATGACACAGTCTGAAAAATAAGGCAACGGAAAAAATAAAAACAGTACGACAAGCTTTAACATTTAGTTGTTACGTATAGTGAAGTGTAGTTAGAGTATTTTTTTGTAATTTTTAAAGTTCTACATTTCTAGGCTGAACTTTATTCCAGGTTGAAGGAATTCTCTTTGCTCAAGGGTTGCCTGTCTACGGTAGACAGTGCCAACATTTTAAATTAGCTTCTGTTTGCAGGTACCAAAGTAAAATCCTTCCAGCTTTGATTCTGTTTCCGTTCAACATTTGATTTTGGTCCTTTTGTTATTCAGAATCAAAGAAAATCAAAGTTTATCCCAATTTCATAAGACTTAGTTTGATATGTGTAAGTTAATCCAGCTTTGGGATCCAAGCCATACACACGTGGTTGAATTCTATGCATACGGTTAGGCCTACAGTGCGCAGATTTTTTCGATGCTGAAACTTATCGACCTTACATGTAGTTTCTGTTTATTTGTCTATGGATCTAAGCAAGCCCCCCGCCCCCGGGCCAACCCCTGCTCCGGCTACTTTCTGTTGCACATCAGGCTGTATAGTGTTCGCTTACACAACTTTTTGCCAATTATCTATGTACAGAAAGAGGCGTTCATATCAAGAGATCAAGGCTTACCACAACAGCTCCGGACAGGCTAGCATAAACTCGGACATGTGAAGATGAGCTTTGTCCAGATGTGGGAGCGACTCGAGGCGGTGGGCTACCAATTCGACCACGCTTACAGTAAGCCGAAAGTTGGTATCCATTACAGGATATACTGGAGACATACACTAACGAACGTGCCTATGCAATATAAATAACTCGATTGAGAGCCACTTGACCTGCATAGTTGGTGCGACCAGCTACCTTATATACATCCAACTAGATAAATAAACACAGTGTGTTATACCCTGTATTGCATACCAGCTTTCGAGGTAGAGTACAGTCTTCTGACCTATATATGTAGATACCAGAGAGGTGTGTAAAGCACAGACAACATATTAGCCCCTCTGTTATATATACCATTAGTTCTAACGGTGGATAAAATATTGTACAACTCGTTGCTCTAAATATAGAAGCATACGGAGGCTATATTAGCGATTTTTCAATGTGAACCGAGCTCTCAGTTTTTTGACGTCTACCGCATGGCATTGTGGGATGGATGACAAGCATATTTTTATCTCCAGAATTCTAGGAAAAAAACTAACGTCATATTCCTTATCAGCGCGTCTTTCTACATCAGATAGGTTCTTTTTTGCGGCCCATAAATGCAACAGGGTTTGGGGGGTATAAATATATAAATTCGTAGCTGAGATATTCGAACGGCGTGTGGAGCAGTGGGATCTCCCAAAGACCGATACGATACACGCCAGTCACGTCTTTCTCACATGTGGGGGTTGAAACCCCTAGGCTGGTTCAGCCCGAGGACGGGTGTGGTATTGCAGAAGGCTTGCATGCCTAACATGGGCGACCAGTTCCCACAGGCCTATGGGAAGCACTTCCCAGTGGAAAATGGCCTCCGAGTTCCAAGGCGCATCAATGAAAAGGAAATTAAAACCCGACGGGACTCCAGCGAGACATGGCACGGGTTTTGCTTCTTTTTTTTTTTCCTTCAACAAATTAGTATTATAAGGAACTTCAACTAATCCCTCAGTTGGAGTCTGGCGGCCCGACCTCATCTATTTTACCATTGAGGCCTGGCAACCCAGAGCAAATTAAAGCATCTAATTTATCACTGAGGCTGGTGAATCTTCCATGAATAAACGCCGTACTGTAATTGGAAGGCGTAAGTCCGTCCATCCTCCCCTTGACGCTCAAAACCATCCACATCGGTGAATTCATTCAACTTTGGTGGTTCTTCGGATCCCCCCAACGGCACCTTCTTTCGTGAATAAACACTTTGCTGGAATTGGAAGGGGTAAATCCGTCCATCTACCACTTGTCGCTCAAAGCCATCAACATCTGCCAGATCCGATAAGGCTATGTGAATGCAATTAGGGCCCACTAAGTAAAGTGTAATGTGTAAAGTTACGCTTAAGCATGACGTATTATAGGTTGTCCCCGGTTGCTTAACAGCTTTACAGTAAGCCCCAACACGGGGCCAGCCGACATTCTTTTGTACTGTGAATTGGGAAATGCCACCGTCCTTTCGGAGTTTACGCATCCGTGGTATACTGCGCCTGCTCTCAGAAGAGTTGAGCCAGTTGTCATACGAGCAGACACTGCGACGAAGTTTTCGGATGAGCTCACCTCGTTTAGGTGGACAAATACTTCTTTGTGAGGCGTCTGTTTGGGTAGTTTGTCCCTTTTATTTATTCCATCCATGGGTTCTTCTGCGCTTGAGAATCCCTGGCTATCAGCTAGATCTAACAGACTGATAACATCATTCTTTTTGAGCAGCCGCACACGGCTACCTTCACTCAGTTGAAGTTTAACACCCAACGGTTGGAACACTTCCTTCCTGGGGGCCCAGACGGTGTAATAGCCGCTTGACACGTCTATCGACTTATCGTTCAACCTGAAAAGTACGTCGGCGCCAATATTCTCCTGTTTGTACAAGGTCATATTGAGTAGGGCGACATCGTACTGGTCTGCTCGATTGTCCAGGT
Source organism: Acanthopleura granulata (assembly GCA_016165875.1). Classification (NCBI taxonomy): domain Eukaryota; kingdom Metazoa; phylum Mollusca; class Polyplacophora; order Chitonida; family Chitonidae; genus Acanthopleura; species Acanthopleura granulata. Next base: position 15,449,703 of record JABBOT010000010.1, read on the forward strand.
ATGATTGGATTATGAGAATGTCCCCCTGTTGCATATCGCTCAGTGTAGCAAACATATTCAGCAATATGTTTGAGAAAGCGTTTTCATTCAATAGGAAGGTAACCGATTACCATGTCCGTGGAGTATATTCGAGTAAAGGGATCGAGGAGCCGAGTAAAATCGTGGTTATAGATCCCAGCCTGAACTACTCGCAGGTTACTTTCGGCGTAACTTTCCAAAAGGTGCATGAACGCTACAATTTACCAAAAATCAACAGCGACGCATTGATCGAGACCGATGGCGTGGTGGCAGGACCAACTCAATTTCGCCACGACCGGTTGTGGGGTGTCAAAATCACCTTGTAGACACTACACTAAGTAACTCTGTATTCCACTTCCACACTTGTACTATCAAGTGCGCCGTATTCTGAAAGAGATAAAGGCGCCACTTCCACGAGAGGATGCATGGAGTCCGACCGAAAACCCCTACGACCGGAGGGCATACGACGGGATTTGCGCCGAGTTTCGGGTCCCCCAGACACAGATTTACGGCAAAAAAGAAGTGGAAACCACGGGCAATGCGCGGCTTATTATCATATCACGAGGACAGGATACTTGAAATCGATATTACGACTACGATCCTAGCCGCATGTCATTTCAGCGAACACCAGAAAAGTTCCACATCGATTTCATCTCAGAAGGCAGCGAGGCCAATCAAGCATGGGTCACCTCCATCCTCGACAAATCTGAAGGGTTTACCCAGACAGGCGTGAAACGCGTAAACGACACCATTCGGGCCATTTAGGCCATCCTCGGAGCACAGGCACAGACCCGCAGCAGTATCCTAGGCACGTGAGGCACGGCATTTGACGTGCAGAAACAGTTCGAAGCTAACGTGGAAGACGCCATTGCAAGACCTGTTGTTCTGCCCTTGGCCATAGAGCGGTACCAAAACGTCCTGAGGTACGCCGGCTCCAAGGTGAATTATGCGTGTAGTGTGGGTCTGTACATGGCGCCAAGCAATATGCACCGACGTATCAGAAAAATCAACAAGTTCGTCATAGCCACAGCAGACCAAAAACTCGGGTTAATGAAGGCGCAAACTCAATAATTCACACACCTTCGAGGGGAGACAACCAGGCACAACCAGCTGCAGTACCCTTGCCGACTCCCGCCCCGACTCCAGCCGCAGCCCCGACTCTAGTAGTGAAAATTTCCCTGAGAGAACAGGATGAAGAAAAACTGGCGTTAGTAATACTTAGCGTCGCCCTCGCGCTTGAACTGATCTGATTACGCTGGTTGTGGCCGAAAGGCCGCGAAAATGATTCCAACTATGGCGACAGCGAGAGCCCAAGCATTTTCGGCCGTCCAGGTCACGACCTTGTATAATGTGCTAAGGAGGCAGGAGACGATGCTCCCCATAATACCTGGGACAGCCGGGGCGGCTTTACCGGCGAGGTTAGCTAGAAACCTGCTCAGGGCCCGCAGTTGCTGTTTTACCCACTCCTTAACGCAACCCGGTGGGATTGGTGGGGCTGGTGCCGCGCTACCAGGTAGGGCAAGCACCAGGGTCAACGCGATAAAACCCAACGCAGGATACTGGCTATGGTGACCCCCTGTTCGCGGAATAAAGTCCGAAGACGTTCGGCAACAGAGGTCTCCTCATGAAGAACACGGCTGATCGTTTCCCTGATCCGACTGATTTGTGTGCACAGAGCTGCATGGGTCGCAGAGACACCCTCGATCCGAGCTGCTCTTTCACCTCAAAGGGCTCGCAATTCTTCTGCAATGCGGCGCCAGGAGAACTCATCGGCAGCCTCATCAAGTTGTTTTCAAAATAATGCGCTCGTCCAGTGCAGTCAGTCGAGGAAGGTTGTTTGTGTTCTCAACTCTGACAGTCTGCAATGCCTTATCAAGCCCGAATAGCTTACGGAGGGGCAGTAGGTGATCACCATATGTGCTGAGAGCCCCATCTATCTGAGATTCAGTCAACGTGGTTGCGATTCACGCGTCCAATTCTGATGTTTCTTGCACCGCTTGCTCCACATTCTCTGCAGCCCCGGCTTCACATAGGTCATCCTTAGCTTTCTGAAGAACTGTCACAACTTTTGATAGCAGCTTACCCCGCTTCCAGTCAACAAAGCCAAGTTTATTCTGGATGAGGCCCACCGTAATCCGGTTCTCTAGTGTCGATAGCGTGAATGGCTTGCTCGTGCTTTTATTGATAATATCAAAGTTGGGATAAGCAACAAGGCGTAGTCGATTATCGACCAGCTTGAAATCAGAATAATGTCTCCTCGCAGCGGGGGTCACCCCGTATTGTTCCTGAATAGAGCAAGAGAGTGAGGTCTCTTGTGTCCCCTTATCATATTGTTCTATAGACGCATATTGATTCATAATAATCGCTGGTGTTTAATAAGCTTGAGTCAATACGGACGAAAGGCTAACCCTTACGGCCGCCTGAAAAAACTCTTTGGTTTCAAGGGTTTGTGGCAGTCGGTCGTCATCACAAATAAACGGAATAGGTTACACGCCATTGTCCCAGGGATCGCGAGACTTGCTTTCACAATTGCCCTGGACTCGACCAATTTTCAAAGACGACCATAAGATTAGCGGTAATACTCTGCAGGCAATCGATGACAGCGAGATCTTCCACTGCTAAATGGACATTTGGAAGACAGGGCATCGACACAAGCCACAACAAGAATGCCACCTGAATCCGGGTCTGGACTGAGAACAAAGACGAGACTGTAGACGAAGACGAAGCCGTTGCAGACGCCTATGGTAACGGCTAATACGTCCCCCATCGACTTTGAGCTGCTGGAGACTCATATGCCATTCTACCAGTCGGCCCTTGGGGACAGGCTCGAACAAGAGCTAACTAGAGCTCAAGAGCTACAAGAGCTAACAACGACTACAGCCGCGTAATCCGGGTCACAGGGGACGCCAATGGCGGCTACACCATCGAAAACATCAGCATCGAGTACCGAGTCCGAGCTCGTCCGGATGATCCGTAACCAATACGCCGACCGCCTGGCAATACTGTAAAACCGCGTGCACCAGCAGAGGCAATTCAGGCATAACAAGAGCGATACCCTTTGGAACATCAACCTCAACTTATCCGCTGGCAGTATGAAAGGCATCTTGATGCTGTTCGAGAACCCAGGGCCGGCATTCCGGGCTTTGTACAAACCCAAAATAACGAAGGTGGAGATGGTAATCGAAGGGATCCCCTACCAGCTGTACAGCCAAGGCCTGCGCGCCTACCAACAGTTTGATGAGGCAAAGAAGTTCTTTGCAGCCGGCTACAAGAGCCATCCCGAGGTGCCCATGGTCGCAAAACACCTGGCGCTCGCGGACTTGTCCCTTGGCGACTTCGTAACCCCCAAGTACGCCCTGCGGCTTGACCTCCGCTCCACGGACGACGACCAGCTACACGGCAGCGCGCGGCGCATCGAGAACGCCAGTGAGGGGATGACCATTTAGATCACGAAAAAGGCAGAGGTGGAAGGTTATCTGAACGTGTACCTCTACGTCGTCATGGCTGCCCAGCTTAACATTAAAGATGGCAGGTGTGCCAGCGCGGTGTGGTGACAGCATTCTACCAAAGGCCCACCATTCGGCTGTCATCTGCGGGCAGATCGGGTGTTGGAAACCAGAGTTTGTTCTTGACCTGTTAGAGGGGCCCTACTGCGGTGTGTTCCAGTAAATTGTGAGTCTGTGCCCCACTGTGAAGTACAACAAAGCTTACCAATCGCGTCGCGGAATCTGGGACGAACTGTAGCACTGCTAAGAACTGCTAATCAGACGTTAAGCATTGATAATCAATTTTCTTTCATCAACAGGACACTATTCTACCATTGATTGCAATGAACTTATCGACGACTTGTTAGACGAAATGCACGACACCCCAGAGCCCGATGGAGGGGGTCGCAGTTCCTCATCCCAGGCGAGGGGAATAGAAGACACGGATCGTGCCGCATGTCTAAAAAAACCAGAGCGGCTAGCCGCGCTTGCTGAACGATGCAGACAGCACTAGGGAAAGGACTTTACACCCGAGAAAATACACGGTATGGACGACGAATCAATTGAAAGATTCTCTAAAAGTTATGAGATGCAGCTTGATGCGGCTGTTAGCAAGACTCTCGGTTGTAGCGTGTTGTCCATGTACTCGAGGTTGGCGGGTACTCGCCACGATATGGCTGAGATATTGCCGATGTGGCGTTAAGCCATAATCATTCATTCGAGGTTGGCGGAATTCTTCCTACCAATTCCTCCAGAAAGTCTGCCAAAACTAATGGAAGACCTGGAGTCTGATTCATTTGTTGAACAGGCGCTGATCAGTACCACATGCGAGGGGTATCACAGGTTCGACATGTACTTAGCGCCAATTAGAACAGCTTTGACTACCATGAAGCATCTTCAATTTGTATATGCATGCCCGAGAACACAAGGTGATGACGATGTCAGACAGCCCAACATTAGCACCGGAGACAGAGACTCCACTAAATGAGACGCCTTCAGCTGAGGAGCGTCACAAAAACCCCAATGAGATGCCTTCGGCTTAGAGGTTCCAAAGAACCCCCAAAAGGTAGCCGCAGAGTGAACAGGGGCCGCGGCCACAAAAGCAAAACAGAAAAAATCGTTGGTCGAACAGAAAGAGGCCGATAATAATGACAAGGACCAAAAAGAAATTCAGAAGCCACCTACTCCACCTATTATCGAAATGTGAGCTACCTGAATTCCTGATCTTGCGGGGGCTCTTGGAGAAGCAGGAGTTGTTTGGTGGCAGCGGCGCCACGAGTCACCAAACCCCCTTCCTACAACACCTCGAGAGCCGCTGCGAAATGTTGTTAACCATTTAGATACATATCATTTCACCTTTCCATTTGGAGTGAGCGTCAAACATGTGTACCCATGATGGAAAGATGCTTGTCAATACGATTTATCACAGTGCTGTTGTGGCTGGTTTTGCCATTGGTTACGGTCGCCTAGGCAAAATCGTCACTGAAGGTGCCACACCAAAACCTGATTTCACCCCTCGTGATATCGGGATGGTGGTCGCGGACTTGGCCCTCGGGATGGCGACCAAGGACATGGTAATTAATCAAGGGATGATTCCAGCAGATATTATGAAGTAGATACGGCCTCGATCGCAATGATGGTTGGGGGCGCTCCCGTAAATGGACTTGCTTTCTCAGGTAATAACTTTCTCTTCTCAACTCTTCGAAGCCCTCAACTCTCAACTCTCTTGGAAGCTTCATGGTCGATGCGGAGCGTAAACGCCACGATAAAGCTATAGAACAGCTCCAGGCGATGCAGGCGGCGTGGTCTGAAGAAAGAAAAAAGCGTCAATGACGAACTTCGTCGACTACTGTTGCTGCGTCGGCAAGATTCCTGGTCCTCTGCCCACGGTACTGATGGATAGCGTACACTAGTCGCTCGATCTCTGTCGGGAGGACAAAAAGACAGCAATCCCTTTGGCAGCAAAGGTGCTGGAGGGCCCGACCAACCTCCAGGCGACAACCAGGCAGCGGGCTGAGCCTGTGGATGCCGCCTGTTGGAGACTTATTAGTCTGCTGGAATACCTTGCTTATGGTGCCTACTACCATTGCCGACCAGTTCTCTATTCGTCTATTGAAGATATACTTTGGCCTCATGGGCTATTGCAGAGGCATTGCCGCCATCAAGAAACTAGCTTCTGCTGCGAAGGTCTCTGAAGGCACAGCTCGCGATTGATTGGATAAAATCTGGCAGACTTTCTTACCATCCCCACGGCATATTCTACGACCAAAATTTGATTTTGTTGCACCAAGTTAGGTCCACCAAGCAGACCTGCTCTTTCTACCACACGACAAGGTGGGCAAGCGCACCTACAAGTATGCCCTCACAGTGGTCGATGTCGCAAGGCGATTCAAAGCAGCTGAGCCCTTGGGCACAAAAAAATCTAAATATGCCCTGGGCTGTATCTATGAACGGGGGCCTCTGAGGTGGCCTAATCTGCTGCAGGTCGACCCTGCATTATTACTGTGGCTCGTGGAGTTGTCCAACCGGTCCACACTGCACTGCTGGGTATCCTTTGGTTGGTAAGCCCAAAGGAGCTTCATATTGCACGGGGCACAGCGGTTATTTTGCTGCTTCATGAGATGCAGGATGTGATCGACCTTCACGTCCTGGCTTGGTCCTGGCGCCTCTAGGCCACCAACTTCCTCTAGATGGTTTTGCGGAGCTGCTGCTCGGTGTGTTGTCCTCCATCGGAACCCTCCTCCTCTGACTACCTTTTCCAGATGGCTGATACACTCCACTCTTGACACGGTAAGATAGGCAAAGTCTGACCACTCGAGGTAATCGTCGATGATCCAGACTTTCAGGGGTCTTTGGTGGTGAGACGCTGGCTCGAGTGGTCCGTGGGGGCATAACCTAGGCGGAAGTCGTCGGTCTGGATGGCTATCCTTGTTGCCACTATACCGATATCGATGATGTCGTTGAGTACCAGCTCTTTCCTGCGGTCCGTGACTTGTATGATTTGCTTCCGGCTGTTTTTTGGGTGGTACAGCAGGGGCAACGGGGTGTTGGGAAAGTTGTCCTTGTGCCGCTTAAATAGCAGCTCCTGTGGTCGATCGCGGACTTTCGGTCTCGAGGTCAAGATGAGGCCACGGGGCTTCCAGGCTTCAAAGAACCTGCCCCATCCAAGACATCCGGGGAGAACCTTTAGCATTTCTTGGCACTGGACCTTGTTCCGCTGCAGGCGGATAGCCTTTTTGAGAGCTCTTTGGGCTGGATCTTTTCCTCTGTGGTCATTTTCGACCTCTTCATGGTAGTATGCAGCTTGACGCAGCCAATTGTGTGGCATCTCGCTTGCGATCGGCGGTGGCTGGCCCCGATCACCACAGCAGATAACCTGAACTCCTCTTTGTTTCAGCCAAATGAGAAAGGTCTGCAGTATGGACCGGGGCACAGTGCACACCTCATCCCTCATCCCAGATGATGATGCTACGGATGAACTTCAGACCCATCCTTTCCGGGGCCCACTCAGTCTGACCACTCCAACGGAAGAAGCTGTGATATGTCTGGGCTTTGACCCCTCTGGCACGCATCTCTTTCGCCAACCGATGAGTCGGTGTGAAGATGAGGGGCTCTTTACCGCGGAAGAGCTCGATAGCTCTCGCCTTTTGCCGCTGCCTTCTCTACCATCAGGTAGCTCAATTGGTGTGTGGTCATCGTGACGTGGTGCAGAAGAGTTTTGCCCTCTTCGGTATTGGGGCTTGGCAAGGTAGGCTGCATGATCCATGAGCATGTATAGCCTTTCTCCCTTGTCGCGCCACTTGGCTGGGGCAACTCAAGGAAGACAGGTTATCCATGTGAGGCAATGGACACGACAGGCTTCGTTGCAGCTGCAGGCCTTGGGGGCCACATACGCCTCAATCTCTTCGAGCTTGCGCAGTGTGGCTTTCTTCATATAGATGGAATCGGTTGAAACCCGGACAGCTTCTTCGGGTTCGAACCTCGAAAGCATAGAGAGCAGGGTGAAGTGGGCATAGGCTAATACACAGTCCTTTAAGTGAGTGTACTGGGGCTGGGAGCCATCGTAGTATGTGAGGATGTGGCCGAGGGAACATTTCATTGGTGCCACGACCAGGGTGCGGCTTTGGCGGGTGTCCCGCACAAGGACGTCATGTTCACCCTAGTCTGTCACTAACCTTCTGGTCAACCGTTTTCCGTCAGCTTTGCTGCCATGCGTGAATTTGCCGATGATGCTGCACCCCTCATTACGGCTTCAGGGAGTCACATCTTGGTCTGATTCTTAAAGGTAATGATTGCTTCACGTACCCTTAGGGATTTCAGGAGGTGGACTTTCAGGAAGGTAAGGAACGGCGTTGGGGAATACCTCCCAAACCACGCGGGAATGGTAGGATCGCAGCCTGCGAAGCCTGTGCCGATGTCTTTGGGGAGGGGGCCATTGATGGTTACACGGGTCATGCGGTGGGTTGGGTGTCCGAAACGTTCAAAGTAGCGCTTCGCTTCGCCTTCTCCCTGAAAGGAGGCCGGGTAGCAGGCTTTCATGTCGATGCTGACGAGGTCCGTCGTGTCGTAGTGCATCGTGTTCCAGAGCCCGCCGTGGCCATGTTCGACCCTGGACTTCTGGATGTCGTCGAGGAGACTAGCTGCGGTTGGCTTCCAGCCATTCTTTTCTTTGGCCATGATGCTGGCCGCGTGATTCTGTCCGAAAACCTTTCGGCAAGTTCGGGATCACCCAGTTTGGTGCGGGCTGCTTGAAGCTTCCCGTGAACCTGTAGGTGCGGCCGTGCTGTAGCACGAACTGGTCGACACCGAGCTGAATATCCTGACCACCCACCAGTCAAAGAGCTAATGGCTCATTCTGGGTGGCTTCCCAGATGGCCTTCCAGGCGTCGCCCTCATAGATGTGAAACTTTCTGCTTTGGGGGAAGTGGGGGTCTTTGGACCAGGCGTGCCCGTTGTGGCAGATGAGCTCTACTTTACCTCTGCGACCAGACTGGTACTTCCCACTATTGTTTATGACCTCGCATACAATGTCTCGCAGGATGATGGCCCTTTGAAGGACCATCCAGTTCAGCCACATCATCGACCGTAGCGCCCGTTTAATGCACTCTATCCTCCCACTCTTGGATTTTGACCCGTCTAGCTGCGGTTAGCCCTTGACCCCTCAAGGCACCCTCGAAGTACTCCACGACTCTCTGGGCCACACAGTTGAGGTCGCAATCTCTTAGCGGAGTGAGGTTGGCAAGGTCTGGGTCTCTGACAGGGTAGATCCCATACACAACCGCGGTGATAGGGTAGGCATTCTGATAGAACACGCTGTCGACTCCAGTCAGACTGCCTGGTTTGGTATCCCTTGTGATTTCGATGAAACCCTGCCCCTTTTTTCTCTCAGCCCCGACTGGATCAAACTTGTGATCAACAACCCAGTCGCCTTCGTTCCGCTGACGCCGGAACTTTGATCCGCAGTAAGAACTCGTCCCCCCCCCCAGGAAGCGCGGTGAGAACCTGAGCCACCCCCTCGTCCGACATGCGAGCGTCCAAGGCCAGTCGGCCGGCTCTAGCATGTATACCATAAGCGATTTCAATATCGCCGATGTCGAGTGGGTCTTCCGCTTTCATCCGCCACGTGGAGAAGCCCGCAGTGACGCAATCAACTTCAGACTAGTCTTTGACATCGTTTAGAATCTCAACCCAGTCTACAGCCGGGGGCTGGACCGGGGGAGGGACCTGATCATCTATGTCGATGAATGGCCGTTGTGGCCTCAGCGGCCGATGGAGGCCTTTTTCGGCGTATTCCGGAATAGGTTCATGGAGAATATACCCAGGTTCGTACTCTGCAAGAATTTCGTCGATTAAGTCATCCATAGTAGTCATGTTGTTGGATGGGTATGTCCTTAACACGAGATTGTCTAAATGGGAGCTCGAACTACAAGAAGATGATTCAGTGCCAAAACAAACTGTCTTTTGGATTTCTTCTTCAGAGTGATATGTTGGTGGCGAATTTTATCTCGCCCAAAAACGCGACAGGCTTTTATTTCGCTCCAAACCCTCTTACAGCACGACCTACAGGGCGTGGGGATTTTGCTGCCTTTGCGGATTGTCTCTAGGTGGACTTTGCAGTATTTCCCCAGACAGCTTTTCCTGCAGATCTCTAGCTCACCCACTTTCAACCATGCATATTTATTACGACCCTTCATGCTTCAGTTCAATCACTACAGGTTTACACACAACAACACATACCTCTAAATGGAGCCCAAGGGGATGGGGAGGCTCCCAATAGTTTGTGTCACTCACCCTCCCTGCTGCTTTCTACACTGTGCTATGGAAACGTACTATGGTTTCCGCTGTGTAAGCGACGTATATGTATCCTTAAGAGTGGAAGGGTACACTTAGTGTAAGTTTGCGATGCGGTAAGTCCTGCTGGGTAGATCATAACCCGACCACTAATGAAGACACTAACCTGGGCTGTTGTTAAAAAGTTGAAGTAAGTGTCACCGGTATATTTTTTTCCTGTACTTCTATTTGTCCATTTCAACTTCTGACCATCCACACAACTGAAAATATAAACAGAGACTCACAATGCCCTAAAATCCAGTGTATGTTCACATTACCCTTTAAAGAGTCATTATACAACCTGAAAAATAGATTGAAATTGTTTAATGAATATAGCTGCCAATGAGGAAAAATCAGTATATAGCTAGCGCCATTAAAAACGCACGTGCAAGGCCAAATTATGATTTCATTTTTTAACGTGTTGATTAATTTGTAGCTTATGTAATATCTCAGAGATACACTCCTACAAATTGATCCAAGTGTGACGCGTCAACAATGTAGACAACTGAATCAACTAAAAAGTAAGTAAGCCTTTACCCATGCGTTTTAATGGAGCTTATTGTACATACATATACGCATGTACAAGTACATAAATTTTTAAAAAGGAAATGGTCAGTATTGTATAGATAGGCATATTGGCTTTATTGGTTTTTCACTATTAAAGGTCAAGATCGTACAGCTTTCACCCAGTCCACGACCTACTTCATGCATCTACCGAAGTTTACATATCAGCCAGGTACAACGTGTGGGGACACAAGTTACTACATGCATCTTACCACATTAAGTAGGTTTTTATTATAGCTCAGCTATTGTTGCAACAGTTCAAAAATGTTCCAAATGTAGGGCGTAAAACCGGCCCATGGTACACGAAACTACTGATGAACCCGCACATTCTTGCCACAAAGCATGGAGCCATACCTGTTCACCACAGAATTGCCTGCCGTCTTGGCGCCGTTCACCAACCCGTTACAGAACTGTACAAAACCCACGCTGACCATACACGAAGCGATGAAGAGGGTGACCACCAGTAATGAATTGATCATAATAAATGGCATTATCCACATCTGCGACCTATAACCAAACACGTGTAAATGCATGAGTGTGCAGACTATCTATGGCACGTCACAAGAAAATTATACCTGCATTTTACATCAATCGATATAGTTATACATGTGTATAATTGTCGCCATTACATTTACTACTCATGTACCTCATATCAGATCATACGCGCTACTGCAGGAATAGAGTAAAGAAAAACAAGAAGAAATAAAATTTGAAGTGAAATGATTGAAGCGGAATTTAAAAAGTTAGGTCGTAGAACAGAGAGGAAAGACAAAACACTCCCGGGTTTATCACCATTCTGTGTTACACTGAAACTAGTTCTTCCTACCATTCCTTCTTACCCCACCCCCATCCCCTTCCCGCCCCCAACCCGAGTACCCTGTATATGATGCGGTATAGGATACAGCGATAAGCTTCGTCTGTCTTCACGTCCGCTGGTTTTATCCATTTTCAACAGATTTCCTGAAACTTGGCATGTGTGTTACAGGGACAATAAGTATAGGATAAGATAAATTTTAGACTTGACATCAAACCGTGTGAACACAACACCGCCTAGAGTGATCGACCGATTTACATGGATTTTGATAGATGTAGATAGACAATATGAATATGTACAAGATGATTTTCGGCTCCGTGTAACTTCTGTGAATTATTTTCCACGTTGTCGTCATTTAAGCCATGCGAACTTGTCAACGCAGCTCATCCTTAAGTTAGAGTTCTTAGCAGAATTTTCATCAAACTCGGTTGGCACTGTATTGGTGACAATATGAATGTATGCATGAGAATTTTTAATGATTTAGTAGGACTAATTGTCAAATTTCCAAACACTGGTGCATGACAACCTCTACATATGCAGACAAACACTTAATTTACTGGCGCGGGTTTGGGAATAAGGCATCTTCAAATCAAACTTTTAAATATATGCACAAAGTCAGTTAAAACTGGTCTCCTGACTCCATGCTATTGTAGGGTACAGTTTGAGCAGTGAGCTTCAAATATTTTGTTTTGGCCTTCTGTCCAAAATGCCGTTGCTAGAACAGCAAAGCCACTATGTAGTCTTGATTGATATTTATCGTACGATTTGATTTATTTATTTTTTTCTTCTGGTGCCTTACGCCGCACTCAAGAATATTTCACTTCTACGACGGCGACCAGCACTATGGTGGGAGGAAACCGGGCAGAGCCCGGTGGAAAACGACCATCTACAGGCTGCTGACAGACCTTCCCACGTAAGGCCTGAGAGGAAAGCCAGCATGAGCTGGACTTGAACTCACAGCAACCGCATTGGAGGAAGGCTTCTGGGTAATTACGCTAACCACCTAAGCCTATGCATGAAGTCGAACAGCAAACAACCCACACAACGTGTACTTGTGCTTAGGGCTATATCAGACTATAAAGTATAACATCAAAACTAGTGATCAAGCCAGCAGGCACAGGTACTAGTAGTTCTTCGCATATATGTCTCCTAGATGGAATGCTAAACAATCTTCTCTTAGTTTTCGGTGTTTCGGTCATTCCGAGGGGAGTCAAACGGAGACACAGGTCAATTTACAAGTTCTCAAGATAGAACAGATCTTTAAAACAGCGAAATGTAGAAATTGTTACACTATACAGACAAAGGGATAATACTCAGCATAATACTCTGTTCTGTCTGTCAACGGTGAAGAATCAATTTAAAACAATTCCTAACCGGACACCGATCTTGATCAACGTAAAAAATGTTATGGTTTTATCCTGACCCCGAGGTCAGCATGAGCATAAAATTTTGTCTGAATGTATGTATGGCTTTGCCCGTAATTTTGCTGACAGACAGACACACAGACAGACACAAAGACAAACAAACGCCTGTCAAAACATGATCACCTAGCCAGAGGTAACAGACGAAAAGGCTGTGAGACGTATACATAGTGGAGATGTCCACACAAAGAGAGTTGAAAAGCTAAATATCGTCTCACCCAATGGTGGGGTCTTTCCGGGAGGTGCAGAAGGCGTACGTGTTGTAGCCTCCCATGGCGGCGCCGTAAAGAACACATCCAAACACCAACAGGTAGATGGGGAAATTACAGACCGAGCTGTTTCCAAACGTAAAGGTAAAATACGTCGCGTTTTCCCATTTTATGTCAGCATACAATATACAATTCCCGCCGAAATTTAACTGAAAAATAAAATTCAACATATTTCATCATTGTATTTCTTTGCTTTACATGTACATACATGCGATACAATTACAATGATAAAATCAAGACAATCTATTACCATGGTAACAATTTGCATGTGATTTCCTTTTCCGTGAAACGTGGTGGAAAAGGACAAAACTATTCCAGCAGGTAATGCCCGTCTGAAGAATCGTGAGTTCATATCTTGCTCGACTCGTCCACTATATATCAGCAATCTTCTTCATATCAACAATGAAAATCCTTTCGCAGTCACTGTGGTCATTGCCAAATGCATAACATGAGAAAATGTTTCAAGATTTTAACTGCAGAGTCTCCCATTGATTTGCAGAAAATACTGCGCTCATTGGTACTTTCTGTAATTGAAAACAAATGCTTCGCGGCTTATATTTATATACAATAGAATGTTCGAACTATTTAATCAATGTTTTTTAATGCTATTGGCTTCCTACCGGAACACAATAGCACAATCAAACCTATTCTATCTATGAAGTTGTCTTGACTCACAGGCATTCCACTTCAAAAACAATAAAGTAAAATCTAAAAAAGTTTGAAAATGTTAGTGGCTTAATTATAGTCAAACATAACCATCAAACCTATCAAGCTAATACACAACACTTAAAGCTGACAAGTGTACGGCATGCGGCTGACATATGATCTCTTGTCCGAATAATAATATTTCTCCTATATGACAGCGACTAGCATTATCGTAGGAGGACAACCAGGGAGAACCCGGGAGAAACCCACGACCATCCGCAGGTTGCCGGAAGACCTTCTCACGTTCAGCCCGAGAGGAAGTCAGCATGAGGTGGGGTTGAACTCACATGCAGCGACCACATTGGTGGGAGGCTTCTGGGTCATTATGCTGCGCTAGCACTTTGACAACTTCGGCCACAAAAGCCCCACGATATTAAGCGTGATTGCGTGCACCCCTCTATGTCTACACAGTGTATAAGCCTGCTAAGTTGTTCTGTAAGGGATATGTATTTAAGCTGGGAAAAGCAGCACTGCAGACCTCAAAGTGGGCAGACCTTGGTGTCTAGACAATAGACAGATGTCGCCAGGCTATAACCCTACAGGTATACAGCCGTAGCGTGAATGCAGTATTGCACATGTACACCAGTCTATTTATGAGCGCGAGCCACTGACCTAAGTCATGTAACCATCTGTAAAGTTAAATCAAAGCTAAACGCATCGGCCATGAGCTTACACCAGGCAAGTGAAACTTACACCACTCAAAGACCGACCATGTGAATGTCAAGTGTGTGACTGTAGGCTGTATAGCGCTGTTATTTAGGAATGCTCTCCACAGTTATGGCTACGTACAGTATATTCCAATATTGCCTGTTTCATACAGTAGTAGGCCTATACATTGTGGTGTAATGTCGCTCAGGTCAGCTTTCATGTGAACTGATGCATCAGAGAAGGCTGACAATTCCCATCCATTAAATAGTCATTTTAACTACACATAAAGTTAACTTTCATTTTTACGCCGCCGGCTGTACATCTATCAAAGGCTATCAAAACTAGACAATCGACCCACTAAAGAAACAAGAACCCATATACAGCTACCTGTGCACGACTAAACTGTGGGCCGTTAGACGCGAAAATATGCCAATATGCATTCCTATATATATATATATACATATAAATAAATATATATACACCGTATGAAGTCAATATATTGTAAAGCGGCCTTCGGTGATGTTATATACTGGTAGGTTGCATATACATATAGGCCCATATTCCACATGAATTACATGAATTGCAGTATAAGTTATATACGTACAGAGGTTACTCCCAGCGGAACTACTGCCACAAGGCCAGCGACACAACCGGCAAAATACAGCAGTGTTTGGGTTAACAAGTGGACATCGCCTACCGCCATGATGCCGCCTTTTCAGGGGATTGTCCCTCTCCCGTATAGACATATGCGTGTAGGATAGCGCAGACTGAAGGCT
This sequence comes from Acanthopleura granulata, assembly GCA_016165875.1. Classification (NCBI taxonomy): domain Eukaryota; kingdom Metazoa; phylum Mollusca; class Polyplacophora; order Chitonida; family Chitonidae; genus Acanthopleura; species Acanthopleura granulata. The sequence goes on from JABBOT010000010.1 coordinate 15,464,733, forward strand.
CAGTCTGACATGGCCTATTTAATAACAGCGTATTGTTTACTTCACCGGCCGTTTTATTCGCTTGGGAGAGGAGGGACGGGGTCCGTGGCCTACTTGTGTACCTCTCACCCCGTATACAAATTTACAGCGTTCTGTGATATAATTTACCTGCTTTAGCAGGTTCTGTTATGTCAGATAAGGGCGACTTATCTATAAGCTTGTCCAGTTTATATGTAGTGATTAGTAGCCTACACAAGACCAGGAAACCATGGTGTTTAAACTTCGTTCAAATTCAGAATTCTACATGGCAAAAGGCTATGCAGGCAAAAGCCATGTTCATTATTAAAGTTCAGACGAAACGACAACGACTTCACTGTCCGTGTATTTTACTTTTAATACCGAACCATCGGCTTCTAGTCACCAACGATGTGGATATTTTGTCGTAGAGCCTACAGCAGTATAGTGGGAGGAGATCGTGGTCGCATGATTGACGCTTGGTTATCAAACATTACTACACATGGGGGTAGTGCTCCTGTCTCGGTGTGGGACGGGAAATCATCGATATTTCCGAATTTCCAAATTGTCGATACACAGAAGAGGGTATATGTCCGCAGGAATTGACTCTTATTGTCTGCATACATGGTGGGCAATTCGGGTTCAGTTTTATTAAATGTAAAACGTTTAACCAATGAACTGCCAGAAGAGAACTTGCACATGTTGTGACCATTCAGAGCATCCATTTCAACCGTGCATCTCACGTAGATTTTAGCAGAACAGACCACATTTAAACAAAGTACATGTACGCACCATTTAAACGTCCATTTAATTCCGATTCCAAGGCATGGTCATCATTATTTGTTGGCATTTCTACAGTGATCGGAATGGAAGCAAAGATTGTGGTGCTACGGTGGGCTTCTTGGACCACTTTGAAAAGGCCACCGTAATAGAGTGACGTCACAATTTTGTTCTGCTAGTCATTCTGTAACTGTTATATTTCCACATGAAATACGGATGAGATGTCGAACTACATACTGGTTCGCACAGGTCTTGGTATTTGACGCATCGTCTATAGTGAAGCAAGAAAGGGCTGTTGACGTTGTAAAGGTGGCGTTTCCTTTGTACTCGGCGTTTTCGAGACGATATTGGGTGCACGACCCAAGTGTGGTCAATTAGATCGTCTAACACGAAGTTCATCGGGAATCACTCTGGAAAACTTGTGAGCCACTTGCCAAGCATTAGTGGTTTACTCTAGGTTCTCTGGTTTCCACCACCCGATAATGAAAATGACCGCCGTATGTTAATGTATGCATGATAATGACAAAATTCTTGAGTACTCTTTAGCGATAGATTGCTATATCAGGCACGACGTTATAAACATAGCCATGTATCGTGGTCGCCATGATAGTGGTTTGCTGATATCCAAAGCTAAATCCTAAAAACGTTGTAATACACATCTAACGAAATGCATGGACCTTTGTGGTATTTAGAACAAAACAAAACCAATAATTAGTCATATCAAGCAATGGGTAGACTACATACACAGGTCTTGACTAATATTGCATATCAAAATAGAAAATTTCAGCCAAAGCAAAACATGAAATGCTATCAGTTTATTTGATTCACATGTATTAATTTAAAAATTTTCACCGACCATTAAGGTGGGTGGAAACCAGAAAGGTCCCAGAGGGAACGCACGAGCATCCTAAGTTTGCTGACCCATGTGCGACCAACAATGAAGCCAGCCAGAGGTGGACTTAAACTCACAGCGACAGTATTCATAAGGGGCTCCTGGGTAGCTGCTTTCAGTTATTAAGCAGAAATGAATGAACTATATACCACACTGTATTTTACGACAAGTACCTTGCAAATACTTAGTAAAAACCTTTCATTTATTCCTTTATTTTTCTTTCTTTTTTGCTATTGACTTTCTGAAAAAAGTAAATGCTATTTGAAATCTTAGCTGCCATTTTTTTACATCAACAGCCGTGAAATTGTACTATTTAATGATTGTGGATGGTGGAACCTCTTGCAGTATAAGTCATACACCCACTATATGATATGAAATTCAAGATAAATGCAACGAAAACTCTAATATAAAAAATAGTGATTAATGTATTTGTTGTTTAGTAAATGCAAAAAAGCTTTGTGGAATTTTAGCTTCAAGTAAGAAGATTCATGTACATGTACCTGACTGATGTATATTTCATCCTGTGTTACACGTTTTCAGGATAAACTGGACCATCAAACTAGCAAAGTGTACAGGACCACGGTACAGATCGCACATGCAGGAGTAATAATGAGGAAAAATAATAAGGAGAGGAAGCTAACATGAACTAGACTTGAACGACAGAATTGGTGGGAGGCCTCTGGGTCATTATGTTATGTTGTGCTTCCAAGGTAGCAACGCGATTCACGAAACCGGGTGGTGTATGCATTTTGGGCATATACAGCCATATACAGCCTTTCCAAGAAACAGGAAACAGCATTTTTGTCATATAGCTTTGCCTAGTTTGCATCGTTTGAACTCGTATTCCTTTTTACCCATTTACTTACAGAATACATGTATTTCTAGTTATCAAAATGTACTTGCTTCATGGCCTAACGCCTTCAGTTCAACTTCTCTGTGTATTACGCCATACTCAGATTTTTCTTCGCATTTCGTTTAAGGGTATCATGGCGTTTTTTTCCCGAGATACAGACTTGCACACCATATTGGACTATAGTGGAAGACAAGTGGTTTTCAACCATCGAACTTGTAAAACTTCACAAATGACTCCACTATCGCTGTCTCCCGCGTAGTGTCATCGAGGGATGCGGAGCAACCAAAGCCCGAAACATCCTGTCCTAAGACCGGGATTGAACCCGCATATCTTATACCTCATATGGTCAGGAGTCATGTACTTTACCATCCACGTCCCGCTCCTTCGATTCTCTTCGCAGCTGGATAAGCTGATAGATAATGTACATATATCGTGTCAGACGCTGCAATTCTCGACGACACACGCCCTGTATCAGTACTGCACTAAATCCAGTCTTCAGACAGAAAAACTCGATTACCAAATTTCTTATTATTATTTCGTATATTTTGTTTTTCTCGCAAATGACGTTTTCTCAGGTACAGATACAGGCAACGTTACATGTATGAGATAAGTTTCCGAAAGTTAGGCTAGTTTTCAAAACTTTGCGAAAGTAGACCATGGTATTCCATGATTGCCACTTTACAATTATGAATCACTCACTGGAAAGATCGCTTAAATTCAAAATTTAAAAATGTTGAACTGGTTTCTGGTTAGGATTTACTTGTAAGCGTAACGATAACAATAGGTTACACACCAAGCGGAACGCGCAACTCATAAATGTCATAACACAAGTACATGTACTCTAAGATACTAACAATGACAGAAAAGGTCACTCAAACTACAGGCTTTTCTTAGTCACTACTCACTTGTCAGATTCTGATCGTTTGATGAAAAAAAAAATATAAAAAAGAGATGCCCAAAATATACTCTGTTTTATAAATATCAGGTCATAGGCCGAGGCCGTTGCCATGGTGATTTGTCGCAATGCGACACCAAGGCCATGACGCCAGGCGGGCCGTATCTTGTCTTGCAAGTTTTAATGAGGGGAGCAGTAATTTCAAGGTATTGTCGCCTATGACTTCTGAACAGGCCTAACTCATCTCGAGAAGATAGTTTCATATAATTTGCAGTGAATGAAATAGTCTTGGCAACACGTATGATAAAATAAAATTAACTATTCCAAACCTTTTTGCACTTAGTGATATAGTTTAACAATTAAGTAAATAAATAATTTAAGCAAGCAAAGACAAATATGGTGCCTTGGGATGAACAGGAAGGTGTTTGGAATTGGAGGGAGACTGGTGGTGATATTGTGGTTGCAGCTGGAGCTAAATAAGGCTTGTCAGAATGAAAGAATGTGCTCAGCATAGGCGAAAGCGAATCGGTGTATGGGAAGAAAAATAATCAACTGTATCAGCTGACCTGCAGTGGAGATAATGTGTGGATGGATGCTTTTGGTGTTTTGAGGGAGGGTGGGCTCCCCGAAATGAGAGACTCAGCGCTTGTTTTGATGCTAGGGAGCCCGCAACCTGAACAGTTAGAATAAAATCCGAACTCAGGTAAACTGACAAGAGGTCTTAATTTATGTCGTTCCTCTGGTATTAATCTCCATACTGTAGTTTTTGTGATGGTATAAAGAGGTAGAGGACACTTTCTTAAAACGATTGCATCTGCACAAATTTGAACATCCACAAACCGTGTGCCAAAGATACATATATGTCATTAAGTCATTATGTCATTACAGACGTGTCACAATAATTCCACTGCTCTTACACAAGCTAATGTGGATGTGCATTTTTGCAACATGGATGTACCGCTCGTACACAGTGCTTTTTAGAGAGCATGTGTATATGGAGATTGAGGAGGTGTTCCCAAATTAAGATGCTTGGTATATGTCGCTGCATGGGTCCGAATGATGTGGATAAAACATTCCTGGTAACGAATTAATCCATAATCAGTAGCGGATTATTCCGTGAGGTCAACATATAGGTAATCCGTTATACTTCAAATAACGGATTTAACGGGAGGAATGTAGAATCAGGTCGTTTTGCATGGGATATTCATTGCTAGACAAGTCTATAAACAAGAAAAAAAAAATAATCAAGCATGAGGATCAATTTTCTGAAATCAACTGTTGTACAAAATATAAAGATATGGAGGTGGTTTGGTTTTGAGTTTTGTATAGCTGAGAATGCAAATGGCAGGATAAAGATAGTTAAATGTGTTGTGCAAATGCTATACACAGTGGTTTTGTGTTAAAAATTTCATACTGTCGTCGGAGTAATGACTTCTCCCGAAGTCTTTATTGTAAAAATTTGACCCGCGCTCTCACTAACTCCACTTAGCCGGCAAACGTTAGACTCCTCATCGCGCGTTTAGCAACAACTGTGCTGGCTGTGCCAAACTACATGCACAATGGTGAGTAACTTAGTCCATGGCGTTCGACATCCGACCATGCTAATTATATGAGTCGTGTTTTCCGACAATCTGTTGATACGCTGTAGCAGGCTAATTGCGTGACAGGATAACATGGTTGACGACTTAGTGCTCTATAACTAGCAGATTAATAAAATTCAAATATCAACTACATGTACAAATAACATGCTGAAGTTTTATACTAAACCATGCACAGTTAGTTTATATTGTACTGTGCAAAAGAATTTATAGAGGTATTTATTTATTTGATTGTGGCTCAACTCTAAGCTGAAAAATTTCTGACTTACATAGACGATGGCTGTCAGTTTTACAGCGAGGGAAACCGGAGCGCTCGGTATAAACCACCCACCTTTGGCAAGTTAACGACGAGCTTTCCCACATGTGCCGTACATGCACATATAACGCATGCATCATACTGCTGGATGACATTATATCAGTTTACAATTCAGTTTACATAATATACATCTTCAATATGAAGACGATTGTTCTTAAGTAATAAGGGGATTGCATCATTTTGTCAGTTACATGGTTACTGAATGAAAGGATACGAACCTATATTGGGTCTGTAAGCCTCATATTGGGCTAAGCGTCAGCCGAGTCATATATAGGTTTATATCACTCAGTTACGAGTAACGACTTTTTCTCGCGGAAGATCCTAACACCTACACTGATATTTGTTTATTGAAAAACAAAAGAATCTTGAACAGAAATTTCCTGTCGTATCAAGGAGCTTTTAATTACCAAACAGTGATCTGGGAATTATGACGTCATAAGGTTATTCACATAGTTTTGTCGTTGGTGTCATTGTTGTGTCACATTTGAACTGTCAAGTCATGGCGTTCTCCCTACAGTTGGGTCATTAGACGCATATATTATCTGCCGAGGGTATAAAGTAATACAAGTCTACCACGTGACCACTACTGTTCAATCAAACGGAGAGGACTTTGTCTGATGCAGGATAAATTTAATTATTCATTCACTTGTTGGCGTTTGATGCCCAATTGTAATATTTCATTTATATGACGATCCTAAAAATGGAGGAAACCAGGCATGAGGAAACCACCGCGTCGCACTAGGTTCCAGAAGAAGCCCTTGAAATAAAAGCAGTGCTGAACCAGGGGAAGTTGGATTTGAACCCACGGTGATAGTAGTCGGAACACAGCCCTTCTCTACAATGGACTGCTTAGACTTAGCAATTCTTAGGTGCTTTATTCCTATCGCTATTTTATTACAGCGTGGATGATTTAAAGACTGGATGACAGCCACTGAAAATGTCTCTGACACAGGTCTACAGACCTAGATTTATTCGCGTTGGGTCAGCCAAAATAGTGTATATATGTGACCATATATACATTGATACAAGAGTCATTGATGATTACCCACAGAAGTATTCAGATGAACTGAACAGATGTGGAATATGTTTTTAAACATTGTTGAAAAGGTATGCAAAGCGGCCGCAAATACAGCTGTATTCACCATAAATGTCGCTGACATTCCGCTGACATTGAAATGAAGTAAAACATTCGTGATTCAGAAGTGTCTGTTGTGTAATTTCAGTCGGTTAAGGGTAGAAGTGTTATATCACACCCAGCCCTATACCACATATATGGAGTAAAGGCGGGTGAAATGTCAGACATTCCATTTTTGCCATTGTCGTTAAAGTGATGTCATATAGCGTCGGCGTATTTCCCAACTTCATCAAATTAGTATGTGGAGACTGAAAAAGATGCGAAAATTGTTGCAACCACATCTTTTCAAGGTGTCGTCATTTGTGAAAGCTCAATCCACATTGGCAGATCAAGCTACAAAATGTCTGACTTTACAATGTGTAAATACCTGTTAGATCTAAAACACCATCTGGACTAAGCTGGCATTAACTAAGCATGCCCATTCTTAACTGTCGAGAGGAATCGTGTAACTTCGCGAATAAGAGCTATTGTCATAGATGTGACTCAGAGTTCCTAAGCACCAGATATATAAGGTTTATATAAAGCCCATCTAGCATGGAATTCAAACATTTGAATGCGTTTAACTCCTTTTCAGAAATCTAAGAAAATAAATGCAAGTGTCTTTATATGTTGCTTGTAATATGTTATATGCATGATATGTGTCACATGTTGAATTGTTGGATAAACGTGACTCAGAAGAGTGTTATGGTAAAGGAATATATCTTGTAAAGATGGTGGTGCACATTTTTGACGTATAAAACCATAACGTGTCATAAAGTAAAGCGGAAAGCGTAAGCTGTTAGTCGAATAGGCCGCTTATGTTTAATTTTTGTGCTTGATAGCCCCAGGGTACATATCAGCATAGACCTACGCATCCTTGATATAAAATGGTAACATATACTTGCCTAGGCAATGTTCTCCTCAAACTTGTTTCGTGTTTGACGTGAATTACTCCATGTTGTCAGTTTGCCTCGATAAGCAGCACGATGAGGTTTGGGTTGCTGTTAATTCGTGTTTAGGTTCCATATGCTGTAGTTTTGTGGTTTAGTTGTAATTCATATGAGTATTTGCGGACATTATTAACAACCTTGTATGGTATACAGTAATAAATAAAAGTACATCCATACAGTACATCCTTTTGTTAAAGGGTGAGAACAGCGTCAACTGGCTAATTTGCCAATTTAATATTAAAACATAACCCGTCTCTAAATTTATTACTTAGATTTGCCAAATGTGTATTGATTTGTCATTTTTTGTCATTTGTCCGTATGCACGAAGGTTAGGGTCAAGAAGCATGTTTGAACTGAAGTCCATACCATATATGTATGTAGCAATACAAGGTATCCAAAATGAGTCGAATAAAGTTTCAGACAGCGCTTAACATGGCTTCATAGATTGCGTTGACACGAACACTGAAATGACAAGGATATGTATACAGCCATTATCATAAATTGTGCTTAACCGCCCCCGGCATGAAATCTAAAACAGACTTCATCCTAGACGTGAGGTTCTATTAACCCAGCATCTTCGTCCTAAACAGATACGCCCCCTTCCACTTCAGCATTCCCGGCCTGCTGTAGGCGTCACATGACTAGCTGAGCGCATTGATGTCGAGTGAATAAAGGATAACTGACTAAATAAACGGGGCCGTTGTGGACTTGATCCCTGACCCGACAGGATGCAAAACTGTAACAATATGTACATGTATACATGCGGATTATTTCGTACCCCAGTTAAATTTCGATAATACCAGACATCTTCTGGTCGCAAAGATAACGTGGCATGGGTAATATCACCTACAGAATGTATATGAATAAGCAATATGTAATAAAAATTTAACACGTCAGATTTAGAAGCACTTGGTAGAGACAGATATCGAATGACATCATAAGGACAATCCCAGTCCAGATAAATGTGTCATGAGCAGACAATAGTTGATTCATAATATCATTGCTCTTAAATTCTCTGAAAAAAGACCATTTGAGAAAATCTAGACTTTTTCTGCTGACTTTGGTGAAAAGCTGCATGTAACTTACTTGCATATGACCACAGGGTCGAACAAGTTATAAGATGGTTTGATCTGAATTTATGTTCCGATTTCTATTATTTATTTCACCAGTGAATGCCTAAAGGCTAACCAGAACGAATTTGTTGTAATCCCAAACGTCGTCACTTTCCCATTATCTGCTGTCCTACTGTATGTTTTTTCAGGCTGACCAGTTAACGGAAGAACAAATCTCAGGTAAGCCTTATTTCGGTCACTGTGTAAAATTATCATGCTTTCGTAACCTTAAGCATGAACAATCTGCTTGTATATAAAGTTAACACACAATGCGATAAACCACTACAAACTGATATATTCGCAGTTGTTGTAGCATCCAAATTTATTATATCTTTGTCCCATTTATGGTTGGGTGAAATCTGCCTCAACATCATGTAGAATAAGCTCACGAATACTAAAAGCGAACACTACTTTTATATATTGGTAAGGTGGTTACTGATTTTAAAGCGAGAAACTCTTTTTATACCACTTGGCCAACTGAAACCCCAAATTCGTTTTTTATGAGTTTTTATAATGAAGTTTTTAGGTTTATATTTTGTATTCCCCAGAATTCAAGGAGGCTTTCTCCCTGTTTGACAAAGACGGTGACGGCACCATTACCACCAAGGAGCTGGGCACTGTGATGAGATCATTAGGACAGAACCCGACAGAAGCAGAGTTGCAGGACATGATCAATGAGGTGGATGCCGATGGTAAAATACATCTACTATAATGTAAACGTACATCTAATATCCATTCAATTTTTTTCTTTATTTTCATTTCTAGCGTCTAAGATTTGTTGGGCTAAAACAATACGTTGGTGAGAATCACGAAATTAGAGATTAGGCCATTCTCCTTTGACTTTTATGTGTAAAACGTTGTGCTCTGCCGTGCTTTTTCGACAATTGTCATATACTATACTGACTTAAATGTGTTGATAATAAATGTTAAATCCAACATTTTACATGACAGTTGTGGAACAGTGGAAACATTTATAATGTTATATTAACACATTTTGAAGTATTTAATTTAAATTTAACACCTTGCAAATCGTGCGAAAATGTTGTAATGTAACTCTACATTAATATCAAGTAAAAACTTCCGGATGTTTTATTCAACACCTTCGTTTGAAAGGAAATGTTATTAAAGGTTTCATTTTAACACTTCCAAGTCAAAAATGTGCGCGACATAACATTTTAAGGTTTCCACTCACCCTTTACAGACTTTAACATGTTGAGTCATTTTAAGGCTTAAAAAATGTCGCAATTGTAACATTTGCATTCTAAGAGTGAAGGTAAGATATGAGAACTTGTTACAGTGTTCTTGTCCCTAAGATATGGGACGAATTGACCGGTTGACCCAGTTATCCATGCAGTAAAAAGTTCACGGTAGGTGATTGAGTATGTATCTGGGCTTAAATGAATTTTCAGAGCTAAAGTATACCGCAGATTTCTGTAGCGATACGGTCTAGTTGCGTCCAGGCTTAATGCCACGTACATGTTTTAACATAGAAGGCCATTTGTCAAGGATGTTCTCCAAGGTCTATACTGACATACTGTGTATAGCAGTGATAACAGTGCACGGGTTGTATGCGAGATGGCCTATATAGTGGACTTCAGACTCACTGTGAGAAATTCGTTGAAATTCATACTCATGGCCGCACATTGGTTCTGTCGCCTTAGTTCATAATATATTTGTTTTGGGTGTTTAAAAATATCAGTTCTCTCCTTATTATAGCTTCCTCCATCTCATATGTCTGGCATTTTGTATTTCTAAATACGAGAAAATAGATGCACATGATTCATCTGATATTTTCATCTCTCTTAAATGAATAATGGTCTCTTAAAAAGGAAGAAAAAGACCATCTTTTTGGTAATTTCAATAATCATGCACACTTGTTAGTTTACCTGATCTTTTCTTTTGAGACAGCCTTTGACCTATGGAAGCCGACAGAGGACATATCGTTACCACGCTACCTCGAACTTTCTAGTAGAGGGCGTGGTACCAAGGCAACGAAGCAGCTTGCAGCGAAGGCAGCGAGGTGGCGAGAATAAGATAATTTCGCTACCTCGCTGCCACGCATCGCTACCTCGCTACCTACTTATTTTCTCAGGTCCCAAAAAGGCTTTAGTGACCGTACATGTAGCTTGCCTGTGGAATGAATACTACATGCTTATACGACGTAAAGAGGTGTTCTAGATCCTCAGAGAAACACCAAGACAGTATTTGGTATCAGACGGTGGTTTGATCACGAGAACTTGGTGATACACCTATTTGTCCACTGTCGTATGAAATGGTTTAACATTAAATTTGTTTGATATAGCCTTGATAAACAGACCGCTTTGATAAACTATATCCGTATACTGATATCTGGTGTTATTTGCTCTTTGGAAATTGACGTAGTTTCTACTCTTTCATAATTGTGTGAAAAATGAGATTTTGGTTTTCCACTTGCCATGCAGAGGTATACAGCTATAGGGGCTGGTGTACGAAGAAGCTCTATATGATAGGGTCCATATATCAAAGTGTTACACTGACGTCAGTCGTTGAACTGTTCAGTTTATATTTAGATATTGTTCGCGTTGGACTTTTGTGTTTCAGGAAATGGTACTATCGACTTTCCTGAATTCCTGACCATGATGGCGCGCAGGATGCTAGACGCAGACAACGACCAGGAGGTCCGAGAGGCATTCCGAGTATTTGACAAAGACGGCAACGGCTTCATCAGTGCGGCCGAACTCCGACACGTCATGACAAACCTCGGAGAAAAATTGACCGACGAAGAGGTCGACGAAATGATTCGGGAAGCGGATATGGACGGAGATGGCCAAGTGAATTATGATGGTGAGTTATAGACAGTTATTTTATTTTTTAAAAAAATAAATAAATAACTATGGTAACAGAAAATAGGGTTAAGGCCTTGGAATTAACCCTTGGTACATTTATTTATTTATTTATTTATTTATTTATTTATTTGAATGATCTTTTACGCCGTACTCAAAAGTATTTCGCTAATATAACGGCGACCAGCATGATATGGTGGAAGGAACCAGTGAAAGTACGGGGGAAACCCACGAACATCCACAGGTTTTAATTGATATAATGCACAACGAAGATATATACTGTGTGAGTTCTTGCTAAAATCGCTCAACAAAGGCGATTTACTAGTCACTGATTTATTTGATGGTTGTTTAACGCCATCCTCAAAACACTTTTCACCTGTACGATGAATTTTTATTGATGGAAGAAGTCGGGTCGTGTAGTGTAAACCACCTACCTTTCGCGAGTTACTTAGTCTTAAAACTGACGTTGGTGTATAAAACCAGCAAGCTTCATGCCAGACTACACAAGAGAGCCCATTACCACCGAGATCAATGAAAGCAGAGATCCCTGGAATACTCATTGTCTGAGAATTTGACTGAATCCACGTCTCGTATGGCCGGTAGGGCTTGAAAGATATTAACCTTCACAACTCTGTTACAACATGCTCTCGATTTGGCATACCGGTATATGTGTCATTCATGAGCATCATAACCCATGGGGTCAAAGGAAATGGATTTCTACCCGTACTAGGATTAACTGCCATAATTATTTTTACTTACTGCAGTATTATAAGGCCTTAAAAATCCAACACATATACATCTATAAAGTTTTTAGAATCTGTGATTCTAAATTATCTTGATCCAAGCATTTTATTTTTTCTACAGAATTCGTCAAGATGATGATGAACAAATGATACTGGAGATACTTGTTCCGGTGGCGAGTATACCGACACCACACCGTCTTCATATCGCCCAACAGTCCATCGTGTTCAAGAACAAGAACTTCCAACAGACTAGCCTACTCTTGTTGACTAACTCTCATTACATAAGTTGGCAAATTCTTTTCAGTATAGGTGAATGCATGTGGTATTGGCCTTTGTTAACGTTTGTGCTCGAAACGGAGAATAACCTAACAAGGTCTGTAGACCAATCGCTATAAGGCCTTCAGACAAACGTTAAAAACAAACATCGTAGCAGAGGGGTTAGCATACTATAGCGCAGTACAAGACCTGGGACCCTCTCATGACTGACAAGGATGAGTTCATAATGGCTTCCTTTCCCGCCGTAGATGCATGATTATGGATTACCCCACATCCCCCGCGCTCTTCCCGATTTCTTTCCACCATAATGCAGTGGCCGCCGTGGTGTAAGTAAAATGTTTTTGAGTACGTTAAGAAAGTCCGATGAAATAAATATTTTTTTTATTTATTTTTTGGATTAGTGTCTTACGCCGTACTCAAGAATATTTCACCTATACGACGACGGCCAGAGTTGTGGTCGGCGGAAATCGGGCAGAGCCCTGGGCAATCAAATAAAAAAGTATTAATCAAAAATGCGTGGTTTCTTGGACTTTTTCTACACCTGTTGTAAATATTTTACATTGCTCAATTTCGGGATACTGCTCATTTCAGAATATTAATAGAATTATTAACATTTCATATATTATTAAAGAGAACAATAACCAATCTGTCACGGGCCCCAGTTGTCAATGCGCAAAACAGGGCGCCTCATTGTTTACATTTCATTTAGGTCTCGGGAAATGGAATTGTTTAAGATAAGGAAGTCAGACACAAAGATGTTGTCTAGACAACCTGCAGTAATGCAAGATGGAATGTAGTTGTCTTGATATCGCCGCTGTCGTCCAAGTTCGTCGAATAAGTGAAATATTCTGGATCACATAAACACATAAGTAAATCTGGTTTTGAGTTCTATCGTACTTTTAGGATTGTTTCAAGCCAGCTGAGAGAGGATTGACATGACACAAAACCTGTTTATACTATGAGTCACAAATTTTTAGATTGCATAACGATGTAATGAAATCTAATTTTCATGCAAAAACAAATAACATTTTTTGTCCCTTCTTGTGGCATGCCATCTTCCTGTCTGCTATAGATGGGAATTCAGTTAATTCCGAGTCACAGGCCTACCTATTACACCTTATTACTGGCAGTGTTAATTAGCATTCCCTCGCTTGGAACTCAACATAAGAACAATGGACAAAACACTGGTCGGGCTGTTGCGACAAAGTGGGGCATCGTTTACGTCTGATGTCTTCGATATGACGTTCCAGTGAGGCAGCTCGTGTTTAATATGTTGGGTCCGATTTATTACAAGGAGATGATGATGTGACGTGTGTCGTCATGTGACCAAAACAATACTGAAACCGACGTTAAACCCGATCCAAACAAACAAACAAACATATAGCTAGGCCCTACATATATAGGTCCTGCTGGTATGGGCCTTTCCATAGTACATCAGCTAGGCTTATCCGTTAATTAGGCTCTCTGGTGTTTTTCGCCGAACTCCATCTAGTTACCACAACACTTGATCTGACTGTCTCAGCATTGATCGATGTGCAAGTGACTAGGACGTGAAATAAAAACCAAAGAAATAAATACGTTCTCTCTGTATACAGAGAAGCAAGGTTATAGATGTTCAGCAATGGTTATCTCCCCTATGTTAACCAGAGGGCAGTATAAACAGTGCCAATTTTCAACAACAACAAAACAAGAAGTGAAAGCGTACTTAGGTCGAATTTATGAGTATGGACCCAATTGATTCAATATTCCATGAAAAGGTAAGAGTTCATATAGGACACGAGGGTCTGTATTAACGAAGGAAGTCATGTTCTATCCCAAAGCTTGTTAAAATTCGTGAACAACATCATAGTACACACCCTTCAGAGTGACACACGCACAGACTCAAGAGGGACTTGCTGAGTAGTGTCTAGTGAACTGAATTTTTGTCGCACAGGCCCTTGTATCAAGTTAGTAGATCCTATGTGCTTATACTATAGCTATACCCTACCTTATACCTTATAAAAAATAAGGTATATGGTAGGGTATAGCTATAACATAAGCACATACGATCTGCTGACTTATCACAAGGTCCAGGGTTTTGTTGTGTTGCTCATTTGTGGTTCAGATCCGATCTCTAGTTTGTAATTGCTTGGAATCCAAACAAGGTTGTTTTGCCAGGTTTTTTTTTTGCTTCTTTACAGTCATTCTCGCCATTCGAAGTTTTCCAGTACTGGTTGACCAAACCATTTTGGGGTGAATTATTACGGGAAGTTTGAGCAGGAAGTATTTAGTAGTTCAGCCAGCACTTGGCAAGTATTGATTGATTTGAGTACAAAGGATTAGCATACAGACTATCCATCTGACATTTCACCATATTTACTCTACGAAACCCTATTACTTCTTCCGCACATCACAATAACATGGTCGAGGCTTGAAATCAAGTACTAATCAATCTGTCAACCTTTTAATGAGAATCTATCATTGCCATCAGGAACACGTCCTGTAAATAATGTCTGATGTATTTCATATTATTTTACAGCAAGAGGGCTCCCTGTGTGCTCAGCACTGTCTAAATGCTCTTCTACAGGGGCATTACTTCACAGCTGTGGAGCTGGCAGATATAGCCCAGCAGTTAGATGAACGGGAAAGGCAGCACATGGCAGAGGCAGGAGAGCAGACAGATGAGTATAGACAGTTTATGCAGGTACCAAGATATGAAATGGCTGAGTTGTGTTTTCAGTATTGTTCCTGTGAATATGGAGCATGTTATGAACAGGGATCCATCTACATGTACGGTATATAATCATGTAACACTTAAATGTACATGTTTTTATTTGAGTTTGTATTTTGTTTCGTTTTATTTATTTATTTCTTTTTTGTTTAATACCTAAAACATGCTGTATCTTTTGTGTGCCTGTTAGAGACCATTGGTTTGGAGATTTCTGTGCAGGCACATATTTCATATTTTGGTCCAAAAGAAACATTGCTATCTTATTTTTATTTTCAGTCTGAGCTGATACATGTAAGTTTGCATGGAGAAATTACTGAATTGCTAGGGGCATGGATACTTCTGGGCCGAGGATGTTGGCACACTGAGTGAAAAGTTCTCCTCTTCTATTTTCAGCAACCGTCCAGTAATTTTGATGACAGTGGCTTCTTCTCAGTGCAGGTTATAGCCAGTGCATTAAGAGTGTGGAATTTAGAACTTTTACCTTTTAACAGCCAAGATGCCATATCTGTTCAAGCAAGACAAGATCCAACGTAGGTGTTTGTTTTGAATGTGCATAGTATTATTTATTTAGTACTTTTATCTTACAACGTGTAGGCTACATGTGAGAGCAAATGGTTATTGACGTTATACTGTCTACGGGCATATGGAAGGGACATGTGCTTGCAGCTCAGTCAGTATGGAGCACATGAGACTTATGACATGTGGATTCAGTCCTGACCTACACATAGGACAGGCGATTTGTACATTACCCCTCTGTCGCTGTTTGTAGGGTGACTTGGTGATAATGAGGAGTCAATAGTGCTCATAGGCACTGTTGTCATGTCTTAATTTTGTTGAATATCATTTGTTATGTTTGTCTTCCACCAATGTGCACCATGCACATCTGTATGTCATATGTCAGAAAGGTCACCAGTAACTGGCCAAAGGTCAGTTGTTTGCTCGAGCACTCAGTCAATCAATTAGTCAGTTTATCTATCAACCATTATATCATCTGTGTACTTATTGGTCATGCATGTCATGGCAGCTCTGGTTATCAATATGTCTCTTGTCATGGCAGCTCTGGTTATCAATATGTCTCTTGTCATGGCAGCTCTGGTTATCAATATATCTCTTGTCATGGCAGCTCTGGTTATCAATATGTCTCTTGTCATGGCAGCTCTGGTTATCAATATATCTCTTGTCAGGGCAGCTCTGGTTATCAATAATGTCTCTTGTCATGGCAGCTGTGGTTATCAATATGTCTCTTGTCATGGCAGCTCTGGTTATCAATGTGTCTCTTTTCATGGCAGCTGTGGTTATCAATATGTCTCTTGTCATGGCAGCTGTGGTTATCAATATATCTCTTGTCATGGCAGCTCTGGTTATCAATATGTCTCTTGTCATGGCAGCTCTGGTTATCAATATGTCTCTTGTCATGGCAGCTCTGGTTATCAATATATCTCTTGTCATGGCAGCTCTGGTTATCAATATGTCTCTTGTCATGGCAGCTCTGGTTATCAATATGTCTCTTGTCATGGCAGCTGTGGTTATCAATGTGTCTCTTTTCATGGCAGCTGTGGTTATCAATGTGTCTCTTTTCATGGCAGCTCTGGTTATCAATGTCTCTTGTCATGGCAGCTCTGGTTATCAATGTGTCTCTTTTCATGGCAGCTCTGGTTATCAATGTGTCTCTTGTCATGGCAGCTCTGGTTATCAATATGTCTCTTGCCACCCATTTTTGTAGAAAGCTACAGGTGAAACATAAAGTATGTTGCAGTAAAGCTAGACTCCAAACAACTATCCATTGGTGATCATTTCATGCTGAGATCGGTGTCAGAAACCATGGTAATGAAGTTATTTACATGAAATCATTGTAAATATCAGAAGTATATTAAGGTTTGTTTTCTTTGATTTTTCAGACAGCAAAAGGCCTTTATATGCAACTTCAGGGAGCACTGGTTCTCAGTAAGGAAGCTGGGTTTCCAGTGGTTTAATTTGAACTCATTACTATCTGGGCCAGAATTAATTTCAGATACTTACCTTGCAATGTTCCTAGCTCAACTGCAACAAGAAGGTGAGAACTGTCTTCAAACATTCATTTGTCCCTTGGATTCCATTTCTGTCAGGTGTCTCTCTTCCATAATACTGTACATTTATTTAACATACAATATATAATAATTTCATCTTGGTAGAGTTTTTCTGTTTTGGAACGCTTTCTGTAAACTATAGATTGACAGGAAGTTTGTATTTGTATTTATTTACATGGGATCAGTGTCTAGTTTAAAAATGAATAAAGTTTACATCTTATTGGAAGCCTAGATTTAATGTATAGTGTAGAAAAAGTGTAGAAAAGGTTTTTGATATATTGAAGTGCTGAAAAATCACAATTATGTGTAGACTTACATTTCGGGACTACCAATATACAAGTACATGTATTTCATTCATCATGAAAAATATGGTTTAGTATAATGAAGTTTGAGTGTATGACTCCTGATATCTGATGCTGGAAATGATTAACCCTTTTTACTGTTAACTACCAAGAACTTCCATATTCTGGCGTTCAATAACAAGAAAAGCATTGTTAAACAAAATGTTAGAGACGGTATCTTAAAAAGTACTGCATGTATTGAACTCAGGGTCTGCACACATGTAGAGCACAGTAACATGAGGGGGATATCCCATCGTTGATTCAGTGTGTGCATATTAAATACCGTAAATTACCGAATTGCAGACTTCCTGTACTGTGTCTGAGAATCTCTGTTAAACAAAATGTGAATGGTGCTATCTTAAAAAATACTGCATATATTGAGTTCAGGGTTTGCACACATGTAGAGCATATTGATACAAGGGGGATATTCCATCATTGATTCTGTGTGTGCATATAAAATACCGTAAATTACCAAATTCCTGACTTAGTGTACCACATGTATAAGAATCTATCTGTTAAAGGCGAGCTCTTTGGTGGTCTTGCTACCACAACTGCGTATTGAAGTGTATTTATGAAAGGAAGACATTTCACTCAATTCATTCTGTTTCAGGTTATGCACTTTTTCTCATCATTGGAGATTTACCTGACTGTGATGCAGATGAAATTTTAAAAGCCATTCCAGCAGAGCAACAAGTGAAGCCAAGCCTTATCACAGAAAAACGGGCTTCAACGTCAACCAAGGGAAGGGAGACAACTGCTGGAGGCAGCCAGGAGGATCAGGCCCTGCATCAGGCTCTCCAGGAGAGTCGGCAAATGGTGGAGAGTGATGACAAGGTGTTACAGAGGATGTTGGAGATGAGTCGTGCACAAGACGAGGAGAATATGTTACAAAAGGCTCTACAGATGAGCATGGACGGTGAGCAAAAAAGTACAGTAAACCACTGGTGATTTCCTGAAATTTTTCGCCCTATACATGTAATTAAAGTGCTGCATGAACTGTAGGGCAGAAGATGATGTAAAAATATGTAATCAGGATTTCTCTCCAACTTGATGCAGCTGTGTGATAGGTCAATAAAGTAATGGCATGAAGCTATAAAGGATTTACTGTATTATGTAGGTATTACGTCAATACAAAGACATTTGTGCTCTCAGCAATTAATTTTCTAATATTGGGATACGGGTGATGGGGTTGAGGAACTACCTTTACAATTAAGATGATTGAGATGATCAGTCTCTTCAGACAGGTAAGTAGCTGGTTCAATCCCAGCCTCAGACGAAATTGACGAGATCCTTTGGCCCCTGTGATATTGTGGCTGTTAATAACATATTACTTGAAGTTGATAACCAGCTTTCCATCAATATAGCATGCAGAGCAAACTGAGTCTGCTTTGTGGAGATGTGAATGTTCCTCTGTTACTTTTCAAATGCCAGTGGTCTACCCTGGTTTCCCTTTAAACACTAGTCAGTTTTTGTAATATAAACCTTGTGTGACATTACACCTACCTTTGATTGTATTTCAGAGGAGGTCAGTAATAGCAGCACTAAGGAAGAGAGACTGTCAGGGGCAGACCCACCTGTCACCAACACCCCCTCACTCTCAGCTGAAGAGTTACGACAAAAACGCTTAGCTTACCTGGATCGGAAGTCGGACAGTCAGGAGATGGGGTCATCAGCTAACTCTTCAAATAATGCTGTGACCGGAAAAACCACAAGTGCTGAAGGTTGGGTTTAAATTTTGGCAGGCCTTGAAAATTTATGTTCTCCACATAATGAAATGCATTTTTTTCATATTTGATATAACACATATGTTTGTGTTAACTAGTTAACATGTTTAATGTGTCAAAAGGGAGAAGAAAAAGGATTGATTAGAATTTGTTATTAAGAAATTGGCATCAAAATTTGACCTACTTTTAGGTCAAATAAAAGTAAATAGAAAGAGATTGCATTTGATTTTATTGTGTGTAAAAAGCTGCTGAGTAGATGTATTGTAGGGATCTGTTCATGTGGACATTTAAAACCACCACAAATATTCCTGTATTTATGCTTTGATGTTTTTTTGTTTGATTTATTTGTTCATTTTAATTTATTTTTATCATGCAGTAGAGCAGAGTGAAGAAGAACTATTAGAAGAGGCTATAAAGATGTCCATGGCCCAGCCTTGACCTGGGAACATTTGGAACTAGTGAAAGTGAAACTGTTTGATGTTGACTGATAGTGATATTCTGGTGTTAACCATATGGTAACATAGCTGATTTCAGAATGGGAAATACTGACAACTCTGACATTAAACATGAGTTTAGGGATGTGGTGTTGACAACCTTTTTAAGATCTACCATGTCTACTGGTTTGCTGGATGTAAAACACATGAGAAATCTTTCATGTACCAGAGGCCTTAGCTGGTAAATTCTAAAATCTGGTTTGCACATAGAATGTGTGCCTGATCAGGGAGTGATGTAAATGAGGAATCTTTTGTCTCGTTTCTAATCTTAAATTGGAAAGTTTTTCACAGTTAGCCATCTTGAAATCGGAAAGTTGTCATAGAAGTCCTTATTAACTTAGGAAAAATTGCCACCTATGATGTTCTTAAATGGGGAAATCGCAAAAAGTATTAAAGATAGTATGCCCACACCAAGCTTATCCACAGTTTTAAATCAGTTTTTAATTTGGTGAACGAATACACTAGGGATTGAATTACATGCATCACAAAATGATGCACATGCATCACAAAATGATGCAATGTCAATGCTCACTGACAAAAGCAGATTTGAACAAGGTTTTACATGTCTCCATATATTTCTGAATAGTTTGTGTGAATAGTGCTGTGATGAACAGAAAGCTACCTGGCAAAGAATGGTGCATTGACAAATACAGCTTTACAGTAGTTTTTAAGAAACATATCATTGCCTTTTCTTTTTTTTGACTTTTTTTATGTATTTGTTAAAAGAGTGACTTGATGAGTGTGTAAATGACTGATATAATAGTGTGTAGTTATTTTATATCATTTTAATACAAGCATGCAAAAAGAAAAGGAAAACACAAGAACTCTTAGAGAAGCCCATTCTCTTTTACTTCCAACACAGTCTCATTGTCAGTCAGTCAGGCAGGGTAATTCCGTAAATAACCTGAAATTTTGTTCTGGATTAAGTTGTTCATATTACCTGATTTTGAAAGTTCTAATGATTTTAGAAAGGTGTTTTGAGGTTTGTCTGGAAGTTTTTACAGCTTAAAATGTAATATTTTCTGACCTTTATTTGCATCTTATAATTGGACTTTTGGGTTATTAAGGTCATCTACAGTAACTGTGAAAACTTATATGAGCATTAGTATATGAGATAACTTAAGGGGCTAAAAATAAGGAACCTAGATTTTCTAAAAGACACCCCTTTAAAGTTGTTACTTACACTCTTACAATCAGCTCTCTGGGGAAATGATCGACATTTGCGGCCTCTGAGGCTGATGAGCTTAGCGCAACTTTATGACCCTATGCCTCTCCCCAATGGGTTCGCTGTGAGTTCAAGTCCACATTTAATACGCTAATTAGGATTTTTATCAAGTTTGAAGGTATTTAGGTGTATAGTTTTTAAAATCACTTGCCGCCCCAAGGTAAATGTATGTTATACATGATGGTAGTAATCTATTGTGTGAATGGAAAATACCAACTAAGCTTTGTAAAATCCACTCTATAGAATGATCTGATTAAGAAATCTTGTTACTATTAACTGCTGCTCATTCACATTGTTGATTCACATTGTACGTGTAAAGTTACATTGTGAAATGGTATATGTCAGCCTGCATAATACGCGCATGTGTGCATCACATATGCAGGTACAAGGCAAGCAAATAGTATACATGGTCATAGTAAACATCTAGTAAGGTGTATGAACTTGATAGCCTTCCACATCGTACCTGACTGGCACTTCAAAGCTAAACTTACTCACAGGTCACGGTATGGTTGAGTGGGAATGACTGCTACATCGTGGGATCAAACGTTCTGCTGTGTCATTCAATTATACTTGTACTTCAAACTGTTGGTGCTACCTAATAAGAGTTTTCATCTTTGTGTTCAGATTAGTCAGGCAGTAGGGCAGTTTTGAGTACCATTTATTGCTAAAGGTAAGAAAATTCCTACTGTACCACGTGACTTGTCAGCTGTTTCTGATTACATTTTCTATCACATGGGCGTTTTTTAAAAAGTGTTCCCAAAAGTTATTTAGTTCACACAAATAATGGAGAAATTTGATGAGCTGGAGCTGAAGAAGCTCCTGAATGACAAAAAGGTCATTTCTACCTTCTTAACACATACACAGGTGGTAAATTAAAGTCAACAAACTGCCTGACATTTTTGACACAGTTGGACTCTTTTCACCTTTTGCGACAAGAAACTTCGAACTCGAAACTCCTTTATTATTCATAGCGTTTGTGTCAGCCATCAAAGCAAAACGTGTGTATGTGTAGATATGCACATTCGTGTAGAGGTTAAAATCAATTCTTAGCCAAAGAATTTTGAAGAATAATGGCTGCTATGATGTTCACGTAATTTTATATGCTGTAAAAATTCTGCATTTCCTTTTCTTATCCTCATTTATACATATAAACATGAGTACATGTTTACAATATGAAATATTTCAGTGCTTTATAATGTTTTTTCTGTGATACATACATTATTTCATAAAGCCACCGAATGTGTAGTTTGTCTGCCTTATTCTTCATCACTGGCTCACTTCCTCAAAACTGCGTAAATCGTATCAGTGTCTCGTAACTTTTGTTGTAAGTCACATGGCCCTACGGCGTTAGAACCTAGACATCGTCTTTTGCATGTAGAAGTGACTTACAAAGTTTTGCTTTATTTATTTATTTGATTGGTGTTTTATGCCATACTCAAGAATATTTTACTTAAATGATGGCAACCAGCATTATGGTCGGAGGAAACTGGGCAGAGCCCTGGGGAAATCCACGACCATCCGCAGGTTGCTAGCAGATTTTCCCATGTACGGCTGGATATGAAGTTTTGTGAAAATGGCCTCCATCTGTACACTGAATTGTTTGTTTTCTTTGCATTGGCTTTACTGTTGGTTTCAAGATTTTTGTAGTCATATCAAGACTCCTTGAGGCACAACCTTGCCCCATGTCAAGGTATTGTTTCTAGAAAGACTTGGTGGTTGATGTAGTCAGTATTCAGGGATGAGTGCTGTCTCACTTGAATGCCATGCACAAGACACCAATGCTGCAGATTTTAAAACCTTTCATATGCCCCGATCATGGCCCCGCCATGATCCCAAGTATCTTGCTTTCAAGTTGGGGAGTCATAGTGCCCAGGGTTGTATATGTGATCATCAGTGTTGTATTTTTGATCACCAGTGTTGTATTTCTGATCACCATGTTTGATGACATCTCCAGAATCTCACTTTAACGACCTAGCAGCTGGTCCTGATACCAAAATACCACTAACTATGTGTGCAGGGGTGGCTAAGGAATATGAGGAACAAAACCGACAACTTTTTCTTGTTGAAAAATACATACATTCATTATCTGTGATTCCATCATAAAGCATTTTATCCTACAGTTTAGTTTTGTCGGTAAATAAACACAGAAATGGCATACATGTACAAATAAACAATAAATATCAAACAAATAACATACACTGTATGTACTGGAAAGGAAATAATTTAAATCTGAAACACGACATATATACATGAATAACAGAAGACAAAAACATGACCTGCGTCGGAAGACGTATTTAAAAGATGAGAAACATTTTGCCAGCAGAGATATTCCCATAATGCACATTAAACTGAGCTAGCATAGCACCATATTTTTTCAGATTTTGTTCTCCTGCCTTATCCTGATTACGATGAAATGTGATTGCCAAGGCACGGACTGCCTGACATCATTACAGATCACAGAATGTTACTAACTCTGTTGTACCCAAGTTATGAAGAGTTTACACACAGGCCATTTCATCTGATACCTGTAGGTCAGTTCCAGATCTAGACAACTGTTATACAAACCCTGTACAATACCCATGGCTTTAAAATGAAATTTACTACCCGTCTTTCAGTGTGAGCTTTGAGAACTCACACATATTGTGATACTTATTTTATTTACTTGCTCGGAGCTCAAGAAGATTTCTTCCTTGGCAGGCTGTGGAAGGCAGTTCAGCATACGATGAAAACCATTAGAAACTAGAGCCAAGGAAATGCTGGGTTGTTTCTCAAAGTGACATGCCTAAAATATATTTGTCTGCTACTTCAATTCGTTTATTTGATCGTTGCTTAATGCCATACTCAAGAATTATTCACTTTTTTCTGACTTTCGGTTTAATGACTGGAAGAAGCCATAGTGCCAAAGGTAAGCCAATGATCTTAAGTAAGTTACTGACAAACTTAACCAATGCCTGATGTACAAATATACACAGCACACTGGTGGAAGACAACTGGTCTTCAATCAGCTTTAAGCGGCTCAATCAGACACCTGTGTTGTCAACTGTTTTTGTCACCAACACCCAACAAGCAACAAGAAATCGGGAACCTACAAATTCCCTGTCCAAGGCGGAAATTGAACTGGCACCTTGTGCGTATTGCCAACTGAACTTTCCCCGCATACATCTGGCATAGCACTTCCACAGGCAGAGACAACCTACAGGTAGGCACTCCACTTCCCTGGAACCCTGTGTTATACTTCAATATTAGGATCTGACTCCCTTCCTAATTGTTTTAACCTGGCTTCATTGGACAACTTAGTCTTCTCTGTCCTCGTGTGCCACACTAGGACCTGTGGAAGAGAAAAACAAAAACCATGATAAACATGTCTCAGGGTGGATGATTCTTCTATAGTATCAACTGGCCAGCAATGCCCCAATAGCATTTTAGATTTTATTTTGTACATCATTATGTACATGACTACAAGGTGTGAAGTGAAGGAAGGTGACAAATAAGGAAACAACGGGTAGGAACATCTTCTACATGTAGTTCCTACAGCTGGGAAAGGCTTTCTTAATATTTGCCATTCAATTAATTCAGTGGAGTAACAATTCAATACAAAACATATTGTTCTGATATCTTATTCAAATTTTAAATTTTTTCATTCAATTAATTTATGTACTTTACTTAAAAGAACAGACAACATTTAAACCAAGTACACGTGACCTAAAAGGCCATTTCGTGCCAGTCCAAAAATGATCTTCAACATTTTTTGGCATTTTTTTAACAATAAGGGAAATAAAGACTGAGGTGCTACGGTGGACTTCTTCGACCAAACTGAACAGGCTGGAGCAGGGTGATGTCACATATTTTTCCCTGCTAAACATCCTCTGATTGCTGTATATCTTTGTTCTACATGAATAGATATGCAGTACACCTGTATCTGTATTTCTTTATTTACTTATTTATTATTTCATTGGTGTTTCACGTAGTACTCACGAATATTTCACTTATATGACAGCTGCCAGCATTATGGTGGGAGGAAACCTGGCAGAGCCTGGGGGTAACCCACAACCATTCACTGGTTGCTGACAGACCCTCCCATGAGAGGAAGCCAGCATGAACTGGATTTGAACTCACAGTAAATGCATTGGTGAGAGGCTCCTGAGTCATTATGCTGTGCTAGCGTACTAACCAACTGAACCACGGAGGCTCTGTATCTATATTTACTGTGCAAACATATCAGTTACAGCTTGTTTAGTGCCAAAAAAACTCTGTGACATCACTGGGCTTCATACTCTTCAATGTGGCCCAAATAGTCCACCTCAGCACCTAAGTTTTTTATGCCATTTTAATCACTGTAAAAAAATATTTCTAAAAATGATGAAACCATAATTGGAATTAGCAAAAAATGCCCTTTTGTAGATGATGCATACTTTGTTTTAAATGTGGTCTGTTCTTTTAATATTTAATTAATATGTTTTTGTTCGTGATCCTAGCAGGCCAAGCGAACAGCAACAGGCCATGTTTATTTTAAACAGGAGGCCTGTGGTTATCCTCTCACCTTTGTACACTGATCAGCCAAGGGCTCTAACTCTTGCATGGTGACAATATGGCGCAGCAGTTCAGATTCCTGATAACCTCTTTTGACACGTAGGCTGAACTCAGCTTTTGGATTGTCCATAATGGTCTGTAAGTTCACTGCAAATCCTGCCATGTCCATTGCAAAGGGCCGTTCTGGTTTAAAGTATGTAAACCATTCTACTACCTGTGAAAAGAAAAATATTTATGAACAGGTTTATTATTTATTTATCTTAAAATATTTCAAATGTTAAGAAAGCACCACTGACCTCATTACAGTTTCCCTGTGGCCTAGTGCTTAATGTGCCAACACAACACAGTGACACAGGAAGCCTGAACCAATGTGGTCCCTGGGAGTTCAAGTCCATCTCAGGCTGAATTCCTCTCTGGGCGTATTTGGGAAGGTCTGCCAGCAACCTATACTTTCAACTGTACAGAAATTTCATCCTGTCCTCTGTACGTGTGAATGTATGCTTGGGTATTACGACGTACTAACAATTTTTCAGTCATGTGATGACATGAAGTCCTTAGAATTTCATATATACTGTGTCTTCTTGGGGAAGGGCATGCCACCCAAGTGCTGTCACCAATCGAGCATACTGCTGAAGACACTGGACAGGACACTCCACCCAGTCAAATTATGCTGACACCTGGATGACCCATCCTGTTTCCTTGTTCTAACATCACAGTGCTGAGTGCCAAGTAAGGCAGCAATAAGTACAATTTTTGGTGTGACCCAACGCGGGCCTGCCCTCTATGGTTAGGCTGTGTTTAAATATTCCAAGTTGTCATAATAACCATTTAAAACAGCACAGATAGAACAGTACATTAGGACTTTATTAATATATTAAAATGTCAAAAATTAAATTAAACGAAAATCATTAATAACAACAGAAAATCAAAAGAAATTTAGCTTGTTACAAAATAAAGTAAGATAGGAGTAGATACCACACTCAGATTACCACACACAAGTACCTGTAAATACATCAGAGCTTCAGCACACATATGGTATTATGCACACATATGGTAAACACATGCCCACATATGGTAAACACATGCACACATATGGTAAACACGACTTATTCATTTGATTGGTGCTTTACACTGTACTCAAGAATATTTCACTCACATGACAGGGCCAGCATTATGGTGGGAGGAAACCGTGAAACACATGCACATGTTTGAACGCGGCGAGTTTATAATAGGTTCATTTTCTTACCTTTCCCTCTTTCACAATGGGTTTCTCATAGCGCAGTTTTCCCACCAAGCCAACTGGCCATACTGACACCTTCTTTGTGTATCTCATCTACAATCAAACAACACATGTATGCCATTTAAATGCAAATTATATGGAATTCAAGATTATTAACACATTACCCTAAAATTAGGCTTGTGTGACTAACACCTTTGAAAAAAAAGAAATGAAAAAAAAAAGAGTTACAGTATTAAAATCTCTGATTACAATACAGCAACATTAATCACTGTCATATATCCCCCTTTTCAGTTGCATCCATGTTGGGTTTTGTTATTGTTTTTTTTAACTGAACACAAGAATTTTTCACTCTAAAAGATGATAACAGTCAGATTTACTAATGGAAAAAATGGACAAAACTTGATGGAAACTGCCTTTATCAGGTACACATGCCTTTATGTACCTTTGAAACCTGCCATCAAGTTGCAGATGAACAGGGGAGAGCAGGATTCAAACACATGACCTCAAAAATCACACGCTATGCAACTTCTGGCAAAAGTCATTACCCCCCTGGGGTAGCATCCAATATAACCTTATTAAACACTAATTTTTTATTATTATAAACAAGTAGTAAATAGGTATGGCTGTGGACCTCCCTTGAAAGTGTTTAACGTATGTTTGGTGACTTTTCTACAGACTTTCACTGCACAAGAGATTCCCTCATTCTTATTACCTCTTCAAATATCTGAAGGTCATATGTGTTATCGTCATCAGCGAAGTATACCACCCCCTTCATGTCATGTCTCCCAAGGTTTTCTCGGATCCAATGGAGACCCAAATTTCTCTGTAAAACTCCTCGAGGTTTCAGCCAGTTTGGGTCATTCTCTGTCATTTTATAATTAGCCGGCGTGAGAATGTTCAGATGAGTGAAACTGAGGCCAGACTTGTTCAAGAAATTTGTCACTAGCTGTGTCTTTGTCTCAGAATCTTCAATGACTATCCAGTGGAAGTTTGGAACATGAAGGAATGTTTGACTTAATCTTGTGAGTTCAGCCTTCTGCTCACATCTGGCATATGTAGGCGTTATGGCATATATTGTTGGCAAATTCTTGTGTAGAATGAAATCTCTGAGAGCATCTGCTCCATACTTCTGTCTCAGTTTAACCAGGGCTTGTTGATGGGTCTTCTTCTCATTTTCCAAATCTAACTTCATTTGCGACAACTCTAGTTCTTGTTGTTTTAACTTGGCTGCCAATGTCTTTAACCTTGACCACTCTTTAGTATTTTCAGCTGTGCCATTAATATCTGAAAAGCCTGGGAAGGGAATAATTTCATTCCATTAGTATCTTAAAACTGCAGTAACAGACTGGATATCACAAGGCAACAAAGATAATTTTTTTTGTTTTACATTATTTATTGAGAAAAGTTCAAAGATATAGTACACTATGATTACATGTACTTTAACTTTGTTTCTTGCCTGCCAATCTAACCCTGAGACATGATATGTCACAGAATATTCCACACATTAAAGCCATGTTAATAACATGTTTTTGCAGACAACCATCAGCCTTCCACCAAGGGATCACAGGTTCAGACCTATCTCCACACAGTTCTAGTGAGCACTCTTCAAATTTAGAACAATACACTTATATTGAGGCATCTAAATTACAACAAAAAATCCAAACAAACGCCCTAACAAACCGTTTGACTTATTAAAGCTCCAATTAAATCAACAAGGCTTGACAGAAACCACACATGGCTTTAAGACAATCTCTTACTCACCACAGTTAGATAGCAGCCAAAATACAACCATAAACATGCACGCCAGGTAACATAGTAACAGCCTCCTCTCACACATGTGCGGCATATCTGATCAGGTCAACCTTATTCACTCCAAACCATAACTTGTAATATGAAGGAAAAAGAAAAAACCAAAAGCAAAGATAACATGTAGGCCCTATTTGGACAGTAGCACTACAGTACTATAGAACACAGTTCGGCAAATGTGTAGCTCTAACTTTGGTACTCACAGGCAGTGAGGGATAATTACGTTAAAGGCTCAACACTATCGCACAAAGATACTGACGTACTGACTGATCTGCAAAAATAACTACACCTCAATCTGTCAATTACATCAAGCCACTCATTCAGCCCTTGCGATTTATTGCAGTATATTGTTACATGATTGACAGCATGCTGATTTTTCTCTTTGACATACAGACTGCAATCATATATAAGCTTCCACTTCTAGGTATTTTTTGCTATTTCAGTACCTGATTTAAAATTCAGCCGCAGAAACCTACAAGGAGACTGTCACACTGCACTGTTGAGTGATGTTGTTGTTGTTGTTCTTCCTCAACAGGGCCGTCGTTCCACGGCATGTCTATGCGATCTCTCTAGGCTACTCAGCTCTAAAGCAGCTCTAAAGCCCACGGTTTCCCCCGTATCTGTAAGCTGTCATTATCCATACATTGTGAATACCGGTATCAAATATTGTGCATCATGTTAGTGAATAATGTCAACACGTTGTGGCCGAAGGTGCTTTCGTACCTCCATAAACCGGAGATCAGCAGGTAAGGAGGGGATAACACTACTTTCAACAACTCGAACTTTTGAAGTAAAACAACGTGAATGACGTTCGAGTACTGTATGCTTTCACACTCACAGCTCAGATGAAGTTGTCGGGGAGGAGAGAGGACGGATAGGAAGGGGAATGAACGAACAATGATCCAAGGGATACATCGATGGATCTGTCATATATCGACCTCACTGCGCAATGCGTATAGGCCTATATAACCTACGTCAGTCAGATAGGGCTATTACCTTTTTGATCTCATTATTGCTTATTACTGTTATGTCAATGTACATGTATCAAAAACAAGGGTAAAATAACGACTTATATGAGTTTACAGTAAGTTGGTAATCTGAGGTATTTTAGGCTTACAGTAAAATTTGCTGGCCTGAGGAAAAACAGTCCCTGGCTATTTCCAACCAAAATTTACGTGCGCCTGTGGTTAGATATAAGCAAGGTGTTGTAAAAACATATCATCTCATAGATTTGCATCATTTACGTGATTGATGTTTTACGCCGTGCTGAAGAATATTTCACTTATACGACGACTGCCAGCATTATGGTAGGAGGAAAACGGGTAGAGCAGTGGGGAAACCCACGACCATCCGCAGGTTGC
Organism: Acanthopleura granulata; assembly: GCA_016165875.1. NCBI lineage: Eukaryota > Metazoa > Mollusca > Polyplacophora > Chitonida > Chitonidae > Acanthopleura > Acanthopleura granulata. Next base: position 15,494,575 of record JABBOT010000010.1, read on the forward strand.
TGGCAGACCTTCCCACGTATAACCAGAGATGAAGACAATATGAGCTGGACATGAACTCACAGCGACCACATTGGTGGGAGGCTTCTGGGTCATTACGTTGCGCTAGCCAACTGAGCCAAGGAGGCCTCCATCTCATTGACATGTTGTACTGTAAAAGTTACAGTTAAGCATGTAAAAGGTAGGCCAACTCAAATACCGTAATCCCAGAGTAGGTACATGTACATGTACCTTGCAGAGTATTGTTTAAGTTGTAGATCTTCTCCATATTTGTCGTTGTATAGTGTCTAAAGTTCGGTATCTCTTCTCTACCGTAGAATATAGACCTGTATGTATTGTGTGTAGGCCCATATTTAACAGAAATTTTCTTGAGTGATTGTTACAAAAACCGGCGATCTGTCACGAGATCAATGTACAATGTATAGCTTGGATGATGTGCTCACAAGTGGATCTAAATTTTACTTATAGGCCTAGATTTGGCTTTACAGATACTGGTAGAGCGTTGTAGGCCTACTCTAACTGTAGTGTTGCTCGGTTTGCTGATCAAGTCCTTATCCTACTGCAGAACAGTGATAATTAAGGCGCTTTTAGTTGTTACCTCACGGCGGTCCTGACGACACGTTCTACAGATCGAGACACGCTAAATTTTATACATATTATTGACGGGATAAAAAGTCGTATCCAATGAATGGGTTCTGAGCGAATTTTCCGTCTAGACCTATACTGTTGATCAAATGCAGCTATACAGCTTCGTAAGACGTCTGATGATATTTCGAAACCATATTGCATGATAGGCTGATCACTGTATAATTTAGCACTGCTTGCGTCGTGCTGCCTGAGTGCCATGCGAAGTCGGAATATGTGCCTAAAACTGAATGCTGTAAACTGCATGCATATGCGCTTATAATAGGCCCAGATGTATTGCTAATCCGCAGTACTTGACCAAATATGACAACCTGTATATACTCGCTGTGGACCTTGCGGACAATTAGCATCAAGTGGGTTGCCGAGGCAGATTTTGGACATGAAAACGGGTCGTCACCACTCCTAACAGCATGCTTGCCAGAGTTTGGGCGTAAAAACGGGTCGTTACCACTCTCGACAGCGTGTTTGCCGTATGGTTTCCTTTTCTACAATGATGAACCGTTGAGCGATTTGCCCCCTTCCTTGCATGCCCTTGCCAAAAAAAAAAATGATTGTTACATGTAACTATTGAAAGAAACTATAAAGCCTGAGAACTTTCGCACTTGGTGTCAAGGAACTGAACGCAAACTATTTACTAACATGAACAGTTCTGTCCAGTATCATTTTTGTAGACAAGGAAGCTCCATCCAGTCCACCTGGTATAGGTTTTATCTAATTAACTGTTTATAAAGGGAACCCAGCTGGTTCAGATGTATGGCTAAAACGCCTCTCTCGCTGTGGCCATCAGGCCCTCGACCAGTTAACTCGCACTTTCGAATTCTGCTCTCGCCTGAAAGAGGTTTGTCAGGTGCTTGGCGAAGGGCGGTGCCACTACACCGGAAACACCGGTTTTTTCCACCCATAAATCTGACCGCCATCATGGGCCGGTAAGTAAGAAATTCTTGCATGATCACGGCGTCAAACACCAATCAAGTAAACAAATAAACTATACGGTAATAATATGTGAAAATGGATTGAGCATATTTTGTATTCCCGAAAATTTGCAAGGTCTCTCTTAAGCATTGTTCATCAACCCTCGCTGTTTTTATAGTCTGCATGGTTGTACCAGACCCACTTCGGATAGTTTGAAGTGGGTCAGGTACTACCAGACTAGTGTTTTTCCCACACTAACTCCGGTTTTTCTACTGGGACTTTACCACTTCCGACACTTTAGTGGTAAAACATGTACCAGTAATATGTGATAAACACGTGATATGTGTGGGGTTCACATATTATTTCATGTAATGATATTACGGCCATTATGACCAGTGTTTTACAGTGAAAACAGTTGGCAGCTTGTTGTCAGGGCTTTTACCCGTCATTTTACGAAAATGTTACAACAGTCTTCGTGAATAGTTATGTGTTTGCCTTTTTTGGATGTAAATGTTGCTTCTCCACCGATGAATAAACTGTTTGGTATACATTGAAGTGCACATAGGTCGCTTCAGGGTTGTATGTGACTGAACGATGGACATTGAACTTTCTGCACTGAAGTACATACTACAGCGCTAACTACATCCACACAGTTTATTTACTTTAATTGTAGTACGATGGGTGATAACTGTTTGACCTTGAAATCTCGGTTTTGTTTCAGAGATAATCTATAGGCCTACAAGCCAACTTATCACAGTGTAATAATTTCAGCTGAGATCAGCTTTTGAGTCTTCACTATGCAAGTACCCTTTTGGGAGCTGAGTGCATTCGTGGTTACATTGCTGAGGTAAGGCAGAAAAACACATGCACATCAGGCCTTCAGTCGTAATAGTCGTGAAATATACACATGGTAAGTGAAGCATAGCGTTTTTGATCATGCTGTGTTAGCATACGTAAATTATTGTGTTAAATATGTGTAGGAAGCGTTTGGCAAACATACATTATACTGTACCGTTGGCATCAAATTATTTCTCAAGGTTAAGCTTTCGTGATAATTATAATATGTGAATTCATATTGTTGCAGTCACACTTCAGCATATTTATCTTTTAACAGCAGGAAGATGTGCTGAGGTGTGTAGTTCTATATACCATTTAGACAATATGATTTTCTTCTTCAATTTCTAAACCTATGTCGGAAATTTCCTATTAAGACAATCCTTATATTGCATATTGCCATCTAAAAATGACATGCACTTTAACAGGTTGTCTCACTCAACGCTGTAGGGGACCTACAGATCAAGGTCAGATGAAGCTGTGACTCGCCGGGACAACGTACCCCTTCACGAATGTCGCGTGTTCGAATCAGACTGACGCTGTTTTGTGCTGCGATTTTAACTGGGAATGTTTTGTTAGATACCCAGCGAGGGTCGATCGGTGGTTTAGCTCGCACATGTGCTCCGGTCAAGCAAATCACCACTGTAGCTCTCAATGCCATATATAGATATCAGTGGATGTATACCCCATATTCAGTATCTATTGTATACGGTTTTTCAAATTTAATTACAGATAATCTATCTTCTACGGTTTGAATGACCAGTCATGATTCTGTCGCACTGTGAGAAGTTACTACAGCTGTGTTATATGGCCTGCCTGTTCCTGATCGTACTGTGGTTAGTGCTGAATCCTGGTAAGTGTAACGTACACGACTGATGAACGTACGACATGTTGTAGCTTTGATGAAGTCTTCGGTGTCTTTCTTATATCTATAGATTAATTTGATTTGATTTTGATTTTTATTCACCAGGATAAAGGGAAAAAAGCAAATGGTACGGTAAATATACAAAACAGACATAGTTCACACATTGCTAGCTTGAAAGGTATAAACGTATTGCTCTAGAGGGATGAAAAGCCCAGGGAGCGCGTTCTAAACCAAGATATAATGTACTGCATTTTTAACGGCTAAAATAAGATATACCGCAACTTTTTTATTGTTTGTTTACTGTCTAAATTCTTGTTTTGAAAATTGACGAACAATGCATGCTATGTGTATGTATGACCCTTATTGATGCTGCTTACGTATAAGTGATGTTACCCTCTCCCGGCACTGCGATTTAATTCCTGCACTCATATATAAAACCCGACCGGAAGCATTGCATTAAGTTAAAATCCACGCGTATATATAGGTATAGGCCTATATGTCCTGAAAAATCTACCATATAAACAAAACAAAGTGTTCAACTGACTGTTAAGGAATAGCCAACAACCACTGGGAATATCCACCGCATGCATGCGTCGTAAGCAAAGTGAACCAAAATTAATGACCTAATACTTTGTTTCCAAACCTCTTCGATCCTAAATGATTCTTCGACCTTTAAACCTCAGTGTTATGAAGTATTTGAACCCACTTTCTTTGGTTGAATTATATGCACATGTGTTTTTAATCATCAAACCCGAAATTTATAGTTTGACACTTGATCGTGACATGGTGTTTCATTGTTTTTTATTCGTCTGCAGATATTAATGAACCAAGTACCAGATCTCTTGCAGAAGAAAGATCGAGACTCATTGACATGGCGGATCAGTTAAAACGTCAACAATTGGAATTGTCTAATCTAAAAGTTAGATTAGAAAATAAGGGTAAAGCCTTCCAACAAGCAGAAATCAGATTGCGACAGAAATATGGAGCCTATGACGTCGGGAGAGCTTTGAATCTCAACGAAAATTTGCCAACAATATTCGCGGTGACGCCAACATTTGCCCGAGACGAGCAGAAGGCTGAGTTGACACGTCTAAGCCAAACGTTTCTTCATGTTCGTAACTTTTATTGGATAGTCATCGAGGACTGTAAGACAAAGACTGAGCAGGTGAGAAACCTGCTGCGCGGGGCTGGCCTGAACCACACCCATCTGAACATTGCTACCCCTAAAGGTCAAAACCGAACAGGCGATTTGCAAAGAAACTTGGGTCTCCGCTGGATCCGGCACATTCATAGAGAGTCTGACGTCAGAGGCGTGGTGTTCTTCACGGAAGATGATAGCACTTACGATCTCCGGATATTTGAAGAGGTGATACGTAGCAGCTAAATATGCCTAGTACCAAGTTATTCTTTGTATGTATGCAGCAGTAGGCTACCTGCACCTGAGGGAAATTCCTTGCTCAATCTGCTTCCTCAAATTTTTTTATTTGATCGTTTTTAAACTCTTTTTCGCGTGTACGATGGCGGTCAGCTTTATAGAAATAGGACTGGCCAATGTAAGCCAACGACCTTTCGGCAGAGTTATTGAACTTTCCCATGTGCATGTGACACAAATATTGGTGGAAGACAAGTGGTCAGGCAAGTGGTTTAACCTGCGAAATATAAACGTCTACCAATGAGTGAGAGTGGGTGAATCTACAAATTCCCTGCAGGAAGCTTATTTGAGAGTTGCTGTAATTTTGTCAACATTATAAATCGCTTGGAATATTGATGTCTGTTGATGAGTATGTCTAGCAATTGTAAATTTAGTAAGATGCACATGTATCACGCGACCATAAAAATTTCATTTTTCTTGTATTTTTGCTGTTGTTATTTTCCGTGACGTTTTTGATAAATGGACGTAGAAATATCACACTACCAAGTCTATAGCTTTTGGGAGAGCATACAAGGCCCCAGTTGCGACCGATAATATGGTAAGCACCAGTGGTGTAGAAATTAACTGATATTATATCACTTTTTGACCGATGATGTTTTGTGCTGTTGTAAAAACGTTCGATATTGCTAGGGCTTTACTAACCGACACTATATTTTTTTACTGATAATGTAGTAACTTCTCTTCTCACCGATGCTGATGTAAACTTTTACCGATAATGTCGTAATGTACAGAAAAGCTTTTAACATTATCGGTGGCTTTTGCAGCAGTATCGGTCAAAAAGTAATACAATATCTTTTGGTTACTACAGTATTGGTATTTACTATATTATTGGTCGTAGTAACTCCATTATTTAACACTTATCAAATCTGTAATCTGCATAGACTTCTTGTTCATGCAGTTTCCATAAAACAGACCAATGCAGTGAGCAATACAGAAGTAGGCCCTACCGAATTAAGTCTAGCTACTGTACTGAATATAGAAGAAAGAATGATTATTTATTATTTTAATTCTTTGCTGTTTTTGACTATCGCCTAGATGAAAGATTGGCTCTACTTTTTCATGGCTTGTAAGATTTGTCCCCTTTGCTGTATATACATACATTATTGATAAAACACTGAATGTTGTTTACAGATGAGATACACAAAGAAAGTATCAGTGTGGCCTGTCGGCTTTGTGGGGGGTCTGCGCTATCAGAGGCCTATGGTAAAGAATGGGAAGGTTAGGAAGAACATGTACATGCATGATCACACTGTCATATGTACAATATTGGTTACCTTTCAATAGGGTACCTTTTCGGCCTAAAATCATTGGGGTCTAAGATTTATAGTCTGTTGTCTTTTCCAGAGCGTTATGTGGGCAAACTGGTAACGTATTACACAACGGTCAGTTCAGCTTTTACCCGCGTCATCATTGCGCGGGAATAGGTTCCCAGTCCACATTAATTTATTTATTTATTTGATTGGTGTTTTACGCCGTACTCAAGAATATTTCACTTATGCGAAGGTGGCCAGCATTATGGTCGGAGGGAACCGGGCAGAGCGTGGGGAAACCCACGACCAAAATCCACATTAAAGTTCCATACTTGTATATATGTAAGGGATTTGGTGGTGTGCAAATTAATTTTGAAATCTCGGTTTAGTAGCAGAAACCTGCGTCTGCACAAGAAGAATTGGTTCGTATAAGCTAAGACCGAACGTTTATGAATGTTTGGAGCTATGCATGAGATATGCATGAGTTATACCCTTTAGCGAGCCTTCGGGTTACCAAAACGGCTAGAAATTTGACAATATTTACATGCTGTTTTGGCTGAGACTTTAATCAACACCAAGCGGTGCTTTTTCTGTCTGCGTGTCTGTCAGTTGGTTCTTTTTTTGCTCCGTCTGTCGGTCAAATTTTTGACACCTTTGATCTTAAAGCTCATCATATATTTTGCACGCTATCACAGGTACCTGTATTGAGAATTTGCGCTTATTTCGTTGCATCTCAGAATAACGCATGGAGCGTGTTTCTGTTTTGACAGGTAGTTGGGTGGCTGACAGAAGATGCACAAGAAAGACCGTCTACAGTTGATGTAGCTGGCTTTGCTGTTAATCTGAGGCTGATTATAGATAATCCTAAAGCCGAGTTTCGACAGAAGCACGGGAACTATCCCTGGTCGGTTATGCTTAATCAATTGGTGACCCAAACTGAACTAGAGCCCTTGGCCGGTCAGTGTACAAAGGTGGGTAATAACGTTATGAAGAGTACATTGGTATAACGCTAAACAAAGCAAATACAACAGTGAAAGCAGTTAAATATTGAATGTTTACAACTTTTTGCCACGTTTTGTGCAAGTAGCATGGGATCTCATTTACAAAAAATAACCGACTTTCCTGTGTTTCTTACTAGTTGATAGTTTACATTACATTAAAGGAACGTTTTCTGCTGAAGCCATATACTCGTTTGTGCGCAGGTACTAGTGTGGAAGACAAAAGCAAAGGATCGAAAGTTCGAAGATGGCACGAAGATAAAGCGTTATGAGAATATGTCCCATCCTTACATCGAGGTTTAACTCAAGCCAGCGTGGATGTCGACGTTGAATGTGGCTGTTTACCGCTTGTTGGATATAGTAAGGATCTCGATGATTTCACTCGACATTGTCGTGGTGCACGCATATAGTATATTGAAGCACAGCGTTCACCATTAAACATTCAATACGGATAGTTCATTTCATCGTTGTAATATACACACCTACCATTAAGCCATTCTTTGTATATAAGATGAATGACATGGCGTCTGAAGCATTTGTTAAATTACGACATTAAGGTATTTCAACAGTAGTAGGGGTGTCGTACACAGAGATCTCAGTGAACATGAAATGTTCATGATTGGGTACAAGATTAAACATCGCAGATAGTGTTACTTATTTCAGATAAACCTCTACAGGTTATCATACTTGTAACCACAGGATTTAGAATATTTTACCAATATTTTTCTAACGTCTATGACTCCCGGTTTAAATTGGCAACCTTCAAATCTTCTTCAACCTCGTGATAATGAATATATGTCTTTCTGATAAATTGGCGTGTATCATAACATTGTGTCAAATTGTTTTCAGTAGAAGGGCATTTTTTAACCGTATTTGTTTTCAGTTTATTGATATTTCCGCGCTGCGTTTAAACTGTATACGTAAGCACAACGGATTTCATTCCATTGTCAATTTCCTGACTTGCTGAAGTTAACCATAGTTTTGCCAGGTGTACAGCTTTGCAGCACTTAGTGGGATATTACAGATACAGTCTGTTTTAAAAGGAGTTGATTCACCTCGACATCTTTTTGTAGTTTTAGAACGGATTAATTGAGTGAAAGTGAAGGAAAACAAAATGAAAATAAGTAACAAAGGCAATACAGCTGATAGAAACGAATTTTACATATTTTTTTTTCTTCATTTTTGACAATCTGTACTATTATTTTCACCTTCACGTGAAATCTACTCCGTCTTGATGTCTCCAGACTGCATGTACAGGGAAATTTCGGATATAGTTCGCACTGGCCATTCCAGAGACACTTAGAATATAAAAAAACTGTGTAATCTCTAGTCCTATTAATGTGCAAGGTATTCCCTGTGGGTTATTTAATGTTTGCTTATGCATATTTAATGCCACTCTGTCAATGTCATTGTAAAGATTATTTATATTGATCTTTATTTTACATAATTTTATGGCTGCTTTGCTCTGGTCAATATTTTCTCAAGCCGTTTCTGCGCATTACAGGAATATTGGCCTTCCACTGGGAAGTGCTATTAGCTCGCCCATGTAGGCCATACAGGTTGCACTTTTCCCGTGGGCTGAAACTATCACATGACAAATGTCTACAGGAAAAATGATACATCTACTGGGTATTTAAATAAAATGAAATGAACCTTGTATATTCTGCTCAACATTTCACGTGCTTGCATGTGGGCTTTACACATTTCTTTTTTTTTTTTTTTTTTTTTTTTGGAAAATCAAGCATAGCATGGAGCGCAGTGTCATCAACCCATGTAGCACACGAAATTAGAATGAATGACCGATCCTGGTGTAACCTCCTGATCGGCAGTATGCAAGCCATATCCTGGCGTCATCGAAATTTGAATCCTCAAAGGCGAAAATGAAGGTTATCTGTAAATACTGTGGGCGTGGGTGGATTCTGGTCCCTTGGGACTTCTGTTAATCAAGAATGTGCTTATTACAGACTCGGTCATTGTGGTTGTGTTTCTTAATCACTACACTGATAGTACTTATTACAGACTCGGTCATTGTGGTTGTGTTTGTTAGTCACTACACTGATAGTACTTATTACAGACTCGGTCATTGTGGTTGTGTTTGTTAGTCACTACACTGATAGTACTTATTACAGACTCGGTCATTGTGGTTGTGTTTGTTAGTCACTACACTGATAGTACTTATTACAGACTCGGTCATTGTGGTTGTGTTTGTTAGTCACTACACTGATAGTATAATAATCCAGACAAAAAAATGAAAACATGCAGCACTGACCAAAAATAAAAGAAATAAGCTCCATGCATGATCATGGCACAAATGGAGAGTTAGAAGTTATAATGTTTTTTGTTATAAATAATCGATAAAATGGACGTGTGTGCTTAATTTCTGTTGGTAAGCTAATTGGATTTCTATAACTTTACATAATCATATAGTTAGCTATGTAATAATAACCTTATATACGATCGATAGCTACGACTTAAATGCAGCTACATCATAGCCGGTCAATTGTGCGTACGTGGCAAGTCTCATGCACGGCCCTTTCTACCTGATTTTTTTCACCCGTGTCTCTTACAGTCGTAGCATGGACATAAATGAACGTCTTAAGAGCGGCTTAAAACAACCATAAAAAGTCCCAGTGAATAACAATGTTTTACCCTCTCCATTCCGTTCTTTCTGATTGGACCTACTTGCGTGTGTGATCTTTGACAAAGCGAGTTATGCCCTTACCCTATGACCAATGCGAAAGTACATCATAGTCTTGAACCACCTTTATTAAAGGAAGAGAGCTGAAGTTTATGACGTGTATGCTTACGGTATTCTTAACCCTTTTTGTGCCTCTATACCACCAACACGGAAGTAACTGAAATCAACAATGTAAAAATGTGCTTGTAACTTTCTTTTCAAATTTACCACTCTCGATTTGCATCCCTGTCTCATTCTTAGTATTTTAGGTTTCCCTGCCCCTACCACCCCCACGCCCATTTAAAACTCTTACTTATTTCAGTTTAAATAATAAATGTTGGTTGCAATATAGTTTGGATTAAAATTAGAACAATAATTTCATTTGAGAGCAAAACTCATGAAACTGTTCATGTGCAGGGCGATATCAAATTATTTATTATTTTATGTTAAACGCCGCGTGCTCAAGAATGTTTTACTTATATGGCTGCTATCAGGTTCATGGGTGGAGAAAACCGGAGCCACAGAGTAAACCAGCGTGCTTCAGCATGTACTTGACAAAGCCTCCTGACTTAATTAAAACCGGAGCCGAAATGCGAAAGTTGGATTCGAACACACAACCTCATTGACCACGGGCCTGAGGGTAGCAGTGAGCCAGTGCTCACCTCGCCTGATTACAAACAAAAGAGCGTTATGCTTATTAGCATGTACATCTCAGACAAGGCAACTATGTGGACAGAAAACACATGGTACTATTTTACCCAGGGTCATTAAGAGCAGACTTAACGTGCACAAGGTGTTGACCTCAGCCACACATGCGGTGTATAAGCTGAAATTGCCTTGTGAACTGTAGATTTGCTGTCATAGCGATATACCAGTGCCATGCCATTCATGTATATTTAACTGCTGACACAAAAGCCTATATGCACATACACCATCTGTTATAGTGTTGCAAAATAGCGTGTGAATAGGTCTACTGGAATACGCGCAATGAAATTTGAGACCAAAGCAACAGAGTCTTTGTAACGAAAAATCAAATAGAAAAAACAGAGAGGAAGACTTTATACTAATTAATACTGCACAGGTCAACGATCAAACATGCATACATGTAATATAGCAGGACCCGACGCCACAAAGCTGTTCCATGTCAACATCTACCTTTAATATACATTGCCATACCAGTTGCAATAAACTTACTCTACAGTAAACATGCAGAGATTTAGACCTCTGTGATTGTACCGTTACGCGAGCATTCCATATCTGTCTATAATGAATTCCTGGGCTCATTTGTATGCCTATATTTTCTTACGTGCCAGCTCTGATATCTACTGATCAAAATAATACGCTAAAAAATCAAAAGTTTAATAAGCCAAATATGGACAAATTCCGAATCTTCCCATTGCTTTTATGAACGGAGATTTGTATCGAGTGTATTGATGAATGTGTATATGGGGCTTAAACGTGAGCCTTAACGGAGCCTACATGTATACAACCATCTAATAACAGTTGCTTCGTTGGAAATGTTCGGTAAATGTTAAAAATGCCACTAAAATCTGCAGTGCACTAAACCTTAACACATATTGCCTGTCGTGAGAAACCCGGGTTATAAAAAAAATGAAAACACTGACAATTGCTGACGTAGTGGGATAATTTTTGCTTTGTTTTATCAACTCGATACGTTTAGTCTTGTTTAATCAGTGTTGATTAATATGTTGGTGTTTTAGTAAGAAGTTAATACCTGTTTAAGAGTAAAAATAGGCCGAGTTAAGATGTATTATCAATCTTATTGCAATGTTTCCAAAATTAAGAAATATGGAGCCGAGAGAAAATGGCAAGGAATGATGTATTTTTAATTTGAACGCGACAAACTGTAACAGAGCAGAAGTCTCTGTCGCTTATACATCCCAGCGGTGAAGAAGGAGCACTTCAGATAACACAAGTATAACGGTTCGTATATAGTTATGACAGGATGTATACGGTAGGTGTATATGCTCTCATGCTGGCCTGGTGAACGCAGTAAACAACTCAGTCCACAATGAATCATAACACAATCTGCGCTTACTTTTGATCATTCAAAAATCAGCAAGGTAATTTATGCTAAAGAGGGGTGAAACTTTCGAATTCCATTTGTATGTACCGAAGTTTTGGCGTGATAGCTCCGGTATGACGGGCACTGACATGCCATGAAGGATATTTATGCTCTAGCCATTGTTAATGTTCCGGTCAAAGTAAGTTTGCTCAATGGAGAATGAATTCCGTTTTGCTGGGTTCTGCATTTAGAATGTTCCTAATCACATATTTCTGCTGTCTCCTCGCTCTCCTTGACAAATCTCTCATTGTTGCTTACTCTCTGAAATTGCGCTCGTTGGATCAGTGTAAGATAGGATTCCAGCGAGCGTGTACCTCATCGAAACGAAGCCAACCTACCGAAATGGTAAGTGATCTGTGCCTCATCTTTTTCATGTGCAACAACGCGTATATTGCTTGTCTTTGATAATGATCTAAAATTAGTTTATGGAGTATTTCAGTTTTGGCCTGACTTTTTACGCCATATGCTTCCCGGTTGAAATTATCCCAAAGTTTCTCCTGAATATTTTTTTTTATATTTTCTCATTATTGAACCTGAATTTTTAAGTACATGGATATTTGTTTTCTTATAGAGCTATTAATATATGACAAATCGTAAAAACTAAACGTACCTGAAATTGTGATAAATCTGCAACTAACACTACCATATATATTAGCGCGGAATCTGTTTTTGTGCCCTCATAATGACATGCATAATACCTGTGTTATAAAACGTCTGGTACGTTGTTATGGTTTGTTGGTGTGAGACGTGCAACATCATGTTATACAAATAGCAATAGCTGTATAAATATTGCTAGATATACATATGTTTAATAACAATGAAACGGTTTGCTCAGAAGCTGCCTAATGTCATGAGAAATGTTATGTGTATGTAACAATGTGTGGTTGTTCATCATGGGCTCTGTTGAGTTTCCACAACCGGTCCGCGGCTATGGGTGTGGAATATTATTCAAAACACCAGTTATATGATTAAATAAAATATTCATGTAATTTTGGTCAGTGGTCATTGATACATTCATTTTCTCACTATATGCTATTAAGGCCATGTAGAAGATTATTCCCCTAATGTATAACTGGTGTTATACTATATCAGCTAAAGAAACCAGGTATGGAGCATCTCGACAAGCACAACGGTATCCAACCAATGAGCAAAACACTGGAACGCGCTACCCTCTTTGTTCAAGGGCAAGCCGACGAGTATTTAATTCAAACATTTATTCCAAATGTATAGATAGCAGGATAACTTCCAAACTAATCAATATTTATCTCAAACGTGGTTTCTTTTTCACAACTGATATTTCGTTTCAAGAATAGTTCCTCCTTCGCCATAGGTATGGAGCGATGATCAGTCCTTTCTTTCATTCCAAAATTATCTGGTGTGCCTTACCCTATATATGGACAAGTGTCTGGCAGTATTCCACTATGTTAAGTCTCCATATTTAGTTCAAGTCCATTCATGTGCGACTTTCGTTCGGAGAATCGAGCTGGACGTACAACACGGGCGCCTGGGTGGTTGCTCGGAACTGTGTTGAAGAATTTGTGTGTTCCACGTCACTGCCCTTCCTGTCTTTCTTCTTCTGTACTTGCGCTACCAAAGATACATTCCAACAAAGCTTAGTCTATTTAACTCGGAGAATGACCTGTATTCAGTGCAAAAAAGTATTGGAATAAGTACTTGAAGTGTAATTCGTGATATTATTTGTATGCTTTGTTAGCTGTTTCAAGTAGATTGTGGACGTGTAACTGCAGGTTCTTAAACGTCATTTTGCATGAGAAACGTAAACCATGATATTGTGCAGAGATACTATTAACCACTAGTTTTAACGTGATAAACATCGGCAAAAAACACAGCTTGCTGTTTGAATTTAAACACATTCTTTACAATGAAAATGAGACAAGTGAACCATGGGCAAATGTTTCTTCAGACCATGCCATTATTTCCATCATGGTTACAATGTGGATGAAAACAATCAAATTCCTGGAAATGTGCAATTCAGTATGAAGTGTATTCAAAATGAAGGACCTCTAATCTATGAATATTTTTATTTCTTTTCATATATTTCCTTATATGTCTAAGTATAGTCAATTACCTTCTAACATCTGTCTTAAGGACCACTTCCATATTATTTTAAAAATTCATAATGGATCCGTCTCGGACCTAAAATAACTAGGCAATTAGGCTATAATTAAACACATTGTCGATCATATAGCATTGTAAACAATGGCTGAGCGTTATTGAGTTCTTTTATTTACTTTAAACATTGTTACATAAGTTATACTCACTTTAAGGTTTCGAAATATGTTATGTGCTATTTAATTGGCAATAAAATAACATTTACCTCTAATAACGTATCCTAACACATGATCAGTTCTTTTCAGTGTATTTAAAGAGCAAGAACTCCAAATACCTTACAAATAAGGTGTTTGGGAGAGCCTGTATGTAGCCAAAAGGTTTCAATTGTCTTCATAGTAGGTCGACAGTCTATAAAAATATATACATGAAAATTTATATAAATAAAATGTAAGAAGAAAAACAACACATAGAAATAAATTTAAGCAAAATTTTATTTATTTGTTTGTTTGTTTCAGGCCGACAAACTATCAAACGACCAGATCGAGGGTAAGTTAATAGAAACTCTTAATGATGGCTACCGGTCAGTGGTAAAATCTATACATGTATCGTTAAAAGGGGGCCGATTTTGAGGGGTGGGGAAGGGGGTGTCACAGCAAAGAAAGCTTAGCTGCGTCGATCTAATTTTAACCAGTCAAACCATTTTGCACAGGACAGTTGCACACACGCAGTTGTTGCAGTTATACAATATGGGATAAGAGTAATGTTAAGTTGTTAATGTGTATTGGCCCGTCAAGAGTTCAAGGCCTTGACAGAAAGCTACTGTTCTGCCCTTACGGCCTTAAAGGCAGGCTACATCAACGAACAGTGAAAGGGTAGACAAGATAAAAAAAATGACCATTAAAATGTGTATCTGAAAATACCATCAGTTCAGTTCCCCCACTGAATTAAATGTAGGGAAAACTTTGGATTGTAAGGTGGGTTTCTTGGATCATTTGGATAACGTGCATGTATCACGCCATTGATGTCACATGGATATTTATTTGGGGTTAACAGGATTAATTAATGTGGCACTCGCTTTGCCGCCTACAGGCACACGTTGTATTAGTACGGTTCACAGATGATTTATGTAGATCTGAAGATGGATGTGTAGTCAATGGAGGCATTTATATTATCAATATGGTAAAAAGCTTAACCAACAACCACTCCACCTCTCCCTCCAAGGGAACTGTTAAGTACAGGTATTTTCAAATAGAGTTTTAATGGTCTTCCGGCTAATACTCTATGCTTCACGTTAATGTTTCTTTCCATTTCCAAATCTTGCCACTAGGAATATCGGCCAATGTATGTTTTTTCACTGTCCTATGCAAAGAATTGTATGGTGTGCTATGTAATATTATTTTATCCTATAGTTAATTATGCCTACATTATATGTGTGTTTCAGAGTTCAAAGCCGCCTTTGAGATGTTTGACAAAGATGGAGATGGAACCATCACGATTGTCGAACTGGGGAAGATCTTGCGGACGTTGGGTCAGACTCCTACGGACAGGGAACTCAAGGAAATGGTAGACAAAGTGGACGCCGATGGTACGTCAGCAGGATTTGTTTTCCTTTTGAAACTTTTGCTTCTACATCCACATTTTACCTTTATCTTTACCACCTCCACTGTAAGGGCTACGGATGTGTGTTCCCAAAATACGGTTATGGAAATACGCACCGTGGAGAGTTTAGCCGAAAACTGCACCGTGAGGATTTCGAAAGTGTGTTCGAAAAGTGCAGTCCATGAAAGGTGGAATAATAATAATAATAATAATAATAATAATTCAGAGAAATAAAATGAAATAAAACAGAAAGAGAGAAAAAAATACACAGAAAAGCAAAAACAAACTGGATAACTATCCATCAACAGGAAATTTGCAATTCATTTACAATATTCTCACGCCGAGTCAGTCATTTCAGCGTGATGTTTTCTATTGCAGGCAATGGAGAGATTGGTTTTGAAGAGTTCCTGGTAATGATGGCTGGCACTGCTCAGTCAGGCCCGGCGTCTGACGCAGATCTCCAGAACGCGTTCAGGTGCTTCGACACAGATGGGAACGGTTACATCAGCTTGGAAGAACTTAAACAGGTGATGGAAAACCTGGACGTGAAGATGTCCATGGATGAGGTGAAGGAGATGATGAAAGAGGTAGATGATGACAACGACGGCAATGTCAGCTTTGAAGGTCAGTACACGCATAACACTTTCAATGGGCCAAGGTCAGAAAATGAAAACATCATAGATCTCAGTCTGAGGTAGACGTTGGCAACGGCTTTGGCGTGGCATTCCTTGTCGTCGCGAAGAATAAACGTTTCTCTATAATTTCATTCATTTTCATTTCATGGCTACGGTTGGTTAAGCCAAGATCACTGAAAGCGAAAAAATCACCGACTAGAAGTATGTTATGTTAGTATACGTTAATATAGGACCATTAAGCACTACCCAGAAAAACAGACAGAGAAAAACAAACAAAACTGTTAACCGCTTAAAATGCATTTGAATATTTGAATTCTGGACGTATTGTGACAAATGACGTCAAATCAGGTTTTTGTCACACAGATTGCAGGGCATCTGCAATCTGAGACATTCTCGACACTGAAACGAAATACATGTATATTTCAAGCAAGGCATGTAGCTGTGACCTCATTGATAAGACTAGCAACTGTTTCCTAAAAGACCACCATGAAAGCCGGTGTTTTAAGGGCGTTTTTTCAACGTTGGAATCTTTTTAAAATAAGAAATGGATTGATTGTCCGGGGCAGTGTTTATTGGCCTTTCATCTGCCACAGTTTTAAAGAGGCTAAACTGCTACATTTCATTGTCCTCGGTAACTACAAAGAAACTTTCGTGTTGGAAATGACTTATTCATGAAACATGTTTTTTCTTTTATTTGCACTTGCTTCATTGACATCATTAACGCAATGCAAATATTTTATTGTAGTTAATATATTCATTACGATTAGGGATAACAAAGCATCTTTCTGGTAGGAATACGACGGATGGATTACATCATTGTTTGCTTTATTATAATCACATAATTCCGTTACATTTAAATATATAATACATACTAACATCTTACACTTTTCATCTTTTTCTTGCAGAATTCAAGAAAATGATGCAGAATCTTTAAATCTTCGATCCATTCACCTATCAAGTTCAACTCTCATTTTGATGACATCAAAACGCGGATGTCAGTCAGAAGATATCCACGAAAGCCTAGATTCAATGTCAATAGTAGTTTACCCAGATTCCGTCCATTAAATAAATAATTAACTTATTTATCATACAGGCCATTTCCTGAGTTTCATTTTTGAATATATGTATATATATATACAAGAAAAGTAATTTAAAATAAAAACTTCCCTTTAACGGCTGTGTAGTGAATTAGTAAATTTTTCTTATCTACATTACTGTAGCTCCGGAACAATCTGAATACACAGTGTGAAACATCATACACACTGTGAAACAGCCCTTAAAGGGAAGTTTTTATTTCAAATTACTTTTCTTGTAAATCTTCAGTCAATATAGAATGGCTAGAATGCCAAAAAGTTTGAACATGTTATCTGAAGATGGTTAACTACTTATAACACATGTAGCATTTAGTAAAACATTTATAGCTTTCGGTCTTCGATAAGAATGAGGTCATGTTTGTGTGTAACATGACTTCTTTGTCAGCATCCACGAGCAAAAGAAAGGATGACGTATCACAAGGAAGGACAAAGGGGCAAGAATCTTGAAGCTCGTGTATTCCTGCGCGCATATCGCCTCATTGCGAACCATGGCGTGATTAAAAAACAACGTTCTTGAGTGTGACAGGTTTTGTTTGTCTGTCTAATCTCGTTCGGTATTGTATAGTGCGGAAAAGTATTATCCGTCATTTGGGGTTGGTATTTCGATGTACAGCACAAAATACAATGCTTAACTTCGAATTTCCATGCAGCAAGTCAAGTATCTATTGCCAACTATGGATGTCAAAAGATAAGATCACTGAACCGTTTTTATTACAAATATACATTAACACGGTACCCATTTCATGATCAGAAACTAATGCTGAGGAGATGGAATAACACAAGTAATAACTCTCATTATTTGAGACTGCAATAGACCTATGATTCCCCGTATTTTTAATCCGTGTCACCACGCCTTTCTGGATGATTTTTTCATATTTTTGATTGGTGTTGTTGCACTCTACACAAGAATACCTTTCTGAATGATGTTTACAGATGATCTTTGTCACTTAATTGAAGAAGTATTCAGTTGTTCTCCCAGACTACTTCTGAATGATCTCCTCTATGCAATCATACCAATGACTTCAATCGAAGCGCCAAACCTTATCCACAACATATCTAACGGCGTTGTCTGACTTCACAGCGGGAAAATGTGTACTATTCACAGACTGCCTCTGTGGTCTGGTGGTTAAACTCGAGAGGTCGGGGATCAATCCCAAGTCATGTCATGTCAAAGGCTTTGAAAATGCTACTTATTGCTACCTGGTTTGGCGCTCAGCAGTGTAAGTTAGAACAAAAAAACAGGACTGGTCGGCTCAATGTCACTATAATGTGACTGAGTGTGGTGCCATGCCTGGTGTCTTCGGTATGATGTACTTTGGCCTCGCCCTGCCATAAGGGGACACTTTATATACATTCTAATGATTTATCCTCGTCATATGACATAAAATATTGTTGAGTAAGACATACATACGTCTTTTCGCTTAGTTAAATTGCCTGTTGAAACAAGCATGGACAAATGTGCGTATAAATTACGAATAAATTGTACGTGTCAATGTTAGCAATCTTAGTGATTCTTACCTTTCAGTAAGTATAGCAAAGGCAAAGGGGACTCAGGCGTTCTCATTGGTTGAAAGAATATGGTGTAGCCATGGAATAATGTATCCGGAAGACAAGAATAATAACTCATTGTTCAGCCTGTTTCAGAACCGGCCAAATTGATTATCCTGGCAAAATGTCGATGAAATTAGTGGCCAGTATGTAGTTTTCTAGCATGAATTGTGAGTTGGTGCTAAATTTTTTGTTTTCATTTATTTATGTTTTGTTGACTTGTTTATTTATTTATTTGATTCTTGATTAAGGCAGTACTCAAGAATATTTTATTTATACGATGTCCGTCAGTTTTATGGTAGAGGAAAGGGGAGAGCACGGATGTTTGATAAGATACCCACTAACTTTCCAACATGTGACGTCCAAAGTTGCACGTCATATTGGTGAAAGACAAGTGGTCGAATGTTATCGATCGCTAATTACTGTCTCCAACGCTACACAATCAGTGAGAGCTGGGGAGAGGCGGCACGAAGCAAAAATGGGGCCGAAAATTGTAATTTTCACAGTATATGTATACTAAACTAGATACGCATACATGAGTTACGGGTTCAAATCTATAGCCTTGGTGGGAGGGAGGGGAGGGAGGTCCCTGGGCGTTGGCTTAGGGCGCTAGTGCAGTGTAATGACTCTGGTGCTTCTCACAAATGCGATTGCTGTGCGTTCAAACCGAGCCCACGCTGCATTCCTTTCCGGTCGTACGTAGGAAGATTCGCCAGCAACTTGCCGATAGTCGTGGGCTTGCCCCGGGCTCTGTCCGGTTTCCTCTCACCGTAATGCCGGCCACTGGCGCATAAGTGAAATATCATTGAGTATGGCTTGAAACCTCAATCAAATAAATAAATAAATATAGACACTGATTCTCTTTGAAGATCTTCAGCGATCGACGACGGTCGTGTGATTATTTGCACAAACTAACGTTCTTAGAATAATTTTTCACGTGTCTGCGCGATATGCTGTACAAAGATATACTTCATCAAACTGAGAGTACAGAGCTTTGTGTGTATTTATACATGTAACAGAAAAGGTACATATTCCAATCCCTGAAACACCAACTTAAATCACGACAGCACAAAAGATCACGAAAAAAACGACGCAAACTAAGTATGGCATGAAAAGAAACAATAACACGTTTTATATTGTTAACACCATTATTTTAACAATGTTTCTTGAGCAATTTGTCAATGTGATTGTCGTTAGCAATATAATGGATGTTACAAAATGCAACAGAACATAAGTTAGACTTCATTATTTTCCTTCCCATCATAATGCCCATCAAATTCAACATCAATCACCATTGAAGTTAACGCCAAACATAAAATCTTAAGTAACTTTTGAGGAAATGACCTCAAACCATTTAAATCATGGCACAGGTGTTTTCTATCTTGTAGAACCACTGCCATTACGCCATAACTTGAGATATTTTGGTATCTATTCTAGCCTTGGCATAAAGTTACCATATACAGTTTTTCCTTGGACTTGATGCCTGAAAAATTTGACTTGTGAATTCCCAGAATGAAAGTACCGCAGTAGCCATCTCAATCTGCTGAGCCATACATTTGTGGAGTGACATCACCTTAAAGATTTACCTGCTCTATCCATAGATGATAAAAATCATGACCACTTCGACACTAATGAACAGAGACACTGTCAATTCACCAATTACACCTTTTTTTATCCATTTCCATGTTGAATCGATCCTTGATACGGCCCTAACAATGGCGGAGTTCGCTGTGTCATCTATGCGATATATTGGGAATGTAGTCACGGTATAATTATCAACGCCAATTACAACTGGCTAATTAACATGTACTGATAGATAAATCACGACGTGTCGAAGAGTTTCAGCTGAAGAACAGGTAACATACATGGAGGATTTGGGCGGACTGTTTATTATCATAGCATGACAAACATAGTTCTTACAAAGGTGTGATTTTTACAATCTATGAATATACTTATTTGTGACAGAAATGTAGATGCATCCAGGTATTTAAATGTAACTGCAAACATGATTGGAGGAATGCATGCATGCATCCAATATAGTATATTGTACGATGACTGTATTAACCATCAAGCAAACTGGAGAAAAAACATTACTTTAAAAGTTTATCATACAAAGGTTGTTCATATAATGAATTTAGTAGTTTACTATATTGTACAATACTACAGAATGCGCCTCTCATGAATCTTTGCTGTCCTGCATGGTTTAGTTTTCCAAAGCCATGTACAGATTACAGACACCACCATATCGGGTTCAAATCTAGAAACCGCTGGAATGATCATGATTCTGCGTCATGGGTTTTGGTGGTTTGCATTTTTAAATTTTAAAAAAGAGCAAATAAGCAAAGTATCTTGTCTGCATAATAACACTTCTTATATGTGACATTTCATTTTTGAGGGGTGAAGTCGATCACATGTGTATCTCACAGGTTCTCTAAGGCATGCGGAAAGCAAACGTCTAGTTTTTGCATCATCCACGGGCTGTTAAACAGTCTTCTAATGTCTTCTACATGGTACCACGTTGAAATTGTCTCCATGTAAACCTATAGTTTTGACAAATAAATCATGACATTTAAAATTCGACTGTCTATTTAATCTCTTTGCCTTTGTAGGTGTGTAACTTTGTGCCGGTTTTTCCTTAGCTGCACCTGTAGTACAGGTCTGAACAAGTCTCACACTTCAATGTTTCTTTTGATTTTATATCCACAATGGAGAATAGAATGTGACAATGACAGAGGAATGAGTCGAGATCAAAGAGTACTCCAAATGGTGTCGCATTGCGGACTGGACTGCAGTCAGGATGTCCATTTACACATCGATTGTCAAGTCTTGAAGAAGAGGCTTTGTTTGGGGAAGTATTATCCCTGAGGCCTCTGGTCAGTGGTCAGACTACAGCCACTGTCAAGCCAGGTCAGACAGAGTCCACATAAAATGGTAAGTTACCAATATCTGTTGTGAAATGTTCATTCTGAAGACCTTAATTTTTAGGTAAACTTCCATTGCACTTCAACATGATTATAGACTATTATGGATGTATATTTTTAAACTGATTTGCACAATTATATTTGACGAAAAAGAGCCTGGCCCCAGTGATAATTTCTTTCAAGGGAATACCAGTTTCATGAAACTGGGGCCTGATATATAGATCTACCGAAGAACGCAAATGAACATTTGAATGTATAACCTTTGTTAAATAAGCTATTTGAGAGAAACATAATTGTTCGCATTATTGTGTTGGCTATAGGCAGAGCAACTAACAGAAGAACAGATTGCAGGTAAGATCACAACATGCATGTATTTTTTTTAACCTGAGTATTTATATGTGAAAAACGAGCAATTGTCGAAGAAGAATGGTCACATTGGTCAGGTATTCCACTTTGTTCTCTCTCTTTATTTAAGGGAGCTTGGTGGTGCATGGAAACAAGCGAACTGCAACAATCGCGTGACAACCTGCGCAGTCAGAGCTTGTTATAGATGCCTTGTGTTCCACCAATTTGGCGCACTTGTCTTTATGTCACACACGGGAAAGCTTTCACTGAACTTGGTACAAGTTGATTACTTACATTGTGCATTCCACTTTAATTTCATCAACTAATAAATGTACTGACTTATACAACAATTTAATCAAAATCATTTTGGAAACATGTTAGAATGGCCAATTATAGTATGGAACCCAAAACAATAAACAGATTTCAAATGGTAGGCCTATTCTATAACATCTGGTTAATATTCTCTGCTACCTAGAAATTTGCAAAATTTCAGAATTCAAGGAGGCTTTCTCCCTGTTTGACAAAGACGGTGACGGCACCATTACCACCAAGGAGCTGGGCACTGTGATGAGATCATTAGGACAGAACCCGACAGAAGCAGAGTTGCAAGATCTAATTAATGAAATCGACGCGGATGGTGAGCTGACATTTATTCACAGCTTAATTGTACGCTATTACATAACAAAACCGCCATGAATCGTGTAAATTAGAATTTACCAGGAAGGCAAATAAATGAACTTATATTTACACCAGTATACTGCAACCGTGGGAGAATATAGGATATTTCGGTCTCGTACAGCTGTGAATATATATCTTACTAATTATACGCAATGAAACGGTTTTAAGATGTTCCATTGACAAGTCACTTACTACACTACCATAAACCAGATCGACGTGTAGGCCTATGGTGTACTCATCGATTAATCAAACCATTGTGCGGTCAGTTAAACTATTCACCCACACCATTTTATCTTACGATACTTTTTGACATATATTTTTATCTAGACCTGTGAGACTCGTATTTTAAGGTGGCGAAGTATTTTGTTTCAGTGCATACTCAGTACCACAAACGTTTATTTGTTGTCAATACTGTTGTCCACCTCCGCTTTATTGTCGGAATTTATGCTATGTTTATACAAATTTCCACCTATCGTTTCAGTATAAAATAATATCCGTTTGATTATCCACAGGAAATGGTGAGATAGATTTTCCAGAATTTCTCACAATGATGGCGAGAAAGATGAAGGACAAAGATGGTGAAGAGGAAATCCGAGAAGCATTCAGAGTGTTTGATAAAGACGGCAACGGGTTTATCAGCGCAGCTGAGTTACGACATGTTATGACAAACTTGGGTGAAAAATTAACAGATGACGAAGTGGACGAGATGATCCGAGAGGCGGATGCTGACGGAGATGGACAAGTGAATTATGAAGGTTACTATAAGCCTATGATTATGTGAATGATGTGCGGAGTTGTGAATGAAAATCCAAAAGGAGGGTGGAGGGGGCCTTCGGGGCTCACTTAGTCAGCGCGCTAGCGCAGCGTAATGACCCAAAAGCCTCCCACCAATGCTGTCGCTGTGAGTTCAAGCCCAGCGAATGCTGACTTCTTCTCTGACTTCCCCGTACGTGGGAAGGCCCTCCAACAACCTGCGGATGGCCGTTGGTTTTCCCTAGGGTCTGTCACGTTTCCTCCACTAAGGTTAATGCTGGCCGCCGTCGTATAGGTGAAATATTCTTGAGTATGCCCTGAAACACCCATCAAATAAATAAATAAATAAATAAATAAACAAATAAATAAATAAATAAATAAAAGGAGGGTGGACGCTGGTGGGGATTGGGGATTGTTTACTTTACTTAGAAAAAATCGCTTACATGTGATCTGTAAATAGCTCAGTTAAGTACATGTATGTCTTATATTTCACAATGATTGTTCTCGTGCAAATTTTTTTTTTCTTTTGTCAGTAATGTATAAAATATTATTATTGTTTGCTTTGTGTCAGGGTTATAACTTATTTTGCGGCAGAGATTAATTCCACTTATCCCTACCCAGAGTCACGCAACACTGTTGGCCACTGCTGATTGGTGATTAGCCTGGTTAGTGTATTATAGTAGGTTTTTGCCGATATGTGAAAAAAACGTGTCGAACTTTTCATTTAAACTAACCAAGAGTCTTTTTGTTTTCAGAATTCGTGACCATGATGCAAGGCAAATAATGCGTGAATGAAGACATAAACCATCAGGGCGGGCAGATTCGATCTACACTACGGGCGTGTTTTCCTCATCCCATCTTCATTTATTTATAGAAACATGTAATTAATTAGCCATCTTATGCAATACCTGCAATATTGGTATATCATTTAAATACAATGAAATAAATGTGCTGATGTCTTTTTTGTCAATATTTGACATTCGCATTTGTTTGTTAATGTACGGCGTTCTATGGATTTCACGAAGAGAAACCATCGACAAAACACACAAGTTCATCAGGCTTACATAAAGTCTGTTATTGTTAAACACAAGATTTGCAGTGAATTTGGCTGCTGTCGCAGTGCCAATGGAAGGTAGCATGACCAGTGGTTTCTTCTTGGTTTCCCCGACTTTGTTTTCGCCCAGAAGTTTGAAATTCGTCACAGAAGTGAAATATTCTTGAGTGTGTTACCAAGCTGTGTAACTCACAGATCAAATAAGTAGGGATAGGACTTTGGTATTCCACTGAGGTCGGAGACCGCTGGAAGAAATTATGTGCTGAGACTCAATATCAGTAAGCTGCAATGGTGGTTACATATTCTTGTTCAGTGACGAATGGAATTTAGTTTGATTTACATGTATTTATTTATTTAGTGTTTACATATATACAAAGGGATTTTTTTTACACAATTACAATCAGGTTACATAAGGAATAAGCCATTGTGCCAGAGGGTATTTCAATTTATAATATTTACGCATTTACATGAAAAGTTAGAGTAAAACCCAAGTTGAGATAAACCGACAGGAGACCAGGCTTCACCGGTTGTGTGGGATCATTTGCCAACCATCACACTGTCCTCACAGCTCTGGATTTAACCTGTGTCTTTTATATTTATTAACTACTTGTATAATCATAAGGGGCTGATGTTTGCCAATTGACAAGACACCATGGCCAAGATGACGGTACATCGCTATAGACACATGGCATGTGTAATAATTGTAAAAATCATGAGAGAATGCTAATGAGTTACTGGATATTCTTAGAAGACAGATCGAACGATTCAAACAGTTTGGCGCCGAACTAATCAACCACTTACCCGACATTGGTAGCAAAAAACAACAAACGAAGATTGCGTGTCTCTAAAGAAATGTACAGTTTGGTAATTTGGAGAAAACTTCTTGCCTTTGCCTAAATGCAAAACTGGGTAGCAGTTTATGCCTAAGACGAAATAAAACGGTAATCTTGGCATCCAAGCATTCAGTGGACTGTTAGTATGAATGGATTCTTGGCTCGAGTATATAAGATTTATTGCTTGCGATATTTAAACTTGTTCATAAACACATTATCTAGCAGAAATGTATGTCGATTTGCATCGAACAGCTATAAAAGCACTTAAGTACTCAGAGCTAAGCGCCCTCTGCTATGCTGAAAACATGTACCTCTCAAGTGGGGACCGATTCCGTGCTCTTGTGAACGGTGCTAACCTCATCTGCGAGCGAGAACCTATGGCCATGTAGAGGGTGAAAGTGGAATGGCGGCAACGTGTTGACGGCAAGAGAACCCGATCAAACATAGTCTGCAACATGATTGATTCCCTTACAGCCTGTACACAGGGCGTCAAAACGATGCAATTGCATGCTTTGAATACAACAATTGTGTATGTATAACTCATGAAATGGGGCTGTGTCGCGCCAAATGGAATCCGCAGCTAATTCATTCCGTTGCGGAGTCACGCCGCTGCGCCAGGATATGTTGATCACGTTGCCTAGCAACACGGGCACGGAGCTAAGGGTTCTATTGAATTCTGATGAGCAGACGTATTGCTGGTTTGATTGCCCAACGTTGACAAGGCATCGATTCCAAGCTAGGAGAAGCCGGTCGACCAGCCACACTGATAAGACACAGATAGGCAGTAGACCTGCGCGGGGAGTCCGATGAGGCAGACATTGCAAATCGATTGGCTCGCACGGCCAGTTGTTAGCGTATGTAAATACTCGCCAGTCAGACCCTGTGCCAACATGTACCGGTCCGCCATTCTTCTGACAAAGGGCTTTTTACTGTCGGCTAGGTACTAGTTCTGGAACTGCAAGGAATTTAACTTGTCCCATTGAAAAGTTATCGCAGGAACTGAGGTGTTACTGAAAAAACTAGGTTGCCGCATTGCGGACCTGCAGTGCAAATGCGTAGACAAAGCCAATATTGTATGATTGTCAGCTACCCGCATTCAGCAATGTGCTAAAGGCTTGTGACAAATCTATATTTGAAATTGGCTCCAGACGTACCTCTATCGACAACTCGAAGCTGACTGACAATGGTGAGTTGATTCTTGATTATATCAGGGTGTATATTGTTAAAAAGACAGTGCTGGCTTTGTGGCCGTTTTTCTTTTCAATGGGGGGACTAGTGCAAAAAATTCTTCTTTTGCCGACATTTATGATAATATTCCAAATATTAACATAATCATATATTGGGCATTAATCATAACACGAAAAACCGCATTGTAAATGAGTCTGACTACCGTGAACTGGGCGGTCTATCTTGCCAACATCTCTAGCATTTCCCTTATTAATTTGCCTCTCATCATAAATCCCTGGAGAGCAATTAGATCGGGGGCCATAATGAAGAAGGAATCGCTCCTTTTTCTGGGCTAATGGCTTCCCCGATGACATCTACAGTCGTTCAGGGATTTGATGCTCGTTGGAAAACAGGAAGATTCCCATTAGGGATTTTGATCACATTCACGTTTACAGTTTCCATTCAATACCATTACTCCAGGCAACACCATTGATTATCATGCATAAATGTGCTATTATTATAAAACGGTGCCGGGCATTCATTTGATTCTTCGATTACCATCCCGGACTGGCCTGATAGAGCGAAAACAGCAAAGCTTGGGCTTGACTCAAAGCTCTTATCTCCCCTGCCACTGTATATGATTTCTCAATCAGGACTAACTCTCTGGTCGTATTATATCAATTAGGGACTTAAGGACTGAGCAGGTCAGTTCGCTGTGAATCCTGCCCCTCTCACTGTCTCTCAGCACAGAGCACGTCTAACAGGAAGAAGACATAATGGCAGGAAGAAATGCAGAAATGGTCTTTGACAGTTGTGCACGTTAGCGTGCCATCTCTCCAGCCATGGTTTAATGGGAATGGTCCGAATGCTGTTACATTCAAAGGCAGCGTTAATAATTAATAAATCACTAATTATTTCTCGGCCAGTTCATTGTATGGTCCATTTGAAAACCTTGATCAGCTGCAGTGTGGTTGTACACAGGGCCAAGCGCCCGGGCAGAGCCTAGCGTTTGATACATGTAACACACAGACAGGGGCTTGTATCCAAGGAAATATTCACATTCCAGCCAAGAGCCATGGCACCGTTTTCAGGCACGCAGTCACGTGACTAATTAACCGTAGCGCCTCCGGCAGATTACCCGAGATTAGCCCGGCAGCATAATTAATTTCAATCATGACTTGTGATTAAAAAAGATGATTACTTGGGAAAGACAATGATTCATATCGGTGATCCAGCCATCTACGTGATTGTCTACTAAAAGGGAATATGTGATCGTATTCATATATACTTCATATGGCTGCGGTCCAAAAGTACTATACAGGGATAGAGGGAAATTTGCTGACAGTCTTCGATACAGGCATGCAGCTTGTAATTCTCTACTAATCGCCACTGATCGCAACTGAATTGAGACATAAAACATCAGTTTATTTTATTTAATTGTGCTCTGTTGCATCCAGTATTGGGTTACCGATTTGACAAGAATCAGCTTATCGAATAAAAAGGAATTTGTGTAATAATGTAAAATAATGGATTACACGAATAGTAAAATCCGTATTAATTAATACTTTTAATTTAGTAAAATACATAGAAAAGCGTTATTTATACAGCGGGTAGGATTTATACTTTTTCACCCAGAACGGGAGCAGTTAGCTGCAGAACATATTTCCGTTCGAGTTCTATATAGAAGATTAACACCTGTGGTTAAAAACACAGACACAATCAGGCATATCATGTGATGAATGCGACTGTTCATAATGAAATACAACATTCGATACTGCTTACCAGAAGTTCCTTAACCCTTATCGGCCAGTGTCAAAGTGAAAGTTTCTGATCTAAATGAAACTTTGATATTCACACTGAATTACAGAAGACTAGGTAGTTTTGTGAAATGATTAAATCGGGCCCATGTGTCTTCTTAAGCATTTACATCAAGAGTTAGAATTGAACCCTAACTCAGGTCAACTGACCAGAGGCCGGATTTAACCGGGTACGAGTGACCATTTGTCAACTTCCATTTTATCATCGCTGCTCTGATTTACTCCCAGTGCTGTAGTCTTTTATATCTTATGACAACGTAGCCGGTTTACCCACCAAACGTCATCGGAAAGGCATGGATGAACAACAGATTATACGGGTTACTTTAGGTGGGAAAGCTGTTCCCATATTGTTTCTATCCAGATTCAATAAGGCGAACAGTAAGCTGATTCTGGGATGGTTTTGTATACTATGGCAAAGTACGTTAAAGATGTATGCTATCAGAGTAGTTTATATCAACTGTAGCCTTTCAAAACTTTGGGGTAAAACTTGTGTTGCCAAAGTAGTTATACTGAAACTTTAGGGATTTAGCCGTTGAAAAAGACATACCAGCCGATAACCAAAATAGAAATTCCGGGTCAATAATCGCAAGACCAATTTCCTAAACAACTGTCAACATTGGCCTATGTTATAGACAGATGTTGCCAAGGGTGTTACCAAACACTTAACAGGCTACGACAGCTTCGTGAAGTAAGGCACAGTTTTACTACGTTCATTTCGTGACGTGCCAACCAAAATATCTCGAGAATACTCGCACCTTGGTGATCGCGTGTCAGTTCATCATCAGCCTCCACATTACTTACCTACTGTGGTCCATCTCTACGTTGTAAACCCCACAGCCGCTGCTACAATCGTGTTCAATAAGGTGCCTGGCCCTGTAAATATTTCAACATCCTGTTGAATTAAAGACATCACCGTCGACACGTCTTTCTCAAATGGCCGTGTACCCAAAGAAGGAAAGCACCCAAGATGAAGCTAGTACACATATCTTAGTGGCTTTATGCTGTTGCTGGATACAGCAAAATTTTAAGCAAATTTACAATGTTTTTATATCCCTTTTTTTGGAAACCAGAAGCACAATATATAGTGTATCACTTTGAATGAACTCAACCTAAATATCGAAAAATCTGGTGCAATTATGTCAAGTTGAAGATGGTCTTTTCATCATCCATGTTATAACTTAACACTGCTGTTTTCTCTATGAAATCAGTAGCTAGGCTTATTGTAATTACACCTGAATTTGAATTATATGTGCTGTGTATCAAGCCAACCACTGGCCTTTATTGATGCCCAGGTATAATTCAGTGACATTCGACCGCTAGCATGATGATAACGGTAAAAACAAGACATCCCCAAACCCCTGAAATAAACGAAAACAAAAAATATTATAACCTCTTGAAACTATTCATAGAAATTAACGTTCATTTCTAGTGCTTTCAAACGTAGTCGGCTGGGTTAGATCTGAATTGATCGCAGCCGTAGACTCCATCAAAAACAATGGTTATTTATGTAACTAGCGTTTGTTACTTCCTTGGTCTTCAGATTTGGGAATCGATGTCGCTATGGCGCTAGGTATTATAAACCAATAAAACTGGCTTTGACGGTAAGGGTTTTATTCCAAGGGGATATGGCGGAATAGAATAAAGGCTGCTCCGCTGCTTAGTGTTCGTAAAGCTGAAGGCTTCAGTTGCTGCATAACCTAACACTGGGTATAGATCATGGTTGACGAGAAACTCCGTCGTCCTGGAAAGAGCACGCACTTCTTCTCTTCAGATTACATTTTGTGTATTTCAGAGGGGATCTGGTCATGAGGGAATGCAATAAATTTGTCAAAAGGAAGTTGGTGTCATGGGGAAAGTGCTCTGTCTCCATTAATTATAACAAGGCCACAGCCTTGTAGGCTACTTTATTCCCAGAGGAATACATATGTGGGGAATAAACGTCTGTGGTACATCCATGTTATACATAAATAAACATTCTGTTTTAACCCGCGAAAAGAGTGTCTCAACGTAAACCCACTGGAAGCTGATACAATATGTCGACAAATCGACGGAATTTTAACGGAATATTTAACGGAATCAAACAGTTTTAAGATATCAGTGTAAGTCCTTCGTAAGCGCAATAGTCATGAAGCAGAAATTGTAGGAGGGAGAGAGGGGATGCATTTTACTGATGTATCAGTTGGCGATTGCAATATAACCAACATCCTGCCATCGGTTAACTTTTCTGATTATTAACGAAATATATGGGTTCCAATATTGATTCGGCTGCTGTCTGCGCAGGGCTAAATAAGACTTCCTGAGTTATTAATTTTGCAATGCCACCGTTTATGGACAAGGCAAATTGCAACTGTTTTCTTCGCTTTCAAGAAGAATGCTTCAATATAGCATGTAATATGAAGAAATGCGAGACGTATCAGAATATATGGAGGCTCAATTTACAAATGATGTAACCAGCGATTCCTGAATCTTTTAAAGTAATCAGTCTTCAGCAGCCTACTCCAGTAAGAAATTTCAAAACTCAACCGATATATGTATTAACGCAGGTGCATGTACACAATATCTCGACCAGAGGTCAGTAATAGCCACAAACAAATGGTAGCAATGTTTACATACTCACATAGGAGGAGATAAGCCAACGTGACATTACTACGTTTCATAGCTCCGGTTTGTTTAAGGATGGCTACACACTACTTCGTAGGTAATCTCAGCTAGTATTTTTTTACCTGTTATTAATTCATTGACGGATCGATTTTTTAAAGTTGGTATTTGTGGCCGTTTGGCTTATTTCACATGTAACATTGTGAAAACAAGGCTCAGTGTCACGAAATTTAACAAATGGATATCTCGTAACTTTTCTCTGGAAAAGAGCAGTGGTTTCCTCTGGGTGTCCTACTTTCATCCACCCATGATGGCCACGACCAAAATATTGCCGTAACGTTCATTTACCGAAGATTTGTGTAAAACCTAATTCTTTACGACTATACTTTAGCCCGGGGTTGTTACATGTACTTTGTTTCTGCTTGTAGGCTGACCAATTACAAGAGGAACAAATTGCAGGTGAGTTCAGAGTCATGGTTTTGTTGTTATGAAGACTACACGGTTGTATTCTTATAAGGACTGTATGGTTCCTGATTCTTATCAGGGCTGTATGGTTTCACACTCTTTCATCTGTATATATATCTATGTGGGGACTATAATACCTCAGGAATCTGTTGTCATCATCACTGAATTCTTACCACTCTCACCACTTTATATTCTAGCCAGAACTAAATTCCAGAAAACGACCCTAATTATCACAGTATAGCCTACTCTATAAATCGCCTGTCGTTCGAAGCCAGCGCCGATCTTGATGCCGTCAAGACAGTATTTCCTATTTTCAGCAGAATAATTCAACTTCACTTTTGTCATGAAAACTTTCTTATACATTTCTTATCTTATACAGTCAATCAGTCATGATTCGGTTAGGAATCCTGTTGCGTGTCAAGTTTCCAGCAAATAATGATTTCATTTAACTCTACAATGAAAAGTGAATTACCGGAATATTATCCCTAATTGATTTAGCGTCAAAAGAAGGACTTTGGTCTGTATACGGTCATACATATGACTTAATTTTTGTGTTGTGTAGCATTTTTAAGCTGGGCGACAAGAGCTGACCTCCTTGCCCATTATACATGAAGTTTCCATGCGGTCAAAGTTAAACATCATGATTAGTTGCAGCTAGAAACTGAAGGGGTGGTCCCTGGCAACATTAAGTAAGTATATTTTTTCAAGGGGCAATCGAAATTCTATATTCAGTATTACACTTCATGCAAATGTGTCATATTTTCCAGAATTCAAGGAGGCTTTCTCCCTGTTTGACAAAGACGGTGACGGCACCATTACCACTAAGGAGCTGGGCACTGTGATGAGATCATTAGGACAGAACCCGACAGAGGCAGAGTTGCAGGACATGATCAATGAGGTGGATGCCGATGGTAAATTCATTACAATTCTCTATTAAAACATGAGACAGACCTATAGTAATGGTTAATTCAAACAATGTCAAGGAAGTAGACTGTTATAATTGTGTTTTGAAAATGCTCTTATGGGTATGCCTTTTTACTAATGTGGGGAAGGGTGCATGGTGGGGGTGGAGGTAATTTAAAACTCTGCACTGAGGACTGTTGTTGAAGGAGCGAGCCAAAAAACCACGAGTTTGAATATCAATCTAATAAAGTTAGCTTCAATTTTACACAATGACCTTGGTCAGATAATGGACGACATGCAGTAGTTTTGACTGCGCATTCACTTGTTTGCTCGTCTCATAAGCCTGGCTATGAAAGAAAAAAACCCGATAGTTACGTAAAACTCTTTGTATGAAATTATTCATTGCCAAATACGCACAGATAATAGAAGCAGATGTTGGCTACACAGTTTGGCGACTGACACAATATATAACGAAATTTTTCCTCTTCTTCCAGGAAATGGACAAATTGATTTCCCAGAATTTCTCACAATGATGGCGCGAAAGATGAAAGATACCGACAGCGAAGAGGAAATCCGAGAAGCATTCAGAGTGTTCGATAAAGACGGCAACGGGTTTATTAGCGCAGCTGAGTTACGACATGTTATGACAAACTTGGGTGAAAAATTAACAGATGACGAAGTGGACGAGATGATCCGAGAGGCGGACATAGATGGAGATGGACAAGTGAATTATGAAGGTAAGGACTCGTCTTTTGCGCTAAGTTACAAAAGCTGCTAGGTCGTTTGTAATCGGATCAGTCTCTCATGGCATTCAGCTGAACAGTGATGTTTAATGATACATGAGTGTTATACCCTGTACATCTTGTACACTAAGTCCACTATGGTCATTCTGAACTTTCCCGTTATTGGATGCAGATGCATCCATGAGAGGTTAGATAAATGCATTTTGTGATAGGAAAAACTTACAGTGATGTATTGTACTAGCAATAAATCTTGTCAGTAACCGTGTGATTTACCTGTGGAGAGTAGCTCTGGTCAAGTCAGCCGACTAAGGCGCCAGTAAATGATAAGGCTCATCTTGGGGGGACAGTAGTCAGTGAAAGTGGTCACTTGACTTAGAAACTGTTGCTTTAGCGTTGAAACTGGGAGTTCTTGAGCTGTTAACGTTGTTCGTGATATACATTTGAACAAACCTTAGCTTAATTCTGAACGAAAAACGTGCACAAAGGCATGTGCACATGTGCACCGATAGGACAAGAGGACTTTTTAGACTTAAGTACCACGAGTGCTCAAGAATTACGCTGATATGTGAGTTTACAAACAGCATGACAGATTGCTAATGGGGTTGACCGATGTGCATTCATCGCATCATGGCGATAACATAAAGCACCAAACCATACCACTGGCGAAAAGCCCAATGAAGAAAGATTGTAAACAGCTCGACTTTGACGAAGTCATCCAGAAACTGAACGGTTAGGGGACGCCTTAGATCCAATAAGTTTAGAGCTCTCTGAAAATAGTAAAATGACGGCCTGGCCGAGATTTCTTATATTTCTCTGTGTGTGAGTAAAAGATGGAACTCAGGGAACAAGTATTTCCAGGTTCATGCCTAGCTCCTATGTTTAGGAAATCGTGTTTCGAGTTGTCGATACATAATGTGGCCCACATTAGTTAGTAGTGGCGGGTAAACAGCGAAATTTAAGTAGCCCCTGAAAACCGTACATCCTATACAAATCCGATGAGAAACAAAATGCTCAGGCTTATATCAGCACTGACGTAATTATGGGTTAGGCCTACTAGACAAAAGTTAAATAAACCCGTCGAAGGCTTCAGTGGAACTGAAAGTTATATATTAAATAGTTGCACTTCTGTTTGATTTTCAGAATTCGTCTCAATGATGCAGTCTAAGTGAGGAGAACTATACAGCAACTCCGGGAGAGTCATTTGTTTCCTTATATCTTTTAATGTTACTCGTAATTCACTCGTACCTCCATCACCAGCAGTACACAACCCAAGTCATCCGGAGTAACGGATGGGCTTTGGTATGTGATAAGTTTTAACCCTCTATGAGTCACACTTCTTGAGATCTCGGTAGAGCTGAAGGCTAAGCCACTGTAATATAACAGCATATCTGTATCTACTGGTATTTCAAGGCAATTTTAGGTGGACAAAGGAAGAGTTTGCCTCGTTAAAACAGCGTGTTTTCAATCAAGGCTGCACGGGACCACAAAGCATATAATACCTGAACTGTGTCTCTGGCGAAATGCGGATGTCTGCATGGTGCACAGCTATGCTTCCGCGCATGGTAACCTACAACTACATTTCCGCAGTTTGTTAGAGGTAATTTGTGGAGACGGATTAAAAACGTAAAGCCTTGAACTCATGGACTTGCAAAGGGAGGTAATTGCGGACATTCAAATATCCATTCTCATCTGTCACTATGAGTTCTGGCCAACCGTGATCGTTACAAGGGAAGCAGTTACTGTAGGTGCTCTCGCCCATTTTTCTACATATTCAATTTTTAACATTCCATGCACTTTTCATATACATTGTAATAGGGATTTTTAGATGCAATAAGAAAATCTCAAAACATTTACCTTGAATCATAGTGATAGTGCCATCTTGGCTCATTATTCTTTAAGCCGAAGATTCATGCCTAAAAATCTACGATGTATGTAGTATTATTTATAATGGTATTTCATGAGCCTGTGGACTTCTTTACTCCACGAAAGCTTTAGATTTTGATTGTGTTAGGTGTATTTAGAATAAAACGTCTAAGTGTCTATTTGAACACGTTAGAAAGACTGTATACACGTTCCGGGTGTATGTTGGAGCCTATAATGTAACCAGTGCGATTTAACAAACGTCAGAAAACGAAAATCAGCTATCGTTCTAAAACATTTTCTAGCTTGTTCCAAGCTGTTTTCTCAATACCAAAGAGCGTATGCATGCCATAGGTCTGTATGGAAAGCTATTACTCACTGGAGTCTTTCTATGTAATCCAATCCCAACTGCATACTTGTGATACGGAAGTGAGCCATCGTGAAGGAATATGGATAATGTTGCACTAGAGGACAAAGTAAAGGTTCCTGCCAAAGACGCTCTAATTTTTAGCTTCATTCCTCGTTGACTTCGTGACCCGTGTGTTCATCGCGAGTTTTAAACATACAAACACTTTTTGTCTTTTGACATGTTTTATTGTATTACCGGTCAAGAAAGTCGGGTGAAAGTGACAGCGATGACCATCGATAAAAATTACCCCCGGCTACAGTGTTGTCCCCAATAAACCATGCATTCATTTCAAGATCTATTTTGGATCGGAAAATGAGATAAAGGTCGATATTGTCGATGGATTTCAATGAAGAATTTATATCGAAAATTGCAGTTAATGCCACGTAGGTATGAAAAGTATTCATATGTTGTTGTCGCCAGTCACTCCACATCGGTAGCACAGAGCATTTGATATTTGCTTTTTTGATAGCGCAATATTGTATTGTATTGTATGGATTGTTACGAGAATAGAGCATATAACGTTACTTGGCATTATTACATTGGAAAATAAAGACAGCTTCTTCAAAATGTACTTGGCTGCCGGGTATTCATTATTTAAGGTATGAAAGCTACACGACGAGGGTTATTTTTGTGCCTGAAGAAGTAAATGTCCAAATTGCGTTGACCGTCAGTCCATGATAGGCCTACTGTATAACCGATTTCCAATGATGTTTGCTTTTAAAGCCACGAATGTCATGCCATACCAAAATAAATAGTTACTTTCCGTCTAAATTAACACTTAGGAAGTAAATATTTTATCAGTTGTAAGGGTACCGCTATAGCAGACGGAAAATCATAAACAAAAGGCTTGTTTAACTCTCATGGAGCAATAGGCCTTACTCAAGTTCAATCAAAGAATTACGAAGACGCTTGACTAAGGTCAATGGATACATTTGAACAAAATAGAGAAGTAGTACAACTGATAAAAATATACCAAAACGATCCAGATAATCACAAAAATACAGAGTTTCTTGCTGATCACAACGTGCAATCGGGATGCACTATTCAGGCTTTCACGGTCGAGTCAGTCCACGTAAATACAGAATCCAGAGTCCTTGGGAATTCTCGAATCGAAGGATGACAGTCCTGTAATAACGAACAGCAGAGGGTACGGTACGCCGACTATGGTATATATCCAACTCCCTGGCAAGGTGCAACTTTCTTGGGCGGACGGGCAGACAATGGAATCCGTGATGCAGAGCTGCCGACGTATGTTCCTCTCCTCCGATATATACACAAAGTCACTTTCAGGGTAAACCTTGATGGAAGATACATAATCGCACAAAGTAACAATGAGCAATAGAAGCTCCAAAATAACGTCTTAAGCATGGCATAAAAGCCGATATCTCCAAATCCCACAAAATCTTTCTAAGTGGGCGAGAGTAAAATGACTGCTCTCAAGTGGACATAAGTAAACTTACTGCGAGCTTAACAACTCATATTTATAGATTATCATGAAGAAAATTCTGGATGGCTTATTCGTAAACACCTTTACCACATGGGCACATCTTTCCAGAATGTACGCTCCATGAAAAATGACGCGAAACCCATAACACAGCCTCGAGAAAGCGCGATTGATTTCTAGTGCCGGTCACAACGTACACAGAGGAGAAATATAGGTCAGACACTGACCCGGTTAGCGCAAAAAATAAAAAAAAAAAATATAATACACTATCTTAAGAACGGGGCTCGTAACACGTGCCTTAACTCGTATCGGTGAATAATGATGCTTTTGTTGTTGCTGCTTGAGTTCAGCTCCATCTTTGATGGAAAATATCGAAAAGCCTTGAATCTTTTGCAGGGGTTGTCCCCCCCCCCGACATTCGGAAAAAAAAAGAATCAGGTTTGCCAGTTGACGTTGCACAATGTGTGATGGGGGCGAAATGGAAGGGTCGGGCTGGATGGGTTGGGGAGTTACTCCTTGCAACACTTCAATGGCTATTCCTCTTTGCAGGGTCGTGAATCTAGGCGTCGTAACGTCTTATTGTACACTTTGTAACGTGAAACCTGAACAGCTTTTTATAAAGGATGTTTATGTGTCTAAATGTGTGTTTTTCGTCAAGAATTGTACCTGTATAAATAGGTGCAAAGTTAATGGGTTTCCTGCACTGCGGTTGTGTGAATGTGTAGTGTGGACATCAAACAGTAAGCCATGAATTCTTCTGGATATAGGGGTCGAAACCGACATGGGTGTACTAGCCGTCAACCAAAATGGGTTGTACGGGTCAATAGTCGCAGGACAAGTTTCCAAAATCGACAAATAACGCGAACCAACAAAGAACTTAAAAGTAAAAAATATTAAAACTTAAGACGGATTCATGTATGATTTCAGCAAGATCCAACATGAGAAAGTTTTAATTGCTACTCTTATGATTAATTTTGGGGGGAACGAGTTCCCTTTCGCCGTTCAGTATATTTGTATGAGAGGTAGATCATACGTGACAATGAAGATCCAGATATGGAGACCCTGCACACATGAGGTGCTATCACCCGAGGAGAAAGCTTAGACTTCAGGACAGGAGGCACGTTATAACGTTAGCGGTACGATGATTTGGAGTTAACATGAAAGTCACAGCTGGATTCGGATTGCCAATCAATGTGTTTGCCTTTCTGACGGATAAAGCAGCGACATTTCAAAAGAAAAAGGCCAGGTATCATCTTCCCTCAAAAAAGTAATATTATGTCGAAGTTAAAAATTATGATCGATCAAATATTCTTCAAAAGCCATTACCAATGGGTTCCTCAGAATATTCTTAATCAGTTGTTAGGCAATAAAATCCAGTTTGAGCGAGAAGTGCTAGGACGACCTTTTGGGACCTTCTGTATGTAATGTAGACGCCAAATGCTTTCTAGATACATGTATGAAAGAGTCTAATTTCCATTCTTTTTGAGGAACACGGTTGAAGGGAATGTGCTTATGAACTGCAATTAACTGAGAATAGAACATGTCGGCAAGTATTAATACCTGTGTGGGAGTTCAGCTCAGTTTCATAAGTTTTGCGTGGAGAAGGACATCACCGGCGAACTCGTACATTGCTTGGGGTAGGCCCGGATGAGGACAGGTTCTTTAGTGAAGAAGACCGCAGGTTCGAATACACCTGCCGCTGGTTTTGTTCAGGATTTAAGCCAGCGGATTTGTAAGGGCCATCCCTTGGCATGGTGGTTTCTTTTGAGATCTACTGTTTCTCCACTCATTAATCACACACGTACAAATACCATTCTGGATAAGCTAAATGGAAATGACTTACGGCGAGGAATTCATTTATTCATTTTTAATAGCAAGCATGTGTTTTTAAATTGCTCATAAAATAGGATGCTTTATTTTCCGCAAAGTGTCCATAAAGCAAAATATACACACTGGTGTTGGTACAACAAAAAAAAAAAACAAGCAAACGAACATACATAATATGTTCTCTTTGACAATACCTGGCACCTGATGCTTATGCAGAAATAAGTAGTTATGGGTATAAGGGTTATAGAGGCTCCAACAATATATCACTTAAGTATGCCACTTTGGTGGTTTCCTTGCATTACGAGCGTGACTTGAATGCTGCACTAATGCACTTCTCGGATGCTAATCATACTCCAGTAATCCAGCCCGAGAGTCAAAAGCCACCCACACCAGCAGTCGTGATCAATGGGTTAAACATAATCGATTTAAAATATATGGGCTTAAGTCAAAAGCCTTTCTTATTACAGAGAT
The DNA here is from genome assembly GCA_016165875.1 of Acanthopleura granulata. Classification (NCBI taxonomy): domain Eukaryota; kingdom Metazoa; phylum Mollusca; class Polyplacophora; order Chitonida; family Chitonidae; genus Acanthopleura; species Acanthopleura granulata. Next base: position 15,533,508 of record JABBOT010000010.1, read on the forward strand.
ACAGTCCTGTTCCGGATGGCATGTTCCTCAGCGCTGCACCTCATTGACCGCATCCTCAATCCGCGTACGGAAGGCAAAGACGAATGCTAGTATACACTGATACTTTATGATACATCTTGACTACTTCATTCGTTGGCGCAGTTTACAACGAGATATTTGACTGGTGCATACAAGCCATGGCAGGTTATATCAATGAAAGTTGAAGATTTTGGCTCCATTTACGATCATGGGGAACTGTGGCAAATATGAAGTGTTATGTACCATAACAAAATAAAAACGAACATTTCCTGATCAAACATGAGATCTAAGGAACGGTTTTAAAACACAAGAACTATCAAGGAAACGTACTACAGAAATCAAAATTTTGATCCAAACAGCCCTTAGGTGTGAATGTCTTCCTATTTAAGGCTCAGTATTGCAGTGGTTAGAATGACAAAACAGTACCTATTATGCTGATGAATTTGTGTTGGAACCAAGAGGTGTATCTCACGAACATGCAGCTGATACCTGTGTTTGTGGGATATTTAGTGATCTCCTCAAATGCATACTCAGAACCATTCTTACCTTCCCTAATGTGTGGTATAATTGGTCAAATCGGTCAATATCCGCAAAGCACATGCATGCTACAAAAAAGAAAGAAAAAAAACATACCTATAAATTTCAGGCAGATTACCGCAATTAGTTAGGTACTTGGCAAATCTTTTCTCTTAAAAAAAAAAAAAGAGCCGAAGCAGCCACAGTTGGATTCGAACAAGTCCCCTTATTAATTTTAAGCTCTTACAAGCAGACTTAGAGTTGTCTGCACGACTGATGGTCAGCTGTCCTCAGACGCTTCTCCCATTTAAGCCAAGTAGATGGTATTAACATTATTGCGAACGCAATGCGGCAGATATTTTGTCATGCTATTTGCCTTAAGATTAAATCAAGTCTAAACCAAGCTGTGGGCAGCCATTTGATGAAAATTGCCTTGATAAATTTAACTCTTAGTTTCAGACTGGAAATAACTGGGAAGGTCTTGCGTCTATTTTTGGTCCTCAAATGTTTGAGGGGGAAGAGGGAGAGATGATTTGGTCAGCGTTGCCCGACGTAGGATTAGGAAATGCTTTTACTACACCCATACCTAGAGGTCAGGAGGTCCGGGATCAATTTCTGGTCGAGCCATAAGACTGCAAAAATGGTACTTGTCGCTGTCTCGCACTACCCTCAGCACTGAGGGGTTAGAGCAAGGCATCAAGACTCGTCGGCCCGGTATTAGTATGATATGAGCGGGTGGCATGGGTGGGATGTCACGGCATGTTTCTCGAGTGACGTCAACACTTTGGCGTCATGCAATCGCCCTGCCGCAAGAAGACATCGTTGACTAAAAATTTGCTAAGACGAAATAAATAAAATAAACATAGCATACACCCAGACACACATACACGCATACACCAATACATATATACACACATACATACAAGCATACATATATCCAACATATAAAATCTAAAACGGCGTAAAACATCAATGAAATAAATAAGAAAGTCTAAAATCTAAAAGAATGGTGCATTCTATATTGTTACAAACATCGAACCGTCTGTGAAGATATTAACCACAATATCTGTGTCTGTCCGGAACAAAACAATCCGATATATGAGGATAAGAGTTCACTTTTCATTATCTCAACCGCGTATCACACCACTTATTAGTACAGGGACCATACTAATCTTGTCCGGAATTAGCCGAGGGCTTCGGCGAAGCATCCAGCTGTGGCGGGATGCTTACAGAAGCCTTCGACATGATTCACCGGAGAGCTAGCTTCCCAAGAGGTCGGGTTAAAGGAAAACAACATACTTTTCAACCTGTCATTGTACACGAGTCTGCACACCAAGGCTAGTCCACGAAGGCATTTTTTACTAGAAGTTAGTAAGTTCAACAGGATCTTGGGCTGCTGGTGGTGTGTATGGTAGGTATTAATAGATTTTTGAAGATTTTTGAACGTATGGAGTGTACAGTGAATGTTTTCCTTCTGGAAAAAGCGTCTAATCAATTGTTATTCATTGCTGATGTCAAATAATCTTCTAACTATACGCACAACATAATTATCGACTTACAGTTACTAACCGTAGGAGTGCCTGGCTGCAACCTGCGGATGGTCGTGTGTTTCCCCGGACTGTGCCAGTTTCCTCTCACCATATTATTAACCGCCGTCGTATAAGTGAAATATGCTTGTTGCAAAAAGGACTGAGGTGAGTTTCTAGAGATAATTGAGTTTTTGTGGATGTCAGTAAAGCCCTACACTTCTGTTCCTGTCCGGCTTTCATCGAGGGAAATTTCACACATTACTGCCAGTCTCATTGCAGGAGGCCTTCCAAATGTGGATAAATTTATCGCGCTGTCTTACTTGCAGTACTATGCTCAAAACGTCCGCCATGATGCCTCAGGTCGACTAGAACTTGGTGTATCCCGCAAATATTACAGACCTGACTACAGGGCAGTGGTTATGTATCTGACTTATATGCATAGGACTATTATCCTGAACACAGGCGACATCACTGGTAGATCTGAATGTATTAGCTGATTTGGTTTTGTTACGAGGCACATGTCGTGATTACATGTGTCCGGGTCAGGTCCCGCGTAAGTTTAAGGCCCACACATGGTGGTTAAAAATCACGGTCGGGTGGAAGCCCGTTTGGCGTTGCTGATTGTCCAAATGGAACAATGCTACACCATGGCGAAAGCTGAAATTCCCACAGATGTATCAAAGATGGTCTTTCAACAGTCCTTAGCTTCGTCTCTACCTATATGGACATGTCAGCATTAGCTGGCTTTAGACATCAGGGGATATCTGAAACATAGCAGGGTAATTGGAACGGATTCTTTTCTGTCGATTTTGGGATGATGTTTCCTTTATAAATCTGGCTTCGCTGTCGTGTAAGGAAAAATTTTGCCACGAAATTTTCTTATTCTGACAGTAGCTCTCCCTAGATGATCTTTTTGCCAAGTGGCTCAGAGAAATTACTGCACGCTCCTGCCCAATGGATTTGCATTGTAACAGAGGTAGCTGTTTTCAGTTCTAAGTAAATCTGTGACTGTCGAGTTGACCCGAAACACTTCAATTTAACAACTAAAACAACCCCAAATTCCAACCTATTGCTATGGCATCTGTCTGATCACCATAAAAAACCCACAAGCAATCAAGGGCCTGGGTAATGTGACGTAATGACGCAATGCAACATGGCTACTCGGAGTGAAAGGGGTGGAAGGTACTATAATGCCCTTTTCCTAGAGTTAAATTCCAATTCCTCGGCTTTTAAAATAAGACTGAAGTTTTTAAATATTTTTCCGTAATACTTCATGTGCTGAAACACCTTTCTTGTTTTTTGGGGGGTTTTTTGTTTGTTTTTTTTAATGTATATACATTGGCACACTTCATGTTCATTTTGAACATTATTTTCTGTCTGATATGGGGTGTTTCACTTTTTATCTTTAACTATAGTACGTCCTGCAACCGTAATACAGAATCTCTCAATTCACCTCTGAAATCAGCGAGGGGTTTCCACCATAAGAGACAGAAACCATGGACACCCAGCAGAGGTAAGGGTGTGTGGGTGGCTACAGACAATGTGGGTGGCTACAGACAATGTGGAAACCATGCCATGTGGCACTCACCATATATATCTTCAGCAGGTAGTAATTGTTCTCAATTTGGTGAGCTGAGGAATGCTGTCACTTCAAACAATTAGCACGCTGTACATGCGTGCATTGTTAGATTCTCACTCAACACACTCACCCAATTCTCACCCAATATTAGACCCCACTTCACCGGATATAATACGTCATATTAATGATTTTGCAGCTATATTACCGTAAATAGTATGCCACCTGTCCACGTAGAATTCAGGGACTTCATGTTGTACCCACTGCCTTGACCTTGTTACCATAAAGCTCGCATGTAAACAAATTGTAGGCAACACATATATTGCTAAAACCGATTCAGGGGGTCAAATACAAATTGCCGTGTTATCTTAGTTCATGCGCTATCACAGTAGAAACATGTGACATGAAACTTAATTCAGGCAGTACAGAAAATAAGATTCCACATAGGTATAACACTTATACCTATGATTAACCCTGAGACACGTTTTGAAAACATAAAAACAAGTTAAGGTCAGTTGAGACTATAGCTAGATAGGGAAGGTGTTATTGTATTTTCGATACCTGATACGAATTTTTGGGAGCTCACATTATATGATAACTTCGGGCTATGTATTATTATAAACATACACACCATGCACATTGTAAATTTATTTGTGTAAACGAGTTTCATGTTTGCAGGAGGTCATCTTTAGGATTATGAAAACAGAAGAAACAGAAACCTTTTCTTTAACGTTTGTAGAACAGATGTACGGGTTTCTGTGTTGCTGGAATAATAGTGTTATTGCCTGACAGTTGGGATGTCTTTTGTAGACTTATGGACTCGCCTGTCGAAATCACATATACAGTCAAGCGCAAAGGACGGGACCTGGACGGAAGAGTTGTTAAAACGGTATCCTTAGTTCTAGTATGGATTTGCCTGGTAAGGAATTCGATATATTTGGTATGATTATCTTCTTTCCATACTGTTGTATTTCTACAAACAGTATGTTGCATTTTCCAGTTTGGTCATTTTACCCATGTTCGATTACCAACTTATCAACTCAAAATGTGACGCATACATCGACGATCGGGTTTACGTATTGCAGGATACCATTTATGTACGAAGGAAATGGTGTTTGATTAAGTCTTGTGTCTTTTTTTTTTGAACAGGAGTTTTTGGTTGTTTCAATAGTACAAAGAAGTAGGGCGTGTTGTTTACACATATTATCCATATATTTAAATTTCTTCCGTTTTAAACCAATGATGTTATAGATGCTATTTGCCCTAATATCTCTAAGGCTGTTACTGGAGACATTGTCGAGTTAATTGGGTTAACACGGAAAGCGAGCGTTTGTAAAATTTCTGTAGAAATAACATTAAATATTACGAGCGTTTAAGTATAAGAATCACACAGCTCTACTTACGCTGAGCGGCTCTTACTACTAATACGCTTTATTCCTCTTCCTATCGTTTACTTTCTCTCTATAGCCATATACTCTTACCGCAGTTCCACTGTTATGCTTCCAGGCCTGACTCAATCTTTAACATTAATCAAAACACTATTAACTCCAACATTTGGTCTAATGTGATGTCAGCACAGCCGATACACACGCACGCACGCCCCCCCCAAACATATATAAATATATATAATTGCCTGTATTGGCGCAGTGATGTCCTTCACTGTTGAATTTGTTTTTCCGCTTATCTGTAGAATTCTCACAACTCAACCTTAATAAACACATCTTGTTGCCTTGAAATTTCCTTTGACAACAGAATAATTAATATGTTTTATTTTGAAAAAAAATAACCCGTATTCATTTCATTAATTTATTTGATTTAATCGCCAGTGGGTGTTGATCTCTCACGATTACAGCTAGAATCAGATAAACTGGGAAGCCTGTTGCACGCTGTGTCGTTGTAACAGTAATTATACCTGTCGGCTTTTTGTGGCAGGAGATATGCCGAGCTTAAATAGATCTCCCAATGATCATATCAACACATCTTAATTAACAACTTGAAACCCATTCCGGACTAAAAGTATTCAGGGACGATCACTTAGGAAAGTGTATAAGACAAAGAGAAAAAAATGAAAATGAACCACTTCCAAAAAAAAAATTAAAAAAATTAAAAAAAAATGCGTTATTCTCTGAGGGATGGCTCAAGGTTTTCTTTGACTGGTTTTGCCGCAGCTAAATATATATCACCATATGCACTGGAATTCAAGCTGTTGACATTATGTGTTTCACCAAACTATCCATTTCAAGAGTAAATTTGCTGCTGCGCTTGTGATAAATTTTTTTTTGTTTTTTTTGTTTGTTTTTTTTTTGTTACCTTAATTCACACCATTTTGTTATCAAATATCTAACCATAATATCTAAAATCTTGGGGAATTCGACTTGTACAATAAACACCTGTGTAAAGCCCTGTGTGATGGTAAATGCACTCACTCCGTTAATTTCCAATAAATATGGAAGCCGGATGAGGACATCTCGTTCCGCGCCTCGCGGGTCTCTCCCGCGACACGAGGACGGTGCAAATCGCGCGCGATTGGTGACGAAACGACAAAGAAGGTACCGTTAGTGTGCGGACGGTGACTGTCCTCGTGTCGCGGCCTGCGACCTATCAAAGCCTATTTCATGTAGGCCTATGGTCCGATTTCAAGAAAATGTCGATTTCAAGAAAATGTCGGGGCGCGGTGATGGGATTTTTATAAGTGACAGGCGTTCGTGGACTCGCTCGAAGAGTTCATTTCAGATAAATTATATCTGTAATGTGTCCACGGTGGACGCTGACTTACTCTGTTTAAAACATAACCTAAGCTTTCAATGAATCAAAGTGGTCCAATTGTCGCATGAATTCACTGGCTGAATCGCTTACAATTTCAATAACATTGGCTTCCTGCCAGCTGACTGATTCACTGGGTGTAGACGGCTGATGGACAGCTCTCATCCATCTTGTAGGGAGCCAAGGAGCTGGAAAAACCAACATAATATATTGTTTGTCACGATTTGAACACCCATAAAGACAGTGTAAAAGCTCATACCCCGCAGGACGAACTTTACAAACCACGTCATCGTACGCTATTACTAGCAAATACAGGCCACAAAAATCTTTCACTTTTAAGAATTTTATGTCCCATGAAAATTAAAATGCTAAATTAAGACCAAAATACTAGAGAAAAAAACATTTATTTGTAAAGTAACCATTCAAGTCCAAATTTTCATCAAAATATGTGTTGGATTTTTGAGTTTATTGCCTTTTACAATTATTCCCAGGAAATACAGTCCATAACAATTTGGCCGTATTTTAATAAGGGCAACTTTGTTGACACAACTTATAATACAAATAGATAAAATAGTATTTTCGTTACACTCGTACCAGAAGAGGGGTCGAAAATCGGCATATCTTAACCGAAGATCAAAGTCGCCGTATGCGGTTGTCGCAAACGTCGAACATGGTGGAAATGCTGCCTACACTGAAAGAAATCATGGTCTGTACCCTATGCTATGTGAATGGAAATGAGCCGTTTGAGAGCCAAAGAAAAATTAGGCCATGTTCTAAGCCAGTTAGCCCCTAAGAAGGCGCTCGCTCACTATGCTCCTTGTTAACCACTAAAAGCAGGAGGTATGATAAGGCGCTATAAGTGCCCATGGCCCATGGCACTGTGCGTTGCAGACAGGAATGAATTAGTTTATCTGTGATGAATGTCAGTCATCAGTTAACCCCAAACCGGGTATTCGGCATTTGAGTTATCCGAACAAGTTATCGGACGTTACATATAAAATGTTGTTTGGTTTCCAACATTTAATATTTTTCACTGACTTTTTGGCTTTTCTTTTAACACCGTGATATTGATCCAGTTTCTGACGTCGCCTTTTCTAAGGGTCTAATCAAGCTAATGATTTTCTACTTTACGTTTCTTTAAAATATAATTGTAAACAGAATTGCACGATGGACCAATTTTACAGAATGTGAATATAATACAACGCGTGTATCATTGTCATAGTTCAATAATGAAAATAATTCTTTGTAGCAGGTCGAGTCCGTACCGCCATAGAGCTATCTGTGGATGAAATATGTAGTATACATATGAGATCGATGGTATTTTCATCATTTCTTTAGATTTTAAAATGTTTAATTATACATGTATGATGTTATTACAGAATTGCTTATTTTTTATTGCACAGTTTCATGGAAATGACAAGACAGGCCCCAGGATCAATGAGCTCATGCCATCATTTGGTAATCTCTACACTAAACTCGACATATGATTACTGGGACATGCATTCGGTACACATCAAGGTGAAAAATAGGTGATCCATGTCAAAAGACAAAGTTGTTGTTTTAACCACGAAGAAAGTGGACCCTAAAAAGATATTTAGTACAATGATCAAACTCAATGAAATTGAAATCCTCGGCAAGTTTTGTTCTGGGGCTCCAGTTTCCTCATGCTTTAATCGGCGCTTGAAAAGGCCCAAAACTGTATGAAATTCACCAATTGAACAATGTGGCATTTTCAGTTGACTGTAACATTTTCGCTGATTCAAAAATTTATACGATTTTGCCAAATCATATACACCCATGTATTATATATGTCCAAATTAAAAGAAAAAGTAATGTAGGAAAAAAAACTTATGATCTATTTATCGTACCCGAAAAGGGGCAAATTTCTCGCCTTATCATACTTCATCCTTTTACTTAAAGGGAACGATAGGGCATGTTCAAAGTTAAGTTTGTGAGAATTGTTGGACAGTATTATGTTTGTTTCGGTAAATTATTTTTTCTAACAGCTACTTGACATTTAAACAGCGCTCAGTCGGCTAACGTGAACCGCGGCGATTATATATGAGCCGTGACCTAATTGTTCCAAGCGCGGAAGACTAGTCACCTGAGACTGTAGTAAGCCCCTAGGATTGTGGTTGAAACTTAAGTATATATCTAAATATATATCATGAAAAGATCAAGAAACCTACATCCACCACAACACAATAGCTTGGAAATACTTTGCAGTGTTGTTCAGAGGTTCGTGTTATAGTTAAAATATATAACATTCAAACATTTTCCTGTTCTTGTGTTATTACATGTTACATTGTCAGTCAACTCGGAAGATTAACGCCACAGCTTATAAACAGCTGATATCTCCTAGTTCTCAGATTGATCAGTCTCTCATAAGCTTTAAAGCATTGGCGCCTCCACATTCTCAGTCGACAACAAAATACTTCACACTTCAAAAGAAGATAATTCAGCCACGGGTTCATACAAATTGAAACAGGTTTTTGCATTCAAAAGAGAATTTTGTAAGCTTTGGAATGAACAGTGCTTCAGTCATGAGCTGCCTTTTACTTTAATATTAACTAACTATTACTTCAAAATCCAAAAGAATGGATGACATTTTAGTAAGTCCCAGAAAAACACGTCAATTTCTGTAAGCGGAATGGGCTTCTGATGACCTACTTAATCACCTAACACGCAGGCCTATGTGACATAAGCTTTGATAGGTCGCGGGCGGTACCGTCCTCGTCCCCTCTTTCCCTCGTCCCGCGCGCTTTGCACCGTCCTCGTGTCGCTGGTCTCGAGATGTCCTCATCCGGCTTCCATAAATAAAGCTGCACGGACTGTTGGAAATTCTAATTTTCCTTTTTTTTTTTCACCATAGATCATGGTAAAGTATTCCCGAAATGAATTGCAAATTTTTTGTATGAAAGTACTCTGTATTGTAAGTACACTTCAATATGTGTTATACAGAGGCCCCCTAGACCCAGTGGTCTCGCATGTCCCGGATCAGACCATTGATTAGTTACTAGCCCTAAGGCCGTGTGTTCAAATCTTGGCTTCGTTATTCTTTTATGAACTCCTCCAGTCACAAGCCATTCATCGCCGTACATGTATTGGTGAAACATTATTTAATGCGCGATAAAATGTCAACCAGCATCAGAAAAGACAAAAAAGTACATGTACAGCCAAAGTGACAGTAAATTTACTCCAAAATAAAATCACGTATTAGGACAGGAATAAAAAGGATAAAAAAACACGGTACTTTATTGCCGACATACGTGGTAGCCATATATCAAATCTCAGTCTGAATATGTCTATAGGCCATGAAACCATTATAAACCATTTCAGAGAAACCGGAAACACAGTGTCGCTCCAATCGTACCTCCAGTCTGTATCACAGAAGAGCTAACCTGAGATCAGTCGACATCAAAGCGGAAACGTGCGTTCTCCCGATATGGAAAGAACTCACGCCCAACGCACTTTAATAACATTAAAAATTAATAACATGCTAGCGCTTTTGATTTTCTCGATGTACCCGTCTGTGAGGACTTCGAAATGTGATATCTCGTTTTAAAGGCCTGGTCTCTCCTTTTCTTTTGATACCTTAAATCAGTCAGTTAGCAAAAATCGCCAATGTTTTAGGGTGGCTACAGTTCGATGATCAGTACCTCTCTAGTGGATTTCAAGGAGCGACTTGGGGAAGATTACGACTTGTTAGCTCGGGCCATTGCTGCGAAGAGTGTCGGGGTCATGCTAGGTGCTATCATCGCCGGCTGTTTGAATGACAGATTTACCAAACATGGCGACCTCATCATGGCGGGTACGCTGTTCATGGCTTCAGTTTCCGTGGCCACCAAGCCCTGGGTGACCTCAATCGTGCCACTGGGCGTGTTGTACACAGCGGAAGGAATCGCACACGGTGGCATGAGTGCAGGTAAAGACGTTATTTTGGGCTAAGTAAAGGACATATTTGTGCTCAAGGTTATTGCAAATTAGCATACAGGACAGAAAAACGGTAAGAAGCCATGTGCTGAACTGCTTTATGAGGGAAATGTGTTGCAGATCTTTGGATCACTATAGTTGGCGCTGATTGTACAGGATGTGTCATCTTAAGAACGTCTATACATTTCTGACGTTATCTTATGTGGTTTTCGATTCCTTCAGCTGTATACCATTTGTCTAACACCGTGTTTTCTATTTCTTTATATTCAAATTAGTTCATACTTCTTACTCCGCATGCGAAGCTCTTTACGTTGGTTTTACGTCACTAGCAAAGTTGGTACATAAATCTTGAACAACGTAGGGCAGCCGTGACATTCTGTATTCCGTCTATATTCCGTTGTATTCTGTAGTATTCTGGGGGGGGGGGGGTGATTAGCTTGTATTGCCGTTTTCCGTTCCACTGGGGCGATGCACACCAGACAGGGCTTGAGGTTGTTAGCATTCGGTAAGTTATATTAGTCAGTTACAAAAAAAGGAAAAAAAATGTATGGTGGGGTGTCTAGAATCTATGACATCGAGTTTGGAAGTTAGCCAGAGCCTGGAATGTCTTATTATGATGTTTCGTAGGGCTCAGTATAGTAACTTCGTTAAAGCGGTATTCTCATCCCGTGCACTTTTATTTATTGAGTTGTACAGTGGCATTCTGATTGTGTATACTTTTCTTTCTTCAGCTGTTTAGCAGACTTCTTAGACCTAGTCGAATAATCACATGGCCTCTCCACTGCACTACAACGCCGTGGGGAGGTCCCACTGAACACTCAAGGCGAACATTCGGCCACCTACCCTCCGGTTTTCAATCGACCAGTTCTGCTCTGCTTTTGTCATGCATTTTTCTCCTTAGGTTGCATCCGCCACAATTTCCGACCCTTAAAACCTACTGTAAAGTCATAATAAAACTCGAGCAAATTCTATCCCTCTCGGTACACACCAAAGTTTGACATGTTTATGAGGCTAAGCATCCCGATTTAGAGTTCGTTAAATTTTATTCTAGAAACTTATGCCCAGGTTCGCGTCATCAAACATGGGGCATTCGTACAATACCTAGGTCTAGACGGAGTTAGCTCGAGTTTATTATAACTTAAAAGTGGGCGTTAGGGGTCGGAAATTGTAGCGGATGCAAAACGACTGACCTAATGAGAAAAATCCAACATAGAAGTAAAGGTAAACTCGTCGGGTGAAAGCCGGACGGTAGGTGGTCGAGTTTCCGCCATTAGCTTATTGGAGGGACATGTGATTACTTGGATACTTACACCATGACTTTACATTCTTCCAGTTCTATGCAGCAATCTTCTAATAATAGTTCAGTTAATTTCTTCGGTTGTATCATGGTATTTTCATACCGTGACATGTCATTCCAGCAGTTGTGTAACCGTACTCTGGTACTGCTCTTTTCCATTCCTTCAGTGGTATAGTAGTATTCTCATACCGAGACTATCCATTCCTGCAGTTCTCCTGCAATGTACTTTTCCATTCTTCATTTTCTATTCTTCATTCTTATATGTAGCAAATTTCGGACATTTTCTATTACTGTAGCTGTAATGTAGCATTCGCATACCGTGACTTTCCATTCCTGCAGTTATGTTCTGGCACTTTACTTTTCCATTTATTTGGTTGTATATGGCACTCTTCCGACAACATATTTCTACTCTTTCAGTCGTATAATTATATTCTTATACTGTGACTTTCCATTCCTTTGGTTGTATATCAGTATTCTGACACCTTGCTTTCCTCTACCCTCAGTTGGCAACGCAATGTGCCTTCAGCTATGGCAGGAGAAGGCCAACACGCCAGTGCACGCGTTACATTTCGGTTACGGTCTGGGTTCGGTCATTTCTCCTCAAGTCACCAGGCCGTTCCTATCCCTGATCTTAAGGAACAGAACGCTGATGAATCCGAATTCAACGGAATTACTGGGTCCCGGAGAAAATAACACCTCCTTTGTAGTTCTCCGACCGTCTCGTATTGAAATCCCTTACTTTATCATTGGAGGTGGTGTGTTTCTTATGGGATTGGCGTTTGTGGCGTTCCAGTTTCTCTACAGTTCCGGGGAACCTGGATTACCCGCAAATCTCACTAAAGATTATACCGAGACGACGTTGTCTGAAGTAAAAAGCAAATTTTTCTCGAGATCCGCCAGGCGGCTTGACATTATCATCTTGGTCCAGGTCTTTTTCTTTTACTTTTTCCTCTACGGAGGCACCAATCCGGTGAACACCTTCCTCTTCACCTTCGCAGTGGAGAGTGACTTAGGGTTCACTAAGGACGAGGCAGCCCACCTTGACTCGGCCTATTGGGCGAGCTTCACGGTGGGACGTTTCATTTCGGCCGTCGTCGCGCACTGGGTTTCCGTCAAGTACATGATCCTGTTTGAAGTCTTCACATCCGCCGGAGTGTTAGCTTTTCTGTCTTTTAAAGCTGTAGATATGAAGACCTTGCTGTGGGTGTTTTCGTGTCTCTACTCGGCGGCTTCAGCACCCCTGTTCCCATCTGGCACCGCCTGGGCGGACCGTTACATCAAAGTATCCGGTGTTATCATCGCTGTTTTCGATGTTGGTTTTGGGGTGGCTGGCTTCATATTCCAGTCTTTGGCCGGCCACTTGTTTACGAGGTATAAGCCAAACTCCTTACTGTACTTAAGTCTGGGAAGCGCAGTGGTGCTATGCATCCTTGTGGTCTCTATGAAGTTCGTGGGTGGTTGCCAAGGTGATCGTCATCAGCGACAAAAAGACCAGGATGAAGAGAACAACAAGATGGCGGAGTTTACTTCCGTAACCGACAAGGCGGTCTCATAGTGAATTGATTTATTGCCAATTCTAGGCAGTCCAAGGACTCTATGCATAGAGGAATAAATCGAGCATATATAATATACATCAGGATTGATGTTTGGGTATACATTTTAAAAAGGGTTTTGGTGGTACATATTATGAATCAACACTTTTGGAGAGAACTTAAACCTCTCTTGGGGTCTCCGTTTCTTAGTCTGTTAGCGCGCTAGCGCAGCGCAATGACCCAGAAGCCTCCCACTAATGCGGTCACTGTAAGTTCAAGTTCAGCTCCTGCTGGCTTCCTCTCCAGCCGTACGTGGGAAGGTCTGCCAGCGACCTGCGGATGGCTGTGGGTTTCCCCCGGGCTGTATCCCGTTTCTTCCCACCATAATGCTGGCCGCCGTCGTATAAGTGAAATATTCTTGAGTACAGCGTAAAACACCACTCAAATCAAAGGAACAAATAAACCTCTCATGAAACCATATAATTGACCACAATCTCATTATTTACAATATTCAGTGATAGATCACATTCTTACAATGTTAAGAATAAATGCGTAAATTACACTTTAAAACACAAAAGCATGTATTATATTTCTCGTGACAAAGGTATGGTAATAATAAGAGTCAATGGAGTAATTTTGGAGAGGATTTTTTCAGCTACAATGAATACCTCATTGAATTTGTAAATGGACATGTTAAATTAGTAAATTAATCTGACTTATTAGAAAGGAGGCTAACGGGCTACATGAAAACAAGCATTACTTTGTCTTAAATGTACATGTGGTTACACAAACTGAATGGTTATTAAAATCTGCTTCTGGTGCGTATTGACATGGCAGAAAGAAGCCCACTGCAGCCAGTTTCACTAGGCTTCACCACTTATTTGATTGGTGTTAAAGGCCGTTCTCGTGATATTTACCGTTGTATTAAGGCGGTGAGATTAATGGGGACAACAAATCGGAGTACCTGAAGGAAAGTACAAATTTCAACAGGTGCAATGTACTTGACAAACCGCCTAACTTAAAATCCTACCCCAAGCAGTGAGAGCTGGATTTGAACACGCAACCTTATTCGTCAAGGATATTGTTGTCACAGCAAGTGCTTTAACATTCAGTTTCAGTTTAGTTAGATAGCCATTGGTCTTCAAGTATATCAGAGAGCTACTATATGTACAAAAAGGGGGAGAGTACTGAAGATTAAAGAGAACAAATATGAAATTTTCCGCAAATCAGGAAGATCAAAATAAGCTATCGTTAACTTTGTACATTTACATTTGTAATATTTATTTTAAATTCCATTGATTAGTGAGACAGGGCATTGTCAATACGAAACCAATACTATTCGGATTATTATCACAAATAAAAGTATGAAAATAAGTACATCTACATATGTAATGGAGTCACATTGCCGCACATCATTTCTTTTTCAGAGAATTCCAACGGTTTTCCAGAATAATATGTCAGCAAAAGGGATTTCAACCGTTATGATGACAATTTAAAGACTTAAAATGGAACAAAACACCAATGAAGTATATCATGTATATACTGTTGCTCCATGTTTAACTTGCATTTATATGATGAAACATCTGAAGACACATATGAACATTTCTGTCGTAACTGAATACATTCATTGGGAGAAGAACCCTAGGGCTTGTCAAAAGTAGTGTCCCTTTTGTTGGCATTCCTTTTTACAAAGTCAATTCTTCCCAAACAGAAGGTATCTGCTAAGATTAGCGGTTCATAAACGGAAATTGAAGCAATTTTCTCTGAAGATTGATTGTTGACTGGTGGGATAAATTACACCAAGAGTAGTCCTCATTTTGTGCAAGATTTCTTCACAGGCAGCTAGCGCAGAAAACCATTCCGACTCCTAGAAGACTGGTTCGTATTTATCAGAAAACAAAGCACTCAAATCTAAATTTTGTTGCCATTTTGAAAGGCTAGCAATGATACACTGCATGGGTATTGCAAATACCCATTTTTCTATATATTTCTATATAATTCCACACTCACCTCGCCCTTCTTGTCTGCTGTCACTTTTTTTTCCGTCATCATACTATGAACATAGTGTTTTGGTTGAACAACGCAAAGAGTATTGTTTTCATCTACATTAGATAATCATGGTCGTTGCACGTCTATAGTAAGAATAATTTCAACGATACTATATGCTTTTAATTTAATATTCTTATTAGTAGTCGACTGAAATATTATACGATAATATTTACAACATGAGCTCTTGTGAGCCCATTAATCACCTGAACAAATAAGTATTTCTGTTTATATCGTAGACTTGATATAGAGTGTACATGTATACTGATAAATCTGGTTACCATGGTGACCGCGGTAGTGGGCAAAAGTAAGCTGAGGTACATGGTCAGTTCTGAGACAACTGGAGTTGCAGGCCGGCCATGCACTTATTACTTATGTATACAGTTCATGGACACAAGGAAACCGACAAGTTATTAAGAATTTTACCGCGTGTGGCTTTCAAATAAGCACTAAATATCCCTGGAAGATAAGTGGCCCTCAACTACCGCTAGTCTTGTACTGGTGCCCCGCGAATATTGCAATTGGAACAATCTGCAAATTTCTTGTTTCTCTACGAGATTGAACCTTCGTCTCGTGTGTCCTAACGATTAAGGAGCAAGAGTGTTAACTAGGACCAGGAGCCTCTCCCTGTAATACCAGGTTTATGTGTTTTTGTATGTTGGTAATCTATGGTGATTATTATCTGTGGTCCATATCTGAACGTTAAGAACTAATTGCGGGTATTATAGGCCTACGTGTTCAGAAGTCGACATTGCAAAGATACCACTGTCGGAGAGGAAAATGATAAACAAATGGCTTGTTTACCTCTCAGACAGCGATTGGCCCTACACAAGGTCGAAAAAAGAGTCACGAAGACGCTTGACTAAGTTCCATACGTGTATTTGAACAAAATAGACAAATAGTACAACTGACAATAATGTACATAAAAATACAGATAATTACACAATTTATAGTTTCTTACTGATCACAGCGTCCAAATCCGGCTGGATTATTTCGGCTTCGACAAGCGAGTCAGTCAACGTAAATACATAATCCACAGCCCTTGGGAATTTTCGAATCGAAGGATGACGAACAGCAGAAGGCACGGTACGCCGATTATAGTATATATCCAACTCCCCGGGAAGGTGCAAGTTTCCAGCGCGGACGGGTTGACAATATGATGCCGAGCGGGCTATGTATCTTTCACTCCTTGGGAATATACAGTCACTTTCAGGTTAAACTGGGAAGAAATGTGCGTAATCGCACAAAGAAACAACGAGCGATACAAACTCCAAAATAACGTCTCCAACAAAATAGCCACCGACTATGGTATATATCCAACTCCCTATTAAGGTGCAACTTTCTTGGGCGGACGGGCCGACAATGGCATCCGCGATGCAAAGCTGACGACGTATGTTTCTCTTCTCGGATATATACACAAAGTCACTTTCAGGGTAAACCTTGATGAAAGGTACGTAATCGCACAAAGAAACAATGAGCAATACAAGCTCCACAATAACGTCTCAAGCAAAATAGCAAGTGGCGAAAAACAAGCTCACAAAGTGCTACGTACAGAAAATCGGAGTATAAAATGATGTATGTCGAATGGCACGAATGCCCATATCTCCAAATCCCAGCACAATCCTCCTAAGGGGACGTCAGCAAATGTGACTGCTCTCACTTGACCTTAAGTAAAAGACTGCGAGCTTAACAACTTATATTTTTAAACTCAACTGGTATAATTCTAGATGGTTTGTTCGTAAATATGTTTACAATATTGGTACATCTTTCCAGAATGTACGTTTTATGTACAAATGACACTAAACTGACAAATACAAAAGCCCCGCGAACACGAGACTGAAATCCAGAATTGGATATAACGTACACAGAGGGAAAAATGTAGGTCAGACAAAGACTCGGTTAGCGAAAACACAAATAAAAAAATATAACACAATATCCAAAGAACGGGTATCGTAACAAAATAAATATTCCAAAGCGTGATATTTTTCTGATCAAACAAACAACATCCTTAAGGAGTTCTTTAGATTATGTTCGGAATATTTTGTGAAAATATGTCCATGATTACTCAGTGATCTTCAGCAACATCGATATCGTCTTCAGTAGTGGGGATGGGCTCAAACTCGGCTGTCTGGGCAGACTTCCTCCTCAACACTTCCACTGCTCTAAGGAAGAAAATCAGAATAAAACAACAAAATATGGAATGAACTTTGTATTGAAAATTCATAAGGCTCTACACCGGACACAAAAGCGTTATGTTTACTTCTTTATTATTAATATTTTCTTGATCTCGAGTATGATAAATTTTTGACAATATGGCAGATTATGAGGATGCCTTTACTGCTACGCTTCTGCCAAAACGTAAAAGAACGTAAAATATAATCTATTTATATATACTTGATTAATGTTTTAAAGAACATTTCAGTTACAAGTTAGGTTTGAGAAAATACCACATTAATTATACCACATTTACACTGTTAGCCAGAAATGAACTGCCTCAGCTTTCTAAGAGTACATGTTTATAAACTTGCAATAAACAATAGGTTGTTCGTATTACGCCTGTTTCCTTAACATTAATTCGTTGGACAGACAGGTATATAGATAAGTGCCATACCCTATCATGAGGAATGTCAAAAATATGACACACGACATCAGAAAAACAAAACCAAGACTCAGGAGACTGGACACGGTTGAGGCATACACGGAATTGAACAAGGAACTCCCAAATGTGAAACACAGCATCTGCATACTACTGATCCCAGCGAACAGAGACCCTGTAGACAGACGGCACACTATGTAATATCCTGAACACGACGATTATTCTGACCCGTAAGTCACAGTCACACTGCTGAATTGCTGAAGTATTTGATGAAAACAGCTTTGGTAAATTTAACTTATAGTTTCCGATTGCAAATAATAGGAAAGGTCTTGCTTCTGTTTTTGGTTCTGAAATGTTTGAGAGATAAGAGGGAGAGATGATTTGGTTGAGCCATATGAAAGACTTTAAGAATGGTACCTGTTGCTGTCTCGCACTACGCTCATCACTAAGGGGTTAGAGCAAGGAATCAAGACTAGTCATCCCAGTAACAGTACGATATGACTGGGTGGCATGGGTGGGGTGTCACGGCTGGTGTTTTCGGCATGTTGCTCGAGTGGCGGCAGCACTTTGGCGGCAGAGAATCACCCTGCCGAAAGAACACAGAATGTCTGCATCGATGGCTGAAACCTTGCTGAGTACGATATAAATAAAATATACATACATACATACATACATATATACATCGATGCATGCATACATTCACACACGCGCACGCCCACACACATAATTATATACAATGTACATACAAGCATACATACATGTATATACAACATATAAGATCTAAAACGGCGTAAAACACCGATGAAATAAATAAGTAAATATTAAATGTAAAAGAATGGTCCATTCTATATTGTTACAAATATCGAACCGTGTGCGACGATATTAACCACAATATCTGATGAAACGTTTAAAACTTGCGTCGTTCAACTGCGTCTGTCTTGAATAAAACGATCCGATGTATGAGGATAAGAGTTCACTTTTCATTATCTCAACCGCGTATCACACCACTTATTCGTACAGGGACCATACTAACCTTGTCCGGAA
Source organism: Acanthopleura granulata (assembly GCA_016165875.1). NCBI lineage: Eukaryota > Metazoa > Mollusca > Polyplacophora > Chitonida > Chitonidae > Acanthopleura > Acanthopleura granulata. The sequence continues at coordinate 15,552,358 of JABBOT010000010.1, forward strand.
TTAGCCGAGGGCTTCGGCGAAGCCTCCAGCTGTGGCGAGATGCTTACAGAAACATGATTTATCGCAGGCCTAGCTTCATAAGAGGTCGGGTTAAAAACAGTCAGCCTATCATACTTGGTAAGTGAACTTGTAATTATACACGAGTCTGTTACCACAGAATCTTGGGCTGCTTCTGGTGAGTATGTTAAGCATTATTTGAAGATAAATATAAATCTAGATAACTTTTTAGCGCGTGAAGAGTACAGTTTCCTTTTGAAAAAAAAAACCATCACGCAAATGTCCCATCAAATCTTATTCGTTGTTTATGTCAAATAGTTTTCTAGCTATACGCACAACAGAATTATCGACTTATAGTTACCGACCGTAGGAACCTGCGGATTGTCGTGGGCTTTTCCCGGGCTCTGCCGGTTTCCTCTCACCATGTTGCTGACCGCCTTCGTACAAGTGAAATAGGCTTGAGTGGTGAAGAGGACTGAGGTGAGTTTCTGGCAATAACTAGACCTTTGTGGATGTCAGCCCTACATTCTGTTCCTATCCGGCTTTCACCGAGGGAAATTTTCACACATTACTGCCAGTCTCATTGTAGGAGGCCTTCCAAATGTGGGTAAATTTATCGCGCTGTCTTACTGCAGTACTATGCTCAAAACGTCCGCCATGATGCCTCAGGTCGACCAAAACCTTGGCGTATCCCGCAAATGTTACAGACCTGACTACAGGGTAGTGGCTATGTATCTGACATATGTGCATGGAACTATTATCCTGAACACAGGCGACATCACTGGTAGGTCTGAATGTAATAGCTGATTTGGTTTCATCAGCACTTCACCATGCATGTGGCTTAGAATATCACAATATGTTCAATTAATCCACAGGAAATAAGACACCAGCAAGAAGGCCACTTAAAGCATATCCAACATTTTCAACGTGTATCTGGAAATAGATGAAACATGTTTAACGAATACTTTCAACGTAGACTTCAATTTCTTTGACATTTAAGCAAACCAGTTCCTTAGTAACAAGACAACTTTACGATGTACCTAAACCATAATTAGGACCAGCGGATTCTGCCGAGGAAATACTTCCGAGTCCGTTTTCCAAGTTGGGGAAATAATGTTTTAGTGTCCATGGTTGCCAGGTGATCCATCAACAGAGCACCGTAGAACTATGAAACGGAAATGTGGTGAGATTGTATAAAACATGTAAATAAAGGTTTAACAAAACCAAACTATCGACAAGCTGTGCAGCCAACAGTGTCACATTTGCTTATTGATATCCATCAAGTGTGTGAAAACAGACGGACGCGTGTTGTAGTTATTTATTTACGCCCTAATCAAGGATATTTCACTTATACGACGGCGGGGAGCATTATTGTGGGAGAAAACGGAGCAGAGCCCGAGGGAAACACACGCAGGTTACTCGAAGACCTTCCCACGCACGGCCGGAAAGGAAGCCAGCATGAGCTGGACGAACTCACAGCGAGCGCATTGGTTGGAGCTTCTGGGTCGTTACGAAGCGCTAGCGTGCTAACCAACTGAGCCACGCAGTAGACATAAATTCAGTTACTAAACTTAATTCCTGAACTAAAATCCTAGAACTAATTCCTAAAAAAGTTTTCAGCGCTGTCGTAATAAAATTTAAATAATTATGCAGCGCTTATCAACAAAACAAATTACCAACGATCGTCAATACCTGACCATTCCGGGACGACATTTTGTCATGTTGGCCAGCTGTCACCTCGGACCTATCCTACACCATTGCTAACACACTACGCCGCACAGTTATAAGTTACATGCAAGTGTACGCGACAAGGACAAGAAAAAATAGAAACAAAAACTCCCAATACCCAACACAAGGGTTTCAGCTCTGTTTTCTTTATAAACGTTCGTAAGAGTAAGGAAGAGTCCAGGAGTTTGTCAGAGTGAATTTCCTGCGCAGAGCGTGGTCTTTCAGCAGTCAACAGCTCGTATGGACATGTCAGTGTTAGCTGGCTGCAGACATCAGGAAATATCGCAAACACAGCAAAGGTATTTGGAACGGATTCTTTTCGGTCGATTTCGGGAAGACGCCTCCTTTATAATTCTGGCCTCTCTGTCGTGTAAGAAAAAATGTTGCCACGAAATCTTCTTATTCCGAGGCAGTAGCTCTCCCTAGATGGCTTTTTTACCAACTCTTTCAGAAAAATTACTGCAGGCTCCTATCCAGTGCAATTGCATTGTAACAGCCGTTGTCAATGGCAAGTAAATCAGCGACTGTCCGGTTGATCCAAAACACTTCAATTTAAGAACTACAATCACCCCAAAGTCCAGTGTATTGCTATGACATCTGTCTAATCACCATAAAACCCCACAAACAATTAAGAACCCCGGCAATGTGGCGTACTGACGCATTGAAACATGGCTACTCGGAGTGAAAGGGGTGGAAGGTCTGATAATGCCCTATTCCTATATGTTAAATTCCATCTCCTAAGGCTGAGAATTTTTAAGTATTTTTCCGTAATATCTCCATGTGGAGTACTTTTCGTTTTTTTTTTTAATCTGTATACATTGGCACACTTCATGTTCATTTTGAACATTAATTCTGTCCAATATGGAATATTAAATTTTTTATCTTTAACTACAGTACGTCCTGCAACCGTAGTACAGAATCTCCCAATTCACCTCTGAATGTGGGAAATCGGCAGCCAGGCGAGTTTACACCATAGAAGATAGAAATCACGGGCATCGAGCAGAGGTAAGGGTCTGTGGGTGGCTATAGACAATGTGGGTGGCTACAGACAGTGTGGGTGGCTACAGACAAAATGGAAACCATGCCACTCACCATCTATGCCTTCAACAGGTACTACTTGTTCTCAGTGTGGTGAGGTGAGGAAGGATGTAAAACCCAATATACTCACTCAATCATCGTCCAATATTAGGTCCCATTTTACCGGATATAATACGTTATATTATTGACTTTGGAGCTATATTACCGTAAATAGTATGCCACCTGTCCATGCAGAATCCAGGGACTTGATGTTCTACACACTGTTTTGAGCTTGTTACCATAAAGCTCGCATGTAAACCAATTGTAGGACACACATATATTGCCAAAACCGAATCAGGAGGTCAAATACAACTTGCCGTGTTGTCTTTATTCGTGCACTATCACAATAGAAACACGGAACATGAAACTTAATTCAGGCGGCACAGAAAATAAGATTCCACATACTTATAATACTTATAATTAACCCTGAGACACGTTTTGAAAACACAGCAACAAGTTAAGGCCAGCTAAGGTACATAGATGAGGTGTTATTGTATTTTCCATACCTGATACGAATTGTTGGGAGCTCACATTATATGATAACTTCGGGCTAGGTATTATTATAAACATACATACCATGCACATTGTAAATTTACTTGTGTACAGGAGTTTCATGTTTGCAGAAAGTCGCCTTTAAGGGTTATAAAAACAGAAGAAACAGAAACCTTTTCTTTTACGTTTGTAGAACAGGTGTATGGGGTTTTGTGTTGCTGGAATAATAGTGTTATTGTCTGAGAGTTGGGATGTCTTTTGTAAACTTATGAACTCGCCTGGCGAAATCACATATACAGTCAAGCGCAAAGGACGGGACATGTACGGAAGAGTTGTTAAAACGGTATCCTTAGTTCTAGTATGGATTTGCTTGGTAAGGAATTCGACATATTTCATATGGTTATCTTCTTTCCATACTATTGTTTTGTCTATTTAACTGATGTTAGATTACCGACGTAAGATCAACTCAAAATGTCACGTATATATCGACGATCGGGTTTTATTTATTTATTTATTTGATTGCTGTTTTACGCCGTCCTCAAGAGTATTTCACTTACACGACGGCGATCAGCATTGTGGTGGAAGGAAACCCACGATCATTCGCAGGCTGCTGGCAGACCTTCCCATGTACGGCGGACAGGAAGCTAGCATGAATGGGAGATGTGCGCAACTTAAATCCCTCTCATTGCACATCATTCCCAATGATCATATCAATCTTCATTAACAATTTCTAACCCATTCCGAGCTAAAACTATGCAAGGACGATGGCCTTGGAAAGTGTATAGGACAGTTTCATGAATGGGTATATTGATCTTTTCATATCACATGGTTGTAAAAAAGCTTCTTTTTTATCTAAAATATAAACAAATGCATGCCACTTTTCATAATTCCAAACTATAAAAGCTGATGCCCAAACAAAGATAGTTTTACCTGAGGGAGGGATAATGGAATATCTTGACCCGCGCTTCGGGTCCAATCTGGATGGATCATTGTTGTGTTGTAAAGGTACATGTGTACTACATTTCCATAAACATTATGCGTTTTCCCATAAATGAATAATACGCTACACAGCTTGAGCCCGATTTAATGTAGGCGGGAAATGTTTAAGACATTTTAAGACAAATGCTCTTAGGAGTATTCAATATTGCCGAATGAACAAGGACAAAGCACTTCTGTCGAGGACGAACAAAAAAGGATTAAATGTGATTTCAAACGCTGAACTTAATGATATATAATGAAATAATCATCAGAAAAAAAAATGACATTCGGCATTTGTGGGAAATTTGGAATTTGTTGTATTTGTTGTATTTTCCATACATTGGAGAACGGCCCTATAGTGGTGTCTGTCTTACTCTGGTTCTAGGTGCCAAACTCTAGAAAACTTGTTGGAGGCCTCTAAGTAAAAAAACAAAGGTTCATTCTAGGTGAAGCCTATTTGGTTTTGTCATTATGCATTGTTGATTAGAGAAATATGCCTAGCGTTATACTCTGAGGGATAGGCCAAGACTATCTTTAATTGGTTTTGGCACAGCTAATATATATTACCATATACACTGGAATTCAAGCTGTTGACAAGCTGTTTCACGAAACTATCCATTGTAAGAGTAAATTTGCTGCTGCGCTGGTGATAATTTTTTTTATCTTTTTTTTTCTTCCTTTATTTTTTTGAATACCTTAATTAAAACCGTTTTGTTATCAAAACATCTAACCATGATAACTAAAATAGTGGGGAACTCGATCTGTACAATAAACACTAATAACTAGGCCTTCCTCCAAGAAACCTGTAAGATCAAGGCAATTCTCTCCGCTTATCTCCAATACAGCAGAACTGAATGTTGGACAGTTCTAATTTTTCTTTTTACCATCACTCATGGAAAAGTATTTCTCGGAATAGATAGCCATTTTTTTCTATTACAGTACTGTGGATTGTAAGTAGGCTTCGTTATGTATTATACAGAGCCAACCTTGCCCTAATGGTCTCGCAAGTCCCGAATCAGGTCGCATGTTTAAATCTTGGCTTAGCGGCCCTTTTATGGACTGCCCCAGTCCCAAACTATTCATCGCCGTACATGTATTAGTGAAACATTATTCAATGCGCGATAAAATGTCAACCAACATCAGAAATGACAAAAACATACATGTACAGCCATTTTACGGGAAATTTGCCCTAAAATAAAATCACGTATTTAGGACAGGAATAAAAAGGATAAAAAAAATACTGACATGTCTTTCCGACATACGTGGTAGCCATATATCCGCTTTAATCTGGAATTGTCGAGAGGCCATGATATAAACCATTTCAGAGAAACCGGAAACACAGTGCCTTGTCACTGATATCCCCAGTCTATATCACAGAAGAGCTAACCTGGGATCAGTTGATGTCAAAGCGGAAACGCACGCTCTCCCGATACGGATAAAACGCACGTCAAATTACTTGAAATTAATATGAAGCCAGCCCTTTTGATTTTCTCGATGTACCCGTCTGTGAGGACTTCGAAATGTGATATCTCGCTTTAAAGGCCTGGTCTTTCCTTTTCTTTTGATACCTTAAATCAGTCAGTTAGCAAAAATCGCCAATGTTTTAGGGTGGCTACAGTTCGATGATCAGTACCTCCCTGGTGGATTTCAAGGAGCGACTTGGGGAAGATTACGACTTGTTAGCTCGGGCCATTGCTGCGAAGAGTGTCGGGGTCATGCTAGGTGCTATCATCGCCGGCTGTTTGAATGACAGATTTACCAAACATGGCGACCTCATCATGGCGGGTACGCTGTTCATGGCTTCAGTTTCCGTGGCCACCAAGCCCTGGGTGACCTCAATCGTGCCACTGGGCGTGTTGTACACAGCGGAAGGACTCGCACACAGTGGCATGAGTGCAGGTAAACACGTTATTTTGGGGTAAGTAAAGACCACATTTGTGCTCAAGGTTATTGCAAATCAGCATACAGGATCGCAAAACCCATAAGAAGTCACGTGCTGAATTACTCTATGGGAGAAATGCCTTGCAGATCTTTGGATCACCATAGTTGGCGCTGATTGTACAGGATGTGTCATCTTAAGAACGTGTGCACATTTCCACCCTTGTGTTGTGTAGTATTCTTAGACTGTGGCTTTCGATAACTTCAACTCTATACCATTCGTCTGATACCGTGTTTTTCTGTTTCTTTATACCTATATACCTATCTATATACTTTAGTTCATATTCCTTACGCCGCATGCGAAGTTCTTTACGTTCGTTTCACGTCACTAGCAAAGTTTGCACATAAGTCTTGAGCAATGTAGGGCAGCCGTGACATTCCATATTCCGTTGTATTCTGCAGTATTCGCATCCCGTGCATTTTTATTTATTGAGTTGCATAGTGGCATTCTGATTGTGTACATTTCTCTTTCTTCAGTTGTTTAGCAGTCTTCTTACACCTAGCCAAATAATCACATAGCCCCTCCACTACGCTACAAGGCCCCATTGAACACTACTGGCCACCTACCCTCTGGCTTTCACAAGACCAGTTCTGCTCTGATTCTGTGTAGCATTTTTCTTCTTAGTTTGGAGGCTTTGCATCCTCTATAATTTCCGACCCTTAACGCCAACTGTTGAGTCATAATAAAGCTCGAGCAGGTTGTATCTCTCTCGGTACACACCAAGGTTCACCATGTTTGATGAAGTTATGCATCCCGATCTAGGTCTCGTTAAATCCAATTCTAGAAATTTATGGTCAGCTATGTCATCAACCTTCGCAGCCGTTGTTGCAAACAAGCGTGACATACATCTGGTGTTTAAGAGGATCAAATGTCGCCATCGTCTAGATATTGCTCCAAAGAATGAACAACTTGTTACAACAGAGTGTAAATCCTAGGATAAAATTGACAGGCAGAGTTGTACCCGTCATTCTTTGCGTCAGTAAACGTGGTGCCTTCGTACATTACCGAGGTCTAATTGGAGTTAGCTCGAGTTCAATATGACTCAACACTGGGCATTAGGGGTAGGAATTTGTAGCCGATGCAAAGCGCCCAATCTAATGAGAAAAATGCAACACAGATGTAGTGCCAATCTGGTCGGGTTAAAGCCGGACGGTACGTGGCCGAGTTTGCTCCATTAGTGTTCAATGGGACTTCCCATGGCGTTGTCGCGTAGTTGAGAGGCCATATGATTACTTGGATACTTACACCATGACTTTTTATTCTTGTAGTTCTATACAGTAATCTTCTAATAACAGTTCAGTTAATTCCTTCAGTTTTATAGTGGCATTTTCATACCGTGACATGTCATTCTAGCAGCTATGTAACCGTACTCTGGTACTGCTCTTTTCCATTCCTTCAGTGGTATAGTAGTATTCTCAAACCGAGACTATCCATTCCTGCAGTTCTCCTGCAATGTACTTTTCCATTCTTCATTTATGTGTAGCAATTTTCGGACATTTTCTATTACTGCAGCTGTAATGTAGCATTCGCATACCGTGACTTTCCATTCCTGCAGTTGTATTCTGGCACTTTACTTTTCCATTTATTTGGTTGTATATGGCACTCTTCCGACAACATATTTCTACTCTTTCAGTCGTATAATTATATTCTTATACTGTGACTTTCCATTCCTTTGGTTGTATATCAGTATTCTGACACCTTGCTTTCCTCTACCCTCAGTTGGCAACGCAATGTGCCTTCAGCTATGGCAGGAGAAGGCCAACACGCCAGTGCACGCGTTACATTTCGGTTACGGTCTGGGTTCGGTCATTTCTCCTCAAGTCACAGGCCGTTCCTATCCCTGATCTTAAGGAACGTAACGCTGATGAATCCGAATTCAACGGAATTACTGGGTCCCGGAGAAAATAACACCTCCTTTGTAGTTCTCCGACCGTCTCGTATTGAAATCCCTTACTTTATCATTGGAGGTGGTGTGTTTCTTATGGGATTGGCGTTTGTGGCGTTCCAGTTTCTCTACAGTTCCGGGGAACCTGGATTACCCGCAAATCTCACTAAAGATTATACCGAGACGACGTTGTCTGAAGTAAAAAGCAAATTTTTCTCGAGATCCGCCAGGCGGCTTGACATTATCATCTTGGTCCAGGTCTTTTTCTTTTACTTTTTCCTCTACGGAGGCACCAATCCGGTGGACACCTTCCTCTTCACCTTCGCAGTGGAGAGTGACTTAGGGTTCACTAAGGACGAGGCAGCCTACCTTGACTCGGCCTATTGGGCGAGCTTCACGGTGGGACGTTTCATTTCGGCCGTCGTCGCGCACTGGGTTTCCGTCAAGTACATGATCCTGTTTGAAGTCTTCACATCCGCCGGAGTGTTAGCTTTTCTGTCTTTTAAAGCTGTAGATATGAAGACCTTGCTGTGGGTGTTTTCGTGTCTCTACTCGGCGGCTTCAGCACCCCTGTTCCCATCTGGCACCGCCTGGGCTGACCGTTACATCAAAGTATCCGGTGTTATCATCGCTGTTTTCGATGTTGGTTTTGGGGTGGCTGGCTTCATATTCCAGTCTTTGGCCGGCCACTTGTTTACGAGGTATAAGCCAAACTCCTTACTGTACTTAAGTCTGGGAAGCGCAGTGGTGCTATGCATCCTTGTGGTCTCTATGAAGTTCGTGGGTGGTTGCCAAGGTGATCGTCATCAGCGACAAAAAGACCAGGATGAAGAGAACAACAAGATGGCGGAGTTTACTTCCGTAACCGACAAGGCGGTCTCATAGTGAATTGATTTATTGCCAATTCTAGGCGGTCCAAGGACTCTATGCATAGAGGAATGAATCGAGCATATATAATATATATAAGGATTGATGTTTGAGTATGCATTTTAAAAAGGGTTTTGGTGGTACATATTATGAATCAACACTTTTGGAGAGAACTTAAACCCTACTTGAAACATGCCATATAATACACCACAATCTCATTATCTGCAATATTCAGTGATTCTTCACATTCATACAAAATTTAGCTTCTCGAGGAAATGTGTAAATTACCTTTTAAAACACAAAAGTCTTTATTATATTTCTCATGACAAAGGCATGGTAACATTAAAAGAGTCAATGGGGCAATTTTGGAAAGTATTTTTTCAGCTACAATAAATACCTCAGTGAATTTGTAACTGGATATGTTAAATTAGTAATTCCATCTGACTTATTAGGAAGGAGGCCAATGGGCTATATGAAAACGATCATTCCTTTGTCTTACGTGTACACATGGTGACACAACCTGAATGGTTATTAAAATCTACTTCGTGAGGTGAAGGTTGTTTCTTTGCTCATCATTGTATTTCTGTTTATCTAGTGTGTAGTTGAGTTGAGAAAGAAGTCCAGTGTAGCCAATATAACTAGGCGTGACCAATTATTTGATTGGTGTTTAAAGCCGATCTCGTGACATTAACCGTTGTATGAAGGCGGTCAGAATAATGGGGACGAAAAACCGGAGTGCCTGGAGGAAAGCACAAACCTAACACACCTGATAAACAGCCTAAGTTAAAATCCTAACCCAAGCTCTGAGAGCTGCATCTGAACACGCAACCTCATTTGTCAGAGACATTGTAGTCACGGCAAGTGCTTTAACAATTAGTTTCCGGCTTTGGTTAGGTAGCCAGTGGCTTTCAAGTCTATCAGAGAGCTACTATAAAGGGGGATAGTAATGAAGAATAAAGAGTACAAAAGTGAAATATTCCTCAAAATAGCTATCGAAATTAGCTATCGTTAATATTTGTGATCTTTATTTTATATTTCATTGATTACAGAGACAGGGCATTGTCAACGCCATGAAACAAATTCGTGTGAAAATCACAAATAAAAGTATGAAAATAAGTAAAGCTCCATATGTAATGGCGTCACATTGCCGCACATCATTTCTTTTTCATAGAATTTCAACGGTTTTCCAGTATAATATAATTCAGCCAACGGTTTTCAACCGTTATAATGGCAATTTAAACACTTAAAATGGAACAAAACACCAATGAAGTATATCATGTATATACTGTTGCTCCATGTTTAACTTGCATTTATATGATGAAACATCTGAAGACACATATGAACATTTCTGTCGTAACTGAATGCATTCATTGGGAGAAGAACCCTAGGGCTTGTCAAAAGTAGTGTTCCTTTTGTTGGCTTCCCTTTTTACAAAGTCAATTCTTCTCCGAACAGAAGGTATCTGCTAAGATTAGCGGTTCATAAACGGAAATGGAAGCAATTTTCTCTTAATTGTGTGAAGATTGATTGCTAACTGGTGGGGTAAAATACACTACACCAAAATACACTACACCAAAATACGCTACACTAAAATGCACTACACTAAAATACAATACATTTTCTGTAAGATTTCTTCACACACAGCTAGCGCAGGAAACCATCCCAAATCTCAGAAGATTGGTTTGTATTTAACAGAAAACAAAGCACTCAAATCTAAATTTTTCTCACAATTTTTAAAAGCGAGTAATGATACACTGCATGGGTATTGCAAATACCTCTTTTTCTCTGCATTTCCACATTCAGTTCGATCTTCTTGTCTGCTGTCACATCTAATCTAAAAATAGTGTTTTGGTTGAGCAAGGCAAAGAGCAATGTGAGATCTTCATCTACATTAGACAATCATGTTCGTTGCATGTTTATGGTAAGAATAATTTTAACGATATCATATGCTTTTAATTTAACATTCTTATTAACAATCTGCGGAAATATTATACGATAATATTTACAACAAGAGCTCTTGTGAGCCCAATAAGTACCTGAACAAATAAGTATTCCTGTTTATATTGTAGACTCGATATAGGGTACACATGTATATTGATAAATCTGGTTACCATGGTGATCGCGGTAGTGGGCAAAAAGTAACCTGAGACACATGGTCAGTTCGAAGACACCTGGAGTTGCAGGCCTGCCACGAAGTTATTACTGATGTACACAGTGCATTGACACAATTAAACCGACAAGTTATTAAGGGTTCTCCCGCGTGTGGTTTTCAAAAAAGCAGTGAATATTCTTGGAAGACAAGAGGTTTTCAACTACCGTTAGTCTTATATAATGTCACTAAGGCCCCGCGAATATCGAAATCGGAGCGATCTGCAAATTCCCTGTTCCGATAGGGGATCGAATCCTCGCCTCGTGTGTCCACAAGCGTGTTAACAACTCGGTCAGGAGCCTCTCCCTGTAATACTAGGTTAACGTATTTATTGCGTGCGTGATCTATGGAGATTATTATCTGTGGTCCTTATCTGACCGTAGAGAACTAATTGCGGATGTTATAGGCCGACGTGTTCAGAAGCCGACATAAACAAAGTAAATATTCCAAAGCGTGATTTTTTTCTGATTAACAAACAATATCCTCAAGGAGTTCCTTAAATTATGTTCCGAATATTTTGTGTAAATATGTCCATGATTACTCAGCGATCGTCAGCAACATCGATATCGTCTTCAGTAGTGGGGATGGGCTCAAACTCGGCTGTCTGGGCAGACTTCCTCCTCAACACTTCCACTGCTCTAAGGAGGAAAATCAGAATAAAACAACAAAATATGGAATGAACTTTGTATTGAAAATTCTGAAGGCTCTACAACGGGCAAAGTAGCGTTATATTTACTTCTTCGGTATTAATATTTTCTTGATCTCGGGTGTGATGAATTTTACGAATACGGAAGATTATGAGTATGCCTTTACTGCTACGCTTCTGCCACGACGTAAAAGAACGTAAAATATAGTCTACTTATATATACTTGAATAATGTTTTAAAGAACATTTCAGTTACAAGTTAGGTTTGAGAATATCCCACATTAATTATACCACATTTACACTGTTAACCAGAAATGTCATAGCCTTCTAAGAGTACATATTTATAAACTTGCAATAAACAATAGGCTGTGGATAGTACGCCCATTAACATTAATTCGTTGGACAGACAGGTATATAGATAAGTGCCATACCCTATCATGAGGAATGTCAAAAATATGACACACGACATTAGTAAAAACACCAGACCCGGGAAACTGGACACGGTTGAGGCATACACGGAATTGAACAAGGAACTCCCAAATGTGAAACACAGCATCTGCATACTACTGATCCCAGCGAACAGAGACCCTGTGGACAGACAGCAGACTATGTAATATCCTGAACACGACGATTATTCTGACCCGTAAGTCAGAGTCACACTGCTGAATTGCTAAAGTATGCGCATTTTAATGAAACATTTGAACTTATGCTGTTGACTTGACTGTTGCTAAGATTGCTCTGTGCTATGAATACCAAATCACATTTTCTATAGTCTGTGGATGATCGAAGCAGGAAAATGTACACTGATGCATAAAAATTATTCTAAATCTATAACAAAGGAAAAAAAACACTTAAATAAAACATCTTTATTTTTTTTTTTTGAGATCATTATTAAATTCAAAGACGCCTATCAAAAATTACTAGCCATTCGAACTTGAGGAAATTTATCCCATTCGTCACCCACTAATGAGTAAATGGGGACAAAAACCTCAAGCCTCTCAATTCCTCCTCCTGTGAACGCCCCCAATTAAAGATAACATTTATAGCCGACCCAACAGGGAAGGAATTCATAAATGAGGAAGTAAACTAGGTAATATGAGGACTATTACTTTGTCACTATGACATATCACAACCATTTTGGTGAAAAACACACACGACGATGGCAACAGTGATGCGTCACTGCATTTCCTGCCAACAGAATACAGATCCATGGCGCGTAAAGCACATTGGGTTATGCATATTCAAAAGGTGACCGTTTCTTCTTACCTTGTTCGTTTGGTCCAACCAAAGTAGAGGCCACCGATTTTATCATTGATGAAGGCATCAAAACCAAGAAACCAACAACAGGTGCTTAAAAACAGAAGAAAGAAGCATGTCCTGTATGATTAGGGTAACCTACCTAGTGAAAAGGGTCTGAATAAGAAGATATGGTAATATGTAGATGACAATAATAGACGGTATAACGCTAAAATGTCAAAATTGATTGCTAGTGCCGGCGTCTTAAGGAACTAAAGGTTCATACTGGATGTTATTGTTGGAAGACAATAAAGATGACACGTATGAATGTAGCTTTCAGGTGTGTAAAGGTAACATCTGTATTGTGAAAGCGCATAGCGTAGCCTATATCAAGGTCTCCACTTACGTGACAAATAAGGTCGCGGAAGAAGGGGAGACAGCTGAGTTGATTAACCCATGCCTACATGGGGTGTAGGTATGCAAATGTAACGTCTGCAGATCACTTGTTGAATGTATGTCAGCTACACCAAGGTTATAAACAACTTTTAAGGCAAGACGAGGGGAAATGAATCATTTCTAAACATATACAAATTATGCACACATTCTACACCTTATATATACAGACAATTACATATATGTGTCATGAAAATGTTAACTTTGAAAGTCACCCTAAAGCCAACAGCCAGTTGGAAAAGTTGGAGAACAAGAGTGAATAGGAGAACTCTTTTACCCCTCGACATATGGAGTGTTCAAATCATTTAATTACTTATTTATGTGATTGGTGTTTTACGCCGTATATTCATGAATAAATCACTCATACGACGGAGGCCAGTATTACGGTGGAAGGAAACCGGGCAGAACCCGGGAGAAACACATTACAATCCGTAGGTTACTGGTGGACCTTCCAACCTTCGACGGGAGAAGAAGCCGTTCTGGGCTGAATGGGGTGTTCAATGTGCTGAAACCAACTCACCGAAGAAAAGCATGACGTCATTTATAGATAGACCTGTCATCAGAAGCTCCGCGATTTCCGACAACAGTCCAAACATACCGACAACATTCTCGTGGACACATCGCGTGAGCGGTCGTACAAGAAGAAGCATAGACGCGACCTGTACAGTGGTTCCGATGGCACTCCAAATACCGAGTTTAACGGAGCGCCAGCAAAACGGGTAGCCCATTTGGAAGAGGATATTTAAAACGCCTTTCCCGATCACAACCATTTCTAACAGTAGATAGGCTAGAAGCAGAAGCAGAAGCTGGGGTCGCTTTCTTCCCTCCCTTGGTTTTGTGTAAGTCCGAATGGTAGATGTCAGTCTGTTGAAGCTTAGAACGGGATCGTGCGACGGTTCGACCGTTTCTGGCAAACAGAATACTATCAGAAAGATGACCGTCACAAAAAGCGCAACAGCAACAACCATTGGATAGAAAAAGCCAACAGCTCTGATAAAATACCCGACTCCCAGGGACACAGCCGAGGAACAGACTCCCATGAGCGCCTGGAGTATTGTGATGCGGAGAGTTCGTGTCTTACCGGGCTCGGTTATGTCCGCCAGACAAGCGAAAGCCGCCATGAAGGAAGAGCCAAACGATCCTAAGCAACCATCAAGGAGTCCGCCAATCAGTAATACATACAGAGGCCAGTTAAACTTGATGACGAGCATTGTCAACACTGTCTTTATTAGGGCTCCCACAGTGGGGATGAGCATGCCCAACTTTCTGCCCCGTGAATCTGTGATGGCCCCTATAACTAATGTGGAGAATATCCCGGGAATAGCATTCACGAGGCCGAGGTACAGTAGCCACCTGGCAGATTCTGTTTGTGCCCTTTCCTCGTTCTCGTTTTCTCCACTTCTATTGAAGCAAGAGTTGCCTCCCCGGCTTCCGTTGTTGCTGTGGCTGACTCCTACTTCTCGCTTGTCGGCTAGTATTCGGTTGAATATGTATTGCTGTATTGTTGGGTAATATGACACGAAGCCCGCAAACATGACAACAACAATCAGCTCAAGTAGTCCTGTTCTCACCCTAGCCCTTGATTTGAATTCCCCGCCGCTAGCAACTGATAGTGCCATCTTAGATTATTTGGTTTCTCGGATCCGTGTACACGCCTGTTAGGGAAGAATCAAAATCATGGTACACGTCACAAATATTGTTATAAATTCGGCAACATTTAAAATAAATTTAATCGTGATAAGACCATCTCTCTTCTTAATGTAGGCCTACAGATACCAAACTAGCCAATTCAGCGAGAGTTGGAATTGACTGATAGAATGATTCTGGCTTAAGACTATGTTGAGTTTAAACAGGCGTCTTGATTGGTCAATGGCCAGTAATCTCCACTTTTTTCATTTAAATTACAGTATATTAACCACGAGACGCGCCAAACTTGTATTGTGCGTAGATAGACAGACTGGCAATTTGGAGGGGGGCATTTTACATAACACAACATGAAAGAAGTTGAACATTGTGCTCTCTTATCTCCATGTAGGTTCATAGTTTCTACAAAACCGCCTTAATATGTTATATTCAATATAACTCTGCGTGCACATGGTTCTTTTCCATGGCACATAACAAGCTGTTTTGCATGTTTTTTTATATTGATTGGACGTGATTTATATCATAGGTTATCAACGCCTTACCAAAGGATTTTTAACTTCAGAATATCGCGGTGGTATTGGAAGCCTGCGGACTGTGCAATGCAAGAGGCGACGTGTAAAGCAATCCAATCCCCGTGGAATAGTACACACAAGGTAGTAACCATGACGGGACATGTTTGCCAGACGTGGTGTGAATAGGAACAGCTAATTCGGTGCACTAACTGTATACCTCTGATTAACAGGACTTTATAATCAGGCCTATAATGCCTATGGTGTACGTACGGTAGTCCTAGTAGCGGAATTCGACTCTCATGGAAATATCCCGACAATTCTGCTATTTGGGGGTAACAGCTACATTTTGGGAAGGCCTAACACTTCAAATTGGATTTACACTGACGAGAGTTGCACTTTCTAAATTATTTTTTATTCTGCTGTTTTTTTTTCCACGCCTTCCAACATACAAATATTTAGGGTATATCAGTTCATAACGTTACATATCGAGTACATTCGTGTCCAAACTGAAAATACGGAGCCAAGCGAAAAGTTCTTCCAGTAATAATTGCCCCTACAGTCGCGAAATGCTATGTCTATCACAAGATATCCGCCGAAGTCGAATACCGGTGCCCATTACTTGCAGCACATGCACGTTGGAGTTGTAAGCCTACATTAACCAAGCTATGCTTGTGTGTCTGCAACACCCACACCCCAGCAAGTGGATTGTAAACGTGCCTTTTAAGTCACAACCTGGTGGACTGCACCATGGCCACAATCTGACTATCTGGCTATTTGTACAGCGAGGTCTCTTACGTAACCATTGAGGCGGTAGGAGAAGGGCCCACACGTGTTATGTAATGCATTGGGCCCTTCAGAGGGCATACAGTGCTTTCCAGTGCACTCGTCGAACACGCTTCAACGATTTCAACTGACACCATCCAATTTGATCATCAAGATTAACCCCAGACTTTAGTATTACGTTCTCCCTAGGTATTCTCCCTCCCTGTATTTACCTTGCATCAAAAAAAAGAAAAACTTTCTCTTCTTCATTGGCTTAGCCACAGGAACGGGAGAACAAAGTGAATACATATTACAGCTTTACTCTGCAGACAGACAGGTCTATATATAGCAGGCCTCTGGGCTTAGCCTACAGGCATGTCTTTTTATACTGCTCCATACAGGTCAAATCATATCCAGTAATTCAGGTTTGTGTAACAACCGATGGGTGTTGTAAAGCTGAGGTTGCAGTGCATTGCTAGTCGTTGGCCCTCTTCTCGAATGCTTATGTTGTGAAAAGTAGATTGACGTCATATTCTACCACCTGAAAACATCCTCACCTTTACAACCCTGTCCACCATTACAACCTTTTCATACTGGTTACAGTCTGGTTTATATCGTATATACATGTAACAGTTGACTCACCTCTTGCTTCATGCGCGGTAGCTATGATTCCTTCACCCAAGTAAGTGTATGATAACACACAGTTCTCATGTCTAGTTCCTTCTTCCGGCAAGTCGTCCAGATTATGATGCTATGAGCTCTCTCGGCAGAATTTGTGCCTTTGTTCTGGTTTAATTATGGAAGGAAGTCCGGCGTGGGTATCTCTTTGTCTGATGATTGTGAGTCAAGCCAGGGCTCAAGCCATGTGGACAAACCCTCGCCAACGTGCACAACAGATGTTCAGAATAAACCTGATCTCAGCTGACCCTCACAGCGTGGTTGTACCCATGTGCTGCACGACACGTATAATTCTGTATGAATGATTCTACCAACCAGGCTGAATACAACGCAATTTTTAAGTATCTGGCGATGTACACTTACACAACACAATGTGCCGAAGACTGAGCATGAACCTGTCATCTACATGTTTATTGCACGTATTAATCATTTTGGTCTTTATCCCAGTCAAGCCTTTATCAGTTTGATCAGGTTGTCATTTATATGGTTACAGTGGCTTTAATGTTTCAGATATTTTATGAATTTATTTATTTATTTATTTATTTATTGGAGTGGTATTTTACGTCGTACTTAAGAATATTTCACTTATACCACGGCTGCCAGCATTATGGTGAGAGGAAACAGGACTGAGACCCGGGAAACCCACGTCCACCGGCAGATTGCTTCCAGACTTTCCCACGTAGGACCCGAGAAAAAGCCTGCATGAACAGGCCGAACTCAAAGGGATCTCATTGGTGACAGGCTCATCTGTCATTACGCTGCACTAGCGCGTTAATCCCCTCGGCCATGGAAGTCCCATATTTCATGATGAATTTCATTACAATTTGATTTGATGTGATATGCCAATAAATTGTTTAGAGATAAACTAATTCCAAAAAAAAAAATACATGATTACTTTTCTACCTTTAGCCAACAACGATAGCAAGGGTGAAAGCTGTGCTTTTGCGTTGGACAGTTACGGGTTTTGTTTTTCCATTTGATATCCTCGTACCCCATCATGAACCCGAAGTTTGTGATATTTAATATTTACTTATTTACACTGTACTCAGTAACCCCCTAAAGCAACGTTGCTTATGCAGAGCTAGGTTAAATAAACACAGTGATGCCAGGATGTTATGATATATAATAATCGTAAAGCCAAGCAGTTAAGGACCGCCGCACGTGATAAGCCGGATTAAAATTTCAGCCAGGTTAAAGAGGATGTAGTAGCCCTTGTGAGGTAAATGCCAGTTTGGAAATAAGTACAACTTTTGCAATACAAAATTAGCCATTATTGCAAGAATGAATGATGAATGATTATGGTTTACTGCCACATCGGCAATATTTCAGCCATATCGTGGCGACATTATCGCAAGAAGTTTCATTTTTGAAATAAGTATTAAAATATCCATGAGGACTCATCTTTTGGAATAAAAAGCAACCTATCTTGAAATGAAACATGGACAATTGTTCAGTTTTTTATCCAGATGTAGAAATAAAAAGTGGTCGTTTTTATTTCCAAAGTAGTCAGAAGGATTATTTTGAAACGTAAATTTTTATTTCAAATGTATAACATATTCCGAAAGTAGAATCTATTCCCTAAAGTGGTCCATTTTTCCTAAAAAAATGGTTACTACAGACGTTAAAATGGCATAAGTTGTAGGAAGACGCTTTTTTGTACTCATTCTGCACAATCGTTCGGGAGCCTTCACTGACACAGATAGATTTAGCGCGGAGTTTTTTGCTCGGAGGATGAAGTCGCGTGTTCGAATCCTGCCTCCGCTGCATAGTCCAGTAACTAGGTATAAGAGATACGTGGGGAAGGTCGATGATTTGCTGTAAAACGTGGTGGCTCTCCTGCTTCGTCCACCAGTTAAAATGAATGACAACTTCATGAGCGCGACATTGAGCACCAGCCATAATAAGGTCTTAGAAATATAAAGATATCTCCTTTGAGTACATGTATACATAACATAGTGGTAAAAAATGAAGCCCCTAATTGATCACTCATTTGTTTCACTTATCCCCACCTTACTTTGAGTGCTAATTATGAGTAAGGTTGATAAAACAGCCAGTATAGCCCAAATCTGCTAAATAAATTATGAAATTATGTCGAGCTTTATCCAAAAAGACTTGTGCATAATCATAGCGCAAATTTGCTATAAAACCGAGCAATGTCAATTGTAACCGGATACACTGACATGTCAACCACTACATGTAAATGATTAGGTACTTCTTAGAAATTTTTTCATCCACTTGTGTGAATATTGATGCACTGGTCAATTGTTTGATTGATTGATTGATTTTGATTGATAATATCCTTTTGTACTAAATTTTCGGAGGATATATGGAAGGTAGTTTTATATTATAAAAATAAATAGTTCACTGAGTCCTCGAATGACTGTTTAATGTCTGTTTCTACTGTAGCACTTGTACACGGAAGTAAGTTATACGTTGGGTTGATTTTGTCTGTTTCTCTTGTAGCTTTCTTTTCCTTCCATTGTCATTATCTGGGGCTATTATATTTACTGTATATAAAATTGTCGAGTCACTATACAGAAAATTCGCATTGCCGACTTCAACCCTTTGTCTGTGTCGGTTAAACATGGCGTCGTGTCAGGCGTCTGTGAGATTGGCATATTGGTTGCCAGAGTGGCTTAATGACGTAATAAGCTGTAATACATTTCTATGCATGCGCAACAGGCGTGGACACAATGTGCATGAACTTTTTCTGTTCGGTTAAAATTTTATATTCCGGATATCTGAAAGGTGTTTACACTGTGCCGATACATATCTTGACTGGTAATTAGATACGCAAAATGACGTAATTTGCCAAGTCCTCGGGCATTTCACCCCAGGTAGTTCACACCCAGATCAAGATAAATGCTCGGACTATTAAATCTGTTAAAGATAAAAAGCCTTTGCCCAAGTATGGTTCTCACGACATGATGTTCTATTCAAAACCCGACCTAAACTGACCACGGTCCGGTGGAGAATGGCGTCAAGCCTCAGTGGAATCAACGAAAATGACAACGCCGGTCAGTTCTTCCTTGGACTGGCTTCTATTCAAAACCGGTTAGCCTGACACAGAACAATGAGCTGACATGGCATTGTGGGTAGAGAGTTGAATCAATAAAACCGCATTGTTTTCTGCTCAGTAAACTTGAGGTTAGATACGAGAGGTCACAGACGTAGTGACTCGGAGTATATATAAATCAACAAACAGGTAAGTGTTGCTCAGTGGCAACGTTTAGGTGACATTTTGCCATCAGTGTTTTCCAGACCAAAAAATAGGTGTTAAATAACATGCTGTTTCCCGTCGACATTTACTAAGTGGCTAAGTGATTTGCAGTCGTACAACAGTTTTGTTAGAATGGTTACCAAAACTTTTACTCAAATGATATCTCTTTGAAGAATATTCTGCATTTTTCATAAATTTTAAGCCGCCATATTGCATTTTTACTTCCCTCTGCCTGTCTAAAATTCCAACTCAGGGATATTTTGCAAGTAAATATTGTAAAATCGATCTTTTTTAGTGTTTTTTCGACACGTTCTTTGTTAAATGAACGAAAATAGCTATAAATCATTGATTTTCTAAAGAAACTGGAAATGTCCATTTATTTCAGAATCTATTTTGCTTTGTTTTGCAGAGTGAGAATGTCTTTCCTGTGTGTATTCGTCTTGTTTTCAATGGGCCTTCTCGCCCATGCGGGTCAATGGGATCTGCCTGCAAGTAAGTTTTTTTCTCTCACTTTTCGTGAAAGTATAGATTATAAGTATACAATTATATACAAACTTCCAGAATATTTTGAACGAATTATGATCAATACATGACGATATACCTCAGATAAGCAAAACTTTGCGCGTTTCCAAAATAACAACAACAACAACAACAACAATCAAAACCAAGAAAAAAACAAACAGTAAAAAAGCAAATTGTAAGCCAAGCTCGCCTCTTGCTAATCATTGAAACGGAGATATTCGTTATTTGCCTGGATTATGCGCTATACGTCATAGTGCCTCATTTAAAATTAGCATAACAGCTTTGTAAGTCATGCTCGTTTGGTGTGTGACACCATGCTTAGCGGTCACGTGGGCTATTTTACCAGAATATATGAGAAATATATCTGAAACAAAGAAAACAGAATCCAGAATGCAAGTCAATTTCTCTGTTTATGTTCGGTAATTCTTTGGATAACTGTGACACGGCAAGCTCAAATCGAAGTGGTGGTAAGTTGCTGGCTAAAGTTGGAAAAGACAATACAGTGTGTGGCGGCCAAGTGACAAATTTTTGGATGGCTTATTATTGACACGTGTATGGTTATTTGAATAACCTTTTATGGTTGTCCACTGTATCTGATTTACATGTAGGACTGTGATCTTCGTTTGTCTATAGTACTTGTATGAAATCTTCTTCAAAGCCCAATTAATCGCTCATCAAGGCAAATAGTTAACATCTGGTAATGTAAGATGGCGAACAATTGGCTACCCTACACTTTAAAATGTCCTCGAAAGCATTAGAACGGACATGTTTTCCGAGTCGGAGACTGAAATGTTACTTATGCATCCTTTCGTACTCGTCGTTCACTAAAACAGAACACACTATATATAAGTACTTGTTGGATTGGTGTCGCCATACTGTGACTGCATGTAGCGCCTTAATCCAAGGCGGTCAGGCCTGAGGGTGGAGGAAACCGAGCTGAGACGAGTGGAAACAACCGTCCTTATTCAGCTGTACCAGACTCACCGCCAGGCAAGGGCCTGAAGTCTAGACGACTCCTTCGTACATTCTACAAAATGACCTACTAAAGCTTGACATAATGTTATGCTTTCTGCGTTATCCTAGAATAGATTATGTTACTGTGACATGATATTATATTAAGGATACCACAATATCCCGTTATACACCAGCAATAACGGAACAAGTCGATTGTAGACACACATGTTCTGCCATCACCCAGGAAACATGACATTTAGTCATTTTAACAGGTTTGTTAAAGTGTAATATAAGGGAAATGATGCTAAAATTAGCGTTCAGTGTTATCTATTTACGTTGCCAGTTCTCACAATTGCAGTTGTATAAGGCATGTCCTGCTTTCACAGTGCCATGTATAGCTGAACGCGGCAAAAGGCAGTTTTCGCCCTCAGGAAATCTGTAGACACATTAGGACTCACCAATTCCAAATTCTCCCGTCTTGTTACTCAGAATGTCCAGAAGAAGACAATAGCCTGTGTGAGCTCGCAATCCCGGTGAGCGCCAAGAATCAGTGTTACCTGCACAGTATATCGGGCCTTTGTTGTAACCGATGCAAATCTCTGAGAGACAACAGCCGAGCGGACAGTAAGTAAAGTGCGATGTTGTATGGGTATTTTCATAAATTATACTAAACTTTCTTAAATATCCATTTATTTGTGTGGCACTTCACGTGTTACTCAGGAATGTTTGTTTTATATAACGACCGCCATTTTTATCTTAAGGAAAGAACATGGCGAAAAAAGATCATCTATTCACAGATTGGCACGTCACAAACTTTTTGACTGTATTCAATCCAACAAACGTCAGCTAGATTCATTATTTAATTTCAGCAAAAATATGTTGTAAATAGTCGACTCCGGGTTATTACATAAGATTGTGGAAATCTTCTTTGTGAATTTGTTTTGTTTGTGAAAAAAAATGTCCAAGGGAAACTAGCCATATCGTTTTGAACAATTTACAGACAAATTGTGTGCCTTATGTCTGGCCAATCATAAGCTGCAGTTTACACATGTGTACGTGCACAAAATGTACAGAAGACTATAACATGCAGTCATCACCTTGATGAGTTTCAGTTTTGGATCAGTCGCCTTCCTAGTTCCTCTCAAGAAATTTATTTTTATGAATTATTGAATGTTATTTGTTCCCTGTATACATGTACAATATTTATGGCGAGATATGCGAAGCTGGGAATGGCTCTGCACACCTCTACTCGGACATTCGATCCTGTCATCATCAAAGGCATAATTATACAAGGAGATGGCTGTAGAGTGAAATTATAATTGGACATGTTATATTTTATAGAATATGTCATATTTATAATATGGCTATCCTATACATGTGAGCTGCGGTGTTAATGTGTTCCGAAAGTTCAAGAAAATTATCTACGTAAAAGAAATAATCTGTCATTTCATACACTGATTTCTGTTATATAATCATTTCATTTTAATTTCTGTGACATGTATGTATATGATCGGTCATTTCATACGCTTATTTCTGTTATGTTTTGCACTGATTCTGTCATAAGATCGTTAGTTACATGCACAGATTTCTGTTATATGACCAGTCGTTACCTTTACAGATTTCTGTTGTAAGATCATTACTTACCTACACAGATTTCTGTTGTAAGATCATTAGTAACCTACACAGATTTCTGTTGTAAGATCATTAGTAACCTACACAGATTTCTGTTACATGACCAGTCGTTTCATGCACTGATTTCTGTTATACGGTTATAGGATTGGTCAGTTCGTGCACTAACTTATGTTGTATGGTTACATGATTTGTCATTTAATACCCTGATTCCCGCTTTCAGCTTGTCCCTACGGTGATTACTCCGACTATGTATCCACGGGCAGCGGAAACCTCGTTACCTGTGCCATAATCAAAGCTAAGAATGATTGTGAACCTTGCAAAGCCCCCCGACTAGGCCGAAAAAACTGCTGCCAGACCTGTGAGGAAGTGTGCGGACCAGAAGTGAGCAAGAGGAACCAGTCAAGGAGGCTTACCGATCTGATCAGAGAGCTGAAGAGCCTGATTCAGAAATAAACTGAAGCATGGGACAATAATGGTAATTGTGACAAAACTCGAGAAAAAGCTTGTTAAAAAAGAAGGAAGGAATAGCGGTAAATGATGTGCATAGTCACGGCGTAATGTTTTAAATGAAACAATCATATCTTGTTATTTTACAGAAACGTTAGTTTTTGTTGTTGGGTATATTCTCGTAAATGCGTGTTGCGAATAAAATTGTTGACGTCGACACATTTAAGAAACCGTCTGGAGTTGAAATCCTAAGGCCTTCACACGAGGCCCTGCAGAGAATCCTCAATCTGACATTGATACCTTGACCTGAGGATTAACTTTAATTTAAAGAATCCTATAGCCATGTGTCCGATGTTGGTTTTTAGTTTGAATGGATGAACGAAGTTGTGAAAGTTACTCCTATTTATATTTAAACATTGACATAAACACTTAGTACATAAAAACTTAACTGAGGTATAATGACAAAAGGCCGGACACCGTCATCGCTGCTCTGTTTTCACTCTATTTGATATAGTCTTTTTGTAGACTGGCTTGATTCGGGCCAATGTACAGCACCTCACTATTATGTAAGCATCCCTGCCTGCACGCTTCGACTGTATCCGCTGTACCCACGAGCATCTTTTCCTGCATACAGGATTGACTGGCATCTATGGTGGGCGATTCGATTTCAGGTGAAGTACAGGTTACACGTTTCGGATAATGGACTGTCAGAATGAATCAGATACTGTGACCAGTCAGAGTATCTCTCTTAAATGTGGATCTCATACATACATACATAAATTGGTTTACATGACGACTCCATTCCATGGAATTATTTGCGCCAAAGCAGTAGGGTATGTGGATCTCAGATTTGAACAGTTTATTTAAATGAAGGTTTGCGCTGAGAGATTTTGCTGAGTGACCCTTAGTTAAGGCTAAGCTGTATCTTGGTTGGAACTACCGGCAGAGTTCACTTCAGTGCGCGCTCCTCTCTGTATATTGCTCTGTGGGCGCTGCCATGATTCAGCCTTCTTAAATACAATGAACACTTATAAATACCTTGCTGGGGCTTTAATAACATGTGATTTTAATAACATTATCTGCATTAAATGACTTCCCATGGTATTGTTAGCCATCCAAGCTGTTGACAATATATAAGCCAGCAGTAATCAAACAAACTCAGAGAAGAAATTCAACACAGTGGTTCACATTGGATGATACAAGATTTAACTGGTCGACAATGCTAATTTCCAAAGGATATGATGTACAGGCTTGTAAATCATATAGTTCACATATATTCAATACATCTGGGTGTAAAGCGCATTATAGGAATGGCTCTTCAGCAATTCTACTATACATTTCTCCATATATACATAGCAGTGAAATGACAAGTGGTCATACTTCCTGTCATCAGTACATTCGTTTGACCTCTGGTACTTCATTTATATGTATTCTATTACATAAAATGTGCACTCACCTCATTTATTATAGCTAAGATGGCCTGGTAACTTTGGGCATATATGTGTTGACCCCGGCCGAGTTCAGACTAGAATGAAAAACTACTGTCTGAGGGTCTATATATAGACTTTTCCAGGATCTCATGTGACTTGCATCAACCAATCAACAAGGAGTACGTTTTTGGTCACAAATTGCCAAGAACTATTTTACTGTTCAATTTGACTCATTTTTAAGAGAAATAACTCGCTTCTAGTTGTGATCCATGTGTAAAAATTGTGCCTTTTCAAAATATGGCAAACAATGTTCGAACAAATATGTGACGTAATGACAAACAGCACAAAGTGGATTCAAAAACTCCAACGGGTCTGTGGACAGTGTATGGATACCGAAGAATCTGGGAGACGTTATCAGTGTCTTTAATAAGTGCAAGTGTTTCAAAGCAAGAAATAATTATAACTCGTCTGTCCTTTCATAGTTTACAACTTAACGGTTCAGGGGAAACAACTCTCCAGAGACAGTTTTGTTGATAACACAAAGAATTAAATCAACTCAGCGACCTATTTCTTTCAGTGCGATTCCAACCTTCCAAAATAGCTACAAGAACAATAAAAAAGTAGAGCGTCTTACAATACAACAAGTGCAACTAAATAACTTAATACAGTCAGGTAGTATTTAACAGAGCTAAAATTACACAAGTGTTACACGCTTTAAAACAACTCAATTTATAGATTAAAAACAGTCATGACCATGACAAGGGACAACAAGATCAAAATGGCGATCCCGATAACTTGTAGGTCTTACAGATTGTCCCACTGTTTCGCTGAAAAATTGACAAAACTATTGCTTCCAACACCAGGATAAACGTATCATAGTCTCATTAGACAATCTCCAGACACAAGGTAAGCGATAATTTGTATTTTGGAGGGCCTACTCCAAGTGAAATCATAACAAACGGGGCGTAGAAATAGCAGCTGATCGTATCCAAAAATTGAGTACAAAATATAAACAAACTGCACTGTTAGCTGAACCACTGCTACAGACCCTTAGATTTCGGACGTGACACTCATATTAATGAAAAAACCACAAATGAAAGGTAGAAACATTAACAGCGCTGTTAACAATCTGTCGGGCTATATCCTTCCTTGTAAATACTCTGAACTTACAAAAGGCAACTACATGTACAACCTATTTACATGCACAAGGACATTACACCATTATTGATTTAATCATACTTTTATGCGGTATATATGCAAATATAGTTGTAGAATGCCACGTGATCATTACAGATTATAACCTATGAATGAAAAGCCGGGTGAATTTCGTTCAAATCTCGTTCCCTCGTCTCTTATTGTGGACTGAAACTCGCGTTCTCGTTGCATTCTCGCTCCCTCGTTCAATTCTCGACCAAATCTCCTCTGAATCTCGACTAAATTTCTCGCTGTTCAATGAGTTTCAACTTAATTTCTTCAGAATGTCGCCTGTTTTTTCAATCTCGTCTTAATGTTGTCGTCGCTGTAAAATGAGTAACATTATAGTCAAACTTAAATAATCAGAAAGAGAGAGATTTGGTCGACAGCGCGACATTTCGGCGAGATTCAGACAATAGGCCTGTTCGAGAGGACGACATTTTAAGAGAATCTCACTCTGTCGTCCGAATTCCGTGAAAATCAATACTAAATGTTGCTCTGTTATTTGAATGATGCTCGAATCTCGACTGGATGTCGCCTGAATCTTGCGCTGTCGGCCAAATCTCTACTTCCGGTAAGCTTTCTCTGGTGCATTAAGGGAAATAATCAGACAGCTCAGGTCTTTGGATTGCGCAAGCAATTCTGGGCAGGATCAACGAACAGCCATGTGACCAATTTTGTAGCATATAGGCAGACGTTGACCAATTCGACTACTATTGCATTTCAACTGATGTTTTGCTTAACTTAGCTCATGTAAAGGATAGATAAATACTTCTCACGGTTCGTGCCAGTAAACAAAAGCCAGCTGAACTGAATTGTAATTTAAACGTGGCTTTTAACACCCGCATAAGGTTGCGTTACACATGTATATAAAACCACACGAGTATGGAAATATAATTTTGTAGGCCTACACGAATGATTGATCTATTAGCTACAGTGCATGTATTTCCATGTTTACTTGATCAATGAATCTACTTGTAAATAACTCACTGATATGATTAATCACGATTTTTTATTATTCCAAGACAGGAAAAGATGACATGACAACGTTTAGAGTAAATCCAAATCCCTGCACTAATGTAGACCTATTCTAAAAATATGGCATGCTATAAATTATACATTATTTTCCTAAAACTGAAGATAAAGTCTGCGCTGATGGTCAAAATTATAGGATTATAGGGATATAACCACACATTATATTGCCAATGTGGATTGGCTTTCCGCAGGACAATAACTCTCTCCGTGCCATCGTGTCTTCCCCGTGAACCACTTTCACCGAGAACAGTAAAAAATAGTGACGTCGTCGCTTCGAGATCCCTCGAAATAAAGACTATTTGTTTCAGGATACTAGCCCAACCAAATGTCTAAAAAGTAAGTTTGTCATATCCCCCTTTGATAATCGTCACTCCTCCATCGTCACTACGTTGACTCCTCCATGCATGATCGATCTATGGATTGGGTTGTATAGGAAATAGTCACACTTTTTCTTGCCGTTTCATTTGTCAGTGTGTGTTAGTCGTGTGATAATGTATGCACTGCATGGTGTGATCACGTGATAATGTACGCACTGCATGGTGTGATCACATTCTGTATATAAAGGTCTAAATCAACGTATTACTAACTCCATCACATAGTAGTTTAAGTCCTTGTAATACTGATTTAATCACATTTTTTTCCCTTACTATTATTTATAGTATTACAGATTTAATCACATTTTTTTCTAATAGGGACCGAGTATCTATTGTTGGTATTAATCTTCAGAAAACAAACAAGAAAGTAAGATCTTGCACAGCTACAATGTATATGATTGCATCGGATGAAATGCTAGCATAGCACCCATGATCATAAACAACGAGATCAAATACAGGAAAGCCGCACGTAAATAAGGAAGGTAATCTACTGGTATTAAGAAACCGACACAGGTACTAGCGCAGACACAAATCTCATTGCCATCAGGTGTCTGTTCTTGTAATCTTGGGTTTTTTGAGGACAAAATGTACCTCGGGCGTTGCACCACGACCATCTTTATTGGTAACATTGTGTACAATTTAATTGTGCCTAACCGAGAGGCCAGATACCTCGAAGTCGGTACTGCGTCAGAGGTGGAGGTCAATGCATCAGAGGGCACATAATGCTGGGTAAAGACAACCATGAACGTTAACCGGTATCTCATACAATAAGTGAACTATTCTGAAATTATATCGCACTGAGCACGACAGTATGCATTAGCCATTTTAAACAATAAATCAGTCTGAAAAAATATAATACTAAAAAAACAGACAACATTTAAATAAAGTACACATCATCTGAAATGTCATTTCGTGCTGATTCCAAGTATAGGTTATATTCTACGCTAAGATATATGTAGTACCATACCTGTATCTGTACCTAGTGTGGAAATATAACAATCACAGCATGTCCAGCAGCATAAAAAAATCTGTGACGTCAACCTGTGGCGTTTCAACCTGTTAGGGTCAACATATGGTCAAAATGCCCACCATAGCACCTCAGTCTTTATTTCAATTTTAATCACTGTAAAAGAAACGCCAAAAAATAATGAAAACGATATTTGCCTTAAGATGAGGCGTAATTTGTTTAAATGCGGCTTGTTCCTTTAAGTCACACAGGACTTAAAAGGAAAGAGGAATGATTTTACATAAAGAAAGTATTGACTTTGTAGATTAGGTAATGGAACATTAACTTTGTCCATTTTCTGATAACCTGAAGGCAACAAATGAATTGGATGTCAAAGCAAGTATAGCAGTGTTCGCTTATACCATGTAAAAACTAATGGTGGTGTTTTTTCAGTGGTATTGTGGCAGAGATGTAGTGCGTCAAATTGTCTTAAAATTTAACAAGGGGTGATTGATGAGCATTCATGTGTTGTTGTTATAATTTGAGTAAGATGAATGACCCTCAACGCACCATTAGTCTATTCTCCTGTGTAACGGTAAACACAACAACATGCTATGACATAGTTACAGAGGACAAAAGAAACAAAAATTCGAGGCAATTAACTTTATTGTTAATCTATATATTAAGCACAGTAGCAGAAATGCGGCAAAGGAAATTTATAAACGGGAACTAAAAATAACGGCATCGTGTACGGAAAAGTAATATCTTTTACAATTTTATGCAAATCTTCGAGTGGGGTATTGCTCCAGATATGTGTACACCTAATCAGCACTATCCAAGATCGTTAGTTTAGGAAGAGCAAACATGTTTCTAGACTTTATGTCAAAAGCATTCTCGTAAAAGTCTAACATGTTCCCTTTCTTCGCCGATTTCCAGCCAATCATCTGGGAGGTTGTTAACGGGTACCGTTCCGAAGAGTCGAGAGCCTTGACCTTTGGGATCGGGGGTAACGTGAAACCGAGACTCTCCGGCTTGTCGGTAGAGGACGCTCGAGAAACGCTCGGGGGATCGCCTCGGACTATTCTGTCAAGCTGAAAGTATACAGAGGAATATGACATTTCAAAGTCATGGAAAGAGAGATATTCAAGTGATTTTAATACACTATTTTAATATAGTTTTTGAAAGCAAAATCTAGATTCCGTTTTCACTACGCAAAGATGTGTTAGCGCTATACATTCAGTGACGGGGAGAAGTTTGCTCTATCTCGACAGATTTGTGTAACGAACAACACCGAGTTGTCTTCCCTTCATGAAATTTTCCTTTCAACCACCGCACCTGACGTAAGGCTCCCAAAGATGACCAGTGTTACATCTGTTATAAATGTGGACCATACAGAAGTACTGTTTAACTCTTAGCCACTTCCTACTTGGTTCGAGCCTCTACCGATGCCATTTCAAAATGATATGGTATATTTACATCATGTGTGATAGTGTAAAATCTCGAGAGAGCTTTTTCTTGAAAGTTGTACTAAAGAACTTTATCTCGCCCGTACAAAATACAGCGAAAGCTACGGTGGCATATTTCTGACGTGGGAAATGAGGTCGGTATCCAATAACATGTTAAAGCAAACGATTTGGGGCACTTTATAACACTAATTTAATATTGCTTGCAAAGGAACAATTTGTGGCATTCAGAAAAAGAATGTTCAAAAGGTCATTTGTGTAAATACGTATTATTGTGAAAAAAACATGTTTCATAGACATTTATCGGTAGACTGGCGCAATATGTATCGTGTCAGTGTAGGTTTACTGTCATTTAAGGACCATGACTTGTACATTGTCATACCCAACCAACCAGTGGTGTACATGGTCATTGTCGCGAGTAAAAACAAAATCCCAGACGAGCCTGTTGTCATGCATACTTGCGATTGAGAAAAATCATGTCATACGCGGAAATGAGAATACAGACCAGACTAGTACCTTTTCATAACTGGGAATGAGAACCTAGTCGTCTAAACGGACATTCGTATGTACCAGCCGTCAAACAAAATGTCTCAGTAATAGTAAGACCGGTTTCCAAAGAGGATAAATAACACAAACCACTAAAGAACCAAAAAAGTGTATAAAATATGAAAAATTAAGACGAATTCATGCAAAGAGAAGCAGTCAAACACAAGTACCTTGTCATACTCTGGAATGAGGAAACCCCATCGACCCGGCCATATCCGTAGCTGAGAATTGGTCTCCTGGCGCACATGTTCCTTCCTGTATGAGGGTTTAGCAAAGTACAAACAAAATTGGAGAACAATTGACCATAAGCAACAAAAAATAGACAGCGTAAACTAATTTGCCATTAATGAGGCAAGTCATGTATAGTTATAACAAGATGTATACGCATAATCGGTTGGCATATATGCAACCGCTAAAGTTTGCCTATACATTGCAAGGAAATAAAATCGACCTTTGCGGAAGACGAACATTCTGCTGCGCCCTCACCCCTTCCCCCTCCAAATAAAACAGATTTGAACTGAAAGGCTTATTTATATATGCATATTTTCTTGAGCCTATATAGCCCCAGCAATTTTCTGCTTTTGAAGGTCACGTATGAGAGGTCTGTTTCACAAAACCATTCATGGATCAAGTCCAAAACTTTAATATTATATAATGTAAAACGCTTGAAGCTGAAAAAAAAGCTGTAAAACTTGCTCTTGAGATGCCATATACTTGCTATGTAGATTCGTCAAAATTTCGAACATCAGTTTTCCATCTGTTACAAGGAAAGAGATGTTATCTAGTTTCATTCGACTTCAATCGGGTATATATCGGTCTAGAGTAAATAAGAAATGGGGTCACATGAAGAAGTGGTATGTAGAGGTGTGAAAATCGCAACTATTTAGCTCCGGTTCAGATTAAAGCTTCAGGCAGTGAAGGGAATGATAAATGGAAAGAAAACACAGGCGAAGCTTTTTGGTGATAAACAGTGGAAAGTGCAAAAGTCTTAGGTGACACAAACTGGCAATGCTTAAGGTAAAATTTATACATATATCTTTTCAATATATCTTCTGGCCTCTGTGCTATAAGTTAGATATCCACGAGTACGGCGTAAGCACCAATAAGGAAAACAAATCGTTGGCATGAATGAAATGTGTGGAAACGTGTTTTCCCCCGGCTGCTGTGTAGAGAGAACAGAGCGTTTATCTGACAAGAGGGTATGCGCTCTGTGACAACAAGGGACTAGATATGCAATCAAATAATCAAAATTTTATAACAAATTGAACAAAGATGTATAATAAACTATATATTCTATAAACTATGCTATTGTTGAGTTTGACGTGAAATACCCAGAAACGATTTATCCTACATCATTGATATTAATACCCCCAATGTAGCGTATGTTAACATCCCCGCGAAAATGAGGCGGGACGACTGAGAAAACAAAGGCAGGACACACTCCTGTACGGGTAAACTCGCCCTAAGAAATTACCATAAAGTCACTAAATACACGAGGCCGTTACCCTTACCATATTTCCTCGTTGTGTACCACGTTAAAGTGTATTTTGGGATGATCACCCGCCTTCGGAGAGGCCATGCTTCCCAAATCACCGAGGGCTTCTTCCGCTGGTACACAATCGCGTCGTTATGGCGCTTAAACGTGATGACGTCAAAATAGTATGAGGTGGTTGTTTTGTTGGACCATCTCTCCGTCATGTCACCCACCCTAGTATTGTGACGTCACAAACACCAGACGTCCCTCTGACGTTATTAAAGGACCTCACCGAACACTGGACCTTTCCGAGCTGTCAATCAAGTACGCGTATTTGACCAAGTAGGTGAACTAGATATCCCACACAGTGGTAACAAATGTTCAATATTGCTGTTCAGTCATGACGTCACAATTGCTTTCACCGGGAATGAAATGAAAAGTAACGTTGTCACGAGAAGGCTCTTGTGGTGGATATGTCCCTTGGTTTTTAGTGGTTGGTTAAAATTTGTAACGACGCCTTGGGCTTCTTTTGCTAAACTATCTGGTGGAACCTGCCCGCGCGGTAACGTGAACTGATGGCATTGCCTCACCATGGAAACTGCTCCTGAATCGACGCTGCGACAACTTTGTAAAACGTGCCCTAGTTCACGTCGAATCTCATCTTTCTCTCAGAGCTTTTGCCGCCAAGTATACCCATCGCTATATTCCACCTCAAGACTATACCGGAAGTCATTTTTAATGGCTTCATTAACTACCTCTCGTCGGTAGTGAGCGCACGAAAACTGTGGAGTCGTTTTCATCATACACATCATTTCGTTCTCTTCGCGATGGTGTCTCCGTGAAGCATTTCGATAAGAATGTCAACATCTAATTAGACTTTCCCACTTACGACCTGAAAAGAGCTGGACTTGAACTCACAGCAAGCTCCTGCGTCACTTAGCTGCACTAGCAGGCTGTCCACGAGGCGACGGAGTGTAACCCGGCCGGAACAAACATCAGTGGCATTACTGACCTGGAGAAGGAAATGATGACGATGAAACCAACTACATTTCAGTTCGTGTGAAGAATTGTATTGAAACGCTGGAATGCCCCTTACAGCATGATGGATGTCACACATCTATGTGTGGCTTGTGCAAATACATCGCAATTCAGTTTCACAGTACTCTTGGTAGCATACAGCTATTGTAACATCTGTACTGAGAATTTACTAGCATGCAATTACCCTGAGATGTA
Organism: Acanthopleura granulata; assembly: GCA_016165875.1. Taxonomy (NCBI): domain Eukaryota; kingdom Metazoa; phylum Mollusca; class Polyplacophora; order Chitonida; family Chitonidae; genus Acanthopleura; species Acanthopleura granulata. The sequence continues at coordinate 15,585,870 of JABBOT010000010.1, forward strand.
TTTACCTTCGCAGAGGCTAACGTGATTTTCAGCCATCTGAACTCCTGTATGTATAGCTGCCACTCTAACTTAACACCTTTCCTGTCACAGTGTAAACTCCAATGTACAAAACCAGTAACTTAGGCAATAACCAATGATGGCAAAACTTCTAACTTTAAATGCAGAACATGATATATAATAAGCCTAACTTGAATTACTTACTTTAGTGTATGAATCACTAGAATTCAAAGCTTAAAGACCAAACAACAGAACCTACCTAATTCAACCTACATGAAAATTCCATAATCAATCTACATGAACCACTTTACAGTCATACTGAAATTGCTCAAAATGTGAATATACACACGAATATAACAAGTCGCTTTCTTAACATTTAGCTTAGGCTTATCTCTTGCATAAATGTACTACATTATATAACCTCTATGCGCATCTTTAATGAACACAGACACTGGACTAGACCAATCCATCAGAACAGTTATCTCCCCTGAACTGCATTTTGACGTTCATGAACTTACACGTCCAGTCTTCTTAAACTCAATATCTCGCACGCTAACAAGAATTACTACTAATATTAACTGTGTCAACAAAAATAGAATCGCTTCAATTATCCACGAGATCTCTGATACAAAAGAATATTTAGAAGGTGTATGAAAACACTACGTTAACAACGTTGAACGGTCGTGACATCCATAGCCTAGATTGACGCCAAAACTGTCATGCACTTTGACAAGTTTCTTATGTAATTTCGACATAATCAGTTAACATGTACAAATATCTAAGCTAACTAGCATTACAGAGCTAAAAGATGATTTCTTCCTGACAACTATAGCACAGTTTCTCTACAAAAACCTTACCTGCAGAAGCAAATGATGAAGATGAAACAACTACTTTTGAGTTCATATGAAGAACTGTATTGAAACGCTGGGAATACCCGTTACAGTATTATCAATAAAAATTGTATAATGTTTACATCATTAAAACTCAGAGCGCACATTCACACGTGTATACTGACTTTCCTGTAATCACAACGTCTAATCCCTTGGTTCAGCGTAATGCGCAACTACTGTAGACTGTTAGTTTTGTAATCTCTCTAACAGGTGAGTCTTCACGATTTCATACTGAATTCTTTCCGTCACGTTCGAGTCTTTCTTGTATTCTGGATGATTCAGCACTAGTTCTCGGATTCTCCGTGCCACAGTCGGCCGCTCGCCTGTAGTGGTGTAATTATTTCAATTATGAAGTAGGAAAAAAAATTAATATAAATGGAATTCACCAAAACTGTTCTAGGTAAGATTATACGCAGTAGAATTAGGATTTGTACACTGAAATAAAGTGACGTACATTTACAATGATCATAGTTATTTTCATCGAGTAACGCGAAAAAACAAGCCGCTGATCAACTGTTTTAGAAGGTGCAATGTTTAGACAAAGAATCTTTACACTGTCAGCAGCCAATCAGTGGCAAGTTTGTAGCGATCACTCACCGGAAGCTGTTTGAGATATCACATGCAGATACCCGTCGATTTTCTGTCTGATTTCCGGTTGAAGTATTTGCGTGTCCAGAAATTGGCGGACCAATGAAAGCAGACCTTGATGTGTTGGCTGAAAAGAAGAAAACAAAAACATGAAACAAGAAACGGAACAGTAATTTAATTCTTTAGTCATTTACCGAGGATTCCCCGCAGTCAACGGCCACTAAGGGGTCTCCTCAATTGGATACATATAATACAAGTATATACGTATGTTATATTTGATAAAAAGGAAATATAAGAAAGTATAGGTATCATACAGTTCGTAGAGTACAACTTAGCAATTAGAAGGCTATTTATAGAAGAAAAACAGGTGTTATTACAACAGAGAAAATACAGAAAATACACGGTGCACTGGTAAACAGTAGGCCTAAGGATTCAACATTCGTATGTGATGGTTGACGCAGAATCTTAACAAACCTACATTTGACTGGCATATTATTCGATCTCGGTTAATAAGAGAGGTTAAGTGTATGGATGGGTGAATACATGCCTGTTTTAGAAGTTGACAGATATCTTCAAGGCATTAGATCTTTATAATCAAGGTCTCAAAAGGTAAGGGCTCGAATCAGTGTACTAGTTAACACTAGAAAATACACTTACTAGAGATATCAAAACCAGTATACATGGACGATATTTATACAAGTGCGACGAAAGGGGGCCGCTGTGTGAACAATTTGTATTTAGCTACTGAGTGATTTCGTCTAATCAGAAGAGTAGATAATCTCCAAACCGAGCGCTTGACGTTTACTTACGCTGCCATTTACAATATCGTCAACAGACATTTCTTCACACCCCACAACATCTATTTTCGAGTCTGGAAAGACAAAACAGGTGAACCATAACGAACATGGGAGATCTGGCAATGAAAGGTAATGAAAAAAACATACTGTTATCTTCAGGTGTAATTTTTAAGCAAATATTTAATCCCTATTGTTGACGATGATACGTTCAATGGTAAGGTTATTTAGATAAAATGTGTGCTTGAAGGCTCATACCTAGATCTTAATATCTTAATCATCCATACAAATTAAAACTCGGATGCGATGTACCGAAAATTGGAAGCCCTCCTATAACCTTTATACAGGGGTAACAGTTAAATAATAGAACAAAAAGAAAATACTCATAATGTAGTAGCAAATGGCTGTTTTGTGACGACTTTTGTGAGGCAGACACCTGCCCCTTTACACCTGTCCACTAGCATGGATTCCTAGATCTTCACAATAAGAATGAACCCGAGCTGATGACGCTGTATCTCTGCAGCCACGAACCGCCCATGAATGGTACGCACCACTTGAACGCGTGGGGCATAGTGTCAATCGACAGCTTGTCACAGCCAAAATGGCGACCACGCAACACAGGTATTTTCCGCTCAACGGCTCACAAGACACAAGCTGCACTTGCGGAGCAGCGAGCGGTTCAACGTCGTTTTGACGTTATTCTGTGAGTGCCAAGGAGCAATCATAGATGTTACCGACAATTAGATGAAGCAGGGTTTTTATGTGTGCTAGGGAAAGGCCCCTAGGCGACCATATTCAACCGATTCAAGAGAGTTTTGCTGAACTACAGAACTCCAAAACGCTCTGTGTTTAGCTTTTTGAGATAATTTTAGGCGGATATCTTAGTTCAGGCAATTTAAGCTTCATTTAAGGTACATGTATGTGTGATACTAGATGTACCCATGTACTTTACATGGGTTTAAAGGACTTTAAAGAACAATGCTGTTTCTGTGTAGAATAGTCACCACGGCAGTTCGCCCTGAAGTGAAATTTCTTGTTTCTGATGGCATCTCGACTTAAAGATCTCTGGCAATTTTCGTGCACCTACAACATAAAAAAAACATAGTTAGTTCAACAATTAAACCTAATCTGATGATAAGTAATGTAAACATAACGAAAAGCAAATCCTATCCTATAGCCTGTAGAAAACCTCTTCTGCACAAATTTCTCAACCCTCCTATTACTTATCTCTACGTAATATGACTAGTCATATAATGATGGACGTATACATTGCTACTTAAGCATTTACACGAACAGCTGGAGTAACCCTAAGTGAGGTAAGCTGACAAAACGGTGTACTTCACCGGTTATGTGAGCACCATATGCCAAACATCAGACTCTGATGGCTGCTGTAGTAACTTTTACTCTCTATATGTTAGTGTTTTACATTATATGACCTAACACGAATGAAAGTTCTTCTTACATATTTATAAATCCGACACTAACTTTCCTTTAATTTTTTTTTCATTTGTAAATTTACAAGTTTTATCGTGAGTACAACGATGCGTGAAACATTACTACATTTTCCACCTCTTATTAAAGCAAAAGGCAGCTCATGACTGAGGTATTGTTCATTAAAACGATTATACAATTCCCTCTTGAATGTAAAACGCTGCCTGAAATTATATGAATTCGTTGCTGAATTATCGTCGTTTGAAGTGTGGAGTATTGTGCTGCCGACTGGGAATCTGCTCTTAAGCTTGTCAGAGACTGGCCACTCAGAGAGCTAGGATATATCAACTGTTTATAAGCTGCGACGTAAATCTTCGGCGCTGTCTGTCAGTGTATGATGTAATAACAGAGGGACATCACAATGTTTTAATGTTATATGGTTTAATTTTGTTCAAACGTGAACAACACTGCAAAGTCTTCAGGACGCAATGTTGTTGCGGGAGTGAGTTTCTTAATCGTTTCATGTTATAAATTTAAATATATACCTAAGTTGTAAACAGAACTTCCCTCGGGCTCTGCCCTGTACCCACCCACCATAATGCTGGCCGTCGTTGTGTAAGTGAAATATTCTTGCGTGCGGCGTGAAACGCCAATGAAATAAATAAACAAATCAAACAGAACGTTAACACCCCTACAGTGTCGGGTGACCAGAGTATTCCGCGCTTTGAAGAATAACGTCACAGCCCAGAAGATAAATGGCTGCATTTCATGCTATTCAACGGAGCACGGTCAAATGTCAGTTACCATTGTCGTAGTAGCTGTTAGAAAAACTACTTTACTGGAATAAACATAATATATGTCCAACCTTTTGGACTAACTTAACTTAGAACATCCTCTGTCTTTCACTTTAAGAAGAGGTTAATCTCAGCAATCGGTTCCATTTGTCGGGTCTGTGAGCTTACATGCCTCGTAATTTCTTTCTAATTTTCACGTAAATGTCTAAAAGATCAGAAAAATGTAAATTTTATGATGTGCACATAATTTACCCAGCACTGACCTTTGACATGGGAATAAGAAAATTGAGAGAGAAGTGTCTCATTGTACGTGTAAGGAGAAGGATAAAGACAGCAAAGGCGGCGTTCTCAAAATCTGTCGGCTGCACCTGAAAGAATATTCACATACTAAGAAAAAATATTCAAACAGTGACAGAGAAAACACATGTAAACACTGACAGAGAAAACACTTTGAAATACTGAAAGAGAAAAGAAACTGAAATATTGAGCCGTAAAAGTGACATGGTTCAAAGGAAAAATATTGGTAATAAGAAAAAAGCAAACACAGTATTTAAATTTTACTGAGCCGTAAAAGCGACATGCTGCAAAAAAATATTGGTAATAAAAAACACACACACACACACAGTGCTTAAATTTTTCTGCGCGTTTGTTTTTATTAATAAATCCTGCGCACGACATTTTCACTATGTTTTGCCCTCGCGATAATTGACCAGTAGAAACGTAAAATTATCTCGTGAGCAGGACTTAGCAAAGATGTGCGCACGACTTAACAGTCTTCTCGTGTTCTCGACATCTTTATCAAGACGTGCGCACAAGATCTGTACTAAGTCGTGCCCACGAGAGGTATTGGTCAATTATCTCGAGAGCACGACTTTGTGAAGATGTCGTGCGCACGACTTATTAAAAATACACGCACATGCACAGAAGAAAATTTAAATACTGTGTTTGTTTTTTTATTACCAATATTTTTCTTTTGCATCATGTCACTTTTACGGATCCGTGAAAAATAATGTGAAAAACTGACAGAGTTATCATTCTGAAGAATTGTCATAGAATACAACTTGAAGACATAAGAAAATACAGAGAGTAAAGCCTTCACCTCAAAAATGGCACCTTTGCAAAGATTAAGTTCATAATGAGATGCCGAAAACTTTTTGTCACAATTTGTCCATTTTTCGCATGAAAAAAGCAAAAAATTTGCATGGTAAAAAATGAAATTATAGGAAATGTAGCACATCCTTGCAGGCCTGTTGACTGTAAGCGTCAAAAAAAATGCTGGGAACAAAACAGAATAAAACTCACGGCCATTGGTCTGAACTCGACCCTCCATCCCAGGTTTCCCTCAATATCAGGGACTTTCAGCCGAACATATGACCACACAGACGAGACTATACGCTAGAATAAAATTTATTCAAATTTTCAAACGTGGGATGTGCTTAAATACACAGTTAATCCAAACGCAAGAGCAAATTCGACAAAGCCATTGGTTCGACATTTTGGGGGATTCCCCTCCCTAGGAGACCATTCCCTTCACACAAGTCTCGGTTCTTGCTATACCCATGATAAAGCCGAGCCTAATTGGTCACGATAAAAACTGAACATGTTCTAAAAAGTCCGGAAGAACCCTATACTGGTATACTTGTGTGCCCCCCTCCCCTCATCTCCTCTCTCCCACATACTATTTAATCTGCTACATCATCTGGTGTTAAAATTATACTTTAAAACTTATATACTTGTCACTTGTTGGTATTATTGCTTTCCCCTTATCTCACGTGAGAAAATTTTTGATAGTTACCTCAACTAACTGTGTGCTGTCTTTCTCTAGAATCTTCGTCTCATTTTCGTTCACGGCATAGCAGGGATGAGATAACAAAATGGCGGCGTGCATCGCCATCCCTCTGTCCACTCCTGTTTCAAACAAAGCATATAATCAAAGTACAAGATACTGTCACACATATACATATGTTAGCCGCAAGTACACCTGCTCAGTGAGTATATATACTACCAGAGATGTTTCCACCCGATCAACATGAACATTTTGTTTTAACCGTGGGACTAAATGTATGTCCGTCTTATTAGTCTATGCATGCATTTTGATATTTTCAAACAAAACTCATACCTTTCTTGACACACGTGTCATGGACTGGTACATTGTAAACCAGCTTTAGATCGTTGCAGTGTTGGCCGTCATCGCTTAGGTACCACGTGACCGGTCCTACGCGAGGCAACTTATACGACTCTTCACCTTTCTTGTCAATCTGAAATGAAGAGGAACCCTCTTTCAGGACTTTATAAGTACATGTATTTAAGAAACAGTCACTGTTATATCCTGTAAATAAGCATAACGCACATATATATATATATATATATATATATATATATATATATATATATATATATATATATATATATATGACATACGCACATATATTAAACTCTTTTCATTGCTTAAAATGTACTGTATGACACACAAACACCCCTATGACAGAAAAATGTAGACGAAATCACATCCACCCGCGTGGCAAAGTTCCCTGCGCTGCCAATTGCTTGACAAAGAAGGAGGTGAGAGCTATGGCGGCATAAGGTCGTTGCGATATTTAAGAAATGTGGATATCGTTCTTGGTATTCTATCCACTATTTTACAGTAAACATGGTAGCCAACGGAAAACGCGCTACTGAATGCAAAGATATATTTGATTACATGTCGTCTGCTTTTGTCAACAATAACCTGATACCCCCCTTGAAAAATTACGTTGACCGTTCTCAGAACTTGTGTACAATGAAGTAAAAATTTACATCACTAGTTTGTTCAGTGTTTAATGTCGTAAGAAAAGCGTAGGATATTATAGAAAGCTACATTAATAATGACCTGGGTGTTTCTCGTCTTTGTTAAGGACACTGGTACGTGTCGCTGTCCTTCAAACATGCTGTACTCTGCCCATTGTCCAGCACTATTAGTGCTGAGGCAATTTTCAACCCGAAAATAGTCTTCTAGAATTTAAAATTATAAATTAGAAAAAGTGTTCTACCTGCATTTTTCAGGGACGTCCGGCCAATCCTTGTGTGGAGCTTGCAGAGTCACTAATTAAACCAATTTCGGTAGTGAGTTCTGGGTATGATTTTACAGAGAGCTGAATATAGGCGATAAATTAAAAAAACAACTAAAGTGTCGTCGTGTTTACTGACGCCTTTATTGACGCTGTTGTGAGTGCCGTAAATGGTGCTAATGTTGTCGTCTTGGTTTTTACAGACGCACATGTCGTCGTCTTTACCGACGCTGGCATGACTCATGAATGGTGCTAGAGTTGTCGTTGTCTTTAGTGGCGCCTTTGTTCGCCTTTATTGGCGCCCGCGCCGTCGACTTTACTGACGCTGGCGTGGAAGTCGGTAATGGCGCTAGTGTCGTTGTCGTGGTCTTTACTGACGCCCATGTCGCCGACTTTACCGAAGTGCCAAACTTAAACGGGACAAAGAAGCCTACACTGGCTTGCAAGGTGATGTCATCTAAGATTTGTTCATAAGGTTTGTGAACATTTCTTGGGTACAACGCACAACATCAAATATCTTCATCGTTATGACCTACATATATAATTGAAGGTCACAGATCGGTTGAAATGAATAAGAATATTGCCCTGTACCACCGGTTTTTTCTCCTCCTCCGTGCGGTCATCCAGCGTTTGTTGAAAGAGGCCTAACCTGGAATCGTCCTCTCTAAGAAGTCCATACACGACCGGCGTGGCCACAGAAAGGCAGATCTGAAACCAAGAAAACAATAGTGAATATATGGTCCACTGTCTTATAATACATTTTTTTGTCATCGTGCCATGAAAGTCGTTTCTAGCTCCATCATTAGACTTTAACACACAAGCAAGTGCACGGAAAAGCAGCCTTGAACAGTTACACAGTTATATTTGTCCGGTACACGTTCCTGCCGAACGATCCTAAGTTGATTATTCAGGGACATAGGTAAAATTAGCTTATTTAAATATATTTATTACAGGGAATTTTCCTAGTGCGTGCTAATACAACGTTTCCTTTTTTAATGAATTTGTGACCTTGTCCTTGTCGCTGATACCTCGATGTGACAGCTAAAGGTGAAGCAGTTGTCTCAACAATTCCATTTTCACCCTATTTGATACGGACTCTCGAATTTGGGTGCAACGCCACCGTGAACAATGCACTTGTCACATCAGGATGCTGTTTCCTTGTGATTCAGGCTTAAGCTACGTGGGGTACTGCTCACTCCTGCATTAGTGAGCAAACCGTACGTATTGCATCAGAACAATGGACAAATCCTCCCGGATTCAAATCGCCATTGCACATGGGAAAAATCCCCAATTAAAGGCAAATGAAACACTGACATGCAGTATATTTCAGACGACCAAATGTTCTAAAAGGTCCATGAAAATAGTTTGATTTTTTCAGATTTCTTTCAAACATGTATAAATAAACACTGACATCTACTCTGATAGGTTACTTCTACATATACACTTTATGGACACTGTAATAACTATTTTCACAAAAAAAATATGGACATCTGCGTGATATATTGGCGATATATCGGTAATGCTGCCTCACTGCAACACACTGCCGGAAACAACAAACGAGACGCCCAACATTATCACCACATCGAACCGAAAAGCATACTTCCCATATTGTTCGGATGTTGAGTGCCAAGTGAGGTGCTGCAATGGTTACCGATTTTAAAATCATATGTCCGACTTGATCGAAGGCGGACATTCGAATCTATCTCTTAGGGAAGCAATACGCCACGAAGACAGTGTTTCAGCTATGATATATGAGTAACGTAGCCTTTAATTCAAGGCCCGCATAAGAGCTGAACCTCTTCTCCAGTATACCGTTTATCGTGAGGTGGATGCGATCATTTGGATTGCTGGATTAAGGTAAGTGAGGATATAGTAGCCGGTTGGCATTTGCCATAAACATACAACATAGAACGGCTATACCCAAGAAAGCTTTTGGCAGTTGCCATAAACATGCAACATGGAACTGCCAAACCCAAGAAAACTTCCATGCGTTTGGGAATCATACCAGGTTTTAAACCTGTGTTTTGGCAGTTTTATTAATTTTAAGAAGTTTTTCGCTAAACATTGCCGCTTACCTTTAATTACCATTTACACAATCAACATGTCATACAGTAGGCGTACTTGAAATGTAATCCATTATGAATCAATGTAAGTTTTAGTTTGAGCAAAGTTACTCTTGTAAGTTTGCAGAGCAAATTAACATTAGTTTTTGCAACTACAGCGTTTCTAGTAAAAATAAATATCTAATAAATTGGATAATTACTGGAGAAATGTATTGCTTGAATAAACCTGAAGGCAACAAAGTTGGAGCATGAATAAGTGAACGAAAATATGAATAGTATTCTTCTTCACGAAAAACTTTTCTGGTACGAAAAAAAAATCTGCCACGTTCCTCACAGCGTTATCTTATCCCTTTACATATTTCTTTCTTTTTTCGCATTTTTTTCTGCGCACATTGCCTTCAAGACTTATTTCTGACCTCAGGCTGTTGTTAATTATCTCTTGAAACGCCTCCTTTTTTCAACAAGAACATGACTAGTAGAGCTTACTAACAAAAACGGTAATTATTCCCAGATGATATACGTTTTCTAAACTAAAAACTTAAGCGCCTTGAATGCCGTACATGTACTTGCTCATTCCTCATCATGCACTTAAGTCATCTGACCTAGGTGAACACTAGGCCCAAGGATCTCGAAGCAATCTTTGACTTGAGTCAAACTTTGAATGACGATAAAGACTTTACCAAAAGATTTGGCAAATGCAGTGACTTTGGGATAAGGATTAGTTCGGGACATGTTTCCAGAATATGCATTTAAGGGGTAAAATAAAAAGTCAGTACAACTGGACAGATGGACCAAATTTTGTCTTAAGTCTAAGATTACTTTTGTGATCCCGGGGTCTGGACTGAATTTTCAAGGTCGAAACCTGCTTGTTTTGGAGTTTCCAATTCACACTCTTCTATCGCTAAAGGTACAAAAAGTCCTACTGTACAACGTGACGTATCAGAAATGTTAACTATATTAAATTACATTTCCCATAGGATGAGCATCTCCGAAAAGATATACAAAAAGTTCTTCAGAGAAGGCGAGAAATTGAGGGGTTAAAAATCTATGAACTTGAGTAGCTCCTGTAGGAAAGAGGTGTCATTTGCGTCTCCAGAACACGAAGAGACAAGTGATTGGTAAATTAATGTCAACAAAACTTGCCCCAAATTTTGGGCAAGACACATGATACAGTAGGACTATTTTTTACTTTTAGCGCTGAAGAGGTTCAAACTTGAGACTCCTCCCTGCAAAATCACAGCATGCACTGAGAGTATTAACACGATATTCTCGTATATTAGTTAATCTTTCCTAAAGTGATTCAGGCTTAAGCTACGTGGGGTACTGCTCACTCCTGCATTAGTGAGCAAACCGTACGTATTGCATCAGAACAATGGACAAATCCTCCCGGATTCAAATCGCCATTGCACATGGGAAAAATCCCCAAATAAAGGCAAATGAAACACTGACATGCAGTATATTTCAGACGACCAAATGTTCTAAAAGGTCCATGAAAATAGTTTGATTTTTTCAGATTTCTTTCAAACATGTATAAATAAACACTGACATCTACTCTGATAGGTTACTTCTACATATACACTTAATGGACACTGTAATAACTATTTTCACAAAAAAAATATGGACATCTGCGTGACGCCACTGAGACTCACGTGATCCCACCAGACCAAAGTAGAATCCTATGTTTTAAAGACGTTTTACTCAGTAAGAGAAATCCGAAAAAGTACATCGAATTATTTCACCTTACCATTACTGGAGAGAGAACAACCAGTTGATCGTGTAGATATCGAGCCTCATTCAAACCTTTGGCCTGGACAGTGACGTGAAGGCCATTACAACCGAGAGCAATGGTGGCACCACCTATGGTCACGTGACCTGAGTGACAGGAAGAGCCATTGTTTCCATGGCAACCATAGGTATTTCCGTCCTGAAAAACTGTAAGGAAAACACAAACGGAAAGCCTCACAAAGTGCGATGTTTGGATGGCACAAAATGCATGCGTTAAAAATTAATAGTTTGTCAAACGACAGATAAATATATTCATTAATCGCTTTAAGATTGTAAATATACAAATAAAATTAATAATTTCGAGAAATGAAGACCATGTCTAATGTCTAATATATGGCTGCCCAATGCGTCTTTATTACAACTACATTACAGTGAGTTCATTTGAGTGTTCAGAATATATTAATAAACTAAATAGCATAATATATAAATGTGGCATGGAAGAAGTAGAAGTTAGTAAAGTAATTATAACATATATGAAATAATATCCAACGGTGTATTACGCCGTAATCAAGAATATTTCATATACGACGGCGGGTTGGATTGTGGTGGGAGGAACACGGGCAGAGACCGGCTGAATCCCACAGGCATTCGCAGGCTGCTGGCGAGGCCTCCCCACTTACGGCCAGAGAGGAAGTCAGCATGAGCTGGACTTGAGCTCACAGCGACCGCATTGGTGGGACACGGGGCCATAATGCCGCGCTGGTGGGCTAAACTCCTCTTCCACGGAGGCCCCCAGTTCTTCTTTTAGTCTTTAGTGATGACATGAATGTCCTTGATTTTAGAGGGTGTGACAAACTGTTCAAACTTGATATAATAGCCGGGTTTGACTTTTTTCAAGTCTGGAACAATACCCTGTTTAATTAGGTGACATGGCGGTTTTAATATCATCATAGCTAATCTCTCTGCATTTTCATTTGGAAACCGTGGATCTTTTTTGGTTTTTTCATTGAGCAGTCGGTTAGAATAAATCCTGATGAATAATTAGTTACAATTTAAACCAAATATCGTATTTTTTATTATAGTTTCGTCGGGACAGTGCAGAAGTTTATCTCAAAACGATCAGCAATATTAACATCATCTGCAAGTTCGAACTCATTGACAATAAATATGTTAGGACAGATTTCCAGTGAATTTCTGCTCTGTAACTCCTTTAGCCACCTTTCAGGTAGATTTAATACTGTTGTTTAATAAGTTAAATTTATATTCACAGCACATGTATTTCTTTTTGCTACAATGGCTTGATTTATTTCTATATGTTTGAAATTGATGAGGAAACGACAGATCACTAGTATTAGTGTGTTGACGAAAACGTTATTTTCTCTCTGATAGAATAAAGGACATCCATAGTTGCATGATGGGTTTTTTGGGGGGGTGGGTGATGTTTTGGTCACGATTGGAAAACATTCACTGTAAATGGTATTAAATTCTGGTGAACAGATATCTGCACCTGTGTTAGTGTGGTATTCACTGGATAGACGGTACCAGATTTATTTAATAACCCGTGCTGGAAGTCAACATTTTATTCGTCGGAATATTTACGAAAATTAAATTTAGTCGGTCGTTTTTCGCAAACAGGCTTGGTTGTGGAAATCGGGAAATGGTCACATATGTCAATTAAGAGTTTGCCGGACACAAGATCCGAAAATAATTTATTGGATTTAGATCTATTGTATTTCGAAACTTTTGTAATGTGTGATGGCTATCAATATTAAACAGAACTACATTCACATTACCCGAAATAAAGCATTTCTTCTCTTGGTTTAAGGATTTGAAATGTTGTTACTTTTTCATTAAATAATTTAACACATTATATGGTGGCCTATATATAGTCTATTACATAATGTGTTTTGTATTAGTCTTAAATTCTATGAACAGGGACTAAATATTTCCACGGTATTCGAGATGGGATAAGGGATCGCGTACTGAACTCGTAGTAACTTTGCACTGGGATTGTTCCTAAGATAAGTGCTCAGATATGCAGAGTGTTGACAAACGAGGTGTTGCCATGCAGTGGAACTGTTCCCGAGATAAGTCGTCACTCAGATATGTAGGGTGTTCATAAAAGAGGTGTTGCCATGCACTGGGGCTGTTCCTGAGATAAGTCGTCAGTCAGATATGTACAGTGTTGATAAAAATATGTTTTGCCATGCAGTGGAACTGTTCCCGAGATAAGCCGTCCATCAGATATGCACAGTGTTGATAAAAATAGGTGTTGCCATGCAGTGGTACTGTTCCTGGGATAACTCGCCAGTCATACATGCAGAGTGCTGATAAAAGAGGTTTTGCCCTGCAGTGAGACTGTTCCTCAGATTCATTCAGATGTGTAGATTATATCATTTAGATCGAAAGAATCGTAAAGTGTTCAAGTTATGAAGAGGGAAGAGAATGGTTTTAATGAGAAGAAATTTGTCATTGTAGTATTATGTTGCTTGGATAGTTCTTGTAGAGGTGGGTTTGGTTATGAGCTAGGAAGGGGGCAGAATCATAAAATATACAATTTTGAAGGTACAAATAGAGGATATAAATGTGAATACATAATGAACAGAATACTGTCATATAAAAGTGTATACATGAGTAAGTTCACATTGAAACGTTAGCAATTCCACATATTTAGTTATATGTGCTTTGGCGGTTATTAATTAAAACATAAATAAGGTACTATTTGTTTAATACAATTCAGTTTATGCCATATGTTCTCCTTTACAATAGTAGAAATGGTAATTCAATAACCCAAATCGACTAGGGAATAACAGTAAAATGACAGTAAAGATAACTGTGTTCCTTGATTACTCCATGAAATGTCTTACCTGGTACACTGAATCCGTACGGTTTCTCCACCCTGTTTTTAATACCAGTGAGAATACGTCTGAAAATGGCAACAGTTGGAAAATGATATTTGTACCAAAAACGAGTTTAATACATTTTTCATAAAATTCAGAATAGTTTATTAAGTATTATTCTTTTCTGAACTCAATTATCATTTATTCAAAGAGAAAAAAAGACACGTCTCACGTATAACGCTGGTTTAATTTGCTGCACATGAAGTTGTCAAAAGAATTCCAATCTGCAATTTGCTTCAGCCCATTAACTTTGTCGTCCATTTCACGACCAAGTCTGAAACAAAAATATGGACTTCTTTGATACAGAAAATCTGTAGAGCTAATGCATGTACTTTAACTGAACTAGCACAATTTCATATAATAAAAATGCCTTTGTCTTATTTTCGTCAGTCAAATGGCCTGCATGGCGCACAAAGGCGAATTGAGGTATGGTGGGAAATCATCTAAGTCACCAACTAGTAATTTGTTATTTGTCAAATATATCGTAGAAATGGTATCGCTCAGCCATTGCCATCATGAGCTAGTGTGTCAACTGTTACATAACTTTATATGTTCATGAAAACTGAAGCTTTTCCTCGTCCCAGATATCGAAGCGTTGGACCTAGTAGGAAGGCGGCATATATTTTTAATCTCACGAGGTGGCGCTAGTGCGAAGCAGGATTGAGCCATTGTCACGTCAAAATTTGATTGTCATGATTGATTTGATTGCAAAATCTACAAAGTCATAGTGTACCGGTTCGGTCGCGTTGTCTTTAATATGACGTCATTGTGATGAGCCGGGAAAGTGACATTTGACGTCAAAAAATGACGTCAAAGTTATGCTACAGGCGTTTGATGGGTCTCCATTGGGAATCGAGTACTTCCTGTTCGCGGATGTCTGGTGGAACAAATGGACCTGTTGTGGTGACTGTATTTTGAACATTTTCATATCGGCACCTGTAGGGGCAACTTTCATGCAGTCTCTCTCGTAAACTATGACGCTTTATATACTCTCAAAGCTGTTGTTTTCAACCAACATCACTGTGATTTTATTAAGTTACAGACGATAACTATTAAACACAGAATATGTTACTGAGAAGATCCTTAGAATATAGAGGATCACAATGAACTGTAAGATTTAGGTATGCAGATATGTGGCCTAAAACTGCTGAGTATTTAGTAGATGATTATATCCGATAAACTCAGGTCACTATACTAGTTTAACAACCAATAATTTTACCTGAATATTGTTCAAGTGTGCTTGTCAAATGATGGCCTCTTCAGTATTTTTCCGTAACAACCAATTTTTTGTTTATATTTTTTGAACATGATAAAATAAAGTCGTACATAGGCGAGCAATATGCAGATAACAAAATAGTGGTAAAGTTAGGTTACCTTGGAAACGACGCAATCGTAAGGAGGTAGGTATTCGGAGGTAGCAGTGATTGGACAGCTTCACGCCTGCAAACGTGAGGAAAATATCATCATTCGTGTAAATAAGAGACGTTTGCCATCATTCTTGTAAACAAGGGAAGTCTGTCATCTTCCACGTAAACAAGAGACGTTCTGCATCATTAATGTAAACAACAGAAGCCTGTCATCATTCGTGTAAACAGGAGAACCCTATCATCATTCGCGTAAGTAAGAGAAGTCTGTCATTACCCATGCAAACACTGAGGTCCCTCATCATTCATGTAAACAAGAGAAGATTGTCACCATTCATGGGATGTTGCATAATTGTACCAGTCATGTTACCATCCCCAACACAAGATTCACAATGGCTACCATTCGACATGTAGAATTTTCTTAAAATTTTGTAACTTTTGCTTGAGAAATGAAGTTCTCACTTGGGTGAAACAAGGGATATTAAGAATAACAAGGGGTGGAGAGGTAGGGGGCAATAATATCTATCTGCGTTGTTCAAATGTGTTCCTCCCAAATCTTCAGTTCATGGATTCGGACAAAATGTCTACATGTGTCAGTTGAGTGTCCTTTTCTCCCAGGTGAAACCCTTTCGACCACCGAAGTTGAAAACTGTTTGCGCCCGGGAAATGTAGCCTTTTTTAAAAACTTTGTAACTTTTTCTTGGTTTTTTCAACTGAATGAAAACGTTTTCACCTAGTTGAGTATGGTTTCCACACTGGTGCAAATTCACTTCGTATCACAGCCTTGTTCTGGTTTGAAGGAATCCAAAGCAGAAAACAGAATTGGTCCGGCGAGGCTTGTGACACATATTCCAATATACTCGAGTTTTAGCACCGTTCGGTTAAACATTAATATGTATACTGGTGATTAAAATGCCTTCCTCACCAATCAGCTGGTTCGGCCAAGAGAGTGGGGTTTCTAATTGTGTCAGTCGAGTGTCCATTTTCACCAAGGAGAAATTTGCAAAGTTTACCAAACGTAAAAAAGGGCTAAATCCCACATGTAAGCCACCATGCATAATTTGTCACGGATAGCGTAACCTTTAATTACTCTAACATTGTAGGCCAAGAATTGTCAATGAAAACAATCGCTGGACAAAATCAACAGACATCCAGATAAAAGCGATCTAAGTTAAGACTATTTTTTATCTTTGTATATAACCAAAGAAAAAACTTCGTATCATTATCCCATCCACTGACATAGTTATACCTTTCTTTCATATTGTCTTCCACAGCTCCTAGATGTTCCAGTCGTCCATTATATGGCCGAGGCGGAATTGTCTCCAGCTGAAACTCTGTAAATTCCGGCATCACGAAGGGAGGTAATCTGAAATACCAGGAAATGGGTTTTGGTGTAAATAATCCAGAACGTCAACTAGAACGTAATATGAACATCATCTAATTACCAAAAATACAAACCCATCAAATCAGGAGACCCGATAAAGACTATTCTGTACATTGATGTAAGAAAATCCCCGCACAATGAATGCTGAGACCTGCCCATTCCAGGTAGCCTTCTAGGGACAAACTGGAATATGTAATGATCACGAGGCATGACCTAACTAATACGTATTGGCTAATTGGCGGAAGGTGTTTACTATTTAACCTAAAATAGTTTACTTCAAATTCAACATATTTTTCTAAGCTACGAAAGGCGGTGAAAACGCCCGCCTCGCCCATGTCTAACATATGTCATGCCATGGTTTCCGAATGCAAATTTTGGGCGAGACATTTCACACCTTGAAATAATTTTCAGCTAAATCCAGTGTTTAAGGTATGGCGGATTGCCTTTCTGTTGATCTAACGGATTAGTCCGTTTTAAATTGATCACGGATTAATTCGTTAACAGGAACGAAAGTGTTCATTACCAGAAACGGATGAATCCGTTTAACTAAAGGAAAAGGCAATCCGTCATCTCTCAAAGAACGGATTGAACGGGCGGTTTAATTGAGGGCATCTGGAAAAGCAAGAAAACAAAACACGGATTTTCATGCATTGTGCTAAATGGTACTTGCTTTCTTCACTATTCTGTATTTTTCTTCACAAAATTTACCTCCTGGTCGAATGATTACATCCATTTCATAAGCAAAAAGGTCGATGATTAAAGCAGACGATTGTGGGAGTGATTGTGGAACGTCCCAGTGACAGTATATTATGACGTATGAGTTTCAACAGTGTTTCTTTACATGTACTATGAAATGTATCACTCGTTGAAAGTCAAGTTTTTATACCTTGGAAGTTCAGAGTTTAGGACTTATGTTAAGGCCAGAGACTAAGGCTTTGTGTGTCGGGAAATAAAAGACGCATGAGAAAGGAAACGTCATTCGTGACCCACTTGGACGTGTGTGGAGGCTCATAATTTAAACTCCCTCAGCACAGGGAACTGAGTAATGACATAACATAACCACATCATATTGGTGCAACAATTTTCTTTCAACCAAAGATACATCAGGTATATTCGGAAATGAAAAACCGAGAGGTATGTCCGTGCTTCGACGTAATAACACCTTGGAGATGTTATGTATATTATGTTCCAGCTTTTATACCCTTGTCTCTCCTGACGCCAAAACGCAGCGATCGAATGACAGATCTGTTAGAACGCTGGTACTAATCGAAATACATGCACTTTTTCTACGACAATTCGCAGCAATAAATTTAGACAGTCATTGTAGATTTTGCATCCCTTTTAGACTAAAAGATTCTTCAACACGGCGGAAAACACAAATAAAATAAATAAATAAATTATGTATCCCTTTACGTGCCAGTTCATCTCTGTTTAACATAAGCTTTGTGGTGTTATAAGCTAAGTGCTGGGAGCTCTTCACACCTCATCAGTTATTCTCATACTACAAAGGAGAGCTGTAAATTCTCTGTTTCTCACACTTTATTCTCACCACTCACGCACACTCTACAATGACCGCAAAACTTTTACCTGCTTTATGATCTTCAGGGGCAAAGCTCTGAAATGAGATTCTCGAAAACAATCATAGTTACTGGCTTACCCTTTGCTCTCCGCTAGGCTCCTGGCCCGCCACTGAACCTGTGATGCACACGGCAACAGGCTGACAGACTTGTCTTCTTCATTGACACTGACAGTCAGGTACTCAGTCTGGGAAATTAACAGTAAATAAACAGTAATGTGGTTCTGACTGCGCAGGCTGTACTGCATATGGAACACCATTGTGGCTTTCGATCGGTTTTGCTGTTTGCACACCTGTAACAACATTTCCCTCACTCCGCGCCATCGTAACGGATGTGTTTGAATTTCCTAGATTGGATAAAACAAGTATTGTCGTGTCATTTTGTCCCCTTGAAAATATGCGGGTCATCATTAAATCAGGTCAGGCATCACGTGTAACACTATGCCCTTTTACATCACTTCCTTTACTACCTTGTTTTTCAAAATGTCACCTTCCTGTGACGGATGTGCGTATACATGATCAACAAGCTGTGTATGATATTTTTTCATGTGTAGTTCTGAGTTCATTGCCGTCAATGAAGTTTACTAATCTGCTCTTAGCATTCACATACATCGTTGACTGGAATGCCTTATATTTTAATTTTAAAATGTCTTTTTGTCCCGTTGGTTACAATGACCCAGCACGGTTCCAAATCATTTTTACCATCAAAATATCGCGGTAGAGCAGAAAAAATATCGACAGTTGCTTACAGTCATGTTGATTTTCGTTGTATCGATTGTGTAAGCATTTAATGGATGTGCATGCGTAAAATGATAACAGGAAGACCATACAAAATGTGGAATATCGCCCTGTAAGTGAATTAAAAACCGATGATCCACAACATTATACTTTAAAATAACGTCGGTCTTTGCTTTCACTGGGCCGTAGAGAGCCACATTTTAACGTAAAATACCTCTGTGTTGCGTTCTGGACCAATGCATTGTAATACACTATGTTAGAAATACCCGAATTTTACTCCCAAAGCGTGTTCTCTTATTTAAGCACAGAATAAATGTAGACACTGGGAAATGGCCACAATGGCCTTCCATAATACATGTATAAGTCCTGTGAAAACTGTAATAACAAATGTCTTCTATCTTAAGCTACGTTATTACTGTTGACTTAGTGCCTTTAGATTACTTGGAATGTATGGAATTGCTTGTGCGCTTCTGGAAATATTGAACTACAAATTTCAATATTCATTTACTTACTGAATACTTAAACTCACTATAAAAGAGAAAACAAGAGTGTACAACATACGTACACATCGTTTGATCTTGTCATGAATAAAGCCAGGTATACGCATGGTTTAACATATTACCTACTCACACAATAAAGATAACATTAAGATTCTAGTTTAACTGGATACACATCATTGCACATGAAATGTTAACGAATAAAGCTTCCCTCTTCGACACAGGACATGTTCATACAAAAGGCAAACAACAGATGCTTAATTACCTCGTCTCCCCAAAGAAGGCCTTCATTTTGCAGGTTCTTGTGTTTGTGGTATATGTAACAGTACTGCTCGGCGGCATGTTGCGCTACGCTCTCCAGTGGCCGTAAAAGGTCGCCCGAACTCATCTCTCTCTTCAGAGAGGCATTATCATCAGTAACCATAGAACAGTCAGGCAAACATCGATGTTCGCATGCAGGGACACAATTGGTACACTAATCAATCTACACTTTCAACACAGGCCAAACTTCATATGCTGGATGCCGTCAGGATACAGCCAAGCTCATGGCAGAGGGCACATAAACGCACGCTAACTTCGTTTCTTACCCACAATGCCTCACCACTCCAAACATATTTTTAGCTTATATTTCTACACTCTTTTTGTCTGGAACATGAAATCTTTTATCTTCAAGGACATGAGCAGCGTAACCAATTGATCTGTCAATGAAAGCACGGAATGTTGATCTAGATATCTGCAACCCATCAATCATAGAAGGGTAGTGAAGTCCATTACGTGCTACAATGTCAGATAATGCATTCTTCCACGTGAATTCCTTACTCTCCAAATTTCTTATGGTCGTACATAGTTACCTCCCTTGAACAAACATTCTGCAAAATGTTTCATTCGGCAATTGGCGATGGCAGCAGACGATCGGTTAAAATCTGACATTGCGATACTCTATATACAGACTACAGTGCATTTTTGTATACCACATCTACAATGCAATCTGTGGTCCTGCCCGGTTTCCTCCTACCATAATGCCGGCCGTCGTAGAAGTGAAATATTCTTGAGTGCGGTGCATAACACCAATGAAATATAAAAATAAATCTACTATGACGTGTATCACTGGAAAAACGTGTACCTCTGACGTTTTAGGACTTAGCGGATATGTGGTTCAAACATCCATGGAGATTTTGTTTATTTTCTTCCAACCAGGCGACATATTCGGTGACTTGGCATGCCTTACGCTCAGGGTTAATCTTACTTCCATGTAGTGTGCAGCAAAGGAGCCTTGAGGACTACACCAACAATTCATTCAATGAATGGCCCTCGTCCGCTCGACGGAGAATGCGTACAATGAAGTTTGTGTTCAAACTCAAAGTAGCTGTTATTAAGTAATTCGGCCACATTGGCTCTCTCGCCTTTCTGTTATGATTATCTATTTACTGGCGATAAAAGACAACCAATTCCCTTCGGCGTCCGGGCCTGGTATCTGTTTGAGGGAGCCAGTGCTAAATAACTCGATACCCAAAGGCCTTTGTGGACCTTACCTTCATGGAAGCTACACACGTCTTTATTGAGCTACACTTTATGTTCACGAAATCAGATCCGTCCCTCCAAACACCATTACCCTCAAATGAACTAAATATTGGTTTGTAGGCATTCAAGGACGCAGGTAGATGCCCGAACTGTGGCAAGCTGGAGCTGCTATGTACAGCCCAGGCGTCAGGTATAGGAAAAATTACATATTATGTGGCCATGTGTCACTATTTTCTGCTGAACTTGTGGTTATGTTACATACACTGTTGTTTCTTGCTGAACTAAAGCCAACAATTGCTGTTATCCTTAGAAAATTATATTTATACAAACTTTGGCAAAGCTGAAGTACCAAAAGAAAAATGTGGCATGTTACAATATAGTGAGAAGGCAGGTTATCAGAGTGTCATGCGAAAAATTGCTGTCGTCAGACCGGGTCTTTATCGCGCGACCCGTTCATGGAGAACCGCCTGGGTCTGCTCAAATCACATTCAGCATAAACATGAGTGAAACATTCCTATATTTCTTATGCTCATAGGAATATATGAAAATTAGAAGCATTCTAGAAGTACCTTATGCGGTGTGTTTTCCAGGCAGCACAAGATAACAACATTAATATGTTATGTTACGAGACTACAGTATATAGATCACAAAGAAAACAAAAAACATTAAGGCAATGTGAAAGATATTGTATATATATTGTGTTTATATATTTCACTACTAAGTTTTCGAAGTGATGCCATTTCCATTATCAGAGGGTCAATATCACATGACCAAACTTGTCGCTAACATATATAGCCCATGTAGGCATGAGAACTGGCACAAGAGAAACAATCACTCTTATTCCTAAAAAGTATTTAATACAGCACAATGCTGAAACTTGAAAAACTAGCAACAGTTCAGAATAAGTATAACACGAGAGCGTATACACTGAAAAGATATAAGAACGCGGACGAAGCGGTGTTGTTGAGATCTGGACAGCTCTGGTCGTTGCAGAGAAGTCCTTTCATTTTGTTTGGGGGAGGTGGATATGGTGGCCGGTGGGTTTTGGCCGGTGACCACACTGTGGTCAACAATGGGCTTAAAATTACCATCTTCCTTATCGTTGTAGCTGAAATAACTCCCTATGGTATATGGTGTTTAGATGACATCAAGGAATTTTATGTGAGGGAAAAGTTTGCAGACTGAATACATTGTCTTTTTTAGGCGTAATGAAGCCTGACCGATGAATGGTAGTTTTATATATATCGTTCTTTTGTTCGGCCCAGATTCAATGGATTTGTGTAGGGTAGGGTTCAAAAATCTTTTATCGCAGAAGGCATGTACATCTCATCATGAAGTTTCGCTTCATTGATCGTATTACATGTTTTACATGCTCGATTTAACAGCGTCCATAGTAAGCTGCCCATACCAAGAGGCTATACCATTGTGTTTATGCTGCTGTGTGTAGATTTTCTCAATATTGATGTTTCCATTTGACTGCGGTGTCCAGATATCACTACATCTAACAAAGACAGGCGTTGTTTTCTCTTGTGTATCTACCATAAGATTATGAGAAGCCAATACGCCAATACACTTTCTTCGGATCGAACAAATATTCCAGTGTTAGTGTAACTTGAAAGTGAGCACACCAGTCTGATAATTTAATTCCTACACATGTACACTATATAAAACTGAATATCTACAAAAGTGCAATTTATTTATTTTTTTTTTTTGTAAAGAACAGATCACATTTTCTTGGTGTATAAACTACAAAAGAATTGAGATATACTTCTATATGCCATATCCATGACTCTTGGGAATATTGTAATCCAGGTATGAGGAAAATTAACAATGCCAAAATCGAAACTATCCTCGTTGTCATAAAGGCAGTGCTGCAGGAAGCCTGCACTTTTCCTACTACATAGAACTGTTTACCAACATGAATTTCACCATTGGAGTTTCCATACTTACGGAATAGCCAAGATTTATGGGACGATACTCTATGGAGTTTTATGATCGAGTTATTTCCCTTTTTGTTTCTTCAGGGGACCTTTGTTGAATTTGAGAACAGTTGTCACTAAGCCTGCACCAATCAACTCGTGTGTCTTGTCACATTCATTCCCTGATTGGCCATACTAGATAACCACACCTTAACCGGTAACGCCCACACCCGATGACCTTCCTTTATACAGGATGGTGAAATCGGTTGGGATTACAGAAGTAGATCTCACAAACATTTCCCAGTAAGAGTTATTAAATAAACAAGACAGCGATTTTCTACAGAACGTGAAACACTAAATTTCATAAGAGAATTTAACATTCAAATCCTTCGCGATGATTACACAGTTTAGATGTTGTATACAGACCAAAACTGGATGCGACATGAATTTTAGCTGTAGCTATAAGGCATGTATCGTGTAGTCTGGCTTTGTCTTTTCTTTTATTAATTTATACCTCCACTTAAGGCTTGCTTCTTGTGTTATGAAAAAGTGTTGCTGTGATGAGTTTATCTCAAGGAGCCCATAGCGCTCCTATAATCTCCACTGTATATACGAATCCATTCATCGTGTATATACCCTTGCCCCTTGTCCACGTCGATTTGCTATCCGAGCAAGAGGGCCGAACTAAAAATTAGAACTTTTGCATCGGACCAATCCCGTATTCGCTTACGTGTAAGGCTTCAAAATTGGCACTCATGACTCTGCCTCGTTTCGTCCTAATCAGCAGGGGCTGATAAACATCAGGCCCTGTCAGGTGTTCCCGTTATGGTATTACTGTGAGGCAACACCATCCATGTTTCGACTTTGAGTATCCTAGCAGAAGTATTCGGTATGGTATTACTGTGAGGCAGCATCACACGTTTCTCGGCATTGAATGTCCTCAGAGGTCGTACGTTGTTCTACGTGTAAGCCATTAACATCTCACTACTGCACCATCCTACGACGATTTGGGGATCGTTTGCTGCCATTAGGCCTGATACATGATCAACAACAAATGAGAAAAAAATCCAATTCAGTCTTGTTACCTTTGATTAATCAAGTAAACAATCCACTGTGACTTGCATGCTGAGACGTGCAATAACCTGCAGTTGACTCTAGTGGCGCCACCTTGAAACTTAACACATAGATTTGACAACGAAAGGTTGGTTTTCCTAGTACAACTTCAGCTACAAAAGCAGCGCGATAAGCATGCAGTTAAGCTGCGCGAATCTAGAAAATTACTCTGTGTTTTCCAAGCCAGCTCAACGTCAGATTTCCATGCAGAGAAAGGTTTTCAGGAGAAACAGGGCAAATCTGGATGTTCAGAAGTCCACAATAAGCTTTTCTATACGGAAGTTAGTAATCCACAATATGTCTAGCCTAAACGTTAACTTTACATTTCATGACATTATTGCATTCGCCCGTTTTGCCCTTGGTAATAGTAACTGAACAATGTGTTACACGTTTCCCCAACATGCCGGTCGCTAAAAACACAAAGAATTACGCTACAAGTCAGGTTTCAATCGCCTTGAAAGGCCCCAAATTTTACCATATATACTGTAAACACATTGGGCCAAGATGAAAATCATTCTTTTGAGAGAAAGGGAAAAAAACGCTTTTGGATCTGATAGCGGTTTCATGTTTTTTATCAATCCCCAGGTGCCGAGAAGGCGAGTTTCAAATATGACACATGAGTATGTGTGTAATAACGCCGCGGGGCAGCCCTGGGGACGGGTTAAGGATAGGGATGCTAACTTGAGGTAAACTGACGCTGGACCGGCCGTTAGAGCTGAAATCCTGTGGAGACGTGCTGGTAACCGGACGCTCGGCACGGATCAGAAAGTAGCCACGCACTGTCTAAAAGGCCGCCATGACAGCCACTTGATTAAATTCGGACACACGACTAAGAAAATGAAAATGAAATCTGTAACTCAAAAGACTGCCGTGTCCTATTAAATGTAGGTGACAGGTTGATGAGAACTGTTTAGCCATTCTGGAAGATATATACCCGTGCACGTGCGTATGTCTAGCTACCTCACGTTGTAAGCTATACGTGAACCTATTTCTACGCAGACGTATGCTCGACGCTTTGGGCTCAGTCCGCATTACAAAAATGTACACTCCTCTATACGTGTCGTAGCTTTATCTTGACAGTTTTTGTTAGCTAATTGTTGTATATCTGGAACATGTCTTTTATAGTGATTCTTACTAGATTGCTCTTATACATATATAGAACCATTTGTCGTCAAACAGGCCGCAGGATCTAATCTGGCTCTGGCTCTTTTGGCCCAGTCTAACCTGTCCGTGAAAACCTTCTGACTACAACTTTTAAACACCAATTCAGTGAACAAGTGAATTGTATACATGTATACACCTGTAATAGGAGTGTTTTTGCACGAACCTCCAGAATTTACCACTTCACATAAAATTTTGAAAACCTGTGCACCACTCATTGAAAATAGTTAGTACCGAAGAGATGTGTCGGTATACATTTTCCCTATTGCCTGTCTAATAAAATTCTTAAAGAAAAATTACACTGCCTAAAAATTAACAAAGACCTTGATTTTATAACCTTGCTTTATACTGCCGGTATAACAATCATTGCACGTTGAGTATGATTCACCTCGCCTGAATGGCCAGTCCTCCATGAACATGATCTGCATGTTCAGTGCTCTATGTTTAGCGTAATTTACATCAGGTCAATGCCCAGTGCTCCATTTTGTGCGCTATATACACCATCTCGTCAATTCCCTTTAATCCATTTTGAGCGTAGTTTCCACCAAGTCAATGCCCAGTTCTCCACGTGGAGCGCAATTTACATCAGGTCAGTGCCCAATAGTCCATATATTTTTCAGCCGCCGTGGGAGCATTTATAAGTGAGAACGCTTTTACCGTTACAAAAATTCATATTGTAAAATACAATATTTGATTTAGGCAATAAGCACAAAGGCAAACTATACGTGCAGATTCACTGCATTATTCCATGAGGGTTATTATTCAAACAACGTCATGAATTTGGCTGACAAAAGTCTTGTTATTCATTATTAGGCATCAAACGGCACATATTCAGCTGCCAGTTGGTGTGTAATGGATAAAATTAACAGTTTTAATATTCCTTTTTTTCCAATTTGTATTTAATTCCCCCGTATATAAATGTTGACCACTTTTGCTATGATCAGTAGAAGAGATGTGTAAACTTCCACCCATTGAGGCAAAAAGACCCCTGGTGGCAGTTAGTCTGAGTTTTACTTTCATTTGTTCATTTACTGATTGGAAAAATCTGCATGGTATAACCATGTCCGGGATGGCGTTAGACTAGATTATTTCTTACTGTATTTAACAAGGTGTGTGGGTTTCCTCTTGAGATCTTCTCGTTTACTTCTTCTCATAAACACAACTGCAGTCGCACAGTCCAAGTGTTCTGGAGTCTCCTCGAGTTGTCGGTTTCCTGTCTCATACTTACAATGAATACGTACCATAATTTGAAAAACTGTTGATATACATGTTGTTCTTCACAGAGACTATATACTGCTCTACCTACAAAGTGAATAAGCCAGTTTATATATTTATTCATATACCTAGTTAATTACTTATTTATTTATTTAGTTTGTTGATTGATTTATTTATTTACTCAAGAATATATACGTTACACGTTGGCGGCCAGACTTATTGTGTAAGGAAACCATGCACAGCCCCGAGCGAACCCACGGCCAGTTTCCTTACAGACCTTCCCACGTACGACCGAATAGGATGATACACTGCCCAGTATATAAGAAAACAGTTACTAATAATGATAATATATGTATGCAATAAAAATAATATTTGTTCTATGTTTTAGTAATATGATTTATTGCGTTAATATCTAAAGACCTATATATGAAATGTGCCATTTTGCCATTTGTGTAATTTGACTGGTCAATCCATTAATGTCTTGAGCCGTTCCTCATGATAGACTGTAGCTACGCGATTCGTTTTCTCGGGATATTGTTAATGTCCCGTTGCCGATAATGGTTGTTTTATGGCTGTGTTTTGATAATGATCAGTCTGTGTGTGGTTTGTCGCGTGTAAAGCATATACATTTACCCCGGTGCTCATGTTCAGCCCGTCGAAATACCCCACAGATGGGGGATAAATGGGATTGAATTACCCCACCGGTATTATCAAGGTATGACCAGCAAACGAACAAAAAAATAGAAAGTACAGTCAACGTTTGATTGTTGTGAAGTAAACAGATCCTTGTTAGCATCTGGAATGCTGTGTCCGTGTTATTGCCCAGTTAATAACGCTTTCCACTTTTCAAAAGATCAAACCTTCGTTATAGCCCGGAGCTCATGCTGAACACAGAGCAACTGTCCCGGAATGACAGGCCTGGCCGTCCGTCAGCCTGATATCATTATATATCCCCCAGTAAATATTTGCTCAGTAACGATATGATTAGAGCGCTGTCTGTATCATTCTGCGGGTACTCTGTTACCATTTATCCTGCCCACATAAACGCCAGTCTCAATGTGGCTGGGCAGGTAACTGGTACCCAGGGCACTCTTAAAGCTTCCCCCTGTGGCAACATATAAAGTGTACGGACGCATACTTGACTTCCGCTTGACCAGCTAGCTACACCGACGTTATTGATCGTATCATTGTCTGTAAAGATTCAAATCGCTTTGAAATTACTTTGAAAGTGGTTTTTTAATTTCTTGGATATTTTCAAACAGGAGCTTATTATATGTGTCCTCCGGGTTAGTGTGAAGCATTTGAACTTCGCCGAATTATCTCTGAAAACAGCTCAATTAAACAATGGTTTAATCTTTTATACGTGCATCTTACAGACCGTGTAGAAAATTAGCAGTACTTTAAGTGCACCCAATCTTCTTTATGTATATGGCGACATTTATGAAAGAAGATTTTTTCTATCCCGGCACCCACGGATCCAAAAAATTGAATTGTGTTTCCAGCTTAAAATGATGCACGATAAACTGCTGAAGGGTGCTACCATGAACAAGCTATAAACAGATAATATGTTAGATTTTCCCGGGAACACTGCCTGAAGACATTGTTAAAATATCGTATTACAGGTCACTGTCATTACAAAGGTGCCTTCGTTATCAACATCAAAGTCTTTTTTTCTGGAAGCTTGGCTAAGTTTTTTCTTTCACCATATTGTCTGAATACAAACTAAGGAGAAGGTTAATAAACACCATATCTATCACAAAGTAAAATGTATTATGTTACATGTAAATAATTCAAATCACTGATTGTGCAAGTCAACTGCTGTCCATGTATACCATGGATGTTGAGTTCAAAATTCCATAAAAGTTTCAAGATACTGAAGCCTTTGAGACATTTTACAGCACGTCGTTAAGTAAGCTGTTTAAGAAGCGCACACTTTTAATCACATGCCGTCATTTTAAGTAAAGGATATTCTGGCATATTCGGAAAAGCCATTTAAAATAAGATGAAAGATACAGAAAAACGTTGATAAGGCGTTTAGAGACACTCGAATAGACACTCCGGTTGCGTTTTTTTTTTTTTTTTTTTATTCTAATACGTCAAAGCAGTCGTTTATTTTGTGAAGTATATTGGTAACATTTCTAGCGTTTTGTCATAAAGTTACACTGGTTGTGATATTATTATTCCACTACTTCAAAACATACAGGCATAAATACAACATAACTACCTTCCTTGTGGAAACCAGGTCTCTTCAAGGAGTGAACAAGATCCGGGAACAATTTAGAGCCGCTATACCAGGAAGACCTTACGACAGGCGTTCATTTTTTTTTAATTGACCACTGACACCGTTACCATGAAGATACCAATGTCAGTATTGAATTAATAATGTCGTAAATTGTTTTCTAATTCACCAAAGCGCTGACCCGAGAAATATATGTTAAATATTCTTCGATCTATAAAATATAACTATAACTATCAATTAAAGTAAAGAAATAATGTACAAAATCTAGCCTTAGGGGACATTTGCACACCAGTCGGGGTAAATAGTTACCCGGTCAATTTCAAAATAAAACACCAAAGAATTAACAAAATATGTTAAGAAATTAGGAAAACAAGCAGTCAGTATTTTTTATAGTGCTCTAAAGACGTAAGAAATGTTCCATGAAGGAACAAATATCAGTATCCAAATCGTGATAGATACAGCTTGTTAGTTGTAATTAGGCACAATTGTGAAGTTCCGGATATCCAAGTAATGTGCATCAATTCCGGGGAGATTTCATCTTAATTCAGTCATTGTATGAACTGCAAACATTTCCTCTACATACAAAATCATTCTTTTGTAGAAATTCTTTCTTCTTCAATAAATCAAACGAATTTTCCATTCCTGTCGAAACAAGACCTTCATCAGTTGAATTTAAAGAAGATAAGGTTGCAAAATTAACCCGTATAGCAATAATCCGTGTGACAGCAGCTCAAACAGTTTTACAGAAGTAACTAGTAATTTTTACTAAGTGCTAATTTTTGTGCTCTTTAAATAGTATGAAAAAATACGGAACCTATCGACCTCAACACTGATCGGTATATGCGGAATGCCTGTACGGGTTATCTGTCACGCATTTACCATAGAAAATGGAACGATGTAAGCTTGCCTTTTTACACACACATTACGTTTGTGAAACTTTCAACATCGGTGTGTGTGAAATTTTCAGCTTTGGCATATTCTAGTAATTTTTTCTGTATCAAGGTAAAACTCTACAAGAATCGGCGTATATGGCATTTTCGATACCGGCTTATGTGATCCTTATACACCTCGGTGTACGTTACACTTTTTAGATCGGTGTATGTGACACATAAGACCACCTAAGTGTAAAAGTGTAAGGCAAGGTCAGCATAAGTGCATATGACATTTTACTTTTTGTGTCCGTGTATTTGACTTTTACAGTATCAGTGTGTGTTACGGTCTCATCAGATCACCAGATCATTCGTAACAATTCTTCACCCACGTATTTATGGCAATTCCAGCATCCACTTATGTTACAATTCTAGCACCCATGCAGGTATATGTTACAATTCTAGCACCCGTGCACGTATATGTGAAAATTCTAGCACATATGCACGTATATGTTATAATTCCATCACCCATGCACGTGTATGTGACATTTCCACCACCCATGCACATATGAGTGAAAATTCTAGCACCCATGCATGTATATGTGAAACTTCCACCACCCATGCACCTATATGTTACAATTCCACCACCCATGCACGTATACGTGAATATTCTAGCACCCATCCACGGATATGTGAAATGTCTAGCACCCATGCAGGTATGTGTTACAATTCCACCCCCCATGCAGGTATATGTTACAATTCTAGCACCCATGCACGCATATGTTACAATTCCAGCACCCATGCACGTATATGTTCCAATTCCAGCACCCATGCACATATATGTTACAATTCCAGTTTTCATGCACGTATATGTTACAATTCCACCATCCATGCATGTATACGTTACAATTCTCGCACCCATGCACGTATATGATACAATTGTAGCACCCATGTACGTATATGATACAAGTCGAGCACCCATGCACGTATATGTTACAATTCTACCACCCATGTACGTATATGTTACAATTGGAGCACCCATGTACGTACATGTCACAAGTCGAGCACCCATGCACGTATATGTTACAATTCTACCACCCATGTTACAATCCCAGCACCCATGCACTTATATGTTACAATTACAGCACCCATGCCTGTATACGACATTTCCAGTATGCTCATTCATCTGGACAACGCCAGATTTTTGCGAATATGTGATAATTTCAGCCTCAGCGCGTTTGTGACAATTTAAACATCTGCTTATGTGACATCCTATAGTCCAGCGTCTTAGCAATCATTACTGATATTCAGGTCTAGAAACTTAAACTGAAGCTTTGTTAATGAATGAAGAGGTGACATTATGAACCAACGATCTTTCGCATCATGGCCTGTGCTTCTACCTCTTCTACCGCTAGACTAAAAGGGAAGTTCCCGTTTACCCTGTCATTGATAACCGGTACATTTTACCCTGTTACATATGCATTACTTGCATTACTTGTATTAATGTTGCTGGATTTGAAGCATGTATACAAGAGGCGTCCCTGCTGACATTTTCTGATGTATTTAACCACGTGACGATATACTTACAGACCATATCATTGTAGCTGATGGAACATTAATTAAAAGAAGACTTGTTCATTAATTGCTACTTTTTTCATGTTAGCTGTATCGCAAAGGTTTGGTGATATGATTCTCTAATCAAGAATCGAAAGTAGCCGATCGAATTTCTCTCAAAAGACTGAGAATCAGCAGCTGAAGCTGATATCATCTTTTTGTTATGATATTTTGTTACCTCTTATGTATACGTATGTTGTAAGATTCTTAGAATATCTATAAAAGCAAATTATCAGCTTTTTTACATCACCCTTTTTTGATAACAAATACAAGTAATATCGAAATCACTGATCTACCGACATATTCAAAACGACATACTTTGAGCCCTAAAACTGTTTATATTCTTCCACGGGCCTCAGTTCCGTAGCTTGAGATTGTGTTGTTTAGTCCTCACTAATGTCAATGGTGAAATATTCAATGCTTCGATACACAGATGTCTGATGATATTTTCCATACAACAAGAAAGGGGAACAGCGACGAGATTGTAGTATTCGAAAGAAAGTCACATGTAACCGGCCTGTGGTTATGTCAGCCTAGTTAAGATTTTTGTCTCACTGTACAAGAAAAAAGTGGAAAAAAGAAACTAGTCTATAGAATTGCTCAAAACAAGGTGTTTTCGTCACATTTAACATATGATAATCCGAAAACAACCTCATGTCTTACAGATAGCGCTGTTGGTTTTTGTTCAGTTTTCTTATTTTATTCCACCTTTTTATTGTTGCGACTGATATTTGGTTATGTTTTTGAAGTCCGTTTCCATTATTCCGATTTCCGCTTATAACTCATCTGTGGCTCCCTTGTTCAATACCGTATACAGGTGGCGTCACCGCGTGTTCTCGGCGTTCCGCGGCTGTTGAACTTGACAGTCCCACTGTGATGGCTGAAATTGCCGACTGCTCCTTGACACCGGGTGTCCACCGGATACGGCTGGTGTCGAATGCTAGATTAAAAAGCGGTTATGAGGAACAAAAACTGACAATAGAGAACAGCGCGCACAGATGCAATTAACTGGCTAATTTCGTCTCGTCTCTTGGATTCGGAGTTGGCGATGGTCTTTTGATGAGCAGAGTTTCATGTTTCCATGTGTGTGTTCTGTCCTCATCTCGGCTTACACAGCTCCCTTATTACTGGGGATGGGCGGCCAGCCCTGGGGTAACGTCAACAGGTAACAATTACTGTCCTCTGTCGACAGGTAGGAGGCACTTACCTGAGGAAATCGTTGGTCGACGTCACAATCTAGGTTGTGAAATTCTGCTCCAAGGCCCTCGATCGCTCACTTACCCGAAATAGCGAGTGCTCACCTGGTCATTGATATCGAGTGCTCTATGGCACTTCTCTTTTGTCGAGTGCGGCTTTAAACTTTGTTAAGTAATAGGCGAAATTCGATGATTTTTGCTGGGATCTACATTATTTCCTCCACCCATAAACCCAGCCCCTGTTGTATAAATCAAATGTTCTTGGTTATGGCAATTACCTCAAATCCATTACGTAAAGAAATCGGTAAATAAACTAATCAATAAAATCGTCAGTTAAAACTGTGTTGACGACGACAACTTCTTATAGAGGAAGAGCAGCCTACGGATGGTCGTCGGTTTTCCCCGCGCTCTGTACAATTTCCACCCAGCATAATGCGGGTTGCTGTGGTATAACTGAAATATTCTTGAGTACGAAGTAAAACACCAATAAAACAATTAAATAGATGTAAAGGAAAACGACACTTGAAATCAAAGAAAATTTATGAGCTGTATGCGTTCAACATACGCATAGTGTTTACTGGTTGCAAAAACTGACCTACACGGCACAGAGTACAAAGCGGCTTCGTTATATACCTGTATTATCTCTATTGTATAGATTAGATTAGTAGATTAGGTGTTGAACACAGTCTTTAGAGATACAAAAAATGACCAGTAAACTTCCCTGTAGACACGCCTCACCGTATAAAGCGGCTTAGTTATATATACCTGTATTATCTCTATTATATATTGGACTGAGACACACACATTTTACAAGAGACTTAAGAGCTGTTGCATACAGGGCCTGGCTCCTCTCTACAAATTCTGATGAAATTGTATACAACAGAGTACGAGAAAACAATAATTTAAAGGACCAAGGAGTTCAGCTGGAGCCTCTGACTTGGTCTGCCTGTGTATGTCTCACATGCCTACGTCGACCTTTAATTCTCGAGACAGATCCTTTTCTTGAGAGTTATTGTATAAAAACTTCAGACCCTGTATACTCAGTCTAGATGTTGTCTATATTTAGGGGTTACGCAAGAGGACAAAAAATAGCTCAATATACTGGAATCACTGTTTGACTCATTATGCTATTAGCATATGAGGAATGGATTGAGTTTGATTAAATTTTGTTCAGAGGAGTAAAAGGCATTTAAAACATTGCCTTCGCTTTTGAAAGCAAATAAGTAGTAGCGTCACCTTCAAAAATCTAATGATCTTTCATGCCCTATATATTTCAGGCCTGTGAAGTCAATAATAATTTTGGACACAAAAACTCAATAATGCTATGCTATTGCTCTTTTATATAACTATACATAATATAAGCAGTTTAATTTGAGTATTTTGTTTCCTTTGATTTCGCTTAATCTCGATTTCAACACTGACTCGATCATCCCATGACGATGTTTTCTTGTAGCAGGTCGATCGCAATTGTCACATGATTATAGTGGTGCCTGATTGGTACGCCATGCCTCACAGTGTACTGATACCAGGTTTACCAGTACCTGGCATTCACAAGGGCATCTACATTGTACCAATTTTCAGGTCGTATCCATGACCATAGTCTAAAGGTAAATTCTTTTCGAGATGAGATGAAACTAGTTTAGATTTCTTGTCACCAGTCAGTTCACAATTGACATCATATATTTTATTCTTTTGATAGTTTTGGGTGTTTTCTTCTTTTACTTTTAAGGGATCCATTTTTTTTTCAACCTCCCCTCCCCTCCTTCCATGAGGCACCGCCTCAATGTGACCCTCAATACAGGCACATCGTACATGTGCACTCTACTTTTACAAGAGATATCATGGAGTTGTTTGTGTGTGAGTGAGAGGGGATGGGGGCTCCATGGCCAAGGCGCATAGCGCGTTGGTGGAGGGAAAATTTCCGAGTTGTATGCGTTCAACAGAATGTTTACTGGTTGCAAAAACTGAACTGTAAATATGCCTACACGGCGCAGAGTACAAACCGGTTTAGTTATATACCTGCACTATGTCTACTGTTTAGATTGGACTCAGACAATCTTTTACAAAGACATGAGAACTGTTGTATGTCCCGTCTCTACTGATTCTGATGAAGGGGTACTGGAAAACTATAGTTTGAAGGACCAGTGAGTTTACTGGAGTCTCTGGCTTGGTCTTCATTATGGCGTCCGTTATGCCGAGCTGGCGATGTATGTTTACTCCTCGAAAATATACACAAATTCACTTTCAGCATAAAACGTACGTAATTCCACAAAGAGACAACAATCTCCAAAAGAATATCTCCAACAAAGTAGCAAGTGGGGAAACTCAAGCTCACAAAACGCTACGTACGAAAAATGGAGTACAAAATGACGTATGTCGAATGGCATGAAGGTCGCGATATCTCCAAATCCCACAAAATCCTTCTAAGTGGACGAGAGTAAATATGACTGCTCTCGTGTGAACTTGAGTAAAACTTTGTCGCTCATATTTGTAGACTAATGCAAAGAAAATTCTGGATGGTTTGATCGAAAATATGTTTACAAGACAAGTAGGGTTTTCCAGAATGTACGCTAAATGTACAATGGCATGAAACTGACAAACACAGAAGCAACGAGAGCTTGCGACTGAATTCCAGTGCAGGTTATAACTTACCCAGAGGGGAAAATGTAGGTCAGACAATGACCCGGTTAGCGCAAAAACAAATAGAAAGTATAATACAATATTTTAAAGACGGTTTTCGCAACATTGTCCCTCACCCCCACCCCAAAGAAAAGGTAACCGTACAGAAGTACGCTGGTGGTAACGGTAACAAAAGAATTGTTTTCTCCCTCACTAGCCCTATTCTGTGACTGGTAACTGCACAAGAAGGAATATACCTGGAAATTCCTCCTGCAGGTTCTCTGTATTTTCATCCAAAACCGAGGACACGCCTTGACCTTACCTCCTGCTAAGTCATTACCCAGCAAAAAGGATATATCTTCCACAAGCAAAGTGTTAACAACCCCAACAGTTACTAAACCAGTAACCAAATCAGAAGTAAGGGTAAAATCCAGTAATGGAATAGACATGAAATTTCCATTAATACTCTGGATCATAACATGACTGATGGCCTTATCAGAATGTGCATGGATCACATCCGTCAACATCAAAGACTGACTTAACCCCTGTATGCCAAAGAATACGAACAGGGGAGGTAACTCCATTACCGGTAACCACAGCATCCGACACGAAACCCAAGTACGTCCTGGAGTCTGAACTACCTCCTTAGCTTGTGGTTTGACGATAGAACCAACACTGCCTATCTCTAATCGTGACCTCACTGGTTTATTTCTGGAGTTAACAAAAGCTACTGACTTTCTCTCCACTTTTCTTTTCAGCACTGGGCAAGTCGGCAGTAGCTGCCGTGTGCTTTTACAATAGCGGCAAGAAGGTGCACTTACATGTTGAGATTTGGATCAAAAGACTTCGTGTCAGAATAAAACCCCACATCTGACTTAGATTTCCCATCGGTCTGCCTGTCAGTACAAAAATTTCAAGTTTTCTGATCAGAATTCCATTTCTTGTGAAATTAAAGCGGAAATTTTTGTCCATTAGTCTTATGATCTAACTCATATTCATCCGCCAAACTGACTTGAGCTTCTGTTCACCTAAATAAAACTTGATCTTATTAGGAACATTGCTCTTAAATTTCTCCAAGAGAACAATCGAATTTCAGAGTCCTGTACCATCTATCAAACAGTGTTTTTTTTACCCCTGGCAAACTCGAAGTAAGTTTCACCAGACTGTATGAACTTCCGTCAATAAGCCTCTGGTAAAAGCTCATAAGAAGACAAGAACACTGCCTTAAGTATATCATAATCTGAAGATGTTCTGACACAGCAGAATAGACCTCTGTAGCTTTACCTTCAAATGGTGACTACGACTAACACCTTCATTACCAGTACTTCAGTTCCCAGACAGGCCCTCATTATGTAAGAGTACCACCATCGGAGAATAAAAGTGTTAAACAAATGGTTGCTTTCATTCGCAGACACCAATAGACGCTTGAATAAGCTCTTTCCAGAATATACGTTCTATGTACAATGACACAGTCTGTGATAAACACAGAAGAAACGAGAACGCGCGACTGAATTCCAGTCCAGGATACAACTTACACAGTGTGAAAAATGTAGGTCAGGCACTGACCCGGTAAGCGCAAAAACAAATACGAAATAAATTACAATATTTTAAAGACGGCGTTCGCAACACTCCTCTGCACCGCCCCTCCCCGCACCTCCCCTCCCCGGTCCCAAAGTGACCCTCCATACACACACATCGTACATGTACACCATACTGTCACACGAGATATCAGGGAGCTGTTTGGGAGTACTCTGTGACCAAGGTGTTTATCACACTATAGTGCAGCGTAATGACCCAGGTGCCCCATCAGTGGGTCAGTAGGAGCTCAAGTCTAGCTCACGGTGGTTTTCTCTCCGGCCATACATGTAATCATCATTTTCCTCCCGCCATAATGCTGGCTGTCGTGGTATATATGAAATACTGTTGAGTATGGCGTAAAACACCCATCAAATAAACAAACAAATAAATGGAGAAGACTGAATATTGCATCGGCCTTTAATCGCGTAATGTTTTACGGTATGGTGTGTTAGTGGGCTGTTTTATAATCTGCGAGCATTACAGTACACAGTTATATATCAGCGTGTGCCTCAGTGGATTGGGTAATTTTTGATCGTATTTGTTGACATTTGTTTCTAGGTGTATTGTTACTAAAAACCGGAACCTGTCGACGAAAAATAGACTGGAGATCAGAGAGTGAGACGGGAAGAGCCTTAGGCGTGTAGAAATTTTCAGGCTTCGTGAGAAGATCGAATAGCAGTTGGCACTTAGGTTTTCGGTAAATCCGTCCATGCTCATTCCCAGGAAACTATTTTGCTTGGCTGTGTCTCAACGTGACAGGCTGTGATGGGGCTCTGTATGTCCGTGGCTGATACTCACCCTCGGCTATTCCGGGGTAGACAGGCTTTGAGGTGATCCAACTTCAAACTGTCCATCTGTCCCACTCTTTGGTCGAACACTTCGCCTGTGGCCGTATATCAGTAAGTTAGCGTTTCGAGGACCCGAGACATGACAGAAGAGTACGACGGCTAATGGCCTGTCGGTACGCCCGACCACTCCCCCCCCCCCCACACACACACACCCTCTATTGTCCCGCCCCAGGTACAGTAACGCCCTGTGGGATGTGAACCCGCTGAAACCTCTGTGCTTCAGTGCGGCAATAAGACGGCTCTGTTACGTGCGACACGCGCCTTCCACCTTAACCAGCCACTTCGGCTTATTTCTGTTTCCTGGCTTAACAAGGCTCGTTAATGGCTGTCACCTCGTCAAGCGGTAACCGACCTCCAGCGCCCAACCCTCCCTGTCTTACAGCCATTCCGGCCACAACTTCTCTTGTTTCTATGAGAATACTCGCGGACGTTCGTATTGTTCCTTCATCTTGGACGAAACGTTGTCTACACAAGTCACGGATACACACGCTAAACCCTCTTGCCTCGGGCTGCCTTTGACAAAGCAGCGTCTTACCTCGCCATACGGTGAGCACCGGAAACGGAACTCTTCCGCTATGACAACAGCACAGCAGGACTTTGTTTTACCGCTAACTAGCCTGGAAACCTTGCAAATGGTTAGCATGAGTGAAAACAAGCGTTGTGTTTTGCGCTTACATTGACAAGAATCACACTGAGATCTACTTTTTAGCGCATTACATCACGCTACGGAGAATATGATATATCATATAGGCGCAATAGTTACCATTTGACACATTTGAACTATTGTCGCCAGGAAATATGACTTCGCAATCCTATATTTCACGGAATACATGAAATTTGGTGTGATATACTTCAGTGTGTTGACGCCGTTTGCTTAAAGAGATCAAAATTTAAAAATGTAAAAATAGGCTCATCGATATAATCAATATTCACAAACCTTGGCAGATTTATACCAATGAATTATTTATTGTCTCAAAGTGAGTTTCTCTTTAAATAGAGATGAACAAAGAGGAAGAAAATATTTAACATATGTTAAAAGCTTTATTCTACACAAGCAACTGTATCAACATTTCAACGTTGATAAAATGTAACGTATTTTACGTCAGCAGTACAAGTAAGGATATATAAACTAGCGCAAAACGTAGTAAGTACATTCAACTGAAAATGAATACAATTATATTAACAAATGAAAAAATACAACTGTATCAAAATATGATCACCATGAGTATATCAAGGGTCATAAAAGCTGAAATATTTCAGGCACGGTTCCCAACCTATTATTTTAGCTACAGGCACTGCTCGTTTTTCCCATGACAAAAAGGAATAAATGACCTTTGTTAGGCATTTTGCTATAACCTAACCAGTTCCAAATGGTTCAAATCACAGCCAGTTTGGCCTATATAATATGTACATCATAAACACTTGAAGCATATATTTGGTATTGATCACCTATTTCTTTCAGCTTTGGGTTTTAAAATTGGGTTTTCTTCCACTAAAATTAAAGAAAAGAAACCTAAATTAAAGAAAAGAGAGATACACGGAATGATCGGGATGGAAACTGGTGGATACTTAACCAACATGCAGTGCTACAGCCTTAGACTGCTGACATTTCTAAATTAGTCACAATTTTTGCCCGCTAGGTTATAACATAGCGCGATGCTTCTGTTGTGGCTCTGAACACGCCGTTGATAAACACTATTTGAATCATGACAAACACTAACTAGTTGAGCGAGAATGTCGATAAACTGCATATGCAATTTCACTTTTGGGTAAATATTTACAAAGGAATGCCATTGCGCTTTATTTAGAATAATCGTAGAGGGGATTTGTTATGCACGTGCTGTAGATGAGCCACCAATGAAAAGCAGACGTGAAGATCTAAATGTGGGTGTCTGCTTCCTGCAATTACCGGTCTACTAAATGTGAAGGAGAAGAATCAGCTTGGTTATGTTTCACGCCCAAGATTGACCAATGCTGTTGTAGCAGAGGAAATGTAACACGGAAGTCAGCATTGCCCGCCAGATCCTATGTTAGATATACTTAGTGTAACCTCAAAGGCTTACCATCCGGAAAAATAATCAGATCCGACAATTAGGTCACCCCAAATCTGCGTGGGGAAAGACCCTCAACGTTAATAACAATGTGTTATATCAAATCAAATGACAATGAATACATTTATTCTACATAATACTTGTATTTCTGCTAATTGTAGCTATATATGTGCGCAGGTTGACTTTCGTTTTCTACCCACAATATGGCGCGGAACAACTAAATAAATATACAAGCTACTCTCCTTCCCCCATGCTCTGCGTTTCCACATGTCCATGAGGAACCATACGAAAAGTGGTTCTTAATTCGAGTAAACTGTTAGCTTTCATGCTAGTGGTCCTACAGGGCATATATCAAAGCTTCAATGATATAGCTGCCTTTTGCTAAATTCCAAATTATTTTCTCATTTCCAGCCATCTGGTACATGGTTTACTCCGGCCTGTGCGCTATATTGCAACTTTTGATTGTAGCATAAAATGCCAATTCAACAATAAAAAGACAAAATAAAATTCTGCTTCATGTCAGGCTTAATTGGTATAAACCGGTGTATCTTAAACGTTAATGACACTAAAATTTTAAATATGTCTCCCTGTAAGCAAAAAGGCCATTTGGAATTATCCTGATAACGATGCTGTATGTATATGAACTTGTATATGAAATGTCTCTCATACACGTCTTGCAATTCTGGAACTCGCAATTTTCACATTCGTGAAAGGGCTAAAGGCAGACAGGTACAAGTCCTAATGGGATTCATTGTGGTTTTCTCCCCTTTATAGCCATTAAACAGTTTCACCTTCCAACATAAACTTTATTGCCTGTATATATTTAAAGAAGAAATAAACTTATCACAAACGTGCTCACACAGTATACAAGAGAATAAGCATTAGTCAGAAATAGCCATCAGTTTTCAAGGATGTCAGCTGATATTCCATACGTGTGATATCCATGATACAATATTGTGTCTCACCTAAATAAACTAAACATCCTAAAAACGCATTAAAGCTTGAAGTTCCAAGATTTCTTTATTATGGTGTCACATCACTTTGAAGTTGTAGTTTAACGATTTTTCACTCATTAATCGCTCCGGAGGCCTCACAAATTCCCTGTGCCAAACAGAGATTTGAACCTGCATCTCGGGCACATGTGTCCATGGGATTCCACTAACGGTGAATGATTTTTAAGTCTGGTGCAGAAAGGAAATTTTGTACATGCTCAATGCGAATATATTAACGCATGCTTTGTCTGCTCGACTGACAAAAGAAGCAATCTGACCCAAGCAGATATTGATGTAATAGGACCAAAATGACCAGATATTGACCGAAATGATGTTTAAGATGGGGTTATACAGTAAATCGTGAAGACAAGCAAGGGTCATGAATCGGATAACCCAGGACATACGTGAAACATTACTGTAAATAAACCACCATGTCAGTGAAGTCAAGCCAATGATCAAATCGTAAATTCTGATCCTGAATGGGGTTATCAGTGTAAGACTAGTAAAATCTACACACTGTTCTGTTTACATATACATCAATCTTTGGATTTTAATATGCCTATAACTTTCATGAAAAAGAATACTATATTCATTTTGCAATCAACAGAACCGCTATCCTGATTGGATATGACAGGAAAACGCATATCAATTTGTCAAATCACAATATATAGCACAAGTACATGATGACTTCGTCTGCAATTGCCTCCACACGATTTCTATATGAGTCAACTACGCTGGAAAGCTAGTAACACCAGTCCCTTAAAAACCATCGGGGGGGGGGGGTTACCAGCAGGCTTGAACAAATCTGCGTATGTTGAATTTGAATTCATGGGTTCCTCTGTAAGAGGTCATTTACATGGAATATGACAGTGTTCTCTTTTATCTATCTAAAAGGTAACTGAAAACCACGCAATGCAAAAACATTTTCGCCTGATAATAATTTATTCGGTGATTGATACAAGATAATACAAGATAATTTGCTCAGTAAACCTGTCCACCGGTGCGTTGCATATTGCACCCCCCTCCCCAGAAAAGAAAAATAACATCCTTGATTTAATTCTCTGTAACATAAGGCATACGAAATGTTATGGAGAGCAGCAATTAACGTCTCCCCTTGAAGCTCTCTGCGCATCCAATGGCGTATTATGAAATCCTGTATGTACAACCTGATTATCTGCGCTTGTAATAACAGAGCCTACGCTCGAGCACCCGAGGGTTGGGGAGGGTTTGTGATATGATGTAACAACACAGAGTCACTTATTACAAGGGATAACATCT
The DNA here is from genome assembly GCA_016165875.1 of Acanthopleura granulata. Taxonomy (NCBI): domain Eukaryota; kingdom Metazoa; phylum Mollusca; class Polyplacophora; order Chitonida; family Chitonidae; genus Acanthopleura; species Acanthopleura granulata. Next base: position 15,627,871 of record JABBOT010000010.1, read on the forward strand.
TTAATCAGAAACTCATCATACAGCACTAAAGATTTTACAATGATGTGTTATACTAACTCCAGACAACTCAATGTGTTCAGATAGCTGCTTTAATCATCGAATTTGCCCAAGGGTTGAGGGTTTGGTGAGCAAAGGCAGGGATTCCTCTGAACTCTCGAGGATTGTAACGAAGGCGCATGGGGAGTAATGAAGTTAGAGGATCGGAATAGAAAAGGGCATACAATGTAAATCGCGTCTTCAAGGAGTTTAATGGGGCAATCACTGGGTTAACGGCACGTTTACTGGACACTTCTTTTCTTAAAATACAAGCATATAACATGATAACAAACTCGTATCCTTACACCGCCCCCTCTCTATTTTGGAATTATAAAGCTGTTCTAAAGATAAATAATTTTTTTCTCCAAATAAACATCAATATAGAATCATTTTCAAATATGATTGTGCTTCTGTAAAACATTCTATTCACCATGTGTGGCATTAATTATTAGAGCTTTTCGAATTCTATAGGCAAATTGATTTCAAGAAAACACATAGGAAAAGAAGCCACTAGGCCGTGGAATTGCAACAGTTGTCCTTGTTTACTGATCGGATTGCTTGAGCAATACAATACAACTCAAATTGTGTGTCTCAACTATAAATCTGATCAAAGTAATATATCTCAAGTCAATTTCACAGAGATAAATTTTTGGAGATAGTTTTAATACTGACAAAAGTATACCTATTTACGTAACAGTTGGATAACGTAGTGTCAACCGAAAGCCTTTATACAGGTCTACACATATGTCATATGTTTGCAGCGGACTACATTATATTTGGCAATTTTCCACCTAATAGATTCACATACATTCAACATTTATGCATGATATGGATATATGTACCTGACGTCATATGAACTAATGTACTGACAAATAATAAACATTGAATGATCATCACAACACTGTAAATACATCGTGAATGATTCATTTATTTATTTATTTATTTATTTGATTGATGTCTTACGCCGTGCTTAAGAATATTTCACTTATACGACAGCGGCCAGAATTATGGCGGGAGGAAACCGGGCACAGCCCGGGAGACAATGCCATTCACCAACAGATTCATGTTTCCTGGCATGATTAACGAAACCTCAAACAGAATACAGAACATTTCCTGGTTAGGAAACGCAAACTGAATGTAAGAGAAGTTTACACATGCGGTGCTAAAATCAAGCTGGTTAACACTGTTACAGCTTCACTCCATGTAGTTTAACGGCGATCCACGTTGAGAACAACACTGAATGATACGAAGTGGAGAGCATCCTTGTTACATTTCAGGGTTATTTCTCGCCATAAGCGATTCTGAGTGTAAAAGGTAAACATTGTTACTGTCTAATTATCAAGGGCAACAATTCGTAATAGCATCTATTTGCATTACTTACTCTAAGAAACATGGCCAAAGTCTAAGTAAGAGAACAAAGGGAAATCAACGAGTTCAGCACTTAAGCAAACCGTGACGAGTACGTCACATGGTCGCCACCCAGACAGTTAATGTCATAAAGTAATGTAAGGGGCTCAGTCGGTTAGCGCACTGGCGCAGCGCAATGACCCAGAAGTCCCCCACCAAAGCTGTCGCTGTGAGTTCAAGTCCAGCTCATTCTGGCTTCCTCTCCGGCCGTACGTGGGAAGGTCTGCCAGCAACCTGTGGATGATTTTGGGTTTCGCCCGGGCTCTGCCCGGTTTCCTCCCACCGTAATGCTGGCCGCCGCCGTATAAGTGAAATATTCTCACGGCGTAAAACACCAATCAAATCAATAAATAAATAAAATAATGTATCTGGCTCTTAGGGCGGCACACAACACGGTAGTGCACAGAACACTGGTGACGTTATGTGGTCTGTTTGTTATGCGCACGGCAAACAGGCTGTATGGGGAAACACAGCACACAGCTCATATACACTTAGCACACTCAACTGGGGCTTTATAGGGGCCATGAGCACACTGGTGACTGTCGGCACTCATATCACGTGTGTGCATGCCAATGTGACACACGCTAATGTGCCACTGTAAGTGCCATTCCCGAGGCACACCGATGCCAAATTGAATATACAGTGCGTTAATTCCCGCAATAGTCTCCTTTGAATATATACACATCTGCAACAATAGTGCATTCACAATCCAATACAATATCCGGGCTCATACCTAGTACTTGTGAAGTGCGCAAATGCTCGCAAGAATTTAAATCGCCACAAGCGTTCTTCATTGGCTACATAGTAATCTGAACACATCTAATAATTTGTATCCTACACGCTCAAAGGTGTTCGAAGCAAAATCTAGGCATAATAAATAGTACAGTATTTTTTTCTTCAGGAATACGGCAATTCTTAAATGCTGTTAAATTGGTGGGGTGACGTCACTGTGACGTTCCCTGACGTCACACGGGTGGGACTGTGTGATGAAGGTGATGATGATCGAACGTATTCGCGCAGCGATAGTGAGCCTGGAGTGGTTCGTTCTTCAGCAACGGAAGTGACAAGTTTGCCATATTGTTTCTCGCGTCATCTAGGATTTTGAAGTTGGCCATGTGTAGATCATGTGATAAGGATGGCGGCATCAAAGGCTGTCCATTGTTGCACATGGAGTGGATGCGGTCATGTTTATAGTTCTCCCCATTCATCAAGTCTCTGCAAATAAAAAAATATTATAAAATGAATTATCACTTTAATTAACAGGCCTTAGTACTTAAAAAATGGAACATCTTGGGAAAGGTACAAACGCTACATTGATATACTTTATATATCTACTTGTAAAAGTAGTGAATGGATGGATGCGATAGACCTTATGTGTTTGCATATTTCATTTTCATTTATGTTAAATAAATACATTACATCTATTTAGATTACATGGTAAAAAAATGCAAAAGCATTAACGCAGGCTGTAATATTCAGTATGATGAAACATACTTATTTCAGATAAATATTATTATCAAAATGATAAATAAATAACACTATGACTAAAGGTAGAAAATTAGCAATAACACTTGTGTACAAGTATTACACGATGCCTTGAACTATTCTGTGAGGAATGGTGTGTGATCTGTCCTAATAAACTCTGAATGTCTTCTGTTCAGCTACGAAATAGCAGTCAGATTTAATGATTGAAAACAAAAGCGTTTACGACCGCCGGCGAAACAACTTCTAGTTTGAACTGGGAAAAGGGATTAGAGTCAAGTGCGGTATTAAGAAGATCGGAACTGCCGGAAACTGACTTCGTGTTCTCCAAATGTCGGCAGGAAACTTCGGCTGATGAAGAGGTGAAATGGGATTAAGAGGGCGCTTTCTATACATAGGCGAAGCTATTGGCACAGCGCGGCTACCAGCTAGCTCTAATTGTACCCGTTTTTTCCCCTCGCTTTGTTGTTATGATATGTGGTATCGCTTTTCTCATAAGAAGCAATTTCGTTTAACTGCACAGTGTGTATGGCTGGCAGTGTCGGGTGGCTTTGTCTCCCCTTACCAACATCACGCACCTGCCTCTGATAGCCAGCTCATTGTTCACTAGCTTCTGTTTGATCTACTCTTTTCACTCGATGCAGCCTAATGTTTTCATCGACCTCCAGAGTTAATTCCCGGAGATTTCCGCTGTTAAAGTCAGCCGCTGTATATCTCATCTTGATGAGGCTAGCATAGACGGCTCACATCCTGAGTGAAGTTTTAGTGTTAAGCGGTAATGGTATGGCTGGCCTTGTAAGTTGTAAATGGCAATCTTCCTGCATTTCCGGATAACGTTACAACGTGTACTTCTAATTAAAGTGGCAAGTCATAATAAGAAATATAGTGTTACACCCCTGTCAACAAGGTTGTGTCACAGCTTTCATTGTGGACTAATGACGTGCATTCTCTTAGGAGAAACGAAAACGATGAGATTTATAAGCACAACGTTTGTGTAGTACAGCTTAGCATGGTTAATTATCACCGCAAGATTATGTCAGCCTTACACATTAGAGGTTAACAAGTCATTAGAAATGGATCGCGATGAATGTGAACACAATAGCTGAACTGAAAGAAAGCTACTACAGCTATCAAAAACTCTCCTTACCGGCTTTACGAAGAAACATACTAAATGCTGAGAAAGACATACTATACAGTTTCACATATAACACAGCTCTTAATCTTTTGGTGTCATTTTTATCCAATGAAAATTTATCACGTTTCCTTCACATACTTTACCTTTGACTTACACAATTAACACATAGATATTTAGATATTAGATATTATGTACTGTGTATAAACTTAACCCCTCTCCGGCCGTACGTGGACTCCCCCGGACTCCAGTTTCCTCCCATCATATTACTGGCCGCCGTCGTGTAAAAGAAATATTTTTGAGTAGGGCGTAAAACACCAATCAAATAAATAAATAATCATCAGATGGTACTGTCAAACATGCCAAAATATTTTGTCACCAGGGAAATTTTGACAGATTTCACGATGAGCAGATAGAAAATTTATTTTAAAATAATTTACCGTAAAATAAGAATTTTTGAAGGAACACCAACATATTTGTGCGAGTATGCATGGTTAGAGATATTATCCAAATGATAACATTTGAAATTTTTCAAACCCAGATGATGATACCTTGGTTGATTGAATGAATGACTGATTGAATGATTTACTGGTTGGTTCGTTTTGAAAACCCAATCAGCAGGCAGGATGGTGTTCAGTTATCCAGGTGTGTTCTGCTGGTTAATTACAGGTAAACATCAGGTGAGTTACGTCACTTCCCTCACACCTGACACCCAGGTATTGTCCTGTACTGGCCACTGGTAAGCTCTCACCTTCATCGCGAATCAAATTACCAGCTCGGCCTTTTCCAGTGAACCGGCTTTCTTTAGGCTTTTGTCACACCTATCTCTCAAATCATCCTCACTTTAAGCCCCAGCTGCTTGACTTCTCGTCTGTGACGCATCACTTTGTCTTTGCGCCGAAGTCACAGTCAATAATAACATCCAGACCCTATAGTACCGCATAATGGCAACACCCCGGCGACCTTTCCTCCTCTTCCAACAGACTGTTACCAACCTCTTCAACTAATAGTAATGCTGGTCATTTAATCCGGTACCACTTGCGATATTTAGGCAGTTGACCAAACTGACGCAATGTTTGAAACTCTATAGCTTGACAAATTATAACATTTGAGCTTTAGTTTATCTAACCGCAAAACAGAGAAAATAATAAAATCATCAGCACCTGGATAATGGCAACTATTTGGTCGACGAGTACCTCCAACGTCTCGGTAATACCATAATTTATACATATAGACTACTGACAATTGCGCAAATACAAAGTTGAATTGTTAGACATATGCGACTTCGGGAGAAACTTTATTCATGGTGATAACCACTTAGTATTCTGAGTAAGTCTAAAATGCAAAAATAGTCTAAAATATCGCAATAAACACCACTGTATTCTTCCTAACTCTGTCTTTAACATTGTATACGTTTTCAATACGTTCCTGTCTATCGTTTTGAAGCTATTCTGCTATTTGTTTCACTCGGCCTAATTCAAGAGTTCAAAAGACAGGTAGGACACTAGATTTTATTGCGCAGTTATCGTGAAATGTCAAAAGTGCCATTGCCGCTGTCGGAAACGCCCAGAAACTGACCACAGACTTCGTGGGATCCGTGATTCGAACTACCGCCCGCGTCATCCTGCTTACATCATCGCCAGTTTTATTTTCCCAACTTTTCAAGACTACCAAGAGCATACATATGTGCAACCTTCAGAAATTGTTTATCCTTTTCGGCACAGTTGCACATGAAACAACACGTGTTAAAATTCTAAATACGCATTAATCACCATAATATCCACACAAATGAGAGTGGAGACAATAAGGCCTACGTGCAACTATTCACAACGAAAACTAGTTCAAAACTGAATAATGATATGACAAAATGACAGCCATATTTATACAAAATGATGTGCACAAAGCCATAGCATCCGCTTCACATGTCAAAGCCTTCACTTTGCTATTGTAATAAAGCTGTTTGTGACCGTTATTTGTAAATGTTAAACTTGCTGTGTTTTAGTGACAGCCTAGTATTATACTGACATACCGGATATGTAAGAATAAAATTATAAGCTGCAGCCTTCCATTAAATATGACCATAAAACAATGTCTCAGGGACGTTTTCGTATCTGACATTTTCTGTAGCACTGTTATATACTGACGACCAGGTGATAATTTACAGTTAGATCAGAGTCATTAGAATTAATTACATGCATGACTGAGGTTGATGAGGGCTAAGAGGGAGAAGGATGTCTATTATCTGACCTTGTTATGATTATACACCCAGGACCGAGCTACGCCCCTCTGTCTCCCCACAAAAACCTCGGCCAGGAAGAGCCAATAAAATTATCATTTCATCTGCCCATCAAACACAGCTTATAACACCAATCACAGCTCATTATTATTTATGAAGACATGAAATTTGTTTCTTTGAAATCGAACACACCGGTGAAAGACTGGAAAAGGTAGTAGGGGGTAGAGTTCTTAAGTGAACTCCGCGCATGTGTACTACTGTTCTTTACCCGCAGGCTTGATCGCTTCGCGGACCACATCGTACGTGTGGAGGAATACGTTCTGCAATAATTACAGAGACAGACGTACATGTGGCAGTAACATATTAATATCTTCACACGTGTTACTCACCTAGCTCTGTCATTTCTGATCAAAGTGACAGAGTACACCGAGAGAAATCAAAATCCCCTAAAGGCGTAGGTATTAAGACCATCTCTTCAGAGAATCTACCGGACTTTGATATCTAGCTTTTGGACACAGGCGTAAAAAAATAGCTATAAACTGCAACACGAGTATAATGTTACCTGTGTGACTTTAGTCTATGCTCTGAACCAGACACATTGTACACTCAAGAAAGAAAACGGATAAATTACTTTTTTATTCACCTAGAAAAAAAGCGGGAGGAAAACTAGTTCTTCTTTGAGGTCCGTGGCCGTACGTGGAATGGGCGTGACTCGGGGATGAATGCAGAGACTAGTGCTAGAGCTACTGAACAGAGAGCAGATAATGCCGAGTTAGCCTGCAGTGAAAGCCGCGGGCACGATTATCGCTCATTAGAGCTAGGTGCGGCCGGAGTTAGCTAGTGAGAAAGGCAAACATTGAATCTTTATCATGGATTCTGCACCCAAACATTGTCAACTTCACCCTTCATGTTAAGTGCTTCAGATTGTTCCCTCCACTGCACTTGTATGTTTTCACAATGGAGCTTCACGATAAGGATCTAGGAAAGATGTCAGTGTTGCTTTGACGCTGACAAGCCAGGAGAAAATTGCTCAAAATTATCTTTTGAGACGAAAAGGTTGCCATCTGTCTAAAGAGCAGCGAATACGTCCCTTTTTACATCTCCTCTCCGCGATCTGACTCTGTGTAGCGAGGACAGGGATAACAAGGTGAGCTGGTGGCACACCGCGGGACTGGGAGAGTGGTTAAACATCGACAATTCTGAGACGTTTGTCTGAAGACTGCCGGGAAGAAAGCTGAAACAGACTGGGTGCCAGGATGATGTCATTTGTCACGACATCTCGACCGACGAGCCAAGGGAAAAGCGCTTAAAGACAAATTAGCTGATTCTTGACACGTGCTTTAGAATTACAAAATCCCTTTACAAATGCCAAAAGAACAATAGACCAAGACATCTTCGTGCATGCTATGTAGTGCGTAGTGACAATAAAGGCACAATATCAGCTATATAGTATAAAATAAGTTTAAAAAATTAAAAAAACATCTATAGTATAGTGATGAAATTTATACGAAAAGTAACTAAGTATACATTTAAAGACATAAACTTGGTATTTAGAGCGACAAAAACCTACATACTTACAGTTACAACAAGCTGTATAAAAACGCCTGCTAACTTTGACGAAATCTGTGTCAATCGTAATAAAATCTAGCATGAAAAAAATACTAAATGGAGGTAAGGTAAAGAAAAGGAAGTCAAACAAGTCTGATTAAGAAAACAATTTTTAAAATACATGTATAAAACATTTCCAAAACATCATTCCTTTAATGTTTCGATTTTGTAACATAATTGTACTTTTTCAACTTGGGCTGGTTTCTTCAGAAACACTAACATTGTCATTTTTGTTTGTACAAAATGTACATATCACCCCATAGAACTTGGATGACGCAAAATAATGAATCATAACGTAACAAGGATCTCCAAAATAATGTACATTCGAAGAAAGTGTCCCAAATGGAACAAAGCAGGTACATTCGATATACAATACCACGCAAATGGGTGACATAAAACACCATATATAATGCAGTTATATTGATCTGACAACAGCTAAATCTGCTCATGTATAGTGCACAAACAGCAGGGCTCGTGTACAAAGGTTCCTCTGTTGTACATAGAACTTGTATCCAGACAGTGGGCGGAGGCTGCTGCTGGAGAGGGTTCCGGCAGACCGTCACTGAAGTGTGGCTTTCCGTTAATTAGGAGAATGGCGAGAATACTGAAGCAGAGTCGTAATGACATCCTATGTGCACAAATACGACCCCTACTTACCAGCGGATAAAATGTTTGCGATAAAACGCTTGTAGATAATAATCGCGGTTTCGCTGAAATATACACAAATCCCAATTTTGACAGAATTTCAAAATCACGTGCAGGATTAGTGAACATATTTCCTTGTTCTCATTTACACATCCACGCCATGTAAGAAGCCCTCTAATAACATGTGAGTTAAGGGTAGCTGGCGAATTTGTGTTAAAACAGAGATAGCCTGGTCAGCAGTCAGTGCCTCGACCACTTACAACAGATATTTAGTATATGGAAAAAGCGGGCCATGTGCTTTTATACGTCACATACTGGTATTTCTAAGAAACTGATTCGGAATTTGACTCAGAAATATACACGCATAATAATCACATCATAGTGACATTTTAACGTTTTTGTCCAGTAAGTGGCTTGGCGAGGAAGTTATATCAGAAGTTCTTATTCACTTATATACCTTGTCAGTAGCTAAATGCCTTCTAAAGAACTTACATAGAACCAACTCTTAATACCGCTTTTGCTTAATTCCATGTGTATGTAGGAAGACAAAAATAAATGAGATTTTTCCTGGTCTGCAGTGACGTAGAAAGTATCACGTCATATAGCTATAATCCTCGTGCTGTGCGTCAAACTTTGAGGTACCGAAGATATTGTGAAACCGTATTTGAAGAAGGCCAATGGGGCGTGGTTTTTGTCTCTATTTAAGACAGAGAATTTCTTGAGTTTTCCCAGCAATTAAACTCGTAGTTTGCCGATCATGCTCGTCCATATAGCAATGACCGTTGCCTTTCTTTAAACAGCTTGAATTCTGCTTCTCGGAGTGTTTCGATCTTCGTTGCGGAAATTGAGCCTCTCGGAGTGTCAACAGAGCTCAATGACGGGTAGTCAGTTATAGTGCGGCCGAGGGGATTTGTAACATTGTGGTATTGTTGTGTCGGTGTCGTGCATGGAGGATCTGTTGCCGGCCCTTGTCACTACAGGAGGAGTATCGAGCATTTCATGTGACCACCATTAACATGCTAATATCAACACGTGTTGAACGTTGACCAAAGCTGGGATCATCCATTTAATCCGGCTGAGGGGAATTCAACAATACATCAGTCCCTCTAAGCCCCTGTTCCACTCAGAATTATAAACGAGAAAAAGTTGTTGATCTCTTTTCCTTTAAATTCGAGTATAAGTCTGTGAAACAATTCTTAAAACCAATTTACTACACATTCAAACTTGTATAGGCAAAGCATGGATCTCGGAGTGAGGAGAGTTTTCTTTTTAGTAATTTAAGCGAAGGCATTTTTTAAATAATAAACAAATGAACGGATGAAAACTTTACATCTCGAGTACCTAGGAATTATATTGAATTATTTATACTGAATTATTTAGCAAAAGGATATACAATGAGGGGTAGTCGGTTATGATATTGAGCTACACCGATACGAGAATACTTAGTAAAGTAATCATTAATGACCATTAAAGTGCGGTTCCTAAATATGAAATATCCAACTTCCAGTATAGAGATTTATGTTAATGGTAAAAAGGAAACAAAGTAGAGGGAAATGTGTCATTTTGAAACCCAGTATCAATAGTTCGTGGATTTTCTATTTTCAAAAGTGGAGGCGCATTATACGACGGGTACGGTGTATAACCACAGTAAGTATATATACTTGTTGATTCAGTGTAAAGTTTCTTAAAACCGGATATAAAAGAAAAAAGATAAGGTTTGCTAGATATATAACACATATGCTAATAAGTTACGAGAAGAGTCATTCATGACTTCACGTTTTAAATTAAAATAGCATATATACTTGCAGTTAGTTGGTTATTCAAAATAATTTATGTTATGTTAACACATTCATATACATGTAGGTTTTTGTCGGATAGTGGCTATTTTATACCTGATATTTTCAGAATAAAATGTTCAGTTTAACCACCCGCGAACAAAGCCAGTATATTTATGTGCGTGCATTATTACGCTGATTAGCCAGAAGAATTTCTGTCGAAATACATCGAAACTTTCCTCTGAACAAACGTGTGTGATTATGTATATGTACATAATATTCAGTTGCAGAACTGCCAGAATTTGGGTGCATAACTTCATGAAAGATGGGGGAAATTAGCCAGTATACATTATGGATTCCACATAGAGGCGTCTGCGATGTGAAAAACCCATCGTTCCGATACATTTGCACCCAGAATAGATACCGTGCTATGTTCGTGTATCGTTGTCATAGGAGACATAAACCTGTGGCATTTGGAACTGGAAGCGAATGTCCTGGATAATATGAGATAGATGAAATGTCAGACAGAATCAGTTTTCCAGGATACTGCGGCTCTGGTTAGATAAGACTGTGACGTGTACACGTAGCCTTGTCAGATAGGGACACCCAGATGTTCACCTTGTCATTCCACTCTGAGTATTTGCCAAAACTTCGCCCATTCATCCCTGTATAACTAATGTACACACAATATTCTCTTCCGTTGTGCCAGCCACAAAACAGTAGAGCTGAAACACATTTCGATCTGACACTAAGATCCTACACCTTCATCTTGTATTTTCGTCCGATATACGCACGATAGTTTTAAAAAAACATTTTATTTTTCACTTCAAAATAAGTATTAAAATATCGGAATCTTTTTCTATGGCATTAATCTTAGACTGCAGCCAAATTCTGCGAAGTAAGAGCCAACTCATATATTGAAAAGCTGAATATATACTGCAAGATCCTGTTGATCGATGTATCAGACAGGTGTGTTTGGGAAATCTTATGGCTTTTGATCTATGTCTCAGAAGCCCTGGGGATATTTTTATATGTCTGACTATATAGGTGTCTTAGTCTATGAATAAAAAACAAGTCCTATAAAAACATGTGAAGTTGCACTAACATTTTGCTGATCAAGTAATGTCACTAGTACTTTTTATCTTCGAACGGAATGTGATTGTGAAACGATGTTACATTTTAAAATAGGTTTATTTTTAATGAAAGAGAATTAAATTGTGTTCAAATTCGTGGAGAGGCAAGTATAAGTAACAACGCACGAATAAAGAGCACGCGGATAAACAAATTGTAGAAAATTTACTCTCATTAACGTGTCCTTTTAACCATTTAAAAAAAATTCCATTCAAATTAGCAAACACCATATATAATACTTAATAAGTTCATCGTTAAATACCTACTTGATACCTTTTCACAAAGAATTAATGCTAATGGCATCTAGGTACGACTAGATGTTGTTTGTTTTACGATATAAGTTATTATAAGATTTATAAGATTACTTGTGCAGTATTTTTCCAAGTTTATAATATTGAATATTACTTAAGTTCGTCTGTATGATTGTCTACCATAATCCATATTACGTAAGTTCGTCTGTACGATTGTCTTCAACAATCCAGACTACTTAAGTTCGTCTGTACGATTGTCTACCATAAGCCATATATTCTCTGAAGTTCATTCAGTTCACCCCATATTGCAATCTCTACTTAAGCAAAAAATTATGATTCATTTTCACTCCATTAGATATAATCTAGCTATATATGTTGACTAAAAACCTTTTTAATTAAGGCCTTGACGCCAAACACGCAACAATCTCAGGAACTGATAGGTATATAGTTCAGAAGAAAGCAGGCGAATACTTCCACAGAGACTGTTTTATCTGAATGTTTCGGTCGCGATAAAGTGTGCAAGAAGCCCCTTCAGCTTGAACAGTTTCAGATACAACACGGAGTTGTATTGCCACGGATTTACCAGGTACACACCCAGTAATTAATTACAATACAATCAGCGAACCCAGGTGGAAAATAATCGGCTGGTAGGAGGAAAAAAGAGCTATCATTGAATTATCTTGAGAAACAAGCCGCTCGTAAAAATCCAGCTCTTCTCACTGCTAACATGCTTTTCGGCAATGGACTGCAGAATACGGACTCGATTCATTGCAGCAGACAACATGTTTTATTCCAAGGACAAAAGGGATTTCCGAACCAGTGGGTTTTTACCGTTCTCCTCGGCCAGGAGTACTGGCCGTTAAAAGGCGTACAGTCTCCCGAGGCCGTTAGAGCTGATCTAATAACGGCCTAATCGTGAGTCGGCTACTGTAAGCGATTTGAAGACATACGTTCCCTGAGTCGCTAGTCCACAGATTTCTAGAAATACAGACGCACAAACAGTAAGGCCAAGAAAAAAAATCACTGCCATATACTTAGAAAATGACAAAATGAGCCCCATTAAACTTTAATGAAATCAATAATAGACTAGTAAATATAACATAATGGCCCGCTAAGCCTCGTAGAATGACATCAAATATACAATGGGCTTCCTGAGAGAGGATTAACACCGGCCAAGGGAACCTTCTTGAGCTACTGTTACAAATGAGAAAATAACCAGAAACTCGTCTTAGAAACTAACGTCCTAAGAACTTCAAAGAAGAGCTATAGTATATCCCTACGTTTTCCATAATTATTCAGTGGGCTTGCAGCCCTCAGGGATTTCAACAGAAAATCGCTCTGGTTGTCTGTGTACAGATCATACCGATCCTATTAGCTCATTTTACAACGGTTTAAAAAGTCCAGCTTATCGTAAATAATGTGATGGCTATAGTTTGAGTCGTTAAGCAAATAATCCGGGAACATTAAATTAATTACGCCGCATTAAAATCGTTTAAAGCTATAGCAATGTGCTGACATCACCTCACAAATGTCGAAAACTTAGTTGTATTTATTCCTGACAAGCTAAAAGAATGGCTAAAAGAAAGATCGAGGACGAAGATAAAATAATCTGGAAAGTTTCGTTGCCGCGTAAGCCGTCATTTTTCAATAATCGCAATGTATCTGAACACTTTTCATGAGAAATTGTCTGTTTGTAATGTTGTTAAAAAATTGTTCTTTCCACAGGTTATTGTATTGCCAAAGCTAATCTATCATTTTTATTCGCCATAACTGAGTAGAAGTTTGATGCGAATTATATATATTTACATCCATTCATCAGAACCCCAACTGTTGCACGACTAAGGCATACACTTCAGACACACCCTCTCAGTGCTGGAAAATTGTATCAGTTTGTGTAGAAATTTCTTCACATGAAGTTAAACGGTAACATTTGAATAGCAGTTGTAAGATGTGTTTTATAATCAACCACTAAAGAAACACGCCCGGGTTTCCGCTCGGGTTCAGCTTATACATAGATAAATAGGAAACAATGGTGGATTGTGTTGACTATGTGAGGTGGACAGCGCCGGGATACAGACCACGGATTAAAGGGCCATACACCACAGAATAACGGGATTTTCAGCTCGTGTTATTTCGCTACTTTATGTCGTTTGATGGAGAGAAACTAGTTGAATTCAGCTAAATCATACATACAAAAATTGCGCTTCAAACCGCGAATGTGCCCAGAATTTAAGTGTGGCGGCATCAGGGAACATAACTTTGATGGAATGTGCTCGTTTAGCAAACAAACTAGTTTTCTTATAGATCTTCTAGACTAGCGAGGGCACAGCGAAGGGCCAACAGGGCTCTACGACCGATTGTCGTGGGTAAAATGAAAGACGTGCCAGATAGAGAAAGACGACAGAGGGGTTTGATTAAAAGCAAACAGTGAAAGTTTGGCTACTGTATCGGGGCGGGGCAGAATAACGCTGTATAGGTTTCACACCAGCACTACATCTAGTATTTGCTGCAATTTACAACTTACGCTCGAGTAGGATTGGGCAAATGCGGAGTCCGGTCCCTCTGGCGACGGTTCTTAAACCAGTTGCTCACTTGAGTCAGGGTCAGTCCGGTTTTCTTAGCCAAGTTCCGCTTCTCGTCGGGGGTAGGGTATCGGTTGTGCTTATAACTGTCTTTGAGCACTTGTCTGGATTTCTCTTTAAAACAATACACAGTCTCTTCGCCGTCCCAAATCGTCTTAGGGAGAGGGTATTTCCTCCGCAGCCTGTATTTGTCTACAGCCCCTAAAGGTCTTCCCCGTAACTTTTGTGCCTCCATGTAATGGGCCTTGTACCAAATCTGCTGCAAAAACGTGTGGTTAGAGTTATCAAAACTGTGGCTCTCTAGGATAGCGTACAGCTCCCTGAAGGCACCCCGGTGAAAAGCAACAGTTGCCCTTGCCTTCAGCACGGCCTCGCTCCCCCGGAGCAGCTCGCTCGGGGGTAGGGACCAGAGAAATTTGGCCAGCCTGTCTATATCACCCTTCTGTTGTAGAGCCTCGCAAACGCACGCAACTTGTTCAGGAGAAAAAGTTAAGTTTTTTCCGGAGAGAAGTTGAGAGGACCCACAAGAGTCAGTTTTGTGGAGATCATTAGATTCCACGCTGCTTTGAGAGAGTTCCTGTAAAGTTGCCCTTGTGGGTGGTGAGGATGGTGAAGGGCTGGGTATACACCCGCTCACACCCTGCCGTAAACCCGACTCCTCTAAGTTTCTCATTGCTGACTCCATATTCACACTCTGCATGATTTTCATCACGCCGTGGACTTTTGTCAGGTTGAATGGGGTCTATATAAGAGCTCTCAGTTTATACTTCACAACAATGTGGCCGAGGTGCTTTCCCATTGGCTGGCCGCTCGGATAATTGGCGGAGCACGAGGCGTGGCCGCGGACCGCGCACGCGACCACAGTCTCCCACAGAGAGAACACCGAAACTTCATTTAACGTCCTGCTAGCGTGTGCGATCAGAACGTTGGGCTAATTTCACATGGCTGGCTAAAACGATAGTTTAACTTAAGCACAGCATGAAAGTGCTTCACAACAGTTTCGAATTCAACTGATTTTAGTCCGCTTTACTGCGCGTTAAAGCAATCATTCTAGGGAATAAGCAGGTTTTTTCGCGCTTTGCTAGATTTCATCGATCATTACCTCACGACCGCACTGAATGTGCATTTCAGGAGTCTCTTCCTCAAAGACGTTTTCGAATTCGAATAGAGATAAGATGAAACAGATACCGTAGAGCAGATACACACTCTTTAGTCTTCAGTCTGTGGCTAAATGTACCATCAAATATCCCTGCTGTTTTACCTAATCGGGCCAAAGCATTCACACGCACTTCACGAATGTGTCCCATCTCTAGGAATACATGTGTTGAAAGTTTACTGTCCACGAGATTTTATAACTGAACCAGAACGCAAAAATGCGCCCGATATTCAAGGTTTTCTAATTTTTACTGAATATGAAAATTAATTCAGAAACCCAAAACAAACAGTAGCTCTATCTAGGTTTTACAGATGGGACCAGGATATATCAAACGAAAGTTCCTTTCCTTTGTATATCGCGATAATTACAAATGTATTTTAACGTACTAAAAGCAAAAGCAATCTCATGTCATTAGTCTTATTATGTCACTCTCAAGACCAGTGCATGCAGACCTGCCGGATATGTAGACGCTGACACCTTTCACAACCAGCGTCACAACAAGCCGGCCGATATAATTATACAGTGTACGATGATATTCATAAATTCGCCTTATTTTTAGGGGCCAATGACTTGTTTTTACATGGCATTTTATAACATTTTAAAGTCATTTTAAAATATAAAAGCTGACTTTTTGAAATTAAAATTGTACAGACACATATACAGACCATGAGAAACCAAGACGACATAATAAATAATGCCTACTGTATGTGTGTGTCGACCAACTCATGTGAGGGTTGGCGTTATAGCCTCCATGCCTGAATTTAATCTCGTAATCATAAGCAGTTTAGATGAAACTCAGTTTTCAAGCACGCCAATAGTCTGAAAATGTAAAAATAACAAATGATTATTTCTCACCAAATATACAAATTGTGATTATGTTTTTTGTGCCGAGCGAAAAGACATTTACGGTTTGGAAATAGAAATATGTAAGAATGTGTCTACCTTAAAGGTTGTATGGAAATTGTTAATTTTATCATAAACGCATAATCTTAATATGCACTCATCAAAAGGAAGCAATTTGTTCTCAGGCGTCTTAGTTGCTTCAGTTTTGCGTTCAGGCTTGGGAGTGTTCCTCACAGAGGGCATGCATGACGCATATTGCATTGGAAAATATCCAGCTAGGTATCGCACTGCAATCCGCGATCTGCTTGCATCCGCTTCCACGCATCGTCCCTAGTGCTCACATGTCACGTTCGGCACATCCTTTATTTGCCTTCTGTAGCTTCTATACTTAACAAGTGCCCTGTCAACTGCATAAACTGGTGTCATGTGCTTATTGTATTACGAACGTATCCATGACACTTCGCACAGTAACGTGTTTTCGGGGGTGCATACCTAAAGGTACATTGTTAATTTATTTACGTTATTGTTGCTTATCGCTATATACTCAAAACATTTTCACCTATGCCATGGCAGCTAGTTTTATCCGTGGAAGAAACATGACCGCCCGGGGTAAACCATCGACCTCTGACACGTTACTGGCAAGCTTTCCGACGTAACTGTAGGAAAAATACACACCACTCAAGAGCTCATCATCGAACGTCAGATTGCGCTAACTGCCATACGATCGCCGCTTCTTGTCACCATGACTCAACGGACAGCGAGAGAATCCACAAATGTCCTGTCCAGTACATTGTTCAATCTTTAATTGTTTGAATATATTTTGTCAGGTGTGATATTATAACCATAGAGAGAAGTATTTGTCAAATATGGTACCCATGCTTTTCAAGGGAAGACTGTATAGGTTATAGACCTAGATATGCAGGAAATCACTTCGCATCTTATACCACAAAACCATACCGATGTTCGAAAAACATGACTTTATTTTAAATTACATTCTAAAGTTTCGTGATCGAGTGATTGGCGCTGATATTGGATTTATTATCTGTTAGACGACTTAACTGACTGTTACAGCTGATTTTCTGTGTCATGCATGTACATTTTGTGTTCGTGAACAATGAAGATCATAAAACTGACAGATGTACGCTAATGTTATGAAGCACTGATACTGAAATTGAGCAAAATGCCTCGATATAAGTAGGCAACAACTCACGAGAGCATATACATATGTGCAAATGTAGAAAACTGTCATACGATTGATGTTATGTAAGTGTTCATGTTCTTTTGCTTTCTGATCTCGAAATGTCTCAAGCATTAAAAGAAATACAGAGGGTATTTCTTTCGATATGCCATATACCTAGAAATATTTAGCATTTGATTTGCATGGTCATCCTCGACAAATAATAAAATATATCCCAATGAATATCACTGCTCCTCAAATATTTACAGCCCACAAGAATATCAAAGCTGGTTTCGAAACAGAGCACACGAATATCACTATTGCTGGAGATCAGTCCATAGGTATATCACTACTGCTGGATATCAGCCTGTATGACTACTACATTTGGTATACATTCCAAATAAATATCATAACATGCATCAAGCATTATGAAACCATGATACGTTTCAGGGCGTGACAATTGTTTTTTTGTTTCAATAATGAAATATTTAGGTTACATGGAATGTTTATATGACTTCATCAAAGCACACCTAATGAGAGACTACCTGTCGCAGGTGGTATCGTGATGTTGCGATTTGACGTTAACTTGACGATAAAAACAAAGGAAGTGTTCCTAAGATGACCTCAAATTCAAGAAAACAGGTTAATATCATACAAAGGAGATACAAAAGGGAAAGAGGTTTGAGATAAACCGGATTCTATCCTACTGCCCACAGAATACATGGGCCGTACTGCTCTCCTCGGCGGCCACGCCTCTTCTCTGTGGAAGGCGGAGTTCTAACATGTCCTCGGGGAAATAAGTCACCTCAACTCTCGTCTGCAGCACTGTCAACAGCTTTAACATATGTTTTCTCTAAACTTGAGCGAATATGCATGTTGGTGATTGAGAATGACAATGGTCTCCCTTTGACTCGTGTATGATGAGTCCACTGAACGCCATAGTGGAAATCCAGCTCTGCGTGTGTAAGACAGAAAGAACAGACTATATATACACGGTGAAGGAAAGTAACCGTTCACTTCATGATTTACCACCAATGGGGTCATAAACTGTCATTTGTTGCATGACTTTTGTGCATAAATTTTTCTTGGGCGGAGGTGAAGATAACTGTTATTTGATTGCAAATTTACAATAATGATCACAAGGATATACAGCAGGACTCGGAATTTACAAATCAAACCCACATAGCCCTGTAATACATCCAAACTGTTTTGAGAAACAATAAACAAAGTAGTAAAGAACTAAACGTTAACTAAACGATCACAAAATATACATTGCCTACAAGATATTGTAACATGAAAGCTATTTATTAAGCTATATCGTCGTAATGTCAGTATGTATATCGGCGTATACTGATTATGCCCAAAAAATACTGAATTTCCAAGGAGTTAAGATGTTTTATAGTTCATTAGCTCCAGTAACAAAGTCACAGGGAACAAATTTATATCACACTGTTTCAAACGCCAGTATAACTGGCAATGAAGTAGCGATATTACTATACTACGTCAAAGTAAAGCATGGAGCCAAGAGTATATATATGAGCTATTTAAAGCATACGTCAATGAATGCCACACTTCTATGGCCGAGGTAAGGGTTGCAGGTGAAACCACGGCAAATTGTGATGTACAGAATAAACCCCCTGAGATGAGGCCGCGACCAATCCAGTAAGAGCAAGTTTTTAACTCATTTGTCTTGCACCAATAGTTTCCGAGCAATATTTGCATCGCTCTGCCAGCATGATAGGATAGTCTATAGCATGACCTCTTCAAATCCATAGTTCTGTAAAATAAATAAACAAATATATATATATATATATATAGATGAAATTCTTACCCTCACCTCTGTTAACAAGTGTTGATCTACGTCCTTTTGGCACATACATAAGCAGCTCATAGCTTAGAACTGAATTGTGCACATACAGCTGGCATACGTGTAAAACAGCTGGATTGTCGGTAGTTCTAAACAAATGGTTGAATAGCTACATGATGATCTGTTTTAATGCTTGTCAGTTTTCATAGAACTGCATATCCTTTTATTCCTTGTACTGCAGTGAATTGAATTTACTTCTATTTTTGTAAATCTTTTGACTTCTTAGCAAAACAAATTCCTTACAGAATTAATGTCTGGCATGCAACGATTGGATGCCCAAATCGTATCTAAATCGAGATGACCACATGAAATAAGCGAAATAATCACTGAAATGTGATTTTTTTTTCTGCATTTATCTTATACTGTAGAACGTGTAATTTTTTTTTCTATGTTAATCGCACTGTAACATGTATACTCATAATACTGGGGCTGTGTGTAAGGTTCCTTCAACGAAGTATGGTGTCATTATAAAGTCCATTAGTTTAAACCACCTTTCGAATAATAGCATGCTGAAAAACAATTTACATAGGATATATAACCCCTCAAGCTTGATCCCTGACACGCGCCTTACCCCAGGTATGTAGCCCGTTACTCTGAAGAGCACCACTGTCAGGTGAGAGCACAGCTGAGATGATTAGGGCGCTATAAGACTGTCAGTGTTGAGAAGGTCTATAAGATGTGGGGTCGGCCCGTCCCCTCAAGACGGCAGGTGGGGTGTCATCCTCCCTACGGTCCGCAGACAAATACATTACTCAGTCATATCCCCACCCACCCTCACACCTTCCACGATTCGCGTCAATATAACCTGGAGACTGACACAGCCTCACCGACACAAAACTACACCTAATTATACTCTTCTTCATATTGATTTTTTTCTTGATAACCCTGCCATTTACAAGACAATTGCACTGGCAAGCTGAAATGCGCTAGGCGCATGTTGATTTTCCACATCTGGTATATTCTTATTAGTTGGGTCTATTAGTTATTTTATATATTCATTATTTATGAACAAAATGCTTTTGAACAAACACATTTCTGCAACCTATGGGAAAATGGTATTTTCTATAATACATCCATGTACATTTGTTGTGCTCTTAATAATTTCAGTCTAATTATAATTTTAATCTTACAGTTATAAATTTTACTAGGGCGAGTATATACACAGTATCATAGTTAGATCTTGATGGGAGCAAGAGAGCTTGTATGCTCAATGATTTACATAGTCTGTATCCGGCAATTACAGGACCAAATAAACAACAATATGATACAGATTGTTTTGCTGATATGTCAATTGTCAGTACCAAACTTCAGCCGGTATGAAAATGAAATCAAAATCAAGTTCCTAAAAGGTGTTTTCCGTTTGTTTTAGTTTTAATAAATATAATAAGCACAACTGGTTTTGTCAAATCTTCATTTATGCCTGACTTGATGTCCCTGCGGTGTTTGGCATCAGAGGTGTGGCTAATTAGGCGAGAAGTCAGATTTTGGCCTTGGTTAGGATGAGTTAGCTGGGGATATGACGGGTTCGGGGCGATGCTGTGCCTGTCCACTGTGCTCACGCCTTACACAATGCCAGGCAGCGGGCGCACGTGGCTGTGAACAGCGCTGATTGTGCCACAGGGCAAATTGATTCCTGTTTATGACCGATGTCCATTTATCTCCAGACAGCAGTGTTGTCATCTTGGGGACTTCACTTCATCAATACGCTCTGTTCCACCTGGCTAGGTACACTGTAAAGATGTTGTCTGTCTCTTCTCAAACGCTTTATAACAGTGCGAAATATGCAAATACGACAGGGCTTCATTCACCGGCTGAATCTGTAAATCTTGAACATAAAGAGATAAGAGAGACATATCACTGCATTATTTTAGCTATTGCATTTCTTACGTTGGAATCTAAGTAAGACAAACGTGATTACTAGCTTGCGTGTTATTTTTAAAGTTCTTCGCACACCTTGCATGCACAAACATGTAACACTGCAAGATTTTTTACATTTAGAGTCCGTTCATTGCAAACTGTCGCACTTCTGCAAAATTAAAAAACCATCACGTGTGGAAAACTCGATAATAAATGGTGAAACAAGGAGGAATTTATCCTTCAAGTTGTCATTGGGTCCACAATCGTCAGTGGCCTCATAAGTCACAGTTAGAAGGAATAGGAGCAAGAAATGAGTGTGTGGTAATTCAAATCTGAATTGTAAATAGATTATTATTTTATTTCATTTATTTATTCAACATAAGCCATAACATGCATGGAATGCCTGACAACACTGGTCATAACTGCGCTGCTGCAGGAGATAAATATGTCCTGAAACTCTGACACACAGTAGTAATAATTGGAGAACAATTCACAGAGGGGTTATTGTAATGTATTACAAAAACCTGCAGTTTCACTTTACTAATGCAATTAAAAATCCTTCCGTCACTAATGACAAGTGACATATACAAAAAGCCGTCATTTTATTACAATTTGCCTGGAATCGTCAGCGCAGTTTTTGATCAGGCAATTTATATAAATGTTACACAGTGCCAATCTCTTTTACGCCTTCTACCATGATAAATTGTGTCTTTAGGAAGGCTGGGTTAATCGGTGTTATTCCAATAAGCTGACAATGCTCTTAAACACACTGGCCGGCGTGACCAAACTAGTGCAAATTTAATTACCCATTCGACACAAATATCCAATAAATGACACAACATCTTGATTTTTGTCATGGATTATAGCCACAGTTTAATCGTTAATTCACCATTCTGGTGACAAGATCCTCACAAGATCATATATTACAATTTGTCTGGAATCGTTAGCGCGGTTTTTGATCAGGCAATTTGTATAAATGTTACACAGTGCCGAACTCATTTACGTCTTTTTCCACGACAAATTGTATCTTTTGGAAAGCTGGATTAATCGGTGTTTAACACACATTGCATATACACTAAATATTTATCTATTCCCTCTCGTTTATATAGCCAGATTTCATAATATTAGTTATACGTTGTCAAACATGCAGGATATTAAAATAAAACGATGGAACGGTGAGCCTTGGGCTATAGAAGCTAACAGCACACGGACATTAATTAGAAACTCGGCACCTATATTGAAAATTGCGCTGATATTAGAGATAAGATTGTCATCGACTATGTTACTCTCTCCATAAATCCATTTGTGTTCTGTACAAATGCAGTGACTTTACATTTGCACAATGCAGCTTAAATGAGGCAAAAATTTTTTACGAAAACATATGTTGAGGTTTCGGTTATTGTTGGTAAATGATCCGCAAAAGGCAAATTAGTAAGTTTTGTAGAAACCAGCTACTCTAATTTAATGCTTGTATATAGCAGCTAAGTGCTTGAGCAGCTGGACACGATTTAGATCACGGCTACTTATACTGGAAGGTTTCTGTATGTATATCTATACATATGTTTTATCTTATACACTGCTGTTAACGTCACTGCATTTTTTCTACATGGGCGGTGTAAGTTACTATTATTTAAACATTAGCATGAACAGTTAGAATAAAACCGGTTTTCACGGAATATGCACGTGACCATTTGTCAGCCATCGCACTGAGGCTCGCCGCTGCTCTGGCTTTTACTCTCCCAGCGGAGGTCTTCGGTATTCTGTAGAGTCACCCGGATTTCGTAGGGTATATTTACCCAAGGGATTAGTATATTTAAATATTCCCTTTCAGCAATCTGTCAAATCATTTGTACTTGCTACCAAAACTGTCCTTCTTCACTGACGCATAGATCTACATATCGATATGCTTGACTGCCATATTACTGTGAAGAAAATGGAATCAGAAAGCTTTTCCCAGTTCCAAACGTTAAACTTCAAAAACTTATTTTCAAGACGAAGGCTTCATTGCCTCGGCTAACGTCATGTTTATTCAAAAAGACGCGTCGTGCTGGACAATGGGCTTGGAGAGTCCACGCAGTAAGAACGTCCGCACTAATCTCTCCACAAACAGACTACACTGCTTAATTATAACAGAATTGCTCAACACTGAACTCTCCAACCACACTGTTATGAGATCATGCAGATACATGAGCTGAAATAAATTTTCATTTATGAACGTGATACAAAAGCTTGAATGAATGATTATGGCTTAACGCCGCGTCGGTAGTATCTCAGCCAAATAGTGGTGAATGAGTGAATGATTGTGGCTTAACGCCGCGTCGGCAGTATCTCAGCCAAATTGTGGCTACAGTTAAAAGGCCGTTGAACATGTGAATGTGTAGAGCTTGTGTTGATACATCTCACGGGCTCACTGGTAGAGTTGAATGTAGGCGACAGGTTAAAAGAAACTGATAATTGTAAAGGTGTAGTTAAACCAGTAAAATTGCGGTGCCAATTTTTTACACGAAATCATTGGCTTAGACCAGTTGATTAATCTACATGTAAAACAAATTATCACGTGCAATGCACGCTGTGCATTTATTTATTTAATTATTTTCTTGGCGTTTCATTCAAGAAAAATTTATTTACACGACGGCTGCCAGTGTTAGGGCACGACCACCTTCAGACGTTCCCATGAAAGACCTGCTTAAGCTGGGCTTGAACTCACACAGCGATCGCATGGTTGAGAAGAATCTGGGTCATTACGCTGCCCCAGCCCCTTCCCCCCCCCCCAAGGTTCCAATTATCATAGCAAGATATGAAATGCAAGTCATTTTTGACAATATCTTTCGGTATCTTTAAAGCGAGATGACTATTTGTGAAGTCTTGTTTTCAGACTCAAGTGCCAGTGGTCTGGTTTTTGCAGAAGGTATGATACCTTTTCACAAATAATCACACTGTTAATGTCGGACAGCTCAAATGTTTAAAATAACAATATTGGCCACACTCTATCACCTCATGTATTGTTATAACGCACACAAGTGCCTTTCCAAACGAAGCAATTATAACTATAAGAGTTAAGAATAAAACTTACAAGGGGTCGTTTTCCAGCCTTCACGTATGACCATTTGACAATTACCACACTGTCGTCGCTGGTCTGTCTTTCTCTATATTGTAGTGTTTAATATTTTATGCCAGCCACACGTAAATATTCTAAATAGTAAACGATGATACAGTTGACTACGATGATACAGTTGACTACAATATCACTGATAACAAAATCATTGTTATCACGTGGGCCTAAAAATAAATATCAATATTAAATCACTAATTTGACTTCAATATGAGAGCTGAAAAATATTAATTTTTCTACGAAACTGATGCCTGCATGTACAGTGAAGGTTTGTGGGTCTTTCGGAAAGTGTGCTCCGTATAATTTTTATCCAGATTTGGCGATACTCATTACCTGTGAAACGCTCAACTTTGGTCTTTACCAGATTCTTTACAATGATCATCGATTATAAGTCACTCCAGTTTGGTCAATCCAGCATATTTTAACTAACACATTGTATTAGAAAAGATCAGTGCAGAGATGGAAAAATACAACCAACAGATACAAAATGTATACCCATTTTGTCTCCAGAAGGTGGCATGTGGCGAATTCATAATACTTAAGAACTGGTTGTACATACATGTAGTTACCTCCCTTGAGCGCACATTCCGCTTTACGCTTAACAGTTCAGTTTGAAAGCTCTCGGTGTATCACCTCCGCCAAGGAGATTATCATTATTAGTCTTCCTGAAATTTGAAATGCTGCTTTTCTCTACATGAATCCGCCATTATTTCATTTATAACTGCTGCTCAACATAGCCATATCTTGGATTTCAATATTTTTTTTCTAATTCATAAAATGTTCAACAACATAAACTTGTATTCGTAACCAACCATCCAGCCTCGGATAACGTAATACTGATTCAAAAATAAATGACGTGTTGGATCGCCTGAGATGAGCATATTACTAACATGGTAGAAAACTTCGAATCCTACAAAAATAACACCCACCAAAAATGTGACAGAGCCATTCCAGAAAATTCTCCAAAATTAGAGATAAAAAATAGATGGAACTATATAAGTTTCGAAACATGAATCCTCACTGGTTGTATGCTGCAGATACCGAGCCATACTATGTACTAAATGCGAACTGTCAGGCAGGCGACTTTCAGTCAACATAACGTAAGGCTGATATTTGTTAGTTGATATCCATGACCTAGACATCAGAGCATTCTTTGTGGACTTTAAACTGTAACAAGACTCGGTTATATCATTCACAAGGTAATGTAGGGCAGACTGCCTGTATGCTATTAACTTAGAATCTGTCGATTTACATTTGTGTTGGCCTAGCCTTCCGTGTTACGTGAACTGAGGGTCGAGGTAAATGGGGTAGCCTAACAGCCAGACCAATTTCTCACAGGTCAACGCGCGAATGAAGTTGCCTTGAGTACGTTTGCCTGCAACGAGAAGTTACCGACTCTACCGTACAAAACAACAGGCGCCAAGAGGAAAGGCTTCTGTACGACATGACAACGCGGATGGTTCGACACGTTACACAGCTCTTCAGGCCGTGTGTGCACCGAAGTTATGGCCGGGTATTTCGACGCCCCTTTTCTGTGGGACCAGGAAGTAGACCAGCCAATCTGATAGGGACCGACAATGTTGTACACAGCCCCTGGCCTTCTGTATCTTGCCCTCATGTCTCTCTCGGGGAACATATCATGGGGAAACTGGAAGAGCATGGGAACCTGGAGGCTCTTGTATGTTATATATAGGCTGGTATTTTATGTTAAATAGGCTTGTAATACCCTTATATCGATTTGTATTGTACGTTATGTAGGTTTGTAAAATATGTTATATACACTGTATGTTTGTATTACACAAGGCTGCCGAGGATGTTAGGGCGCTTATGCAGCGTAATGAACCAGGAGTCCCTCACCAGTGCGATCGTTGTGAGTTCGGTATGGACTCGCCCTGCCACAAGAAGACACAGGAAATACATACGTTCTAAGGACTCCTCGTCTTCATACGACTGAAAATGTGTTGCGTACGATGCATGAATACATCATACAACCTGTACTGTAATGCTGTTTCAGAAGGTATTGCCAACTGCTGTAATATTATACCGGTATTCGAAAGTGACATGTTATTCAGCCTGCAAGCCTCCATAAACTGTCCAATTATTTCTTAATATTTGCATGTCTGGATTTTGTCATGATTACACCATTGCTCTATAATTGTCCTACAAAAATATATTTTCGGAATAGACAACAGAGTTTTATCTTAAGTCATAAAATAAACAACGATTAGTTGGTGGCCATTCGAAATTTACCATGAAAAGATACAAAAGATACAAACCAAATGAGATATGTCGAAAGTGCATGCCTGCCTCATGTAAACAGGAAATAATAGCACATTTGTCAAAAACAGCTTTCTTTATGACATATGTTAATTGTACAGACCACATATGCAGCAAAGTATAGTTTCAAGGTGCTACAAGGTTCTGTTCGGTAATTTGACCAAGGAAAATAAGAAAATATGCAGCATGTGAGAAGATATGACCGGCTGTGTACGTTCTGTATATATATATATAAACTGGAGAAGTTTGCGAGATGCATGTCATAACTGCTGTCTGATATCCTTGTTATTTACAAACTGCATGTCTGTTGGGATTTGTGTCGTGTATCGTTTCGTCACCCAATTGGTTGATTTCCAGTCGTTAAACTTTGTCCATGCAATAAGCTGAGGGAAGATTTGAGCGATTTCCCTCAAGCTTTGGCACCGGTATCATATTAGTGTAGATATGTATTCCCGGGTTTTACGTAGTACTCTGCAGTATTTCAGTCGTATTCCGACGAGGAGTCCTTAGAATATATATATTGTGTCTTCCTACCGTGACAGGGCGAGTCCATGCCACAAAAATGCTACCGCCAACCCGAAGACACCAGACATGACACCCCACCCAGTCACATTACACTGACACCGGGCCGACCAGTCCGGTTCGATCCTTGCTCCATCCTCTCAGTGCTGAGCGCTAAACTAGGCGGCAACAAGTTCCATTTTTAAAGTCAATTTTAAAATCGCATCTGCCGACCTCGAGGCGGGAGCTCTTGCCACCAGGCCAGCGAGGCGGTTCACATTTTAGTGATAGGACTGTTCGGGTTGGTTTTCAAGTTACATGTGCGCATGCCGCAAAGGCCATTGCCCTGATTCCCCGGTCATTAAACCTTCTCCAAATAAAAACTTCATTAACTTTAATCGACAGCAGATACGACCGATAAGAGGAGAACTGGGATATATTTTCAGTTATGTGCATAAATAAAATGATTTTGCCATCTTTTAATTTTTCTAGTTATGTTAGTCGCAACCACATTGTGGATACCATTTGTATTAAATTGTTGAGTACGACGTTAAGCCCAAGCATACCATATCTTGGATGACAATATTGGCTTTTCAAGGTGTGCACATCTTGTACATCAGTAAAAGGATTAAAAAACAGAATAGTTAAAATGACATTTCAGGATTTTCGTTAGCCATCGTTGAAACTCTTTTTAGAGCTCCACTTTCTTCTTAAATAATGGGCATCTACTCCGACTATCGTTCATGATTCGAAATTCCCCTAAATTCAACTCTTAATGTGTACTGGCATTGTCTGACAATATCTTTTTTCCAGGTGGACATCCCTACCGGAAGGCGCATGTCGTTTACACAGCTCCGCGACGTCGTCATTCGGGTGACCAGCGCCCTCTGCAAACTGGGGATCAAGAAAGGCGACGTTGTCTTGCTGTGTTCTCCTAACTGCTTGGAATTTGTTGTGTTGGTTATTGCTGTTCTAAATCTAGGCGCAGTTCTCTCCCCTGTCAACCCAGCTTCCACTGAGGGTAAGAACACTGCATTTTACTTCTAGCGGCAAACCACAATTAATTTCCCATTTACTTATATGTTAACGTTTGGCCTCACAGCACTGTCCGTAAATCTGCAAGCCCCTCAGGGCCCCGTAGCCCTTGTCTTGCAGAGATAACTCCATTCAAATTCCCCATAGGGCATGACCGATGAAATTTTTCGCAAATTTGACAAACAGCTGACAGGAGTCAAGCCCGCCTAGTGACAAATCACTGAGCCCTGATTTATCACTGCTTTTGCCTTGTGTGCATCCGCCTCTAATTTCCTGAAAAACACACAAATGCATACCAAGTATGAAACATTGAAGGTTCTTGAAAATGACACCACCCATCAAGCAGAAAAAATAAAAAAGGGCAGCCCAGGGAAGCAAAAGAAAATATCTCAAAAAATAGAAAAGATCTAGCTTCGTCCCTCCCGACCTGGAAGTATTAATTGTGGTGTACCGCCTTCTAATCCCACTTGAGTCGTGTATTTTTTCTGTATTATAGACCACTGCAGTCAAGATTTGATCTGTAATTGTAATCTGCCTCTCAATAGCATTTGAAATACGGGTCGGAATTATACCGTAATTGTAGTTTTATGGGAAACGAACTGTTTAAATTCCAGGGAACCCTATACATAGAGACAGACAGAGTCGATTTAGAGTTTCACCCACTGCCCTAAAGCTGTTAGGTTACTGTTAGTCAAATGATCATTAGTCATGTTTGTGTTTGGTCACGCTGTTCCCGGCTACATCTCATTACTTAGGCTTTTTTTTCACTACATTCATGCCAAAGATGTGAGTTTTAACACTAAGCGATATTTTCCTTACCCTGAAATACAATTTTAACTACACCAGCTTACTTATATTATTTAAACACCAGATGACCTAAGATCAGAATGCGGAAGAGTGCTTATGGGAATATCCACACGTCAGCAGGACGTCAATAATATTTAAACGTGGCATTCGCCAGATTGGTGACACTGTCAAGCAAAACTGGAATGTATAGCATCAGTTTTCTTCTTCTTCTTGTAGATGATTTGCGTCGACAGTTGGAGTTGTCTGGGCCGTCATGCGTTGTCGGAGGGCAGGGCCTTACTGCCAGCATAGACGCGGCATGTAAAGACAACACTGCAGTGAAGGTTTGTTCAATGGTGTTTAAGCAAGCCTATAACAGTTAATGTATATGTTACTACGAGGTTTTCCACGAATGTCCTCTTGAAAGCAATTATATATATTCTCATTTACAATCATATTTCCATGGAGACAGAGTGCCATCTGACCATAAAAGACAGACTGATATAGTACCAGTAGGCCATAAAAGGGTCAAGGATCAAGCTGGGAGTAGCTTAGGTGCTTTTTCCTTCCAGAAATTCACGCAACTCGTACATTTTGTAAGTTTTAATTAAGGGCGGATTAGAATTTTGGTGGGAGAATGAAAGTAAAACTTGGGAATATGATTTCGTTGACCATTACTTAAGCACACATGCCAGCACCTTCGCTCAAATTTGGAACAGCTGTCATCTTCTGTGCATTTTCTGAAACATTACGTCTTTAAGAGTTTACCTTCAGTTGCTCATTTATTTATTTGATTGGTATTTTACGCCGTATTCAAGAATATGTCACTTATAAGAGGACGACCAGCCCGGGGAAAATGTACGACCATCCGCAGGTTTCTTTTTGCTAATTAGTTATCGTCCCTGAACCCAATGCGCCCTATGTCTGCCGATATGACAATATCGCCTTCCATTTCCAGACGAAGATTGTGTTTGGCTCGGCCGATGGTTGGGCTCCCTTCTCGGTGCTAATGGAGGATGACGGTCGTTCTTACTCCAGTCCCGAACCTGTCGACCCATTCAAACATCTGGCACTGCTTCCCTTCTCCAGCGGCACCACAGGCCTGCCTAAAGGCGTCATGCTCACTCACCATAACATTCTCGTCAACATAATACAGTTTAGGTTGAGAACTTTACTTCGAGGCCCAATGTTTGATTACAGATTAGGCTATCGCACCGTATAGTTTTTAATTTAATAACTGGGCATATACTCAGTGTATGGGTGGTGCGTGGGAAGGTCCGCCAGCAACTTGCGGATGGTCGTGGTTCTGATCGGTTTCCTTCCACCATAATGCTGCCCCCCCCCCCCCGCCATATAAGTGAAATATTCTTGAGTACGGCGTAAAACAGCAAACAAATAAATAAACTTACTCTATGGAAAGACAAACACTTACTTGTTGACACCAGATGCTGAGATTAACGTCATTGCCGAATGAGTTTATTTTATGATTGCTAAAAACTATCCCACTATGAACTAAGGAAGGTAGTTTTAACGAGTTTTCTTTTGCAGTGAACCGTTTTGTTCATACATGGAAGCGCAACAACCCTGGTTATGTTGACGAAATGACGAAAGACGTTTGCTTTCGGATTCATTTTATATTTACCGTTAAAATGTAATTTTGGTGACATCATTTCTACCTCAAGCTCCATGTTTGCGCTCAAAGGTTGTTGCTCCTGTGTCACTTAAAACGTGGTGTTCATGTCGGCGCGTGCAATGGAGTAAGTTCTAACAAATCATTTGGGTGACGTTTTTCAGACAATCATTTCCAACACATGCCGGCGAGGACCGAGTTTTAGCATATCTCCCGTTTTACCATGGTTACGGCCTGAATATCAAGGTTCTAAATTGTGTTCAAGGAGGTTTGTCTATGACCATCGTGCCCAGGTTTGACGAATTCTTCCTGCAGACGTTGTCTCAAGAAAGGGTAAATATATTCCCCATATAATTATTCTTTTTTTATTGTTTGGTTAAAGGCCACTTCAACCACACGTAAACCGCGGAAAGCGCATTCAGGCTCCCTTTATTCCCTGTGTACACTTAGTTCATGTAAATTAAAACATAAACTATAATGTGAACGTAGGTCTCCGTGGCCGACGAGTTAACGCGCTAATGCAGCGTTATGACCCAAACGCCTGTCATCCATGCGATCGCTGTAAGTTCTAGCCTAGCTCATGCTAGCTTCCTCTCCGGTAGCACATGGGAAGATCTGCCGGCAATTTGCAGAGTGTCGTGGCTTTCTCCCGTGATCTGCCTGGTTTCCTCCCGCCATTATGCTGACCACGCTGGTATAATTGAAATATTCTTGGGTACCGCTTAAAACACCAATCAAATAAATAAATAAACAAATATAGCGTGACAAAATTCAAATAATGACGTAGAGCAGCCGTCAACATATTGTTCTATATTACCGTTGTATATTATACCCATTATGCGGGGCATGTGTGCTTCATTTTAAAAATGTACGATTTGTTTTTTATAGTTTTCATATTTTATAGTTCCTCTTAATAAATTTTTAAAAGTAATGAGAATGAAGACAACATAATCATGTTTTAGAGGAAACATTTTTTGCATCACAGATAATGCGCTGAATGCCTGTCAGCTGTCCCCGGGGTTTGTTTTCTAATAAATTTCCACATAAACATGTAGCATTTCACCATTGTTTCAGATCACAATACTGCACTTGGTGCCCCCAGTTTGTGTGTTCATGCTAAAAAACCCTGAAATCGACAAATACGACCTATCGGCTGCAAGGGTTGCTCTTTGTGGGGCTGCGCCCATCGGAGGCGATCAGGTAGCGGAGTTCAGGGAGAAGACGGGCATTGAAGACTTCTTCCAAGGTTCGTTAAATTCATATTTCAGTGCACGACAAAACCAAGTCTGACTGCCTTTAATATCGCAAAGTCCCACACGATCCCGGGTTACATGCACTGACGACCGTCCAGCGGCTTGTCTGATAAACTAATAGGGTAACGAACAACGTACAACAACCACGCTTGTCCTTTCTGCTGACCACTTTATCCGCCTCCAAAGGTTGTCCATTATCGACAAGGCACATAAGCTATATTTTCCTGATAAACAAAGTCACAAGTAGATATATGACTATGCGTTGTTTTATTCTGATTTTATTTTCACTTTTAGTTGAACAGACTATCCTGTCTCTGCACCACCTAGTCGACAGGAAACGGTGGATATTGGGTAACTCTGGGACACTGTCAGACGAGTCGCCTATTTATTTTATGGGTCTGTTGGTGAGAATCGCCAGGCGCCCATATTAAAGGCATGAGAAAATGTGGAGAAATTTCCGAAAGAAGTTTCATCGAAGTACACAGTGTCAGTGCGTTTAACGAAATAGACCGTGTGTTATGGTCAAATATTAGCTTCCTTTGTTTATTTCTACTTCCTTGTATTGTTGGGATGTATATGCAATGATCATGCATGCAGTAAAACGTTTAGTTATGTCTGGAGTAGTGCTTTTATTTATTATCAGTTGTATGTCCAGAAAGGCCATCGAATGCCCTTGCACTGTTGTGAGGCTGGTAAAGGCAAATGCCACATACCAGTCGGTACTTTGCTGCCCGTGGTAGCGTAATAAAAACCAGAATAGAGAGGGTGCTAATGGATCTAGATGAACGAAGAGTGTTACTTTATAATTCTGACATTCATGGCAACCAGAGTCCATCACCTGTCCTCAAGAAAATTGGCCACAGATCTCGAACTCGAAGTCGATGGAACTGCTTGCGATGAGGTCCGTGCCTTTGACCTTGAACCATTGGGTTACTGCCCAAGAATATCGGAAAGGTACCTTGCTTGTCACATTTACAACCCGTGCAAATTTCCAGACAATGTACAAGTCACACAGGAAGTGTTGCTCGCCGTTGGAAAACACGCAATTTTTTTTTTAAAATTAGATTACTAGTATGTTCCAATTATTTATAGGCTGGCGGCTTTATGAGCTGAGGTACATTTGATCATAAATACTGTTGCGTGAATGAAAAAGTAACTGCGTGGTAGAGCGAGTGGAAAATATAACCGGTGTCGTTAATCTTGAAGTAATATAACATTAATAGTAGGCCTGCACTTTACACTATAGCTCTGTTATAATATTCCCGACCGGTCTTGATATGGTCTTAGCGAAGTCAACGTTTGCTCCGGAAACTTATTTTACGTTACAAAGAGCAACATGGCCCGTACGAAATTTTCACCTCTGTTTGTTGATTCATTCACCGATGTTGTTTTTTTTGCTTGGTCTCATCGCTAGAAGACACTCAGAAGTTGTGTCATTTTGGGTGGAAAGGGCTTAAGTCAAATTGTAAGCCTCTGTAATCACCCAGTAAGGAAAACACTTTTTAGAAACGGTAACATGCTTTGCAGTCTACCCACTCTCCTATCGCCATGCCCCTGTGTATCCTCTATAGGCTGCGTCGCTGCCTTGCTACGTCGTTACCTCGCCCTCTTTACAGAGGCCGAGACATCAAGGCAGCGAGGTATTAAACCAGCGAGGTAGCGAGGTGGATGATCTCGCTGAATCGCTACCTCGTTTCGCTATCTCGCTGCCTGGCTGCCTGGCTGCCTCAATGCCTCGCTTCGCTAACTCCCTGCTTTGCTCTCTGTCAGAGAGGTCGAGGTGGAGAGGTAGCGAGATGTCCACTATCGGGGATGTCCTCTATCGGTTTCCAGACACAGGGGCGAACTTGAACACTACAGCTAACAGTATACGGCCAATACGGTTTGCAAGCCTGTAAACTACGATTGTAATTAATTGTAATTGTAGCTACGATCATTTCGTGCAACATCGACATGTATTGTACTCGCGCTATCACATTATATTTCAAAAAAAAAAAAAAAAAAAAAAACCAAGCTGTGCAATGGGTCTATTGCTCTTCTTCTAATTTTATTCTTCTTGTAACTAGTAACCAGTTGTCTTCCATTACAATTCGTTTGGCTTCTCCGCGCACAAAGGGTTATCCGTTATTGTGTAAGTAATGGGGCACCCGGCAGCAGTACTTTGCATCATTTCATGTCGATCTTTTCTTACCCGGCTCATGGCTATCTGTTCGGTTAGTTTGAGCACCAACTAGGTTCAAAATAGCTTCATTATTTGTACCCCAGCTGTGGGTAGCAATAGGTCAAGGCAACACATCACAATACATGTTTATTACAAATTTTTGTCAAGCTTGACTCACGTGTATTGGCAAGATGCTAGCTGGCGGCTTTGGATCCTTCGAATGTACCACCACTGCTTGTAGCTGGTGACGAGCATCAGCTCAATGTATTTTATCAACTGAAAACTGGCACCACTTGATTGTGGTTGAGGATTGTCAGCTGAGTTGAGACCTTGCACAGAATCACTCATCTGTCTAACACCAATATTATGGAAATTTATTGTTATACACAAAACCCCATAGAAAACAACTGATCAACAAAGGTGGTACAGTCACGTGAAAAGCACGTGTATAGAAATTACTCTTAAATGGAATGAAACAAAATTTGAAAAAAGTAACAATTATTTCGCATGTTAAAATTACTAATTTGAATCAGACACCTGATTTGTGAGGGTGGGGAAGGAACATTTTCAAGAAGCATACAGGGCCTACATGTCCACTAAACCGAAAATCCAGCAACCTGCGGATGGTCTAGGGACAGAGCTTGAGAGAACTCCGGTCTCCTTCCACTAACAAGCTGGCTGCCGTCGAATAGGTGAAATATTCTTGAGTGCAAAGTAAAACACCAATGAAATAAATAAATAAATGAACCGAAAATCTCATATTTCTCTAACGCTCAACACTTCAAATCATATGAAGCTCGGCATCACATTGTTTTTAGTAAAGAGTTAAGGTTGTCCACAAAGGGCAAAGGTTTCAGGATATTTGTTTAATAATATGCTCATTAATATTCTATACTCGCAAAAGCAGGCGCTCATATACTCAGAAAAACATTTTAAGTTACCCCGAAATAGGAGGCTAACAAGTAGAAAGGCCAAAATTTGCATGTGAGCTTTGCTAGGAAATCATGAACGCATAAACTGTGAACTTTTTTGTAATATTATCATAAAATAAATTTAAATATCTTCTTATCTCATTATCCCATTGATTCACCCTATGGAGCTTATTTTTGATGTGATAGCTAAGAAAAAAAAGTCTATATACAGTATATCAAGGTGTTCGTTAGTAGCCAGCAGTCGGTGATTTTCGGCAGTTATGGGTGGCAAAACCGCCACCTGTTAAAGCTGATTAGAAAATAAAAATTAATATGGCGTTGTTGTTGTTTCACTCTTGTGAAAGAGAACGATTGTACCTTTGAGTTTGTCACAGTAAAAGCCTCATTTTCACACACTTTTGCCTCTGTGCTATCTTGTGTTTATCATTTAGATGACACTACTTTATTTCGTGTGACAAATTTGATTATTACTTCAAGATTAACGACACCGGTTATATTTTCCACTCGCTATACCACGCAGTTATTTTTTCATTCACGCAACAGTATTTATGATCAAATGTACCTCAGCTCATAAAGCCGCCAGCCTATAAATAATTGGAACATAATCTAATTTTTAAAAGAATTAAAATGTTCCAATATCTGACTTCATCGCTTAAAACCTCAGGAATATTGGCCTCCTGCCAGTTCTCTCATTGGCTAAGTTGCACTGGGTTTAGACGGCTGATTGACAGCTCCCATCCGTCCCACAGTCTAACAAGCTCTCGGAAAAACCAAGAAAAATTTGTTATTCG
The DNA here is from genome assembly GCA_016165875.1 of Acanthopleura granulata. Lineage (NCBI taxonomy): Eukaryota > Metazoa > Mollusca > Polyplacophora > Chitonida > Chitonidae > Acanthopleura > Acanthopleura granulata. The sequence goes on from JABBOT010000010.1 coordinate 15,663,534, forward strand.
GATTGTGAACACCTGCAAAGACATCTATAGTTATCTATACTACTGTAGTAATAAGATCGTTTTCCGTGCTGGTTTATAAGTTGCCGTGAATCAAAATATGTATCTCGACGACTTTATCCATATCGACGACCATTATCCATATTTACACAATTTTCATACCATGTATTGAAACAGTTTTTCATAAGACTTTGCTGAAAGATGGCTGCAGGTCAGAGGGATAAGACTGCAATTTTGGTATTCATTTTTGTAGTCATTTCCATGCTTATAGTGAGAGGAGAGCGGGCAGAGCCCGGGAAAAACCTTCGACCATACACAGGTTGCTGGCAGGCCTTCCCACGTACAACCAGAAAGGAAGCTCTAAGGCGCTAATTCTCTCGGTTATAGCTATTATGAAAGAGTTGGGGATATTGTAGGTGTCGTGTATTTCAGTACATGACAGGTAATGCCATCATCATCAGTGGATATAGTGCAAGAGTGTGGTCAACCTGATAGAGGCTGGCGAGGCCATAACTCACAAATGATCTGATTGGCCCTATTTATAAAAATAATCTGATATTTATTCTACGACACAAATTTACAGAAATGATGCAAAGACATACAATTGCTATATTTTGAGAAGTACAAAGTTGACGATGAAGATAGGCATGGCTTGTTAGCAAATTATGGGGTAAGGAAAGTCTTCAGGGTGCAGGATAGCTGATCGAATGTTTACATCATAATTTACTGTAGGCATCTGTAAATTGGAAAACTTTCGTAATGTGAGACCATTATAATTGTGGAGGTGCACTTAGGGCGGGCGTTAAGTGTTGTGTTGAAAAAGCCTCCTCTTGATTTAATTCTTCAAACGGCCATAATTTAATAATTCATGGAATGAAACAAAATTTGTTCACTTATTTATTGGTGTTTCACGCTGTACTCACTGACATATCATTCACACGACTGTGAAAACATCAACACACAACTGCAGAATAAATTATTTTCATTCAGTATTGTTTCACCCACACTGTTAAAAAAATGTGCCATAGATACACGAAATTTGCAGTTATAATAAATTAGAAGATTTGGATTCTCCTCTTGTTTGACACAGTCTTGTATATAGTATACATGTACTTCTGGTGCGTGGTGATGTATTCAGACTATATACTTTGAAGTGATGCATTAAAAAATTTGAAAAATTGCGTTTACCACTCTGTATGATACATTGTTTTGTGTCATTCCCGTGAAGCATGAAGAAAAGACACTAAACCATCTGTGAGACAGGACAGACAAGTTCTATCTGTGGGTCCTTCTCACGTAGAGGGCATTTAGTTGATTAACTTCCATCACCAGAAATAATACTTGAGACAATACATTTTTCTTGCAGAGCGGGAATGGTTTTATTATTACCGTTATAGTATGTGTAACATATTTTAATAAACTATTGCATATTTGAACACCTTTACAAAAAGAAAATTATGCATTTACATTAATGAATACAGATCAGTATTTTTCTTAAAAATAAGAGAAACACCCGATTTAAATACCCTTTTAGTTCATATAAATAGTAAATATTTCTGTGTTTATATGGCTATATCCTATATATTATATTTATGCGTATGTATTAATTTCACTGTTAATTAAGGCCATTCATGGATGTTTTAACTTACAACATGATGATCAGCTTTGTGGATCTAGAAAACCACAGTACCCAGGGTAAACCACCGACCTTTTGTGTATCTGAACAGTATTTTTCACATGAAATAATTATGGATTCATATTGATGAATGTCAGTATAAGAGTGACATGAAAGTTATATGCTCTTAAATTTAAAAGTATATGAATAGTACTGCTATATATTGTTTATGTCTTTTTTGCCTGATCATTAAGGCCAAATTGAATAATTTTTACCATACATGATGGCGATCAGTTTTATGATTGGATTACAAGCTTTCCCACTTATATATACATATATATGTATATATATGTGCACACCTTGTGGGATCAATACATGTACAACCGAAATTACATGAATGTAAACATATCAGCATTTGCAATTGTTTATTACTTTAAATGAAATGAATAAATACTTTTATGAATGCTCAGGATAAGGTTGTTCCATAAATATTGAGGTGTATTATAGTTTATGGCCTCTGTTGCGTTCCATACTGAGCATATGCCACGTTCAGTGACTTTTGCAGCAAACAACCCATTCAAAGTCTGTTTGAAATTCCAACCTAATTTCTTCATTCATAACAGTAAATAAAATATTTTCATTTATCACAATGTATTTCTTGCTTTAGGTATTATCAATACACTTACATGACTAGCTGTTATCACTGATGGTTGCTTTGCTAGCCTGGTGTCATTATTATAAATGCTTATGAGTCTGAATCCAAGATAAACGGTTGAATGGATCTGTCAGGAACATAATTTATGGGTTGTGTTTAATATCCACTTTATTAGTAATTTATTAGTTTATGGTTGGACAGTGAAAGGCGAGAACAGACGTAGTATTAGATCCCTAGGGTATAATCCTAATTCAAACATGTAGCCTATAACATGTATGCATGTGTTTATATATTTATTTAATTGATTGATGTTTTACGCTGTACTCAAGAATATTTCAGAGACCTTCCCACTCACGACAGGAGAGGAAGCCAGCATGAGCTGGACTTGAACTCACAGCGACCGCATTGGTGGGAGGCTTCGGGTCATTGTGCTGCGATAGCGAGCTAACCGACTGAGCCACGGAGGCCCCTTGTATGCATATGTATACCTGGGAATATTCTTGGGGTTGTATTTATTGAAGGAGATGTATAGCGTGGTAGTTTTCTGATATGTTTAGGATGATATTTCGAAAGTTAACTGGTTTAAAGAAAAAGGGATGTTTTACACTGAACAAGGTGTATAGTTTAAGTCCGCACGTCACTCCGCTGTGTTGATATGGTGCTAAACAATAGGCAATGTCAACATGACCCAATCCTGACACGTGGCCCTTGGATTCGAGCGCTTGTTTTCCCATTTTTACTGATAACTGATCTCCTTTATGGAAACCAGAGTGAAAATAAGTCGAGAATGACATTATTTAACCCTCACTTGAGTCAGAACATCCATACGGCAAGAAAATCTCGGAATGTTTAAGCTTAATTGGTTCACCACGGCGATACCAGTGTACTCATTTTTCTTACTATTTATAGTACGGGCGAATTGATAAAATGAGGTTGTGGGGTGCCTTGCGTGATTAGTTGTTACTCCGCAAACAAAAAACATTCCGTACTATAATGAGCATATTCTTCTTATTGTGCCACTTTAGTGTGTTACATCTTTTGCAAATCTTTCGTGGATTCATTACAAAATCATGTATACCGGCTCTCACTGGCATGAAAGTTCTTTTCTAATCGTCAGTCAGCGAACACCGCACGGCCTACTACAATTGACTTTACGATCGATTGTAAAAATAAGTTAGGCCCCTTGCACAAAGGAATGAGATACCGGCAAAAGTCCGAAGCGCGGCATGTGACGTCATTTTAATGAGGCTAAAGCTTCTATTGCAGCGTCAACAGCGTGACGTTATGGTGGGTAGACCATCTACGTCATAAATGAAGCCGTTCTATGCAACATGTTTGACGTAGAAGTCCTAATTCACTGCAACGACACCTGCTGCGAGGCGAAATTTCGCCGATACCCCATTGTAAGGTGGTTGTAACTTTTTGAAGACACAATTTGACTCGTACATAGAGTTGATCTGCGTAAATGAGCAATGTACCAGTCAACAAGTTTTTCTTACCTTCACTTTCAAAGGAGTTTTACATCATTATGAATCAGCAGCTAACATGAACAACATGTGAAAAACTACTAGTAACATCTTTCTGAAAGAATTAAATTTCACAACTTTGCAAACCGATTAGAAAGCCACGAAGCCAGCAGTCCACTTGAGGCAAGTATTTGTACTCAAAAGTAAATTTTAGGGCGATTGTAAATATTCACAACTAGGTCATACCTATTGTAATTTTTAAAGTTACGACGAGAGGCTGTCGACTGTCATTGAGGGCTACAATCGAGATCGTAGTGATTTACAATCAACTTACGACTACGATCCCTTTGTGCAAGCGTCCCCATTATCGCGGGGAAATGCGGGTATGTTGACATGCACTGGTATCTTAAAGGCAACGTATAAGAACCACGTTCATGACGTTTACCACCATGACAGTTTACTGTGACAAAGATTTTAAGACAAGAGGGATAGATTCAGCCTTCATATGCCACATATACTATTCGATTGACTTGTCAGCTATGTTGTGTTTCTGTTTTCTTTAGGGTATGGCCTTTACGGAGATTTGGAGCTTTTGCCTTGACGACCATACCTTATCATTCAATTGACTGGTCAACAATGTTGTGTTTCTGTTTTGTTTATGTTATGGTTTTATCGAGACTCTCAAGTTTTGTCTTGACCACTATACCATACCATTCAATCGACTGGTCAACCATGCTGTGTTTCTGTTTTGTTTATGGTATGGTCTTACCCAAATTCTCAAGTTCGGTCTTGACGACCATATACTATGCCATTATCTGACTCGTCAACTACCTTCTCTGTATCTGTTTTGTTTATGGTATGGTCTTACCCAAATTCTCAAGTTCCGTCTTGACGACCATATACTATGCCATTATCTGACTCGTCAACTACCTTCTCTGTATCTGTTTGGTTTAGGGTATGGTCTTACGGAGACCTCCCCGCTAGTCACCATTGACTGCAGTCCACTTCGTGTCGGCTCAGTGGGTCAGGCCATATCCAGGACCACCTTAAAGGTACACTGTAAAAAAACGGCCTGTACTTTTCTGATTTAATCGGGATTTTGTGGGCAGCCTAGATGTTTTGTTTTATCTGAAATGCTGTGGGTTGTCTAGATGTGGTTTGTAGACAGCGCATGTAGTCACACCTTTATTACACTATTCCTTGCAACCTTCAAATCGTCGACCACAAAACCTGTTTTCAAATACGCGCCGGATTAATAGTAGATAGATTATGTCAGACAAAGGGATAAACCGTTTAAATTCGCATTTATTCAAACATAAGAATTTAATATTTCACAGACATTATTTAATGAATATTAAATTAAATAAACAATTTTCATGGAGATTTAAAAGGTGAAATATACTTTATACAAATTTAAAAGTGTAGACCTGAAATGTACAAAGTCATACGAGTGGCACCAAATGTCTGAGACGAGGTGCATTTCACATTTTCACAATTGTTGCTTTTTTGCGGTTTCACCTATGACGCTGAAATTTTCATTCAAGGTGTCTAATATACATTAAGTAACGTGTGCTAAATGTCGGAGTCTCAGGTTGGATACATTGTCGGCTTTGTGCCCACTGTTGAACAAACACATGTCAGTAACGCCTCTATCACATTGTTTAAATCCTTCAGGCTGCATTTCTCTGTGTCACGTGGCAACGTGTACATATACTTCACTAGATAAATGGCTGATATGTAGTTCAGGCAAATGTAAGTAAACTTTACCCTATACCGCTCAGGACATTAAGAGTGAACTGTCCCGTTTGTAGTTTTCACTTCAGTTATAACTGAATTATATGTCTGTGATGCAAAGGTAAAATACAACTGGTAAGTATTTTTACGATTAGAAAATAAAGATATATTGAAAAATACAGAGAAGAAAATCGCACATCGCTTGTCTGGCCTGTATTGGCGTTAGTTTGCATAATATGTGCGACCTAACTGTGGCATTTCCGGTTTACTATTTTCAGTTTGTGGTGTTTATAGGACTTTTATCAAAATTTTCACTGATCTTACATTTGCAATAATTCCCAAGTAAACTTACTCCAAGTCTCTCCCATTGTGGTGTACATAGTGGTGTAATCATTATATATACGTGGACAAAACCACGCCCACGTTGTTCGGTTATTGTAAAATATTGTGTAAACTCTTTCAAGCTGACTCTCGGTCTGGCGTTTTGAATCACCACAGGTGGTAGATCTGGATACAGGGGAGTCTGTAGGACCAGGGCAAAGTGGTGAAATCTGCATCAAGGGGCCCCAAGTTATGGCCGGTTACTACGGCAACCCTGAAGCTACGGCAAACACCATTAGAGACGATTGGCTCTATTCAGGTGAGTGAAGCTAAATCGGTCGTTTGATCATTTTAACTTATTCAATTTAGGCCATGTGTTAGAAAACGCCGCGAGATGTAAAAAGTCTCACAACAGTTGGAAATATGGAATAGCCGGTGAAGTGAATAAGCCCAGTGATCGTTCTCAAGAAAATACGGGGTATTCGACTTCGAGTCTATGAAAAGTTCACCAGATCCACGGGTTTTGTGAGCAGGGCTAACAGAAAGCGGAAAGGTTCGTTTTTCGCGTTTACGCGAGAATACGAGAAATAATGATTCTTCATCTCATCATCGTTATTCATTATATCATGGTAAAAGTGGAAGATTTGAAATTTTAGAACGAGTCAAATTTTGGCCACTTTTTCTATGCTGTAATAGTGAAATTTTAGCCAACTTTGTGCTTCAAGACTTTAGCCCAAAATCGCTTTGTGAAACAGGCTTCTAATGTACAATGCACGAGTTGTGTGCCTCGAATCAAGTGCTCGCCGTTTCGGCTGCCGCTATAGGCTTGTAGATAAATTTAGCTGTTCGGATATCGTTTTTCTACTCTTTGCACTTGATATACACTGTCCGCAGCGCTGACCGTCATGGCAAATATACAAAAGTATAGTCCATAGTAGGCTACATTGATAGGTAAACACGAATCAAGTAAATAAATGCTATGGCGTTATTCATTGTTCTAATGCGTGACGTTATACGTCTGCTTCAGGTGACGTGGGCCATTTTGATGAAGATGGGTATCTCTACGTCACAGATCGCGTCAAAGAACTGATCAAGTACAAAGCTCAGCAGGTACAGCTTTTACGTGAACAATAAATCCTGTTTCATTGAGAGAAAATAATGCCAATTATATATGTACATGTATAAGTTTGATTGTTTGAAGATCACGAGAAATGTCTCTTGCAATAGGGACAATCAGATAACGACAGTGACAACGAATATGTTTTTCAAGCTGACGTGTTTTGTGCCCCAGGTTGCCCCGGCGGAGTTGGAGGGCCTGTTATTAACACACCCCTTGATACAAGACGCGGCTGTAGTTGGTGTACCGGATGCTGAGGCAGGGGAACTCCCTAGAGCGTACGTGGTTATAAAACCAGGAGCCGCCAGTGACTTCACGCCGGAAGCTGTGGCCAGTTTTGTCCATGGTAAGTAACTGAAGCACTTTTTTTTAAATGAGAGTCCTGCTCTTCAGGACTATTGTCGTAATACAACGTTTCTTCACAGGGCTTTTATTAGATCATACATCACAAGAAAATACTACGCAATTGACAAAGTTGTTAAGGTTGACGCACCTTATTTGAGACCACTATTTTCATGAAAATTTATTTTGTTATTTTGTTATAGTCTATGTTATATCATGGTTTCCTCCTGGTCCAGACCTCTAAATTACTGTTAGATCTCCTGCTTCCTTAGTTAAATGAAGTGTTAGCGATTCTAGATATCTACACTGTAGGCAGTGCATTCAAAGGGAAACAAAACATTTTGACCGGAGCGAGAGTAGCTTTAAGTTTTGTGCACCTTTTTTCATGTAGTTCATCTTAATTTTTATTTCATTTTTTACAGAGAAAGTGGCGCCTTTTAAGCGCCTGCGTGGAGGGGTGGAATTCGTGGAGAGTATTCCCAAATCACCCTCAGGAAAAATCCTGCGGCGAGTGTTGAGGTCCCAGCTTTAGTGCGACAATAGAGCGGGAAGTCTCCATGCAAAGAAATACTCCAGAATTTCTGTCACATAGTGCCGTGTAGATGATAAAACCAAAGTTACTAGACGGCGTCTGTAGTACCGATACTTACTGTACATTGGTGTTAGGAGACGGTAAATGAAGCATGGTACGATGAATGACTCGAAATAACCTTCACTATAAATGTTTACTAATCTTGACAGATTTTTTGGTTAATACCAAAATTGTCGAAAAGTAGCTATATGCTTTATATGTAATATGATTAATCTCTAGTTTATAACGGATTGTTGACTGTTGACAAAATACTAATTCCAGGGGCAGTTAAAAAAATTCAAACAAATTCCTCGCCATTTTTGTCTCTAAAAGATCCACTTGTTTTCGATACTGTCTTACTTAGGCTGAATTGCTCAAAATGTGAAACGGGTCTGTTTATTTATTTGATTGGGGTTTTGCAAACAACTCAAGAATATTTCCCGTGTACACGGCCAGCATTGTGGTGGGAGAAAACCGGACAGAGTCCAAGGGAAACTCATGACCATCCGCAGGTTGCTGGCAGACATTCCCACTTATGGCCGGAGAGGAAGCCAACATGAGCTGGGCTTGAACTCACAGCGGCCGCATTGGTGAGAAGATTACGGGTCATTGCTATTCGCCACAGAGCGCTACAACCACCTCGGCCACAGAAACCCCCAAAAGGGTTTAAAATTTCGGCGTAAATATTAAATTATCACTATATATCACTATGTGTACAATGAGAATTTGCCTCACTGATAAATGCTCTATTTTGCAGAGACATATCACTTTTGTTATAACATTTTTGACATTTACCAATATTCTTTGTGTATCTAACAAACTGTTCGCACTAACGGGTCGTATTTCCACACATACACACCTCCACAAAGTCTAGGTTTCTTTTTCACCGTTATAGAAGATTTTGTTGGGATGACCGCTGACATATCGAGGATGCGAATACAAAGACGAAGAGAACGAAGAGTTAAACCATTGCATTTCAGTTCCGATGTGATCAGTGTATAACGCTGCCTATATTGGTCAGATAAGGATTTACTCCAGATTAAATGAAGACAGTATTATATTCGATTTGTATAAAATTATGCTTTGAAAGATCATTCATCAGTGATGAATTTCCCATTTGCAATCCTAACAGCTTACATTGTTTATAGGTTGTATATATATATTTGTCTATCATTTCCTTCTCTTTCTCTTTTCTTTCTTGCCAGTTTGCCAAGTTCTCTTGGACTCTATGGTTAAAAAGTATGAGAGATTAACATTTTTTTATTCAGTTATCGTTTAACATTTAACCAGTCTTTACTAAGTAGTATTTTACCAACGTCTTTGTCATATTTGGATTAATAAATATCTTAACACATTGACACGCCTTGAATTGTCTGATACCGTTAAACCTACTGTACTCAAGAATATTTCACTTGTACGACGGCGGCCAGCTTTATGGTTGGAGGAAGCCGAGCAGAGCCCGGGGTAGACCCACGATCATCCGCAGGTTGCTGGCAGACCTTTCCACGTACGACCGGATAGGAAGCCAGCATGAGTTGGGCTTGAACTCACAGCAACCGCACTGATGGGAGGCTTCTGAGTCATGACGCTGTGCTAGCGTGCCAACATGCAGCTGAGCCGCCGTGGCCCCTGCAGTCTTTACGAGCGTCAAATAAGATCAGCTGCAATAGATAGGAACATAGTAGCACTACCACGTCAGGACTCACTATAGATCCGAATACTTAGCACGTGTGTTGAGAGTTCACCGATGATCTCTGCCAAAGTAATATTTCCATTCACATACCTGTAAAGTGTAAATTGGGGTGATAATGTATGAGCTTGTACATACATACATTGGTTTACATGGCGACTCCATTCCATGGAATGATTTACGCCAAGGCAATAGAGTGTGTTTCAGGGATTTAGGCTGCTCTAATCAACCATAGTCAATCCACAGAGAACTACTGCCACAATGCTGTAGCCTAAAATCTGTGAATCCTACATGAATAATTCCCCACGGCTTTGAAAACCAAACCTGCATTCCTCGGTGGACAGAGCACAGTCCTCAGAGTTGGGCCAACAATTCCCACGTCTACAAGATTTTGAAAAGAAGATTTGTCTCTGAGCAGTGTAGGCTACAGCGGACACACGAGTAAAACATGATGGATGGTCTCCTCAGCCTGACAAACATCACACAGACCTGAATCTCTTGCCTTGAATCTTTCTAAGTAGCTATTAACTGGGAGGTGCCCTGACCGAAGTCGGAAGCACTGATTTCTGCTTTTCTGCTGGAAAAGGAAAAAGTAAGGCTGTTATGAAGTTTGACAACAGGGTTAAATGAGTGATAAAAAAGGCCCTTCTCTGAGGCGTCCCACTCAGTTTGCCATAGTTTAAATGACAATGACTTTACTTCATTTAGGTCTTGGGTATGGCCACATCACGCAGCCTTAGGGCTCGTTTGGCTAGTCTCTCTGCTCGTTCATTACCGGACACCTCAGAATGCCCAGGAACCCAAGAGAAGCAAATGTCAAGACCAGCAAAGAAGAGAGAGGACCACAGAAAACTACTTCGTACAGGACAGAGTAGCATTTTGTCCATTTAAATGACGTCATTGACTGTAAAGCACTAAAAGAATATGTGTATATAACAGCTCTTAATGGCCTTAAATCCAAAAGAAAGAGCAGAGCATTCAGAATTGCATCGAGTTCTGCTGAATATACAGACAGGTTATCCGACAATCTAAGAACTTTTTCATATCGCAATTCTGGTACGCAAACCGAAGCCCCAATCTTACCAGTAGCAGGGCATCGGTATAAATTTGCATGTATGCAGACCAATTGTTGCTTACGTATTCGTTAGAAATCACAGAAATATGTTGAGGACTGCCTGATTTCTGGACCTGAGAGTGCAGGTCCATGTACACAGATGGTGGTTGGGCCTTCCATGGGAGAGACGGCGGAACACATTCCTTCTGTGAAAGTCCGATATTGACCCCAGCACTCTGCAAAATATCCTGGGCACGAACACTGAAAGGCTGTGGCTTTTTGTTGGCATTATAGAGAGAATCATAACAAGATTGTGAAAACACTGAACTGGCTGAATTGTGCAGAGAGCTTTCTAAGTTCATCCCAAATTTTGCTCTGCGCAGTTTGTGTCTAGTTGAGAGAGGCCATTCCTGGCAGTGGACCTGAAGAACATTTAAAGGAGTTGTTTTCATCGCTCCGGTGCAAATTCGGAACGCTGTACACTGGATAGAGTCCAGTCTAGATTTTAAAGCATCGCAGGCGGAATCAAAAGCTTCACATCCATAATCGAGCCGTGATCGTATTAACGACCTATGTATTAAGACTAAGGATTTATAATCCGCTCCCCAGCTTTTCCCAGATATAGACCTCATCAAGTTAAGCACCTTTTGGCATTTGAGAACAACAGTATCAATGTGTTTGCGTCAGATCAGTTTGGTGTCAAAAGTGACATCCAAGTATCGGAAGGATGAAGACAGCTTTATGTTGGTGTTATGTTTATGTTGGTGTAATGGCGCGGCAAAGTCCTCCTTTTCGTGATCAAATCCGCCTCTGACTTCATTATGAGCTTAGGTGTGATTGTCGGGTTATGCAAATGAAAATATGCTAAAATATATTTTGTACGCCCTGCATAAAATATCGACTGATAGCGTTAAATATCGCACACATAAATAAACGAATGAATACGTTGTCGACAATGCGCAGGGACAATCGTTAGCTGTATTATGAAGTACTCAATATAGTACCAAGGCTCCAAGGCTCCACGGTTCATTCCTTTCTGGTTGTATATATATGTGTCTTTATATTACTGCTCACCAGGAAATCAATTAGATTTTTGCATGACACAAGTATACTTTATTTGGTAAAATAAAAGCATTCTGTTAATTCTGTATTACCTTAAACTATACAAGCTGTACCCTAAAGTAAGGATCTAGTAGCATGTATTACGATTAACGACGCTCATGCTTCCGGTTGTGCGGTCTAACATTTGTCGAGGACAGGGTGGGCATATCTGTTCGTCAAACGTGGGAAGTTTCGTCAGTAACTTGCGAAACGCTGGTGGTTTATCCCGGTCACCCCGGGTTCTTCTACCCATGGATCTGACCGTGTTTGAGCAGTGAAAATTTTGTGCAACGAGTATGACGTTAAACAGCAGTTTGTATAAGATACATATAACATATTCAGTGAACATATGGCCGATATCACTACCTCCACGATTGCAGGGGGTTTACCTAGCCGAGGGAATGAGAGAGCTAGTGTAGCGTAATGTGTCAATCTCACGACTGCTGCCGCTGTGTCCAGCTCATGCTGGCTTCCTCTCCGGCCGTACGCGGGAAGGACAGCCAGCAACTTGTGGATGGTCGTGGGTTTCCCTCGGGCTCTGCCCGGTTTCCATGCCACCATAATGCTTGAGTACGGCATAAAAAACCAATCAAATAAATAAATAAATACGTACACGAATGAATGTCTTTCAGTAGGGAGTTTATGTGGTATCTCGACCAGACTGTGAGAGGCCTGCAATGTTTTGCAGGACTGGCCAGGTCAACTTGCTCGGAAAGGCTATCCCCAAGTGACATCACCACCTGACAAATCTAAACATAGTCGGCCATCACTTGGAAATTTCATAACACCCACAACATGTACATCGTATTCCAAAACATAAGAAAATAGCATAAAAACGCAAATCAAAAATCCCAGCCAATATATGACCCTTTCCTCAAAGTCATCTCCGGGTCGTAAATATATGCTGTATATATAAGTTCACCCCTCATAGATGGTAGTTTAATTTCAGCTAATTTTGAGCATCAAGCTTCAAGTGTTTTGTTTTGTGAAGAAGATTTAAGTTTTGGACTTTGGACTGAAAAAGTTTTTTTCTTTCTTGTTTTTTTTTTTGTAAAACGAGCACCAGGCCATCGTGCTGAATTCCTCATTTATCAAATGGGCCGGGTGTCATGTATGGTGTTATGTATGGTGTCTTCGGCATGATGTTTCAGTGGCGGCAGCACTTTGACGGCATGGACTCGTCTTGCCACAAGAAGACACACTATATGCACACACCAGAAGGACTCCTCGTTGTCACATGACTGAAACGTTATTAAGTGCAACGTTAAACCTCAAACACTCACTCACTCGCACTCGATGTATTGAGAACAGCACGGGAAGCACAGAGATGCTTAAGGTAGGCTTATGGAAGGGCTGTGATAGTATACGTAATCACAGCCCTACAGAGCTATATTTGCCTTTGTTCACCTACAGTAGATTCGTTATATATCAAGGTTTGCCTTAGTCGCCCTAACTCTTCTCACCCTGTCTTGTTTATTCATGTATAACGTTTTGTCTTCGACTACAGTTGTTTTAGATTAACTACTTTATTCAAATATCAAGATTTTTTTTATCATTTTGTTGAATTTTTCATGTCTTAGCCCTAAAGTTGTCTGCAGCCATAACTCTTCGCCTAAAATCTCCTATCTTTCCTGGTTTATTCCTGTATGACGGTTTCTCCGGGCTGCACTTATTTCTGTGTCACGGTTTATCCTGCCTCATGGCCTGTTTTATAGGTCATAGTATATATAGCTTGCATCGCTTACGTCTCTGTGCGCGATTGTCTATTTTTCATCCTAATTTACACTTCAAGCGACATTCAGCTGAAGTCATTTACTGTCACACCCTGAGGACGTTACATACGTCAGTGTATATACCACTTCGCAATGGGAATTGTGATCAGGCCAGGCGATTTGCTTCAAACCACTGTCGACGTGTACCAGCGTTATTCTTCACTTCAAGAATTCAAGAGAATTTTGGATTTACATGTTTTAGTGGACAGACTCGCCTTGGTATTTTGAACCGGATCTCCGTAAGAAACTACATTTTTATTATTGTTTGAACTGCTTTGTATTCTATGTAAGTTGTATTGCTCACATTGTTTTATTCAGTTAAATGTATTGAGTATTCGTGTTTCTTTCTTTGATCTTGTGTACCTCGCTGCCTCGCTGCCTATAGCTCTCTCGTACTCTAAGCGTTATGTACATTCAAGATCATATCTGCTAATCTGGCTTTAAATAACATGCGTTCTGACTGGTCAGCATTATACATGGATGTAATTATTATTCGCGATTAGGTGTGTGTTATGATCTATCTCGAAATAAGTTGTCTCGCAAATAAAAATCTTTAGGTATCCAACCCATACTCTTACCACAAATGGCCCATCCTACTTTGCGTCATTCGCAAATCACCCCGTGTCATCCCTCTAAAATCTATCAGTCAATATCTGACCTCTTTGCTTATCACGGTTTGCTATTGCTCATATAACTCCTTCGGCTTTCTCTTCGCCTTGAAAGGAATACATGCAACCCCATTCATGAATCTCGTGCAAATGTAATTTGCTCAGGCCAGTTGGATCATACAAATATCGTATGGTAAGCAGGACAGCAGCATCTTTAAGGGTTATGTAGGTCATTAGGTCAAACACACTGCTGCTATAAAGAGTCTCTCCAGGTTTAGGAATGAGAGACTTTCCCTATGCCATTCCAACATACACGAGCTACCACATATGTGTATATACGCCAAACGGACTATTTTCAGTCATCTAGGATACGCAAGGGGAAACTGATTCACTGTAATTTCACAGCATATTCCAAAGGCAGCTGGAATGAAAATGTCTTCCCGCTCTTGCTAACATCAAACCGTTCGCTCTTTAAACAGTCTCAAGCTGTGTGACGACTTTAGAACCTTAGTTCCTTTCAGAGCGTGGATCGCCCTGTCTGATTGTGACGTAGGGTATTCTCCTCTGCCACCCGAGCTGCCGGCCTGACCGAGCTCTCTCTCAGGGATGATTCATTAACCCTAAGAGCATCACAAAAACTGAAGACCTCGCGACGGTTTAAAACAATCAGACGGTGGAACAAGGAGGGGATATTGGGTAAATATATGGTTGTTTCATTCATTCTGCCAAAAGCTGGCTACTTGACGTGAATTCTACACTCTTGTGGAATTGTTTATGTCTAGCTCTGAAAATAACGTCATTCCGTTACTGTTTAAAACAACGCATGGCTACTGAAAATGCGAGAAAACGCTGTCTGTGTATGTATATTTTGAGGCGAGAATGGCTATTTTGGCTTGCAATTCTAGGTTAAGACCTTACAGCTTGCCCTGATGCGATAAGCTTCAATGCTACATTTGCCTCAATCACTAAGACGACTATTTGTGTTTATCTGGTGATGACCCAAGATAAAGACGTGGAATTCCTCTCTACTGTTAAAGAATCTGTGATTCACTGCTCTTATAAAGTAATGCTCGGTTTGATGGAAACGTCTTTGTATCCTCAGCGTATGGCCACCAAAAGACTAGCTACGCGAACATACCGTGACGCTATGTATGCATGCCTGTATGTTTACTTGCTGACGTACTTAAGTTATACTTAGAGCGAGGCTCCGAGTAATTGGCTCTGGTGTATATGTGCTATCTAGGTCAATTAGGAGAAAGTATTTCTTCTTGTGCCTATATGATTCAACATGTTCAGCATGAAGATCTCTGAATTTCTGCTTCACCAGTCTTATTGCTTTATGTAAACATTTATCACGTTACTCAACTCTGGTGTTACAGGCCACCAGTTGGCCGTGTCCGTGTGGGTTGTAGGCATGGTGGGGTTTACTGATTCATTGTGTTTATGTATGTTTGCTTTCACATTTCTGAATATCACCATGTCGGTGTATGATAGACAGCCTTTAGTCAACATGAGTAATGGCCCTGTTTGGCTCTGGTACTATGAGGAGACATGTGTTGAAATAGTGTGATTTTTTGCTGTATAATGCATGTCTAAGTTGACAACGCCAACACGTTTCTCAGATGTTTATCAACCATACAAAGAAAGTCGTTTGCCTATGCCGTCTCTTCTTGTGTTAGTCCTGTAATCACAAATACAGTATAATTTGATCTTTTACAATATATATATATATATATATATATATATATATATATATATATATATATATATATATATATACAGTGGTGCCAGTTTTACTGTACCGATGTTAAAACCTCAGTTAATGATAATGTCCCTGTTTCCCTTTCTACACTTTTGTTCGTTTTGTTCTGCTTAAGGTTTCACTAACCCTGAAGTACAAAGGTCGGTCCATTTATAATTACACCTAACTCTAACGGGAGGGGGCTATATGCTATATTCAGGAATGTCGTGGAATCCTTGTAATCTACCAGTATTTCTCATCAGGCCACCGGGTTGTCAAAAGCAAGTTCATGGCCTGAGTCATAATCCCTCTGCAGATATATACTGTGTTGTTGTCGTTAAGCAATATGCTTCATATGTACCTCTTATTTATGGGAGCCGTCACTGTAACAACAGCATCATAAAACAAATATATTTTCCGCCCACTGCTGTTCAAAAATCTGGAGTTGTTTTTATAGTACACTTTACAAAATAAAGCTTCGAAGAACAGACTCACTTAAATGTCCCACGGCGTCATCCCGGCGTCATTACGTTTGATCCTATGTTAATAATACGACGAGCGATTTTACGATAACGTTTTCCAATGGTGTGTCCTGTGTCAACTTCTATTTGTTTAGTATTTCGTTTTTTGAAAAAAACGAAGCAAGGGATATCACTCTCATGTATCAGTTATGTAATAGTTGCAGCCGAGGAATTTCGAAGTCAAAATATAACATTCGTACGTTTGTATATACTGTGTTATATATTCCGTGTGTATTTTGCAAATTTCATTTCATTAGAAAACGTTTCGTATAAAATGTAATCTGACAGCAAGGAAACCGTGAAAATTTTAGATGGGTTGCAAGGTGAGCGATGTCTACTGCTTCGTGAGTCGTTTTACATGTGTATATATGTATATGTGCAATCCGCATATTGAGGAGGTAGATCATCACTGGTGCTGGTTTGGTGTCCCCGCGGCGATTGTTAACGTTCATCGGCCAATTTTAAAAAAAAAAAAAATTTGCATGTTTTGTGGGTAAAATCTAAAGCGTGCAATCCCATGCAAAAATGAAGCAAAAATGATTTATAAAATGGTTTGGGTGTACGAAGAAGTAAATATGGAACCATCTAAGTACAAGATATGCGGAAACAATACACGAAATTATTACAGTTCAGCAGAACTTAATATAGACAGCAGAACTTCATCCTGGACAAATCTCTCTGTACGGATCATTCTGCGGAGTTTTGTCGTCGTCGTCGTTCAACCGGATCATGTCTTTCCTGACATTTTTTAAACGGATGCCTTTGTTGATATCTTTTAACCACTGTCCCGAAACGTCAGCTTACTGGATTAAGAAACCCAGTGATTATTTGAAACCGCATAATGTATATCTTGCCGTTCGCGTCCCCTAGATTCAGCCAGGATCGCTCCAAATAACGAAACACTTGACATACCCTACCTTAGTCATTCATAGCTTAGCCAGCCTTGGCTATTTCGCACTTTTAACTCATTATACACTTGACATAGATTTGAGGCCTGTGTATACATAACCCTGTCGACGTGTCCTACGGTGAAATCGGTAAAGGTTAATCATTCGATCATCTATCAAAGAACTATCACCACCTAGGGGTCAGAGAGGCAAAGCTGCACTACTGTGAATCACTATACCATCAGGTCGGATGAACTGCAATCCGGCCTTCGTCTGAATACGCAGTGCTATAGAACGGATGTCCACTCAGCTATTTTCACCATAATATCTCTCCTGTTACAGCGGTCAAGGTCAGCATGGCGTCAAGCCTCCAAAGTGTATGGCGACTTGGTACTCGCATCCTGACCGAAAACTGCTCCCATCTTGAGAAGAGCGTCGTGAAAAGAAGCTTATCCCGTGGATTAACGTCACACCGGGCTGCCACTCTGATAACCAGCGAAAAGCATGTCCTCAGCCCCTGTGACCCCGTGCCCGTACCCAAGGTATCCTTGGGACAACACCTTATGGGATGTTTGGAAAAGTACGGGGATCTAGAGGCTCTGGTAAGTCTTATCATGTCTTAAGTAGTTCACTGGGCGAAATAGAATATATTTATTTATCAATATAATCAGATGGATAATTCATTTAGGCACGTACCGTCAGTCGTTTAGGAGGAAACCTAAGAGCTCTTGGAGGAAACCACCGCACCCTAACGTCCCTAACATAAGGCCGAAATGAAGTTCAGGGGTGATTTTATTTATTTTTTATTTTTATTATTTTTTAGTTGGATTTTACCTCCGCACACAAGAACATTTCGCTTTTACGATGGCGTGCAGAACCTGGGGAAACCATGCGCAAATTTCTGCCTGTCCCTCCCACTTATGGTCGGAGAAGAAATCAGCCTGAGCAGGACTTGAACTCACACCTCCTGAGTTCCTTGAGAGGCTCTTGGGTCATTGCGCTGCGTTATCCACAAACCCCCCCCCCAACACCTACGCCACTGAGTCCCCTTGTATTTTATATATCTGTTCGTAAAACGTTAGCACCGTATATATGTTGCCTTTGTATATTCCTCACGCTAAAACACTTGTTCAAGGGTTCTGTAAAAGTATCAGAAGTATATTAAAAACGCAGTGGAAGGTAATACTTAGATTTGTCGTCTTCCTTATCGACAATAACTGTTTGACCCAGTAAATAAACCCTGATTATCAGCACATCAACGATGTGCAACGATACTGCAACGAACACCATGTGATATACGGTATAGAGGTGAAGTCCAACATTAACTTAAACCGAGTCGGGTGAAGTTAAGTGATCGCGTAGAACTTATAGGTGATCTTGCTCTACTGCTTATAAGCAATGTTCTTAAAGTAGGCTTTTAAACACCCCCCCCCCCCAACATTACATATTACCGTCTTTATAAGGGCAAACTTTATGAAGACATATTACATTATTACATTCGGAATAACACCACTTTATTTATAAAACACACTACGTAACATATACATACAAGATATTGCACATTGTCTTCAACTCATTACATTTTATCATCTATATTAGATCAATACATAGCATAACATCTATATAAGACACATTACATAATATAACTAGTAGCATGTTAAAAGAATTCTCTTTATAAGACGCGTTACGTATACCTTCCATATAATGCACATTATACTACGTTGTCTATGTAAGACTCATTGCCTAACATAACATAGTTTGTATAAGACGCATTACGTAACATAATTCCATGTGCATAAGACTCAATATATAACATTATTTATACATGACATATAAGGTGCACTGCATAATATCATCTGTATAAGATACAGTACATAACACAACATCTTCTTTATAAGACACATTCAGCATAAGATCATCTGTATAAGAAACGTTACGTAACATCATTTGTGTAGAGCACACCACGCGTATCATATATATAAAACACATTACATCATCTGTTTAAAAGCCATTACATGACATCGTTTATATCAGACGCGTAAAATCATCAATTTATAGATATCGGGGTTCCGTGGCCAAGCGTTTTAGTGCGCTTGCTCAGCGGATTTACCCAAGTGCCTCTCACCAATGCGGTCGCTGCTTCCTCTCTGGTCGTACGTGGGAAGGTTCACCAGCAACATGCCTATGGTTGTGGCTTTACTCATTGGCTCTGCCCGGTCTGCTCCATAAAACATTCTTGGGTAAGGTGTAAAAAACCATAAGGATATATGATGTGATTTATTAAATCTTTCAAAACTTCTCCAGACATCTAATAATAATTGTTTCTGTAAACTGACTATTAATTCCAGCTTACGTTGTGAGAAATGATATGCTTGGTACCCCTGTCATGTGCCCCATACAACTCTTCCTTGCAGGTGGACATACCAAGTGAAAGACGGATGTCGTTTTCACAGCTGCGTGACGCAATCATCCGGGTCACTAGCGCTCTCAGCAAACTCGGTATCAAGAAAGGCGAAGTCGTCAGCTTGTGCTCCTTGAACTGTCTGGAGTTTGTTGTACTGTGTGTGGCTGTGCTCAATCTCGGTGCAGTTGTCTCCCCTTTTAATCCAGCATCTACCCCAGGTATATATTATCTAGCTTACTATTCAGAACAAATTATGAATTGTCTGATTGCTTAACAACATGTAGACACGTCTTAACATCGGTTTTTTGTGGGGGGGGGGGGGGGTGTTGTTGTTGTTGTTTTTTGTTTTTTGTTTCGATGAAAAGAAATAAGATGAGAAATAGGTGACAATACGCGAATAATGGCCAAAAACATGCGTCCTTCATATAATATCTTAATAAACTAGTTTCAGAAAGACTTCATCAGCATGAACTAAGGATGACTCTTTCTTTTCATAATCATTACAGAGGACATAGCCAGACAGCTGAAGATCAGCGGCGCTACAACCATGGTGTCAGGACCTCAACTCATCCCCGTGGCCAATGCAGCTCTTGCCAATAACACGAATGTTAAGGTACAAGCTTGTGTTTCATGACCATCATTGACACAATAAACATCTTTGTCTTTATCAACATATTAGAAGGGGGCACTTTCACAAGACTAAAAATTCTCCTATTAAAGAAGAAATGAAATCTGGAGTATATGATTATAAGATATCGTGATTTATGCACGAGAAGTTTCCAAAATTAGATTCGTGGGGAATAGCGGGTACAGGCACACAGTACTGTATCCAAGGAAAAGGCTGTTTGTAACCCGGGAGGTAGCTGATCTGTCTTGTTTGACCATTAGCTGGCCAACCCATTTCGCGTTAAGCGTGTCAAATGATAAACCGCTGTACATCATCCTACTATTTTGTACATTATTATTTGCCGAGTAATGAATAATTGTATATAGTTCAAGTATAGTCAAATATCATACTGCTTAGTTCATCGCTGCCTCACTGGCTGAGTGCAACCAGATGTCATTTATCACAGGATAGCCGCTGCTTCGCATCTTACGTATCTATATCACACTGTCGCCACTACTTAGCCTCTTGTGTGTGACCAGATGTTATCACGTTGCCGTCACTGCTTCACATCTTATGTCTGGCCGGATGTTAATTATCACACTGTGGCCGCTGCTTCACATCTTATGTGTAGCCAGATGTTAATTATCACACTACGTCAGCTGCTTCACTTTTCAAGTGTGACCAGATGTCAGTTATCACACTACAGCTTCACTTCTTATGTGTGACCAGATGTCAATTGTCACACTGCCAAATGTTTTACTTCGTATGTATGACCACATGTCATTTATCACTCCTTCGTCGGTGCTGCACTTGTGAGAGGTGACCAGATGTCAGTTATCACATTGTCTCCGCTGCTTCACCTCTTGTGTGTGACCAGATGTTAATTATCACACTGATGTTGTTGCTTTGGTTTGACTCATCTCGCCTTACGTTGGTCTGTATTATATACATTAATGGCGTCATTTATATGAAGCTCATTTCTATTCACACAAAGACCTAGAATATTAATCCTTCATATAATTTAACCTGTTTCAGACAAAGATTGTGTTTGGTTCTGCAGACGGGTGGCGTCCCTTCTCAGTTCTGATGGAGGACGATGGGCAGGCTTATTATGAACTCCAGGATGTTGATCCCCAGAGGGACCTGGCGTTCCTGCCTTACTCCAGCGGGACCACAGGCCTCCCCAAATGTGTGATGTTAACGCACAGCAATGTCCTCACCAATCTGACTCAGTTTGCGTACGTTAGTATTCTCCGGTGCTTTTTCAGTATAGCTTGGGCGGCTTGTTGTCGATTGACAGTCCGTCGTTTTAACTTTTCCATAAGGGAATGGAAATCTGATTGGATTGTATGTTAAACTAAAAAAAACCTTTTCGACATAACGCTAAAGACATGGATGCATTGTTCTGTTTTGAAGTCTCACTTTCGTTTATTATTATCATAAAGCCATGCTGTGGAATTTCTGTGCGCAGACAAGTGTTTCCTCCAGAAACTGGATCTGACCGAGTGCTTGGTTACCTCCCTTTTTTCCATACATACGGACTGAATGGCAAAGTCTTGTACTCCCTGACTGGCGGAACATCTCTGACGATTATACCAAGGTTTGACGAAAATTTCCTTCAGACCATGGACAAAGAAAGGGTAAGGCGACACTTCAGCTTTTCTGTTTCAGTTCTACAATGGCGAAGTTTAAAACGAAAACGGGTTAATCGAGGCCTCGAATATGACATTCGTGTAGCAGTCGTTAACCAAGAATGTATTTTCAAAATCGAACATAGCAATACGCATGACCTTCAAAATTATTTACTCTAATTGTCATTCAAAAAACAGTCCCTGGCTGAAAACATCGGATTTGCTTATGGCAAATATTTGTTTTAATAATAGCCCTGGTGTACAAACGTTGGTATTTTTATATGGAGACATTTAGTGCCTGCACAAAAAGAACTCGTGGTTGTGACTTTATAACTGAAGTATTAGCCAATAATAAGACATATTCATGCCATCTGTAATAACAAAATAGTTTTTCCTCATTTTTGGCCTTTCGTCAAAGAACAGTATTTTAGCATCCACTTCAATCAGCTGACATAATATATAAAGGCACCTGTCTGTTTTCATTGGCTAAAGTTCTCTATGTTGTAGACTATTACTTTAATGATAGCGACATTCTGTTTTGCATTTAATAAAAGACCTGTTTGTTGTAGACTTCATCTGGCACCACCTGTTTCTGTGTATACGATCAAACACCCGTTCATTGTAGATCGCCATCCTCCATATGGCACAACCTGTTTCTGCGTATACGATCAAACACCCGTCCTGTCTAAATCACAATCATTCATTTGGTACGACCTATTTCTGTGTGTAGGATCAAATTCCCGTCCTGTGTATATCACAATCCTTCATATGGTACCACCTGTTTCTGTGTATATGATCAAACACCCGTTCACTGTAGATCACCATCCTTCATATGGCACAACCTGTTTCTGCGTATACGATCAAACACCCGTCCTGTCTAAATCACAATCATTCATTTGGTACGACCTATTTCTGTGTGTAGGATCAAATTCCCGTCCTGTGTATATCACAATCCTTCATATGGTACCACCTGTTTCTGTGTATATGATCACACACCCATCCTGTGTAGATCACAATCATTCATCTGGCACCAAGTGTTTCTGTGTATATGATCAAACATCCGTCCTGTGTGGATCACAATCCTTTATATGGTACCACTTGTTTCTGTTTATATAATCAAACACCCGTTCTTTGTAGATCACAATCCTTCATCTGGTTCCGCCTGTCTGTGTGTACATGATCAAGCACCCGAATATCAAGAAGCATGGCCTACCTACAGTGAAGCGGGTTGTATCCGCTGCGGCTCCACTGACCAAGGGTACCATTCTGGAGTTCGAGAAAGTCACCGGACTCAGTGATTTCGGGCAAGGTCAGTTATTACAAAATATTATTAAAGTAAACATTCAAGCTTTAAGTCTGAACATTTTATTGCTCAACAGTGTGTTCAGTGCATGTACACACTGAAACATTGTGGTAATTTTGTAATATTTTCATAAATGATAGCGGCAGTATGCTATGATTTTGTCAGTTTGGATGAAGAAAATTCTCTCAGATCCTGTTGCTGTGACAATGATTGTAAATATCTGTGTGCTCATCCAATATGACACATTCAAATGGAATGAAATTTTAGATCCTTTGTAGATAATATAACATTCCGGATTCTCGTCCATGCTTTGTTCATTGACGTTACTGGCCTCCTATAGTGTTCCTCTGCTTCAGGGGTATCGTGGTTCTCTTTCAGGATTTGGACTGACAGAGACATCGCCTGTGGTCACGTTTGATTTTCCTCCCACCAACTATGGCTCAGCGGGACAGCTTGTGTATGATACCAGTATCAAGGTAGTGATGTCAACCTTTAGTTTATTTCAAATGAAACCTGTGCATCTTGATGCAACCTTGATACAAGCGTCAAAACTGTAACAAAAGTTTAGTCATTGTTTAATTAGTATTTCAAAAATATTTCGCTTATATATAGGAGGTCAGGTTTGAAGATGTGAAAAAAAAAAACGGGGATAGCCCGTGGGAAATCGTAGAAAGCCGCCAGATCTTACAAATCTAACAGCCAATGGAAGCAGATGAACCAAATGGGACTGACTTCGAAAGAGTGACGTTACTGGACAAGGGTCAGTGGTTCGAAATCGGGCGGTCTAGGTGGCATGGTCATGGAACGTCCATAAGCAGTCAAAATCTTAACACACCTCAACCAACGATGACTGAGGGCTGCACAACGATGGCTTCACCCAACAGTAACACTGACGTAAAACACATTACAAAACACCCGTACATTTTGTCCTTGCAAACAAAAGGAAACCCTAAACGTGCCACCTTCTGTTATCTGTGGATAGAAGAAGTATATTTTATTTATTGGCCAACCCTTGCTTTCCTTGGATGGCATTCATCAAGTGTGTTGTGTACTGTTTTGGCGAAGTCGTGAAAGTTAAAAGTGAAGACAGCGTTTGTTCAAAGTTAAGTTTGCCAAAAAGGTTGGACAACAATACATTCATTTCGGTAAAGTATTCTACGACGCTGGAAATTGAAACCCCTTCACACTTCAAACGAAGATAAATCAGCAACCAATTCATGCAAAGGTTTCAAGCAGGTTTTTGCAGGTTAATTTGGTTTCAGGAACTCTCAGTTGTGCTACAAAAATTTTTAATGCGCATTCCCCACCTCCATTCTGGGGAACAGGATAACAATGGGATATGCATAATTTTCTCAAGACGTTTTTGACTGGAAAGATTTTCTGACATTAATAAATGAGAATTATTTTTGCCAGTTGGCCTTCGGGATTTCTCTCATTGCCGCCACACTCTTCCTTCCCCACAGGTAATTGATTTGACCACAGGTGAATGCCTTGGCGCGGGGCAAGACGGGGAGATATGTGTTAAAGGACCTCAAGTCATGGCCGGTTACTATGGCAACCCAGAGGCTACGGCTAACGTTTTGCGGGATGATTGGCTTCATACAGGTATGAAAACTTCTATATCTGCAATTCCACACATCCGATACCATATGTCGACAAACATTTCGGTCAATATTTATTCATAAAAGGTTCACAGAGAATGATTCCGCACATGTACTACCACATATCACGTGGTCGCTTCGGTGATTTATAGGATATTGCTCTTCGAATCTTTTACATTCTGGATAGGATTGTAAATGCGTTGTCTCGCTGCATAAAAGTATATAGCTGAATGATCATTAAAAAACAAAATTTACAATGTGATTGCATATAATTATTATGTTGTGTTATCGACAGGTGACGTGGGTCATTACGATGAAGAAGGCTATCTGTACATAACAGATCGTGTTAAGGAGCTTATCAAGTACAAAGCTCAACAGGTAGGACAAGCCTCAGGTATATAATATCACCGACAAACAATACTTTAATTAACATCCAAAAACAGGTTTGTATTTGATGGAGAGTTTCAATCAGAACCCTGGTCCTATCTTTCTAGCCAAGCAACCCACTTGTCACTTAAGGCCACGGCCGAAGTTGCAATTTCCGGATTGATCCAGTCATCTTAATGGTCAAAGGCCAGTCGGTTGTAGTGAAATCGACCCTTTGAACCACTGAGTCAGCGAGGACCGAATACCAGTTGAATGTGGCTGGCTATGAATTTTTAGTGATAAAATTCCCTTCTACTTCGGGGGCACTGGAGAAACTTTCCTCCAGATGAGATCAATCTGATTAGCTGTGTTCTTGGGGCATTCTGTGTAAGTCACCTCGATTTAAATGCTTGTGGAACATCACATTTACTTCCTGATATTGCGGTTCACCGGCACTCTATCAATGGAAGCAAACCCTTCAGCTCATAAAACTATAGTGCCCCGTACCTTCTTGAATACCAGTCATTTCAGTACCAGCACAGATGATCACGATTAATCATGTTTTGCATTATTTTTTTATTTAGACAGTGAGTTATTATTTTTAAGTGAGCTGTAGAATTGGCTTTCCTTTGTAGACAGTCAGAGAGCTCCATTGTTGTTTACCTTGACTTCTCATCCCCCAGGTTGCCCCGGCGGAGTTGGAGGGCCTGTTACTGACACACCCCTGGGTACAAGACGCGGCTGTGGTCGGTGTACCCGATCCTGAGGCAGGGGAACTCCCTAGGGCGTACGTTGTTATTAAACCAGGAGCCGCCAGTGACGTTACACCGGAAGCTGTGGCTAATTTCGTCGATGGTAAAGAGGGTTTTATTCGTGACGATGTCATTTTCGATAGTTTTAATTAAGTCTGTAATCTTATGGTTGCTTTGTGAAAAGACCACTCTATATTTGATTTCAACAACATTCATACGCATCAAAAAAGGCGTTAAGTAAATTGTATCAAAACTACTGTCAACAAAACATGGGGGGGGATGAATTTGTTTTGTTATGTTTTGGTAGCACACGAGCTTCCGTCTGACGGAAAAACCCAACGAAGTAATTCGATCCCAGACTGGGTAATCTGTTATTCATCACTGATTCTGCGGTGGAGATTTACGGACAATCGTCTAACGTAGCACTCATGCATTACACGAGTACAGTGATCAGTGTGGCTTGGGCCCGATTACCATTGCCAACGGAAAAGGTCTTTTATTGCTTTTACTACGCTTTTTTCACTTCTACCTTTTGTGTAACCTAAGAAGAACATACATTATACTCCCATGCAAAATGCAATTATAACCTTGTGAGAGATAAGTTGCGCTTAATCGAAGCTCTCATATTTACCATGAGTTAATATCACGTTTCTTTCGTCGCAGGAAAAGTGGCCCCCTATAAGAAACTTCGTGGTGGCGTTAAGTTCATCAAGCAGATTCCCAAGTCACCTTCAGGGAAGATTTTGAGGAAAGACTTGGTAGAGTCTCACAGTTGACGAGACTTCACTGGGAAATTCTCATATATATTGTCAGAGGCTTATGGATAATCTGTCATGTGTGACATGGAACACGGCTGGTGGAAGCAGAAACTTTAATTCTCACTCTTGGTCCAATGAAGTCGGAATGTGAACGGCTCGGATACAATAGACATACTCAACTCAGAACTACGTCGGCTGAACGCCTTTGAAACCATTGACATCTCATGTCACTAAAACCCATTTCCGGCTTGGTCATTTTGGAATTCTGGGTAATGACGTGACATATTATTAATGGGCAAATGTTATAAAATTTCAAGTTAGTACTTGGTAAATGGCAAACATAAAGGCGTTTCGGTTTTTAATGTCTTTGACAGTTGGTAGTTTATAAATTTATAAGTCCGTGTAATAGAACCAAGAAGTCATTCTTATATACTCAGAGTTCACTAATTCTTATCCTGTCATTATATGTGAGGACTCTGAAGTCCAAAATGGCGTTATTCCGACGTAATTGATAACTGCGTTCTGCTGGGTAAAGGATTTCTTGTGAAACTATAAACATAAATGAAAGTAAAGCTTAAAGCTTATATTTTCCTAACCGCCAGCTACATTATGTACATCGAGCAGATATAGGCAACAATGATGCACACCTGTCTCACTTTGTACATCAAACCCGCTGTGATTTCCTGAGACACTCCGTATTTCATGACTACGTTTGTTATACTCAGAAAGAACAATTTGTATTCCAAGCTGAATACAGGCGATTAGATTGGCCTTTCTTCAGAGCTAAGTTTTTTGTTTGTGTAGACACCGTCAAGCGTCGGTATTTTCGTTTTAATATGTGTGTGAATACCGTTTCCTTACAATTAACCACTAGACACTTTGAGCCAATTCCCGGGATTTAATAAATACTTCGTCCACCCTTTATACATCTTGTTTACGTTTTATGTGCAATTAAATCTAGATCGTTCATATCAGTATACATGTTTTATAACACCACATCGCGCTTTGGTACGAAATTGCCACATATCCTGAAATGGTCCATAAATACTGAAACGCTCACTAATAGTCTCTGTCCATCAATAGTCTCTTCTACTCAGTCAATTTGTCTGACATTATACTTCTGTTTTGGTTCCATTTAGGTTCAGTTTAGTTCTCTTTGAGATACTTATCCGGGCCTGAGTCACACACACTCAATGGAGAACCTCTGTAAGTCCTCAAAAGCACCTCCTCTGCGTTGTTATGACATTGATATTCAGAATTCTCTTAAGACCCGACGGAGAATTTTACCACTCTCAGACCTCGGAATCTCGGGGATAAATCTTACTCCACCTCTCAGCTGCTTGTAGGCCGACACACGTTCTAAAAGAAAAAAGTAACAATTCCAGTACCCCTAGCACAACGTCAGATGTGGGAAAGTGTGTCAGTAACTTGCAATACGTCGATGGTTTACCCCGGGCAAGGACTTCGCCAACCATAAAACCGACCAAAATTAAAATATGTTGAGAACGGTGTTAAACATCTATCAATTATCAGTAAATACAGTACATATTTAGGTTAACTAGTGGATGTCATTTGCTGTATGCTTTTAGATTTGTGAAATCTCTTGAACGTCATCTTACGACGTGCTTTTAATGTTTACTGTTCGTTTTGGAGCATAGTAGCACACAGAAATGCATTTGTAAAAAAGACATCGAAAGAGATACGTGACTCAGCCGTAGAAGCTTACAACTTCCAGTTGTGCAAACAACTTGCACGTCTGTATAGTATGAATGAAGAATCTCAATTGTTTCCCTGTGGAAAAATCCCTGAACCTTGCTCACTGGAGACGTATCTAAGCAGTGAAGAGTAAACGTCAGTGTATATTGTTCATTCTTGCCTTCACGACAACCATGTGTGGACAACCGGTACCTTCACGAGAACGTTTTGTGGGCAAACCGGTGCCTTCACGAAAACATTGTATGGGAAAAGCCAGTGCCTTATCGAGAAAGTTGTGGGCAAACCGGTGCCTTCACCGGAGCATTGTGTGGGCCAACCGTTGCCTTAATGAGAAACGTGTGTGGACAACAGGTGCTTTCTTTTGCACTGCAAGAGAACAGTTGCCGACTCAGTTTGGGCACCCTTTGAGATTCCGCACAGGAGGGTGCCCCATTTTATCGTTTATCTTCAGAGCGTCATAACAATGCCTTACCTTTGACGAAGTTCATTATGTCTTCCTCCGTGGGAGATGATCCTTCTCCCGTCACCACGTACGCCCTTGGCACCTCCCCAGCTTCTTCGTCAGGCACCCCGACCACCGCGGCGTCCCGTACAGCCGAGTGGGTCAGTAAGATCGCCTCTAGTTGGGCGGGAGCTACCTACAACAACAACCAGACGAAAACAACCGAGGAATGGGCGCATGCAGCATGAAACTAGGTCACATACATCTATGTGAAACATTATATTAACCGCCACTGTAACTATTTTGACCTTATTCTAAAGAACTATTGTTATGATTGAACATTGCCACGTACACCATTCTGTACAAAGTACGCAAGCATATATGATAAAACACTATATTCCAAGAAGATAAATATGTCACTGTGGTCAGGATACTGCCACTGTTCGGTGCTTAATGCCAAATTTTTTCACTTACACGATGGCGGACATTTTTTTATGGTGGAGAGAAACGGAATGACCTGGATATACCGAAAGGCATGTGGCCGTCAGCAAAACGTTAGGGAGTGCAAATGGCCATACAAAGTGTCCTCAGTGAGTTCATGGGAATCCAAGATGGGAATTGAGCCCAGCTTGTCCTATATAGCGATTGAAAGAAAAGTATCGTAGCCTATCCCTATGACTTGCACATAATTGGGTGATACAGGGAATAATTTATTAATACAACCATAGAGTTGCAGCATTGTCGCCCTAAGAGATTACATCTTCTGGATATAATACAAGTTCTAGTACTGAAAGTAGGCTTAGACCACTTTGTGTATCTAACCACTGACCTCGGAGTCAAATCGCCACAATTCATGCTCGTGCCTGACTCTGAAGGTTCTGGTTAGAAAAACGAGTGGTCCAATTTTCAGCACTAAAACCTGTTACTTAAATTCATCTTCTATGATCCACAAAAATTTTACCTGGAAAGCTTTGTACTTGATTAATTCCTTAAGTCGATCGTGAATGAAGAAATATCCATCACTGTTGTAATTCCCAATATCACCTGCAACCATGAGAAATAAAGGAAATAATTTGTAAGACAAAAGACGCGGATATTTGTGTTCCTTGTTCACAGATAACCGTGGGGTAATATATAGTTATCAGAATATTACACAGTAAAATGAAAATATCAAATATATCAGGCACGCCCAGAATATTTACAGTATTGAGAACTCACTGAATGTCGGGAGATCTGGGATCAATCCCATATAGGGCCATACAAAAGTAGTAATATATGGTACTTCTTGTTGCCTCCCTTAGCACGCTGCACTAAGCGGTTAAGGATAGGAAACTGGTAGGTCCGGTGTCAGTATAATATGACTGAGAGGGGTGTCGTGTCTGGTGTCTTCGGGCTGATGTTCCATTGGCTGCAACACTTTGGGGGCATGGACTCGCTTTCGCCTCAAAACGACACACAGTACATAAATTCTAAGGACTCCTCGTCCTCATGACTGAAAAACTAGAACGACGTAAAACCCAAGCGTACACACGTACATACATACATATACATGCACCAGTCACTGTGCCCTATTCTCTCTACCTGTTTGAAGCCAGCCGTGGTACATGGCGTCCGCGGTAGCCTGAGGGTTGCCGTAATACCCGGCCATCACCTGGGGGCCACGTAGCCAGATCTCTCCGTTCTCCCCGGCACCTAACACTCGTCCGTCAGACACGTCTACTATCTGCATGGGCAAGAAACCACCAGGTCTTAAACATGCGTAGTGAGCAGTCTAAAATTAAGACTTTCCGGCAAGAATTTGGTAGCTATGTGCACATTCTCACAAGCTGCCGCACAATACGTGTAGAGCATATTTGAACACACTTTTTTCCATTTTACATGGCACAACCCTCTGTGGTGGTGTAGAGGTAGCAGAGTTCTTCTCATAATTGTTAGAGATGGGGATGAATCATGGGTAAGACTTTCGTGTCTTCGGCACGATGTTCAAGTGAGGTAGTACTATAAATATGTCGGCAATGGGCCCGTCTGCTACAAGATGACTTGGCCGTGAAATGACAGAAATATTCTTGAAAGCAGCGTTAAACCCCAAACGAACAAAACAAATACATTACAAAATGAAGTCGTCTGTTTGAATTCAGCTGTCGTTGCTGTAGCTGCGTTTTTGTAGCCATGCGATTATACTATTTAGTCAGTAAGCTTAAAGTGTTTTGTAGCCATGCTATTAGACCAATTAATCAGTAAGGCTAAAGCATTTTGTACTGATCATGTCAGACAATTTTATTAGCAAGCCCACGGTGTTGTGTAACCATGTTTTCGGACTATTTTATTGGTGAGCTCGGAGAGTTTGTATTCATGTTGTCAAACTATTTTATTAGTAAACCTCAAGTGTTTTACAGCCATGTTTCAGGGTATTTTGTTAGTAAATATAAAGTGTTTTGTAGGAATATTGCCACAGTATTTCATTAGAAAGCCTAAAGCGTTTTGCAGCCATGTTTTCAGAGTATTTTATGAGTAAACCTAAAATGTTTTTGACCACGTTGTCAGAGTATTTTGTTAGTAAACCTCAAGCGCTTTGTAGCCATGTTGTCAAAGTATTTTATTAGTAAACCTAAAGTGTTTCGTAGCCATCTTGTTAGAGTCTTTTGTAAGTAAACCTAAAGTGTTTTGTAGCCATGTTGTCAGCATTTTGTTAGTATAAACCTAATGTGTTTTGTAGCCATGTTGTTAGACTATTTTATTGGTAGTAGTAAAGCGAAAGTGTTTCGTAGTTGTCTTGTCAGATTATTTTGTTAGTAAACCTGAAGTGTTTTGTAGTCATGTTGTCAGAGTATTTTGTTAGTAAACCTGAAGTGTTTTGTAGTCATGTTGTCAGAGTATTTTGTTAGAAATCCCGAAGAACATATCAATCATTATGTAACATGGTATATGTATCGACCGCCCTATTAACTTAGTTATATTTATCAACCATCTGAACACCTTGACAAAGTTAACGGGAGCAGGAGTTTGTTCCTGGTTACTGACCTCACACCTGTTATATGAAAAGACTAATACACGTGTGTTTAGTGACACACAGAGTGTACTTTGATCCCAGGGGTACGGAAGGTAGCTCACAACGTACAACCGAGGACAGAGTTCTTGAGGACCACTTAAGACACGAGTGGATATGTCAATGTTTTAGATAACGGAAAACGGTCAAGTGCGTCACAAAAAAGTGACAGTTTACATACATGCAGTTGTAAAGATAAGCCGTGACGATCGAGGATATGCTTGTTTTATTAGCGTATGCATTAGTTATTTGTAGCAATTTGGTTGCTTACGATTACTTCAGATTGACTCACGTTCAAGCTCATGTTGCCGATCATGACAGTCATAGTATTACGACATGGTGTAGAAAAATAGCCCATGTCAAATAGAAAACCGACCACTGTTCGATAAAACCCTCACTTCCCACGACAAACGCTCTCATAATGTAACACGTGCTGCCAATGACCATTACACCAGCTTTGTCTCCCACTAGTTCACGATTAATGCTCTTCTTGATTTCCACTGCCTGACACCAAGCCTGGTAAACTTTAACAAATACCATACCCAAATCTAAACACCAACGTGTAAAGTAAACAGTTTAACGCTAAATGTGAACTCAGTGATCAAATTAACAGGTAAAAAAATTATCTCAGCGGTTAAAGTAAAATGCTTAAACGACAAGGTTCAGCGATACTTTAGCGCAAAGTATGTAAACCCTTTACCTACAGAACGAAAGTAAAAGTATGTACAAGAAGTCCTTGGACTTGTTTACAAATAACCGTATTGTTTTAGCATTAATGTGACTTTTCACATATCCTGCTGACGTTTCTTCGGTTGGTGTTGGTTTTACATGTTTGGTTTTACATGTTCATGCATTTATTTGCAGTTACTGCTGAGATCTCTATCCATGTTGACGAGTCCACTGTAACATTCGTTCAACATTACACAACCCTTCCATTCCATGCACACTACTAACAGGACACTGGCATGAGTACATGGAGAATGATGCCATGATGAAGCTATGCACCGGGATCTCCTTGTGCTTCATAACCTAAGGTTAGCCCAGTACACCATTTTAGTGAGGTGTTGCTTACTTTAGCTCTGGTATTGGGAAGAAGGCGACCGACAGAGCCCGCTAACGCTGGCTTACAGTCCAGAATTGCAATGGGACACTCAGTCATACCGTAACCTGGAACAACGACAAGGTGTAAGTAATACAACAGAAAGTGTAAGACAAATAAAACCAACATGTGGACCTCACATCTTGTATCAAGAGCACCTTACGCATTTTTGTTTTCATTAGCATGGTTATATTTTATTTAAATTCTATTTGCTATACAAGGATATTGTAGTTTATTAATTTTTGCTAAGTAATTCTTGTGGACAAAGTTGACAACTGGAGCAATTAGATAGTGTCGAAAATTTCTTAACTGTTGCAAGAGAACTGTACTGAGAGGTGAGTACCGCCTTCTGCTCAAATGTACCCATACAGATATGGCTGACTGGATCTCTTTCATGAGGTCACTACAGAGATCCGCTTAACCTGAGTGGTGTTATGTATACCAGTGGCTGACTGGAACTCTTCCATTAGGTCACTACTGAGGTCTGCTTACCCTGAATGGTGTTATGTATACCAGTGGCTGCCTGGAACTCTGCCATGATGTCTATACTGAAGTCCGCTTAACCTGAATGGTGTTATGTATACCAGTGGCTGACTGGAACTCTTCCATGAGGTCAGTACTGAGGTCCGCTTACCCTGAATGGTGTTATGTATACCAGTGGCTGCCTGGAACTCTTCCATGAGGTCACTACTGAGGTCTGCTTACCCTGAATGGTGTTATGTATACCAGTGGCTGACTGGAACTCTTCCATGAGGTCTGCATTGAGGTTCGCTTACCCTGAATCGTGTTATGTATACCAGTGACTGCCTGGAACTATTCCATGATGTCAGTACTGAGGTCTCCTTACCTTGAATGACGTTATGGATACCAGTTGCTGAGTGGAACTCTTCCATGATGTCTGTACTCAGGTCTGCTTAACTTGAATGGTGTCATGTATAAAACAGTGGTTGACTGGAACTCTTCCATGAGGTCAGTACTGAGGTCGGCTTACCTTGAATGGTGTTGTGGATACCAGTTGCTGATTGGAACTGCTCCAGAAGGTCACCGGTGAGGGCTGCTGCTCCGGACACGGCCACCCTGACACTGGACAGGTCAGTTTGCCGGACTAACGGGTGCTTGGACAGGAACATGCACACTGGGGGAACCAGGTTCAGGATTGAAATCTACAAGGCAAATCATTAGATACACATTATGGAATATTTTAAATTAAAAAATATACTTTTGTTTTTTCTTTGTTTTGTTTTTTTTGTTTGTTTTTTTTTTGTTGTTTGTTTTTTTTTTTTTTGGTTTTTTATTATTTTTGGGGGGGGGTCTTTTTTTTCCTTTTGTTATTTGGTTGCTTTAGTTGGCGGGTGGGTGAAGCTTTTCACAGGAAAAACGACACGGAATAATTAAAAAGTTGAGCGTTTTCTTTGTTCAACGTATTTCGGGCTCACATGACTGGGAGTTGGCGCTACCCCTACATACCCTTTGTTCCTGTAGCACAGACAGCATGTTCTGGTCAAACCGAGGCATCACCACTAAGTGTATACCGGCGACTAGAGCACTCAACGACGTCATCAGGCCGAAGATGTGGAACAGAGGAAGGTAGCAAAGTATCCTGTCCTCAGGAACGATAGGAAATGCCGCTCTGAAAAACAAAAGAGGTCTTTTGGTTTTCTGCATTCATTGAGCAATGGGGTACTTTTCTAGCCAACGGTATTCGGTTCAAGGCTGTGTTGTCTGTTGTTCCTTGTGGCATAGACAGTGACGTTTTGTGGGCAAACTCGAACAGTGCAAGAGAACAATAGTCAAGTCAGTTTGAAACCGAATTGCCATTGCGCGGGAAAACATGTACCCCATTTACTCATTGGATTCACTGCGTATCTGGTACCCAAAACTATCTTAGTTATATGAGGGTTATCAGTGTCGTGAGTGGAGGAAACCTGAGTGGCCGGAGAAAAGGAGTTTGCCCGAAAAAAATCCAGAAATTCCGGAGTAAACTCAGTAAATTGACTGCAAAGAAAATAATGAACCTATATGCTGAAAACAGCATAGAGGCATGGACTGCATTGAATGGTTACCTTCATTTCGATCGTGGAAACCAAACAATTGTTTGAAAACAGGAAGCAAACATCCATCTCGGTTAGGTGTCGTTTAGCTACGTCTGGGTAGAGACAAGGAGAAAGCAGAAAATACCGTACATGAACTGTTTAATGTTGGCGGCGATAGTGCTGTGAGTTATCATGACACCTTTCGGCAGGCCCGTAGTGCCGCTAGAATAGGGGAGCAGAACGATGTCCGAGGATGGGTCGGTGTCCACGTAGTCAGGAAACGCGGAGCCATCATCCGAAAGGAGGGAGGAGAAGGGGCGACAACCCTCTGCATCCCCAAACACTAGCACTTCCTGAAAAACGCAAAGATTACCTGACTTACAACATGCGTCATTAATAACCCATGTTTGGGTTTTATTTATTTATAATTTGCTGTGTGTATTTATTAAACAAGTTTGCCTACATCTGACAAGAAATGTAACGTGTCATATTAATTGTTTAGTGTGGCAAGACAAAACTGGAGACACGCTGATGTATACATATCTAGTTTGTCATCTGATGAGTAATTTGTTGCTGGGAACAAAGAATGGATAATTTCATGTCAGTATTTACAAATCACAATTCCGATAAAATCAGCAACTGTGCGGTTCCCTGAGTGAGAGGTTTTGTTTCGGTTTGGGTTATTAGAAAGAAATATTGGTTCCACTATACCTAGAAGTGAGAAACTGAAGTGCATTATGACACATCACGACGTAGCCAATCTGCATTTTACTGGTCTCACCTTTAAGCTTGGCAAAGCTGCCCGAACCTTCCGTACCAGTGGTGTAAACTGAGGAAAAGTGGCCAAGGCACGGGCTTTGCAGTCCAGCATATGGTCGCGTAAGTCATCTGCGAGAAAGATAAAAGGAATTAGCTCCTTGAACGGCAGGTACACGGGTATGGAGAATTCACCTAGTACATTGATATTGTATCTCTTTGACGATAAACGTCCGCTTGTTCTTCTGCGTTGGAACAGTCGCCTTCACACTTCCTCAAATGCATTCATGCTTTTTCTGTTTCCGCTCTCACCAATGCGGTCAATAAACTGTGAGTTCAAGTCCAGCTCAGTCTGCATTGCTTCCACTCTGGCCGTACGTGGGAAGATCTGAAATCAACCTGCTGATGGCCATGGGCTTCCCCCGTTCTCTGCCCGATTTCCTCCTACCAGAATGCTGGCCGCCGTCTTAAAAATGAAATATTCTCGATTAAGGCGTAAAGCACCAATCAAATAAATAGAATCTTTTGGGTAAGTGACAAAGTGTTTTCAGTGAAACGACATCGACTGAAGCGAATACTAATCGAGCGCTTACCAGCCGAACACAGCGGATTAATAACTGAGACTGTTCCACCAATAGCAATCACGGCCAGACACAGGATGACGTAATCAGCGGAGTTCAGAGCACAGATACTGATGACGTCACCCTTCTTGTAGCCGAGTTTACTGAGACCACTGGCCACTCTGATCATTGCATCTTTGAGCTCTTTGTAAGTGTACTCACGACCGGTAGCTACTTCATACTAGAAGGGAGAAAATAGAGAGACAATAACTTAAGAGCTGTATAGACACAATTACTTATCCAAAGCACAGAGTAAAACGAGTAGTTTCTTGATAGAAGAAAACAGACAAACCCCAAAGCAAGAAAACAACACAAAACTTCTCAGTGTCTGTCAAACTTGCACACAGTAAGACTGATAATTAAGGTTTTGGCCTCATGTGTTTCAGTTCTATATAGTTCACAGAGAATATTAAGATGAGAACTCACGATGGCCTGTGAGTTTCCGGCCCGAGTTAGCGCCCGCGTGATAACGTCTCTGAAGGCCTCCTTGGGGAGACTCACGGGTGGGAAGTGACTATGGACTACCCCATCCTCTCCCACCGGGCTTGGGACAGCTGTTGACAGCCTTTGAGGCACGAACCACTGGGCAGTAGTACTAACGGCGAACCGTCTTGGTTTACCGACCTCGGATATCATGGACAGCAAACGTCTAATCCACTTCATTCTGTATTTGTCTGTTGCTGCAGCCCGGTTAGAAGTAAGCTGAAAATGTACGGTTGGTCTTGTATTACACATTTACATCTATATTTCACTCCACATTTCACTCCGCGTCGTTGTGTAGTTCCATTACATTGTTTTGTCCTATGGTCCAGTCCCTTTGTGTCATTGTCCTAACGATTCGTGCCACTGGCCCATTGCTTCGATTGTAACATCGTAATATTGATCTTCGGGCAAACACAACCCTACAATTACAATGTGGTATTTTATTACTAGTCTGCTTCCTGCAGCTCACTAATTACAAAGTACCGGTAGAACAAAATCGAAGCCCTAAAGAAACTTTTCGGTCCCAGAAACATTTTTTCAGAGGAACCAATCACTGGCAGGATGTTGGCAATCAATGGACGGATGTTGCGAAGGAATGGAACAATGATACGAAGCGAAAACACAATGCCGCGCATCAGCTGTCATCGTATCATCGCTGATTACTTTTTATCAAAATTCAAATACAATTCTAGGCCTAATTCTTCGACACCATATATACTAGAATGGTACACCTCTGAGAATTCATTGCGTTTTTTCATAATCACGGAAAACTTTTGACTGTTTATCTTTGCATGACTAAGTCCTATTTTTTGTGGCCGGAGAGGAAGCCAGAGTGAGCTGGACTTGAACTCACATAGATCGCATTGGTGAGAGACATTTGGGTCTATACGCCGCGCTGCCGCGCTAAACCAATTGGCCACCGAGGCCCCGGACGAAACAATGCTGCGATAATGGCCTTTTTCGGCTTTCATATATAGAAAGGTAATACTTTCTTCATTTATTTATTTCATTGGTGTTTTGGGCTATGGGCCAAGAATATTTCACATATGCAACGACGGCCATGCAGCACTGCTGGGCGATCACATGGCAGACTTTGCCATTGGATATGTTTTCTGGAGTGATATGCGTACCGATGCAGGCTACTTAATGTCTGGTTTGATTTTATGTGGAAGCTTTTTAGTATCAGGATAGTGTTTAAGAGAGCACTGTCCAGGTCAACTCCTAGCCTACTGAAGCGTTTTCTTGAAGGCGTATAGAAAATAAGCCCCTAAGGCTTTGACTGATGACAGCTGGACAAACACAGAAGCCCGCGTCTGTCACAGAGTAAACATAAGTGTTCATTCACCATCTCACTGTTGGAGCGATATTTACGCGGCGTACCAAGTTCATGCCATGGGACCCGCTTTGAAATGAATCAGTTGCTAAGCGTGTTTATTTACTTACAGCGCAACTTTTAATAGTGCAGAAAGTTCTCCTAACATGTTTTTCTTTTTAAATCGGTCAGATAGTTTTGACAGAAAAGGAAAAGCTGAACTTGAACTCTTCATAATATACCTGTACAGATAATTGAGCCAGCACGCCTGTTATCAGTTACAGTTTGTTCAGTGGTATAACAGTGTGTTAATAAGGATCACTAAGTTCTTTTCACATTCTGACCTGCAAAGTGTATGCCTATTTTAGAGACGAATTATTTTTTGAATTAATATTGACTGCAGCCAGATCTTAAATTAATATCAGATCAGAAAGTACTGCTTTCAGACATGCTCCACTGGGTGGAAAATACAATATAACATTACCTTCATCAAAATGTGCAAATGTCGTGATCTGCATAAGTCAGTCGTCGTGGTCGGTTAAATGTGCAAACATCGTGACTAGTTTACTGCTCAAATGTGCTGTCTATAAAATCATTGTCGGTAAAATGTGTAATAATTGTCATTAGCATATTGCTCACATATCGTGATGACTAAAACATGTAAACATAGTGGCCATGCAGTGAAATGCACAAAAGTTATATAGCCAGTAAGATCTGTAAATATCATGTTGAATGAAAATGGCGATAATCCTTTTCGATAAAATGTGTAAAAATCATTTTCAGCACAATTCCCACACGTCGTAAGCGGATAGGTGCAACACAGAACTTTGTCAGCATAATGCATAAGTCATGATCACTAACATGTATAAATATCGTGATCAACATAAAGCTCAAACATCCTGATCGGTGAAATATGTAAATATATGCGTCAGCGTAATACATGTATATACGTCGTGATCAATAAAATGTGTAAATGGTCAGCATAAAGCCCACACATCGTGGTCAGTGAAGCATGTAGACACAGGCGCCATGCAGCCTAATGCACGTAAGTACGATCTGATCAGAAAAAGTATAAATGTCTTGGTCAACATAAAGTTTAAACACCGTGATCAGGAAAAGTGAGAACACATAGGCGTAATGCGGCCTATAATGCAAATACGTCGTGACGACATATTACTCAAAAGTCGAGGTCAGTAAATGTGTAAAACTCATGAGTAGCATAAAGCACAAAAGTCATGACAAGTAAAACGTGTAAAGATCCAGATCAGCATAATGTGTAACACTGGTGGTTAGAAAAAAGATCGACGTCAATATTAAGCACAAACAGTGTGGTCAGCAAAATACGATCAACATACTGCCCAAATGCCTTGGTCAGCATAGTATGCAATGTCTTGATCAATACAATGTCCAGATGCCTTGATCAGAATAATATGCGATGTCTCGATCAACATAATGTGCAAATACCTGAGTTAACATGATGTGCATATGTTTTGGACAACATATTGTAGAAACGTCTTGATCAACATAAAGCGTAAACACCTTGGTCAATGCAATGCACAAATGTCTCAGTCTATACACAATGCGAAAATGCGCCGGTCAACATAATTCGAAAATATCATGGTAAACGCAATGCGCCAATATCTGGACATTTGTACACACTTGCGCGTGAGTAATAACATACCTGTACACTACATTCTGCATGGTTTTTGAACGACACCTCATATTTTGAATTTGTAATTTTATTTCATAATGTATACAGTACAATAACTTTAATTTGTAGCCAAAAATGATATGCCAATACTTTTATACATATACAGTAAAAATATATATTTTCATCCTACCTTGAAAATCCTATGTTTAAGTCAATATATTGTTTAAATACTTAGGCAAAGTACAAGATTATTAACTTACTCAGGCCTTCAAAGCTTGTCCCCGATATGTGAACCTTTGGGTGAATAGGAGTATATACATATCAGGTGTGTGTACTGTTTGATCAAAGGTCGCTTGTGAGCAGGAATGGGTATGTGACGGGTATGTGACGAGTAGGTGACGTGTGCGAAGAGCCGGCGCTCACAGCTTGCATCGACAGGTCTGTATATCAGTATCACACACACAGCTTGTCAAGTGCTTTATTTCATGAACGGACGTGATGACACAGACACATTAGTGTACAAATCTTGATATAACAGCAAAACATGTAACATCGTTTTTTTTTTGTATTTGTTTAACATGAGATGATATGTAGAGCAAACTGCCCAAAAGGTCACCCTGCGCTGATGTTTTTTTTTTTCGGTTTTGTTTTGTTTTGTTTTGTATTTTTTTTTTTTTTCTTTTCTTTTTTTTTCTGCTTTGCTTTACTTTTTCTTGAAACTTGTTTTTGTCTATTGCTCATCTCCCATCCTTCCCCCAGCTGCATGTTCTTTATTCTTCAGTCTTTCGCCACGCACGTTATTACATGTATAGATGAATCTCATACATAACGAAAGCATTAAGTAATTGAAGTTAGTAACTTCTTCCCTCTTCCCTATTTCCTAAGCTCAATCTGACTCAATTATAAACAGGAGCCAACTGGACCCTAAAATGAGCATTAAATTATACCTCATGGGACTTTCATCGAACGAATACATTTCAATACCTATCCAGAACTGATGTTTATCGCCTTTCTGTCACCGTTTAGGTCTATATACAGGCCTACACAGGCCAATAGTCTACTCTAAACCGCATCAGTTCTTCAGTTTATATAAATTATTGCTGGGACTTTATAAAATAACTAAAAAATTTCATGTGTCATGTAATGTACAGTACCGTTATATATTTTTCGAACTGCCACAATGGGTACAGGTCCTTTTGCGCGATGTTTTAATTGAAGACGGGGCCTCCGTGGCTCAGTGTTTTTGCGCGACAGCGCAGCATAATAACCCAGAAGCCTCTGACCTATGTGGTTGTTGTGAGTTCAACTTCAGCTCATGCCCCCTTTCTCTCTGGCCATACGTGGGAAGGTCTGCCAGCAACCGGATGGTCGTGGGTTTCCTCCGGGCTCTGTCCGGTTTCCTCCGACCATTGTGCTGGCCACTTTCGTATAAGTGAAATATTTTTGAGAACAGGGAGGGGAGAGGGGGTGGTAGCCTCCGTGGTTTAGTTATTAGCGCGTTAGCGCAGCGTCATGACCCAGAACCCCCCTCACCTGCGGTCGCTGTGAGTTCGTCCATTCCATGCTGGTTTCCTCTCCGGCCGTACGTGGGAAGGTCTGTCGGCAAGCTACGGATGGTCGTGGGTTTCCTCCGGGCTCTGTCGGGTTTCTTCCCACCATAATACTGACCGTCGTCGTATAAGTGCAATATTTTTGAGTACGGCGTAAAACACCAATGAAATAAATAAATCTTGAGTACAGTGTAAAACACCAATGAAATAAATAAATTTATCAATTAAATACGTTTCATGCATGTACACCAATAGATGTGCTTTCAGCTGTTCTGTGACCATAAAACCTGATTGAACAAACTCTACGAGTATTCTTCCTAATGAATTAGAACGAAAATCCTTTTGCTCTAAGCGGACAAATCCTTAAAGATTAATTCTAAGGGGTCCCTATAGGGGGCGAAAGATAACATAAAACAAGAACTTGAACATGTGTCAAATACATTTACATTGTAGGCCTGTGTTCCGTAGGTCTAGTACAAAATTGTTTACTTATGTTAGCCACCATAAAATCAATTTACAAGTAAGGCTTTATCATCGGTAGGCCTACTCTTAGCACCATCTCGCTCTGCGCTCAGCATAAGAGTTATTGGCCAAATATTGATCGGCCTAATGTGTCAGCCGTCAACATTTATACACAGCATTAACAGGGGAGGTAACTGCATCCTTATGTGTACAACCAGTAACATCGTCAAATAACGTCCCTTCATTTCATCTGACAGGACATCAACGGCGATCAACAAATCTTACCGTAGGTTCGTTGTCTCCATCGTTGACTAAACCTTTGCGATAATGAGCTTATAAATCATTCACCCAAGTCCGTTGCTCTCAGACTGTGTCAAATTATAAACAGCTGAGATAAGACATTTGTATTTTAGTTCATGAGTTTGTGTCGATAACTGGGCACTCGCTGACCCTATACGTAATCTAGATGAATTTGTTGTTTAGTCGGTCCGGTGTCTGACATAATCTGATAGCGACTTGACACAATCGGTGTCAGGTGGCACTTGCACCTTCATTTGGATTGGTGTCTGTACCGACACAATGTCAGTAGTACTACATCATCATTCACCATCAACATCAATTTCCCGATCCGTGCATCACAAATTAGGACTGACCCTGAGCTAGTCTAATCAGAAGGACTCCACCCACATTGATTGACTCAATTGTGACCGCGACAAATTAATATTTTAAATCTAGCATTTTTTTTGTTTGTTTGTTTTCTCCTTTATTTCTATTTCTTTCTAAAAAGTCAGTGTTGATAAATGCTTAATGTTAATTGGAATAGTAGCCCATGGTTTGACAGTTCCATAGGCCTTCATGTTCCAACACTTATGAGGAAGCGGGACGAGGGATGTTAATTTGGGTCTGTCTGCCTGTAACTCTTTGGTATCTGTGCAGTGATTCACACAAATGTCTGATTTGTTGAAAATTTCAGGTTAAGTTTTCCATATTGAACTCATTGGCTGTTGGTTTCCATGCGGTAACTACTACAAACATTGTCTGATCTCGATGCAGTTTTGTGTGAAGGTTCATATGGTGGAACCTCCAGTCAAGTGTGAAAAACCACTGAATGCTGGTGATCCAATCATAAGTTTTGCATATTTCCTTTATTCTGGTTTGTTGATGGCTTCGGTGCAATTATTCAAATCATGTCTGATTTTTTTGTAATATTTTGTGTTCCAACAGGTCATAGTGCGAAAAACCAGCTTGCTCCATGCAAAAGTTTTGCATATAAAGCATATTAATAAATGTCATAAATTAAGGGGGTATTTTGTTGTTGTTTTTTTTTTTCAGATATTTGTGAAAGAGTGATTATGCACATTATTTCAGCCTAGTTTTAGCATAATGGTAGCCTGTGACATGTAAAGCCAGCACCATGGCCTCTCACTTACCGTCAGTTTTTAGAAGAACACAAAGGCTCTGTGGAGCAGTGTTACGGATATCAGGGTTTTCGTCACAGCCCATCAATGCCTGTGCCAGATTTTATCGTGCTGTCCGCGTGCAGAAGATAACCAAGTGCCACAGACCCTTACTAAGGATTCATCCTGCTTTCTCGGACAAAACACAAACAAAAAGAGGTGGTGTACCAGGTAAATGTGAACAGAGTGCCACACTGCACATGTGTGCATATGTCCGGAGTCCAACAGCCCTTTCTGATAGACCAACCGACAGGAAAAGAGATAACTTAAGGCCAGCTGTGGATAGTGCTG
This sequence comes from Acanthopleura granulata, assembly GCA_016165875.1. NCBI lineage: Eukaryota > Metazoa > Mollusca > Polyplacophora > Chitonida > Chitonidae > Acanthopleura > Acanthopleura granulata. The sequence continues at coordinate 15,707,066 of JABBOT010000010.1, forward strand.
CCCAAACTGGTTGGGTGAGTGTAAAGTCATTTCCTATAGATGTGTTTCACTGGCAAAGTGTTCGAATAATTATAAAGGCAAATGTGAAAAGTATTTCATTATTTATTTATTTGATTGGTTTTTTACGCCATACTCAAGAATATTTCACTAATACGACAGCATCCAGCATGATTATTATAAAGGCAAAAGTGAAAAGTATTTAATTATTTATTTATTTATTTGATTGGTTTTTTTACGCCGTACTCAAGAATATTTCACCAATACAACAGCATCCAGCATGAGTATTATAAAGGCAAATGTGAAAAGCATTTAATTATTTATTTATGTGATTGGTGTTTTACGCCGTACTCAAGAATATTTCACTTATACGACAGCATCCAGCATGACGGTGAGAAGAAACCGAGCAGAGCCACAAGAAACCCATTACCATTCACAGGTTGCTGGCTGACCTTCCCACGTCCACAGAATGAATGAATGATTATGGCTTAACGCCACATCGGCAATATCTCAGCCATATCGTGGCGAGCACGTCCACAGAGGAAGCCAGCATGAGTTGTACTTGAACTCACAACAACCGCAGTTGTGGGAGGCTTCTGCTGCGCTAGGACACTAACTGACTGAGCCCCGGCAGCCCCAAATGTGAAAAGTAGTGCTGTGTATAATGAGGGCAAAACCTGAAGTGTGATTTATCTTCTCTTTGGTGAGATGAATTAAATTCTTTGGGCTAGCTGAAGTTATAACTTGCAATTTATATTGTATGTATTTCTTTTTTCTTTTTTTTTTTTTTTTTTTCTTTTCTTTTTCTTAATCTCTTTTCTTTTGCCTCATTTTGACAGGTGATAAGACTGGCCAATGAAAATGGTAAGTTGAATAAGTAGTATTTTTTATGTATAAAGAGAGAATGAGTGTTTATCTATTCTATCATAGAAAAATCTTCTCTTAATTTATTTACTGAACTTTAATCTTAAATAGAACAAGGCTCCTTAATAATGGGATCTGTATACATGTATATATGACCAGGCTTACCCTGTGATTTGAACTGGCAATCTGTGGGTTTCCATAATACACTTTTACCAGTAGACTAAGGGAAAATTCCCCTCCATCTGGGTGTAGACATCATTTACATGTCACTCTGTTACTGTACAGGGGTAAGCTCTGTTCATCTGCCTGCCTCTAGGAGATACCTAATTATGGTATCTGTATCTTGTATGTGTGTAAGCTTCTCCTATCTACCCACAGGTTACCTGTCCTGGTGTAGGAACACCTACCTGGCCACTGTGGTAGGGGTGGGGATGTGGGCAGAGGGACCCTCATCTATAGCTTTCCATGCCACTGAAGGTATGAACATACAGCTGCCTGCTTATCTGTTTTTTTATAAATATTGAGTCACAATGATTCAGGAGCCATTCACAAATGTGGTCACTGTGGGTTCAAGTCTGTTTTAGGCTGGCCTTCTCCCTGGTCATACGTGCAAAGGTCTGCTAGCAACCTGCGGATGGTCGTGGGTTTCCTTCATTATGAAGGAGCCTTCCCTTCCTTGCCTGGTATCCCAGGCAAATGTTGAAAGTGTATTTTTTTATGTATAGAGAAAGTGTATAAGAAAGTCTTAGCTTGGTAATGTATGCTTAGGAGCCCTATGGGATCTGTCCTTTTTTTATACACCCGCCAGTAGTGGCGGCCGTATAATGATACAGCAATTTTGTCTGTCTCTCTGGGCTATATCTTGAATTGTATTCCATGTACGGATTTAATTTTGGTGGATACATAGATACAGGTGTGATGATGTGTCGTGACTTATATTTGTCCATTTCCACGGTTGCCATGGTAACCAGGTCATCAGTTCCCCTATATATACCTGTGACTTCGTGTTCGGTCTACAACAGCAATTGTTTTCCATGTTCACTTTTCATTTTTGGTGAATTCTTCCATATAGATGAGGCGATATGTCATGATTCACATTTGGCCATTTTCATGGTTGCCATTATCACTACATGCACTAAATAAATACAAATGATTTTGTGTCTGGTCTACAACTCCAATTGTTTTCCATGTGCAGTTTTACTTTTTGGTGGATGCATGGATGCAGATGTGCTTATGTGTCACAACTCACTTTTGTTGATTTCTTGTGGTTACTATGGTAACCAGATCACCATTTTCTCAATATATACTGTAGTAATAAATTTGACTTGGTGTCCTGACTACAACTCCGATTGTTTTAAGCTGTAGTCAGCTTTAATTTCTGCTGGATACGTAGATTCACAGGTGACAAGGTGTTGTGACTCACATTTGTCCATTTCCATGGTAACCAGATTTGCTATTTCCCTTGTATATACTGTATAGTTAGGTATGGTAATCAGATTGCCTTACATATACTTTATAAATAGATACAACATCTCCAATTGTTTTGAATGTGGACTTGGTGGATTAATAGCTACAGATGTAACAATGGGTCATAACTTACATTTGTTCCATTTCTGTGATATCATAGCCATGGTAGATCACCATTTTCCCGAAATATGCTGTATTAATAGATATGACGTGATTCCATATTCAGGTTTAATTCTTGATGACGATATGTTGTAACGTGCCCTTTGTTGAGTGTGACTGTTGCCATGGTAACCAGATAGCCATTGTCATACATATAGTACTTGATGAATGGATATGATTCCAGTTATTTTCCATGTACAGTTTTAATTTTTGGCTGATGCATAGATACACAGATGCTAATGTGTTGCAACTCATGTGTCCATTTTCGTTTTTTGGTAGATGTATAGATACAAAGGTGATGATGGACATCTTTGTACATATACTTCTATGGCTGCCATGATAATTAGAGCCCCCACCCCCAAAACCGTGTAACAGGATGAGAACTGTAATTTACCTGCCCATATTTCTGAAACCATTTCTTTCCAAACTCATTGTTTTATGTGTACTTTTTCATCAAACCCATGAATTCAAAGTACTTTCACACACACGATGCTGCTGGTATTTGTTTAATGTGTTTCAAACAAATGCATTTCTGCGAGCATATATTGTTGTTCACCAGGCCCCAGGATCACGAAGCTGCCTTAGACTTAAGTCAGACTAAGTCTTAACTTGTTGTTCTAATCCTAGACTTAGATAGGATCTTAAATGCTAATTTTCATATATGTCAAGAAGGTCTAGGACAACATTTAGTATTGAAATAAACATTATTAAGGTGTGTCACAATTTTAAGTAGGACACTGTTTTGAATTTAAAACTGAGTATGTCTTAAGTGTAAGATAGCTTTGTGATCCCGAGGCCTGAACTCTTGGTTAGTCATTCTGCTGTCCGACTTGAGCACATCTGTCAGTCCAGCCTGATTTTATAAAGCCGTTATGCCTTGAGAGGATTGTGTGCCCACATCAGACATTTTGAATGAGATAAAACTAGAAAGGATCATTTGAGGAAAGTAATTAAGTTGATAGTGTTGAACAAAACTATCCAACTTGTTTTATGTGCTAAAGTCAGTCAAATTATTATCGATTTGAGTTCATGCTGAAAAAATGATACCATGATGAAATACCACAGAAAATTTGTTTTGTATCATATTTGTCCTCTAAAAAATTTTGAAGGCAAGTAAATGCCATGGAATATTATATTTGTTACTGGAAAGGGGAAATCAATCTAACCTGTAAGCAAATCTGAAAACATTTTAAAACACATCTCAATATCAGGCAAACTAAGTAAATTAGACGTATACATCTAAGTGCAGAGAATTTGTGAGATCTCCGTACTGTTAGCTGTTATTGATTGTTAACTGTTAGCAGCTAAAATTGGTTAGAATCTCCGCACTGATTGTCAGCTGTTGGTGTGGAGAATTGGTTAGAACCTCCATAATGATTGCTAGCACTTCACCTGGAGAATTTGTTAGAATCTCTGTACTAATTGTCAGTTGTCAGTGTAGAGAATTAATGGGAATCTCTGTACTGATTGCCAGCTGTTCGTGTGGAGAATTGGGTAGAATATCCATACAAATTGCCAGTTGTTAGTGTGGAAAATTAGTTAGAATCTCCTTACTGATTATCAGTTGTTACGTTACAAGGTGCCCTGTTTCTGGGAGGCCTGAACCTGGTCCTAGGAACTGTCAGCTACCTACACACCATCTTCAGAGTGAGGCAGTCCATCCACATGTCCATGATTGGGGCAGGGCTCCACACCCTGGCTGCCCTCACCCACCTGGGTATCTGGCTGACGGTCGTAATCACCTACCTGGGCTATGTGGAGTCGGAGGAAGAGGCCAGGCACCCAGGTAAATCAGAGACTGCAAACACTGGGTGTAGTGCATGGGCATAATGAATGTCAACATAGCGCTCATTAAATTCTAAAAATGACCTATAGGAAGAGGAAATTTTGAAAAAGCAAATAAATATCATGCCGTATTAATTTGGCGCTGAAAGTTACATTTTTCCAGTGAAGTATCATCCTGCCTTCCAGGTAGCCTCCAAACACTTAATTATTACCTTTGTCATGACCAAATTGTTCAACAGGCAGTGAAGAAATACCTAAGTATGACATGTACATATACAAATAAGTCCATACATTGAAATACATATAATCATTAAACAAACTTGATATATAAAGTGGAATAGAGTCAAGAAAAAGTATCCAGGTAGAAAGTGAAATGTTAAATCAGAATCAGGTTAGTATAACATAGTAGGTACTTTTAGTAGTAACTTATTTATGTATGCAAATAAACGTTAACATTTAGATAGAAAGTAAGCCTATATGGGAGCAAAATCTGCATATAATTAACCACAGATTAAGAACAAGCTGGGTATGACCACGAGAGTGTGCTGATCTATCTCGATACAGTATGGACCCATTAGTATAGTGTACATGTAGCCATAAAAGTACATGCCAGAAAAAAATGTTAAACATGTCTGTTACGTTTCATTTGTGTTTTCAGGTAGCACAGGCCTGGAGGGCTTTGAGAAGGGGATATTTGTGGACTCCAGTGTAAGAAAAGATCCGTCTAAATGATGAACACAGAAGATGTTAAATGTAGATATAGGAGTAGATAAAAAGATATATTTTTTTACCTGGCGACTAATTATCCCTATTTATTGCCTATATGTAATTATCATATAACTGTCAGGCTTTCTCAAACTTCTGAATCTTAATATTAGATTATTTTTTTACGTTTGCGTTTCTTTATTTGTGCTGTCATTTTTCCCCAGCGTTCTCTCTCTGTCAAGCTGTAACTGTTTTGCTGTTATATACTCCAGGGCTTTATTGATAAAGATAATGTGTTAAAGAGTTTGTGTTAATGGACAACTTAAAGCTTTGGCCGGAGAAATTTGCCCAACAGAACTAATGAGGTTAGAATACTGTTACTTATAATTGAGGTTTTTACAGGGTTCGCACTAGCTCTTGTGATTGAACTCTTCACTTCAGTGTTTAACTTCCGAATTTCATCTTGTGTTCGTGTCAGACCCTGGGTCTTCTGTGAGCAGATTGGTTGTGTACTGCATGACACTAAAGTGAAAAAAAACAACCGGTTTCATATTGCATGTATTGCGTTCTTTTATGCATGTATTGCATTATTTTTATGCAAGCCATGCGTTGTGGTGTATTATGCAATATACCCTAACGCCATGTACCTCGTCAGTCTGAGACTTTAAATCTGTGTAGGCCCTATGTTTCCTCATTGACCGTAATGGATCGCCAGACACAGAACTAAGATAAAGAATTTATGTATTGTTGGTGCTACTATTACGTGTTTGTGTTATTTAATGTTCAAATCTGTCAAATGTAGCTTTTATATACCAGGCTTGTTAATTGGTATGAATAATCACATTGCTCTCACCTCATGCTCCTGAACTACCATTTCTGAACGGTTCCACAAATTCTGAAGCAGAAATCGGTAATCATTCTTCGGACCAATCCTGGCGAAACCTTTTTTTCCTTTTCCTTTTTTTTCACCGTTATACATTTTCATCGTGTATCAAGCCCGCACGAATAGATATCAGACGAATGGAATGCAATCATATAGTTACCATGCATGTAAAACATAAAGGACGTTTTGTAAATATACCTGCATACATTATATAATATTATTTATTATTGTTTAGTATTCAATTGCGACATGTGGAAAAGTTCGTCAGTAACATGCCATTGGCCGACGTTAACCCACTTGCAGTCCTCTGGCTTCCTCATCAGACAAAAAAGACCACCAGCGTAAAAGTGAATAATTTTTAAGTAAATCCCACAAAATAATCAAGGAAATAAAAATATGCCCGCTTTCAGTATCACGGATGGAGGAAACCAGAGTGCTGAGAAAAAAACACCAACCTCATCTTGTTCTTGGTAAACTTTTTCACTTAAAGCTGAACCGATCGACGTATTGAAATAGGGCATGTCGAAAATAAATTAATACCCGCCAAATCATATTACCTCTCTACTTGCAAACGTAGTCTGAAGGATGTGAACACTGTTCAGCAACTAGGTTACCGTGTTACATTACGGTAACATACGCATTGCCAAGAGGGGTTTTTTTTATTCTTTTTTATTTTTTGAGGAAATAACTTAGTGTTCTTCATCTGTCATATATTATCGTGCTAGCCGGGTTTGGTGACACGGCGCTTCTAGAGAGCTTTGGTCCGGCCCAGGACATATTAATAATAAATTTGATATATCTGTACTTCACAAATCAAAAAATTAACTCTTATTTAACTTGGGGGTCAAGGGACTGTTGCCGTATAATTTACTTGTCTTGCAAAGTATTGTGGCCCGGATGATTACGGGAGCATGATTAACATATTTTTGCCATAACTATACCCACAATCGTGTGGTTCAGTTAAATAAGTGTCAAGTTTTGAACTGTGTTTCATATGAGTCGATCTGTAACGCGCTTGTCTGCCGGTAACCGTTACAAAAGATGAACTAGTCGAGGAAGGCCTTTGCATCATTGGAAAATAGTGTGACGATGCTCAGTTCTCCTAAACATTTGCTGAATGTAGACACATGGAGACCTTAATTACCCGGTCACATTTACATGGGGATATAAAGGCATACAGGTCCATATGTAGTGTACATAAAGCTCGGCTCTCAAAACTAGACCCCTGTGAGTTAGACGTCGCTCAATTTAAGTCATACCGTGCATACCGTACCGATCATTTCCCCCATCCCTCTGGGTGACTGGGGGTCCGTGAAGTACTCTCAATAGCCAGTTCTGACGAAACGGTGTCGTTACTTTGGTGGTTTGGCGGATTTCGCCTGTCCCAGATGAGTTCAGGCACCCCTCGGGAGCAAACAAGATAAGAAGTCACGGCTGGAGAAGTATAATCTTAGTTCAACTCACATGATAACCCATGCACATGCTCGTGTGGTCGCGTTGTCTTTCTCGCTCTCTGACGTTCGTTAAAGACCACATTTCTATCACCAATACGGCCAGCACATCTGTACGTCACACGTGGGAAAGTTCGTCAGTAATATTTAAAAGGTCAGTGGTTTTTTTACCCGGCCGAGCGTGGTAACTGTCATTTCATCCATTAAGCTAGCCCATACCGCAGATAAGTGGGAATGTCTCAGAATTGCTGGAAATCCATAATAAAACAAATAAATAGGCCTAAGTGAATTAGTTAAAATCAGAGAAGTTATTCATCGGTTTGATTTGTTTTTTTGTGGGGTGTTTTAAGCCGTAATCAAGAATATTTCATTTATGGGACGGCGACCAGCATTATGATAGGGGGAAATCGGGCAACTCCCGGGGGAAACCCACGAACCTCCGCAGGTTGCTGGCAGACCTCATCTGCTTCAGCTGGAGTGAGGAGGATCCTACCAAGACAATTCTGCTGTCTTCGCAAGTAATTCACGCTGTGGGGTAATGTCTGTGCTTACTCGGGGCATCCGTGGCTCAGTCGGTTAGCGAGCTGGCGCAGCGCAACGACCCAGGAAGCCTCCCACCAATGCGGTCGCTGTGAGTTCAAGTCCAGCTCGTGCTGGTTTCCTCTTCGGCCCTACGTGAGAAGTTCTGCCAGCAACCTGCGGATGGTCGTGGGTTTCCACCGGGCTTTGCCCGATTTCATCCCACCAAAATGCTGGCCGCCGTTCTTTAAGTGAAATATTCTTGAGTACAGCGTAGAACACCAATCAAATAAATAAATAAATCTGTGCTTAATCCCTGCAGAAGTAGCAGTGAGTAACTGCCCGCCTGCCCCATAGTGTTGTGAATGACTACTGAACAACAGACGCAGATGCATCAGCTCTGGATGTGACTGTCTCCAGAATGTCTTCATAATCCTGAATGTTCAAAAAAAAAAAAAAAAAAAAAAAAAAAAAAACAGAAAGAAAAAAAACATCTCCGTTATTAGAATTTTGTATGTCTGGATCGAAGTAAAACATGTCTTTTCTCAAGATCACTGGTCATGCACATGGGTTCCTAGCAATTCAACAATTTCCATACATCTAATGTAACTACTGAGTTAGTCAACAAAATTATGAAATTGGTTGCGTTGTAACCAATAGATTCCTGTAAGCGTTAGCATTGATATGTACTTTAAATATCAGCTTTTACTGTTCATCTTCCAATGCAGACATTCATTAAAACTTTACTGGTTTGAGAAGTTTTACTCTTCAGCATTACTCCTTGCAACAATAAATCCCGATCGTACAAGCATTTAAAGAGATGACAGGATCCGATACAAACACTGGCGTCACCGGTGAATACTTCAGGTATACCTCCAGGTGTAAACAAAAATAAAATTTTAAGCATGTTGAATACATATGTGTGATATTTGTAAACGAGAACCCCCAAATAACCTGATTCAAAACAAACTGCAGGGATCATAAAGGTATAGTGTCGTACATTAGCGAGAATCGGATAGGCCTAATGACGGCCCTATAATGGTATTCCTCGCAAACCGCAACACTGTCTACCTATCACGTGATAGGACAGCTACCAAATCTGACCATTAGACGGTCAGGTAGATATGTGCCCAGAGACTGTAACAGATCTGCTTGTGGTGTGGCGTCAGAAGACAGAATATACCGGGCAACCCAAAAGAGTTCAATTCCCCGACCGAAGGCTGTGGCGTATTACATACATTGCATCTATTATGGCTGCTGCTGTAATGCTGATCACTCTGGTTGGACTAGCCTCTGTAAGGCTGGTCAAGGGAAGTGCAGGTTAGTGGCATTTTCGTAAGCTTACAAGATGGAGAATTATATTCTGCAAAACGTTTCGCATATAGGTAGATCTAGATATCGGGATAAATTTGGGGTCTTGAAAGTTCAGACCAGACAACAAGAGTCCATGGTCATAATTGCTGGGTTACGCAGGCCTTCAGGCTATTCCAGAGGCTATAATCTTGTACGTATAAACAACTTAATATACTGTTAAAGAATACCAGGGAAATATAAGGTAAATTGTATTAAAAAGGATAAGGTTTGAAAATTTGAAAAACACCATCCGATAACTGTTTAGACGTTCTCTGAGAAACATGCTTCATCACCGTAAGCTCACATTTTACCGACCCGATGCTGGCTGATTGATGTGAATCGGGCATTCGCTCTCCAGCGGAGAAATGTCAAGTTAATTTTCGTCTGTATTCGACGTGCCGTTTGTGCAGCCAAAATCTGCACACTCTGGCATCCTGCCAGCTCGGAACCAAAAAAATCTTTTAAAAAGTTTGAAGGTCGTTTTTAAATCTTCAAACCATACTGTTTTGCTATAACTTGCCCAATACTTCCTTTGTCTTCTCCTTTAAAGATATAGGGGACATTCTATATAAATCAATCTCAGCTGATATTTGCTACCTTAAGATAAACATTTTTTCAGTAACACTAAGAAGTTCTGCATAAGGAAACAATACAGAGAGAGGCTTTAGAAGTGATTTAATGGGTCAGATGCATGAATGATCGGTTTGAATTCAAATTTCCAAACACATCCCAATCAGGAAGATTCAGGTGCACGCCATAAATACTCCTCTGCAGTATTGATGCGTTTTGACGATTACCCCCACGCAACAGTATAACTGCATTTCTAGATTATTTATTCACATTTATTATGATATAGTATTTTTGAGAAGTATAAACACGAATTACAAGGAACATCCCTACTTTGTTTAAATGCATTGTTTAAATTTCAATATCTTAGACTGTTGTAAATAGAGCCAAACCATTTATTAATAATATTTATTAATAACAAAATATCAGATTTTCGATACAATTAAGTCTTGTTTATTTATGTATTTATTTATGTGTTTATTTATTTATTGTGGGGGGGGGGTATTCATCAAAATTCATCAAATACCTACATGACATTTAAACTCAAAGCACCTCGTCAGCATTAAGCAACATATGAGTTAAAGACACTTGAACAAAAAATGTCCGAAACTTCGTACCAGTATTGGACGCAATCTTAATGGGATAGATAGCATGCTGGCAGCCTATTGTTACAAGAAAATACTTTTCCTACGACACGTCATGCAAGTTAAGTGAGATGCTTTTACCTCCACCGTCTGTGGTGTTTCAGTCAATAGAGATTGTAAATCCAGAAGTAAACTAGTGGACTTAAACAGTCTATGCACCTGAGCGACTGAATGTATTGGAAATCAGATTTGGCTTATTTCTTCTCATAAGGAAAACTCATCGTCATAGCCAAAGTCATATACAGGCCTACACCTTTAGGTGTAGCCTGATATCCTCATCTATAAATAAGGCGGATAGAGCTCCAAAATGTGTATCAAGAGGGGCAGTTGGCTCCTGTGTGCAACGTAAATAGTTTTATATCCATTCTGATTAACCCACTGTATATGTTCCACTGACTCTACAGGGTTTATTACTACATGTACATGTATTAACGCAGTGCGCGTTTGTGACGTCATGCATCATGTATACGTGTCTAATTTGCCCAAGCTTGACTGGAATGACTCGACATCGCATTGCCTTTAGTCTTCAGCAATGCCCTCGGTAGGTGTGGAATTGATCGAATGAACGATTGTGGAGATAACGAACGGAAGTCCTGACAGACGGACAGATCGACAGGCAAGCGGAAAGATAAGGCTGATCCGGTGTAGGTGACCTCGGAAACAGAGTCAGTTATATCGGGAAAAAGCGTACCAGGAAAACACGTGTGTTAACATGTGAACGAGAAAAGCTTTCGCAACGACGAATGTACTATTTAATAAGACACATTCACTCACGATTATGTGCAGCGAGGTATAAAATTGCCTTTTGGAAAGTCGATTAATTGTAATACTAGCCACGCAGCAAGTTATTTTAAGGCCCCGCTAAGTTTGATTGACAAGTCGCGACAACTTTGTTTGCTATTGAATTGATTAATTGTCAAACAAGAATTTGTTTTCTACTTACGAATGGGATTAATAACCTATATACGCAGTACATTTAGCAGTCTGGGAACGGGTGAATTGGAACGTTATACATCGTGATATTCGATAAAATAATATAAAATAAAATATCGGAATCATGTTAATTCTGAGTATAATAATTTATTCTTTCAGTATATCACATTAATTCATTTCTACTTGGAGCTATATGAATAAACACATGTTTATTTCGCATTGCACATGTTGTTTCAGGGAACGTGTATGAGTGGGGATACGTGGGGGCCCAAAGTGAGTATATTCCTGTTCTGTATGTACAGTGGTTAGGGGCCATCTCTGAATATCAGGCGATTAAGAAAGAAACCCGTCTGTTAATGACCAGTTGATCCAATGAACTGGACAATGAAATTGGAATTCACATATCAGTCCCCCGGGACCTACAATATATTTTCATGTTATAAATTTTTCGATCACACACGTGTCATTCTTGTCCATCTTATGCAAGAAAGGGGCGAGTTTCCTTCGTTTGCCTAATTCTAATCATCAAATACACCAAAAGATGATTTTCCAATAAGCAATCTTGTGTGCACATGGTGTACTGATACCCTCTGTTTATTTCTATCGCATATATACATCCACGGAACCCTGCTTTCAATGCTTTTGTATCGTTATAAAAGCACATTATGGGAACAAAACCATAATTTATTGGTGTGCAATGAACAGTAAAGGGTGTTTTATAGCAGTTCACATAAATAAATTCAGAATGACAAACTTGAAGTTCACATACAATCTTATATATTTAACTGCCATTCCAATGCTCTGTTGCAATTACATATTTTGCGTCGCCACAATATGGCTAAAAGTCTGCCAGTGTGGCCTTTGACTCCTGTTGACCACCTGTAGTACATCTGCACGGAATGCGAAGCAAAAACAGCATCTCTTAGCCCAGAGAAAGTGCAATAGCTTCTTTATTTTATAATAAAATGATCTGTACAAGTTCGAAATTTTTATGGCGCTTATATTGTCTTGGGGTCGTTGGCTGTTTTAGAGGCCTATTTCACATTTAAATTCAGAATTGTATTTCCGAAAAGCCCTGTATCTCCATGCATATAGTAAACAATCACATGCATTTCCATATAAATATTTTACAACTTTACGTTACTCTCCATTCTTTTTTACTTATGTCTAAATTATCCTACTTCTCTCTGCCTTGATTCTCCACTTTCGAACAATTGGATCTCCACAAACCGCTTTCTGTTTATATTTATCCCACAATCTCCAAGCATATCTCTGTCTTCCGTTGTTATCTCCTAGGCTTCCTAGGATATCTCTTTCTTCTTTTTCTTACATTTCTTGCAGATCTCTTCACATGTATAACAATGTTGCTCAATCCCACTGACGTAAACTGTAACTTTCGATGTTTAAATTATAAACTTTTATGCATCAGATATTAAACACTTGGAGATTGTAGCATTATAACATAGATTTATATACATGTATTAGACACTTATGCTCAATAATTAAATACATGTGTATACTTATTAAACACGTTTATTTGAAGTTTAAGCACCCATTAAACGCGTGTGGCATTGGTCATTTTACAGTCTATTTTGTTGAAAGGTCCTGATAAGTGGAAGTCACATTTCCCGCACTGTGGTGGCAGGAGACAATCACCAATTGATATCAACACAGATGACGTGTTATATAACGAGAATTTGGGGGATCTTAAGCTGCTAAATTACAACACTTCTCTCTCGTTTCCGCCTACGCTGTTTAACAATGGGCACTCAGGTAGGTCACGTGATAGTTCGTGACAAGTTCAAGGGTGATCTATATTTAGTAACCGCCCTAATTCTTGTCTGTTATCAGATTTCACATACAGTTACACTGGTATTTCTAATGACAAGACTAGTTTACCCAGACAAGAAAATCTGTTGGTTGTTGAATAATTACGCCGAGGGGTTGAATAAATTTTGGTGACCTGCCTGTGTATTTGACAGCTGACATTTGGCAATAACTGATTTCGTATCCACGGATTCTAAAGGATCTGCAGATATCTAAGAAAAGATATGATGGAGTTTGTTTACCCATGACAATGTCGTCATGACAGCTTCTTTTTGACAGTGATATATATTCTATCTCTAACTTAATATATTCCTAGAGCATTATTCTTCATGCGGTTTTGTGGTGATGCTCAGATGCACAATGGTTTACACAACTCACTATTAGAAAAATGAAACTCAGTTTTCACAAGTCTTCCCATTCTCTACACGTGAACAGACACAGTGCAATTTTATGCGTAGTTTTAAGGTGGAATTGTAAGATTCAAATAATTTTCTCACATTAAATGCGTTGATATTATGTGTTTTGCTTGAATATTCAAACTACATGTAACGGTCCTTTTGCTGATCACCTCTACATGATAAACATTTCTGTCATTTTTGCACTGGTGTAGCAGTAATTATGATCAAACAAAGGCTGCAAAATGTCTAATTTATAAATACGTAAAGACAGAAATTAATAGAACATAGCCGAAAAAGTAGCGTTAAATCGGTTAGAAAATTTTTCTAAATCGCCTTTTTCTACATTCTTACGAACATGGGCAGAAAAATAAAATATAAAATATTCTGACTTTATCCTAGACATTGGAGAATCTATAAAATTGTTTCCCTGCTTTAACAAAGTCGTCCACAGTTGTAATCTGTTGCTTTTTCTTGTCGTACAATGTACACGTGACACATTTCGAGGCAGGTGTTCTCATGAAACACATATGTATGTGCATGGACGCCGAACACCAACAAAAAACAGTTCCCCCAAACCGAAGAGGCGTTTCGCAAGCCAAATAAACATTCCCCAAAGCAAAACAACATTTTCCCACCAGAACATAAGTCTACGACACAAGCATTCCCCAAATCGTATAAGCATCTCCTGAACCAAGTCACATTTGCCTGAGAAACAGAGTCTTTTTTCAACTGAAAAAGGGGATATGCTAGTTGAGGTGTTTTTATTCGGCTTGGAATATGGTTACTTTATTTGGGAGATGTAACTTTGAGGGCACTGGACTTCCACACACACGCACAGTAAGGTTTCAGCAGAAAATGACATGCTTTCCCAGCGATTTGATAGTCTTTCTGCAGCTGAACAGAGTTTCCCATTGTTTTGAGATTTGTGAGTATTGTATCCCGCCCAAGGGTACTCAAACCATTAACTCAAATCCAAATATGGTCCACAGTTCAAGTAGACATTCACGGGGACTACTTTCTAGAGGGCGGAGGACTACCATCGCGGTATAGAGTGGCCCAGTTCCATTTCCATTGGGGCGATGCGGACAAACGAGGCTCTGAACACTTAGTCAACGGCAAGGCCTTTCCCATGGAGGTGTAGGACTTGATTGATTTACTTACTTATGGTTGAAAGTTAAGGGACAGTTAACAAAGTTGGCTTACAAAGAAAGTTTAACTGCACCCTGACGGTGTTATTTTCAGATATTGTAAAGTGAACCCAGAACTCCTTGTTTCGGCTAGGGTTTTAAGTCAAGAGGTTCGTCAAGAACCTGACAAAGGGGTGTGCTTTACTCCACATAAGCCAGTTAATTTCCTCCACCCCGTATGAAACTTATCGCGGCCCACTTTGAACACCGCTTTAGCAAACTAAATTGAATAATAAAACTAAAGACATAAACTGACATATCAAAAGTCAAAAGAATTTATTAAAACTATTACAAATAAAAGCTTTATATGTACTACATGGAGTTACATTAGCTCAATTTACAACAAATTATTGCGTTAAGTGAGACACTGTTTCAGTTACCTTTTTCATCTGCAATGCCAAACCAGCGTCAAGAAAAGACTCTGAGCTGTATTTACTTCATGAGAGTCCGTTTCGAATTAATTAACTAAAAACCGTATTTTAAAATAATTCTGATTTAATTTTGTCTCCAGATGCACATCGTGCACTATTCCACGGAGTACTCTAACATGAGTGAAGCTTTCAACAGGCCTAATGGATTGGCCGTGCTTGCAGTCCTGTTCGGAGTGAGTGATTATGATTTGACCCGATGTGTTAACCTTTGTAATCAGCCACCCATGGATTAGCGCATGACCTGCTCTTATAACTGAATTTAACCACGCAATGGTATACTATTACACAAAATGGTATACTATTACAGTAGTTTAATATTAACAGCTGGTATCCTATAATCTTACTCAAATGTATAAAGCTAAAATTTAGAGGTTGTACACGCTGTCTTTAATACAGCTTGGGAGCAGAATGGTAAAATGATGTTTGGTGGAATCACTTTGACTAGTTTGCTATGAATTTGTATTAGCAGAGGTAACGTTCTTCTGATAGAAGGCATTTTCTCGCTTTACTTTCTCATACTTTGGTTATGTATTATAGGTTGGAGACACTCCTAACAGTGCCTTTGATAAGCTGGTCGGTCATCTCCAGGCCACGGATTATAGAAGTAAATATTCCAGACTAAAAACTATTTAAATCTATTTATCACATTTGGCCTGAACAAATTTTCTCCAAATCTGAAATCAGCCTTCCGCAAAATTCACCTATTTCATACTCATTGAGTTCATTGTGCATGACGATGGACTTCTCTGCACCATCTCCATACATATAGGGGTATATATCACGGTGCCACGTATTACAAAGGGAAGCAGCTTTTCAGTGCTTATAATTGTAGCAGTACTGGCAATTTACCTTTGGCTTGGCTTGCACCGCTGAATTTCGAGCTAGGCGCACCGAGTTCAAATCCTGATGTGACCCAAACGGTATATACTGATTGCTTTACATCTGAATTAAGATCGATTTATATGTAATTTGATTATTCTGAGTGATGTTTAGTTTATTGATTTACCGATTTATTTATTTGATCGGGGCTTAAAGCCGCACTCAAGAATGTTTCACACATACACCACATTAGGTGCGTGGAGAAAACAGGAATGCCCTGTTTTATGATGTACTTCAGAACAGTTCCTCCTGATATATAAAATTCATGGATACAAGAATAAATATTCCATAATTTGAAACAATGACATTCTGCAATGCCCGTGTGATTTGGAATTGCAGATGACGTCATACAGCTAGATAAGTTCCCATTGCGCAGTCTCTTGCCGGTAGATGTCAGCATTTTCTTCCGGTACTCTGGCAGCCTGACAACACCACCCTGCTACGAGAGTGTCATTTGGTCACTGTACCAGAATTGTGTGGTTTTGGCCGAATCACAGGTAAGGCTGATTTTTTAACCAAAAAAGGGGAGTCGAACTCTTCATTTTGTCATGTGTTCCACAGTACCCAAAACTGTTCTGCTCAGGTAATCAGTCAAGATGGAGTTCAAAAGCGTGCAAACTCCACATCTCCCCATCAAAGAGTCTCTGCTTTCATCTGTCACTCCTAGAGGCGTAACTCTATCCAGCTGACAAGATACGTATTTCATGACGCATTTCAATGAGTTTGTTACTACATATAGATGTATTAATTTATATTGACGGAACCCACCATTGTGAGCTACATGTATTCATACACCCATGAGCTCTGGAGATTTACATTTCAAACCAGGTGTAAAAAGCCAATATGGTATGAGGCACGGTACCAAAACCTTTTTTGCTTTCAAATAAAGCATACCTGTATGTTATGAAATGTCTCGTTAAGCCCTAATTAACCTTATTTACACATCACTATGATGGTTTCTTCCGTAGGCGAAGTGGTTAGCGTGTTAGAGCAGCATAAAGAACCTCTCATCAATGTAGTGGCTGTGAGTTCAAATCCAGCTCATGCTGGCTTCCTCTTCCGTCGTACGTGGAAAGGTTCGTCAGCAACCTGCGGACGGTCGAACGTTTTCCACCTGTTCTATCCAGTTTCCTCCTGCATAAATCTGGCCGCTGTCGAATTAGTGAAATAGTTATGAGCACGGCTTAAAATGCCAATCAAATAAATAACAAATCAATTTGATGTTTCTGCATTCAGGTGAATAAATTTCGCACCCTTCTGAAGGCCAGCTTACCGGGTGAGGGTAATAGAGCATTGGTTAACGACTTCAGGCCAGTACAGCCAATGAATGCCCGCGTTGTGGAGATCAATAGGCCTGTTTCAGGATGTGGCCTTTCTAGAAGTTCCCCGTTGAATATTCTCCTGTCTCTCTCTCTCGTCTGCCTGACGTTGGTGTGATGTGTTCAGATTTAAATACATCAAGGAAACACTCTGCTAAAGTCAATATCTTACAAAGTAGCAATTGTAAAGTAGTGATATAATGACTTCAAATTGCTCAGGTGTGCTGGTACACCTCCTTCTTTGAAACTGTGTCTTGACCTCTGTGATTACTTGGGCGCATGCATGACTCCCAAAATGCTGATTTATTCCACAATTTTACCGCATTGATTCGAGTGCATTAGACTGAAACGTAATTTCTGTAATCTGAAAACATTTCAGATCGGTTTCATTTCTCCCAACTTAGCTTTCAGAGAGTCCTTCGGTGGTCTTCACTGCGGTTTCAAATCTGAATACTGACCTTATGTCGCTTTGTTGTAACGAAGGCCATCATGGTGCATCGACATGCAGCAGATGAACTTTAGAAAGGCCATTTCTGACAATAAATATATTAGACTTGTGTCCGCTGCCAGTGACAACGTTTGGAGAACAGAAAAATCAAGAAATATGCGCCACGCAAATGTACACCATTGAAACAGTGGTCAAACTTTTACAAAATTTAGCACTGAAATCATTAAAGAATTAATTTTGTGAAGAGCATTCGATAGCAATCTATAAGATGGTGTTTGACGACGCTAATGTGCTGTGAGAACCAGTGAATTGGATGCTGTGGTGGTAACAGTGGCTTTCCTGTATGTTTTATCGAACATGTCACGGAAATCTCAGCTCAAGTCAGTATTACTTCCTTGACTAACAAATGAATGAATGATTATGGTTTAACGCCACATCGGCAATATCTCAGCCATATCGTGGCGAGGACTAACAAATACCTGTTTACGAGACTCGTGATATGGTTTGTTCAGACCCAGACCGTGTCACTACTAGCATTTTTAGACAACGTGTAATGCTTGACTGATTTTTAAAAAATACATCTATTCAGATGTATATCACATACGTGAAAAGATGCCATATATTTGTGCGTTGATATCACCTGAAACCCGGTTGAATTAAAAACGCTGTTCCTTTTTGCTTTCGCAATTATGTCGGCAGGTTTTGAGAAAATATGATCGATGTGCGGTAATGAACTGTGACACATGAACATGACAATACAAGACAAGAATACTATTCCCAACAACCACAGGCCGTCATTCCGCTGAGCTACTAAAATCAGATTAAAGCAGAGATTAACCTACCACTAACTTTATATAGGATTAAAGCTAATATGTGTTAGAAGGAAACCTCTCGAAAAACCGATAAACTTTCCGATTCAGGTTCACAGACAATAGCCACCGTAATGTTAACACGCACCTTGCATGACTGACCGTGATCTTGGGGAGGTTCAGTTAAGCGATATGGTTTCGTTCACACGAGCACTAGGGCGTGACTGCATGAAAAGTGAAATCAAAAGAAAAGGGCACAAGTACTATAACCTTAGTTATTTCGGAAGATGGGGTGGAAACATACCTAAAAGACCACAACCATTTTTTTCTGACGAACTAGTTCATTCTTTAAATCCACTTTTAATCTGGAATTTCTCACATTTCTCACACTCACCGTGAGACACGACATGTTTAGAGAATATGTGGCTAAAAGGGGGAACAGGGCACACGTTACGTCAGCTGAAACATCTGTGTTCTCGGGTTATAGAAATAATTCGCCTAATTCGTTAAAATTGAAATCATAGCTGCTCTTTTGTTTTTGTCAGTGTGCAAGAAAATCCTTGATTTATCATGCGATAATTCTATCATGCAACATCACAAAAATAAAAAAGCTATGCTCTTAATACCTAAGGCAGTGATGCTTAATCGATTCACATAAAAATTTGATCTGGTGTTGTTGTTTTTATCTTGTAAAAAACTGAAACATTGCCTCTCTCTGCCATCAAACATTATTCGTCCGGTTACTCATGAAAACAGATGACTGAGTCCAGGGCTAACATTTCCATGGGTGGACTTCAAACAGCAACATTGGGAAGCTTGTGTGAAGATTTTAATTCTCTTTCAAATTTTGTCTTTTGCAAAAGTCTTTAAGACTCGTCTCGATCTAGTCTTGTATCTCAAAATCTTATTAAGCAGGCTATAACCGTTAACTCTGGACTAACTTTACAGCTGATCTAACTTTAATCAGGTTATACATATATATTCAGTTAGCTTCATGTTCATACAGATCGCTGAACGAGTGCACATTTCTGGTATATTTCCTGAAGTGAGCTCTGTGTTGTTGTGTACCTTTATGCAAGGTTTGTGCAGGGTGAAGAAGTGAAGGGAGTCTTACGCGAAAGTACAATTAATTATATTATATTTGTACAGTTACCAGCCACAGCTGAACTAAAACTATTCAACAATTTAAGATATACATGCGAGGTATTCGATTTGAATAATTAAGTTATTATTTCACAGTTAATTTGAATATCTTATTCCTGATAGTCACATTCACGTAGGACTCCTTGTTTTGGGTGAGTACTCTTTTAACTATTTCCCCTACAGATGTTGATTGGTAGATAACACGCTTAACAATGACCTGTCTATCAAATTCTGAGAACTAGGTGAAACCTTTCAAACCCGGAGGGTAGTGTGACACCTATTAATTACTAGAAAATGAAAAGACTACTAAAACTTTGACCTACATTTAGTCATGTCTGTATATTGTATCGAAAAGAAAGACATTTTATGCCAACAATAAAATAAGCGATGGCTCACATGCCATTTATTCTTTTCGATTGTATACAAGTAGATGAAACACGTCATCGACAGGAAAAAAAAAGTGTGCTATATACATTTTGGGGGTACTCGTACTTTTCTCGACTGAGTTTATCGTACAGATTGTCTTAGTCGGTCAAGGCTAGCTTGTTTACTGACCTGTCATGCGCAGTCATGAATGACTGACGCAAAAGTTATACTTTCTATATATTTAACCCAAGAAGTCAAAAGGTTCCTGAAAGATGCTAGTTCACTTATTACAAAAATAACATACAAAACACCATAAACAGGTGAGTGATACCTGATAAGCTGGAATGATGAACAAACACTAGGTCCATGCCTGGGTTAAACATCATTTACTCGGCACGGCACAACTGATGCATTGTGCAAAAGGTAGATATCAACGAGGAAAAATTTACGAATCGTTAGAGTAGATGTATAGCGATACTGGGAGAAAACAATTTACTGGTGACTGGATGGATTCGTTGGTTGGTTGATTTATTGAGTGATTTATTCATAGATATCAAAGGCCATACCCAAGAGTATTTCATTTACGATGGGGGTCAGTTTTATGAGTTGGGGAAAAAAGCGTTACCAGGAATAAACCATCAACATTTGGCAAGTAACTAAGAAACTTTCCCATGTATAACCAAAGTGGCCTGCTTATTACCACAAAGAAAAAGGAAATCCTGGCGAGGGATGGAGATCTCGAAGTTCTCCATCACCTTTTGTGAATAAATAACCGATCATTCCATCCTGCACCAGTCAATTCCATTTTACGGACAAACCTGCGAAAAGTTGCCCGATGATTATCTCTTTTAGTATATTATTAATAACACTTCTTTCAAATTTTTCCCCTTTTTTCTTTTTTTTTTTTTTTTTTTTTTTTTTTTTGAGAAACAACCTATAACTGAAAACAAAAACTCCTTCTTAACAAAAAGGTAAAACCAAAGGAGTACAAAGTAAACACTATGCATCAGATATAAAACACCGGAAGATTATAGCATTATAGTATTGGCCTATATACATGTTTTAGACATTTTTTATTTAATACCTAAATATAGGCCCTATGTGTATATTTATTAAGTAGGCTTGTTTGAAGTTTAAACAGCTATTGTGGTGTGAAAACACCTTTGTCTTAAAAGCAAGGTGAAATGATGCAGAATGAGATAGTCTGAAAAGCTTTTCAAAATTGTAAAAGCATTACACTCTATGAAAACAGATATTGTACGTTCGTCAGAGAATACGTAAACAAAATTTTTCTATCGTTTTCATTTTGCCTGGTGTGACGTCACACACGAATACATGACGTCATTAATGGCTGACGTGTATCCAAAATGACGCCGCCCTTTCAAACGCTCTTGACGTCATCCCTATATTATTGCTTACACGATGTCGCATCTGCCCGATTCGACGTCATATAAAGAATATCATCACGTCATATCAGGAAAATTTTATGGACACAGCCGAAGATTTTGTTTTTTAAGGAATCTTGAGCCATGTGGTTTAAATAGTGATATTCATCGAAAATCCTTTTGAACCAAGGTGTTAGCTTTGTTCCGTAAGATTTCTTTTACACAACATTAATGTTTCTATGTATTTTGTATTCTGACCTGAGCGCTTTAAGCAACCATTAAGCGCGTTGGGCGTTGGGTGTTGGGCTTTGGGCATTTTACAGTGCAGGTGTACCTTGTGGGCCATATTGTCACCATCTAGATCGATGACAATAACTGCTGCTAAAACCCCGAATTTTTGTCTTTGAATATGGCTCTTTAATATCGATATGTGGGTATAACGTGTAAAAAAAATGCTCAAAATTTGGGTTATAAATGAGAACATAATGGTATACGTTTAATGTTACATCCTCGAACCAAATACTATGAGAACGATCTTCAAAGTCACCGCCAACTTTACTATTCGCTGGGATGTATTTCGTTGAATAATATCACCAATATAAAAGTCTGCGTTGGCCTAGATATAGTTCTAAATAGTCCAAGCACCACATGGAGATTTTGCTTTCCGTTTTCTTTATTTTGTTCACTTGTTATTTTTGTATTCGTATTCGCCTCTAGCATTTACTCATGCTAACAATCAACAAACACGAAAACATAAAAAAATTTAAATGTTTTCAAATATGAATGCCCAAGGGGAAGGGCGTTGAGAGAAGACCTCTTAAAACAAAATTTTGCTTTTAGATGTTTAATTATTTTTATTCCGAATATCAATAGTATCAGTTTGAGATATAGCAGAACACAAGAATCTCTTAAAATTCAAAGCCCTTCAGAGCCTGAATTAAGCATATACAGGTAGAGTTATTTAGTCATAGTTTCGCATTACTGGGTTTTACTTGATAAGATCTTGATTATAAACTTTGTCTCATTTATTCAATGTTGTGCAACACACTTTCCTGTGTTATGACAGTTCCTAGATGTTGCGATGTGTACAGATTTGACAAATTTAACAAATACTGTTCGACAAACGTTAGAAAGAAGGAGGAATCTACGCTTCTGACAATACAACAATAAATGAATTTTGCGTAAATCGATAGAATGGAAGCGTCGGCGATGAGAAGCCTAGGCCTACTTTTGATGAAATAAACTGAAGCGGAGAGCTTATGTGGAGCGTGATGATTTTTTATATACAAAAATTAAGAGAAAAGAGAAACAGCTTTAAAATTTCATGAGGTCATGAAGAAGGTTGACAGCATGATCTGAATTTTCATGGCCTGAAGAGGTATGATATGAATAACGAAGTTGCATTTCATGTAACAGAAAAACCCGAAACAGGGTTGTGTATTTCGTGTTTGCCACAGCTTGCTGGTCTGTATCGTTACGTGAGCAGGTCCGCCATTGTGTTGATAACTGTCGACATCACGCTGTATAACTACGCCCGTATCGAATATTTGGTGGCATTAAATTACAACAATGTTGGCAACAGCACACAAGGGCAAATCTCAATGACACGTTTTATTCAGCGTCAAGCGAGGTTTTTAAAATCATAAATCATATCTCAATTCGGATTTTAATGAAAAAAATCATGTCGGACATAGCAGAATTGTTGACAATGCTGTGCTTCTGTATAGGAGATAACATAGATCAAAACACTTTTTGATCAAAGCCCTTGAACACCATTTTACAGCCAGTTTGATACTTACTGATTTTGAAACCTGTGGCATTTGTGCTTCGGCATGACATACACCCACCATATATGCCTATACTTTAAAATTGTAAGAACACTTAATTTTAGTTAAGTTTTAAAAGTTTTACTTAAGTACAAATTTGCTTTGTAGAATAGGCCCCAGTTCCTCGTGGCCACTGGCAGTTATATGTGGCAATACACTTCTCCTACAACTCATTCGACAACTTTACAGATTATATAGAACAAAGTCATTCGAAGTATCCCCAATAAAAACGGAACGAAAGTGTATGGGTCCCTTTGTTTCATCAGCTCCCACAGGTCAACATCCTAATTGTATCACTCTGACTTAGAGTCACCCTACACAAGGAGTGGTCATCCACCGGAACAACCTCTTGTTAATACCACTATCCTTAACAGTAATTGAATCACTGGGACGAATATTGACGAGTGGCGAAACAAAATCACAACACAGAGTTCAGTTAAAAACAATGTTTTGAAAAAATACGTATGCAATGACATCGGTTTCACAATACACACAAAAAACAGTACAGATATACATATAGCAAATGAACAATACCTTGTCTTACCACAACACGTTGAATGAACGGGATGAAACAGGCATGACCCTGTCTGCATGCGCTGTTCAGTCTTCCCTAATTCCATGTCACAAGATTTCAGTTATTTTCTGCCAGTCTTCCCGTGACCATTACTCAGAAATCGCAAATGAAGGTGCACAACACCATTTAGGGGGAAAACTGGAATCTTCAATCACGTTCACTTCTGACGAAAGATTATTCTACTATAAAGACGTACGAAGTTCTCGGTCAGGCTTTCGACCGATACATCTATTCCAAGTACATCCACAAACACAGACCTGCCTGGATCAAAACATGATGAAAGTATGAGTTCACAAATATCCCACTCTGAATATTATATTTTGTACAGTTCCAGTTTGTGATCCAAGTTTTCTTCGGATAAAACAAGCTGTTATAAGCTGTACTTATGTACTTTGTATTTATAAAATTATGTTTTCGAGCAAATGAATGAATGAATAAGTCAAACAGTCAACTACTGTATATGTACCCAAAGGTAGATATAGGGAATTCCTGAAAATAGAATTAAAATTGAAATGAGTGAAAAATGCAAAATATTACACAAGTGGGCAGTATGGTACAGTCAGGTGAAACGATGTACGTTTGAGAAATATATAATTGAAAAATTCTAAAAGTGAAAAATCGTGTGCAACAGTAAACGGGATAACTTCACCTTTTCAGTGAAATATAAACATATCTTTTTCACCACTACAGACTTTGCATAACGCAGAAGCATGGACACAGAAAAAATTTGAAAAGTCTCTTGTTTTGAAGTTCCAATGTTAAGGAGAGAAATCATCATTAGGGGGACATCTTAAGCGATGTTCCCGGAAAGTAATAACCAAAGCTTTAAGTACTGAACCGACAAATGTAGGGTTTGTCAGCTTAATTCATGTCTCTATACCCTTTTGTATTTTGCGCCTTGAGGCCCTGTGGAGAAACTTATTCTCTGCTGACGTCATTGCAGATTTAGGGTCTGCCCGGAAAAAAATCTATTTCATATTTAAGGTGGAATTTTCTTTGAATTTCTTTATATTTATTTTTTCTTTTCAGTGTAAATGAGTTTGTTTTTTTTTTTTGTTCGGAAACCTATGCATGGGCAGTGAAGCATTTCTGTGGTCCCTATAAAAACAGGTCCGAACAGCTATACCGGTTTTCATCTGAATGTGAAGGGAGAGACTAAACGGTCAATCGTTAGATTT
This sequence comes from Acanthopleura granulata, assembly GCA_016165875.1. Classification (NCBI taxonomy): domain Eukaryota; kingdom Metazoa; phylum Mollusca; class Polyplacophora; order Chitonida; family Chitonidae; genus Acanthopleura; species Acanthopleura granulata. The sequence continues at coordinate 15,732,163 of JABBOT010000010.1, forward strand.
GTCTTCAGTCCCAAATTTCTTTGATTGTATAGTATTGTTCCGAGAAGAAAAGAGATGGCTTTGTCCAAAGCACAGATGGTCAGATTGCCTCTGCTGGTCAACTTGATAGCGACTGTCCTATCGTCATCTGGTAAGTCAGGAACTTTATACACTTCACCCAAAATGACACGTTGTCACTTAAATTCTGCTCACTTTAAATTATCAACTAAACATAAATATAAATCGAATCGTTACATTGGCACTATATTGCTTAAAGGTCTCGAAATAAGCAAGCATATTTTAAAACATTTGGTGCTTTTCGGTGCTTTTATATTACACAATTTCCTGTAAAATGCAATATGGAGCTTCGTTGTGATTCGCATCAGTATTGATGTCAACTTGTGAAGCCATTTCCTAATGCTAACACTTTTGGTACCACTTTTTTAAATAAATGGCTGTTATTTGTAATTATTTACTTTTTCGCTAGACTAAATAAACTTTTCGCCATGACATTTTCCTACTTCACGCATTCGTGACTATTTCAGACAAACAGAGTAGTATGGGGACTGCATGACTGGAAGATTTACAAGTACAATATTTGTTTCGGTGGTAAAATTCAAAAACATCCAATTGATGTGCCTCGATACAGCGATTGTCTGTTTGCAACGGATTTAGTCCGTGGTGATCAAAACAATAAAACAAAAGGTAGAATGGCATTAAAATATTACGTTCATCTGGCAAATATATGGAAACCGTCAGTAAAAGTTCAATTTAAATATTTCTTTACATACAATATTTTATTCTGAATGGGTTTCACATATGACATGTAATATAAGGATTTTCTACTTTCTCCTGAAAATTCTACATTCCAGTAATGTAAAACTCGCACTCTCGCAGTTTTGTTGAGGCTTTTAGTCTGGAGATTTGTGTCTACACCTGGCACTTCTCTTCCTTACACCAATAAAACTGACCGCCGTCATTTTAAATGAACTATTCTTAAATACCAACTAATGCAAAAAATAAATAATTAAACATTAGTTCGAGAAATAATTCAAATATCTTACCTTTCATAGTGCATGTATGCCTTCTCTTGTATGTCATGGCTATCCGTGGCTGGATGGTACAATGACTTTCTGCTAAAACACCAACGATCTTCCTTTGTTGTGCTTTGCCTGGTGTCTACGGCCTATAAATCCGATTGCCTCGTTTGAAACGAAATGCTCTTTATCTAGGCGCAATACAACAATCAAATTGCCATTTATTTATTGGACCCGTGTTAAACGCCATACTGATGAATCCTCCATTTTTTTGACTGTCACAGGGATCAGATTTATGAACGGAGGAAATCGTGATGAACTGAATAGGAAAGATACCGAGCGTCACAAGGTACATGACAAACCTCCCTGATTTAAATCCGCAATCAAGGCAAAAAATCACTGACTTTGAACACATGATCTCATTGGTCTACGGCGTGACAGCTACAGTGAGCCAGCGCTTTAACCATATGACCCAGCGAGGCCACACTTGTACATTTGTCAAACGCAGCAAAGACATAATCTAGCACACACTGAGCATTTCTGAAGCTTCCCAGCGGCGATGACTTCCCTGATACGCGTGTTTCATAAGGCAATGCGAGTGTCCCCTGAAGGCCGACGGAACAAAAGGAAATGCAGATTTTTCTCGCCGATGTAACCTTGACCTATACGTACAGCAGCCGATGCGACTAACTGGCTGGGATGTGTCTAGCCAAGTAATCACATGGCCCCTCCGCTACACTTCAACGCCGTGGAAAGATCTCATTGAACACTAGTGGCGCAAACTCGGCCACCTATCGTCTGGCTTTCAGCCGAACAGTTCGGCTCTGCTTCTATGTTGTATTTTTCTTTGCATCCGCTATAATTTCCGACCCCAAATGCACACTGCCATAATAAAATGCCATAATAAACTTGAGCTCACTTCATCTAGACCTCGGTAATGCGCGAAGACGCCATGTTTGATGGCATTATAGGTACCACTTTGTCCGTAACTTTTATCCTGGGATTTACACTCTGTTGTAGCAAGTTGCTCATTTTTTGGAGACGATGGCGACATTTGATCGTTTTAAACACCAGAAGTATTTAACATTTGTTTGCAAGAACGACTCTAAAGGTTGATGACATAGCTGAGCAAAAGTTCCAAGGATAAAATTTAACGAATCCTAGATCGGGATGCTTAGCTTCATCAAACATGGCGAACCCTGGTGTGTACCGAGAAAGATAGAATTTGCGAGAGTTTTATTATGACTAAACGGTTGGCGTTAGGGGTTGGAAATGGTGGTGGATGCAAAGCGTCCAACCCAAGGAGAAAAATGCAACATAGAACTGGTCGGGGGAAAGCCAGAGGGTAGGTATCCGAGTTTGTGCCATTAGTATTCAATTTGACCTTCACATGGCGTTGTGGCGTTGTGGAGGGGCCATGTGATTACTTGGCTCGGATGTGTCCAGGGCATTGTGTGTTGTCTAGCTAGTCAGCGTGACGACTGTGTCTGTGACGACCGAGATGAACTCGTGTCTCCGTCATTAAGCCTCCATCCATGTCACTCACCCCGGAGCACGTTCATATACACGTCACTTCACAACAACAGCAAAGAAACTTTTCTTGCCTCATTTTTTTTAGAAACGAAATGTGTTAATTATGCTTCATCCAGATCATCCCAAGCAATCGTTTCAAAGGGCATTTATAGATTATGATAGCAGAATACCGCACATCATTTATTTGACTAGCGTATTTATATTCTCGCTCCAGCCATCATGATAAATGAAATCCATACCCATTCTATTACAGAACATCTCAATGGCAACACGTCTTTTCCAAACAGATATTCGATCTGTGTATAAATTTATTGCAGCGTATGTGGTACTTAATTCATTTAAGTAATGGTGCATTTTGAGGTTTACTCCGCACCAAAATTACGCCACACTACCCGCCTTTTTTCTCCCCATTTTCCCACCAACATATATCCATTTTTTTCCTCTAGTAAAATGGGATAATAACGTACTGGTAGTCTAACCAAAAAAATTCGCAATATTATACTAAGATAAATATCACTAATAAGGCCTTTGGAGTAATCTGTAAGTCTTCTTATTCTCATCGACTTACTACCTAACGTGAAAGCTAATTTCTTCAAGAAGGTAAAACTGAATAGGAGTGAAATCAGTCGTGGTCCTAAATCTTTTCAACCTACTTTTCAGTTTTCATAAGGAATAGGCTCGCAAGGACATGGCTGAAATATTTCCGGTGTGGTGTTATGCCATAATCATTCATTCATTCGTAATATAAGGAACAGGAAAACGGGTACATATAGCGAGTGGTCAATTATGCGACTTGCTTGTTAATCGCTAGGGGAGACCTTCCATCACATTCTCGGACAGGGAATTTTCGAGACCCATCCTCTTCCATTGTTCAGGAAGCCTTGTTCGCAATAAGTGGTAGACGGTTCTCTCTAGTGTCATCTTACATGAAGTTCGCTGAAAACCACTTGCCTTCCACCTTCCAGAAGCTCTTCTAGTACTGTCTCAAAATACCAGAGATTATTCATACCTTAAGGTTGGACTCTGGCATTTTTATGGGCCAGTTTGAGTTCAGCTCAAATAAAGTACAGGTGTAAAGCACCTTTCGACCAGTGAAGCACCAGACGGTGCTGTGACCAATCATGGTGTCCGTTTTATTTTATTTTTAGATTGATTTGATTGAATATTTCACTTATACGACGGCAGCCAGCAGTGTTAGGAGGTAAACAGACAGATCCTCGGAGGTAACCCACGACTATAAGCAACTCGCTAGCATGAGCTGGATTCGAACTAATTGCGACCGCATTGGTCAGAGATTTCTGGACCATTATGCTCTGCTAGCACGATAACCACTTCGGTCACGGAGGCCTCGGTGTCCGTCTCAAGACGCCATTATTACGGTGTCCGTCTGAAAGTACCATCATTACACAACATCAATTTAGAAACAAAATATTGCGAAAGGACGAAACAACGAAAGGAAGAAACAAAAGTGCGAGCCAAAAGTACGAAATGGCGAGGGGAAAAGAAGAAAGTGCGAGGCCAAACAACGACGTTTTGTCACCTCGCTCCACCTTTCGACCTTTTGCCTTCCAGTTGGCATGCGCACAGCGATTTACAAGCGGAAGGCAAAAGGACGAAAGTGCAAGGTTTGATGGAATCTCGCACTTTCATTGTTTCGCTCTTTTGTGTTTTTACGTGAAGCAAAACTCGAAAAAATCAAAAGGGGTAAACTAAAGTACGCAAGGGAGAGGCAAAAGTACAAAAGAGAGAGGTGACAAAAGAAACAAAGAGCGAAACAAGGAAAGTGCGAGATTCCATCAAACCTCGCACTTTCATCCTTTGCCTTCCGCTTGTAAATCACTGTGCGCATGCCAACTGGAAGGCAAAAGGTCGAAAGGTGGAACGAGGTGACGTCGTTGTTTGGCCTCGCACTTTTTTACTTTCGCCTCGCTCTTTCGTACTTTTGTTTCGTCCTTGCGTACTTTTGCCTTGCACTTTTGTTTCGTCCTTTTGTTGTTTCGTCCTTTCGCATTATTTTCTGGTCTAAATAGTCACTAGAAGGAGGAAAGCACGGATGGCCGCTATCGGCTTCCATAATTAAAAGAAGTCGCGGGATCGTTTGCAGTGAAGGGAAAAAGAACCTTTAACATTTTGAGACTGGTAAAACAATAATCTTTAGCAAAAGTGACAGTTGATTTATAGAATGCTTATCCCTGACATTATCAAAAGATAGTTATTATTCATTTTTCTCGTTTGCAGATAACTCTTTTTACTGGCTACAAAAAGGACCTGGTAAGTGTTTAGCATATATGACTCTTGACGAAGAACACACTGGAAATCCTTTGTATGAAATTAGCAATGCGATGTTCTGGTGACAAAGAACAGACATGTATCCTTCGCTCGTGAAAGGTAATCTAACTAATATAAAGAAACACATTTATATTCACTTGTGTAACCTCACGAGTGCATTATTTCAAATCTGTTAATTTTATTTTATCCTTTAAAGAGACATGGTCGTCCAAAATTTGCATTTTTAAACAAATTGTGATCGCGACGTCTTAATGAAGATTTGAAGCTCAGTAACGTTGAAACCCAAAATATTCATTTAGTATGTAGCTTATACGAGCCCGGAGAAGTCCTGTTGTTATTCAAAAGGACCCAAAGCATATCTGCAGGCGTACGGGATCAGTCGATATTGGTTACACACACTCGAATAATTTCTAATTTGATATACATAGATACATGTAGACTATAGCAGTTTAAAACAGCGTTGAGAAAAAGTTACCAATAATCTTCTCAGAAAAGTCAGAAACGTGTATGTTCGGTGTTTAGCACCGCCACTCCTTCTTTTACGCGTGTCATAAGCCACGTTTGTTTACATGTCAAGTGTACCGAGCGCTGTGCGCATGATCCATTCCCACTGAATTCACAGTTCTGGGGGGCCTCTGTGACTCAGTCGATTAGCGCGCTGTCGCAGCACCCAGAAGCCTCCCACCAATGCGGTCGCTGTGAGTTTAAGTACAGCTCATGCTGGCTTCCTCTCCGGCCGTATGTGGGAAGGTCTGTCAGCAATCTGCGGATGGTCGTGGGTTTCCCCCGGGCTCTGCCCGATTTCCTCCCATAATAATGCTGGCCGCCGTCGTATAAGTGAAATATTCTTGAGTACGGCGTGAAACACCGATCAAATAAATAAATAAATAAATAAATCACAATCCTGAATTTGAATATTCTGGGAGAATTTTGAGTTTTTATCGATTTATTTGGTGTGTGTCTGTGTGTTATTTTTAATCATTCACTTAACGAACAATGCAGGTCGTAGGATTAACCAAAAACTTTTTCTTTTGGAAAGAAATACGTAGTTTTGATGTCATTCTGTAATAAAGGAAAAATGCCTACTATTTCGGCAACCATATCCCTTTAAGATATAAAACCATGTAATTGATGAACGACTAGAGCGATACACGATGGATCATTGCGGAATTTAGCGGACAATGGAAAACTATACATAAACATGTTTGCACATATCAACTCATCATTCCTTGTTCAGAATTCCATTGCATGCCGTCTTCATGATACGGAAAACTTCTGCATTCGTTAAAATATGTATTGTGCCAAAGTAATAATTTATTGAATTAATGTTTAAGGATAGATTTAATGGGAACTTCTTTCAATATTTTAGCCGAGTGCTACGATTGTTTTGTTATTTGTTTTGTTATTGGCTACAGATATCTGAGAGTCTATCCAGCACTCGATGATGTGTTTTTTTCCCCAGATCCTAAGGACTGGGTTGCGGACAATCCTCTGTGTGCAGGTCTGCAGCAGTCACCAATTGATATCCGGGATGAATACGTAATCAGCAACCCCAGGCTTGGGGAAATATTCTTTTCTGGCTACGATAATGTCAGAGTTGAACCGTTAACTTTGCTAAATTCCGGCAAAGACGGTATGTGACCTTGCCTCTAACCCGTAGTTGTTCTCCCATTGTTTGATAACATAACCTGAACACATTGGATCTGCCTTTATTTATTTTTTTTTTTATTTATTTGTTATTTATTTTTTTAATTTATTTATTTATGTGATTGTTTTTTATGTGGACGCTTTTAAGTCACTAAAGAATTTTTGTACGATGGCAATCAGTTTTATAGGTGGCTGAAACCGGAGTACCCGGCGTAAACCATCGACTTTTGGCAAGTTACTGAGGAACTTTCTCAGAAGGATGTATAGCAAGCATATACATGTGCTAGGCAGTATACAATTCCGTCACTCATTTGTTTATTGGGACGATCTGGATTTTTTTTTTAATTTAAATCTTTGTGTACAATACTAGATGTGATTGTATCTGTATCTTAAGTTAAATAATAGACATTTGTCTTCTCATTTGCACTCAGCTTCAGAAGTAAGTATTATATTATCATCAAACAGAGCGGCTCAGTTAAAAATCTTCAAGGGAATACTTCAAAGCTGTGCTTTTGAATTTCAGCAAAGATCATCGGTTTCGATCCACCGGCTTCAATAGTGGGTGGCGGGCTGTTGGCCAGTAAGTATGAGTTATCGGAGATTCATTTTCACTGGGGCTCGAATAGCACGATCGGGGCTGAGCATACCGTCAACGGCCAGGAATTCCCCCTGGAGGTAAGCCAACCCTGGGTGCCCCGGGAGCCCCCTGAACGTTATGAAGAGTTAACTATATACGATGGCGACGTGAAACGCCATGAAGGTTTCACATAAGGTTAATAGGGGATGATTCCCCAAAGCTACATGTAGCTGGAACAAGTCGGAATTTAAAACCTAAATATATTACACTATGTATGGCTCAAAAACATAAAATGTTGACACATATGATGACACTAGTTAGTTAATCCTAGATTCAAATCAAACTGTCCAAAAAAAAATAAAGGGATAAATCATATTTCAAATTTTGGCTTGGAGTTGTATAATTAGAATATAATCACGTGATCAGACAAGTCACGTGTACTTGTAGTCTCGTAAGGCTGTGATGGATTCCTCACAGGTATAAATAACGTTGTCTTTATTACAAGATAAATATGAACCATTTTTCCCTTTTTTTCACATTTTTACAACGCTTTACAATGCCAAGAAAAAGGACTGTGCATATGCCTTGAATGTATTTTAATTTATGCAATTAATTGTGATTATTTCCTTTAAAATTACACCCATACTGAAGTGTTTTCTACCAAATTACTAGTTAACTGTAAAACAGAAAAAAAAAACATTTTGATACACATCAAGTTGGAAAAAAAGCAGCGAAAATGTAACAGTTCATTTATTTCAGAAAATGTATTCTCCGTTCGTTTCTTTTGCATTACTTGCTACATTTGTGGATGCCTTGTTCTATAACTTCAAGTTTTATAACGTAGCAGCGTGTATCTCTCAGCTCTTCAACCGAAGGACCTCTTGCAACTAGATGGGAAATCGTCCCCTGGCGGTGCAGGTGTGAAGCATAATTGTTTTTGTGCAAAAAAGAGAGAAAATCTACTTGAGTCTGAAATATAATTACTATGCAACATATCTGAGGAAAATTGGAGTGGTTTGATTCATACTTTTGGTTTTATCACAGGGCAAAAGTAAAGTTAAAAGCAGATTTCGCTAATTTAAGGCGTTTTGCTGATTGAATTCTGGCATCATATCAATGACAATATGATTACACCAGCCAAAATCATCTTTGGAGAGTTCTAATCTATTGCAAGTATCATGTTGGTTCACGCAGTTATATTCTTGTAAATCAAAAGTATGAAATATTTTCTAGAGTCACTGGATCCGCTTATTCACATTAATAGTTCATGGCTCTTAGATCGTTGTTCCCTATAGCACAGTGGTAATTCGCGCGTTACATAACAACTTCAGTCGCATACCGGGGAAGGTATGCAGTAGATCTGTCACTGTGAGGAAAGGCTGGCAATCAGCCTGAGCGACAGAGGGATGATTTTCCACTTAGTTGCAAGGGGTACTTTATTCACCTCACTTTTTGATTTACTTAGGCCTACCCATTATCAGACCCCCGCTGTGGGCTACATTTGTCACTCAACTCTTCAGCTAGAGCTACGTGTATTTGCTGGGATGCAATATGTACGCCCTATCTCAACACTCGATAATTTGTTACAATACTATCGCGGTCTGGAAGTGAAGCGCACATAGTCCTATGAGGGCATTTCATAGGTGGCCAAAATTGTAACCGTTTTACCGAAGTAGTTCCAGTTTTAGTTTCAACTGCCATGGTCTGTTTCAGCATCCCTGAAAGATTTTATTCTATTTTGGCAAGTAAATCCCATTGAAGCATTTCCATTGTACAGCACAACGTATATAAGTCATGAAATACGCCTACGGCTCCGATCATTTTTTGACAATAACATCGGTGTGTTGTTTGCAGGCACTCTTTTGCTCCCTGATACAATATGTCAGAAATTCCAGCGTTTCGGTCTGGCAAACATTAAAAAGAATGTTTGTTGCGAACAAAACGACCCACTCGCTATATTCGAGCACGCTCAAACTTTTCTTTTCACGAATTCTGAGAACATTTTTGGAAAAAACAAAAACTCCAGGAAACTACTTCAAAATTCTAACTTTGCGAGCACATCATTCGTTTTTTAAATTAAAACGTGAGAAGTTCATGTCGTGGAACGAATCATTCAAAACAAATTATTAACGTTATTCGGTCGATTGATCGTTGTCGTTGTCTCATTACCCAGTTACATCACTCATACACATGTTACTTTGGATTTAACAACAAACTGGGCAAAGTAGTTACAAAAGACAAAAACAAAGTTAAGCGATGTGGGAGTGACATCACTGATAGTGCTGCATGTAGCCCTCACATTTCTGCTGGTAAGTCGATAGTGTAGCATTTACAATATTATAAGGTTCAGTGGTAAGGATTTTCAGCGAAAAAAAAATTTAGAAGTAGAGTTTATTTAGCTGGAAAAAAAGCAAAACCAGAAATTTGTCCACAATTACTGTTTGAATGGCGCATAAAGAGGACAACTTCGTGTGTTCAGGATAAACGTAGTCATTTTGATGATAGTTTTAAAATGTAACATGAACGTAGAACATGAATAGTACAAAAAGTTGATATAAAATTGAGGTCAGAATAAAAACGTGTTTTTTGTGTTACATAAAATGGAGTAGAAAATGAATATTGAAAACAAAAAAAAATTGGATTAGACTGAAGGCATTACAATTTAGTAAGAAAATATCTTAAAAAAGAATATTTATTATTTGAAAGGTGTTATACAGCGTACTCAGGAATATTTCACTTGGGCATCCTTATTGTGGAAAGAAACCGGACATAGTCCAGAAGCAACCCACAGCCAACCGGAGGTTGCAGGCAGATTTTATTACTTTTGAATGGAGAGGAAGTAGGTCTATGTCGGCCAGAGTTGGACGTGAACTCACAGCATTCACACTGATAAGAGGCTCTTGGGTCGTCGTGAAATATGAATATTTATTATGATTTAATTGGATAAAAATTGGATAAAAGTAAATGCACAGTAAAGTCTTACTAAAAATTTAAGATTTGTTTATTAAAAACTCATGGAATTTCATATTATTATCTTCGGATGCCTTACTATTATTATTTTTTTAGGGGTGGGGGGTGGGGTGAAATACACAGATGCTGCATCCATCATATAGCCTAACGCACCTATGGTCCCCAGATGATTCTCTTCAGTCACTACACGCTGAATTTTTCTGACAGCTGCCAATCAACAATCTCTCTCTTTTAAGCCACACACCTTTGTAACGATTCAAAGGGCGGCTTTGTGAAAATAAATTCACATAATTTTTCAAGCCTTAATTCTTTTAAGTTGTCTGATACCTGCATGATGCCGACGAAATTTCGAGCTGTTTCATCCATTACCGACATTGTGATCCTGTTTTGAACTTCGGCAGTTTACCTGACTTTCCAGATGTATATGCATCTGCGTCTAGTATGTTTTTGATCCCGCAATTGCACTACGCAATAACCGGACCCATGTTAAACAGATCAGGTTCTAGGTTTTTTTTGTGAAAATAGTGTGATTGTCACGCAGGTCTTTAAATTTTTTTTCACCAGGCCTGGTAGCTATGAGCAACATTGTTCACCTCAAAAATAGCTCTAAGCGGTAAACTCTTTTGTTCTATTCTGCAACACGTTGCTTTTTCCGTGTAGCTGTGATTGTAAAGCATAGAGTCAGTTCACGCGCACTTCATCGTGACATCAGAGAATTTTGCTTGCTGACGCAGCTTGGAGCCGTCTAGTGTCGTCTTCATTTTATCAAATCAGACACGTAGACTATAGCTACTTTTTTCGGCTTTGGTCCATCAGGCAGAAATAGCCGACCCACTCGACTCAATAACTGATGAAAATTATTGTACATGTGGATGCATGACCCTGTCAGAAATACTTGCCCTAATACAGCAAAGACGAAACAACATGTATCCGCGCTCACGGCCGTTGGCAAGTAAAATATTAGAAACACTAGAACCTTGCACACATCTAAGGATGGGGACAAAATCGCTGTAAATAGCTAGATGGTGGTCATATTAAAACCTGATGTCAAAATACTTTTTGGAGCTTTCGGTCATCGAGGTAGCACAGGACGAAACGTCTTGATCAAAGATGTAAGACCAGAGCGAGCTAGGTTCCCAGATATATCAACTGTACCTTTGTACTCGAATAAATCTTCCCGTGGCCACATTGCCTTTAATGTTCTGTGCTGCAGAATCCGTACACGAGCCAGACATAGTGTGATTTACTCTACCTTCATGGCTTGGTCAATGTTAGCCCGCCATGTTTTTGAGAACATTTGATTGCCACGTTTGAAATTTACTACGTGCATAATTTCTTTGTCAACTCGAGTAGGCAAGTATCTGATTGGATATCGATGACGACATTTTAAGTTCCGGTTGGAGGTCTTTGGCGTAGGCACGGGAACAAGACAGAACACGCAAAGGTGACTTTTCAACAACTTACAGAGACGTAAGTTGAAACTTACAGATTCATCACTGACAATATCGAGTGTTGTTTTTTACAGATGCATTTGGTTCATTTCTCGCAAAACTACGACACCTTTGCGGACTCTGTGAATAGACCCCAGGGTCTGGCCGTACTCGGGGTGCTGTTTGAGGTGAGATGAAGCGACTCACAGTCACATTTTGTAATCTACACATCAATGCATATTACCTTTCGCTTAAGAAGTGTCGTCCTCTTTTCTGACGTCAAAATTTAAAATGGGATTTTAGAGCTTACTTTTTAACCTAAGAAAGATTTGGACCACGTCATAAATGTTTTCTTAAGACGAATGCATCAGTTTTCAGTTTTCAGCAGTCAAAATACTAAGCCTTCATTTTTTGTTTGTTTGTTACCTTCTTCCTTTATTTGAAGTTTAACATCGATTTCCATACTATTCTTGCCATATTGCCATGATGCCCAAGTGTAGCAGGCCAGAACCAATGCCGATGTATTTTCCTCACTGAAATGCCTTGCAGATGACACGATGCATGCATGCTGTTCAACCCAGACAGATACCCTACTCACTGGGCCAAACAAATAGGCAATAAAATTTTACACATTTTTAATAATGAATAATTGTGTAAATAAATTAATATGCATCCTCTTTGTTTTGCAGATTAGCGCTGAACCGAATCCGAATTTTGACCCTATCACCCGCTTACTTAGTAACATCACCCATTCAGGTAAAGGATAGCGAAAGGTTATGGAGTACGTCAAGAGGTTGCATGCCTATTCAAAAAACGGAGGGTAAAATGTTTATCTGGAACTGCACACATCCTTAATCAGGTCTTGTCGATTTTTATTTCTTTATTTACTTGATTGGTGGTTTACGCCGTACTCAAGAGTATAGCACTTATACGACGGCCACCAGCATTATGGTGGTTATATCATCCTTGGGTTGCTGGCAGACCTTCCCAGGTACGGCTGGAGAGGAAACCAGCATGAGCTGGACTTTAACTCACAGCGATTGCATTGGTGGGAGGCTTCTGGGTCATTACGCTGCGCTAGCGCGCTAAAGAACTGAGCCACGGAGGCCCCTCCCTCCCCCTCCCCCGATTTGTACATAAACTTGGCATTTTCGACTTACCGGTAATGCTGACAGTGCATTATAACCGCTTTGTTTTAAAACCAGGTTAACGAAGTTCAAGTGTAAAGCGCGGTGACAATATTTACAGTGTATTTCATAGTGGTACCTAAGGATACATTTAAATGTCGTACCACCTTTTTTTCTCTCCGCGGCCTTAACAGAGTAAGCCTTCAGGAAAAACACATCTATTTACCGTTCTTCACTGGTGGTGGTTGTTATTGGTTTTAACAGGTGACATGGTGACATTGCCGCCATTTGCAATCGGCATGTTACTTCCCCGGGACGTGAACAGATTTTGGCGCTACCGAGGAAGCCTTACCACGCCGCCATGTTACGAGAGCGTCATGTGGACCGTGTTTAAGGAAAAGATCAAGTTATCGGAGAATCAGGTATATAGAATACATACAACAGTCGTCGTCCTCAGTCAAATCTCAGTCATCCTCTGATGACTGCGACATCCATTTCAGACATTTCAAAGGTAATTCCTCTGGTCCATTATTTAAATCTGCATATTCCTTTCTATCGAATCCAAAATCTTCGTTTAACTGGTTTCCTCACAAACTGGACTATTCGGTTTGTAAGGTACACAAGGCTTTAGGTGGGTATGCGGAAGGCCTGATAAGCTGGTAATTTGATGACGTAGATTTAGAATTCCGAGAATCAGGAAACAGTGACCGAATAAAACCTGCGACATCATTCAAATCTGCACAGCTAAGAGAATTCAGGTTTGACACTGGTGGCTCTGGTCACTAATGGAAAACATAGGCCTACCGCAGTGTAACCAGTGCTAGCTAGCCGAATTTCTAAGGAGAGTAACAGATTCTGTGTATAAGTTCTCATCATATTCTCCTTGGCTTGCTATGGGAATATACTGAAATTTGTGAACCTATATTAGGGGTTTATAGAGCATTAGACGACTTTTTAAACTATTCCTGTTGAAATATCACAACCAGGCCTAGTGGACACAGGCGATGGATATTTCTCCCCGTGCAGTGCTATTGCCATAGTATCAGACATCGTTATTTAGCAGTTAAACATTAAAAGAACAGACCACATTGAAGCAAATTACGCATCATGTGAAAGGCCATTTCGTGCTGATTTCCAATGGCCTTCATTATTTTTTTTTTACATTTAGCAGTGATAAAATTGGAAATAAAGGTTGAGGTGCTATGTTAGACTTTTGGACCATATTGGAGAGGCTGACGTAACAGCTGCTAAATATGTTGCAACTGTTTTCACATTAAATACTGATGCAGGTGTTGTATTACATGTATATTCACGTCTAGATGTAAATATATAGTAATCAGAGGATGTTCAGCAGATAAAAAAAATCTCTGATATCAACATACTTTAAAAAAATGTCTAAAAACAGTTCACTGTAGTTCCACAATGTTTTATTCCCGCTTTAATCACTGGGGAAAAAAATGCTAAATGCAAAGTAACAAAAGATCATATGTGGAATCAGCTGGAAACAGATTTTAGATTATCTATTCTTTGTTTAATTGTGGTCAGTTCGCACGGTCGAGTCCAGTTTTCACCGGTTCGACAGCAGCCCTTAATCAGGAGGTTTTTCAGGTACATGGTGAGGGGCTGAGGCTCAGTACTGCTGCAAATCCATCTGTTCTAGTGAAGCATATAATCGTATATTGATAATAGAGAATGTAATAGAGAAAGGGCAACTCTGGTTCAACGAGCATCGCTTGCTTAGACGAATAAGCAATAAAACCAGCGAAAGGGTATACAAGTATATTGTTAGAGACTGACGTATATCAGTTGTTGTTTGCTTCTGTTACAGTTTGAAGCCTTCCGAAGTCTTAGAACCACTGAGAATGGCGTAGAGCTCCCTATATCGGACAACTTCCGTCCTCCGCAACCAATAAATACCAGAATTATTGAGGAATGTGATCCTAGCGCATTGCCTGGGTCCCAGATCACACCGACACCTCAGTCTGCCGAAACAACTCAGACGACCAAGACACCACAGGCTGTAGAAACACCACAGACAGTCAAAACACCACAGGCAGTCAAAACACCACGGGCGGACGGAAGAAGAAATGTAGTCCGTATTGTAAAAATAGCCCGCCCTAGAACACCGTTGCAAAATCCCAAGCCAGTACGAGTGTATACAAGAAGACATCCAGGTGTGTCCGGAAAGAAGGCCGTTCCATTTTATATTCCTATAGCCAGCTGGGTCGTAAGACCTCTCAGTGGAACTGGACGATATGGGAAGTATTATCGCCCCCGGCACAGCGGCCGATTCTATAATCCAAGGCAGTGAACGATTCTGCAGAACATTCCTCTTAATCCTTACGCCAGATTTGCTTGTGAAAGACACAAGTGTCCAGCTTTGCAAATAAGCACGAACTGTGTCAGACTTTGCAAATACATAAGTACACAAAGTGTGTCAGACTTTGCAAATATACACAATCTGTGTATACTCTCTGGCTTGGGTATCAAAACGCAGCCAGAGGCAACACGGATCAATCGATGTTTTCGATTGTTATGGGCTTGTCAAACTGACCATAGTATGGTGGACTTGATCTGGAATTACATAGTAGAGCAAAACGGTTTTTATTGGGAATATTCTCAAACTATAAACTGAATGCTGTAGCCAAATCTCAAGCTTTGTTGCCTGCTGAGACGTAGAAAGCCGATATTGTATGTTCAGTTATACAGAAAATTGGGCCCAGTCTGCGCTGTCTTTCATGTTGTCACGCCAAGGCTGTCTCATCCAATTATTATGCACGTTAAGATAGAGCGTTATGTCACATAATATATATATGGCATCGATGTCTGTTTGGATAAGGTAAATAGCTGCTGTTACGGTAGTTTAGTCAAGACACGATTTTTACCAATGAGCGTAGTCTCGATCCGCAGCTGGTTCAAACTATACAGATTTGGAATTTAATTTAGAAATTTGAATAAAATATTAAATTCAGAAATATATTTGTTTGTTTGTTTGTTTGCTTAGGATTTGACGCAACTTTACACGTTATTTCGGCCATTTCATGATGGTAAATCTGTGTAGCAAGCTGCTGCAAAAAGGTGGCATATTTACAGTGTTGTCTCACTGAGCACCATGCTGAGGGCATCATGCAGACATAACGCTTCACCCGTCACGCAGTCACTATATGCTAACACCGCACGTTAGGCGTCAGGCACATTATACTGACACTAGACATGACCCGCCACGTACTTACAGTAACCACCCAACCAGTCACTGTATTCTTACATCAGACGTAACGCATCATGCAAACACATTACACTGACACTAGACATGACCCGCCATGCACTTACAGTAACCACCCACTCAGTCTAACGACTCACCCAATCACCGATCCTGACAACAGACCTAACTAACGCAGCCACATTATACTGACATCAGACGTAACGCATCACACAATCACATCATACGAACATCCCATACGAAGCGGCACTTACACTAACGATCCACCCATTCAATGAATTCTGACACTAGGAACGACGTGTCACTCATAAAGGTTTACTGACCTCAGACATGGCGCCCCACCCATGCATTTACGGTATGCTGACCTCAGACATGACAAATAAAGCTGAACCAATTTATTTTTTTACAACTTACAGCGTTTTGAGTCGAGTAAAAACAGCTTGGTATTTTATAATTTAGAGAAAAATACAAAAAGTATTAGACATGTTGTGTATTTATGAATGTGTTGTATGGCCCTAAGTGATATATGACAGTATTTTAACTTTTAAAGTTAAAAATTGGTTACATTTTTCGTCGTTTAGAATTGAGTGATCACAGCATCGCATTTTATAAGTTGGAAATTTGCAGAGAAATGTTGACATATTACATCTTTTCTGAATTGTGTTGTGATTTTTAAAGAAAAAAAATGATTATGTTTTGCGATTTTAATTACTGAAGTGATTGTTACATGAGTTCTGGACCTCAGGACCTCATATTTAACAACAATCAGTAATCCTCATATGTAATTTTACTCATATTTGAAGTGTCTTCCTCAGATGTTGCATTCAGACGACTCGCAACTTCCTCTGCTCACACCGCATGATGTTCACCGAAGAAACCGAGTGTGCTCACACCGCATGATGTTCACCGAAGAAACCGAGTGTGTAAATCCAGCACACCCTTACTCGCTGTTGACTAAAATCAGCAGATTTTCCCAATGACTGTCAAGATGTGGTCGTTTCCTTCAGTCTTAGCGTGGTTGTGATCTTTTGTGAATCGTTCACTCATAAACTTAACATTCTTGAATGCCTAAACACCAAATAAACAAATGGAAGATTATGTACAAATAAATAGTTTCACCCATAAGTATATGCGGAAGTATAGCATGTATTTTTCTTATTAATTAATTAATTAATTATTTTTCTTTCTGAGTAAGTTCTTTCAAATACTCAGTACACACGCAATCACAGTGTAGTGACATTAATCATGATACACAAGGCAGTCACAGTGTATGCTGAAATCAGGCATGACGCGACACACACGCAGTCACAGCAGGGTAACATTAATACCATTCCAGGCAGGTACAGTACGATACAAATACCAAATACATTGGAGCCGCAAATAGCGCACCCCGCACGTCCTTGTTTACCACGCAATACGCCCAGGAAGTATTAGTCACGCAGTTGGCTGAAATACTGTGAAGAAAATCGAAGGACAAACTCTCCGATCTTATTTTTATAGTTAGATGATCCATCAAAGACCGTTCTTAGCATACTCATGAAGATATCTGTACACAACGACTCAGATTTGCTGATCTGGTCATCGGACCGGCCTGTATGTAAACAAGGCTCATTCAGAGGCATTTGAGGTGTGTATAAAGCATCCTTGTTCCCAGGCCTCACGTCACACGTGTTCTACTAACCAGACCGGGAACCAGTATGTATATACAGGGACCTACACCCGAGTGCAGTTAGATAATTGATTGGTTACTTTGCATGTATTCTTATACACTCTTCATCAATTATTCTACACATAAAATGTGAAGGGGAAAAAAACAGTCAATAAGTATTCAAGTAAATCCACATCTTGAACAACAACTGACGTATTAAATTATTAGGCCTACATGAGGCCTAATGCGGTTTTCGAACAAAACACAGGCCCTATTGTGTATGGAAATTATGTGATGTTTTATATATCGGCACAGGGACCTTCGTGGTTCATTTGAGTAGGGCGCTAGCGCAGCGTAATGACCCAGAAGCCCCCACCAATGCTGTCGCTGTGAGTTCAAGTCCAGCTCACGCTGGCTACCTCTCCGGCCGTATGTGGGAAGGTCTGCCAGCAACCTGTAGATGGTCGTGTGTTTCCCCAGTTTCCTCCCACCACAGTGCTGGCAGCTGTTATATAAGTGAAATATTCTTGAGTACGGCGTAAAACACCAATCAGATAAATAAACAAATAAATAAATGAAAATATCGGCATATATCTATATATATTTATAAATATAAAACATTACTATAGAGAAGACTCTCGACATTTTTATAAGATTATAAAACAAGGCATCTCATAAGGAAGTCATCGTCGTCTTATACTGGGCCACTTCGAAGTGATCTGTATAGATTTTGGCAGGTAACATCATCATGGTACAACTGATCCGCCCGACGGTATGACCTTTACATGGTCAACGTATTCACTCCACGTCAACTTCGCATATTGCGTGGCTGCTTAAACAATGATAACTGTTCTTAATCGCCAAGCTTGGCGACGAATGATAGAGCAACAAATGAAAATGTATTTACTTTGCGGATAGAACGTAAAATCAGACAACTGGTGCACGTTTTCTCTCGTCTCTGTAACGGACTAGGGTTTCAGATTTGAATAAAACCGTCTTTGATACAAATTTTAGATACAGTATACATTTCATGAAAGATCGACTTTAGCAACTTTTCAAAGCTATACAAGATTATAAAACATTTTTTCTTCATTGAATTAGGTCTACATTCTCTGTATATATCTATACAAAATACCTTAATTTGTCTCTAAATGTATATGCTCATCTCTTATTCCCAGTTTGCCTGTATGAAAGCATAGAAACTCCGAAAAAAGAAGAAATGTAACGCATGGTTGACGTTCTCAATATTTCGACTAAGTTTCACTTGTCATCTTCACTTCTCCTGAAGATGACAAGTAAAACTTAGTCGAAATTTTTTTCGGAGTTTCTATGCTTTTGTACTTTACTAAGCTAGTTGGTGGATCAACAACATTTTGCCTGTATGTCTCGCCTGCAAATGTAAGCCCTTTATGAATGTAATATACTGAATGTAATATACTGAATGCACAAGATGCAGAACCTGTACAGGTTTTGTCTTAATACCTCTGCTGTATAAAAATATATATCCTGGAAACAATTTGTTCGTATGTCTCTACTCTTTATATTCACATCTCCTATGCAAAGTTTGCCCTTATTGTTTTATATCCTTTATGTACAATCTTTCTGTATTTCTCTACTGTACATATATCTGTCTAGACATCGTCTGTACAAATGTCTTTATCAACCCCAATCTCGGTAGCATCTATCCATCCGCTGCACTGTAAGTCCACGTCAACTCCACCTATATAATACTGACCGCCAGCGTACAACCGAAAAAAAAAACCGAGTGTGGCGTTAAACGGCAAATACATAGATAAATATAACAAATAAATTTGCATCTATCCATGCCTCACAGCTAATACCTACGCTACAACCAATTTGTCGGTATCTTAACCGCAAAGTATCCCCCTAAGCACAAAATGTTTGTGTGCCTTTGATGTATAGCCATCTCCTATCGTCCCTGTATTACAAATAAATTATTTGATTAATTGAACAAAAATTTTTTGTTGATCAACATTTAATTTTTAATGTGTTGTCAAGTACAGATATCTTCGTACATGTGTCAGCAGGAGCTTTTGGAGGATTATCTTTATTACAAAGGGAAGAATCTTCTCGTGTTTATCCAATTTTCAGCATTTCAACCGATTGTCTTCTCGGATGTATTGCTAGTTACATCGTAAATGAAGTGTCGAGTTTTTGAAAAACTAGGCAATGATGACATCACAAACGAACATTGCAGTAGTTCTGTTAAAGCAATGATTGACTATCATATATCATTGACATATTCCTGAATACATGGCGTTAAGAACCAATGAAGTTTATTTATTTATTTATTTATTTCTGTTTTATGTCGTAATCAAGAACATTTCATTTATTTATTTCTATTTTATTTAACATAGATAAATCATATCATCATTATCTGTGAGAAACCCACGACCATCCACAGGTTGCTGACAGACTTTTCGACAAACGACTGGAAAGGAAGTCAGCATATGCTGGACTTGAACTCACAACGACTGCACTGGTGAGAGGTACCTGGATCATTACGCTCCACTAGAGCGCTAACCATCTCGATCACGGAGGAACCCGGCTAGCTTTGTATTCTGTTGTTCGATTTCCTTCTTCGTTCAATTTTTTCTCCCCCGTACCTGCTGAGAAGTCTCTGGATACTATGATTATAAACTTGTGGTGGGCTTTGTCTTGTTTACGTGCTATTCAGTCTAAGTCCACTCACCTTGATTCATATTTAATCAACGTGGATATGGCTTATATATTATTGACACAAAAGGGAGGATATATAGCGCAAAATCAAATGTGTTATCGACCTGAGATTTCCACAATAGTTAATTATAAGTTAACTAATAAGTAACAACAACGTAAATTTCGATATACACTACAACCAGTGTCTACCTCTGTGTGTGGAAACTATAGTCAAAGTTTCTCAGAGTTTCGCTGATTGGCTTTAGAAGTAGACTAGCAGTAGTTATGATAACATCTTATTAAAGTCACCAAACAACACACTGTAGGTGGTAATATATGGTGAAAATATTGGAATATACATCATTGCCTGATATATGACACAGGCTGTCATACAACGAGGAGGAATGTTGTACACTGTCAGCCCCAAGTCACTGTTTCCATGCGCACTGTACTGGGCAATGTCAATGCCAGAGACGGGCTTCTTTTTTTCAACTATAAAGGCTAACAAAATACAAAGGGAGGGAATTCTAAGTGGGTTCATAGTCTCCCATCAAATAATCCAGCTTATATACAAATGCTAAGAAATCTCTTCAACACTTCCAGTGTCTGTGCCTGGATCCATGATTATTGGAAAATATACAAATAAGAAACATGTTAAAAAACACCTACCTTGGTTATCTGATAACTAGCTGTCCGGGAACAGTAAAAATATTATCTTATTCATATTCAGCAACAGATTATAGACGAGACATCCGTTTTATGCGTCTGGAATATCAAATCAAAACAAGGGAAGTAATGAAATGTACTCACGCAATCGAATAAATGGCATGGTAAATTATGTCAGGATGTTGTGTCAGGAGAAATAACCAAAACGTTTATCCTTACCAAACAGACAGGTAAGCCATTCTTAAACTATAAATATGATAACCAAAAATTCGTAAACATGGCTGTTTTAATAATTGTCAAATAAGTGAGTTCATATTTTCATCACAATATCGCCTTTGATTGATTCACATTGCTACTTTATACAGTGCCAGGGTTCTGTGGAACTGAATGGGTCTATTATCATGTTGTTACATTTATATGTATAGGTTGCATGATGTGAAGCTTCCTGACGCTATATCTGAAAGCTTCCTGGAAAATTTCCGTATATTAGCATACAAAAAACGGTCCTCTTCTAATGTGACAAATACTCTTTGTTAACATAACGTTAAATATGTTATATAAAAAATTTTTCCAAGCTGGCCATTTATTTTTGAAACATTGCATAAAAATAGTCAAAAGGGCAGGAGTGCACAACCTTTCACAATAAATAGACATTTCTAATCACTCCACAGCCAGATGACGTGTGGAGTCCACTTGGACAAGTCGTCTTCTCCGTACTGTTGCATCACCGAGTTGTGGAGATTCAGAACTGAGCATGCTGATATTGCGGCTTCTATCGCTTGCGTGTCTGGTTGCTCTGGGATACGCCGGTGCAGGTGAGAGTTGCATGCGCCTTTTAAACAGCTTGAAACAGATGACGTTCTGATCGGCTTACAGCTACATGTACTTGTTCCGCGGATAGAATTTAAAATGTGTTTGTGTTTCCTTCATTTTTACAATGTGTTACAGTATGATTCGAATTTACATTATACTTTTCTAATAGACGGCACTATGTAGGCAGTTCCATCTTTTCTTTATACCCATTTCAGCAATATCTAACTCTTATTTATTTATCTCGATTAACTCCGTCGGTTCATTTTTCGTGAACTTATTTATTCACTTATCTATCTCATATATTGATTCATTTCGATTGATTTAACTTAGTCTTGTTGTTTCTACTGAACTTGTTCTCACACCTCTAATCACCCCAGGTGTTTCTACTGCCCGATAATAGAAAGAGGGCTATAAAACTCCCTTATAGCTGATGTCCGCACGGAAAGTTTCTTCCGTTTGTGCGAAGCTAAATGATGTCTACAAGTCTGTAAAGTCCACTACAGATAATATCAACAGACCAATACATTTCCACAATATACCTATTGTGAGATATCGGTAAATGTATTCTCTACGCCTGATGTATACTTGGATAATTTTGTGGAAGAACTGGCAGATATGTCTAAGTATTTTTGGGCATCAGAAAATGACCAGTCCTACAGATGTCATAACGTATGGCCGACTCAGTCCTATAGATATCACAATATATTTCCTATTCAGTCCTGCAGATATCAGCACAATTTCATTGTCATTTTACCTCGGTCAGGGTTAAATTCCAACTTATCTGCATGCAAATGCCTAATTAGTGGCGCACAACACGTTCTAGCACCGTGG
Organism: Acanthopleura granulata; assembly: GCA_016165875.1. Lineage (NCBI taxonomy): Eukaryota > Metazoa > Mollusca > Polyplacophora > Chitonida > Chitonidae > Acanthopleura > Acanthopleura granulata. The sequence goes on from JABBOT010000010.1 coordinate 15,754,609, forward strand.
CTTAAGTGGAATAAGGTGAAGTAGTTGTTTAGTAATAGTCATTGCATGATCTAGAATTACTCAGAATGAAGCCTTGTCATTTCATTCAATACAATTAAAGTAACATGAAAACTATGGCTGTCAAAATTATTGTTACGTTATATTTGCTTACCGCTGATAATGTATGTGGGATGAAATCATAAAACCTCTTGTTTCTCTGTTTCAGGCTCCCCAGCATACGATGGAGTTCGTGAGTAAATTATATGTACTTGTAGTATATGAGTTATACAAAGTGTATTTTAGTACACATTCTTTAATATCGTGTGAACACAACAGCGCAAGTGTCTTCTAGATCTCCCTTGCAACAAATTATTTTCACGAGCATTGACAAATTCTAGTTAACGCCTTCCTCGTATATATACAGTTATATAAAATTACCCCTCCGCATAATATCATGTTTTTTTTAAATATTTTTTTATTCCAAGCACTGATATTATGGGGTAATCCATACTATTTGTGGTTACCACGCTGCTGTTTATCATGGTCGTTAAACAACCCAACTCAATCCATTCGCGTTTCTAATACTGTCTAAATGATGAGGTATGCCCATAAAGATACCATTCTTCGCTTGGCTTTTCGCTTAAGGGGTTTGAGCAGGTACTGAAAGGCCCAGTATCAATGTCACGTGATGGCATAAGTGTCCTGTCTGGTGTCCATATTAACAGTATGCCGTGTTGGAATAGGTGTCCTTTCTGGTGTCCTGTCTGATTTATCTGTATGATTAAATGAAGTTGTTAGAGTGCTCCCTCCATTAAATATTACAGTTAACACAACATCAACCAAATGTTCGGTATGATGTAAAAGTACAGCCAAAACAAATAAATCAGTGTGTTACGACAGAAGGTTTTGTTGATACTGAATTTCGTATACCATTTAGTAATTGTGGACTTCCCTGTCACTAGTCACCACGGTGCATGACTGTAACACTTTAAATGTGACTGTCATGTTGGAGTTAATATCTACTTGTAGATCCCGATGAGTTTGTGAAGGAGCACCCTTCTTGCGGTGGGATGAATCAGTCACCAATCGACATTTGCACCGACCAGGTACATCAAAACCCATACCTCGGTAATATCGTTTACCACCGTTTCAAGAAAAGGACCAGGAAACAACTTACATTAATCAACAACGGGGAACAAGGTATTGCTGATTGATTATTTCCTTGTGTCATGTTTTTTGAATATTTACAAAACAGATGGTTAAATACGCACATGGACGCATGCAACGGGTTTTGAAGTCCTTAACTTAATCTTTCTAACAAAACTACTGTATCTGGTAACGGAATATTTAATTAATAAATGTACTAAGGAATTGGAGAGGAGAGGATCTGTGTGATAATAAACCAACTGTCCTTCACAAGTGTACAGGCTTCCGGGAAATATAGGTCTGGCATGTAACCCCTAGAAACAGCCACTAATGGATAGGAGTAAGGGGATATTCATCTGTAAAATGACGATTCTGGCGACGGATTTCTATGAAGTCTCATGTGGATCCGAATGATATCTGTATTTTTTTCTAAGATTTTTTTAAAATGGCGTCATATGCGAATCGGAGTGGCCATACAGTAACAAATCAGGTTTATGGCCTTTTTATAGACGCCATTTTGTTTCATGCCTTTGCTTAGACACCCCCCCCCCACACACACACACACCCCACCACCACCACCAATAACCAACCCACCATTCACTCTTCTCACCTTAGCTCTAAAACTTGTAGCCGTGCAGACATGATCCGCTAATAGTTGATTAATCAAGCATCCATGGTTCGTGAGGAACCGTCCCACTTGTCACACACCAACAGGATCAATAGTAATGTGATAACCAAACCAGGTAACCAAACCTGATTTCATGGCGCGAGATACAATGGTGTCAAAACTCGAACGCAGAGCTCCTTAAAATGGCAATTGCGATGTGTTCAATGTTTTGTCCTCTATAACAAGATTAAGCAGCCTTTGGCGTCTCAAGTGTCAAGAGTTCATGCTTGCGTAATAAAAAGGACTATGTGAAAATATGGAATACCTTATTTATTGTTGATATTGGATAAGAGTCAGGTTATTTGTTTTAGCTCAAGTGAAAGGTTTTGATTGTGAAAACATAACCATCACGAGAGGAGGTTTACCGGCCAGATACTATCTGCTTCATCAGTTTCACTTCCACACCGGTTCTGACGATACAAAAGGTTCGGAGCACGCTATTAACGGCCAGTTCTTTCCTGCTGAGGTATGTTAAGATCAATTAATTTAAAACATATATTTGTTTAGAATTTTTCAGCTCCTTCAGTAAAGATTGCAGTTAGAAATTGTCGCGTTTTGGTCGATTTACTTTCGTTGTAACGGAATTTGTGCCGTTATAAGGGACCATACCATGCCAGAATAGTTCTGCACATTGGCACCGTACTGGCCCTTCACACCTCACCAGCCATGAGCCAACATAGAGGCTATACGTGTCCTATTCTGGAGCATTTCCCCAGCACTGTTACGGTCAATATAACGCCAGCCTTTACATTTTGCAATGTTGCAATGTTATCACCAACGGCCGAGGGGATATACGCATGAGTATTCATACGCACTTTCGGAAATTTGGTGTATTTTAGGATAAAACTGCCCTAACGATAACATATAGGGCTTCTTGAAGTCTTGAGTATGGCGCTAAACAATTAATTATGCAATCAATAAAATCGTGCAGGTATTAAGAAACAACGATAACACCAAGACATTTTTGTGCATTTCTGAGGCCACCAAACATTATTTTCCTGTCGAAATTAAGTTGTTCTTTAGAACGGCTTGGATGACGACAATTTTTGTACGTACAACTAACCACTCTTATCACTGATCACTTATACTGCCGGGTATAAGCCAACATTTGAGGAATGTTAATGAACCAACAGTAAATATCCGAAACAGGTGGTTTTCCATCATTTTTTGCAATCTTCAACATATCCCAGAACTGGCTCGTCGTAATAAGCTCGGTCTGGTCCAACTTTGGCCCATGTCATGCTGCATGAAGTCGCTTTTCTGACTTTCAAAGCTGTAGAAGCGCGTATTTAATTTGTGTCTACCAGAGCTGTTGTCATTGACTACAAGAATACCACTGTATTTGTAGATACAATTATACATGTTTTGCTGAAAAGCCCCCAATGCACGGATCAATGATCGAAAAAGGAGTTAAGATTAACGTGAATACGATAGCTGGGAGAGGAGTCCTTTTAGTCATATGTGACTTAACTCCTTGACTGTCCAGTGTGACATACTGTGTCCCTCTGTTAGTCATTTCTTAGGTATACAATGTGCGCGCTTAAATAATTTAAATGATAAATTTGTTTTCTCGCTATTATGAATCAAGCAACTGGAGTTAAAATGGCTTCAACTGTACAGGTGTATGACATTTTCGTGTGACGATGTCATTTTTCTTCTTGGCTTACCTGTAACATAAATAAAATGATGCAGGCCTACGTATGTGGCATGGATCTACTGTAAAGCGACAGTTTTCAGTCAAAATAATCTTTCTGGGACCTCTTTCACAAAACTTCGTAAGTCATTCTTCACCACAAAGGCGTCTTCAAGGTTACAGCACCATTAGAAGACGTGAAATCACGAAAAACTGATTTCCGCCAGAGTTGTGAAGTTCGTCTCTGATACAGTGAATATGTATGTATCATTTTCTTCCAGATGCATTTGGTTTTCGTTTCCTCGGAGTATCTTGACTTTGACCAGGCTAAAGACAAACCACAAGGAATTGCGGTGCTTACAGTTCTATTCGAGGTAGTGTGTTTATACATAATTTGTGTTCTGATTGACTAGGGCGATTGCAAACACGCATGCCTTTTCCTTAAAAGAATGGACTTCAGCTAACAGCATATAATGTGGTTCCTCTCCTGCTTTACCGAATAATGGATTATATCTGCGGATACAGTACAATCTTTACCACTGAGATAACAGTCATAAGACCTCTGGCATTCAGACACGGATTGACTTAAGCCCCAGCCACTTCTGCACTTACGAGTAGTTACAACTTTCGAGCGCAAAATGGAGAATAATCGCCGTGAATCGTAGATTAATTTTACGATATATGTCGTGGAGGATCTTCCCAAATTTTAATGAATCTGAATCTATCTACAGAGATCGCACGGTCGAGTGGTGGCATCCTTGGGTAATGTACATATAGAAAAAACAGCTTCGATTTTCTTAAATTCGGGCTAATAAGTCGGATTTTGTTGTAGGAGCTATGAACACTGTGCACACTATGATTATCGTATGCAAATTTGTGTGAGAGTGTGGCTTTGATTTTGTGCTATTATGTGACTACAGCAGACAAATAGGTGTCCCACAAGTGTTAGTAGGTCAGTTTAATAGTCACAACATTTTCTTCATTTGAGCTGTGTTCAAAATCGCGACAAATAGCCGAGGTCCTAGGTAATCGTAGCTTTGGTGTCACCGAGACTTACATGTGTAGCTCGTTCTCATCAACAATATGTCTATTTCAGCATCTGCATTTTTGTTCTTATTTAATACTGAGGCCTACGAAGCCCTCGATTAACCTGCGATTTACTATGTGTGTGACATTTTTTCAGGTATCCTCCGAGGACAACAAAGCCATTAGGCCAATCACCAACCGACTATGTCACATAAAAGAGCCAGGTGAGTAAAAACAGTTCATAGCGGATTGGACCGTCTAAGGAAATTATTGTCATTAATTGTGATCAGGACGACTTACTTCCGGTACAAGGATGAGCTAACGCCAGGCTTGTGTCACTTTTCACACTTTTTTGGTGGTATAAACTTGAAAGCCTATATTCATTTGTATGCAGATTTCTTTAGATTCCTGGATAACTATGACTGCCATGTTAGATCGACATTTTAGCGTGCCCAGTTTGGTACTTAGCCCTGGTCTTAAAGCACTGTTTAGGCATGCTGATCTTTATACGCCTGATTCAAGGTAAGACTGCAAGTTTAACATAGTTTCACTTTAAGCGATTTGCCCAAACCATTTACCAGTTACAGGAGCGTTCCTACCCCAGGAGTTTCCAAATTCACACATATCACCCCTCAAAATCCCAACCCCAAACTCCTATATGGTTTTTCTTGCTATTTCTGTATAGGAACGGCAGTACCTCTTCCCGCTGTAAAAATGAGAAAATTTCTGCCCGATGACATTGATAAGTTTTACCGCTATCGGGGGAGCTTAACTACACCGCCGTGCTTCCAGAGTGTCATCTGGACCATCTACAAAGACAAGGCCAAGATATCTGAGCGACAGGTATAACCTCACGCATTTTTATTACCATGTGTTCAGCCACTACTGGCAGGGTATCCGATATCTGATGTGTATGTGTTTGCTGTCTCTACAAGTGCACCGTAAAATAACAGAGTATATATATACAGCTTGAATTGCGCGTGCGCATCAGGTCAGTGAAAGCTACAGGATGTGGGAGTGTGGGTACCGTAACAGGTTGCCGGAAGGCTAATTACTTGAATGAATTATTTGTATGAATCATTTCATTCATGCTTCCTTTGCCCAACACGGCAATACTTACAAATTCTTCGGGTACCTTGCTCACACAAAAACAGGTGAATTTATTTATTTGTTCGATTGGTGTTTTACCTTGTATTCAAAAATATTTCTCTTAAACGACGACGGCCAGCTTTGTGGTGGGAGGAAACCAGGTAGAGCCTGGGGGAAACGCACGACCATCTCCAGGTTGCTAGCAAACCTTGTCACTTAAGACCGGAGAGGAAGTCTGCAAGAGCAGTGCCCACTTTCACAAAACTTCGTAAATCAATTTCTCCTAATTTTCCTCATAAATCAGATCGCCTTACGGTATTATAACCTAGCCGATATCATTCACGAGAAAAGTTGCATAAATAGTGACATACCAAGTTTTGTGATAGTAACCCCTGGGTTTGAACTCTCAGCGACCGCAATGGTGAGAGGCTCCTAGTCCATTGCGTCGCATTAGCACGTGCGCTAACCCCCTAAACGGAAGGAATGAACTCAGGTATTAGTACAACCGTGTCGGACAAATCCAGAGTGAAATGACAGGCCTTATACCGCTACTCGCGATATCCCGTACTCAAACGAGATTTCCACGGAAGTCGAATGCAGCATCTACCTAAAGCATTTTATGGGTGTTATAATTCCCAACGCCTTTGTCACATGGAAGGCGGAGAATTCCCCTCTGCTTGAAGCTTTCCATTCCATTGAGAGCAGCATTAATTGTATTTCAAGTTCCATTTTTGGTCATAACGTAACACTTCCTGGAAATCATTTCTGGAAAAATCCATGTCCCCGCTACATATGCCTATGCCTAATACTTCAACCGTTAAGCAAGTAGCTGTTCCTACCCTTACCATACCACAGGTATTACAGGGCCATGCCGGTTTTGCTGTCCGACTCAAATGACATTCTCATCCAGGAAATCGTTATTTGAAACTGCAAAGAGATTCCAAGCCGATAGGTATAACTAAAGCCTATTTAATCCTCTTGGAATCAATTGTACCGTATAAAAGGCCCAATACAACTTTAAAATTCTCATGTCTTGTAAAAACTAGAAGAATATAAATACAAGCCAAATACTGGGGATCTTTATCTTCACTGCGTTTTATAGAAGTAGTACTGTTGTTGGCCAGTTGAGAGTTAAATACACGGTGTTGTGTCATCACCACCATAATGTGGCACACGATGTTAAGTATGTAAACTAACAATAATAGAAGTAAGTCAAAATCATTTCTTTTTCTTCTTTCAGTTGAAGAGATTCCGCAATTGTCTTAAAACCAACGTAACACTATATGAAACTGATGAGAGAGGCAAACTAAAAAATAATTTCCGTCCCACTCAACCGTTGAATGCCCGGCTTGTGGAAGAAAACGAAGGGGGTGGATATCCCTTTCATTGCGACGAAGAATTCGGCGAAATAGAAAGACGAAGGAATAATGACAACGGCAAGAGGAATAACAATGGAAATGGGAACGGCAACGGTAATGGCAACGGCAATGGCAATGGAAACGGCAATGGCAATGGTAAAGGCAATGGCAACGGCAACGGCAATGGCAATGGTAACGGCAGTGGCAATGGCAACGGTAATGGGAACGGCAATGGCAACGGCAACGGCAATGGCAATGGCAATGGCAATGGTAACGGCAGTGGCAATGGCAACGGTAATGGGAACGGCAACGCCAATGGCAACGGCAATGACAATGGTAATGGAAACGGAAATAGTAACGGGAATGGCAAAGGAAATGGTAATGGAAATAGCGTGGACAATGGCAATGGCAGGGGTAATGGGAATAGTATTGATAACGGGAACGGATGGTTCTGGTCAAAAATCTTTTGGCCAAAAGACAGCTTTGGGGACAGATACCGAGACTCGTGTGAGAGAGAGAAAGTTGACGATGACCATTGGAAATATGGTTGTTATGACGACAGAGACCGAAACGGAAATGGCAACGGAAATGGTAATGGAAATGGTAATGGAAATGGAAATGGAAACGGTCATGGCAATGAAAACCGAAAACGTAATGGAAACGGTAAAAGAAACGGAAGACGCAACGGAAACGGCAAACGCAATGGAAATGGTAAACGCAACGGTAATGGTAAAGGGAATGGCAAAGGTAATGGAAAAGGCCATGGTAATGGAAATGGTAATGGAAAGGGCAGACGTTAACATCTGAAAGTCTGACTCAAACCTGCAATTTCCCAATGAGCATTACACTTTTATTGTGACCATCTCAAATTTAGGCACTCATATTATTGGTACTTAAATACCCAATCACCTTTCCACTTATGATTACTTACGACAACTTGCGAAATTCGCGAAATTTTTGGCGAATCTTCATGAATCTATATATATCGCCATGGCCCGTCACGCGGTCGGCGTGGTCGGAGGTGGTTTTGCTCAGGTTTTAATCGAGGTGAAACGACCAGAGAAAACCGATCCCGATTAGAAGATGTCGACGAATCTTGGCGTGACTGGGTGTTCAATGAGCACTTAAAATTCTGTACAGCTACATTATGTGCACATCGTGTACGAGTTGTTCTTGCGATTAAAAATATCATCTGCAGACTATCTCATTACATCGTTTCTGTTTTAGGTCTGTGTCGTTTTCCACTATACAGCAATTTGACATTTTAACATTCTTCTGTTGCTAACGACAATCGATGGCCGCTTACATCCTTTAAATGCACATGTTATTATGATGTCCAGAGTGTGTAAGTGTTAAGATATGGTAAGGCATGTTAAATGTTGTAAACATCTCAACATTTTAATCCGCATAAATGTCTGTTTTCGTCGTGAAACACAATTTTAAATAACGAAATGTTTAACTTTCATAATGGGGAACACAACACTTTCAAGTCTTAGTTTGACATAATATAGTGTTAGATTACAACATTTTCTAGGCATTATTTGGTAAAGTGCCGAATTTCTAAGGCTTTAGAAAGTTCTAATGCAACATTATAAATGCTTTTCTCCCTGTGCCTGTGCCAAAATCTCGGAAGAAGCATAATATAAGTTATATATATATATCATTTCGAAGTTAAGAGCGTACACTCACACAATAAATATGTTATATCTGAGCTGAACATTAGGTATAAAAGACTGCAGAACTATGACGCACCTGGGAAGGTCTGCCAGAAACCTGCCGACGGTCGTGGGTTTGCTCCGGGCTCTGCTCGGCTTCGTCTCACATAATGTTGGCCGCCGTCCTGCAAGTGAAATACTCTTGAGTACGGCGTAACACACCAATAAAATAACTAAATAATATTGTACACGTATGCCTACGTGTACCAATGAGTAGATTTTGCCGCACAGAGGGCACTCGGATCCAGAGAGGACTAACCATTGGGCGATACGTTACAAGTTTTCCCACATAAACTCATCGAAGGACAATTCTATGAACAACATAGAATAGAAGTTTGGGGTCGAATGAGTTTAGGCAGGGAATGTTCCCTCGCCGTACTGACTTGGTACCTAGGCCTATGCTTCCTAACGGTACCAACCTGATATTTATTTATTTATTTAGGCCTATTTAACATTTTATTTATTTAATTATGTTTGTTTGTTTATTTATTTATTTAGGCTTATTTATTTATTTATTTATTTATAATCTTTTATCATTAATATTTGATTATTTGCTAGCGCCATATTCAAGAATTTTTCACTTCTACGATGACGGGTAGTTTTATGAGTGAAAGAAACTGGAGTGGATATCATTAACAACCGACCATCACATGTGAGCTCACATGTGACGTGCAGATATTCACTCCGTATTCAGTGTGGTGGAAAACGTGGTCTTTAAGGAACGATGGACTGATTAAATAGCCACAGGAACGTCGTTGACAACTTATTGTCGTCAAATCCTCACGAACACTGAGAGCGGGAGAATCTACAAAGCCCTTGTCCCAGGTCGGGTTTAAATCTTTGCACTTCCTTGTGATAAAATCTTGGTTATAAAAACTGAGCATTTTTATCATGGGGTAGATTGTTTCCACAAGATATACAGTCGTCCAGTTTTCAAATAACTCACATGCACTGTGTTTTCGCAATATACAAACTGGCATCACCATACATACAACACTGTCTACAAAATAACACGTATCATTGTGAATGAGGTATGGATACAATATGGCTACTGTTTATTTCCCTCACCAAACATATACCTGTGGACTTCGTATACACACATTATCCAACTCCTAACATGAACGTGGAAACATTCTCTATACAAATAAATATATACACACTCATACACATGTAGCAATGAACCTATAGTTTCCAAGAGTAGCCAGTAGGGACTTGGAGATTGCACACGCGCATGCACAGTCAGCCGTATACGGATATGTATATGTGATAGGTTACTTCTAATATAAACACAAATCACAACAACGATTTAAGGTCATGTTATACAGAAATAAAAATTCGTAGCATAATCCACATACGTGATTCTAAGTCAACTTTGGTGTACTTTTTTGAAAATTTCTTATTGTTCTAGCGTTGTTACTTGCATTTATGTTTAAACACAGCACTAAGGGTATAGGCTTACTTTTTTTTTAAACTCCCTTGTGTCGATGCATATGCCTTTGCTTGCTATATAGCCATATTTCTTCAAGCTAATGTTTGCGGCAAACATCTATTATTAAAGCACAGCTTGCTGCTTTCACGTTTGAAGAAAAGCAGAGTTATGTTGTCTCAAGGCATTATTTGTTGTTTTTATGGTTGGAATCATGTTACGCATGTTACATGTTTTCACACTGGTGGTTCAAAGACAAGCACGATCATGTTGTTTCATGCTTTTGTTTGTTGCATATTTTTTTTTGTTTTTTTGTTTTTTTTGTTGTTTTTTTTTTTTTTTTTGCTTTTTGTTGTTTTTTTTTTGTTGTTGTTGTTGTCCAGAAGGCCAGAACAATTATCTTGTTTGTTGCGAGCATGTTAAAGACTTGCACAGTTAAGTTGCTTCAAGCAATCGGGTTTTGCTGCATTCACGCGTGAAGAAAAGTACAACTATCTTGATTCAAAGCACAGTTGCTTCCGTTATGTTATGTCGCTTAAAACTATCGCACGCTGGACTTCTGGTTCATTAAAGTTTGACCTTTACCTAATGTGACACTGAAACAGAATGACGTGCATGACATCTGACATAAATGACGTGCACACACACGTGCAGTGCATAATCTGTTTCCTGCATTCCTGCTTCACGACACGTTTTTAAGACTTCCCACCTGTCCGAATTTATGGCTAAATACCTACATGTCTTATAAGAACGGTGCTTAAACTGCCTGCAAACCAACACGATCTGTATATGCTCCGATGATCTGTGCTGAAACTGTTGACAATTTTAAACACTATGAGTATACGCTAGATACTAGAATTTGGTACTGTATGTTTTGTTGATCACGGGTAATGCATGAGATGACCCCGATCATTAAATAGTTTCAAAAACTTAAACTAAGGGATGGGTGGGAATTCAGATGTCTTAGGTTTTAATAGTCTTGAATTATTTAGATATCTACACACATATATAGGTATACACGCATGTGTCTCCACGGTTCCACAATGTACAGTTGTGTGGGATATTGTTGTCATTCAGACTCAACGACTGAGAAACCGGGCTTTTGTGAACTATTAAAACCATGTTGTCTTGAACTGTTTCATTTAAAGTCCCACATCTACAATAGAACATCTGTGGAAAAAAACACTACATTATCACACTTGTCCATTATACAGGGCCAACATTTCAACGAACACAAAATCTTGTCCGAGTGTGCATTCAGGCCAAAGCATACTAAGACATACCCTACAAGTATACAGGCATAAATTAAACCTTCCCAAAGTTTAGGAGCTTATATAACAGGCCAGAGTTACCAAGTACAATTTGCCAACGTGCCCTGTCCACAAAATCTGAATAAACACAGCTGGGTACACGATTATGCGTATTTCTGTATCGAGATAAATTTATTCAGACTGATGTCCACAGATTCTTTCCTGACAAACAGCGCATTTTCCCAAAATCGAGGGCACCAGTAATATATACAATGTTCATAATAAAACGAAACATATCCGTATAGTTCCTTTTCCTCAGACCGTATGATATTATATGAGAAATAGACCCTCTTTATAATCTTCACTTTCCTCAAAACTTAAATACATCAAATCTTCCAAGATCTGGTTTTAGAGCACTGTATATACAAGTAACATGAATTAGAATCAACACTAATTACTCCAAATACAATATGTAAAGTTAAGGCCTATTTATCACCATAAATATTATACATACATGAAATACATAGTACATTGTATATATAGCTGTTTAGATACATAAGCATGTATATAATATAAACAAGGGGCAGATGGTTTTGTTTATCATCTTTACTTTATGAATATGCTGCGGTATAATAATTTCAATTAGGTCCAAAGCATCCTGAAATATCGGCAAGGGTGTGGTCATGGCAAGAGCTGGACATGCCCCACGTCCACTTAAGGCTGTAGCTATATTCCGCATCAACCTCCACGGCGTATCTTCTTTACTCCGCTAAAACAAACACAATCAAGCAAATATTAGTGTCAAAAATCCCATACCTATTCTTCTACCACGAGCGAGTCAGGGGCTTGTGCAAGCCTAACTTGGAGACACATCATATCTCCCACATAAAATATGAATAGTTAAAGATTTATCTGGCGACACAAACATAGCCAGCATTCGGCGGCCAAATCTGTTCAGGGCGGAATGAAGTCGACACCAACACTGCTTTATCGATGGACAATGATAAGCTGCTTAGCAAAGGAGTGGCTACCGGAGGGAACTTTAGTAAGACAGGATTACTTGTGGACATTACTGGGCAGTTCAATAAAGGGGCAGCTACTTGAACGGACTATAGTAAGACAGGATTAATTGTGGACATTACTGGGCAGCTCAGTAAAGGAGCGGCTACTTGAACGAACTTTAGTGAGACAGGACTACTGGTGGACATTACTGGGCAGCTCAGTGAAGGACGGGCTACTAGAAAGACAGGATTCCTGGTAGGCATCACCAGGCAGCTCAGTAATGGAGCGGATACTTGAACGAACTTTAGTAAGACAGGTTTACTGGTTGGCAATACTGGGCAGCTCAGTAAAGGAGCGGCTGCCTAAACGGACTTTAGTAAGACAGGATTACTGGTGAACATTACTAGGCAGCTCAGTAAAGGAACGGCTATAGAGCGGACTTTAGTCAAGCAGGATTACTGGTGGATATTACTGGGCAGCTCAGTAAAGGAGCGGATACTTGAACGGACTTTAGTAAGACAGGATTACTGGGGAACATTACTGAGCACTACTAGAACAGACTTTAGTAAGACAGGATTTCTGGTGGACATTGTTGAGCAGCTCAGTAAACGAGCGGCTACTTGAACGGACTTTAGTAAGATGGGTTTACTGGTGGACCATAACGGGAAGCTCAGTAAAGGAGTGGCTACTAGTGCGGACATGATTACTGGTGGACAATACCCAGCAGCTCAGTAATGGAGCGGTTACTAGAGCTGACTAGTAAGACAGGTTTACTGGCAAACGATACTGAGCAGCTCAGGAATGGAGACGTTATTATAGCGGGCTATAGCAAGTCAGGTTTAGTGGTACTGAGCAGCCCAGCGGACTTTAGTGAGACAGGTTTACGGGTGGAAAATACTGAGCAGGGCAGTAAAGGAGAGGCTACTAGAGGGACTTTAGTAAGACAGGTTTACCGGTGGACAATACTGAGTATCTCAGTAAAGAAACGGCTACTGGGACGGACTTCAATAAGACAGATTTACGGGTGGAAAATACTGAACAGCTCAGTAAACGAGCGGCTCCCAGAGCGGACATTAGTAAAGCAGGTTTACTGGAGTAAAATACTGAGCAGCTCAGTAAAGAAGCGGATACTAGAGCGGACATTAGTAAAACGGGTTTACTGGTGGACAATACTGAGCAGCTAAGGAATGGAGAGGTTACTATAGTGGACTTTAGTGAGACAGGTTTACTGCTGAACGACATAGCTCAGCAAAGGGACGGCTACTAGAGCAGACTTTAGTCAGAAAGGTTTACTGGTGGACAATACTGAGCAGATCAGCAAAGGAGCGGTTATAGAGCGGATTTAGTAGTCTGTTGGACAATACTGAGCAGCTCAGTACAGGAGCGGCTACTAGAGCGACTTTAGTAAGACAGGTTTATTGGTGGACACTTAACACTGAGCCCATAGAACACGAACTCCTGTCTATCACAAAGCATTTCAGTGGAAGCTGGGTTCTAGGCTCGAGTCATATGCATTTATACCTTTATCTACCCCTTTCAAAATGATCTTGTGTGTTGTACCACAAGGATCTTATGTTGTAACAGAAGGGTCTTGTGTGTTGTACCAGGACAAGTGTCTTAATGCCACAAAATACAAACGTGTTTTAGGTTATGCCAACCTTCCTGTGTTCACAGAATAACACATGAACTTGCAGTAGTAATATTTGTTTTACGTTTACCCAACATGTGGCTGGATATTGCATACGCATATTTAACATTCGAAGTCTTATATTCTACCTCACATTTTCATTAATACAATTAATGCAAACTGTAGGCAGAATGCATCTGCCAATTTCAAGGAGAATGCTAAAGCAATTGCTGTTCACAAAATCAAATCAGGATTTTCGCACCTACGGAACTATGAGTTGATTTCAATGTACAGGTAAGACGTTTTCCATGTTTATTCCGGATCGCTTTTCTTGTGATATTTATGTGTGATAGTTACTGTCTTCATTGCCTGTGATATTTATGATGTGTGATAGTCACTGTCTTCATTGCCCGTGATATTTATGATGCGTGATGGTCACTGTCTTCATTGTCCGTGATATTTATGATGTGTGATAGTCACTGTCTTCGTTGCCTGTGTATTGTCGATGGATCAGTAGTTTATGTATGGTCAAAGAAAAATAAACGCATATTTCACAAGATAAATCTATTTTTGGTCAGATTAATTATTTAATACGGTGCCATTTTCCACCAAAGTTACAGAGTAAGTAATTCAGAACACCCGATTCATAAAAATGTAAGTAACAGAGGCTCATTCTGGCATAACACAAGATCTCCTCTAGGCGTTCATCTAAGCATCTGGTGTGAACTCAAAATGCCTAACTTCGTTGGGAGAGCACAGGCATGATGGAAAAGTCTCCCATTTGAGCTCTTTACTACGCCTTGTATGGTATGTCAAGATATGTCAAATAATATCTCATTTTGTTTTGTGCTGCAGAACTCATTTGGTAGGATGGTCACAGACCTAATCCAGAACCACACAGACTGATCTGAGCAGTCTTCTGATATTTCTTCTGCTTTCTTGGGTGTGTTCTGAATGAAACAGAGCCCAACCTTCTGATGGCTACTCCAATACTGGGAACAGAAAACCAGCTAGAGAGTTGTCAAATCCGAGTACATGCGATTCAGAATCAATTATCCAAGCATCTCCATGGCTCTCTACCTAACCACAAAGCTAAACAAAAGAAGCATATATTAAAAACAATGTTTATTTTATAATATACATTGCATAATGAGATAAGACTCCCCTAACTGTGGTTTATATGTTGTACATGTAAGTATGAAATTGTATACAGTTTTTACATACATGTATATTTATTATGTATCCATTTGTGACCTCATCAGAAACATGCACCTTGTATGTTGTGGATGTGAGGATATACTACAGGAGCTCAGATCCTGCATCTCATTTCTTATGTACTACATCTTATACATAACTGTAGAGAAAATGTGTTTCAATATACATCTAGGCAGGGACAATATAAAATGTTGTACAAAAACTTGACTGCAATGCCAATGCTGTTCTACAGCTGTTCAAAAAACATGGTGTTAAGTTTCATGCACAGGTATAGATGAGCCAGTGCAAACAGCATATCACCAGAACAACTATCCATCACTAACCAAACCTAGGAGGAAGCACATAGCCTGGGGCTTAACAAACATTATTACAAGTCTCAAAAAAAAAGCCTTTCTCATTTCGCCAAAACAAACATTATTACAAGTCTTTAAAAAAAAAACTTTATCAAATCTCATTCAGCCAAATATATATATTCCCATATTCCTTCCTTCATTGAACTGCTGCAAATCTGTGATATATTTAATTCTAGTTAACAGGAGGGATGTTAGCTTCAGAAGGAAACCAAGAAAATACAGAGACATTCTCTTTAGGAAAAGATCGCAATTTAAAGGATGCATGAACAGCTGGTAAGTATATTTACATATACAGTACATATATATGGCTTGCAGGTGAGAAAGATATAACCTACATGCCATGCTTGTTGTGGGGACATATCCCAAAACTCAGTTCCGCGAACATCACTTTACATGTACATGGAAGACACAAAAACGCAAACGTTCAACATAACAAAAATTCAACAAAATATCTTCTTGAGTGGCAAAGTTCATGAAGTAAAGCCATCGAAAACAACAATAACATCATTTGTGCCTATAGAGGTCCGTACATTTATAGAGATAAAATTATGCAGTCAAAGGCAATTATAGTGGTTAGTGGTAGGCTTGTCAAATTTGCGTGTCCACCAAAGTTTGGTCCCACATATTTCCCTATGGTCACACCTACGTGCTGTTTACTGGGGACTTGGTCGGTGGCTACACGAGTGCTTTTCCCACTAATATCCTTCTAGATGTTTTGTTATCAAGAAGGTTACATGTACACAACCAGTGACAGCTGACATGCATCATGTAATTATGAATTATTTACATTATTATTAAAACTCTGGCCCTTTTGTAGGTTACACATGTACGAAGAAACCACTCTTCAGGGCTGAGATTTCCAATGATACACACTCCACAAGTACATGCATGCACCTTTAGGCCACAGCCTTTACATGGGAACCATTATGCAAATGCAAGGTTACTACAGAATCTACCTGGTCCCTTTGATGTATCACAGTGGTACCCATGCTACAGCCCACACAATGCCAACTAAAATGCCCTCTGTGACATGCAGACTCATCACAAACATCCAATCAATCAGTTCATATCACACCTGCCCTATACTCTACTATAACATTATACCAGTCATTATCACGTGAGATTCTAACCATGGAATCTCGTTAGCTTTGGAAAATTGTGACATGGTGAAATTGCTAACCTTGTAATAATATGTAATTATCCAACACTTGTCTCACCAAAATAAATTTGAGAAACTGTTCAAGAAATGTGTAAAGCACTTTTTTACATGTATTTCCTAGTTCCATAGACCTTCATGGGGACAAAGATTGGAGATGACTGTTGACCTTTCTGCAGAGTAAAAATTGCACAGCATTCCACAGAAAATGCTACCTAATCCATTTTACACAATAAACCTATCCTTCCAGTCTCCGGAACAGGCAACCCTCGGCAGGAGCTGAATGCCTATGCCCCTATATCAACACCAATATGCTGTTCAAAGTTGTGAATGAAAAACTCCACTTTTAATAACTCAGCCATGACTCACTCTCACAAACTCCATGAACATGTGTGACCTGCAGATATAAGTGCACAAGTGTGCTGTACTTCAAGTCTGACTACCCACTGGTCACATGCAACTTTGCATGCTGAAATTAGTCTGTGCAACTTCTATACATGTATGTACATATGAAACAGGCATTCATCACCAGTTGTGAATCATAATCTTCATGTAATCTACCCTCATTTTTCTGCCTTATCCCATCAGCTACTGTCCTGGAAAACACAAACACTGTATCAAAGACTTATGAATCAATCGACACATTGTGACAAAAGTCAGGGTTTCACACACACAGCATCACAAACAAGGACATATTTGCAGCCACAGACAGCAAGATCTTCAAGACATCCTGGAGCACTTGATCTGGAAAGTGCATGAAATGAAGCCCAGTCTGCACGATACTCTCATGCTAAGCGGGTACAAGTAATTGGGGCACCTGTCTGGCATTCAAGTCGGTGTTGTATGTATGTAGACTACTGTCTCTCGGGTCTCCCAGGTTTAACATACACTGTGAGTAAAATTATCATCTACAGTACTGCACAAACTGTATACACAAAGCACTAGCATGTGGAATGTGTCCAGGTTTTAGCACCATCAAACTGTCAGAAAATAACACTTTCTAAAGTGTCAATTCATGCACCGTTAATCATAGGTCTTGTGAAGTATAGATTATAAGCACTATCACAACTTTATGGACACAGTCACCTCACTGTCACAAATACAGTCACACTATGACATAGGAGGTTGTCACAGTGACACTGAGGTACTAGCGACACCATAGTTACAGCAATACCAAGGCCACAGTAACAAAGAGGCAAAGCAATACCAATGTCAAACTGACACGAGGTCATAGCTACAACAAAGGCACACAGTCACATAATCACTGTCCCATTGATACAATGTCACCTTGACACTAGGTCACAGCTACACAAAGGTCACCTAGACACAAGGTCATATCTAAAAAGTTACTCTGACACAGGGTCACACCTACACCAAGGACAACTTGACACAGGGTCACATCTCCATCAAGAACAAACTTGACACAGGGTCACATCTCCATCACGAACAAACTTGACACAAGGTCACGCCATCATGGTTACCTTGATACAAAGTCACTTTGACACAAGGTCACAACTAAACCTAGGTCACCTTGACAAAAAGTCACAGCTGCAGCAAGGTGAGGGTAATATCAGGGGGTGTGGCACATGACGGAAGAGAGACGAAAGCTTTAGGAGGTGGGTGCAGAGCCAGTACGATCACGAGATTTTCCGAGGGTAAAGGTTTCTGTCACACCTGACTGTCCCATTTCCTGCCAGGAGCCTAGCTTCTGCTCCTTCCTGTAGTTCTCCCAGCGTTCATCGTCAGATTCATGCGTGAGGTAGCGCTGACCCACTGCCGCCTCAAGCTTTCTGAGGTCACACCAAGTCTGGTAATCCTACAAGGTCAAGACAGACTGAGATATAGGCGGTGTAGAAACTTTGTGTTTGTCAATGATACAAGATATATTCATTTACATGGCTCCGAGACTATGTACAGTTACATACATTTTCTTGATTTACATTTATACTATGACACTGACATTTGAATTCCACTGAAACTTAATGTAACTTTACAAAGTTAACTTCTCAAAAAGGCAGCAAAATTTCATGGATATTTACATAGCACAGCTAGCTGGTTGCCTACGTACGTTACCACAGAAGTCCACGGTGACAATTTCCCTACAAATAACAGCTCGAACCCTACCTTACATTTGGTATGAGCCGATTACTTGAGTCAACCAGAACGCAAAACTTCCAAAGTGCCGATGAATCATCTTTCAACGGTAATCCAGCTGTTTAAGCTTTTGAATCAAGCTTTGCGAGCCAACATCTGCCATGTCTTGAATTGCGACTTCCAGCAGGCGATGGGCAGCGAAAATTTTATCCAACCCTACATATACTCCTGTCCTGTGGAGAGCATGTGTTGGCGACCAGCTAGCTGTGCTTTATTTACAAGGAGAGCATGCAGACTGTTAACACAGATCCAGTTGTACACATGTAGCAAATGTCACGCTTGCAAGACAACACACAGATCTAGAATAGCTCATGACATAACAGTACAACAGTTTATGGAACGACAGCACACTCGAACAACCATTCACACGAAAACACTGTAGCACGGTTCACGACCACATTAAAAGCTTGCTTGCACAAAAATGCAGCTAACAATCAAAGACATGGTACAAGTATTGACGTGTTCCTGCTGACAAAGAGACACAAGAAAGAGCAACTGCATGCGCCCATATAGCACATGAAGCAGAAAAAAGCAATAATTTATGATCAGGAGTCGATGACTGTATGTTGTCAATATGATGCAAGTAGGAAATTCAGACCAAATGCACACCTGTTTTCTTATACATCACATAGATGACAAAGCTGATGAGGATGCACTGACCTTATACTGCAACTCACTCAGTGACTTGATTTACCAATAACATGGCATGAGCAGATCTTAATCACCATAATACCAGGATGATCACCGAGAGACTTCCTAGGTTACATGGAGTTTAATAATGAATGCCTTGAACAGAGACAGACTGAAACTGGAACCAATGGAGTGATTACAATTACATATTGGTGTCACCTGCTGAGAAGGTCTACAGACGATTTC
Source organism: Acanthopleura granulata (assembly GCA_016165875.1). Lineage (NCBI taxonomy): Eukaryota > Metazoa > Mollusca > Polyplacophora > Chitonida > Chitonidae > Acanthopleura > Acanthopleura granulata. The sequence continues at coordinate 15,774,281 of JABBOT010000010.1, forward strand.
AACCTGTACAGAAGAAGACAGGCTTCTGCTGACAAGAGCAAAGAGGTACATTTTGATGTCACCTGTTACAGAAGACAGATCCCTGTAGACTATAGTAAAGAGGTACATTTTGAATATAGACAGACTTCAGCACTGGCTTTGCTGAAGTAACCTGTGACTGCCACTAGCCTTAGACATTCCAATCAGACAACAGATTCCCTTAAAATAGATGGTGCACAAATACACTGAGGACTAAATGAGAGAGGTGCCAAGGATTACCCCAATAATTAGCTAAATTAAGGCAGACTTGCAGATATTGGTGAAAAAATGAAAAGAAACCAAAAATAATGTATAGTTGCATCTTCAACCTTGCGGTAAGTTAAACAATACAAATTAGAGAATATGGCTAATTCCCCTTAGAGGATATCATATTAGTGTCAGAAAATTTCACACCTCATCACACCACCTTTCCTCCACAATGCTTTGCTTTCTGTCTTCCATGATACAACTGATGAATGTGTTGCACAACTACCCTAAACGATCTTATAATTCATCCCAAAAAGTGCATTTTGGGAGGCAAATTAGTATCATAAAGTATTTATTTTGGTGCTAGAAGTGACATTTTCCCAGCAGGACATCATTGTATACACCATACAAACCTTTGAACACCTTTCCAAGATGAATAGGACTTTCAGTATAAGGAAAAATGATCAGCTCAAATGATGGCAGGTCTTTTACAGTATGTGTATACGTAAGTCAATTCCACAAGGTGTATTTCCATTTATATCAAATTTTAAAATCTAATTATAAAGGGAGACAAGTCGGTCATCACATATTAGTCTTCACAAAAGAGTTTTAGCTGTGCCCAAAAATTAGGTCCTAGTAGTAAAAAAGAATCTTTGTTTCAATCTTTGTTTTCATGTCAGGTTTCAAATTCTGATTCAAGTCAAGATGTATTTGTGAAATTTACCTTGGTGGAATATTTGATATGCTTAAGCTTAACAAAACTTAAGGTATCTGATGATGTACATGAAATGAAATGAAGATTCGGCCAAACAATACACCTGTTAGTCTACATCTCACTAGTATATCGTCCTATCAATTTACATGTTGATGGAGAACGATTCCCAATGCTGGCTGTGGGCCACTAACAGCAAAGCAAAGTATATCCTTTCCCTTTGGCAGGGTTTATGAACAAAACTGCTGATATGATAAAACTTTGGACCATAATACAGAGTAGGAATGGCAGAGTTTGACTAAGAGTTAAGACTGAGGTCAGTGAGAATGCAGAAAGTGAGAATGAAACTGGAAGCTAAAGCGGCGCTAACCACCAATCTCCTACCTACATGTACATATACCCTGTCCAGGTACACGTACAGGTTAACGACAGATTCATGCAAAAACTACATCAAAGGTGGCACTGTTCCACCACCACACAGCTACAGTCCTACGGTCACTCCACTAATACCACACAGCCGTTCTCATATTAAACACAGGGTTAACTCAATTCACCTGGAGCCAAACGTGAGAGAGGGACTTATCCACTGTGAAACGCTTTCTCATTTTCACCTGCAGTAAGTTGCTGATAAGATCAATAGCTGCAAAGCATAAACAAAACATCCCAGCAATTATCAATGTGAGCACAGTATAATAGTGGAGTAAAAAAAAACGAAAAAGGCCGGCCATCAAGCTGTGTCCTCAACTGAAAAAGAAGACATGTTGGGGTTGCCTAACTCTGCCAGGTGTGCCCCCCCTCCCTCCTGTTTCCCCCTTGATGCATGTTAGAGTGAGTGTTTGGTTACTGTGACACACTTACAAAACAGCAGTTTCTGTTTTGCAAATTATATGTGAGAGTTATTAAGTGTGGTAAAGCAAAAATTGTGCTGAACTGAAACTACGATCTGTTCATGTGCAAGTGCTTGATCAAAGCACTAAAGCTTGTGTTATTGACCATGTGAGGGTTCTTCCTGACAAGCTGAGGTGCTGAACTGGTTGCCGCCCTGACCAAACAGGGTACAGGTTCAAATCCAGCTTCTGCTACTTGACAGCATCTTTAAGTGATGAGGTTAGTCAGGCACCCAGCAAAAGGACAGTGTTGTCTGTTTACTCCAGGTGCTCTCCACTGAAAAAACTCGAATGCACTTGAATATATGAAAATTTCGTGTGTATAGCGTTCAAAATTAAAACTCAAATCAAATGTCCCCATTAAGTCATTTTTAAGTGTCAGTGAGCATGGCTGTAACCAGCTGATGTAATTACAGATGAATGTATTGACAACAGTGAGCAACCTAGCCTGGCAGGGGTTTTGACTTGGACACAGTACAGAATAAACACATGAGTGAACGAATGAAAGGTCTTGCATTAACACCAGATTTGTATTATTGCGGCCATATTATGATGAGATAGATTATACAGAGGCAGATTTGATATGTAAACCAGTTTGTGTCACACGGTATAGTCAGAAAGCTGTTAGAAGTGTTACCAACATTCATTTGCCTCAAAACAGAAAGGCCCTTGGGTACTCAAGAAATGTTTGTATAAAGAATTTCGTGTTTGTGTTGGGATTTGTGGTTGCATGTGTTAGATTACCTGTGAGATTTCCTAGGTTACATGGAGTAAAATAATGAATGCCTTGCACAGAGAGACTGAAAATGGAAAATGTCAATAAGAATTGCTATCTCAATATGACTGATTATTAAATAAATGAAAGTTATGTAAGTAACTGTGTAGGAGATGTTACCATAAAGTGCTCTCTCTTTCCCTGGTAAGTGAGGTGTGTTAGATTGTTAAGGTTGTAGCGTTGTTAACTCCATCATATACATGTAAATCAGGGTTTAGGTACACGTCATGTACTTTGTGCACAGGTGTCATTCTGGCCAGATTTACATAGAGACGGGGCCAAAGAATGGCCCTCCAGAGACAGGAGAGTTATAAACAGGTGTGAGAACATGTCAATCTCTCTCAATCAAGCATAGAATGCAGAAGGCAGAGGTCATCTCTAAGGCAACGGTGCTAGCAATGACAGCGCACTCTAACAGGAGCAGATCTAACAGGAACTATACGCAAGTGCCTCATACAGCCTGGCCACAACAGACCCAGGAGGTGAACAAAACCACGTCACCTCTTTAAGCCAGCTGTGGTTGAGAGCCACGGCCACCGAGGGACGCTCGTGTTTGTTCACTTTCAGAATGGCTTTAATCATTGATATGGCTGAAAAAGGAAAGACATTGGTTAGCAAAAAGAAATCTACAAGTGTTCTCAAACACATGTATTAACTTCTTTAACGACAACTGATTCCAAAACGTGTTCCAGTTATAAATTAAGCTCAACAATATCAAACTGTTGGCAAATTGTAACTGATAAGGCATGTTGCTCAGTGCGCAAATATTACTGCTTATTATTAGGAATAGAATTTTCTGCAAAATTGTTTAAAGAAAAGTAAAAACTGCTTCTCCACATATTTGATAACAACACTGCGAAGTTAGATTATGTACATGCACCTGAGAAATGTTAAGTATTAACAAGCTTATCATCATGTCAACACAGTTATCCTAAGCACATTATCTACCCCGAGTTAAAGTCAGAGACGTCCAGTCGAGTTGAATACCGAGACTGATAACGAGCCCCGGCACTTTACAGTCATCTACTTCCAGATAGCCCTAGTGTTGCAAGCTGCATTCATAATTACAAGCCATCTGGTTATGGGAGAGGAAAACTGGTGGAGGATAACAGATAGATTCTGACACGGCTGACAATGGGTCAGTGATCACAGCAGTCATCAGTGGTATATGTACGTTTATGCCATGTAAATCCTCAAGTTGCTCTACCTGTACAAATTTAATACTAACATATTCATGTATTCATTTAGCATATTTAAAGCGTCATTGCCAAATCTGAAATAATAAATCTGTTACATGTGCACTTAAACAAAATCATCGATGAGTCCCTGGTTGTAGATCTGGTTAACTATCACCCAATAAAATTAACGTTTAGACCCTTCATAATGTTGTGAAACAAAATCAAAATAAGGGAATACATGCTGGACATAAATGACTACTTCTTTCATATAGATTTTTTTCAGAAGAATCTGCTGTATATTTCTTGAATAAGTTCCCTCTCCAGTGTCGTTTATACTTTGCAAACTACACATGTAACTGTGGAAAGACAGGCTATTCTGTCCTCCATCAAGGAGAAACAACCCACCAGGAATGCTGGAAGGGAGATAATTCTGCACATAACACCTACCTTCTTGAGAGATTTCTCTCCATGGGTTGGTGGGGTACATAAAGGCTGCGTTCTGAATCTGATCACTGATTTCCTCATCCTCATTAAAAGGGAACGTTCCACTTAAACTGTCAACACAGACAAGGCTTACTATCACACCCATGAAAGTAAAGCCACATCAACTTACTTACTGATTCCAAAGACCAGAAAACATCTGAAGACCACAGAGCTAACTCAGTCACTACAAAATTAGTTGGCTTGTCTTTTTTTTTCTTTTACAATAATATCATAAATATTTAAAATGTTTTTCTTGTTTTGTTATTTGTGTCAGAACAAGATGTGTTCCGGAATTTATTAGCTATTTTTTGCCATGGAAACTAGGGTAAGCAAAATTAAGTTTTGTTCAGCATGTTTCTCATTAAAACTTTTGCAAGACAAACTTGGGACTTTGGTAAACTTTTATGAGTAGTGGATTACCTGACATAGATGATGACTCCCACAGACCACATGTCCAGGGAGCGGTTATAACCTTTACTCTTCAGCACCTCAGGGGCTGCCAACAACAACAGCAAAGATCAGCAAACAAACTGGCAACAGTAAACATTTTGACTCATGTTTTTATCTTACAAATGATTTTTTTCAGATAATAAAGTTGGGGCAATTTATATTTTGGAAGACACTGTTGCTGTTTACCACTGTTGTGCAAAATATTCCTTCTTACCTTTCATAACCAATAAGAAGTGTAATATCATGTATATGATGGTAGCTGCCATGGAAATAATTTTGAAGATAATTTGGGGTGATTTCCACTTATTTACAAAACATGTTTGTTGTTTAAAAAAGAATCTTACTATGCTATATCCTGCCACATTTCTTCAGTATCAATCTAATATTGATAATATAGCATAAAGCCTTTTGACTGACTTGATTGGTGCTTTACGCCATACTCAAGAATATTTCACTTATACGACAGCAGTCAGCATTATGGTGGGGAGAAACCAGGCAGAGCCCGGGGGAAACCCACGACCATCCGCAGGTTGCTGGCAGACCTTCCAATGTACGGCCAGAGAGGAAGCCAGCATGAATTGGACTTGAACTCAGAGTGAACACATTGGTGGGAGGCTTCTGGGTCATTGTGCTGTGCTAGCGTGTTAACCATAAAGCCTTTTGGGAACAAAATCTGAGTTGGCACAACAAATGCTTGGAATAGACAGAATATAGCAAAAAAGCTTAGATTTAGTTACCTAAATAAGCTGGGGTGCCGACAACAGATCTGCGGAAGGACTTTTCTCCAATAATGCGGGCGAAACCAAAGTCACACAGCTTCACCTGTTGTGAGAAACAAAGAAAACTGTACTGTGATCTTTTGCATATGCAGCAAGTATTGATGCCATCTTATATACATCACACTTGAATGCATATGCACTTGTCGGCTGGATCACTAACAACCAAAGCACAGATGGGATTAATGAAGTCATCGAAGCTTGAAGCCATTTTCATAGTTGTTAACATCCAAGTTGCCTTAATGTATGGATCAGGCAAGAAGATGAAAACCTTCTTGCCAAGCCTGTGTGACTACATCTTGGAAATGAACATCACGAGTCTATGAAGTCTTCATTTATACTGGACTTTTTGAAAGGTTACGTCAATGATTTGGATATAATAAGCCTTCACAATTGCTCACTCGCACAACTTCATAGGCTGTTCAGTAAATGTCTCTTGTTACGAAATCCGCGACATGAGCTCGGAGTAAAAGCAGCTGTCACCATGGTTACCTGAGGAAAGGCGGACTCAGACGAGAGCAGGACGTTCTCAGGTTTCAGATCACAGTGGACGATACATTTGGAGTGGAGATGTTTCAAGGCAACCAGAATCTGTGGACAGATACAAACACGACATGAGCATGGATAGTTCTACCCGCAGTTTATACAACTATACAAGTGAACATCTACACAGCAGGTTTTATTAACACTGCTAATTAATCTTATGCAAAATTACTGCCTGATAATAATGACATAATGTGAACACAATCTGGACATAATATTGGCTTCTTTTCCCCTTTTTAAGTATGCTGTTGTGTTCAAAAAATTCAGAGCAGCATTCTTAGAATTTGTTGCATGTTGTTCATTATACTATCAGCAACAGCTAACTTTTAGTATTGTTAATATGGTTTACAGAACACATATACATTTATATTACATGTAAAGTTAGTCAAAAACTCATTCAATCCAGGCAAAGTCTATGGCATGCTTAAAAACTTGTAATGTAGTCTAGTTGACATAAATCAGAATAGTAAAGACAATGGCTGGAAGGAAATGTTGGCTTCTTTTGGTACTGTGTAATATCTCAACAATCAATTCAAGCAGCAGACCACTGCCCCAAGAGACCATTTGACCTTCCGCACTGACGCTGAATGTTGCAAACTGTGGCATTATATTGTCAGTTTACGATGATGAGGTGCATTACATTCTCAGCGTTACTTGTACCTCTGTTATAAAATATTTAAACGTAAAGCAAATGAATTCAAATATTCCAGCATGAAAAAAAGAAAGGAATTCATACAAAAAAAAAACTAGGTCAATCTATGACAAAATGTGTCAAACATATGACAAAGCTACTGAGCAAATGTGAAGACAACAATTGACAAATCTTCTGATTTCACTCTCACTAGCCATATGAATAATAATTAAGGAATCATCAACCATGAGGACATTGATACAAGAACTGTGTCAACGTACATGATTATCATAAAAGATGAAAGCAAAATGTTCCAGTGTGGACAAGCTTTGGAAGAGAATGTGCAGGTCAGTTCAATCCCATTAGTTCTTCAACGGAAGCTTACCAGACAGGATAACCCTGGGAGTCCACACTGCCTGTCACATCTAAGAGCTGACCTCTGACATACACACATATGGTGTGAATGCAGACACTTGAACACCAATACCTGGCAAACTACAATACAATCTAAGAGTAAAAAGAGAGAGAGGAGGAGACTCAGATTACTTGGTTATGATCTAATGGCAATCATCTTGACCATGGTTTCACTGTCTATCAACGGACACTGCATATTCATCCTTATTTTCGAATACAAGGGAACATTTTCCAGCTGAAGGCTTTGATGAGCTCTACCATTCAGTTTGCTTATCCCAAGTATGGGAATGTAGAGTCACACATATGATACTCTCATCATACAAGGTCACTGTCATGATGTCATCAAAAGCGAGGAGGGCTAGATGGCTAAAAACACTCACAGCTACTCCAAAGTTACAAGTGGAAGCTGCACATAGTTTGTGATGACAACTGACAAAAAACCATAAATGTACCACTATACGAATTTTCTCTCATTTCTGACAGAAATGTAGAACTGCTTTCTTGGATTCTGCAGAATAAACAACAATACAGACCGGATGCCAGACACATAATTGCAGGGAAGTTTAAGGTAAGGCTTATTTCATCAACTATGGAACATTTCTGACTTCTGTGAAATCATATGTAAGCATTTTCAAATACTCCAGGATATAAAACTAGAAGAACAGAATAGTTTCAGAACATCTAGTATGCTTGTCATGGTAGAGTGAATAAGACAACGGCATTAAACTTGGAGATAAATTTACCAAAACATGCAGGATTACCCTACATGTATTTCAAACTCTTACATGAAGCTGTTCTTCAAATACAATGTTGACATGAAAAATGAATAAACAAATGTATCATGTGTCTCCATGGTGAGAAATGTATGTGTGAAGGAAACCTGGTGCATGTATACCATTCATACCAGCTTCTTCTAAAGGACACACTGGTGCATGTTCAGGTGTATCCATGGGTAACCTTATGTCGGAATAACTACCACCTTTTTAAATGATTGGACACAGCAAATGCTCCAAGGTACACTTATATTTGTGTGCATTTTATTGTTAAAAGTCAGTGTACAATTTCATACGTGGAAAATTCAAATGTCTAATTCACGATTACCCTATTTTCTTTGATCATCCTGTTACCTTTGACTCTGACATCATGCTATTTGTGTGCAGTGTTACCCATGAAATGTCACACAAAATTCCAGCTCTATAAAACCCTAACTGTAAGCCACTGCATGTTTACACGTCGGTTAACGATTATTGAATAAACATTGCTCTCTCTGCAGAGCCCTTACTCGGCCTGTCCCAGCTTGTCCAGTCACTTTCTATGCCAAATCTCAGGAGAGATAGGGAACAAAACCATTCCTCTGTGGGCAGGGTGATGAATACACCTGTCCGGGTGAGAAAGCCATGCAGACTGGTGAGGTATGACTAGCCCTCAGCTAAATCATCAGTGAGTGGGCGGTCTTACTTTAGACAGGTGAGTCTACCTTCAACAGGTAAACATCATTACAGTAAACACTGAGACACTAAGTTAGACTACCCTACTGTTTAATCTGAATTCCACAACGATCACTGCGACCTGTTTTACTGCATGGATTGTAGCTCACAGCAAGTTAAAGCCAATTAGCATGTTCCAAGACTACAGGCACATGAAATACATAGTATGTGGTAACACAATATCAACTACGCGTATCTGGCTTCATTTTCTGCAGTGTCACTCACACGATTCCAGTGACACCTGGAATTTACCTGATAATTTGTGAAGTTATTGGAGGCACAGTCGATATGGCAGACTTGACACCTGAACAGTACAGCCAGGTGTTAGAAGAGATGACACCTATACTAGTGGACACACTGACACTGAACGCCCAGGTGTACTCTGAACTGCTACAGAGTAGGCTTTATAACCACAACATGGTCAGCACCATCAGGGTAAGTACCCTAATTATTGTATTTAACATCTACCTCACTGACTCTCGGCATGCTTTGTTATAAATTCATAAATGCACCGTTCACTTTTTAATTGGACATGGAACACGTGTATTTTGCCTGACAGTTCCTGATATGTTTCATGTACTGTACATCTAATACAAGAAGTATGTCACGGTACATATCCTGAAAGATGGCAAAATAAAGTGGAGCAGAAACATTGGAGTCATTATACAGTTTTCGATTTTTGGAATCAAAAAAACACCCATATTGAATGATTTATTTGATCATTTCCTGACTCCATACATGTACTCTGGAATTTTTCACCTGTATGATGACAGTCCATCACACGGGTGGAATAATGTATATAAAACATGACCTTGTATGTAGTCATAAGTTTACGTATTTGTACTAAGACTTACAACACAGTGAACTTGTTAGCTAAATCAAGTCAGTTGCGTTCTCCTTGTTTCTTTTTTTGATTTTTTTTTAACCTTCACTTTTATATATTCATATACATAGTTAAAACAAACCTCCTCATTTTAGAAGGGGTTAATGCTTGCTAAGTGGATTGATTGCCTTTAGAGACAACATCACAGAGAGTGTGTGTTAGAATGCACTTGACCCCTTTCAAGCGGTTTATGATATACACTGTGGTTGTAGTGGTTTCCCCCACATTCTCTCACCCATACGCCTGACTCCAGTAAACATACCTGCAGGTGTTAGAGAAGAATATCATAATCTCCATGAAGTCTGACATGAACCCAATCTAAACAAAGACAACAAAATATCTGGGGGGGGGGGGGAATAAAACAGCAGCTGCAGGAGGATATATGTTTGTCAATGTCAACGTTTGTCAGATCTGAGCACAAACATCAAAGAATTTGATTTATGCTATAAGTGTCAGACACAGAAATCAACGATCCAGGTGTACATGTAGAGTAACCTGGAGAGTTAGTGGATTAGCTCAATGACAATCATCAGCAGGTTTCTGATTTCTGGTAACAAGAGAGCGACAGAGAAACGTCACATCTTCATGGCATTGAATGGCGCTGTGTAATCCTGTATGTCACAGAACATTAATTTCTGTACAATAACTGGTGTTTGCTCACAGCGATCACAATCGCTCAGGCCTGCAATCTTCAACAGTTAACAACAACTGCTCTCCTTTGATCTGATTTATAACTGTTTCTTTCTTTTGGGCCTAATGTGACTAGGAACATATATACCTTCACATTAACAACCATCCTCTGTGAATTCAGCCTGTACTTCTTCACGCACCAGGAACTTTTTATTTCAGCTTCAAAGGACGTTGTACACAATTATAAACTTTGCTGTACACTTGACCGACTCAATGTTACGCAAGTTTAGAAGACATACAAAACTTCCTTGTTTTCTTTTTTTTTCTAAACTTTACGACACAACCCATATTAGGTTCAGTATGCTGATATGTGTTTGTGCTAAACATATAAATCAAACAAATTTTCCAAACATCTCTCATTTTTAATATTTGTTTTCCAGACACAGCCAACATTTTCTCAAAAGGTGAAAGAGGTCAACCATTTCCTGGTTCAGAAACTCAAGGAAGACACCAAAAACTTCAGCACATTTTGCCAGGTGCTAACAAGCACAGGCCAGGGTCCTATATCAAACATGCTCAAACAGGCTGTCACAAGAAGAATTAAAGGTATTACTTGCATATAAAAGACTTCAAACAGTATTTCAACTTCAGCTTTCTGCAGAGAGGCACACCTTACTTGATTCTAATTGATTCTTTTACCATGTAAGGTCATATAAAAGGAGTTTTTTGTAAAGTCCGATTGGCATCAAAAGCATCATTTCAAGGCCTTTATGTGCTTCTGAAACTGTTTTTACAAATCAAACTTCACGTAAAATACAGTACACCAGATCAAAGTACACACATTCATAATCAGAAACAAATACGTCACAGAAAAGCACAACAAATGTCATACATCACCTTCAATTAATTACTATCAATCTAATACATATGAACCTTATACTCTGATAACCCCCTTATTGAACATTACTCCTCCTCAAAGCTCTTTTATCATCAAGAATAAGCCTGTTTTCAATACATGAAGTATATGCAATTCAGCTAGATGTATGGTTAATGTCAAAACAATATAATAAGTAATAATAAAATGCAATTTATGTATATCTGTTTTTATTTTCAGAATTAAAAGCTGCGGACACTGACCCATAGAGAGTGCAGAGTTACTCAACATAGAGTATATCCTCAACTGAAGACATGGAATACACAAACTAACTACAGCAGCGCTGTGATACTGTACAATATTTATACATGTAGTTGTCAATAAATCTTTAAAAATTGCCAATGAATGTGAGGAAAAAATATTTTTGTTCCTGTATGTTCATGGTTGCCACTGCACACGGTGCTGAACACTCTGCTTCCCTAACTCTAACATGTCCTGATTGTCACATCCAGTATTATTTAATGATTTATTGTATACTGGTGATAAACTCGGTACTCAAGAAATTTGCCTTTTTGAATACAGAAGTTTTTGGATTGAAGAACCCAGTAAACAATACCCTTATTTGACAAATCTCCTACTCTAATTTAAAGCTCTTGTCAGACCAGCATGGATGGGCGTGGGGGAGGGGGGGAGAGGGTTATTCTCCGTGGCTGAAGGAGTTAGCAAACTAATGCTGGCTTCCTCTCCAGTTAAATGTGGAAAGTTCTGCCAGCAACCCGCAGATGGTCATGGGTTTCCCCTGGGCTGTGCCGGGTTTCCATAAACTTAATGCTGGTTAACGTTTTATAAGTAAAATGTTCTTGAGTACAGCATCCAATATTTGAATAAATAAATAAATGAATCAAATCAGCAAGAACTGAACTCGATCTATTAATCTGATTGGTGTTTTACACCATACTATTTCCCTCATATAAAAACAGCCAGCACAGGATGAAATTGGGGGAAATCCATGACTGTCTCCAGGTTTCTGGCAGACCTCCCCATATGAGGCTGGACAGGAAATCAGCAAGAACTTAACTTGATATCTGATTGGCTAGGAGGCAGATTCACTGCGGAGAGAATCTTGATAACCTGATGAGGCAACAGAGGCCACAGCTCATTTATAATATACAGGAATGTTTTGCAGCGTCTGATTTAGCCTGACAAGTGTACATGGTCTTCTTCCATTCTATATCCCAGTGCTATTAAAAGGTAAATGCTAATTGAAAGGCAAACTAACCTGTGAGATGAGGAATTTTGTGACTCGTTCACTTAGTCGCCCTCGAGGACTAGATAAGATCATCTCCAGCATATCACCCTGTAGCTTCTCCATAACCACAAATATCTGAAAATAGGTGTAAAACTTACAGATTTAAACCCGAAAACATGTAAAAATGGTCACTGTCATCTGAAATGGTTTTAAAAGAAGCACTGTACTCAAAAACCTATATGAACACAATAATACCAACTCAAAAGTAAAATGTCCACAAAAATAGCAAAAACTAAAAGTTCTGAAAACATGAAATCAAAGCATAGGGGCACATTAGCTCCGGGTTGCGACAATAAGGCACAGGGCTGAACACGTTCCCCTACTGGTCTCGCAACATCTAATTTAGGCGAACTATAATCGGTTACCATAAAAACAAAATCGTTCCCCATAAATTTTTAATGAAGTTTTCAGAAAAATACGAGGAAAATCGCCAATGGCGGCATGGTAGTATTTGTGTGTATGGCAGATGCATGTCCACTAGCCCGAGGTTAGTGAAGTGAGCTGATGGGTTAGTTTGCTCTCACCAGTAGGCGTCGGTACCTTACTGGAATTCCTACAGTACACACTGCTCCTACACACTGCTAAGACAATAAAAATATGCTGAAAAGGAATGAGGCTCTCGAGTGAGAGACTTCTGGATTGATGGTTGACGCCTGCTGTTACAGCTGTAATGATGGGTCCTACGCCGCCTGGTTAGTGGAGACAAGTAAAGAAAATTGTGTGCAGGAAATATACAATGATCAAGAACAAGCTTATGTTGCGGAAGAAGGTGTTTGAGAATGAGGCAGAGGACTTCAAGGAGATTCTTCTAGGCCTGGAAATTTGCCTGTCAATCGCGGTTTCTCAAGACATGGTAGAAAGGGGGTTCAATTTGACCAGGAGAATTACTAATTCATCCATATGGGGTGTTATCTTAAAATTCTGACGTTCATCGCAATCCTGAGTCCATCAACTGTACTCAAAAAAATCGCCACAAATCTCCGAGACCCGAAGTCAATGGAACTGCTCTCAATGAGGTCTACGTTTCTGTCACTCAAAATTACCGATATTCAAAACTGAAAAAAACAAATAATTTTTATGCCCTTCTAGGTTGTATTATGAAGACTGAAGTGGAACCTACAAACGGGAATGAAAACATCATAGTTTTCAAGATGTTTTCAATACCAGAACTCCGTTACATTTCAGGATCATGCGAAGGTTGTGAGAAATTTCAAAATGGCTGCCAGTCATGAGCCATTTGGTAAGTTTGAAGTTAATGTGACCACAAGACTGCAAGTTAATTAGTTTCATCAGTAAAGGCAGTAAATAAAGAAGATAGGATTCAAGATTCAACCTGGAAATGATAAAGAAATGGGCAAGAAAGGTGGTTTGGAGTGACACTTGTGCCTATGGACTTCAAATTTGGAGATCTGCTGCGATATTTTTGAGTACAGGTAATGGTTACAATAAATGTCAGAATCTTAAAATAACATCCTCAGTCCATCCAGATGGACTAGAGTCTTACAAAAAATTTAAGAGTACGTTTGAAAAATCAAACATGCTTATGATTAAAGATGTTACTGAATTTCTTGACTTTTCCTACTTACATGCTGCGAATGCAGTGCTTTCTACGTTAAATAATATCAACTTAATTCTTTTATTCAGATTTTACAACATTTATTCTGTCTGAGTCTTTGAAAGTACATTTACACTGAGCAAATCTACAGGTTGCCAAACAAGTTACCTTAGATTTCCATGATTGCAATGTTTGCGACCAAAACCAGGCTACCACACCATTTTACCTTAACTTTGTGAAACATGTTTCAGGTTAACATTACAAATATTACATAGCACCCCTGCAACACATTAATTAACTAATTTATTTCTTTATTTATATGAAGGTTGTTTAATGCTAACATACATGGAAGTGGTCAGTTCTATGCATGTAGCCTAGGTGGAGGTAAGTGGAGAGCCTAGGGTAAGCCACAGAAATCAGTCAAGTTCCTGAGGAACTTTTCCAGGTGTACTGCAAGAGCTTGAATGCAATATTAAGACTAGAACTCTTCAATAAATGAAAGACAATGCAACTACCATACAACTGACCTCTGAAAATTATTCTTGTCCAACAAAGGAAGCCATGGAATCCAAAAATTAGCAGACCATGGCCGAGACTAAACAGACGCCTCTTTCATATGCTGTTGGGAGTTGTTCACCTTGTCACTGAGCAACTCTTTGAAGAAATGTTAAATAAAACCTCCTTATATAGCAATTCACATTATACACAAATGTCTCCATCTACATACTCACCCTTTCCGCTGTTTCGAACATCATTTCCAGGTTAACCACCCCAGGGTGGTGGAGATTCTGTAAGCAAGACAACAATGTAGGTGACTAATGATTAGGTACTACATATAAGTCTTGTTCGGTTTGGTCAAAAACTCCAGTCAGGAGACAATAAACTTTATGGCAAGTACACTGTACATGTAAGTTTACAAAATTAGTTTGCAATATCACCTCAAGAAAATCCTGTTAACTGATTTTTTCCAAACTGTATTCATCTACTTTATTTTCCCAAAATAGTTACTTGCTAAAAGTAACTTCCGTCATACTGTGGTCAAATTATTAATTACACACTCATTTATTTACACATACACAACGGCCCTCTACAAAGCACAAAAGAGCAAGAAGTCGGAAGAAATTGACGATGATTACCTGTAAAATAGAGACTTCATTTTTAAGCTGGGCTTCCTGTTTTGTGGGAAACCTCATTTTGTCTATCACCTTAATGGCCACTTCTCGTCCTGTTTTCCTGTGCTTGCCTACAGTAAAGAAACATCATACTGGGTTATACACATAAATGAAGAAATTTTCTATTCCAGTAGTCAAACCATAAAATACAGCATTGAAAAAGATAACACATGATCATGACTTTTACACACAACACAGGACACTAAGTGTCATTTGACAGAAAATTCCTTTTGTTTTGCAAACCAGTTCAGATCTCCTTACTACCTAGGAGGCATGTTTGGTAACTTAATATGACACTTCTTGATATATTTACCATGTTATACAACAAAAAATTATGTTCTGGGGCAAACATCTGTCACAGACAAGCTGACCTAAGGACATCAACATTTTCCTACCTGACAATTACATTTTTACTGTTTAACATTTAAATTATAAAATCTGTAAACATGGGATACAAAAGTTTTACCTACCTCCATAGACAATACCAAATTGTCCTGACCCAAGCACATCATCGGGATAGATCTGATACAGCTGACTCACATCCTAGGTGAAACAGAACACCAGAAGTAAAATACATCATCACAAGTAGAACAGAACATCACATCACAAACACGACACCATGGCAGATGGTGACTCTCTCCAATCTTTACTGATAAGCTTATCTTTCATAGTTAATGTACACAAATGTGTCCTCTTAAATGCATTTATATTGTGTGATCTGGCAGACTTGAGGTCTGACTTCCTTAAAAAATATCTATGTACTTTATCAGCAGGAAGAATCTCTGAGAATGAGTGACCCTCAGTGTGAACTTACAGGTTTGTGGTCCACTGCTTGCCTGTCTCCTTTCCCTGTAAACAGAACAGTGACAAAGATGGAGAAATTTGAGTAGTGTGATGACGTGAAAGTCAATCCACTGTACTTTCACTATGATAAAACAATATTACATTTTTTCATACCAGATACAAATAAAATTACTCACTAAATAGTTTTTTTCTATTACTTTTCCACACTTCCTGATGATGAAAATCATTTTTTTGTTTTTTTAACTAAAAATTCCATGAACAGAGAGAACAATGAAAGTGATACAACATCTCCAGAAGAAATACAGATTTCATACAGAACATTCAAAGCAGTTTAAATTGTACAGGTCATAGCTTGGATAAAGTTTGCCATCTTCCTGAGATCCTACCTTGTTGTCATACAAAAGGTAAATTAAAAAAAAAAAAATAAATAACATAACCATACTTATACAATACAGATCTTGAGGCCGGCTTTTCAAAGAGCACACATATGTACAAATATTTACCATGGCAACAAAATGTATGCAACACTGAGTGACTGCCATGTCTGTGTGTAATACGCTACCAGACACTGCCATGTCTGTGTGTAATAGGCTACCAGACACTGCCATGTCTGTGTGTAATACGCTACCAGACAGTGTCAGACATTCCACGAGTCGTCCGCTGGCCTTACCTTCCCTAACGCTGCCTGTGGTATGGGTCACTGGCATGAGGGCCTGCCTAATCGCCTGCTCCCAGTGCTTAGCTTGCTCCAACCCCACCCCACTCTCCTGTGACGCTACGATGTTCCCTTCCTTTCCTCCAAACGTTGGGTCCTCCCCCACAAAGTACGTCAGGCCCATGGTGCGGATTTCGAACACGTGCGGTGGCTTGTTAGCATCTCCAGGTGGGTTTTTGGCCAATTCCACAATGACGATGTCTGAAAGGGGCACCTCCTAGAGGAACCGGAAACAACAACGTGACAAATCTGGATATCCCCAAGTGGGTTATTGGTCAAGCTTAATCAGGATGATGTCTGACAAGGGAACCAGTGAAAAATACTTCACTACATGAAGGTCAAGCTTATGTGTGGAAGAAACTGGTCAAAACCGACAGGGAAACCTCATACTACAAGGCCACAGTCTGATGACAGCAGGATTTAAACATGTGACCTCACTAGTCAAGGGCTACAGCTTGAAATGAAGGAACTCTGGACATTTCAGCTAACAAGGTCAAGCCACATGTAGTGAGGAAAATAGGAGTACTAAGAGCCTAGAGGAAACCACTTCAATCAAAATTTATCTAATTATTTAGATCATTAATGTTTTTACGCTGTACTCAAGAATATTTCATTTATACCACAGTGGCCAGCATTTTAGTGAGAGGAAACCGAGCAGAGAATGGTGGAAACCCATGACCATCCACAGGCTGGACTTCACTCAAGAAGACAGTAGCATATGACCAAATTTTTTAACCCGGCATCAACAGTTGTAAAGCAATCTCAGTGGCACTCAATTCAATTTTTAATATGACAGATGCTTTGCTTCGATGACTTTTGATAGAAGTTGTATCCCCTGGCAAACATTTGGCCCTTACCTTGTAATATCGTGAGGTTTTATCAGTCTGGTAAAGGGTTAACGATTTGGTATCTAACCTCCAGAAATAGCGCCGTCTCTGAAAAACGGAAGTCCAAAACATGTCAAAATTAGATGTTTTTGTGTATATGTACACCAAATGAGGCAATGCAATGGGAAGAGAAAGCATTTGTGATCACTGAATAGGACGGGTGATTTTTGGACCAACCAATAAAGATGCAGTATACTGTATGTTTCACTGGTCTCTTCATTGAGCCCAATCATTGGTGTATTACTTTGATTTATTTATTTATTTTATTTTATTCCCATTCTACATACACCCCCGTATATTTCACTTCCACCACAGTGCACAGCATTTTGGTGGGAGGAAACCAGGCAGAGCTTGTCTGAAACCCACAACCAGTGTTTTACTCTTTACATGTATACAATATTAGTTCACAAATATAATGGCGGTCAGACTTATGGGCGGAAGAAAGCTGGCAGAGCCTAAACAAAACCACCAGACCTCTCCAGGTCTTACCCACATGTACTGTAAGATTGCAACCTAGCCAACAGGAGTTGTATTACAATCTGGACCCTCATCGGTCAAGGACTAAAACACTTTTGTCACAAGGCAATAATTCACATGGAAAATGGGGGCCTTAGTTCTACGTGACTGAACTGTACAAATTATATCAAGCTGATATTCTACTACCGCAGCTCTCTGTAAGCAGAAACCAGCCATACATGTCAAATTACATATACCTATACAAACAATCTCATAAAAAATAACATTCAAGTTGCTTTCCAGTTGCCGTTCCTTGCGTTGAATTAAGTATATGTAGACTTTCTCTCCCATTTCTACCACTGATAAGATTGAATCAGAGCCTATGAAGTGACGAGCCCCATCACTTTCCCCTGTTTGTCCCTTCTCCTACCAGATGGCGCTAGTCTTCCAAATGGCACTTATGTTTAACATAAGCTAACATCTGGCAGTGGGAGGGGCAATTATTCAAGTGACTAGCTGTTTTCTTGACAGGCACTGACTAAATAGAGTAAACAGTTAAATAGTACACATAAAGTTAGCGTGATAGTTGTAGGGGACCTACACTGCTGTCCTTGTTGGTATAATGGACCATCCAGCCCTCCTTGAGGACCTTGGATCCCGCCCGTTTGGTGTGACGCACAGACTGCACCACCCTCATCAGGGGAATGTTACTGCTCTGGGTTGGACTGCAACCAAACATAGCACATGGGGTCAAATGAAAGATGTTACAGTGGCTTAAACTGAACAGAACCCAAATTTCAACATAGGTTTATGTTGTACTGAATTGCAGTGGAAAAGAAAAAGGTAGCATGGGGTCAACCCAAAGATGTTATACTGACTTAAATTGGATAGGAAGCCAAAACATAATACAGGCTTATGCTGGTCTACATTGGACTGGAAACCAAAACACAAGCGAGGTTTATACTGATCTGAACTGGACTGGAACGCAAATTACATCTATAATAGATGTTTACACTCATCTTAGTTGGACTGGATCCCGATTCATAACGTGGTTTACTTAAGGATTGAGTGTCCCATTGTTTTACATTCAATGGGGTAGGAACAAAACTACTGCTGTGCAAACTGTATGAATCCACAAAGCGGTTTATACAAAAGTTTGCAGAGAGGATTACACTGGTCTGATTTACAAGTAGATGGGAGTTCATAATATAACTGTCTGTATACTGATCACAGTTAGACTGGAGTTCACATCATTAACACCGCCACCTGCTAGTCCGAATTGATAAAAGTGTTTTGGTGCAATGTCGTAGGTCAATGTCAACTTAACCACTGTTTTCGTTTTTAAACCTTTACATGACAGACTAACAGAGTTATCAAAGCAGGTGGGTATGACCTGCCACCACAGAGGCATACCTAAGAGGTGGTTTCTGAGGGTCAGAGTCCTCATTGTCATCCTGGGAGGGCGTGTCTTCCTCGTCAACTGTGTCAGAGATCAGAGACATGTCCGTCACACTCTCACCATCAGGGTCCAGCAGAGATTCATAACATACTGGAATACAACGAGCAGAATGTTGTAACATACTGGAAGGCAACGAGTAGAATGTTGTAACATACTGGAAGGCAACGAGTAGAATGTTGTAACATACTGGAAGACAACGAGCAGAATCTTGTAACATACTGGAAGACAATCAGCAGAATGTTGTAACATACTGGAAGGCAACGAGTAGAATGTTGTAACATACTGGAAGACAACGAGCAGAATCTTGTAACATACTGGATGTAAACGGGCAAATATCTGTAACAAACTCGAAGACCATGAGCAGAGTTACATTCTTTGTATAGTTTTGTTCCAGAGACTTAATGACACAAAAAGTAACAACCACCAACTACCAGCCAGCACATAGCTTGAAAGGATTATGACTTCACAATTCCTGGCTGCACTGTAATCAAGTAAACAAGTTATATTCCTCTAAAAAGGCATCTTTGTATTAAATTTGACGTGTGGCTTTAGTAAAGGCTTACCTCCAATAATACCTGGCAATTCGCCTGTGCAGTCCTTTGGCACATTCGGTGCACATTTCTTGTGACAATTAAACTTACAATCTGCAACACAAACATCACATATAAGGTTCAACTTTGAAGGACAACTCACTGTTTAATCAGACACGGTGGTAATTAAGTCAACCAAACATGACAACGGCTTCATAGATAGGAAAACAGAAATCGTTCACAACTATATGAATCAACATTTTAAATCTCCCGTACAATACTTTGTCACCCATTCAGCAAACTCATTTCTTCCATCTGCATCAATAAAATAACACCTTTTGTGAATTTCGACAATTCCCTATGGACACACTTTAATTCCAATGAAACAAGCAATCTTTATAAAGTATTACTTGCACAACATATAATTTAGTCAAAAGAGGATGGAACAGGCCAAAACAAACTTGATCTGTCACATGTTGCTGTTGTTTAAAGCCATATGTAAGAAATTTTTATTCATATAATGGAGTTGAATTTTATGGTCATTTTATACGTCACCTTTACATTGGACGCCCTGTCGGAAGATTCCTCGCAGGAGCTTCTTGCAATGCTGACATACAGTGGGGCGGGTATAGTTGTGAACATTGAACGTGTGGGGCACTTTGATGCGCCCCGCATACTCCTTCTCCATCCAGAGGGGGCGACCACTCCAGGAGCGAGAACGGTTGTACCGAGTGTCATTAAGAGATCCCCCACTGGGTGACGAGTGAATGGACAGTGGCTGTAACCCATCAAGGATATACTATATTTATCTGGTTTATTTTATTTGATTGTTGTTTAATGAAATACTCAAAAATTGATATAATATATGGTAAACAAACCTAAAATCTTCACTCTATAACTTTCAACTAACGCATCTTCCAAGACAGCGCCAAATATGAATTCTTATTAAAACAGACTATCACTTTTTGTTCACATGTACTTATCCAAAAAGGTCATTATTGTGCACAGGTGAATAGTTTTAATTATTCTATACAATAACAAATAAAATTCCAACCTTTAAGGCCCCTTACACTTATATTTATTATAAAGCTATATGTCATAATACATACATACATATATTTAGAGTAACACATATTTTTCCCTTGTAATTTCCTTGAAAATTATTTATCAGTCTGTCTCAGAGCGGTCTATTAAAAGTGAGACTAGATTTACAGAGTTGTTAAACTGCTATTTCATTGCACAGGGTCTCTGATCAAGTTCTGCTAAAACATTTGTATCCACAGAGTTTGTCTCCTTTCAGTGAACCACTTAACAACACTTTTTATTTGGATACTGAAGACTTCATTCCTTAGGCCTACATGTGTTAAAATTGTAGCTTTCATGTGTCTCTTTAATATAGATCAGGACAACTGGAAGTAATGTCTTTTGAACAAGGACAAGTTTACACAAATGTTATATTTTCAAAACATGTTGTTATGCAAAGGAAAATAAAAACTTCAACTGTAACCCAAACATGTATATTCAACAGATAAACAAACAGCACAATGAATGGTAACATAGACATATGCAAAAGTAATACACAAACTCTCTACATGTAGCACATGGTGCAAATGCATTCTGAAGATCTGATATAAATTTCTGAAGTTTAATTATTACAGTGCAGCACACTGTTAAACACTATCTTTTTAATTAAATATTCTGATTTGTTAACAACTAGATTTTAATATTAATAGTTATTTAATGGACTAAGATGTCTACAGACAATACAACTATGACATGAATTCATCTAACTCACTAACACAAGATGTTAACTTCCTGAATGTTTACATCTGCATGTAGTTGTTTAAAATATTATTGCCTAATATACAAATGTAATTTTTGTGCCCTTCCTTGATACAGCACTCAATTCTTGAAACCTCTGCTAAAATAATCATTTCATTCAAAACTGTATGTGGTATTTCTGGGTTAGATTTTATCATGTGTAAAGGACATTCTATATTTCAAATCAATGTTTATGAGTGATACAATAATGTCAGTATAATGAAGTTATACCTTGTACTCATATAATCGAGCCAACCTGGTCTCAAAAAGCTATCTGAATTCTATAACTTATACAAGTGTCATGCCTTATACATTAGCCCAAAATTAGAGGATGTTTCAAGAAAGATTTGCTCCACCTCTTTAAACTTGTTTTCAATGCTGTAATTCTTCACAGGCTTTTTACTTAGTTCTACATGTTCACCATGGGTGTCTGTACATGTATGTGGGCAGGAATTTTTAATATGATGTGCTAAAAACCCTTCTTCCCCAAATACATGTACTTCCTGATTGAAAGCGGCAGGTCTGAACCCGCACATTGGGTGTCCTACCAACAGAAGGATGAGTATCTTAACCACTAGGTCGCCGCCCACTACGATTTTCATCTCATTTAAAGTTAATACTACGACTCATCTGACAGATATAAAAACAGTTACATTCAAATTAAATTACAATCCTGTGATGGCAAGGCCTGAAATTCAGTGACCAATCTGAATATTATAGGAGAGGCACTCCCTAGACAATACAGTCCATTAAAAGATTTTAATGACAGTGTATAAGTTAAAATGAAACTTTAATGTGACAAAATTCAGTGAGAATTAAATTACACAAAGAAGACTGCTAAGTTTCAATGATGAGAAGTACAGTAATCAATCAATGTTTTTGGGAGGTAATGGATTATGAATTAGAATAAAAATTTCAAAAGAATAAATTAATAATAACATGCTGAGAGTTGATCATAAGTAAAGGCAGTCAAAGTCAAGAAGTATAATGTCACTAACTCCTTTATGCATGAATACTGTTACCAAAAATACCAACCTGGAACATGTGTTAATGACATGTTACTGTAACTGCCTCTGGTAAGGAATTTTTCACCATAGAATACAATTTTCATCTACATGTAGTGCTACAATTTAACAGCAGATCAACACTTGCCAAAATGGCATTACATTTACAAACAACTGCAAATATGAAATGTGGAAAAACAAAAGTCGCAGCTTTAAGTGCAGAAAAACACAAACATGAAAATTCAATTTGTTTTTTCTTGAGTGTGTATCATATTAATAATTTCAAGCCTGTAAATAGGCAGCATGACAAGGACATTGTCAGGCATGAAATGCCCTCTTGTCATGTGTACGAAAAAAATGGGGCCTGACAAATTTCACGTGTAAATAGCATAGGGAGTATTCAATATGTTACTTATATTAAACAAGTTTTTTTTTAAAAAGTTATTTACAGGCTTGTAAGTTATAATGGTTTACACGTGTTCCCTATCGGCCACTGGCAGAGTCCAAGGTGACCAGAATACCATCCTATTTGCATAAACAGAGGAGTAGATGAAGTTAATTAAACTACCTGTAGTTAATCCATATGGCTTCTGAGAATGCATTTGGTTCAATAACCTACATACTAGTGCCTTACTTCACACCTGAAATATTACACAAAACTCCTCCAGTGGTAAACTAATTACCACATCCAGCAAAAATCAGACTGAAGATGCCTACTCCTACCCTCTCCCCCTGTAAATGATGTGAAACCAATAATGTACTTGCTCTCCAACCTAACATTCACTTTTCCAGTTTATCTGCAAGGAAAATAAAAAAAATCTCCATCTGCTATGGAGGTAAATAAAAAAAAATACTTGATAAAAAGCCTCATCCCATCAGATATTATACTAATGATAGGTTATTGACCTATTGTTAAATCTGAACCCTGAAGAACATGTATATAACTGCAGCAAGAGACAAGAGAGGAGAGATAAGAAAGTGGAAATGTCAAAGCTCCCACCAAAATTGCACACAGACATCATCAGTTAGCTTGACAGTCTACAGCACAAAGCAGCAAGGTAGTTTAATACACGAGGGCAGAAATTTATATCATCAACTGTAGGCGAAAAAATGCATTAGTCAGCAAAGCGCAAAGCCAATTCCCAGGATTAATGAACTCAGGGGTTAGAGAAAAGGAAGCTTTAATACACAACGTCCACAAATTTACCTCCGGAACACGTAATGACACATGGGATGTCTCTACGCCAAGGTCATGATGGTACCTCTAGTTAATATACAGAAACATCAGTCAAGTATAAAATTGCAATCTACATGTACTTACACCACAAGTCACAGTATCAATAAATCATATATGTCTACAAGTATGTACATACAAGTACACGTCCAATGCATTCTAAAGGAGACTGGTGTGAGATGATAGACATGAGCCATAACATAATCATGCTACAACAAATATTAACATGTTTTAATTCCATTTAATTTTTTTTAAAAAAGGCACTAAAAAAATTCAAATATACATCACAGCTTTGGGGTATTTGTGTGATTTAGAACACATACATGTACAGGTAAATATTAACAACTGGTTTAATCAGTACCACTGTGAAACATTAAAATTTACAAAGGTGAATGCATAGCAAAGATTTATATCAGGTGCATTTGCTTATGTTTGGAAACAATGTCACAACCCATTACAAATAATTTACATGTAGCCAAATTTGTAACAAGGGTGAAGAAATGGAAAGTGTGAAACGGGTCAGACAGACAGTAGAAGACATGAACTACAAGAGCAAGAGTATGACTGTGTTGTGTGAAGGTGGAAAGAAACTTCACTACTTGCTAACATGTGCATAAGGGAAAGTTGGTGCAACAAGAAATGTTTACTTAATAATACACCGATCATTCACAATGATTAATTTGCTTTGGTAGTTTTCCATGAAGAAATCACACATAAAACATTAGTTTATTTAAATGTTGAAATTTAAAGTAAAGTAAAGTAAAGTAAAGAAATTACTACAAGATTTCATATTCCTCACTACTCTAGCTGTCTGGCAACCACCACAAACCACTACATGTGTGTGTAAACGTTTTAGTTTGTAACACTTGTTTTATATTCTATAACTTGGGCAACCTTAAGAGAAAAAATCCACCTTTATCAACAGCATGAAAAGAACAGAATGTTTTACTGCATACACGTACATGAGATCCCAAACCCATGTACACAGAAAAGATGGTTAGAGGTTTTAATCAACTGTACTCTGCCTCAGGTGAACTATAAACAGAGACAAACACAAGGCGGGCTCACGGAACAGTAGAGTTGGGTGTACACAAGCAAAAGACCTACAGAGAAATGGCAGAGTTGTGGAAGTAAATTGATACGGATGATGATGATGATCCAGAAATGACCAGTGGGAAATTTAATACAGACCGAGGTACTGTTCAGTGTCAGAGGAAATTACCAACATTATCACCTGTTCCATGCAATCACCTGTTCCATTTTCTTGGCACGCTATTCAATAGCTCATTGCATAGACAACACCTGAACAAGTTCCAGGTATGTGGTGGATAATAAAGTTAATAACTCCATAAACATTCCTGGTACAGTATATGCTACTTAAATGATGATCAGTATGATTACATAGCCACCTAAACCGAGTCTGCCTTCACATAGTGCATTAGGTCCTTTACATTGTGTTGGGTGTCAGATCAGTGTAGGCAAAGAAGAACAGAGATGCGGATTTATACGCTTGGTCAAATGTCTGTGGATTCCATCATGACTGGCATTTGAGACCTAGCGTCAGGGCTGAATAAGATTCTGCTTCTTACTTCTCGCTTACCGATATTCTGGCTTTCTCACTGTGTAATGAAACGAACGTCTAAAAACGACAATGTATTAAATCAACTATCCACCTTTAAACAGAGCAGATTTTTACAGGTAAAAACTATGTACAGGTTGCATTTTTGGCACCTCATACATGTGACAGTTATGACACTGTCTATGTAAACAGTTTCATGGGAGTCCTGAGTAAACTACTGCTCTTTGGTCAATAACTGATAAACTTTCCAACATGTAATGAACTGACTTTCACTCTCAAAACAAACTCAATGAATATATCAGAAAATATCAGGGAAGTGTTGCGTAATTAATCAGCAATAATCTTGTCATCAGAACTGTCTAAACAGACCTACATGGACTATCAACTGCTGACGGACACCATGACCCTGAGAAAATTTTGTCCCAAAAAGTGCAGCTTCAAAGGCAAAAAAATGCTATAAAATATTATTTTCGGTGATGAAGCTCAAATTTTCCCAATAGAGTTTCACCAAACCTTCTAAACCACCCTTAAAACAACTTTCCAAATCAATAGGACTTTCAGAATCAGGAAAAAAAAGCAGCTTAGTCAAGGAAAAACATTTAGGTCATTTAGGCTGTACATATATACATACATACATATATATATATATGTGTGTGCAGGAGAGGTGGCAGCAGTATGGAGAATATGAAATCAGACATAGTACATCAATATAATGAGACATAACATGGTCTGAAGAGACAGGGTGGTTTGAAGGCACACAACCTGGGTACATCAGAAGCTATGGGATAGTTTAATGTTGATTATGGTACAGGTCATCTCCCCATAGAGAAAAACGTCTGCAATATTCAGTGAATAATGTGAGAGAGAGGGGAAACAAGATGAAATCAAAGGTACATGTACATGACAAGATAACACCAGGTTGTAGTGAAACTGATGTGAGTAAGGACAAATGCAAAATAAACAAACATAAAGACTGCACCAGGAATTAGCTGTGAGTCATCAGTATCAAGCTTATACAAAGTGTTTAACTCCTACACTTGCTATGCCCGACTTACTTAGAACTCCTTTCTTCACCAGGTTAGGTGGTTAATGTCATGCCTTTTAACAGGAAGTGTTACAATTTTCAGGACATATCATTAAAAGAGATTGCATGCACTACTGAATTGTGGGACAAGAAACATGCTGCTACCTAGTATAGATTATTCTACTGACTGATCTGTGGCCAATGGATGAAGGTGTCTTACCAATGTTTCGGAAGGTCCATCAGTCTGTCTTCCCACCAGAATCATGTTCTGGCCACTGGACGGCCGTCGGCTACGCTCGTGCGAGCAGTTATTGGGGATCTTGTATGCACAACGTTTGTGAAAATTAAGGCCACACCCTACAGAAGAGGGAAGGGAGAGAACTCAAGATGCAAAACAAAACAACAAACAGTCCTGGTATTGAACTCCCAACCGCTGGTTGTAACATGCTCCACATGATCTGTTAATAGAGGGTAAACAAACAGGATTCTTCAAACAAAAGACAACACATACATGAGTATAAACATATCAGCCATCCAGGGTCCAGCCAGCCAACCAGCCACAAGGGGACACTCCCAATAACAGGGTTAAATTCCAGGCACTTTCTCAACACCTGTTTTCTGGAATTTACAATACTTGCTCCACCTGGGAACTATCTCAACACCTGACACATCAGCAAAATTAGCTTCCATGTCCATACAATGCTAACACTTACCTCAACTTCTTTCTAAAAGCAATTACAGTACTGCTATTAGCTAATCACCACCTAACAAGTGAAATATCCTAACAATGAATAATGATCAAACACAAATGAATCAATGAGTTAAGAAATTAATACACTTACATGGATAACTTCATGTAGTGGATCCTCTCTCTTTCAAAACAATGTTTTGCATTAATCATAGTCCCCCTTATTAAAACACAACCCACAATATCACAGTAGGTTTGTTTTTAAAACTGTGCTGTGCACTACTGACTGTACTAGACTAAAACAGTTTACAACCACTGTGAATGTATCAAAAATGTTATGTGCAAAACCATGTAACATCGATGCTGATAATCTCAAAGAAATGTTAATCACAAGTTATGGGAATTGGCTGGTATGAGCAGGTTATCCCTGATGGGCTGGAAATAACACAAATAACTGATGCTGCCAGGAAATCAAAGAATTTGCACCCATATACTTAAGCCTGGGAAAGCTCACTTGAGGTACTGTGTTTAAGACTGATAATTCAAGTAATATCACTGGCTAAAAACATTAAAACATAACTCAGATATGGCTGTCTACATGTGGGTCTATATTGGGTTATTTCAAAAAATGGATTATGAACTTTTCACTAGCCATATCAGAATCCCGTTCTTGACAAGAAGCAAATGAAATTTTATTTTGTAATAACACTTCAGTAAAATCATAAAGTTTTTTTTTTTTTTTTTTTTTTGTAAATAATTTGTTTCTAGATTAATGAACAGCTTGTACACTTCCAAATTTCACAAATAAAGGAATATTAAGAGCATGGTATATCTGATCAAGTTTAATTGCTGTAAAGTTAAGTTTTATAACCAGTGTACCTTAAGAAAGATACTTGCGCACATTTCTCTTCTATATCAATGTTTCATATTATATCATTTCTGTACTATTATAGTGTACGTGTTGAACCTCCAATAGCTGGTTGTACTGTTGGTCATCCCCATAATGGCCAGAGATGGAAAAAGGCAAATAATGTTGACATTTATATATATGATAAATGTGTATGGTTGGAAGGGCTGGTCTTCAAAACTGTTTAAACTTAGATTTTTATGAAAATTAAAGAAACAGACATTTTATAGTTATCATACTGTAGGGTACAGATACAGCATGGGCTGGTGTGGTAGTGACAAAAAATCCCAATCTTTGGGATAAGTCCTTATAAAACACTTTATCTTAATTGATCTCATCACTTCCTTGATGTACAAAAGTGAAACATTCGTAATATTTTAATATAATTACAAGACGCAATTGCCTTGATGGACTGATACAGCTTGTTTAATAGCTACAATGAAAAACCCTTCTTCATCAGTGACATAGCATATATACATGTACTACCACAAATCTGGCCCTATCCTCTGACACAACACAGCCATGAATTTTAGAGTTGGTTAATTTTAGCAAACCACTCAAATAATGTAAAACGTATTACATGCTCGTGATAAGTTTTAAAATGATGTTGTTAGCTGAACTCACCATCACATTTCAGACCCTGTTTGACGAGCCCAAACAACATCTCACCACAGAAATCACAGAAGTGTGGCGACTTGTAGGAATGGACGTAGAGAAGATGGGGACGAATCTGGAGTTCCTCCATTGTGGTCTGGGCTGATAAACACACGGCAAAATACACTTATATATTTACATGAAACTTCAGCTAATATAAAGCTATTTGGACACATCAATAATTTATAATTTCCATAAATGTAATGAAAAACATAGTCAAATCTGTTGTATGCGGTCAGTGAAGGGAGACAAGAAAGAGTGGCCCCATATGACCGTTGGCCACAGAAGACAGGTTGTGAAGTCCGAGCCAAATCACAACTGAATTAAGTTTCAGGAAATCTACACATGTACATAATAATCTTATACAAAATTGTTACAACACTATTCTCTTCTGCTACATATATTTCATAGAAATATAACAACTGTAATACAATAATAACTCAAAAATTTCAAGCTGCATGGGGAAGGCCTATGGGTTTCAGGCATATAAGAGGCGCTTACAGGAAGAGTTTCAGGTCACTGCATGTATGACAGGAGAACTTCCTTCTCATCACTGTCAAGCCCAAGAAGCCATGAGCCAGTTTGGCCTACGTGGGTATAAATGACTATTCTAAAAAAGTTTTGGGCTGTAAATGGCAGACTGCTGAGCCGTATGAAAATTTAGTCAATCACATTTGCCATTACTGGTGAAACAACACCACCAACAAAATCAACAAAGTGACGGAAGATCAATTTCATCATGTGTTCTGTACAGGCAATATTTTGGCCAAGCGAAATGAAAACACAACAACATTTGGCTGCAAAGATAATGGCCAAGCAGTTAAAAAACAATAGACTTCACTGCCATTGACCAGTAATCTTCAACCTTCACTCATTTTCATAAAGCAGCAGGTTATAACTTTTAATCACTACAAAACTACCGAAGCCTGCGGTCGCCATTTTGAAATTTTTGAATGCCCAATACGGCAATCATCATTACTGTTGAAAGCCTCGGCCTCGCATAACAGGCAGATATAGAATTTGGTGGCAAAATATAATGGCCATTGGACGAGTCAGACATGTGCCTGCATATTACAGGTCATTTTACATGGAAAATTATTTGGTCGCAGCAGAGAGTGGCCGCTTAAAGCAGATGGAGGCAGTTTACAGGTGGCCGTAGGTACAGGTTTGACTGTATTTTAATCAAAGTAAGATTTGATAGGGTTTCAACTAATCTCAACAAAAATCTTTCAGTACAACTCACACAAAACATGCTATTTACAATGCAAAAGACACTTATACGTAGAAACTGTTGGTACCATATTATGAGTTACAAATTACCTGACAGTGATACCCAACACCAAACACGATACATCTAATGATGCCCGTATGTTGTCACCACTCACAACAATACTAATCACCACGCACACCCCTATCAAATACCAAACAGCCAGCCATGTGATACTTGGTCAACAAAATCCCCCTACAAAAGCACCACACCCTGGAACATACCTGTAAAACCTCTGACTTCATACGATAACTTCAAAAACACTGCTCCTGAGTGAGGCGTGCAACATACTCTCCTGACGAGATCACCTTATAAACCCCAAAACTGGGTGAACCATGTAACACACCACCACTCACCGGACAAGATCACCTTATGAACATCACACCTGGATAAGCCATGTAACACACCACCACTCACCTGAGCACCAGCTCCACCAGGTTGACCTCCTTCACCTCCATGGGTGAGCCAGGTAACTAGATATCACTAACTTGACAAGATCATCTTATCAACACCACACCTGAATGAGCCATGTAACACTTCACCACTCACAGAGAGCACCTCCATCACCAGGCTGCCCTCCTTCACCTCCACAGGGGAGCTATATAACATGATACCATTCACCTGACAAAATCATCATATAAACACCCTACCTGGGCAAGTCATACAACACACCACATCTGGGTGAGCCACATATAAACACACCACCACTCAACTGAGAGCACCAGCTCCAACAGGCTGCCCTCCTTCACCTCCACAGGTAAGACATGTAACAAGACACCTCCCACCTGACAAAATCATTTAAGAACACCACACCTGGGTGAGGCATGTAATAAAGCACTTTTCATATGACACAATCATCTTATAAACATGACATCAAAGTGAGCCATGCAACACATCACATCTGGGTGAGCTATGTAACACACCACCACTCACCAGAGAGCACCAGCTCTACCAGGTAAGCCATGTAACAAGACACCACTCACCTGGCAAGATCATCTTATAAACACCACACCTGGGTGAGCCATGCAACACACCACACCTGGGTGAGCCATGTAACACACTACCACTTACCTGAGAGCACCAGCTCTACCAGGTAAGCCATGTAACAAGACACCGCTCACCTGAAAAGATTATCTTACAAACACCTCACCTGGGTAAGCCATGTAATGCACCACCACTCACCTGAGAGCACCAGTTCCACCAGGCTGCCTTCCTTCACCTGCATAGATGAGCCATGTAACAAGGCACCACTCACCTGACAAGATCATCTTATAAACACCACACCTGGGTGAGCCATGTAACACACCACACCTGGGTGAGCCATGTAACACACTACCACTTACCTGAGAGCACCAGCTCTACCAGGTAAGCCATGTAACAAGACACCGCTCACCTGAAAAGATTATCTTACAAACACCTCACCTGGGTAAGCCATGTACTGCACTACCACTCACCTGAGAGCACCAGTTCCACCAGGCTGCCTTCCTTCACCTGCATAGATGAGCCATGTAACAAGGCACCACTCACCTGACAAGATCATCTTATAAACACCACACCTGGGTGAGCCATGCAACATACCACACCTGGGTGAGCCATGTAACACACTACCACTTACCCGAGAGCACCAGCTCTACCAGGTAAGCCATGTAACAAGACACCACTCACCTGACAAGATCATCTTATAAACACCACACCTGGGTGAGCCATGCAACACACCACACCTGGGTGAGCCATGTAACACACTACCACTTACCTGAGAGCACCAGCTCCACAAGGCTGCCCTCCTTCACCTCCACAGAGCTGTTTAGCAGGGTCAGGACATTCTCACTGCTGCTGTCATGGCGGAACAGCAGGATTTTGTCAACCAGATTGTAAAATCCATGTTCAGGGAACTATGAAAACAGAAGTTAAAAGGAGAATTTAATACACATGTTCAAATATACTTATAATGTATTACATACGCACACAAAGGGGTGCTTGTTGACCACATTCACAACATTCCACAACCATTCACCCAATCGTCTGAAAGGTTCAGCCAGCAATACATCTACCCATCTTCGAGACTGACAAGCGTAAGAATTGACAATGAGATGAGCAAATTTTTAAAAACTCTTTTAGCCACACATATCAAAATGCAAAACTAATAAGCTTTATACTTTTTTCTCTTTTTTTTTGCACTTTTTTTATTCTGGTACACCAGAGAATGTGGGCAAAATGAAACATGCTCTGCTCATGTGTGTGGTGATGCATCAGCTAGGTAAAACCTATGATGTCAAAGCGGGAAAATCAGCCAGGAAACACCCATTTCTTTACAAAAGTTTCAACTGTATATACCAGTGTGTCTTCTGCTGATTCAGAGATTGAGACTGAGGCAGATTCCATCCTGGATGTCTGTCTATTGGCCTCCACTAGAGGATCAACAAAACGTTTGCCTGGATTTTTGGACATGAAATAGAAAGTTTGATCACCTCTAGCCTGGATTTTTCAGGCAGAAAACCAAAATTTAGATCATTTATACAAAGGTAACCAGGATCTTGATCATCCTGAGATTTCCGTTGTTCGGCGTATTTTCTCTTTCTTACATACAGCCTTCCCTTAACATTTAGGAGATCATGAGGCGATCAGTATATTCCATCGCCTGTTATGTGAAGGCCTGCAACTAGTTCAGCAAGTCAAACACTCCACATGTGCCCCAGTCATTATGAGTTTCTTTACTGTAAAGAAAGTCATATTATATTCACATAGGTGATAAATGAAATGATTTGATTTTCAGCCATTATAACCAGAGCCGAGGCCTTTTTTAAAACTGGTACCGGCTAAACTCCATGTCATTCATACTGGATATTAGCCAAAAAACCCTTTCAATGACTTCACACTTGACAAGTGTATTGCTGAGGAAGTCCAGCATCGATTTTCTCAAAGATTATGCAAGATTATGACATCAAAAACCTGTTTAACTGGCACTATCTTCAACATGCTGAGTTTGTACAAAAAACCTATATTCTTCAGAAATCCAAAAGGGTGTAATGACTGTAAAACAGTTTCTGATTCAAAATGTACATTGTTCAAATGTGCAAAAGGACTTGAATAGTGACAGTAAAACAATTTTGGACAACCGCATTGCAGTCACAGTACTAGTTTTGTAAACTGTATACCTTCTATTTCAAAACGATTTTTGGTTTTGTTTTTTTTTTTGACATGAACATGGTTTCATAACATGCTCATAAAAAAAAGACGACAGTTTTTCTACACTTCCTGGCAAGCTGGAAATTATAACGTGAAATTTGTAGCACAGAACTGAGTTAAAGGTCTCCTACACAATGAGAACAGGTGCGCATATATATCCATCCATTTAGTATTTTACTCAGGTAAGGTCCACACTGTTCGTACCACAATGCAGGGATGCGACATTATGGCTAACCAGTGAACGCATTCGCCTACAGGTTTCGCAAAATTGACTTTAAGCGACCTATAATCGTTTACCACGAAAACAAAAACGTTCGCCATAAAATACAACCAAGGGGAGAATCACTGTTGTCAGCAAGGTGGTATTTTTGTGTTTATTTTATTTGTGCGAACGACAGATGTAGGCTCACTGGTCCACAGCGATTGAAAACAGCTGATGGGCTACTCCAGGCCAGCAGCTGTCCATTCCCCTACCGGAAGTCCCTTATTACAAAGGCCTGGTACCTTGCTAAGATAATAAATTTACATCAAAAAGGTAGGAAGGAGTCTGTCTGGTGAGACACTTCAGGCTTGATGATGGGCCCCTGCTGCTCCACACCAGCGGTGTGCCTTACTATGCTTGGGAAGTGAAAACAAGTGAAGAAAGTTGTCTGCCAGAAATATGCAAATATCACGATAAAGCTTATACTGTGGAAGAACTTTGGAACGAGGCGGAGGGCTTTAGGGAATATCTTCAAGCCCTTGAAATCTGCCTGTCAATCGCAGTTGCTCAAGGCATGACAGAAGGTTGACTGAGAGATTAGTGACAGATTGTGGTCACACATGCTTATGTTGCGGGTAAACAGTCCCATTCTTGTCAAGTTGGAGTCAGGTTTAGTCCATCAAGATGGACTTGGTATCTTAAAATTCTGACATTCATCGAACCGTGAGTTCTTCACCCGTACTCAAAAAAATTACGGCAGACCTCCGAACTCAAAGTCGATACAACTGCTCTCGATGAGGTCTGCACTCGTGTCACACAAATTTACCTGCATTCAAAACTGACAAAAAAGAATGTTTTTTATGCCTTATTCAGTTGTATCATGAAGACTGCAGTGGGGAACAACAAAAATGGCAATGAAAACATCATAATTTTCAAGATGTTTTCGATACCAAAACATTTCAGGACCAAGAGAAGGTTACGAGACTTTTGAAAACGGCTTGCACCAGTGAACCGCTCGGTACGTTTGAAGTTCTCACAGCTGATGTGGCCATAAGACTCCAATTTAGTTTCATCAGTAAAGGCAGTAAATTAAGGAAATAAGATTCGAAATTCAACCGGCAAATAACATAGAAATGGGTGAAAAATGTGAGTTGAAGAACCATGGACTTCCAGTTCAGAAATCTGCAGCGATTTTTTTCAGTACAGGTGATTTTCAAGCACTTCAACCTATCAGCTTAAAAATCCATCAATCAATCTCTTTGCTTTCATCTATCAAAAATCCAAGAGAAAATACCCCCGACTGGACTGAAATGGCCTTGATACCAGAGGTTTTCTCCTGCATTCATCAAAGTCGAAGAAAGCCTACTAAACCTGAAGTGAATGCGATGACGCAAACTGTGTGCTCCCTGTGTATCAGGCCAGAAGCCATATAGACTGAAAGAGTGCCATCAAAGAGGACAGCTGTGACATACATGTATAAGTCCTTTTCAGACTCAATGCAGACATGCTATCAGCTTTACACAAGAATCCAAAAGGCTAATTTACATGTTCATGGTCTTTATTACTTTTATCAACAGCCAGCAATAGATTCATCTTTAACATATGCAAGATCACACCATTCAAAGTAGGGTAAAACTGTATAATCCACAAAAAATAAGGACATTCATTTCTGATGCGTTTTGAAATACACACTCTGATGTAATCCATATTTAATACCTCACCCGTTCATCACAGATGCACATATAAGATAAAAATATGCTATGTGTGTAAAAATAAATCATGCTGTTTCGCAAGCAAGAGGCTGAGGTAATTACATTCAACTGTCTTTAACAAAAGTCATTCAAGGGCGGAGGTGAGAAGGGGCACAGAAACCATTACACCTGGTTTGGTTTACGGGTGGTGAAGACCAGAAGCAGAGGAATCATCACACCTGGACAGGTGTGTAGGTGGATGAGGCCAGGGACAGTGAAACCATTACACCTGGTCAGGCTTATGGGTGGAGGAAACCAGGGGCAGAGAACCCAGCACACCTGACCAGGTATATGTGTGGGGGAAACTGGGGGCAAACCACCACACTTGGCCAGATATATGGGTGGAGGAAACCAGGGGCAGAGAAACCAGCACACCTGGCCAGGAATATGGGAGGAGGAAACCAGGGGCAGAAAAAACATCACACCTGGCCAGGTTTATGAGTGGAGGAAACCAGGGGCACAGACAAAACCACACCTAGCCTAGGGACAGTACCTGACAAACCTCTCAGCATCATGTAGCAAACACTAACAAACCAATGTTTAGGAGTTAGATTTGAACCTGTGACCTATCAACAGCTGCATGTGTGGAGGACTAGTAAGGGTCACTTGGTGACCATTCCCCTGGAATGTACATCAACATGCATGTATACAGGCTACGGGCATGTACAAGAATGTGTGGGAGTCCAGAAAGCTTCAAACTCATCCTTCACCGATAGATACATGTACATGTACCACATAATGGAGCTATCACATCCTCCACTCCCTCCCAGGTTGAGCAGATTTCTGACCATAATTGTCACATGGCCAGACAGAGTGGGTACATGTGATAAGGCTCTTAAAAGCTCCACAGTACATGTATA
Organism: Acanthopleura granulata; assembly: GCA_016165875.1. Lineage (NCBI taxonomy): Eukaryota > Metazoa > Mollusca > Polyplacophora > Chitonida > Chitonidae > Acanthopleura > Acanthopleura granulata. Next base: position 15,810,293 of record JABBOT010000010.1, read on the forward strand.
ACAACTACCATGATAACCAATCAGGCGTATTAGGGTCCGGCTGGTGTCAGCTGAAGAATACATCTTCAGATGCGTTGTTTATCACAACCACATCAACAACACTTCCACAACAACAATACACCCAGACGTCAAACAGACTGAAAACGGATATCATTCCACAATGTAAAGGTCCATTATCCTTCATCACTCTCTATTAAACAGTTACACATACAAGGCTGACAAAAGCGACAGTTAATTAGATTGTCTCGCTTTTACACTCCGGGCAGGCCAGCCTATAACATGATGATGCACATATCTATAAACAATTTATGTCCTTTAATTGACATCATTGCGAAATTCTTCAAGAACACAAAGTTCTGAAGACACGTAGGAAAAAAACATGTCACACTTGGATATGTGATATGAAATACATATGTGCATCTACATTCCACAATTTGTACGAAAACAAGATTCAACACAGAGATTCAATAATCATGGGCATATGTGTAACGGTAAACTTGTATGTACAGAATGTCACCGGGACAGCCTTGGGATGTTTACCACAATGTAAAAAAAATACTGTACATGTACAGATACTTGATTAGCATGGATCCAAGCCTACAACTAGATGATATTAACTCTAAAAGACCCTGTTACAGCTTCGCATGGCCTGGATGATATCAACTATTCCGGACCTGGGTTCACCTTCAATATATTGTACATGTATAAACATTTGCATGTGTGTACATAGATTTGTACATACATGTACTATAGCCGATTTTTCTATTTCTCAAACGTGTGGGGAAACCAGTAGTAATCAAACGCAGCTGTAAAACTCTAATGGAACTCTGCACACCAGCAAATTACTAAAAACCATGCATCAGAGAAACTACAAATAATCTCTGAATCTTGTTATGATCTTGACAATTAGTGAACTCAGGATCCCCTGGTTTTATCCTCGGGGTAATGGAACTGTTAAAAAGTAAGGACAACACCAAATTTCAGTTGTAAACTTGAATGATAAACTTATTCCAGCATGAAACACAACTCCAACCTAAAACATATAAGCATAAAAATGGATCCCTGGGTTTGAGGAGTTCTCAGTAGTGTTTAAATTCAGTGTTACTAGAGTGTCTTTGTAAAGTTCAGGTCTGTAAATCCTACTGTTTTTCTTTTAATTTGCAGCCTAAATATTTCAATGACTCTATCATATCATCAAAGATCAGAGTCCAATCCAAACTAGTGGTGGTCATCAATACTAGTTTATGCACCTAGTCTACGACAATCCAACGTTTCTATGTTCACAAACAGCTACAGGTCCAGAACCCTAGCCACAATTCAGTTACGGATCCACAATGAAATCATTCTTCAAAGCACAAATGACTGCCCTTCCTAAACAGGGAACTCCTTATTGAATGATCATCAGAGCCATGCTAGTGTCGGAGTCCCTGAACCCACAGCTTCCTAAACCTCAAGTGCATCACAGTCTATGGACAAGTCAGGCCAGGCTTCTTCAAGTGAATGCCAGTTTACACTTCAGGCCCTGTATGTCACGACAGGCTGGTGAACCAGTCACTTCTTCAAGTGATTATCAGTCTATGCCTCAAGCCCTGCAGTCCCTTTACAGGCTGGTGAACCAATCACTTCTTTGAGTGAATGCCGTTTTATGCCTCAGGCTTTGTACTCCCTGTACATCAGGCCAGACTGGTGAACCAGTCACTTCAAATGATTATCAGTGTACCCGTCAAGCCCTGCAGTCCCCGTATGTCAGACCTGGCTAGTGAACCAATCTGCATATTGCCAAGCCAGTATGGTATGGTACCTTGATCTGCTCCAAACACTTCCTGGAGTGAATTTCAGCCCAAACATTAGAGCAGTTTGGATTCCTGAAGATCCAATAACTTGATGAAGCGAATGTCAGTCATAAGTTAAACCAGTTGCTGTATCCTGTCTTCAGAGCATAAGACTGGAACATGCCTCTAGGCTTGCTAGATCACCACTAGTTGGCTTTCCGAGATTTACATCTGCGAGTGCATCATCGCCCCTCTGAGCCACCATCTAACGGTGTCAGTTGTCAACGCCTTTTGTACTTTCCTAGCTGCACACAGAGAAATTTGATGGGCTAACACTAGAAAATCTCGGATCTGACAAGTCAATCCATAGAAACACGCACTCACATGTTGTCATCTGGTGAGGTAGGAAAATTGCTTTTGACAGTAATGGTGAAATCCGCAGTGGCTCGAATTTTACGACAACTGACAATTTCAAAACATGTCGGCGCAAGGATTTACACACAATGTAAAGTATAGTCCGAATTAAATATTTCAGTAATTAAAATACACTGTCTGTCCACCATTTGTCCACTATTCCTCCGCGAAGTCCCAAAACTTCGACTGTTTACATGGACGCTGGCTGCTCCATGTGTCAGGGGTCACAGAGTGTCCAGTTTTCGTTTCACTGTCTACAGATGTTTTCGTCAGAATTAAATTAACTCAAGCTTGTCCAGGGATTCTAACATTCAACTACCAAGTCATTTAATAACCGTACACTGCATAGTACTTAACTTTAACTGCATGGATGTGACTCTCAACGACATTTCCAAATATTTAAAATATTATTCACATCTCATACAGTGCAAATAGCGATAACCTTTAAACATATTAACCGAAAGTGACATTTAATTTTAAACACATTTCTAGAAATTAGAAGGTAATAATCATCAAACTTCATAACACAGAGACATGAAATATTATCATAATCACCAATATAATAATTTCAATGACAACTTCAATTTGCAAATTCATTTACACCAGACTTCATGTAGTCTTCAACAGTCATACCTGAACTGGTGACAACATATACACATATATGGTGAGGCATCACATCCATCAGTATATGCTGAAAAATGAAGGCTCAATATAATTTTGTTACGGTACAATTATATTTCACTGAAATATGTGAAGTCCACATGTGGTGACCAACCTCGCAAGCAGTAAAGCCTTCAGCAGTCAAATTTGTGCTTTTTTGTCAAAACACTTAAGGCAGGGAAATGCACATGTGAGCAGGCCACTGGAGTGTACAATATATATCACAGTAACATATTAATATACATGTATATAGTACATGTAACAGCACAGACATTGCAACCAAGACATCTTGTCAAACAAGACCAACATGATACACAGGTACATGTATACAGGATGCTTTGATAATGTTGACTGGTAATGGCACCCAAATTCATGCGCTCAATAAACATGGACCTGTCCAGCAAGCTATTCAAGAATCGGCAGGCAAAGATCAAGGGCAATGGTTTAATATATTACCAGGCATCCTGCTTTCTCTACCCATAAACTTTACTGGCGTATGTTGTGTATAATCGTATTATGGTCTATTATTATTTAATGCTATTAATCTGAACTGTTAATGTAAAAGACACGTACCTTGTCTTGGAAGAGATTCCAACTTTCATTTTGCTGAGATATGTATCAGGCATTTTGGAGCCCAAAAACCACATACCAAAACAAAGATATACTGAAGCAAAAGTACATGTATATGTCACAAAACATGTAATCATCACTGGGCAATCCAAAACTTCTGAAACCTTGTACTGAAACGTCACTTGTACATGTCTGAAGGCACACATACAGGTATCATAATACAGACGTACAAACCTTAAAGCCATGTTCATCATTATTGTAGCCATTTGTGCATTTACACATACTAAGCACATCAGTTTTACAGTATTGTCACCCAACATTACCTACATCAGCATACAGGGTGCAAATCAATTGCTGCTTCAGCCTGATATACAGTTATACCCTAGTATCAATGTAAAGCTACAAATCAGAATTAAAGAATACACATGTACAATGCATATATGTATGAATACAAAACTTTATGAGTTTCTACAGAGCCTGCCGAGTCCACACCAGTGTGCCGGACCGAAAGCCACAGTGACTTTGCCCTCAAGCTGACAAAAGCCATCTGAGCAGCCCATTTACCACACAGATTCCATACATGATCGGTCAAGGAGAAGACATATACTGAGTTTGGGGACTTGGCCTGCGAGATCACAAGACTGATTAGTGTGCAGCCATCCAACACTGGCCCTGAACGAAACATCCTTTACAACCCTGAAACCTTTAAAAGTACAGCTGCCACACAGATTCCAACTGTATTCCCAGATACCAATTATCCTCTGGCCTGCTCGAGATAAAAATCATCTCATATGTTCAATTTTTAAACATGCTGTGCCTTTGAGTTATTTCACTGATTATATGAGGGATGCGATAAAAAATAGGACAGATGAACCAAAGAGTATCATATATGCACAAATCAACAAAGTGGAGATAAATGTATCATGTTTTACAATGTATTTATGTGTATGTTCATGTAGATGTACTTAATACTTGAGAACTGTTTCACATGATACCATGACTTCACATGACCACATATCCTGATAGAGCTGCTCTCAAACAAGACTGAAGCGGGAGCCATTTTCAAAAACATGACCTCATTCCTCGAACAAAAGTGTGGTTGTCTGCAGCGCTTGACGCACCATTCTGCTCTGCCAGACTACACATGTATATACATATATGTGCAGAGAAAACGCACTCATTACCAGGACTGCTACAGGTCTGAAAGCCTACCAGCTCAAAATAATCATAATAAACTCTGATAAGGAACATCACCATTACAAGGTCCTCACAAAATGAGTGATCATTTCTATTACAAGCACATGTACAGGTCAATTAGTCTCAGGTGAAGAAGAAGAATTTGATCAAGCTGTTTTGGTATGTACATGTACATGTAGGTTTACATGACAGAACACTGAGGGGAAAATCTGGGCTAATTTTTTGACTTAAAAGGTGACATATCGACCTGACATATCGGTCCTTACACGTGTACATTTATAATGTACTACAGATTACAGCTCAGGTCTCTGGTTTATTCCCCTGATCACGGGAGAGGTTAGAGCAAATTAAGCAAGTCCTTGTACAGTAATCTATTAATGCAGCCAACTCTTCAAATTACACCCAAATTGGGCAGGAAACAGCACACCTTTTATATCACAGAGGATAAATCTAACAAGATTACCATAGCAACCTGGAAAAGAACGTAATAGCAGGATGAAGCCTGCAGCTTTTAGCATGATGGGAGCTTAAGGGGGTGTGTCAACTCATTATCCTGGTCTAATACATGTACATAGCTGACACGGTCATTGTCACTGACCCGCAGGTGGCCTATGGTCACCAGTCCGTTATAAACACACCATTCAGCCACATCCTGAATAACAGGTACAATGTACTACAGGTAGTTGTGTACAAAGATGCAGTGAACCTGCTAAGCACAATGTTTTACGATTACAACAATGTAATAGCATGGTCCAAAATCCTACATTTTCATGCACCTGTACACATTACTGGCAGATAACTAAATACTAGTATCTGTTTTTGAAAAACAACAAACATGTACATTTCTGTCTCCCATTTCACACTTTTGATGTTGTTAGATAATCCTTTCAAAATTCTTCGTGGAGGGCAACAAATCCCCAAAAATCCCTATCCCCAAAAATAGGGACAACTGGTAGAGAGTTTTCTTTTTTTTCTTTCTTACTATGTAGATAAGAATTTTAAAGAAATAAACATGGAGAGAAAAATCCATCCATAGCCCAATAAAAACTTTACTGAATTAAAGGCCTTTTCTTGAGGGGTCGGTTTGGTTACCTGAGACAAACATTTTTAACGATACGGTACGGTGCACGTACAAACTTACTGGGTCGACATTTGTCCACCAACTGAACCCTGACGGATCAGATGGGAAATTTCACCGTTAAGTCGGGAAGTATGTCCGATACCAGGTGAACTCAGAATGGCATTTATCCTCTACCAGTAAATCGCAATACACCATCAGGATTGTTATACTGCTGGCCTTGTATGCATCACCAGATCACTGACAGAATGTCTGAACAGTTTGTTATTAACGGGTCTTGCTATACAGAGATCCATCATCCATTTATTTATCCATGATCTTATGGCTTATGTTAAATGTCACAAACAATTTTTAATATCAGAAACCACTGGGACAGAGCCATACGCATATACATCATATTAAGAATAGCAGTTGTGTATACATGTACACATCACCTGAGAGATATGTACATGCATGTAAATGGGCCTGGTGAAACCTGTGTACATGTACATTTACCAGTGCAACATTTTTACCATAAACGGTAAAATGTTTTAAAGAATACATGTATATGTTAGTCATAACTGCCTTAAAGCACCATTACATGTACCTGTCCACAGGTGGAGGTGTGAACGTAAAACAAGACCCTTCCAGCTAATTATCACCTCATTAAGTACACACGTACTTAATTAGCCGGGTTATGAAACAACCTGCAGACTATCACTTCAAGTCCATGTCAGCAACATGTACTACTTTCCATTCATTCATCTATTTACATGTATCAACAGAAAACATTGTTTCTCTAGATATGAACTACAACCCTTGATTTACTGCTGGTTATTACACTGGCCGAGTGCACAGACGAGATGTTTTGATCAACCTTTCATTCTAAAAGCACATCTTCAAAGTTTCAGATAAGTACTGTGCCACAAGAATAGACCATTGTATCAAAGACACTGTGGCAGTTGTGTTGTAATGTGCTTGTGTATGCACAGTGGCTCAATGCACATGTACTTCATCCCATGTATTCATATGTTAATCTCAATTATTCACAATCTAATATTATTCCTCCATATTTAATTAAGTTCCTCTTGCCCCTGGTGCATGTAGCTCACAATCACATATGCTTCACACCATGTTTTGCTTCACATGCTGCAATACATAATCAGTCTGTGGAAGGTCGTGCTAGGCCTTCAGAGACAAACGAACAAACTGACAGGCACTTGTGGTTCAACACAGGTATGGCATTTAAAGACAAACATCTGAAATGCTTCCAATCACAGACTAGAAGCAAGGTCGACACATTCTAGGTTTAAGGTAGCCTGATTGGAGGTCTTCGAGTAGCATACTTTAAGTATTAAAATGCAAACTCTGCAGAGCCTTCATCCCAGATCCAGAGAGTTATTTAGAATGATAACAATTACACGTACATTGGCCAGGAGCCTTTTTTAATAAGTGAACAAAACAGAAATCTTTGTGACAGCAACAACCATATGTTTAACAGGAAGGATACAGTGTAAAAGCAAATGCACATGAAGTCCATTTTGAGCCATGTTCAAATTCTGTACGCTGAACTCCTTTATTACTCCACAGTGTGCAGGGTAGCAGCTAGAGCTATTTTCGTTCGCGAACAAATTTGGGTGTCCAAACAGTCAGGCAATAAATCTAACAAAGCTGTAGTAAACACAGGCACATGTATAATGCCAAAATGTTTATGGATTTAGAAACCAGTGGTTAATATTTATGTTACTACATATATTATTTAATGCTGCCGGATTTTCAAAAGCTTATATAACTGCACTTATGGCTATACCCAGTGATACTTTCAGTGCAACAAGTGCACTGACGGGAAATGTGCATTGCCTGGAAATGTGATGTGCGCAGTAAGAGATGCATACTTTGCCAAGTGAAACAACGGCAACTTCTTGAGATTTTTGTGAACATTTACAGTAATGGGGATTTGTATCCCAAAAAGACAAAAGAACAACTAAAGACAAGCTAGAGTGTTAGCTAGACAAACCAGACACTACAACGCGTGTGTAGAAACCATTCATCATACCAGTACTCTTTTAATCGCTCATATATTTCTTAATCTAGAAATCGCACTGGTAAAGAATATACAACGCATTAACTGTGGAACTTTGGAAAAAATCAAGACACCATTTCCGGTGGTTATGAAAGTCCCTCTTCTAACAACATTCACGGAAAAGGAATATTTGAAACAGGATATTTGTTAGAAGGATTGGGCATCATTAGGACAGGCGTCGTTATGGTGTATCCAACAGAACAGCACATACAGTTGTAAATGAAAGCGGCGTCATACAACTTAATTATTTGGTATGAAATTAGGCTGCAATATCTCAGAAACCAACTGAAATTCTGATGGAATAAAATGCAATGCTCATCAAATGAAGAAAAAATTGTCTCCTCTAGGAGTCTCCTTCAATTACAACTTTCTTTACACAAGTATGCAATGATACAGAAACTAATGCAGCAGAAATTTGAATCCAATCTTCCACTGCCCCTAGCAATGGATGACTTGAATGGTGTAGATTTCTTCCGCGAACATCTTCAGGCATGGTGTAAAAAAAGGGCATGAAGGACTAGAGCCTTGCAATACTGCCAAAAAAAGTTATCCCCACAAAAGTGCAAGAAGCTAAACAAACCATAACAACATTAAGACCTTGTATAAGCTCTCATATGCAATTCTGCTTCTGAAATGATATGTAGTATGAAGTGAACCACGCAGACCTCAGAAAGGAGGAGTTCAATGTTCAATGCTGGCTGATGAGCAGGACATATTAAAGCATTGTCAATGCGCAAGACTTGACCCACTTTCACAAAATTTTGTAAAAATGAATTTTTCATAGCTTCTCTCATAAATAAAACTGCCTACAAGTCTATGCATAATGGTGCTAGTGTGACCAGACATTTACAAAAACGTTACCAGAGCAAGCACCCATACATGTACAAGTAGGCCAAAGTACCCTAGCTAATATGAAAATACTGCACTGCACAACATATATATGTATCTTGATCTGACACGTTAGCAAATGGATTAAAGTAATTTTACAATGAATCAAAGTGTGCTAGACACGCTGCTTACCTAATCATACGCATCTTCAGTTTCAGGGTGCTGTGTAAGCACACATACACAGTATATGAGATTGCAGGTTGAAAATGGTCAGCATTTCACCACATCTGTGGCAGTTCAACACTATCAGTTACGTCCACTTAGCGGTCACTGTCTCATTATTGCTTGAGTACGGACATGAACACCATCATGCATGCGAAGCTGTGCTGCTGCAACCCTAACCAATGCATTGTTCGGGCATGTTTGGAAAATCCAAAGGCAGCTAAGCAAAACGTGTGATATTTCCCTGAAGTGTTAATGATGTATTTCACAGGTTGCTGAATAGAAAACAAAAAGGCAAGGTCTGGTACATGAAAGGACTGTATCAAGATGTTGATTTTTAATTCTCGACAAATTTTAGTGTTTTCCTTTTGTTTTCTTTTCTTTTTTTTCCAAGGCAAAATGTTCATGTATGCAAAAAGGCTCTGCTTACATACCTTCACATGACGGCTACATATTGTGCACACTTACATGGCTTCGTCATAAAGTACATGTATGTAAGATGTAAGATATCAGTAAACTATGTTGAAGATATGTAACGATGTACAACTAAAAGGCAGAGAATGGAACAGAATTTAATTATGTCCCCTGTGCCCAATAAACCATGGTTCTGACAGAACAGTATGGATGGATATTCAGTTAGGAGATAAGGGATGAAGGCAGGGATGGGCTGAGGATTTTCAAGCCAGATCAAAGTCCAAAGCTGTAATAGTCTTTGGTTAGTGACTTTGTATGATGGCTATTCTCCAGTGGCTGCTTTATTAGACATACCACATGGGGCCGCTCATCCCATCCTCTTCCAGACAGCTTACGGCCACAATTTACAGGGGGAGAGTCTATATGGTCATGGCGCTGAACTACGGAGCTCTGTACCTGTACATGGCCTTCCAGTGATGTATGTACAGCTGGTGCACAGCAGTTTAATCAAAAATTCATATCAAAGTCTGGTTATAGTGGTTGCCTGAAGACATCTCGTTGCCTTAACTCATTCCAAGTAAACCGAAATTCTGATTGCATTCCAACAGTGTTGTTTTCTTGCTAAGCAATAAATGTGATCCAGCTTAAAGCCACTTTTCGCAAAACACAAAATTAGCTGGAATACACCTTTTTTCTGTGAATTGAATAACAATCTTGTGTCTGTGTTTTTTAAAGCCTAAAAATAAACAAACCTCAAAGACGAACCAGTGACAATGTCTTCTTACATTGAATTATATAACTGCGCATGTGTATGAAGGCGGTACATTTTGGAGTATAATTTACATGAAATAAAAGAACATGCTACAAGACATGCTGATTGTGAGAGAAAAGGCCATCTGGCTACCTAAAATGAAACAGGGCATCTGCAATGCGAAAATATACATGTATTCAACAAGTGAAATTAGAGTGTGAATGTGGAGTTTACATGTTATAACAACATCTGTGCAAACTCTATGCACCCAAATGTCGCAACATACAGTCTGAAATTGTAAATCCGTGAACATGCACTCAGCTTTCATCTAAATATCCATCATAGCAGCAGGCATGGTTAACATACACATGTGGGCTAAATAGCTTTTTTCCAGCAGTGATTTCTCTTCTTAAAGAGCTACGCATGTAAAGAAAACACAAGGTCTAAACATGTCCTAGGTTTCTGATGCACACTTTACCCAAATGCACACATGTAGCTGTGGCTGTGTTCAACTCTCACAGAGGACATACAATCTGCTGGGTTGACTTTTTTTTCTCAAGGGTCACGGAGTGGTCACGTGACTGTCACCACACAAGTACAATATACAGTATCTGCTAATATAACCAGCCTTAATTCACAATATGTAACAGTCATCCTTACCACAGCGATTCACCATTAACTGTTGTCTTTGCTTGACAAACTAGACAATGAACTGCTTACACATATATGTATCATAGTTACATGCTGGAAAAGTAGGTACCTGTTTGTAATTACACACGTGTATCTGTAGATCAGGAGTATGTGTACATCATGAGATATGTAACCTGAAATCTGCCGCACAAACAGCCAGGGCCAACATACTGCACTGTCTGTCAGAAATCAAATCATATGTGTGTTCTGAATATGCTGTACAGGTGCAAGATACGAAATACCTGAAGAATTCATGCACAAACATTCCATGCTAATTTGCCAATGTCTAATTACTATATGTGCAAAAACAACCTGTATGTGCAGAAACTGTTAACGCAGTTTTACGAAAGAAAAAAATCTCAATTTAGTACAGACTATCACAAATTACAAAGTAAATGTTTACAGGTAAACATGTAGATGTACGTGTGGAAAAAACACTACTGGAAAATACCCTACAGAAATTAAACGGTCGGTTCTAATGCATTTGCACACACCACAATAGGTATACATATATATACAGTGTGTGTGTGTGTGTGTTTACAAGTACCTGACCCTTTGCAATGCCAGCCTTCCTCTACACTACACATGTATGTTTAGGTTCCTTGAACAATGTACACAGAGCTTTGTTTCTGACAAATGTCATGGATGCGCAAGTGCAAGTAGGATACTGAACAGGTCAGGATGCAATAAAGATTTACTGAAAAAAAAAACACACACACACACACACACACTAGCTAGAAAGCCTGTAATCTCCCAATCAATCTTTTATATACAGCATTAGCAACCATAGATGTGAGCAAGCAATATTTCTTCTGAAGCCTTATCTCCACTCTGTACACACATCCACATGTTCTGTGCACACATCCACGTATTCTACATCCTTAATACCAAACACATTTGCTTTCTCTGCCGCTAACACTATGATTTACAAGTTGACATATATACATGTAGTTGACATACATAGGGCACTGAAATGAGCAAAGGTTTATATGTGTATAGCCAGCAATTAGAGTCAAGTTATCTGTGAATGCATACATTGTAATAATGGGCTGTATCTAGGAGAAAACAATGACTGACGGTTCTCATCTCAAACCTTTAATGGTTACATTACATTAAGACTTGTTAAATAGGTGGAAATCAAAATGATCTTCTCTTCGAAAGCTTTTAAGTTTGTAAATGAGAGAAACTTGCAGGAAACCGAACTTTTATTGAAAAATTCAACCATCATATTCTCGCTTGAATTGGTTGCTTGCTTTAATAGAGTCTTCTGAGTTTGGAAACCCAACAGTTTTGGAGCCCAAAAGTTTTCAAAATTTTCAAATTTTTCTTGTCTAAGTGGATAGTTTAATATTTAAACTAAAAAAGGTCCCACAGATTTTTAATACTCATCTTAGATTGGTTCTTAGTGTTCATTTGAAGTTAAAACTTTCAAAAGCTTTAAAACTTTTTGAAATTTTGACACTCTTTTAATAATATCTTTCAAACTAGGGAAGATATCAAAAATTTGTGGGAACCTCTTTGAGCTTAATATTTATCTACATGTGTGTCTGCTTTCGCAGCATTATGCTTAAAAATAAGCGAGAAAAAAATGTTATATCAACACACAACCACCTTCGATATAGACAGGGAGCAAAAAGACCAAAATGTCTAGACGAGCATTAGGCCTAGGTTAATTAATTGTTACATTCTCATGACCTCAGCTTCTGAAATGATGATGGTGTTAGCTGTTAATATTAATTATTTATTACTTCGACAAACCGGCAGACCTTTACACTAGAGTGCAACAGATCCCTCTCAACTTGTACAAAGGTACCTTGGCGTACCGCTCAGGACTCCCTATTATAAAGTGGACAGATTCAGCATTATGGAGGAAGAAAAACTGACAGGGATACCTTAATCTTGAAGGTAGCTTTGCACAAGTGGACACCAGTGAATGTCTTGACAGAGTTTCAATGTGCATCAAATGTGCTAATAATTTAATCATCTCTCTTATCATGCATCTCAGAAAAGAAAACACTCAAAGATTATATTCATAGAAGCAAGAATGATTTAATGTTTGAAAACAAGTAATTCTGGAAGATCATATTAAACAGTGATAAGAACCAAGTAATATTCATTAAAATCTTAATACATTTCAACGAGAGATTACATATATCACAGCATGTCCATAATCTCTCAAAAAAAGTCATTGAAAATAAAGATGGGCATACAATGTGGCATGTGGTGCAAATAGACCATATTACATTAATTAATATCAATCAGATTGTTTGACATTGGGCGCTCATCTGTTGTTGTTGTTATTTCATTTGAAGTTTTCCGCGACACACACACTTTTAATGTCAGCAGCTATCTTGGACTAAATACAGTTTTAAGGGAAGATATTTCAAAAGCGTCAGAATGGTCTATAGCTATCCACGATTGCTATCTCCCTTTACATGTCAGTCAAATACTGTACTAATATACACAGACAAGCCCGAAACACGGTTGGCAAGAAATCCCCAAACAGCAATAAAAAACCTTTGTTTCTAGATTGTTATCACACCTGCTCATATTAGACATATACCTTTGCTAATCCCAGTCAATTAAACAACTTGAATTCCACGTGATTATCAAATTTGAAGGAAATGTCCAAAATCTATGAACTCCATCATTCACCCCGGCGGTCCGTCATTTATAACCTCTTCGGATCGCGTTCGGGAGACGATGACGATTCACACACTGGACTGCATCCATGTCATACTTGACACAGATACCAACCAGCTGTTAATGACAGCCAGCAGTTCACATCAGCAGGATGTAGCAAGAGGATCTTCAAATTTGCCTGGACGACCACAATATTTGCCTCCCTGGACAAGCCGGTACAAAGAAGACGTATACAGCAAAACAAATCCAAGAATCTACGATAAACATTGGAAAGTCAGTTGCAGTCACAAGCACAACACGTAAGAAAAAAATTACTTTTTTGATATCTAAACAGGGGCCAATTGCACAAAGCCATTTAGTTTCAAACCTCTTTACTATGCTCAGTCTTTGGTTTTGGAAGTAGAAATTTGGACAGATTTGTCTTTAGCTAATACTAATGAGGGTCACAAGAGTTTAATTTCTTAAGCTGAAACATAAGCTTTATGATCTCTTTCTGACGTCAGCTAGAAATGGCTTTGTGGAATTGGTCTTGGTACTTTTTAAGCTAGTGTTGGAATTCATGGGGAAAAAAAGAAAAACAAGACAAAGAGAAAAGAATTAATCATTAATAAAAAATTACTGAGAGGACTCATGGCAGGATTGCCTATATATGTGCATGGGACTTCGCTGGTTGGTTTGAATGTCAAATATGAAGCGCGTGCACGCCAGTTCGTGAATCTCCGTCGGCTCCCAAACGCGAGCCAAAGAAGTTATAAACGGCAGTCCGTCGTGGTAAACGAAGGAGTTGATAGGTTTCAGGCATTTCCTTCAAAATTGATCACCATGCAGAAGTTTCATGATTTCGGAGGTTTTGTGATGTCTTGCCAATGGCGTTTTGTACTTGTCCATATATATTAGTATTTGACTGACCTATAAAGGCAGATAACTTCGAGTGCCTGTGCTCGCGCTGAACACAGAGTTCATTTATTACGTATTATTCGTAGTCCTTTATGCCGTTGAGAAACGTTGCACATAGCGCTGCAAAACTATCAGCTTCAAAAAAAACGATTTTGCCAGGGTTGGCAAATATCTTCAACTGATCGTCTGTGACACTGCCACTGCAGATGATCATATTTTCTATCACCTCTCAGACTTTCAATAAATGTAGCGCCGGTTTGGAAACACATTACCTTGTTCCATACAGAAAGCCCAACTAAATACACTCTTTAAGAGAATACCATGGTACTGGAAGTAACTACGCTAGAGGCACTGAGAACAAGATTCGCAATTACGAATTGGCGGAGATACTGGTTTTGCCAGTGTTTGGCCAATCGAACGCTTTATCTCACTTGTTGCCGGTGGTTCGATTTCCCTGATTGGCTGTACAGACAGTTCTTTGTGGACAATATCAGATTATTGTATGGATCTTAAGTGAATTGTGAGTTATGTCCCTTTTCTAAAAATTCGCAAATAACTAAAACAATGCCTTATTATATTATCAGCAAGGTAGTAGTGCATGTGGATCATGAGAATCTAATTATCAATTAACAGAGGCATTATGTACGTGTGACAAAATTCGTCATTAATTTGCTAGCAAACTGATTTTATTTATTTATTTATTGATTTGATTGGTGTTTTACACCGTATTTAAGAATATTTCACTTATACGACAGCAGCCAGCATTATGGTGGGAGGAAACCAGGTAGAGCCCGGGAGAAACCCACGACCATCCGCAGGTTGCTGGCAGACCTTCCCACAAACGACCGAAGAGGAAGCCAGCATGCGCTGGTCTTCAACTCACAGCAACCGCATTGGTGGGAGGCTTCGGGTCATTACACTTCACTAGCGCGCTAACCAACTGAGCCACGGAGGCCGCCAAATTAATTTTACTAAGGAACTGTCCAGCCTCCAGTTAAAATGTAAGCATATCACACTACTTACGTTAACTTTTAAAACTTGCTCCAAGGAAGAGTAAATTGTTGTTTTATTTTGACAGTTCTGAGCAGTGAACCTGCTACAGTAAAATGTGTTAACAAACTCCTCCCCTAATGGTACCCCCCCCCCCCCCGCGGTGTGATTAAGGCTGTTGTTTTGGCTAAAAGGCCTGCACAAACAGCAATGCACAGTGTATAGCAGGAAGCAATATAAATTTACCAGAGGAATTTCTACTGACAGCAGGTAACCTGTCTCAGTGAACTAATGTCCCTTAATCATAGAGAACTAAGAAAGCACATCTGCCTTGGCTTACAACACGTTATACCGTGTCAAATTTTAAGGTATTTACAATTCAAATTTGGATTTCATCCTCAAGAAGATGAAAAACAGAATGGAGAATAACAATGTGAAATTTAAAAAAAAATGATGAAATTTCAAACCCTGAGGGGTTCTAGTATCATTTGTCATTGTGGATGCTTCTGAGAGATGTTTCGCCAGTGCTGGCCTCTGAATGTTAAACAGTGCACCACTTACGAAAAAAAGTTGTTTTTTTTTCAAGCCCTAGAGTATCCTGTGCATCAGCTCAGACAACATGAAAATTTGTAATCTGCCTATTCTAGACAAGGTTATTGCATTGCCTTGGCTAAACCCCAATGATCATCCCAAAATTAATATCATTTTCTTCTCTTAAAATAGTCGAAATTAGTTGAATTCATTTCATTGTTAAAAAGATATCAATTAATTCCAAGGTTTAGAAACACATTATCCACCAATTGCATTATGTGTTCAACTGCGTGGTTTATCTGTTTACAGAGAATGCTGAGTGTGTTAAACTGACTCTAGATTAGGTATGTATTCACATGTACATTGAGATTATTCATAAAAAATAAAATACATGTACTGTAAAGTCAGAATTACTTCATGATGTTTCTGTCGTATACATACAGTACTTCATAAACTTTATTCAGCACCAAATTTCAGGCATAGCATGTATATATTATTCTGTATGAATTATACTGCTTTACCAAATACAGAACATGCATTACAGGCATGTTGGCTAAACATGTGTATGTCCAATGCAAAGGCAAAGTACTGGTCAATTTAGAAATGAAGTGTTTTTCTGGACAAGCCAGTAGGTTAGGTACCCCTGTGTATGCCATCAAGTACTAGAGGACTAGTACACCTTTGACAAAAGCAATCAGCCAATGATTACTCTGGGCACTCAATCACCAACGGCCAACCAAAACTGGTCAAAAGGCTGTTTCAGAACAGAGACTTACTGTTAACGAACACTTCTACCAAATTAAAGGTGCCAGTAATGACTATGGACATGCCCATTAGTCGCTGCTCTCTAAAATCTATTAATGTCATGGCTATAATCTTGTGCAAGATGCACACTGTACACGTGTTAAAGTAGAAGCAGCATGCAGCCACTTGCCAGAAATTGCCTGCCATTTCACTTCTTTTGATTGCCTGGAGAAAGAAAATTGCCTGCTTTAGGTCACTGAACATCCACCATCACAGATAATCACAGGCGCTCTTCATCCAGGTAGCTGTCAGTCCCAGTGCATGCCTCTTGTCAGAACAGGTCAACCAGGTCTTGAACTACAATGTCATCCATGACAGATTCCAGACACAACATCTCAGTATTGGGTGACCAGTTTCAAGGAGTGACATATGGTATTCAGGTGAACATGTGAACATACATGTAAGCATGCAAGGCAGACATTACCACATGCATGTTTATGCCTGCAACCATTCCTACACTCAATGCAGCAGTTGGCAAGCCTTAACTGATGCAATTTGACTTGATGGTCGAAAATGTACCTTGACGAATTTCTACAAGTACATACACCGAGGAAATTCTTCTTCTAATATCTTAACATGTACATCTATGTATTATTGTCAGCAGAGTATGGGCCTCTATATAATAAAACTATGATGGTCGTAAAAATGAAATATTCTTGAGTATGGCATAAACACACCAATTAAATAAATCAAATCATACCATGAAATTGCAGATATTTTACTTCAACCTATTCCTATTCAAAGATGAAATCCAATGAACAAAACCTCAACCTAAAAACCACACTCAAATCCAATAACTACCGCACACGTTTCCAACAAAACCCTTAAAAACCAATCCTCACACAAAAGCGCATACGGCACACAATATTAAAGCGCTGGTGACATGCAAAAATCCATCGTTATTCAACAAAGTCAAGTAAAAACTTGTCAATATTCTAGGAACAAAATCCATATTAGACTTCACACTTGGAAGTCCTAAAACACATGTGCTGTATTTCAGTTTTACAGTAATTGCTTCCTATCTTAAGATTAAGCACAATGCTGGTGTAAACCTTACACATGTCTTGTTGAATCGACCTCCTCTATGCCATTCTCCAATTACTTATTCCTTCAATAACCTCTCCCTTCTGGAAATGGACACCTCTCAATCTACTGAATTTACTGAATAATCAAGACTAGAAAGGCACAAAGTATACACTATCTTCAACAGAGCTGAAAGCCATAGCCATGCAGCTGTGTGACATTCTCATATCCCTAAACGTATAGGGATAAAAGATGATCGAAATCCCCATAATGCCCCTCACTGTCCAAACTGGTCATTACCAAGTAGCTGTACCCATGATCCTGCCTTCCAGTCTAGCAGTGAACTTGTACAACATGGATGGCAAGACCGCCCGAGAATCAAAGGCTAGCTTTGATCGGCTTGGTACAAATTTCACAGCCGCTAAACCTATTGTGTGAACTGGCAGCCATAAACTCTGCTCATAAGATCAATCTTATAAAAGGCTTATAAGTCTGAGTCCGCTGATCAACCACATGTCATTGGAGTACCAGGGACAGAAGGCCTGAAAGTCACATGCAGCTCTGATAGGGATCCAGGCTTGCACAAGCCCAATGCTGTGATAGTAAATTTTCACCATTTGACAGGGACCCACCAGATTGCTCAGCTGCATGGCATCTCACATTTTTATAGCTTGTATAACACTGGGTTACACAGTTGATCATGTTCTCACCAGGAACTCAGTAAACATACATGCAGTTAAACAGGTGATGTACAATGTGCATCTAATGAATCAGCAACTAGCAGGATGGTTCTAAAAAGAAAAAAATTTCTTTAACAACATTCTACACAGCCTTGCTTCATAAAATCTTTTTATCCTAACAAACGTTTTCCACGGCTACAACGATAAATGGAATAAATATTCGCAGCTTACATAGGTTTTAACATGTGATTGTAATAATACCCAAATGAACTAATGAACACTATGCAATATAATGGGTTGCATAACTGCATCAATTTGAATATGTATTCGACACCATGTTGCCATAATGTTAAAACTTTGAAATAGGGAGTCTGTTGAACATGATGCAGTAATGCATAATGTAATTAATTGCACTACAAGTACTGTCTTCATGTACGCACTAAGATCAGCCTTAAAAATGTGTTCATTGGGCGTAACCCAACCAACCCTCCAAAAAAGGCCATATTCAAAACTTTTTACTGGCATTTTGGTTCTCTACATTTTTTCTCTCTACATTTTTTTTCTCTTGATTTCTTTAAAATCCCTATCTTTTTCAAGAACCAGAACAAAAGAAAAAGAATTCCCTACCGACCGACCCTATTTTTCCACATGGGGTTGGGTTACATCCAACAAACAGTTTTTTAAGACTGGCCTAAACTGGTTATTAACTCACATGCAATACCATCAACCACAGCCTCAACTTTGCCAACACTGATGCCCATGGTATGACCCTGTCAAGATTCCTTTCTTTTTCTTCCTTTTCTTATTTTATTTTTCCCCAGAATTTAAACATTGTCTGAAATCGCCACCTTGTGATCTTTCTGAATTAAAAATAGAATCACTGGCTTAGACCATTTTTCCATGTCATGTTACTTGGTTTGGGCAGGTTGAATTAGCAATGCCTTCAGACAATGATGTATCCTCTTGGTATTAACTTACATACATGTATCTGTATACACACAACTAATGGGCGTCCGGGAAGGATTTCTCTTCCATCAGACAAGTACTTACAAGTGTATATGTACCATTTCTACCCAGCTTATATTACAATGCATTATTACAATCAATAGCCATAAGAGAACTGTTGGACTACATGTGTGTCTTCAGATAATTCATTTCCATCTCTAGTCCAACTCAAGGCCTGCTCTGCCAGGACAGATGCACTGGCTGCCACAGTCTGCACATCACTCCGGATCAGGTGGCAAACTTGAAGTGGATATCGTTCAATGAATCTAAAACATTTTGTACATATCACTTTTGATATACCCACATGTATCAAGCCAATGGCGTTATGCTAGATCACAATGCCAGAACTGTCTGACAAAAACAACCACAACATCAACTTCTAAACCTCACAACATACATATGCATGACAAGTACAAGTGGTAAATTATTCATACATGTCAGTTAAAACCCATTATAATCAATCAATCATTACTACATGTAATTGCATGGATTTCAACAACCACACTTCACTTCTGGTCTTTCTCAAGATAAATACATACAAGCCTCCAATGGATGATTTATATATCAATCTTAAGATTTAAACGATTATTTATTACAGAGAAAGTGATAATGAACAAAGGCCAACATGCTTGCCCACATGTTTTCGTTTGGTTTTTTTTTCATGGACGACCTTTTCAGTTGTTTACCTGACAGATTTAACACAGCAAAACATCCATCATTTTAACTGCTGAGGAGGGTCTGTTGACCATCTGAAAACTTTATAGGGAAAGACACAACTGGTCCTATTAAGTAGGTAACATATGTACGTATGTATTAAAATGATATTTAAGGTCTTATTTTTTTTTTTTGCTTCTTTTTTAAACCAGAAATATATACATGTCGAGTAACTGTTATAGGATTCGGGTTCCAGTAGCTGGGTCAAGATTCTCAGAACATGTACATGCAAGCAATGGCAGGATTACACTCTATGGAAATCTGGTTACAAAGTTTAGGTTACAATGTAAACTGTAGTATGTAGAGTACCATACACTTATGCAGATGTGTATCACTATCAGGCTGTTTTATTTGATAATACCCTCTAAGTCAACACACTACACGCCTAAATTCTGTACTACAAATACATGTAGTCAACACAGGAAGACTCAGGAGTCCAATTAAATATCGTGAACAATCACTGAAATCTGGCACAAAACATATACCTTACTGGTGAGGAAACTTTCACCACACACTAGCTGTTGTAAGGCCTGATGTCCTGGTTACCAAATAGTGAAGCAGGAACAGGGAGGGGCGAGGAGACCTTGGCCTGGTTTTAACTGCCCCCCCCCCCCCCACCTTCAATTACCAACAGCTGCTCAAAATGCAAACTACTTTACACAATTTAATACACATGTACTACTACATGTAAGGCAGTTTAAATGTACATCTAATTGAACCTCTTAAGTCTGATAAACGTACACCTACATGTCGTGTAATATTGTCACACAACAGTCTCCTCTTGCGCAATGTTCAGTAACAAGTTGCACTACTAGGATCTGTTTTCAATACTGATCATATACCCACTCTTTAGAGCTCTATTTTTCCGGATCTCCTTGTAAAAAGCAATAAACTGTGGATTTCAATACAGGAAAGCCCTTCAAAAACAGATGTAAAAATCTGAGACTTCCTCCTACTTTACTTGCATACCTATACACTATACCATTAGTGATCACATACATACTAGTACATATAGCCAAATTGTAGGATATACATTGTAAATCTTACTTACATAAAAATACCTTATGTACACCAAAGCCAATTACAGACCTGTATATATGCACTTGTCA
Source organism: Acanthopleura granulata (assembly GCA_016165875.1). Taxonomy (NCBI): domain Eukaryota; kingdom Metazoa; phylum Mollusca; class Polyplacophora; order Chitonida; family Chitonidae; genus Acanthopleura; species Acanthopleura granulata. The sequence goes on from JABBOT010000010.1 coordinate 15,831,347, forward strand.
CTGTTAGGTATACATAAAACAGAAATAAAGAAAAGTGTGCTGCCTTGTAAATGAGCTTTCTAATGGATCCCTGTCAAAATGTGAAATTTACTGTCAAAGCACTGGGCTCACACCAATCTGGCTACACATAAATAAAAGACAACCAAGGTGATTTTGTTTCATATGCCTACAGTATAAACCATGTAACTTACTTTGTAAGATGAAGCAGCATGGTTATTTCATACGCGTACCCAAAATTTATAATGAAATATATTATTTTCTCTTGTATAATGTACAAGTACCAGTATGCATGTAATACAGTCCAATTACAGGGTAAAATAAATGAACATCTTCAAAACATTATGATACAACTTTTTACAGGTGACTGATGTCTTTTTCCAGTAACTTGAGCTAACTTGACACATGCATTACACATCTTGCTACTGTAATGATCACGGGAAGCCATCAAGGTCATTTCTGAATGTCATCAAGCCATTTTCTCCTCCACTATGAACTCTGATAAAATTGACTCTCAGATTGCTGTTAGAAGGTCAGAAAAGGAGGAAAATCAGCAATATAAAACTTGCACTAAATGTGCTCATTTAGTCAACTTCTACATGTTCATGTGTTTTCAATCATTCGGCTAAATGCCCTAATTCTTCTCATTCTGCCACTTTAGCTAACATACATGTAATTGTAATATGGATAAAAAGTTTCTTTTTCTCCTGTGGTTACACTATCTAATGACCATCACACATGTATCTTTACTTTTTCATAAAAACTGGGAGAGAAATGTAGTATATGCATTTCGCTTTTGGCAGGACTACTATTGGTCCTAACAACTAGAAGAATTAGGGCAAGACAATGACCTCAATGACACGGGAAAGGTGCTAATACAGGCCCTAAACAGAGATAAATGCTACTGCGAAGTAAGTGATTTACCAATTACCAAATTTCATGTATTTAGCGTATGCTGATTGTACAAAATATTTGCTTAGGTAATACTTTCATGAAGGTGCTTTGTTAATAATTGTTACTAAGGTGAAAGCTGTGAAGACTAAGCAGGGGACCAACAAAAAAATGTCAGTTTGGACAGGTGGCCGGTTTATCAGCGGTCGCACATACTACATCGTCTTGACTTACAAAATTGTAGAGTCAATAAATGTTGCTTTATTTAAAATGTTTTTTCAAAAATGTATAGTCAGAATGCATGTTATATATACAAGGTTCATGCTTTAGATTTAACTAAAAACTGGATCAGAGTGCTAGCAGCCTGTTGTTCTGTGATCATTTCTTTCATCAGCGTCACAAGAAAATGGATGTCTCACAGGTAACCGTCATCCTTCGTCCTACTAAAACTGCTTGATAAATGCTTATCATTAGGAATATTGTCAGTCAGCGACTTTAAGTCACTGCTTGGGCTTAATGTTTCGATTTCTTCGCTTTGCTAGCAACTGCAGGAGGTGCCCGTGGACACGTGCTACACAAACACAAAGACAAAATGCAATGCAGTATCAGTCTTCTCAGGTCAGATTAGAACAGTTTGTGCAAAACAGGACTAACAAATACAGAGGGTGTTCAGAGCTGAAAGGCTCTGTTATACAAATATCAAGGTTGGATTGCATGTGTCTTAAATTTATAAAAAAAGTAGACCTCATGCAATTGGGCGTGTTGACAGGATTACGGTGTATTAAGGGTCCAGTTTTCATAGGTTTCACTGTGCTTGTTCAACTGTTGCTCCCCAAAACTACATGTACAAGAACTGGTAAAAATTAGGTCAATTTCTGTACACCTGGCCGAATCCACCATCTGAAGATGGTCTCTGAATTCAATATACACTTTCAAGACATGCGAAAGTAATACCATTGAATGATCCTTGCATTTTTAAAACAAGTGTATAATTTCTCCTGCAATTTCACACCTTTTGCAACACCTTCTTGTCATATGTCACCCACCTTCCCAAAACCCACAATGCGCAGCACCTAGACAGTTCAATATAGGCATGGTTTGTCCTTGGGTTCTGTCAAACACATTTTAAAGTCACTCATGTGATGGTATCTGGGTACTTAGACTAAAACACAATTTTTCAGAACACTTTATGCCTCACTCAATATTGCTTTTCCGAAAAAAAAATATTACTTCTGATACATTGCATGTCCACACAAACACAGCTACAATAAAGTACTGGTTTTGCCCGGCAGCTCCATAGCACTTGTACTCATTACGTGCAGAGCACGCAGCTAAAGCAGCTGACATTGCTAAATCGTGTAGTACATGTAAGTCTAGAGTTCTTGCTCCAAGTCTATACACATAGCGAGCATGTAACGACAGTTCGGACCCAAGGCAAAAAGAAAACCACAAACGCAGTGGTCTTACTTTTGTGCTTTACCCTCCAGCCAGCCTCAAAGTATGAAGCCCCGTGTTAAAACTTCCAAATCCATCGCCATGGCCATTGCACTAGCCACCACAGCCCTACGGGTTATTGTGTGTTGTGGTGCGACAGCGATCCGGACTTGCAAGTTTTAACATGGGCCTTCGTACTTTGAGGCTGGCTGGCAGGTGAAGAATGAAGGTAAGACCACCGCATTTGTGGTTTTCTAGTTGCCGTGGGCCTGAACTATCGTCACATGCCCGTTATGTGTATCAAGAAGGCAACTCGCAAGAACCCTGGACTTCCTACAGAATTTTGCAATATCAGCTGCTGTACATGGGTGCCCTAACTGTAATATCCAAGTGCCTCAGAGTTACCTGGAGCAATGGTTTGGCCATAAGAAGTACAGTTTTAGAGATGTGTGACTTATTTATTTACTTATTTGATTGGTGTTTTACGTCATACTCAAGAATATTTCACTTACATGATAGCAGCCAGCATTCTGGTGGGAGGAAACTGGGCGGAGCCCACTGGAAACCCACAACAATTCGCAGATTGCTGACAGACTTTCCCAGGTACATCCTGAGAGAAAGCCAGTATGAGCTGTAGAGATGAATGAAGATCATGAAATAATACTTTTGGTGCTGTAACTTAAATTTTTTCCAATACTTAGAATATTACCCTACATTCCGAACAAACTTCACAACACCTCTTGCTGGTCATTAAAACCCTTGAACTCTGGTCAAATTAGTAACTTAGTCTTCGACAATATACATGTACTAATTTAAATACAGTACAGGAAGGCCACTGAATGTTCTCATGCAAACACAACCTCACACCAAGTGCTTGTATAACACATCGTTTCTACTGAATGTAAGCCAGGCTACTTATGACTAGAACAAAATATGTGTGCATATGTATGGATGGTTATTCATCCAATAATTTGAAATTGTTTCAACATAGCAGGAAATGACTCTTATCACAGACTCCACACTGCCCCAATAAATTGCCTGAATAATTTAGCAGCTATCTCAAATACATATATGCATCTGTCCGAGGGCAAAATGAAAGGGATGATACATGTGTAACTGCTCTCTACCTATTCAAATGAGGTGGTGCAGAGCAGATATATGTGAAAGTCTGATACTAGTTTTGCTACTAAAGGCCCACTTGACATGCGTGAATTCAACAGCACAACCTGTTCCGCATAGTAACTGTTCAAAGCATCAATGTTCCACACAAGTAGAAACAACTATTAGGTTTTCAAGTCTCCCTTATTGTCTGAAAAGAATAATTATTTAACCTTGTGCAATTCAAACTCACAGGGGAAAAAAACATCCACCTGAATACACACATACTTTTCATGTGTGAGGCTCATGCCTAAATTGCTTTCTACAAACATTACCTCTCTCACTGCAGTTATTTAACTATTATCATTACTATAGTATTTAATTATGTTCAAAGTTACCTAACAAAAAATCCCACTGCAGGTCAAGAAGTGTGGATGGGCCATCATGTATGTTAACTGAGATCTTAGCTTCAGAGCTGATGCAAATGATAAGAACTAGTTTAGCCGAATTTAGAATAGAATGCCTGATTCTAGACTGAGCTCTTTTAATGGAGCACGCTCCTAAACCTACACAGATGCAGCCCATGTTGTGCAGGTGTAAACGTTATCCTCAAAACTTACACCTGCAACTTTAACCTAAATGTCAAAACTGAATGGTTTGCAAGGTGTTGAGATTTGACTTAAATTTAGCAGCAAGACTACAGAGGAGCGTGCCTGTAGAAGACAAATAAATGCAAAACTTCAGATCAATACATAAAGTCTTCAAACATCTATCTTAACATGAGAAATGTGGGAAATTTGGAAATTTTGCAATTTAAAGTAAATGTACACACATACCGGGCATCAACGATGGAACATGCCCCTCCTGTTACTGTGTTTCACAGGTACATGTATGCAAGCCCTGTCACTTTTGAGACACCTTCCTTAACACTGACCATAGCACTGATTCCAGTACACAAGAAAGTGAGTTGTGAATTTTGTAGTTTATAGTAGTCAATATGTACAAAAGGGCATCAACAATGCACCATCCCTCTTGTGTTATTGATTTAATTGTGCTTTACATGAATGCAGACCCTGACCCCAATACATCCAGTACTTTTGGAGACACCACTGCAGATTCCAATACTGAAGAGGCTAAGTTGCAAATTTCATTATTTACAGAAAAAGGTATGCACACTGCACACCAATGGTGGAACTTCTCTCTTATGGTACTGTGCATCAAAACCTGAGCTCAGTAAATGCACTACTTTTCAAGGTATCATCCCTACCATTTACTTCACCATTGCTGTTCCCATTACTGAATACAGCAGACACCCACGCCCATGCCCACACCAACACCCGCATCCTGGGCATGTCACAGAAGCTACTGTGCTTTGCACAGGAAAGCTAAAAATTAACAACTTTTCCACCAGTTCATATGCTGCTGGATGTCAACAGGTGAAAACCACCATCCTCTGCTAACTTTTGTAGTGAACAACCCAGTAAACACCAGTCATCCACTGTTACTGGACAAATTTTACAGTTTCTAAGGTTTACAGAGGATTTTTGGCAAAATGTTACAACAATATTTTGAGGGCTGCAGCAACACATCTTTGCATTTTGTGAGTTTCCATAACCAACCAATAGAGAAGGAAAGGGCTGACAACTGGGCAAACTTTGTGTGAACCACTCCTGTTTAGAGATGTCACATTATGCACACTAGTGTCATCTTTACATACATTATGTTATTTTCATATTACATGTCTCTTGTGCACTGGCAGATAACTGGCCTTCACTTTTCAGAAAACATGTATTTGTATATATAACAGTACCATATAAGGCCTACTTCCTTACTGCACGCAGTGCTAATTAACCTTCTTATGGAATGTAAAATACTCAAGTAAGTCATCTCCTACATAAATCCATAAATCCTACATAAACGTGCAATAGTAATTTATCTAAGACACATTTGAAAACACGAGTGACTGCATTAAATTAAATGCAAGGCTGTCCCTATGGGACATCACCAGCTGACAAATCTGAACACTTCTGAAAGAACTTTGTGGCCACTCAACTCACAAATTGGAAAACAAAATTTTCAAATGTTTTCCACTTATGGACAGTGTATATAGCCATTCATTCCTCAAAATTAAAAGCACAACCATATTACTTATTTATCATCATTTAATTATTTTTCAAGTGCTATGCTCAAGAATTTTACGCTTATACAGCAGCTGTCATTTTTTTTCTCTTCAGTGGTGCACACTTGAGTCTGGCAAATAACTGACACACATTTCCAGGTGTAGCACACCTTTTCACATAATGGTGAAAGAGAAGTGACCAAATGTTAAAAACACCCACAACAGCCACACCAGCATTCCCAGCTGCTTATTTTCACCAAAGTGAAAACTGAGATCTACAGAAATTGGACAAATTCCTTCTTCAAGGTTGTGTTTCAGGACACACCTCATGAAAGGTTAGCACCTTAGCCACTTGGCCACACCCTCATCTCACACACCCATAACAAAAATGCTCTCAGAATAACTTTTAACATCCACCGATTCAAGAGTTATCTCCCTTCACTGAAGAATAATATCTACATCCATTAAACACTGGAGTGAGTTACAGAAGCACCCTGAATGACAGATGAAAACCATACATGCCTCCATGAATTCATATACAATTCCGATGAATATAAACCACATAACCTGTACTTGTGTTTTCAGCTACCTTTTAATTTAGCGACTAATTTTCCACATTAATAAACAAATGTTTCCTAATTCTAGGAAAGGACACAAAAGATAAGTAGGTTTTTTAATGGACAGAACATATATATATATTTGCAAGCCAACTTAACCATCTATAAGCCAGTATCCTTCATATTATTGGCATCAGGCTGTTTGACAATGATAAGCCAAACCTTTGATGGACACAACTTTAACATTTCATGAGCTTTGAAGTTACAACCACAGTAAGAAAGCATATGAAAAAGATTTGGTGTCGTTTGGGACAGCGACATTTTCAACTAACAAAACTGCAGTTTTCCAAAATGCGCATTTGGCTTATTATCAGGCATAGTTTTCTGATCATTCACAGCTTCCCACGTTATCTTTCACCTAATCACCCGATAGAACCATTCACTGACGAGTAATGTGTGCAGTTTTGAGTTTCTATCATCACTGATGTCCTCAGTTGTTTCTGGTTCGCTTTAGATAAACAATTATGATTGCTCATAAGATACACTTATTACCTAATTGTGTGCTGACAAACTATCAAAAAAAATTCGTGACTAAAAAAAGTATCACACAAATGTATTCTCAAGGAGATTTGTCAACCTCAATGACACAGAAGTGGATCAGTGCTCCCACTAAAGTAAAGACTAAAGTTACATAGGTGTGCTTCGCAATCAAAATGCAACATGTACTGTCACTGTCAGAACTTTTGATGATGTCTTCACTCAATCACTGCGGCTAGTAACCAGAAAGCCACGAGGTCATCAAAGTGATTGGCTTTTGAAAGGCGTCAGTAACAATCGCTTGAGAATGCTTGTCAATCCCAAGGTTCAGGGATACAATGGTAAACCACAGACATACCCATACTGAAACACTTACCTTTCTGTCAACAAACGCACATGCGATGTCTTTCAAACGAGCCAGAGTTAATTCTCCCTCTACACTCACTTGTTCCCTCGTCAGACCAATTTGGATCATAAAAGAGAATCGTTCGATCTTGTCAAGATCGGACGACATGATTGTGCTCGCGAGTCAGGCCTTGGGAAGCCCAATTTACACACAATTCTACCAACAAGTCGCTCTCACCGCGCCCTTCTTTGCGCGATCGCGTTTGCTTCCGCAGTGGTTTTCCCTCATCACGTGATCTTGCCGTAAATCGGACTTAGCAAAACACCCGCGGAAACTATTTTAACTCCACAATTACGATATCTGCGTTAAACTGGAGTAAGTCCAATGGTGAAAGTTTATTGATTAGCTACAGAGGGCTTTATCGAGATTCAGGAAATCAAGCACGGTGTGGGAAACCATCAAATTTTCACGAATCATAGTTGGATGTCGTAATCAGACTTGCGAAATGACGTCTTTTACGACAAATAAGTCAGGGTGTGGCCGAGTGTTGGCAGTTGAGCGATCGCACTATGGCTGACCAGCGACAAGATGATACAAACAGCCGGACGAGCAGTTTACCCTCGCATTCTACCGGCAGTCAGAATGAAGACGACATGACACACAATGAAATCAAAGGGTGGCTGATGAAGAGAACGAGGTTATCTCGAAAGTGGAAGAAACAGTGGTTTTTGCTGAAGAACACAGATCTGTTTTATGGTGATAGTCCAGCGGTGAGAGTTTGACGTTTGACCGAATTTGTTGTTGTTGAGACATGTTCCGAACATTAGATAAATCTAAGCTTCAGACTTGTCATGCTCCGAAGTTTTTCATGGAGTATTTTATTTTATGGACAGGAATTTGTGAATAATTAGTAGCGCCAATGCATGGGACGTATCTGATAACCGTTTTGAATTTCTCTTTTTTCATACATATTAAATACATAAAAGTACAAATAGGCCCACATCGGCATAGTACCTATCTGTATGTACAGGGACTTCCCCATATACATGGTGATGCGTGTCATCATTTCAGTTTTGTCATCATTTGTTGCAAACTGGTGTATACATTGCACAAAACTGCAGTTAACTAAGTCTAATGAATTAGGCATTGTAGGCAACCGATACAACATCTAACAGAAGTCCATGTACAAAACGACAGGTATTTTCCTGTCCGTATCTAGATGCTGCCTAGCCTTTACAAACTGTATGTTCCTCAATCAACAATGATAAGCTGAGAGGATGGCACAGTGCTGGAGTTTTAAAACCCTTCTGTTGTTTTAGTCTTGGCCCCATTATTAACTACTTTGCGATCGCTAGACATTTGTGATTATCACAAATTCTCCACACTGTGGAAGTTTGGCTTTTGAGCTACCCTATGTACCAGTGTGAATCCTACTTCGAAATACTCCGCATCAAGGAGTTTAGCGGATTCTCTTGACGGGTGACTAAACATGGCGGACTGCGTCAATTTTTGACAGAAGCAATGGTCTAAAACAGCCAATGTGGACGTAACACAAGCGTTTTAAAACCCCTGTGACATGCGATCCCTTTGGCTGATCATTGCTGATTGAGGAACATAGATATTTTAAAGGCTAGGCAGCATCTAAATAAAGATAGGAAAATACCCCTTTTTTGCTGTATTGAAAGCATAGAACGTCTAATTCAACAGGCTACAGTTAAATCATACAGGAGCCTTTGGGAATTGCTGTAGTTGTTGGTTAGAATGTCACATGGCAGTACTTTTTTATTGCTGTTGTTTTTTAATCCTCTTTCCACTATACACCTTCAGGTCTGTAGGCCTTTGCCATTGCTTTCCACCTCTTTAAGTACACCCCAGCAATGTTATATATATGCTGTAGTCTTGGAGACAGTGCTAAAAAATTTAAGTGATGAAATACTGAACTTGTTATGATTGTATCAACCCCATGTACTTTGTCATTTTAGCCAAGGATCGATGCCTATGCCAATATTAAAGATCACAGCCAAGGAGCTATGCAGCTTAAAGTAGTGATACGAAAAAATAACTTAGAGCGGAGAAACTCCACAGTACGAAAATCAGTGCAAAATGAACCAAGACACCCATGAACCAGCTAAAACTGAGATAAACTTAGAGCGGAGAAACTCCACAGTACGAAAATCAGTGCAAAATGAACCAAGACACCCATAAAACGGCTAAAACTGAGATAAAGTATGTTCACCGAAACATTCCCAGTTCTTCTGCCAAATTTTTTCACATTCTGTAGTCTCTATGACCAGTAAATCCAAGATAATTCACATTAGTGACTTATACTCAGCTTGACCTAATGAACTGTATTGTTGTTCCCCGTGCATGCGCATTGGTAGTTGACCTTTATGCAACTTGTTTGGAGGCATAGATTTGATAAGTATGGATGTAAATTTCAAGATATGTTGTCACGGAAAGGTCAGCTGCTGGTACGCATGTGCACCTCACTGACGCTGATTTTTAAAACATGACAGCACGTATGACCCAATTAAATATGACCCAATTTTCAACATTGGCGAAGATTTACAGGAGAATTTTGATGTAAAGGCAAGTAGTAATTGTAGCAAAATGTGAGTAAATACTTCAGCTTTCAGAATTAAGGTGCAGTCCCGTGCATATCAGTATATATAAGCCAGCCTTAGACCATGGTCTCATGCTACTTGTCATTTAAGCAGTACCATATTTCAAAATTTTGTACCTGAACTCTGTCTTACCTATTTACATCTTGTTAAGTCATTTGACAGTTTATTCGACTACTCAGATGTATGAAGCCAAGAGATTGAATATGTTAGGGAATATTGAATGCAATTTAACAGCTTTGTCACATATTGTGTGGACTGTCAAGAGGAGAAGATCAGGAATTTACTCTTTGATGCATTTTACACTGCAGCATGTACCGCATGTACATGCTAAGACATACAGCAGACCCTTCTTTGATTGTGGTAATCAGTGTACCGATACCAACTAGGCACTAACCATGGTGGAACAAGTGAAGACCCATTTTTTATTTGTGCTAATACATTTTTACCTGCAGAAAATTTTTCTTTTACTACCACTTTCAGTTGAGTAATTGTCAAATGAAATACCACAGAAGTCTGGAGGATTCGCCCCTAACATCCTTCAAGATCTCTGACTCATAGCTCCAGGGCTGGTTTCATTAAGTACACTGAGCTAAGTATTCATGGCAGTGTATGTTTTAGACATGTGAAGTGCACTCAGCACTAAGTATGCTTCATGAAATAAGGGCCTAATTTTTCTATGATTATAGGCAAGTGACCTTCATCAGGAGTGTACATGTTGGCCAGAGCAGAGGTTTCCCTTTTTTTGACTTTTAGTATTGTACATGTAGATTTGCTTTGTTTGATATTTTTTTCTTTTTTGTTTGTAATCCATTTCCATTTGATAAACATGTACTTAAGATCTTGACATAAAAACACAACAAACTTATAAGTTCAAAACTTATAAGTTTGCAAACCATAAAATCCTAGGATAGGTTTGTCATTATATTGTGCGTAGCTTTAAATTATTATCAATACTTCATGAGTTGATAAACCATGGCCTGAATGTCTTAGTGGAGTGTGGTGTGCTTGTAAATGCCCCTCTACAATTGGCTAAATCTTTCAGGGCAAGTGCATGTAATAACATAGTTATCCAAGAAGAGCAACCTGTATTTTAAAACCCATGGTAGTATCTGATTGTGAACCCATGCTAGTATCTGATTGAGAACCCATGTTGGTATCTGATTGAAAACCCATGGTAGTATCGGATTGAGAACCCATGGTAGTATCTGATTGAGAACCCATGGTAGAACCTGTGGTAGTATCTGATTGAGAACTCATGGTAGAACCCATGGTAGTATCTGATTGAGAACTCATGGTAGTATCTGATTGAGAACCATGGTAGTATCTGATTGAGAACCCATGGTAGTATCAGATTTAGAATCCTTGCTGAGTCAGATGGTGAAATTGCTGGCTCACTACAACTTTCAAATCGTTCACTGTTGAGGTTGCATATTGCAAGTTCTGCAGCTCTTGCTGCTTGTACCTAAGTCATAACTGTTTTTCACCCACAGGCAATGAAATATGTATCTTCTTTGGCATAAAAATGTCATAGGTATTTAAAAAATATTGTCTTGATTGTCTTTGAGAGTTGCCATTGTACAAACTTGCTTGTATAAAGGGAGACAATGGCTCTACTGTTTTAGTGGGGTTTGAATTATCCCCCTTGGATTGATTGTCCTGGTTGGACATCAACCTGTCGTCAGATGTTATTATGGTGAAGATTTGTACAAGTACTAAAATGACAAAAGTGATGTGACTTCCTTTTGCAGCATTATGTGTGTAGTCTTGTGAAATTAGTTTTAAATGTTTCAACCCTCTATAATTTTAATGTGATGTAAATTTGATAAAATGTTAAGGTTCAAGGACTTATGTAGTTAACTTGTTTTTACATTGCTTTTACAGACACCCGTTAAAAGAATACACACATTTACCATGGTATCATGTACAGGTACACATATGATAGTCATCAAATCCAGCTCATGCTGGCTTCCTCATTGGCTGTACATTGGAAGGTCTGCCAGCAACCTATTGTTATGGGTTTCCCCAGGGCTCTGTGTGGTATCCTCCCACCATAATGCTGGGCACCCTTGTATAAGTGAAATATTCTAGAGTATGACATAAGACACCAATCAAAATAGATAACTAAATAAATGTTATAGTCAAAAATTTTGGAACATCTCTTGTATAAAACTTACATCTGTTTTCTTCTTTTGTAGACAACGGTGAAGAAGATACCTTTGGCAAATGCCGAGATCTCAGAATGCGGAGTGGATAAAAAGCCTCATGCCTTCCGATTAAAACCCAAAGACAATGGTCGTATATACTACATACAGGCCGATAACGAGTCTGTGCAGAATGACTGGATGCAGGCCATTTGTTTTGCCAAGGCAGCCGGGCAGCATGGGGATGCATCTCAGGCCTGTGTCATCCAGTGATAATGGCACCTCGCCAGCCTGGAACTCTGGCTGGAGCCGTCATGTGGCATGGGGTGGCTGAACATGAATGCTGGGTGTGCCATCTGTAAACAGGGATGTACACAGGAAGTGGTGTATGTCACATTGCAGGTATTCAGCTTGCAGCTAACCAGATTAACTGTCACAATCTCCTGGAACTTGACTGATCTTCCTTCATAATACCAGGATGGATTTTTTCAATGGAATATTTTTTTCATCGTTTTTATTTCTTGTTTTTTGGGGGGATTTTTTCGTCTTTTTTTTTCTTTTAACTTGTGCACTGTACATGTGCACATATTCAAGTCCGTTGCCATTTATCCTGTTACGTAAACATTGGCTGTCCCCAAAATTATTGGCTTGTTTTATTATGTGTATCTTGCCTTCCACATAATGAATATGTTCTTGAATTATAGTGGATTTGGTATGTGTCGGTCAAAGTCAATTTTTACATGTTCACGTCTTGAGGCAAGTCCAAGAAGATAGCGTATGAATAAGTATCATTATATGCTTCAAGTTTAAAATTGTATGTTTATTTATAACATATGTACCACAGTGAGGTGTAGACCTAATGCATTGGAGTGAAGTACAGGTAGGCATGCTCTTATCAGTCAGCTAGGGCCTAACTCCTATTATTAATATTTGTAAATATAGCAGTCACAGGTAAACCTGTAGAGAAATCCAGCTGAAGTGATGTTAAGATAGAAGTGCTCAATAATTTACCCTCATGATCATCATTCATGATTCTGTACATTCCATTGTAAAAATTGTATAGGAGAAGAAGTCCATCGGTGTAACATGTATGATCTTGTCACAATTGCAAACCCTTCCTATAGGAAGGTAAAAATATTCCCAAATGACATGCACAACAGCAGAAATTACATGAGCAGAGGTTTCTTCTTCTTTTTTCTAATAAGTGTCTCTGGTTTCATGAACAAAATGTGACTCTTATTTTTAAAATCAGATTTTTAAAGTAAAACCAATTCATGAAATTGATATTGGAAAAGACACCTGTCAGCCTTCATGATCTCTTTTGTGAGTGTACCTCAGGTATTTGTTAGCTTGACTTCTGTTTTGAAATGATTTCTGATTTGAGACTTTCAAAGATCTAATCTTCTAATTGTGTAATCATCTCCCTATGAATGGAAAGGTATACGATGCATTTATCTAGTATTTTCAAGAGAGCTAAAAGAACTAGACAAAGGCAACTGTGAAAGAATAACTAAATTTTAGGCTTGTGACAGCTTGTTCCTTATTTCGATACTGGCATCATTATGCTTTACAAATGTGATTTTGGTGGTGATTTTTGTTCCATGCTTGTCATTCAATCTTTGTTTCAGCTTGTAAAAGAATTACACAGAAATTGTAACTTGACAAGTCAATACTTAAGTGACCTCCCTTAAACGTACTTTAAAATGTAACTAGTTTTACATGTGGTAAATCACACAAGAATGATGCTAATTCATTCATTTAATGAAAACTTAAACAGTATGGAGGAGGTATAATAAGATAAAACTTTGTTGTCATTAGCCTTAATTCTAAATAATCAGGAAGCAGTATTGTAGTATTGTGAACGGCAGCCGTTTAAAGGTAGGTCATGGCATTGATGTCATGTGAATGTGATACGCTCTGTAGGCCAGTGTTATGTAATTCATATGTTTCAGGACCTGTCCCATGCGTATGTGTAGTTTTCAAGAGTTGGCTTTTCTAGTTGATTACCAAATGTCTGTGAGATTTGCATCATATATAAATCTTTAAAAATTTAAACTTCTACATGTTTCCTTGTTTTGTGGAGAAGACTGGTCATGGAAAGCAGTAAACAATGGCCTTACTCTAGATAGTATGAAAGATTTGTAAATAGTGTGGTTACAGATCAATGTTGCACATTTTATGTTAACTGCCCTTTCCCAGGTCAAGAGCATTCCCCTATTTACATGTAGGTGGGAGTTAAGTTAAAATAGAAGAGTAGAAGTTAGAACAGAACGGAGTCTTAGTGGCATTATTCAGCAGTGTAAACGTTTGATCCCTAGATTACATTACACAGAACATGTGTTTTCTCAGACACCTGTTGGTTTGTTTTCCAGTTTAACATGGAAATAAAGTTCAGTTCATACCCTGAGGTCATGCATAGACATACACACCAACACTTTGAAGGATGTGATGAACTACTTGTTTAAGTCTTTAATTAGTATTAGGTGGTGTAAGGACGCCTTAGTTGGCAAACCAGATTTTTCAGTGTCCTGAGAACAATCCTTGGGAAGTACGAAAATTTATGTTGGTGGACTGAAGTAGCTTACCAGCGAAACATGGAAAGAAAACAGAATTTAATTCGCACATGTAGCTGGAGTCAGAGGTAGATATTCTAGGTTATTTTAGCTTGTCATTGATAAGGTTTTTTCTGAGTGGCGGCGAGACCAGGTGTAACCTTGGATCACATTATAACAGTATATAGCATGCTGAACCATAGAGCCTATTGCAGTTTATTTCAGCGTGTAACTTTTATGCTTCCACTGCATCTGTATTATTCCATGGACGTTTTCTTAGCTTCGTTCATGTTTTGTGTGAAGAGAAACTATTTTGGTTGTGCTTATGTAATAGATGATTTTTGTGCCAAATAAATTTTGTGTATTGCCCATGCTTCCTGATTGATGTGTAGATCTGTTACTGTAGTAACTGGCATCTTAGTGGGTTCTTAGTTGGCCACAAGTTAATGTTATATGTCTATATACATCCTGTGGTTCTCTCAAAACATAGATGGTTAGGCTTATAGAATACCATTATACACAATCAAGGGATTGATTTTGTGTAGAAATGTAACTTGTTTCCCACAGTGACCATTTGTGGGCTTCTTCATGGTTGTTTCTGCTCTGCATATTCTTTGTCTTTGCTAGCTGCACCCTAAGTTTGTCTTGTTACTGTTGCTCCATTTCTAAATTGGCCTTCATACAATAAACAGTGTATTTGAATTGGTTCCCCATGTTATTGACCCTTTTTCTCATTGTACATGTATGCATTTTTTTTTGCATTCATAATGCATTGCTTTACTGTATGTTTCTCCTATGTTGCTGTTGTAAACTCCACATCTTACAGTTTATCCATTTAGCGCATGTATTGTCAATGTTTTCTGTTCCTTTTCTTAAAATTGGAAGTGTCTGTGATGCTGATGCTATGTTTTTACAGTTCATTATCATTAGTCATTGTAGATTTACTAATTTACCCACCAAATCCTGCAGTGTCATGGTGTTCCCTTGATTTTTAGGAATTACAAAACAAGGATCATAATTCAAGATGGATCCAAAACAGATTCTTCCTATGGCTGAATTATAACAGTTGAATTATAGTCCAGAGGTGTAAATCATATGGAAAAAATTTGTCTTCATAACATTAATAATTTCCAAATTAATGTCATGTTCTTTATATTAGCATTGAATGATTAATAAAAACTGCATTAAAACTTCTAGGGGATAAGTGACATGTTGTCTGTGCACATGGTGGTCACAGATTAAAATCATTTGTCACGTATTAAATAACTTGAATATGGAAAGATAAGTTTTTATACTGGATTTTCTGTGAGATATATACATGTATTGCCAATTCCGCTGTAAAGTTTGTTAGTGTTTTGACCATAAAATATATTGTACGTTTTGCTTCATTTTGTTCTAAGTTAAACTGTGTAGTTGGTTGTGTTATGTTACTTTGTTCTGCTCATTACAACTGTAGTCATAATACCTATTGGTTTATTACTCATATAAATTATGATTATAAATTGTATATACAGTATCTCACATAGCTGCGATTGTATCAAGTTGTTTGTGAATACTGGGTTCTGTTAGCTACGACTGCATCAAGTTGTTTGTGAATACTGAGTTCTGTGAGCTACAACTGCATCAAGTTGTTTGTGAATACTGGGTTCTGTTAGCTACAACTGCATCAAGTTGTTTGTGAATACTGGGTTCTGTTAGCTACAACTACATCAAGTTGTTTGTGAATACTGGGTTTGGTGTGGATTCTGTAACAATTGTAGACAAAAAGGCTGTACAGTCTTATCATTACTTTGCAAGTCTGGTTGGTATATTTTGTTAGTTCTGTATATATTTAAGATTCCGTTGTTTTGGGTTACCCCTGGACATGTGCCCCTTAGTTTTTGTGGTCTACTGTAGACCCACATGTACATATCCTGTAACATAGTAAAACACCCAAGGAGAGAGTGGGCATAGGGCAGATGGCTGGGGACCTCTACTATGGTGCAAGGTCTCAACTGAAAGTACTGGTACTTCTGTTTTTGGAATGGACAGAACTACTTTACTATATGTACTGATTACGGTTAAGAAATGTATAAAATGTAGATGGTTTTGAAATAAGCAGAAAACTGAGTTAATATTACGTGGGAAATCATCAAAATTATCTCTCTTTGTCGCCTACAGAATACAGCAAAATTTTAAACATGGAATCTGTCTTTTGATTTTAGGTTGAAAGTTGAGATCATTATTAAGTAGAGCTTCTCATGATATTCAGTGAGTTGCAGTTAACATGTCTGTACAAAAAGTGGTACCATGTGCACATGGCCATATGTGTAACAGTTCTGGTATGTATTGTATTAAGAAAGATGTACTTGATAATGCTTTGTCCAAAGCATTCACTTGTATGAGGAGATAAATGCTGTCACCCCTGGATGTGGTACCAATCCAGAACAAGTGGTGATGGCAGAAGATTTTGTCATCTGTTTCTTGGACAAGCAGCACGTTTATTGTAATCTGCTGGTGCACGTTAGGGCGTAGGGCTTTGTCAAATGTAACTACCTTGTTTACATATCTCTGCAGTATGTGCCATTATAGCAATTACATTGTGCATAACTTACAGCCTGTTAGTAAAACAGGCGACAGAGGTGTTATTTTTGTGGCATTAAGTTTGTCGAGGTTTATGATGGATTTTCTTGGTCATCGATCATCAGAGCATGGTCTAAGGCATTATACAGGCTGTGTGTAAGGCATGTGTCATAATCACATCTGTTGTTGTTGTCTGTGAATCTTCAGAGCCAGAAATGTTATTCTGTTAAACAAAAATCCTTCTATATTTATGGAACATAGAATTGTTGAAATTTGTACTAACATTACAAAGATAACATCTCTATGTAGAGTTATGTGAATAAAGTGTCACAATATACAACCAAAAGTCACACCCTCTTTACTTAACATCACATTGCTCTGGATGTGCTTGGCCTGCTATGTTGCAACGTGTTGTCAAACATTGTTAATTTCTTGCTGTGATTGCAAAATTATTCTATGAAATGTTATCAGCCTTGTGGAAGATTGTTCTAGGACATCCTTTTTGTTAAGTTGGAATAATGTTGTCCTGAAACGGCTCATTTGAGTGTCATTATTAGGGACCAAGATATGAACTCAAGCTTGCATGTGAAGTACATGTAGTTATAAGTTACACAGCAATTTGGATGTCATTAGTTGTTTAAGCTTTTACATGTGTGTTCAACTGTCTGTGTGTACCCCAAGCTTGGTGCAGTGTACCCCAAACTTGGTGCGATGTACTGTTCAGTGGTTGTATTTGGCCTACTAACAACAGTATCCACAGTTCAAGATCACATGTCATCTTAATTTTTTTTTTCACTCAAGCAAAGACAGAAACTTAAATAAAATGTAAAATTCTCAAAGATTGTTGAACGTTTGTTTTTATTTCTGTTTTTCTCACAGGACAACAGAGTATATGAGAGCATATTTACTGAAAGAGTATTGCTAATTGCTTTCAATAAATTCCCATTTTCTTCACTAAAGAGTGGCATGTTCTAGTGAATGTTCTGAATACTGTCAGATGTTTGCAGTCTAACTTATGTTCAGTACTAACGCAGTATGCATATCTGTGTATCACGTATGAAAAATTGGAAAGTAGCCAGCCAAAAGTTGGTGGTTTACATATGGCTCTCTGGTATACTCCTTTACCCCTATGTTAAATGTATTAAAATTCAACAAGTATGGCATTAAACAACAATGAAATGAACTTATAAATAAAGATGTTGTCATTGTTTAGACACAGATATTCAGTTTATACATGAAAATCCATGTTTAATAGTCAGAGAATGAATGATATAGATGTATTCTATTGTGTTCCTAATTTTGCCGTCTACACTGTAAAAAAGATGGCTCGAGTATCCATCAGAAATACTATGATCATAACATAGATTCTAAGAACAATTTTTGCAAGTTTTGCTCCTGGCTCTCAGCATATGAAGGGCTTCACAAAGAGTGGTTGTATTGCATCCATTTCCTCATTGTGCGTCAGTTCTACATTATTTAAAAACAGCCTTCTTGGAAGAAGCTCATTTACTTCAGTTAGGTCAAAACTAGTTTGAAGAAGCAATGACTGAGAAAGTCATCCAAAACAATGTCGGTATTCCTAATTGGATTTTAAAGTTGCATTTACAGTTTCTCCATCTTTTCCAGTCATTACCAGAAGCACATCAAGAGCATGAATTTCTGTAAAAGGGAACCAGAGGGGAAAAGATGAAAAACACAATTCGTGCGGAAGTTGGGGGGTAATAGAGATAATAGGAGCATAGGAGGTCCATAAGAGGATCAAGGGTTTGTGGGAGCACTGAGGCAATAGGAACATGGTGGGGGTGAAGTGTGATGGGAGCATTGGAGGAGATGGAACATCCAGGGTGTGCAGGAGCATTGAGGAAATGGGAGCATGGTTGGGGTGAAGAAGGATCGGGTACTAGAGGAGAAAAGAGAGTTAAAAGGCATTACAAAAGCATTGAGACAATTGGAGAATGGTGGGCGGTGAAGTGTGATGGAAACTTGGTGATTGTGGGAGCCTTCAGGAAATGGAAGCATGGTGAGGGTGAAGTGTGATGGAAGCAATGGAGGTCATAGAGCATCAAGTGTTTGTAGAAACATTGAGGTAGTAGGAGCATGGTGGGGTGAAGTGTGATGGGCAGTATGAAGGTATGAAGGAGCACTGAGGCAATGGGAGTGTGGTAGGGGTGAAGTGAGATGGGCAGCATTAAGGGTCATAGCAGCACTGAGGTAATGGAAATATGTTGGAGGTGAAGTGGGATGGGCAGTATTAAGGGGTTATAGGAGCACTGAGGCAATGGGAGCGTGGTAGGGGTGAAGTGAGAGGGCAGTATTAAGGAGTTATCGGGGCAGAGAGGCTATGGGAGCAGTGGGTGTGAAGTGGAATAGGCAGTATTAAAGGTTTGTAGGAGCACTGAGGCATTGCGAGCATGTGGGGTGAAGTGTGATGGGCAATATTAAGGTGTCCTGAGAAAACTGACGCAATGTGAACATGCTGAGGGTGAATTGGGATGGGGAATATTAAGGGGTAATAAGGGCATTGAGGCAATGGAGGCATGGTGTGGGTGAAGTGGGATGGGCAGTATTAAGGGGTTATCGGAGCTCTGGGGTAATGAGAGCATGGTGTGAGTGAAATGCGATGGGTAATATTAAGGGGTTATAGGAGCACTGAGGCAATGGGAGCATGCTGAGGGTGAAGAGGGATGGGCAGTATTAAGGGGTTATAGGAGCACTGAGGCAATATGAACATGGTGGGGGTGAAGTGAGATGGGCAGTATTAAGGGGTTATAGGAGCACTAAGGCAATAGGAGTATGGTGTTGAGGATTGGAGGCGATCAGAGGATCAGGATGACGGAACTGTGGAGCGATTGGAGGCGTCCTTTGTTGGGGTTGGGAAAGTGGGATGAATTTTGTTGGCGATGATATTTCACATTAAGAGGTAGCAGTGGAGCCAGTGAGAGGGAGGACCACTGGCGAAATGATGAGATTCTCGAGCTCGGTTAACGAAGAGGGTGTAACGTTTCGTCAAAGGTAGCTGTCGTGATGGCAGTTATGTTTGACATAACTCGACATAACTTGCACACTGCTTGTAAAGCGGGCCCCTGGAGAGAAGTATGGTGCATTGGAGCATTGGAAGCGATTATGAAGAAATTGTGAGAGTATTGGAGACCATGACAGCGTCTGTGGAGAATGGCAGTGGGAGTAACTGGAGGCGATCCGAGCATAGCGATAAGGCAGAAGCAGTGGAAACAATGAGAGTATCAGAGAGGGTGTAGGAATACTTGATGCACTGGGAGCGTCGGGTGGGAAGGGTGTGGGCTGAGCAAAGTGTTAAGCAGCATTGGAGGGAGCAATGAAAAGTAATACTGACTGGAGGAAAGGATTCATAGCTGTGCAGGATGTAAACTATGTGCCTGTATGTCCCTTGGCTAACCCAGCCTTGATTAAGTGGTTCGGGACAAATCCTCTTGGTTGTTCATGTAGTATACTGCATGCGGCTTAATGTATTTATGGCTACCATGCATGACGTCACGGCGGCATGATATTTGTGGTATAATGCATGGTACTACTTACATGGGTATTAAAAGGAATTAGACAATGAAAAATTTTGCACTGTTTTACATTGCGATCGAATAAAATTCCCTGAGGCTAACGGTAAGTATTGTCTCTCCGTGTAATACTAGGGTAATGCTTCAAACCAGGTAAAGGTCGATGGCAGTGTCTATATACCGTACCGCTATTACTCATGTACAAACCACCATTGTTGATATAAGAACCGGTAAACGTGTTGGTTTACATTTAGGAGCAAGTGAATACAGCATTATACATGTACCTTAGTCGGTCGTTAATGCATTACGATGGGTTTGTTCGTTTTATCTATTTTTTTCAGGAATGTTATCCTATATATTGCCGATGTCAAACAAGCCAGCTAAACTTACGAATGTAGGTGAAGTCACTGCTCCCTCCCGAATGCTAAAGTTTTTCGAGGTCAGCATTCGTTTGCCGTCGGTGTCATTTAACAGGTTATATCTCTGCAAATCGGACATTGTTCCACGAGACCGATGTCGTAGCTAGAAAAATAGAACTCTCGTTTTTACAAAAAGTGGCGGGTGATTTCATTTACTATGGGCCTAAGTAATTTTTAGCACGGGACAAAAAACACAGTCTGTGAATTATTCGATTCGCTTAGTGTTCAAAATACGCCAACTTTTCGTACTCCCCTCTCATACGTTATAACACACACACACACACACTCACACACACACCTATATATATATATACACATCTAGTTGAGGATATGTGAGTCTAGGTTTGGGGGATCAAACCAAAATCGAATGAATGGATTTCTGCTCCTTCAGTAGATGCACTCTTTTATCATTTCAATGATACAGCCAAACCTGTTTTATGTGGCCGTGAAAGGAAGACGGAAAAGGTGACCGCTTTCAACAAAAGTGCATGGCCACAAAGGACTGGTTGGGGCCAAGCTAAATCACAACTGAATTTAGTGTCAGGAAACCAATACATCTACATATTAATTTTTGACCTACACACTTATTAGAATACTAATGTGTTTTGCTACATACATTTCAAACAAACATAACAGGAGTAAGTGTAGTAACACAATAATTGAACGAGCACTGGCAGAAAGAGTATCAGGTCAGGGCACGCGTGATCGGAGCACTTTTTTTTTCTACTCAGCATTTTTAAGACCTAGAAAGCTCTGTTGGGACTACATCGGTAAATGATTATTCCAACAACGTCTTGGACTGTATATGTACCTACCGACCATATTATATAGCCGCGAACCATGTTCAAGAAACCTGCATTAATGTGCCTACATGTAGAGGACTGTGAGAAATCGTCCTCGCAAATACCTTGCACATTTCACTCAGTGGAGTGACCGGAGCTGCAAGACGTCTGTTAAAAATGCATCTTACCATCATGTGGTAATGGGTCACATGGCTGACTCGATTTCCTGCCAGTGTTGTGCCTTTAAGGTGCATATAAACGTCCTCAAATGTTCTCTACCAAATTCGGACACATTTGGGGAAGTTTCTCTTTGTTACCCTTGCAAGTGCGTTACCCGAATGACAATTATTAAAAATCGTCTGTTAAATCCATCACCTGAGTTATGACGGATTACCTTTCCGTCGATCTAATGGATTAATCCGTTCCTGGTTAGGAAATAATCCTTTTCAAAGGACGAATTGATCTGTAATAAGGAACGGATTAATTCGTTAGATCCACGGAAAGGCAATCCCTCATCCCTCATGGATTTAACAGACGATTTTTAATAATTCTTTATATTCATTTTGATACTCGGAATTTCGGCACACGACAACTTGGTGCGCTGCATTCCTGCACGCAACTTGTTGGCGAAAAGTGTCAACGTGATATTTCGAGACTTGATGATTGCGTAATATTTTATTGCACTGGCTAGACTTGTGTTTTTATGTCAGATACCCATTGCCCTGAGTTGAATACGTGGGATCTGTGTTTATGGATAGTTTGCCCAGCATTCTTGCGTTTAGAATTATATATTTGGTGTTGAAAATCTTTTTCCATTGTAGCCGATATAACACATTCATTTCTAACTGTGTCTTTATTCTTACAGCGTCAAAAGACTTTCAGACCGCCTCGGTGAGCTGCTGGTTAGAGCGTCCGCCTTGAGGTCGGGAGATCCGGGATCAGGTCATACCAAATACTTTAAAAATGGTACTTGTTGCTACCTCGCATGGCGCTCAGCACTGTGGGGTAAGAGTAAGGAAACACGACCAGTCGACCCGGTGTCAGTAATGTGACTGGGTGGGGTGTCATGTCTGGTGTCTCCGGCATGATGTTCCAAAGGCGGCAGCACTTTGGCGGCATGGACTCGCCCTGACACAAGAAGACACAGAACATATATACATTCTAAGGACTGAAAAAAATGTTAAATACGACCTAAACCTTAAACATATATACATACTTTCAAAAGACAGTACAATTTAAAGATGTTGCAAACATAGAGGCCCTATGCTCTGAAAAGTTGCCTTTACAATGTCGCCGAAAAGTCGCATTTGCAGTGCATGCCGAAATATTGCCTTTACAAATGTGACCTTTATGATTAGTGCCGCTACTTTGTCTTTACAGCGGGCTCGGAAATGTCGCCCTTAAAGTTATTGTCGAATTAACGCCTTTACAGTGGGCTCCGAAACGTCCCCGTTATACAGTAGGTGCTGGAATGTTGCATTTGTAGTTTGTGCCTAACATTCCAATTCATGCTGGCTTCTTCTCCGGCCGTACGTGCGAAGGTCTGCCAGCAACCTGCGGATGGTCGGGGATTTTCCCGGCCTCTTCCCAGTTTCCTCCCACCATAATGCTGACAACCGTCGTATAAATGAAATATTCTTGAGTACGGTGTAAAACACTAAATAAATAAATACATTCCAGTTGTTGATCAGTCAGTTGCAAACTTACCAGAACTGACCTTTCATCCGAGCTTGTGCTTAGTATTTATTTTGTTTGAGATATAAGTGAAGTATCTCGGGAGACTAAGGTTATGTGGCGTATACGTGGGTTGCCATAAGCTTCTGCACTTTATTTTCATAATGAATACATGTATTCAAGAATGTGTTCAGCTATCGTCTGCTGAATTGTTACGTTGGCAGTTTTTGCCGAAAGTTCGTGGATTCACAGAAGCACAGGTTCCCATGGTTGCAAACACCCACTGAATGTGAACATGTCAAACATTAGACCTCAAAGTAAGGCCAGCATTTCTGGTCACTATGGCAGGATCATCTTTCCAACACCGTCAGCATCACGTGGACTTAACACGGGAATTAAACGGAGTCCAAAGTACATGATGACAATGCAGACGACCGATCTAGCCGTGTTTTCGCACCTTCATTCGCCCTCAGCAGAGAAGTAGTTGCTATGGCATTGTCCTTCAGTTCTAGCCAGAGTACTAAAACAATACCCTTGATAATTGTGAGGTCTAGGTGACAAACAACAGTGTTTGCTCTCGTAATGGAAATGGATTTTTTCCTTTCCCGTATATGTCAGGCTTATCGTCACTGAGTGAGTCAAATTAACACACTTCGTCATCAGTATGTCAGGCACGGGAATGGTGAAATAGAGCCTTGGAGAAGCCATGACATTTAGCAGAAGCATACAGCTGTCTGAATAATCTCGGAATTACAAATGGCACAATAAAACATTATTTCTTCTCCTTAACACCTCATATAATGCATGTAAATGGACTAATGAGCTATTTTGGAACACTAACACAAATACTAGATCGACTACACCCCATACATTAAAACTCAAACATGTCGCAGTACATATAGGTCTGAAACCGAGGTGGTGTTGATGTCTCGTCGAATTCGACGAATAGCAAGACAAAACGTTCTATTTACTTTGTAAAATTCCACAGTAGGCAAAACGTAACCAATGAAATTCAGTATCTCGTCAATTTACTCCAGGGATGTATCACCAATCAAATAAATCAAAATTAGTTTTTGTCTGTAATGGCAGATATTATATATAAATTCAGTGAAATACTACAGCTATAACCCAAGTTTCGATATCGAAAGTCTTCACTGACCATTTTCGGGGAAGCATGCCAACTATATCGAATCAGTGAAATGAACTTGAGGTCTATAATAGGTTATTAAGGCAGCTTTTATGGAATCCGTGAAATTGATCTAGTATCATAATCATTTTATTAGTGAACAGGCTTTAATATTAAAACAACTGACTATAACACATTAGGCTGTGTAGATAAACGGCAGGCTTGTTTTCTGCACTAGTACCATATCAAATTGGGTTGACGTCAATTCATCGTGCTTGTCCATCACATTTGTGAAACTGATCAATATGTTGTTTATTTCAGGAGCCAATGACGCATGTTTTAGCTATCATCAACTTCTATTTCCTTTATCGCCTAACATTAGCAATGTTCTCCAAAACATGCCCAGACTCACCTGACATTTACATAGCATCTAAAAGCTAATAGAAGTCTCCGGAAACACGTTTAGTTATAACCACCAAATTAAACACAAGTACCGGTACCTTTAAGATCTATCCCAGTAAGGCACTGTGCTTTTGTAATGCAAAGCCTTGCAATTATTTTGTTCACTTCCACTGCTGTTTGATGTTTGCTATATACAAATTAATTATACATTGATGAGACGAGGGATAATCAAAATGCTATACTATTCAGATTTGTGACTTTAAGGGAATGTCAGTGTCAATTACAGACTTTTAATAGAGATCTATTATAACCATAATTTTAAGAAGTGACTATGAAGCTCCAAGGATTTAACTTATCTTTGGTGTCAAGTCAGACACTTTTTAAAGCAGCGTTCGCCAGGGATCATTTTGAAGCTTTAATTTCTAAGGCCAGAGTGATTAATATTGGAAAATTTGTTCTAATATAACACTGATCGAAATTAGCACTACGTATAAAGATCCCCTGAAAATAAAACACGGATTTGTGTTAAGCCTTTATACAGATGGCTCAATGGAATAAGGGTGGTGTGATTGTACGAGATGATTGTTAATCAGAAAAGCACATGGAGATCAAAGAAACAGAGACATTTTAACAGCAATTTTGATTGGCTTGACAAGCATACCCACAAGGCTTGCCTTTGATACCATCAGAATCAAATGGTTTCTGAATCCTTTACCACATTTGGGTACACAGCATTCTCAAAGACACATTTGGATGTTGACATTACTGTGATATACCAGGTGGCATAGGTACAACTCTGACAGTTGCCCTTTGATGTCAAAGGACGGAAGACAACAATGTCTTGGCGTGTACAATGACTGCGGTATAAGTTTATGGTTATTTGTGGCTTGGCGGCACGGCATTGGTGCACCGCGAGTCTGTGACTTGGCTCTGGCTAGCCTGTGGAATGGTAATGGTCTAGATGCGGAAACTTAGGATAGAAGCCTGCTAAAAGCGTTCTAGCGATGAGCTGAAGGCATGTGTGAAGCCGTAATGTTTAAGGCCTCTGTTTTTTTTTAAACATTATGCAGAAGTCCGCTTTTCCTACATGGACTTGATACTAGATGAGTTAAGGTTTTGGTATGTTCTACCTCGTTCTGCTGCTAAACTTGACGGGTGTTACATTACAGTCTACCCAGTGTCCTTTTGTTTGATGTTTCCAGGAAAAAAAAACAATCCTGAACCCGGAAAACCAGTAAAACATGCCCCGGAACTGCCACAGTCGTTCTGATACTATATCTGTATGGACATATAAACTGTGCTGTAAAATATACCAATGATTCTGATTAGGCTATCTGATTGAGTGGTGAAAGGTTAACGCTGAGAAACATTTTAGAACGCAGTGAAGTATTTCACTGGTCCAAAGACAACATATATATCTTCAAATGTCATGAAAAAGGGTCTACAACCTGGCTCTGAGGGGCATATATATATATATATTGCTACTCTCTTTCTTCAGCTTTTGAATCCTGAAATATTTGGGAGTTACACGTAAAAGGCGTCAAAAATAATTCCACAACGAAGCTCTTGTCGGAATTGTCAAACTAAAAAGATGCAACTGTTGGTTGGAACTCCACCTGGCCTGTTTGTAATAATGCATATTTATCTATTTATTTATTATTTATTTTAATTTAATTATATTTTATTAGTGTTTTACGCTATCCTTAAGAGTATTTCACTTATGAGACGGCGGCGGCTAGAACTATGGTAGAGTGAAACTGGACTATAATGGATATAAGAGTATATAATAGGCTGTAGTTAAATATAATTTATTTATTTGTTTGTGATTTTACGTCGTAAACAAGAATATTTCACTTACACGACGGCGGACAGTGTTATGGTGGGAGGAAACCGAGCAGAGCCGGGAGGAAACCCACGTATTGATGTATAAAGTCAAACTTCGAATTGTGAGAGACAGCTTGTGAACTTTTCAGTCACGTTTTCTATAGGTTGGGCTCATACATCTCATTGATCCATTCTGCCTGAACATTGCCGGCATGTTTGCATGTGTCAGACATGATCCAGTGCGGTGCTTATGTGCGTGCTTCCATTGTAATATTAGTTGCACTTCTTAGTCAACAACGTCACGGTAACTGTGCTGTAAAAACAGACTGGTGTGGGCCTGCTTTAGACAAATGTAGCCGAGAAGTCGTATATTTTACACCTGGGGATAACGTGTCGTAATCAATACTGTACTGAGTTACCTGGAAATAATCCCTTACTTGACGTACTCTTGTGAAAGCTTACTTTTACTGGGAAATGATTGTGCCCTCAGTAAAGATATTTACAATGACCACAAATACGTTTCTTACATTATATCCGCTTGTCAAGAAAAAAAAAGCTGGATGTTATTTAAGGGGTTTACAAACACTGGACCATACGTAAGTTAGCGTGCATATAACCCTTCTATATGTCCTCGACATTTGAAGCCTTAAAATCTACATCCGAGTTTGCTATGCTCTAAATAATGTTATATATAGGCCTACACACAAAATGTCGAGTCAATTCAAGCAAACAGTACCTGACATGTTGCTGTTTTATATCTGGCAAACTCTTCTTCTTCAACTTTTCTTCGGCTTATGTCACAGCTTTGCAATCAAACAGACCTCCCAAGTCATATCTAAAACCCTCTTTGATTTGTGATTTGCCAAGGAGTTAATGGCAGTGGCGAAAAGGCTACCGTACTCTTAAAGTCATGTTGTTCATTACCTTATTTCTTTCATTGGTATTAACTAAATGATATACATGTATTGTTCTTTACTTTGGAATCATCGTCAAGTATCTAGAAACATGAGTGCAACGTTCCAGCCTCATCTGGAACAAATGTTACGTAAATATCGGAACATAAATTAGGCATCATTTTGTTTGTTGTCGGCGGGGTATAGCAAAGCTGTGGCATTTCTACTTTGAATCCTTCATGTTAAACGACACAGACAATGCTTTGAAATAAGTATGAATGTATGGACGAATTGGATCTAACCCAGTTTTGTCATTTTGGGCACGACAGTGTCACCTGTTTGCCTTGTTAAGCAAGGTCAGTACGACAACACAGGGGTTTATCTCCGATTCAAAGACCAGGTGGTCACCTGGTAAAATTTCTCTTATCAAATAATGCCAGAAAGGAATCCATCAACCATTATAGTGGATGGAAAAACTAAACACATCTGACTTTTAAACATGTAATTGTCAACAGAAGCTACCAAGCATAGAATTCAGCGCATCCAAAGCGTCAAAACTTACGTGACTGTTGTGTTTACACATGTATTAAAGAGAAAGCGCAACAAGCATCTCAGTTTCCTGTCAACACATCTAGCTAGCACATCTACCGATAAATGACATTATTACGCACCACTGCATCAGATTTTGTTCTGATGAACAAGTTCGTAGTCGTCTGACTCCTGTTAAGGCATATACATGTGATGAGTGCAAGTTTAGCTCTTGGATGTTGGAGGTACATTACACGCAGGGTGTCGGGAGAATGACAGAGACGTATAAGTCAACTCTCAACACAGGGTGAGCTCCAGTTGTTCCGGGTCCCGCTGACCAGTTGTTGTACAATATTGATCACGGCCAACACGTAGCTGAGGGAGCTAACCGTGAAGCTGTGTTCATTATAGGTGTGTGTAGGCAGGCTGAGAACCTACTCTCTGGTCACCAGATGGGCCGGCCAGTTCTTGACATTATCAGCAAACCTGACCTGGTTCTCTAAGACAGCATTGCCAAGCCTCTTCTGGCACAGTTTATGTGTCAAACGTACGGACAACCTTGTTCGCGCCTTTTGTGTATTTGTTGCTCAACTGTGCTGTAGGATTAGAACAATTTTCTGTCGGCTCAAAATGATTTACAGTGTAAATGAAGTGAGTGGTTTGAGCATGATGTTGATGAAGTGATAGAGACAGGTGTCTGTGGGTAGAACTGACAGCATGGATTTACCGCTTTGGATACCTGGCTTGATTTTTTCTCACCTGTGGATAGTTGTCTTTACTAGTGGCACTGATTTCTATGAAGAGGTGAATTTGTGTCAGGCACAATGTGAAGTCTACTGCAGAAATAACCAGGTATTGAATATAATATACATGTAGTATGTAATAAATATTTGGTTTTTTTTATCGAAATAACTCAGCTATTCTTTATTCATGCAGTATAGTTATGTTAATTTTTTTTCCAAGGGTTGTAAAATATAAAATTGTACCTTTTGTGAAGTAATTGCGACCTAAGGTGAAAGAACATCTTTGGGAAATATTTACCATTAAAAATTTGTTTTCAGTTTAATACTTGCTGAGGTTAACTGTCAAATCTAAATGAATGTGTTCTCCAAAACTTTCAGAAGTCGACTTCTGATTGATTGGTTGGAGTTTTACCCCGTACTCAAGAGTATTTCACTTATATGATAACGGCCAGCATTATAGTGGGAGGAAACTGAGCAGAGCCCAGGGGAAGCCCACGACCATCTGCAGGTTGCTGGCAGACCTGGACATCATGAGTTGGACTTGAACTCACAGCGACTCCATAAGTGGGAAGCTTTATGGGTCATTGCACTGTGCTAGTGCGCTAACCAACTGATCTGTGCAGGCCCCCAACTTTTGATTGATACATTTCATTACAGAACTAGTGGTTTAAATGTCCCCAGTCATTTTGCACTTATTCTATATGTCCAAGTTATATTCCTATTATATAGTTACCCAGTATTTATGTGTATGACTATATATTCATGTTAATAACCATAATAAAACCATGTATCATTACCAATGCATTTGAATTCTTACTTTGATTATATATCATTACCTGTATTTTTATATGGTTCCCTACACATCTGTGGCATTATATTTATCATTACCAGCAGCCTTGTATGGTTATCTCCACACCTGTATTGTTGTCTTGACCATGTATCATTACCTGTAGCCTTGTATGGTTATCTCCACACCTGTATTATTACCTTGACCACGTGTCATAACCTGCAGCCCTATATGGTCATCTTCACAACTGTATTACAACATTGACCATGGTCAGTAACTAAAGCCTTGTTATCTCCACACCTGTACTGTTGCCTTGACCATGTATCATTAGCTGTAGCCATGTATGGTTATCTCCACACCTGGATTGTTGCCTTGACCATGTATTATTACCTGTAGCCATGTATGCTTATCTCCACACCTGCATTGTTGCCTTGACCGTGTACCATTACCTGCAGCCCTATATGGTTATCTTCACACCTGTATTATTACATTGACCGTGGTCAATAACTGTAGCCTTGTATGGTTATCTCCACACCTGTATTGTTGTCTTGACCATGTATCAGTAACTGTAGCCTTTTATGGTTATGTCCACACCTCTGTTGCTACCTTGACCATGTGTCATTACCTATAGACTTGTATGGTTATCTCCACACCTGTATTATTACCTTGACCACGTGTCATTACCTGTAACCTTGTATGGTTATCTCCACACCTGTATTGTTACATTGATCATGTATCATTACCTGTAGCCAAATATGGTTATCTCCACACCTGTATTGTTGTCTTGACCATGTATCATTACCTGTAGCCTTGTATGGTTTATCTCCACACCTGTATTGTTACATTGACCCTATGTCATTACTTGCAGCCTTGTATGGTTATCTCCACACCTGTATTGTAACCTTGATTATGTGTCATTACATGTAGTCTTGTATGGTTATCTCCACACCTGTATTGTCACCTGGACCTTATGTCATTACCTGCAACCTTGTATTTTTATTTCCACACCTGTTTTGTTACCTTGATCGTGGTCTTTATATTTTGACAACAATTGTCACCCGAGCTTTGTAGTAGCATTGTAAACTGGAACACAAAATACCTTGGCTACACCATGGGAAAATCCCCCATATGGTTCACTCTCTAAGCCAAGTTTCCTGGTTGTTCATATCTAGGCTATTGCATTTGGTTATACTGTTTCAGAATGGTTACTGTCAACACACATTCACTCAAGTTTTTCTGTTGTTAACCATTTTTAAAAACGAACAAATATATAAATAAACTTTACTCTTCTCATATGTCCAAACCTGCAGAAATTATGTAAGTCTAACCTGCTGTGTGTGAAAGACTATATAGCTACAAGTAAGAGTTACAACGGCCCTGTCATCATGAATAGGAAATGTGTAGTTGATCTTCCAGTGCTCCTGTTACCTTTCATGAGAGATTTACATAATGTAAGAACACGTAATTTTTATTTTCAGAATAAATGGTGACATCTGTAGCCAGTTTAACATCTGTGCCAAGGAATGATGGATTTATTTATTTATTTATTTGATTGGTGTTTTACGCCGTACTCAAGAATATTTCACTTATACGACAGCAGCCAGCATTATGGTGGGAGGAAACCGGGCAGAGCCCGGGAGAATACCCACGGCCATCCGCAGGTTGCTGGCAGACCTTCCCACGTATGGCAGGAGAGGAAGCCAGAATGAGCTGGTCTTGAACTCACAGCGACCGCATTGGTGGGAGGCTTCGTGTTATTGTGTTACAATAGCGCGCCGACCGACTGAGCCACGGAGGCCCCCAGAAATGATGGAAACTCCATGCTTAAAATCATTATCGTACAAGTGAAGAGTTCTCGCAGCATTAAACAACATACAATCATTCAATGATATAACACTTGGGTTTTTTTTTTATATGTCTGACAGATCGGATGTGAAGAGGATTGTGACAGTACTGTAAGAAGGCCTGTGTGGCAACACCTCTGCAAGGTATTTAGCTGCATTCAGAAGGGTTACAGTTCCACTGTATCACATTGACTTGAAAGCCTCTCACAAGTACGTTTTCAGGGTTTTCCGTGGGTTTCCTGCCACCCTAATTTTGGTCGTTGTTGTGTAAGGGATATATGAATGAATGTCATAAATCTGTCCACTATGGCTTAAATGCACTATTGGTGCACCTGGTATTAAGATGCAATTCAGATTAATCAAAAAATTTCGAACACTTGGAGACATAAAAGTCAAAATATATCGGACATTCTGGTTAAAGAAAGTATCAGAGTTTTGTGATGATTATTTTTGAATAGCCCGGCCAAATAATTACCTTTCACAAAATATTAGTCTTTTCTGTGTGTCTTTCTATTAGTCTTTACCATTCAAAATCTGTAATAATGTTTGTGAAATCCATAATATTGATTGCTTTATAACTTTTTCAAATCTTCAGATCATTTTAACACTGTGAATAGAACAGGTACAGGTCTGATATTTCTGAAAGGCTGTAATATCAGCATTTTTACAGAATTTGATTTGATTAGCAAATATGAATTTTTGGACTTCTTCAAGATACAAATTAGTCATGTAACAATTACAGAGTAGACAATCAGTTGCCTAGCATTGCTGGCGTTATCTTATATATTCAGGAATTCCAAAAACACATCATTGATTACTGGCAAAAAACTGTTATTTTCTGCTCTTGCCATATGTTATATTATGCTATATGTTTCTGTTATATGTGCAAGTGTATGCATTTGCAAACTTGAAGTGTTGCTATCCATTCACATTTATCACGTTATGTTTTTGTTTTTGTTTCTCTCTTTCAGAGGAAAGAGACCTGTGTAAGCTCATGTATTGACAAGCAGTCTATAATCCTGGACACTGGTAAGTATATACCTGTTTCTGAATTCATGACCATCAAGTAAACCATTCCTCATTGGTGTCACCAATCTATGTTTATAAACTCTGCAATATACTTCAGTTTTTTCCCTCTCTTACTTTCCTTCATCTGGCTTCATGAGCTTTCCATTGAATCACTTGGACACACATCAGGTGCCAGTTCAAACCCAGCCTTTGGCAGGGAATCCCACGCTCTCACTCCTCATAACTCATGGTGACAAGCGGTCAGTCATGTTTGTTTGCTCATTTGCACTGTCTAAAATTTGTTGAAGTCCACTTGCCTTCCAGCGATATGGTGTGCCTATCTGAGGTTCACAATTGTAAAAGTTCTACATTATAAAGGTCTGTAACTTGCCAAAGGTAAGTGGTTTATGCCAGCCACTCCTGTTTCCGCCACTCTTGAAACTGATTGCCATCGTTTAAGTGAAAAATTATGGGTTATGGTGATATGCAAACAGTCAAATTAATAAATGAAATTGATGTTTTATTGATGACACATTGAACATAAGAACATGTTAAAGCTGTTTATATGTTTCAGCTCATGTGCCACAGATACCCACACTTCACTCGCCTGTCCTCCACAACAATCAGACTGTATTGCACTGGGACAGAGGCTCTAGCACTCAAAACCAAACTGTTATTTACATTATACAACATCAGCCGAGCACAGGGACAGAGTGGCTATCATTGGGCTGGGTGAGTGACTGGCTAAGTAGTTGATCGTAATGAGAACAACCTTTTTTTTATGAGCTGTAAATTTACAGCTTAATAACACCGTTTAGTCAATCAGTCAGTTGATAAGATTTGATTTATTGCTTTGTTCAGAACCTGGTTTCTGTTGGCGTTTTGTTACTTCTGTCATTTATAGTGTTAGAAAATACATATTAAAAAATTTAAATGTAAGATCCCAGGTGATTCCCTTATTTACCAGTTGGTTTAAAACCAATTTCCGTTTCCAATATCCATTGACTGTAATGCTCAATTTTCTACTCTAACAGAGAAGCTCAGCTGTGTCTTTATTTCTTCATGAGATTTTTCTAGGTAACCTGTTACATCGGAATAGTAATATTTGGATCAATTTATTGTATTGAATTTATCACTGGTCAACAGGTAAATTCTGATGTCCACAAATGGAAATATGAGCCCTCTTTGCTGAATAGGTTGTCAGTTAGTATTGCTATTATCATCATAATCTTCATTGTCATCAT
Organism: Acanthopleura granulata; assembly: GCA_016165875.1. Classification (NCBI taxonomy): domain Eukaryota; kingdom Metazoa; phylum Mollusca; class Polyplacophora; order Chitonida; family Chitonidae; genus Acanthopleura; species Acanthopleura granulata. Next base: position 15,865,009 of record JABBOT010000010.1, read on the forward strand.
TAATAACATTCTTCCTGAACACAGCCTGTATTAAGCTGCTCTTGTGTAATTGTTCACAGGTAGAGAACACAAACAGGTATGTGTACGTGGACGACGGGCTGCATTACTGTCAGAATCACAGATTCCGTGTAGCTGCTATCAATCAGTATGGAACAGCAGGATTCTCTAAATCTCAGAACATTCTGCGTGAGTTATTGGGTTACATATTTATTTCTTTAATAAGTACATGATTTTGACTAATCAGCCTCTTTTCTTAAGGCATGTGGAGTGCTTAATTGTACACTGGCTCTAAAGGCTGAATATATGCTCTAAATATGTTACAGTGCCCAGCATTAAGAAAACGATGTGTTTAATCCTGAAACCCGACCTCATGCTGGCTTTCTCTCTGGCCCTACATGGAAAGGTCTGCCAGCAACCTCTGGATGGTAGTGGGTTTCTTTTGGGCTCTGCCTGGTTTCCTCCCACCATAATGCTGGCCTCCATTGTATAAGTGAAATATTTTTGAGTACATCGTAAAACACCGATCATATAAATAAATCAAACAGTCTGTAAAACATTACCAAGTCATTTTGTGACTGAACAGTTTGAGGCGCAGAAAACATTACATGACAGGCACAATTCTTAATTAGGAACTCAGCAAGCCAAGGGTTGGTTATGAAAAGTTTGTGTAAGCAGCATGCCAATGCTCTCTGATTTCACGTACCTGTATAACTTATGCAGGGGTGTCTGGGGTTTGAAAATGTTGTCACCTTATACTGAATTCTTTGCCAAGGAAGATTTTGTCTTTAAAACTTTGTTAGGTGTAAACTGAAGGACATTCACTTATTTATTGCTGTTATTGCTTTATTTTATTTCCTTTACTTTCAACAAAGCCGAAATTACTTTTATTGCTTTATTTTATTTCCTTTACTTTCAGCAAAGCTCAAATTACTTTTATTGCTTTATTTTATTTCCTTTACTTTCAGCAAAGCCCAAATTACTTTTATTGCTTTATTTTATTTCCTTTACTTTCAGCAAAGCCCAAATTACTTTTATTGCTTTATTTTATTTCCTTTACTTTTAGCAAAGCTCAAATTACTTTTATTGCTTTGTTTTATTTCCTTTACTTTCAGCAAAACCCAAAATTACTTTTATTGCTTTATTTTATTTCCATTACTTTCAGCAAAGCCCAAATTACTTTTATTGCTTTATTTTATTTCCTTTACTTTCAGCAAAGCCCAAATTACTTTTATTGCTTTATGTTATTTCCTTTACTTTCAGCAAAGCCCAAACTACTTTTTGAGAAAAACCACTTCACCTACAACAGTGAAAAGCAAGAGTTTTTGATTAAGATTTTATGTGATATCCCTATGGGTAAGTAAATCGTAATTATTGCATGAAGAAAAATTGTAAATAGTGAAATGCCGTTGATGTGTATATTTGACTCTGTTAAAGATAAACTGTGTATGTTAATCAGATATACACTACAAAGAATATACATGTAAATAAACATGATTTACACTTCTACTCTTGTGCGCACAGACAAATTTATGGAAAATGGGCACTGCCCCCAAAATTTACCCTTGTGAGCTATAACGGTAGATCTGAGCTGACGGTATGTAAATAAAGAATATTATAGTAAAATTTCTTTGGTACAAGAAACTTCATCAACATAATAGAGAATGAAGACTGTGAATGTGAATGTAAATTCAGGTCACATGTAAACTGTATTGGTAGGTTGGCTCAGTTTCGGGGCTCGATGTGAGTGGAATGTGCCAAGTTTTACTGGCCACTGCCCATTTATGTCTGCAATACAACCCATCATAAGATCAATCAAGGTATGTGGATGTGTAACAGGTGCCTTTTTGAAATGTCTACGCTCACAAGGGCATGCTGGCTGTGTCCCCCAGATGTTAGTTACAGTAGTGTAAGGCTGAGGCTGTAGTGGTGTCATGTGTGGAGAGTTCTGTGGTGTGTGTGGGTCTGCTGGCTATGGTGTGGGTGATCTGTGTCATGTGGCTGTTACGTGGCTCTGGGTGTTCTGTGTTATGCGTGCTGTGTCATGTGGGTATGCTGTGTTGTGTTTGGGTGTCCTGTTTTACATTTAGGTGTCCAGACTGTGTCATGTGTGGGTATTCTGTGTAATTTGTGGGTGTGCTGACTACGGCGTGTGTGTTGTTTTTATGTTTGGGTCTGCTGGGTCATTTGTGGGTGCGCTGGCAGTGTTACAGCTGTGTGCTCTACATTATGGGTGAATGTGCTGCGTTATGTTTGGGTATCCAGGCTGTATTATGTATGAGTGTTCTGTAGTGTGTGTGAGTGTACAGACTGCATGTAGGGTGTTTCTTGTGATGTGTGGGTGTGCGAGCTATGTTATGTGTGGGTGTTGCAGGTAGGTGTTCTGTGTTATGAGTGGGTGGTCTGTTGTTATATGTAGGTGTGCTAACTGTGTTATGTGTCTTTGTACTGGTTATGTTTTATATGAGTGTTTATATGGGTGTTTCGTGTGATGTGTGGGTGTGCTGGCTATAACACCCACACATGACATGCCATACCCACACATAACACAGTTAGCACTCTTATACTTACAAAAGAACACCCACACATAACACAACACACACATATATAACACCCACACATGATGTAACACAGCACACCCACACATGACACAGCACACCCTCATATGACACAGCACACCCACACATAACACAGCACACCCTCATATAACAGAGTCAGCACACTCATACCTGACACAGAACACTGATACAAAACATACCTAGCACACTCACAAATAACAGTGTTCTGTGCTGGGTTAATGTTAGTGTTCTGTGTTTTATTTATTTATTTATTTATTTGATTGGTGTTTTATGCCATACTCAAGAATATTTCACTTATACGACAGTGGCCAGCATTATGGTGGGAGGAAACTGAGCAGAGTCTGGGGGAAACCCACGACCATCCACAGGTTGCGCTAGCGTGCTAACCCACTGAGCCACGGAGGCCCCCTGTTCTGTGTTTATGTTTTGTGCCATGTGTAGGTGTGCTAATTTGAATAATTTTGGAGGCATTCTGTGTTACAACCTAAGATGAAATTTTCTTTATTACAGCAGTGAACATCAATTAAGCAGAGTGAAAAGTGAAATGTATGCTGTGTGGATCACATTTACCTATTAATATAAAGTATGTACATTTACGGGAGCACTTAGCAAGCCTAACCAGTGTAGGCAGATGTTGAGGAAAAAAAAATTTCAAGGCCATCGTCTTCATTACGTTTATTTCTTGGATTTATTTGATTGGAGTTTATTACTCGACTGCTGTAATATTTCACCGATAATAAGCAGGAAAACCCCCGGCTATCTGCAGTTTCCTGGGAGACCTTCCCCAGCATGTCTGGAGATCATTAATGTACATCAAAGTATTGTCAGGTACAATATTAAATACATGTAACACAGCAAGAGAATGTAACAAGGCAGGTGTCAGCTATGAGCATTTATTGTTATGTTACAGCGCAAGAGGGGACAGTGGTTTGAGATTGGTGTGGATGAGGCAGGTTTTGGTTGTAACTACACAGGTGAAGTGAGTATGGCTAAAGATCTCAGCCTTCTCTTTGTAAATATTTAAGAGGATAAATTTTGACACTAAATCACTAAATTTCTGCCCATAATACTAGAACATATATAAATTACTGACATCGGCTTGTGTTGTTGCAGTTGTTCTTTGTAATTGAGGCAATGTAGTTATTGTAACAATTGAAATTACATCATTTATTACTTATCTATAATCTTCCCATACACTGAATTCTACCACATCCTACACCACACACTCAACTATCGCACCTACATATATTTGATACAACTCATGTGGACACCTACATGTACGTGTATACGTAATGCATTTGGTTGTAACCCATATATGTTGATGTCTAATGAACCAGTGCAATGATTCCATGTGTATTTCTGTCTCTGTTACCTGTAGGTGAGACTGACCTCCGGTTGTGGGGCGAGGAGTGACTGGGAAAAAGTTCACCTCAAACTCTCAGGTAAACTTTTCCATCATCACTTCTGTGCACTGACACAGTACTGAATGAGTCATTATAATGACCACAATCCAGAATAGCTGCTGTATAAATGCAGGTGCAAGCTAGCATTGTGTATAATTTAAATAGTGTGATATTTCCTTGTATTTAAAGGTAATTAATATAGGCCTACAAAATGTAGAATAAGTCTGACCTCTGCTGATTTGCCATGTTAATTTCTGGCTGTTTGAAACACCATCTGGTCCTACAGGTGAGCTATACTATTGCACAGTATTTCAGTTTTTCTCATTAAAATATGTCTTGTGATATCAGAATGCTTCATGAAAGTTAAATTAAAGAAGCACAATACAGTAGCAGTAAAGTGCACATATAAAGCAGTGGTTTTGGTAGCGGGCATGTGGGCTAGCAGGCATTTTGATAACAGTTGTTTGGCTATGAGGTGTTTTGGCCTAACACCACTGAGGTAATATAGTCAGCCTTAGGGTTACTGCCACAAAGGGAGTGTTCTCCACTGAGTAGACCAGCACTGCGTCTTATTCAGCTGCCAGTCAATTTGACCACATAACTTGTTGTCAGATATGGGCCTTCAGCAGCATAGTCTTGTATTTTTCACTTGCATGATGATAGTTAGGTTTATGGTTGGAGCAAACCCAAGTTGAACACTGAGAAAACTACCTCCATTTAATAATCACATATATAACAAACCTTCTTGTCTGAAGCTGCAGCCAATCAAGTGAGAGCTTCTAATATGCTACAGAGGACCCTGGTCAAGTGGTCTTTATGATTCATCAAATCCGTGTGCAGAGATGCAACATTATAAAGTCTTGAATACATGCAAATGTAGTCAGATAAATTTGTGAGATAAAATATTGCTTAATCATGGGCGTTCATTTTGTCAGTTTTAATGTTTCAGATTGCTCTATGGTAACGAAGTATCCTTGTCCACACAAAGGTAAAACATTATTATTAGTTGGGAAGACAAATATCAGACCATTAGTATAATTATCGTCCAAAGATTTTCAACACCTGATTTAAATGTTAAGCAAATGGATCAAAGCAACATTACTGAGGCTAACATGGCTGTTCATCAGGGTTTAAAACTGCCTCTGTGATAGTTCCACCCTAAATCCTTAACAGTTTCACATGTGATTTATTTGTTTTATTTGGAGAGCATTATTCTGCAAAATTAGCAAAAAATAAAAATTTCCTTCATCAACCCAACTTTCAAACCATTTCATTTTCAGTTTTCTCTGATGGATAAATTGCATTTAAATGTTCTTATTTCATATGCAAAAAGGTTGAAAAGTTAAGGTGTTGCCTGTCTCTAGATTGTGATACAGGCTGTATGACCCACCTTTCCAGAGGTACCACCGGGACAAGTACAATTAGTGGAGATACTTCAGGACACCAGGGGCCTTTACATCAAATGGAAGCCCCCACAGGATAAGGGCAGTCGAGGTATCGGAGCTTATGCAGTACAGTGGGGGTTCTGTCACGCCGTTGTCCCGGGTGCAGGACTCAAGCTGTATAAACTGGAGCACGAGAAGATCACAGTTGTGAGACAGGTGTGTATGGGGACAGTCCGGAAGATATTATCTCCACGTAGAAAGATAAATATTAAAAGTATTAAGGTTTTAACTTCATGTTTAACATATGCATTCAGGTCAGAGACCATGCATTAACTGCATTCAACCAGTGGTGATTCATAAAGGAAAACTTTTTACTGAATAAACATAATTAAATATTCACGAATCTGGAATCCCAAATGTAGAAAAAAAGCAATTTTGTTTAATAGGTCATTATTTTTTAACCACCTTGATGGTATATACATGTATATTGAAGATCTTTCTTATGACAATTCAGTTCTCTGATCAGCCAAAACACCCTGTCAGACATGGGCCTGACTTCCTACAACTCACCTGTCATACTGTGTAGATGATTAGTTGCCTGTTGTGTGTTGTAGCCGGAGCTCACCCTCGATGTCACACATCCCACACAGCTGTACGGTGTGAGGGTAAGCATTCGCACACACATCTTCTCTGCCTTAGGAGGGGGCCTGGCCATAACTGGATGAAAGCAACCAAATCAAACACGTAGTCATGTCATTGTAAGGTGTTCTCTTGTGAACAGGGAAATATTCAAACTTTGATTTTTTTGTAAAATGCAAGTGGAAGCTTTCATGATACACGGTAACATTGTTATTCATAACACTTACATGTACTTAAGGATTAAACATGTTCCTGTAATGTACAGTGTTATAAATTGCATCTGCATGTACTTGTATACTATATTTTGTTTACAATGAGACAAAACTGTCAATGGTACATTTATTCCTAATTAAATGCCTTAAAGCAACAATTCCAAGTTTGAATATCTGTAAATGAACAGTTTGATGCTATTTGGGCTCATGTGAACATTACTGTCCGAAAAACTTTATTTAGAATTCAAACCTTGATTACTGGCACATTTTTTCTATGTATTTTCTGTTTTATAATCTAAGTAGAAAAATGTATATGAAATAGTGTGTTACCAGTATAGCCCTCAGCGCATCAGCGGAATTACATGAACTTTCAGGTTGTTTTTTTTTTCTTTCCTGTGTGTCTTAAGGTTAATTAACATTAATTATGATTGAAAATGGCCACAGTACTGTGTTTGACAGATAGCAGCACTGAGCCCAGGTGAGCTCACGAGTACAGTCAACTTCAATGTGATCTCCACCCACTGTGCTGAGAGGAATGGCTCTCTCCCTCATGGACATCATGGTGGGAAAGGTGAGGCAGATGATGGAAAATCCAATGTCAAGGGGGAGAAAATAGGTGTGTCTCGTCATCATCATCATAAATCCCAATCCACATTCTGTTAGAAAATCTATTTCCTCTTCTATACATATTGGAAAAACAGCTAAGTGTCTATACCACGTAGATATGACCATGCTATCCTTACCTAGTGCCGAAGTACACAACACGCATGCATTCTCATACCTGTAACATTGTCGTCGTAGTGAATAATGTACGACACCCAAAAGTGGCATCTTCAGGGCGCAAGCCGAGACAGTACGTATGCAAGTACGTCCAGAACACCGACTTGACACATCTCCATATCCTCGTCACATATCTGTGTTCACATATCCACACCACCTACACACGTTTCCAGTGCCAACATCTCTCCAGAACACCAACATATATCCACACCACCTACACACCTTTCCAGTGCCAACATCCCTCCAGAACACCAACACATATCCACACCACCTACACACCTTTCCAGTGCCAACATCTCTCCAGAACACCAACACATATCCACACCACCTACACACGTTTCCAGTGCCAACATCTCTCCAGAACACCAACACATATCCACACCACCTACACACCTTTCCAGTGCCAACATCTCTCCAGAACACCAACATATATCCACACCACCTACACACCTTTCCAGTGCCAACATCTCTCCAGAACACCAACACATATCCACACCACCTACACACGTTTCCAGTGCCAACATCTGTCCAGAACACCAACACATATCCACACCACCTACACACCTTTCCAGTGCCAACATCCCTCCAGAACACCAACACATATCCACACCACCTACACACCTTTCCAGTGCCAACATCTCTCCAGAACACCAACACATATCCACACCACCTACACACCTTTCCAGTGCCAACATCCCTCCAGAACACCAACACATATCCACACCACCTACACACCTTTCCAGTGCCAACATCCCTCCAGAACACCAACACATATCCACACCACCTACACACCTTTCCAGTGCCAACATCTGTCCAGAACACCAACACATATCCACACCACCTACACACCTTTCCAGTGCCAACATCCCTCCAGAACACCAACATATATCCACACCACCTACACACCTTTCCAGTGCCAACATCTCTCCAGAACACCAACACATATCCACACCACCTACACACCTTTCCAGTGCCAACATCTGTCCAGAACACCAACACATATCCACACCACCTACACACCTTTCCAGTGCCAACATCCCTCCAGAACACCAACACATATCCACACCACCTACACACCTTTCCAGTGCCAACATCTCTCCAGAACACCAACACATATCCATAGCACCAACACATCTTGCCACTGCCCACATCTGCCCAGAACACCAACACATATGAGCACAGCACCTACAAATTTTCGTAGTGTACACATGTCATGGCTGCCCAGAACACCAACACGTGTGAGCACAGCACCTACAAATCTTCATAGTGTACACATGTCATGGCTGGTCAGAACACCAACACGTGTGAGCACAGCACCTACAAATCTTCGTAGTGTACACATGTCATGGCTGCCCAGAACACCAACACGTGTGAGCACAGCACCTACAAATCTTCCTAGTGTACACATGTCATGGCTGCCCAGAACACCAACATATATGAGCACAGCACCTACAAATCTTCCTAGTGTACACATGTCATGGCTGGTCAGAACACCAACACATAAATCGTAGCACATACCCATCTTTCTTTCTGTGCCTAGATATGTCCATACACCAGCACATATTTGTATCACCTTTTCCCAGCTCATAGTTGCCATATTCATAGCATCAACATAGTCATTCCACCATCACATCTTTCGCAGTGCCCTCATTTGTCCAGAACGCCAACACATATCCACAGCACCTACACATCTTCCTATTGCCCATATCTGTCCATTACTCCTTTATGACTAAGTGCCCACATGACCACAACACATATACCACACTTTTTCCTGCTGCCCACATATGTTTGTAACACCTATTCATCACTTTGACAAAAATCTTACATCCCTGGTGTCTGTGTAAGACCCAGCCAAATGTATATGGCCTTGTTACAACCAGAATTAGGACATTATTAAAGCAGATTTCTTGTTCCTTCTAATGTTTCAGGTAGAGTGCTATTAAAGAAAAATGGTGTGAAAGTTGTGCGTTATCCTGATAGCCTCCGGGTTCTCATATCATGGCACACGCTGCCCTACAGGGACAAGAAGAAAGCAGTCAAGCAGTACGCGCTGCGCTGGGGGCCTCTGACTGACCAGCAGGGTGCGTTCATTGACCGAGAGACCAGTAGCCTCAACGACACAGTCATGGAGGTGGAAAATTCAACATTAATACCTGGGGTGGGTAGGTTAAGGCAGACAATTTTTATATGTACATACGACGGTTTGTTTCCTACAGAGTTAACATCTAAAATGATACATGTGGATACTGAGGTATGAAAAGGACATTTGAAGTGAAAAAAGCCTCTTTCCATCAGTCATATTCAATATGTTCTAGTAACGGACATGAACAAATGATGTTGTTGTTGTTTTCAGAGGAACCATCCCTGAGTAGAGAGGCGGGGTATATTTGTGTCACTGAGACAGCTGCTTGATCCCATATATATATATATATATGTACACACACAGTCTGTGACATTCCAGGGACTTATTAACAGTTCTTCATCTCATATATCCATAGAGTTAGCTCCTTTCAGTGAATGCAAACCAGTCTGTATTAAAATTGTGCTCGGAAAAAATTTACATTGAGAAACTGGTAAGGGCCTTGTCAGAACTGTGAAGAGTCTTCTAAAGTGATAAAGAAGTACATAAATGGCAGATGATTGATAGCTTAATTCTGAGTGTACCATAAATCATGAAATGACATGATGCATCATGAGAAATAATAATTAAGAGATGATCAGATGGTCTTGTCTCACTGATAACGCTGAGGCTGAATATGAATGAAGATTCTGGTAAGAAGCCTTGGCATGAAAAGTAAAAATAAAATAGTGGCAAAAGTACTTAAAATTGGGTTTGGGTTTTGAATTATATTTTTGTGAAATTCCCTCATTGCAGGCAGCTTGGTGACACAAAGATACTCCCAGCCTGGTATAAAAGTTTGCTCAAAACCTGATTCTATTTATACCTGTTGAAACTTTTTCGCCAAGCCTGCTTTCAGCATTGTGGGATGTTAGAGTTGTTTGTTATATTTTTGAGGGGGGACAACTTTAATTTGCCCTGGCCAGGCAGCAGCGTAAAGTTGTCTCCCTTAGAAGATAAATGTGTGGCTGTACAACATGTACCACCACTTAAAATCAGACCATAAATTCTGATTTGCATCAACAGAGTATTACCATTATGAGAAGTATGTTTCTCCATGTGTATGGCTGTATGAAAAATATAGACAAATATATTTCCACCATGATGACTGATGTACATGGGTTTAACAGACTGGTTGTTGATTGGTGTCCATTGCAAACCCTATTGAGTGGCATTATATGTCGATATGCGAGACCTTTTTCTTGAACATTGGAAGTTGGGGGCATATCCCATATATTCATTTAGCCAGTGACTGGACTTTGAGTGTGAAGAGTTAGATTCTAACTCCCAAACCTACTGAGATCAAGACAATCAAGCAATTTGAAATTTTTATTACCTCATTCAACATGGAAACTTGCTGATTTAATTCACTTAGACAGCAAGATAGCTTCAAGAGCCTTAGACGGACGTAGAGAAAGGGCTATGGTGTGAAAAGTTGTTACTTGTGTATGTACAGGTACGTGAAGATGTCATACAGTACCAGATAGGAGATTTCTACTTGAGAAATATACTTATTGGCCACCTTAACCTTATGTCAGGTAACTTGCCAAAGGTCAGTGGTTTACCCCGCAGGCATTCCGGAGTCCCCCCAACCATAAAACCGACTGACTAAAACATAAACGAAAGATTTTTTAGTAAGGTGGCAAACAACAGTCAATCAATTAATCTGAACCAGATCAAGCAGTCTGCAGTGTAACTGGTAAACCTGCAGAAATGGTGTCATGGACGGCCTGCAGGTATAAGAGATGTGATATACTATTGGGAAAGAACAGAGGAGTGCCTAGGTTTGGAAATTTTTGTTAAAGGTGCAAAGGAATTTACAAGTTCCCCATTATTCATTTCATCTGTCAAATAATGACACACTTGAGGACATTTAATGGGCGATTTTTCCAGGAAAGACATGGGTAAATATGTTTCTAAGCATCTGTTGTGATTGCTTGATATGGATAAAGCTATTATGGATGAAGTCTGTTTCATGTACCCAATACATGTCACCCCAAGTACACTCACTGGCCATGCGACCAGTACTGACACTACATATTCTATAAAAACTACATCATAGAGAGTAAAACCGGAAAAGCAACAACTGTGGCATAGTTGGCTGTGAAATCCAGCCTCTTGCCAATTTCATGTACGTATATGTACCATGAAATACCTCATTGTTTATCCTCACAGAGCTACTCAGAGATTAATGTAACATTTGAAGAGCCAGGACACGTATATGGACTACAGGTAAGTTTATGTTCAGTGTCAGAATTCAGTGGAATTGAGTTCTCAATAATTAAAATATAAATTTAAATACTTGGTTTATGATTAATATACAATACCTATATTATATTATATTAATATTCATATATCAGCAGCTATAATTATGCTTTCCCAGAAACCAGTGTTTTTGTTTATGAATTCATTTGAATACACATAAATTAAGAAAGCATCATGACATTTTGTGTAAGAAAATCCACTATTGTGTTGATACATCATATTACTTCTTAAGGGAAAGGTATAATTCAAGTGTCCAAATTGGACATGTGTGGTCTAATGTAAAAATGGCATGAACTCTACAAGTGCTTGTATGTAAACATTCAGGTGGGGCAGTTGCACTCAACAGTGGTTAATGACTCGGAAGTGGAATGGAATACAATGGAAGTCCTTCACTTTGCTGTCCCTCAGCCTCCAGGTAACACATACCAAACACAAAAACTAAATTTTGTACTATATGCAAAATAAGCCCTGAAGGACACGCCAATACCCATGTGTCCTTCTCGCTTATTTCTTCAGGGGAACATGTTAAATTTTGCACAACATATTGTAGCCCAAAAATTTACTATAGCCCAATATCTACAATCTTATAAGGTGTCAAATTCAGCTGTACCTTTATTCTGTCTTTAATGGGACATCATTAGGATGAGCTAGGAAAGGAATATTTGACATCATTAAAATGGTTCCAGTGTCCTGCTGCTGAGCATTTGACAGGTCTCCATTACATTTTATTCTAAAACATGCATTGTTATGCTACTTGGCTGGGTAGGCTATTGATAGCAAAGTAAGGCTCAGTGAGCTCTGATCACTACCCTGCCATGGTACACTGTTCATGTTGATACAGAAAAAACAACATGTTGTAATGGGCATGAGTTAAGATGCTTTACATAAAAAACTTATTTTATGGGATGTATGATGCACATTTGCCCAAATATCTCATCTTGTGGAATATTTTGATCACACGGCTCTGAAAAAGATCACTGAAACTGTTCGTTGGAAGTTATCTCCCCTTAGTCCACATGAATAGCTAAGTTACTCCTCCTTTATCTGCATTTCTGATCAGTATAATATTACATAAAAATGAGTCCAAAAGTTGATTGTCAGATGTTTGAAGATTTTGGGGTTTGAATGGACAATATAGTATGTTTTCTTCTGGTATCTTTGACTTGACAATCCAGTGTGGCTTGACTAAAAATATGGTGGCAATACAATTGTCTATTAGAACACATCATCAGGATCATTGTAACATTTATTTATTTTTTATTTTATTTGATTGTTGTTTTACACCATACCTGAGAATATTTCACTTGTACAACGTCAGCTAGCATTATTGAGGGAGGAAACCGAGCAGAGCTTGGGAGAAACCCACGACCATCTGTAGGTTGCTGGCAGACCTTCCCATGAATGGCCAGTGCGGAAGCCAAGTTGAGCTGGACTTAAGCGGCATTATTGAGAGTCATCTAGGTTATTGCATCCCCTCAACCATGGAGGCATCCTTGTAACATTTAAGATGATATCCAAGACATTGTCTAGTACTGTTACATGTATTCTTGTATGATATGTTCTGTTCCTAGACTCTCATCAGTCTGGAGCCCCCTACCCTGCCAGCAGCACTGACTCCACCCCTGACAGCTCGAATACCGGAGCAAACCTGGAGAGCACCTTCCCCAGGGAAGGAAACATCTCAGCTATTACTCCGGGGGTGGGCCATATCTCCACCCAGAGGATGGCGGAACTCAAACACAGCCTTAATGGTAATGATATCACTTCTGATAGATATGATGTACACCTGTAAGGGATTACAAAGCCCTTCAAGCCACAGACTGATTGATTGAGTAATTGTTGTTTACCACCTCATATAACAGTGATAAGATTTCTGGGTAGAGGAAACCAGAGTGGCCCAAAAATACTGACTGAAAATTCTTCTGGAGATTTACAATTCAACATACATGTACATGCACATGTGGAAAGCAATTGATTGAAAGAATAAATGAATGATTATGGCTTTACACCACATGGGCAATATTTCAGCCATGTCAACCAGAAAATTTCTGGCAAACAACTCAAATTTTTATATTTAAGTCCAGATGGATTTATATTTCATAACATTAATCAACAACACCAAACTTGCCTCTCATTATATTTGGTATTTCCTGTACAAAGATGAAACCCTAGCCACAGATTACAGGACAGCTTTCACTCTGTGCCTTCTACAGAATGTACCTAGTTCTTATCACTACTTCAGATGATATGGGTCAGCGTTACCTGGCTGCCTACATTGTCATCCCATGTGCAGCAGTCCTTGTCGTCATGACAACTTCCCTTCTGGTCGTACATAGGAAGCAGAAACAGCCTCGGTTAGAACGCAGCGTGCTCAGAAGTAGCCACGGAGATGATGATCGCTACAATACTATCCGATTTACCCACAATTCTGCACAGTAGGTTGGCCAAATCAGATTTAATTATGGTTTTAGTTGTGATACTGTGTGTATTAGACTACTCCACATTGTTCATGTTTTTTATACTTTGAAGAAGATATCCATTAAAAATGTTGTTGTGTAACTTCATCGTAATCTGTTTTGTTCATACTCAACAACTTTTGCATGATATATTAACGTTTACTTCCTTTGTATGGTATATATTTTGCATTGTTTTTCAAGTTTCATGCTTTCTGAGGTAACAGATCTTTTGAGAGCTCTGAAATTGTCAAGTTCTACGAAATAACATTTTAAGTACAAAATGGCAATTCTTCATAAACGCAAAACATTAAAGAACTAGGATATAGTAAAGATTATCATGAATAAATGCATGATCATCATCATTATATTACCAGTCACATGTATGGATACAAAAATAACATTTCATTGTTTGGTGGAATTCTTTCCTTGCTCTTGCAGACTTGTATCACCAGGGAACATGTCAGTTACTGTTATACCTGATAAATGGGAAATCCCCCGCATATGCCTAGAGTCAGGGCCAGTACTGGGAACTGGAGCTTTTGGACAGGTTGTCAAGGGGCGTGTCAGTAGGAGTGGTCTGTCACATGAACTCTTTCAATCATCTGTCAGGCCAGTTGACTCAGATGACACCTCAGACATGATAACTGTTGCAATCAAAATGTTACAAGGTAAGCACCTTGGGCACAGATTAATGAAGTTTAATAAATCTGTGTTGTATCAAATTATAGTACAGGTTACATCTTGCAAAATAATTTTGTTGTTTTTGAATTGTTTGCTACCTGTTTGATTGCTGTTTGTATTTAAAATGCCTCAATAGTCGTAAATCCGTAAGGAACTATCTCCCTTGAGTCCGCATAGAATGGGGAGTTATCCCCCTTTGGTCATTGGTCAGCTGTAGAGATGCAATCAGACTCAGATTGTGTACATGTAAATGGCTTTAGAACATTTTATTCCTTTCTACCTAGTGAAGAAAAAACTATGGGTACAAATATTCATACTTCTCATTGCAAATTTGTCCTAGATGTACAAGACTTTCCTCCAATACCTTGTTCATGTGTCTGTGTTTAAACTGACCTCTGACCAGTAGTAAGACATAAATGCAAATTGATATTTATATATCTCTGGTTGAATTCTTTGTACAACAGCTGATGCTTTCCTGCATGTGTCTGCTACTTTTAATGATAAGAAATTGAAGTAAACTGCATGCTTGCCATGTTATCGTTACATCTGTCTTTGAACAGTTTTTGTTTAACTACTTTCAGAGGACATAGAGGATAATTACAGGCAGGATTTTTTGAAGGAAATAAAGGTGATGAAGAATATAGGTTGCCATGGTAACATCGTCAGCATGCTGGGGTGTTGTACACTCGGTGAGCCCGTCTGTCTGGTTGTAGAACATGTGCCTTATGGAGACCTGTTGTCTTACCTGAGAGATGTACGCATCCGCTACATACAGGTGAGTGGGACCCTAAGAGTTACCTACCCTTAGCAACTTTTGATTGAACGGTGACGCAAGTTTAATGCTGCATTGGCATTATTTTTTCTCCGTGTCGTGGAGAGACAGTTTTGAGGATAGCATTTGTTAATTTAAAAACATGACTATAAATGAGTAAAGCTTTTGACGACCGATTCTACTAAATATTGCTGTAGCGTCACGTCTGACCGATAATGTAGCAGGTTGGAATGCTGCTTTTGCTGCTGTCATTCTTGTTTTCAGTCAGAAGGATTGTGTCGGGATTATAGGGGCACTCTAGTGAACCCGTTCATAATCCTTACCAGCATCATGTAAAGAAAACATTCTGCATGAGCCAGCGATGGCAGGGCTGAAGCAATATGTGTCTGTGGAATATTGATCATCCAGATATCATATCAATGTTGAAGCTTCAGGATTGAAATTTTATTATAGATTTATCAAGATTTATACCAGATCATGTACATACATGTATGTGAAAAAAATCAGTATTTCTGTGTATGAATATTATATGTCTTTGCATTTATCAGGGTGAAAAAGTTACAAATGACTACACCAACATGGCACCGGTACAGCTCACATCATTGGACCTTCTCTCGTTTGCTCGTCAAATTGCAGTGGGAATGGTAGGTAGAAGAATGAAGTGGGAGAAAACTTTTGTTGTGAAAAGCGTAAATTGAAAGATTTCATTCTTTAGCCCAAGCACAGATTTAGCCTAGAGGTGTTATGATTGTACATCAGTCTGCCCATTACAAAAAATCTCAAGAATGAGCTCCATCAGGTTGGCATGAACTTGAAACGCTGGCAAGAAATACTGCACTCTTTTTTCTATTTAATAGTGATAAGCCAAGTTTAAAGTATAAATTTCTGGGATGATCATTTAACTGAAAATAGAGCATTCAACTGAAAAATTGGATACAAAATAGTGTTACTGGCATACAATACAATCCATGTTCCTCCAGTAGGTATCCTTGGCATATATGGCCTATTAACAGTTGGGAGATTACATATAACAATGTTCACCTCTCAATAACCTGAATATCTAGATGTCAAAACATCTAAACCTAAATGTTTCTGTTTTCTGTTTCTGTGCAACAAATTTTGAACGACCTCATTTCATGTCTTACTTTCAAATGTCCACTGATGGTTTGTGAATGGAAATGAGTTTATTACATTTAGTCTGTCAGCTTGGGGACATAACCATATGTTGCAATTACAGAGTAGGTATTTGATCCAAATTAGTGTAAATACGACTTATTTTGTGATGTTCTTCTGTACTTTTCTTTTTTGTTTTTTGCCTGTAGGAGTTCCTATCTCAGAAAGGCTATGTACACCGGGACCTGGCTGCACGTAATGTGCTGGTAGGAGAGAATAAAACTCTGAAAATTGGTGACTTTGGCTTGACTCGCTACGTCTACGATGACAAGGTGTATGTGAACAGACGAGGTGGCAAATTGCCCATTAAGTGGATGTCCATTGAGGCTATCTTTGATATGACCTTCTCCACAGCCAGTGATGTGTAAGTCTGTATGGTAGCTATTAGTTATGAAATGATGCTGATATGCTTGGAACTTTTTGTATTGAAACAGACTCTGTTTTGAATGTGCTGCTAGGGCCCTTAACACTGTTGTGAGTTTCCGTCTCTGTGAGCCAGGAAGTTGTCTTATTGACAATTAATAATCTGTGACATTTTGTCACAGTATGTCACAATATGCAAAATGAGCATCACAGTTCTTATTACTGTCTTTTTGAAATATTTTTTGCAAATAAAAGCTGCTTGAAATCTTTTTCAGTGCACTTTGCTTTCTGATAAATGATAACTGATCTGCTTGATATCTGTCGTTATGTTGAAACTACAATGTATATGTACATCATACCTGGAAAACATGTAGGGGGTCAGTATTGCTTGTGATTGGACCTTGTGCCATTTTTTGACAAAATATGACGAATTTAACATATGTGTGACAAAAACAGAGAACTGATGTGTCAAGGTGTAAAATATTGTATGTAGCAAACTCTGGCGAAGTCCGGTAGGTGAACTACCTGGAGATATTTTTATTTACATAAAGTGCCCTCATTGACGCCAAGCTGCCTCAGTTCACAAAGCTAGCTCTTGACCATTGAGTGCACCAGTTCAATCCAACTCTCACATGGCTGCAGCCTGAAGTCAGAAGGTTAATGAGATACCTGGGGATGTCCTTTCCCCTGAAAACCTGCCCTGATCCTTCTACCCATTAACCTCATTGTCATCATTTCTTATAGCACAATCACTAATCCAGCATATGAGTAAATTTTTCAAGGTGGATATATTAATGAAGTTTGCAATCTTTAATCACTGGTATAAATAATCTCTGGCTAGCCCAAACAGTCTGCATAGTCCTTTATCCCAACAAATACAATGGTACGTGTATATTTTCAAATCAAGGCTATTTATTGGCGTGTTCCTTTTACTGATGGTTGTAGATCCACATCAAACATATGACTAAAATTGGCAAGGTCATACAGTACAAGTACATGTGTATATTTTGATGAATCGTGCCTGTTCGTGTTACTGATACATGTAAATCCACCTCAAATGTTTTACTCTTTTTGCTTTTCTCCCACTTAGCTGGTCCTTTGGGGTGGTGATGTTTGAAATCTGCACATTAGGAGGCACGCCTTACCCCACCCTGGATAGCACAGAGCTGTTAACAGAGCTAAGGAGAGGGTGGCGGATGCCCATTCCTGAGGGCTGCTCTCAACAACTGTGAGTGTAACCATAGTAATTTTGCTGATTTTTTTAAGCATGTGTCATCGAAGATTCTGGTCACGAGTTTCACCTGGTATCCCCCCACCTATAATACTGACAGCCTTCGTGTAAGTGAAATATTCGTGTAAGTGAGTAAGGCGTTAAACACCGATCAGATCAGATCAGAACAAATTCATACTTTTGATTTCATGTTAACATTATCTGATAATTGCTTACTCTCCAAATGCATTGTTATTTTTTGCTATAAAAATGCTCACCATTTCAAACTTCACACTCTCAATGTAGTGTCTAGTGCATTTTAATGACATGTTAGTAATGTGTGTGATTGGTAACTGTGCTTGGAACTTGAAGCGTGTTCTAACTAAAGACCGCGTATTTGTTTATCTGATCATAACTGGTTTCAGCAGGCTAGTTTTACCTTAAGACAGTCATAAGAGGTGTTCCACTGCAGTTACTCTCTACATATTTAACCTGTCTAACCTGTCTACTTTTCCATTGATTCCATTACATTTAGTTTATCTACTTTCAGTTAATACTTCCGTTTGACCCTTCCAGTGTATCTGCCTTTATTTAATTGTTCCAGCAACTCTGCTTTTATTTAATCCTTCAGGCCACTCTACCTTGCTTAATCCTTGCAGCCACTCTCCCTGCATTTAATCCTTCCAGCCACTCCCCCGTTATGTAATACTTCCAGCCACTCCCCCTAGATTTCATCCTTCCAGCCACTCCTCCTCCATTTAACCCTTCCAGCCACTCACACTCCATTTAATCCTGCCAGCCACTCTCCCGTTATGTAATACTTCCAGCGACTCCCCCTCCATTTAACCCTTCCAGCCACTCCCCCTCTATTTAATCCTGACAGCCACTCTCCCATTATGTAATACTTCCAGCCACTCACACTCCATTTAACCCATCCAGCCACTCCCCCTCCATTTAATCCTGACAGCCACTCTCCCATTATGTAATACTTCCAGCCACTCCCCCTCCATTTAATCCTGACAGCCACTCTCCCGTTATGTAATACTTCCAGCCACTCCCCCTCCATTTAACCCTTCCAGCCACTCCCCCTCCATTTAATCCTGACAGCCACTCTCCCATTATGTAATACTTCCAGCCACTCACACTCCATTTAACCCTTCCAGCCACTCCCCCTCCATTTAATCCTGCCAGCCACTCCCCCTCCATTTAACCCTTCCAGCCACTCCCCCTCCATTTAACCCTTCCAGCCACTCCCCCTCCATTTAATCCTGACAGCCACTCTCCCATTATGTAATACTTCCAGCCACTCCCCCTCCATTTAACCATTCCAGCCACTCCCCCTCCATTTAATCCTGACAGCCACTCTCCCATTATGTAATACTTCCAGCCACTCCCCCTCCATTTAATCCCTTCAGCCACTCCCCCTCCATTTAACCATTCCAGCCACTCCCCCTCTATTTAATCCTGACAGCCACTCTCCCATTATGTAATACTTCCAGCCACTCACACTCCATTTAACCCTTCCAGCCACTCCCCCTCCATTTAATCCTGCCAGCCACTCCCCTTCCATTTAACCCTTCCAGCCATTCCCCCTCCATTTAACCCTTCCAGCCACTCCCCCTCCATTTAATCCTGACAGCCACTCTCCCATTATGTAATACTTCCAGCCACTCCCCCTCCATTTAACCCTTCCAGCCACTCCCCCTCCATTTAATCCTGACAGCCACTCTCCCATTATGTAATACTTCCAGTAATACTTCCAGCCACTCCCCCTCCATTTAACCCTTCCAGCCACTCCCCCTCCATTTAATCCTGACAGCCACTCTCCCATTAGGTAATACTTCCAGCCACTCCCCCTCCATTTAATCCTGACAGCCACTCTCCCATTAGGTAATACTTCCAGCCACTCCCCCTCCATTTAATCCCTTCAGCCACTCATACTCCTTCCACCACCACCACCCAACCTCTCTTCCTTTACTTAATCCTCAAGACTTATTTGCTTTGGAAATTAATGTGAAAAATTTTATTGAAAAACAGTAAATCCTCTCCTTTTAACATAATCCCCAGTAGTCCGTCCAGATATACTGAATGTAGTTAAGTTCTCTAATTACTGTACTTAATAAATTCAATTTATCCAATTTCTTCTGTTGTTTAGTACCTTACTTAACCATTGTGTTTTAATACTTCTTCTCAGTTGTTTTGGTGGTGTTTGTGTATGTGTGTTATTTTAGGGGTTTTTTTGGCTTGTTTTTTTTTGTTTTTTTTTTCCTCTTTTTTACATTTTATGGGTACAATCATTTTTCTTGGTTTTACCTCTTATATATTTGCACTGTGGAGCTGAGTGTAAGGGGGAATCCCCCTGTGCCCAACAGGCTGGTGTACTGATGCTTAAGTGCCAGGGGCCTGTGTGTTCTCACAAGAGGAAGCCAGATTTATGGTCTGCTTAGTTTGTAATGTTCCATTAGTGCTGGGGTATTTATCAACCTCCACCCCTCCATCCCTCCCTCCCCTCACCCTACCACTCTCTGCCTCCCATTCTCACACCACCTGGCCATTTAACAGCTGTGTCCATCTGCTAGACAACTCTCAGACCTTGGAAACATGCCATTGGTGAATGGTTTTTGAAGGAAAATCTACCGATATATGTTTAAGCAGCGCTGAAGCTGTCATCATTTCTCCTATAAATACCTGTTACTCCGGATGGCCGCCGTACTGTGAACTCTATTTATACTAATGTGGTATATCTAAATAATACACCGACAGCTGTTTTCACACACATTTCCCGACAAAATGGCCTGGGATTTGATGAGGCAATCTCAGATCTTGTCTGACTGCAATGCCCGTTATCACGTCATTCTATACACTGACATATTGCCCAGAAAGCTACAGTCATTATATATTTGTTAAAATGTTTTCCGAAGTTTTCCTGATGCACTCTATATTGAAACATGTTTTATCTTTCTTGAAGTTTTAGAATTGCTCAGTATTGCCTTAATATTTTGATAATGGGGGCCACTTTCACAAAACTACATATTAAAGAGACGTGGTTGCCCAAAATTTGGATTTTTAAACAAATTCTGATTGCAACATCTTAACGAAGTTTTGAAGTTCGTTCATAAACTAAATCAGTCTTATTGAAATAAAAAAAAAATTCATGGAGTGTGTTGCTTATACGAGCGCAGACAAGTCATTATGCGAATTCAACACAAAGAGGGCTGGTCATGTTTGAAGCTGTAACTGCCACAACAACAACAACATTTGTACCCGCCTATCGAGCAATGTAGTTTTGCAACAACTGACCACCAATTACAACTCTAGATTTGCTTGTGAACCTGCTGAGCTCTCTGTTACACCTCTGTTGGTCCGATCCTGTTTCAAACGAGCCGTAAATCCTCTTACGCATGTCATCAACCACGTTTGTTTATATATGAAGTTTACAGAGCGCTGAGCACATCCCCAAGTTCCGCTGAATCGACAGCCCCTCATTTAAATATTCTGGCTGACTTTTCAGTTTTCATTCTTTGTTACATTTATTTATTTATGTATTTATTTATTTGATTGGTGTTTTACATTCAAGAATATTTCACTAATACAATGGCGACCTGC
This sequence comes from Acanthopleura granulata, assembly GCA_016165875.1. NCBI lineage: Eukaryota > Metazoa > Mollusca > Polyplacophora > Chitonida > Chitonidae > Acanthopleura > Acanthopleura granulata. Next base: position 15,886,649 of record JABBOT010000010.1, read on the forward strand.
ATTATGGTGAGTGGAATCCAGGCAGAGCCTGGGGAAACCCGTGACCATCCGCAGGTTGCTGGGGGACCTTCCCACTTACTGCTGGAGAGGAAGTGAGCATGAGCTGGACTTGAACTCACAGCGACTGATGGGAGGCATCTGGGTCATTATGCTGCGCTAGCATGCTAACCAAGTGAGCCATGGAGGCCCCTTGTTACTTTTAAACATTCACCTAATGTACAGTGCTGGTGGTGGGATTAACAAAAAGCTTGTGACTTTTACTTCTTGAAAAAAGTACTTAATACTCATGTCATTCTGTAATAATGCTAAAATACCAAATATTTTCGCGACCATATCCCTTTAAGTGACCTTATTCATAACTTTTCTCATAACAGACCTCCAGTTTACAGCACCACAAGGCAATGTGATGTACCTGAAAAGTTATGAGAAGATTTGTGAAAGTGGGCCCTGGGTGGGAAGCTTCTGGTTACTCAGGGGGTTTTGCCTTCCCAATCTCCATATCTGTTAGTCATTAAAATATCTCACCCAGTATTACTTTTAAAAACAGTATCACATGGTTTCCTTTACTGCTGTCATTCAGAGAAACTCCAAAAACACGAGTGGCACATGGAAATAGATATATATTATATGTGTCAGTGGAGTTTTTCCACTTCCTGGAGACTCCATCTTCAGGTGTCACCTCATCCAAAGATGGAGAGCCTCCAGCAGGTGTATAAAGTCTGATATCACATTCCTTCCATTGACATTCCTTCCTCTCGAGGTGTCAATGGACTTTTGCCAACTCATGGAGAATCTCCATCCTTCCTGTCAAGGTGTCAATGGAGTTTGCCCACCTCCTGGAGAATCTCCAACCTCAGGTGTGACAGATATTCTTTCCTGTCCAGGTGTGACTGGAGTTTTCCAACCTCCTGGAGACTCTCTATTTTCAAGTGTCCCAGAAATTTTTTCCTCTTCAGGAATGACTGAAGTTTTCCCACCTCGTGGAGACTCTCCAACTGCAGGTGTCACAGACATTCCTTCCTGTCCATGTATGACTGGAGTTTTCTCATTCCCTGGAGACTCTCCATCTTCAGGTGTCATAGACATTCCTTCCCATCCAAGTATGACTGGAGTTTTCCCACCTACTGGAAACTGTCCATCTTCAGGTGCCACAGACATTCCTTCCTGTCCAGGTATGACTGGAGTTTTCCCACTTCCTGCAGATTCTCCATTCTCAGATGTCACAGACATTCCTTCCTGTCCAGGTATGACTGGAGTTTTCCCATTCCCTGGAGACTCTCCATCTTCAGGTGTGACAGACATTCCTTCCTGTCCAGGTATGACTGGAGTTTTCCCACTTCCTGCAGATTCTCCATTCTCAGATGTCACAGACATTCCTTCCTGTCCAGGTATGACTGGAGTTTTCCCATTCCCTGGAGATTCTCCATCTTCAGGTGTGACAGACATTCCTTCCTGTCCAAGTATGACTGGAGTTTTCCCATCCCCTGGAGACTCTCCATCCTCAGGTGTGACAGGCATTCCTTCCTGCCCAGGTATGACTGGAGTTTGCCCACCTCCTGGAGAATCTCCATTCTCAGATGTCACAGACATTCCTTCCTGTCCAGGTGTGACTGGAGTTTTCCAACCTCCTGGAGACTCTCTATTTTCAAGTGTCCCAGAAATTTTTTCCTCTTCAGGAATGACTGAAGTTTTCCCACCTCGTGGAGACTCTCCAACTGCAGGTGTCACAGACATTCCTTCCTGTCCATGTATGACTGGAGTTTTCTCATTCCCTGGAGACTCTCCATCTTCAGGTGTCATAGACATTCCTTCCCATCCAAGTATGACTGGAGTTTTCCCACCTACTGGAAACTGTCCATCTTCAGGTGCCACAGACATTCCTTCCTGTCCAGGTATGACTGGAGTTTTCCCACTTCCTGCAGATTCTCCATTCTCAGATGTCACAGACATTCCTTCCTGTCCAGGTATGACTGGAGTTTTCCCATTCCCTGGAGACTCTCCATCTTCAGGTGTGACAGACATTCCTTCCTGTCCAGGTATGACTGGAGTTTTCCCACTTCCTGCAGATTCTCCATTCTCAGATGTCACAGACATTCCTTCCTGTCCAGGTATGACTGGAGTTTTCCCATTCCCTGGAGATTCTCCATCTTCAGGTGTGACAGACATTCCTTCCTGTCCAAGTATGACTGGAGTTTTCCCATCCCCTGGAGACTCTCCATCCTCAGGTGTGACAGGCATTCCTTCCTGCCCAGGTATGACTGGAGTTTTCCCACTTCCTGCAGATTCTCCATTCTCAGATGTCACAGACATTCCTTCCTGTCCAGGTATGACTGGAGTTTTCCCATTCCCTGGAGACTCTCCATCTTCAGGTGTGACAGACATTCCTTCATGTCCAAGTATGAATGGAGTTTTCTCATCCCCCGGAGACTCTCCATCTTCAGGTGTCGTAGACATTCTTTGCTGTCCAAGTATGACTGGAGTTTTCCCACTTACTGGAGACTCTCCATCTTCAGATGCCACAGACATTCCTTCGTGTCCAGGTATGACTGGAGTTTTCCCATTCCCTGGAGACTCTACATCTTCAGGTGTGACAGACATTCCTTCCTGTCCAAGTATGACTGGAGTTTTCTCATCCCCCGGAGACTCTCCATCTTCAGGTGTCGTAGACATTCTTTCCTGTCCAAGTATGACTGGAGTTTTCCCACTTACTGGAGACTCTCCATCTTCAGATGCCACAGACATTCCTTCGTGTCCAGGTATGACTGGAGTTTACCCACCTCGTGGAGACTCTCCTTCTTTACATGTCACAGACATTCCTTCCTGTCCAAGTGTGACTGGAGTTTTCCCACCTGCTGGAAACTCACCATATTCAGGTGTCATAGACATTCCTTCCTCTCTGGATATGACTGAAGTTTTCCCACCTTGTGGAGACTCTCCAACTGCAGGTGTCACAGACATTCCTTCCTGTATGTGTATGACTGGAGTTTTCTCATTCCCTGGAGACTCTCCATCTTCAGGTGTCATAGACATTCCTTCCCATCCAAATATGACTGAAGTTTTCCCACCTACTGGAAACTGTCCATCTTCAGGTGCCACAGACATACCTTCCTGTCCAGGTATGACTGGAGTTTTCCCACTTCCTGCAGATTCTCCATTCTCAGATGTCACAGACATTCCTTCGTGTCCAGGTATGACTGGAGTTTTCCCATCCCCTGGAGACTCTCCATCCTCAGGTGTGACAGACCTTCCCTCCTGCCCAGGTATGACTGGAGTTTTCCCACTTCCTGCAGATTCTCCATTCTCAGATGTCACAGACATTCCTTCCTGTCCAGGTATGACTGGAGTTTTCTCATCCCCCGGAGACTCTCCATCTTCAGGTGTCATAGACATTCTTTCCTGTCCAAGTATGACTGGAGTTTTCCCACTTACTGGAGACTCTCCATCTTCAGATGCCACAGACATTCCTTCGTGTCCAGGTATGACTGGAGTTTACCCACCTCGTGGAGACTCTCCTTCTTTACATGTCACAGACATTCCTTCCTGTCCAGGTATGACTGGAGTTTACCCACCTCGTGGAGACTCTCCTTCTTTACATGTCACAGACATTCCTTCCTGTCCAAGTGTGACTGGAGTTTTCCCACCTGCTGGAAACTCACCATATTCAGGTGTCATAGACATTCCTTCCTCTCTGGATATGACTGAAGTTTTCCCACCTTGTGGAGACTCTCCAACTGCAGGTGTCACAGACATTCCTTCCTGTATGTGTATGACTGGAGTTTTCTCATTCCCTGGAGACTCTCCATCTTCAGGTGTCATAGACATTCCTTCCCATCCAAATATGACTGAAGTTTTCCCACCTACTGGAAACTGTCCATCTTCAGGTGCCACAGACATACCTTCCTGTCCAGGTATGACTGGAGTTTTCCCACTTCCTGCAGATTCTCCATTCTCAGATGTCACAGACATTCCTTCGTGTCCAGGTATGACTGGAGTTTTCCCATCCCCTGGAGACTCTCCATCCTCAGGTGTGACAGACCTTCCCTCCTGCCCAGGTATGACTGGAGTTTTCCCACTTCCTGCAGATTCTCCATTCTCAGATGTCACAGACATTCCTTCCTGTCCAGGTATGACTGGAGTTTTCCCATTCCATGGAGACTCTCCATCTTCAGGTGTGACAGACATTCCTTCCTGTCCAAGTATGAATGGAGTTTTCTCATCCCCCGGAGACTCTCCATCTTCAGGTGTCATAGACATTCCTTCCTGTCCAAGTATGACTGGAGTTTTCCCACTTACTGGAGACTCTCCATCTTCAGATGCCACAGACATTCCTTCCTGTCCAAGTATGACTGGAGTTTTCTCATCCCCCGGAGACTCTCCATCTTCAGGTGTGACAGACATTCCTTCCTGTCCAAGTATGACTGGAGTTTTCTCATCCCCCGGAGACTCTCCATCTTCAGGTGTGACAGACATTCCTTCCTGTCCAAGTATGACTGGAGTTTTCTCATCCCCCGGAGACTCTCCATCTTCAGGTGTCATAGACATTCTTTCCTGTCCAAGTATGACTGGAGTTTTCCCACTTACTGGAGACTCTCCATATTCAGATGCCACAGACATTCCTTCATGTCCAGGTATGACTGGAGTTTACCCACCTCGTGGAGACTCTCCTTCTTTACATGTCACAGACATTCCTTCCTGTCCAAGTATGACTGGAGTTTTCCCACCTACTGGAAACTCACCATCTTCAGGTGTCATAGACATTCCTTCCTCTCTGGATATGACTGAAGTTTTCCCACCTCGTGGAGACTCTCCATCTTCAGGTGTCAGACATTC